>CATNEN010000001.1:7125000-8567500 GCA_950097015.1 Macrostomum hystrix
AGTTCAGTGTTAGACAGACCAGTTCATTGTTAGATAGACCAGTTCAGTGTTAGACAGACCAGTTCATTCTTAGATAGACCAGTTCATTGTTAGATAAACCAGTTCAGTGTTAGACAGACCAGTTCATTCTTAATCAGACCAGTTCAGTGTTAGATAGACCAGTTTATTGTTAGACATACCAGTTCATTCTTAATCAGACCAGTTCAGTGTTTGACATACCAGTTCAGTGTTAGACAGACCAGTTCAGTGTTAGACATACCAGTTCAGTGTTAGACAGACTAGTTCAGTGTTAGACAGACCAGTTCAGTGTTAGACAGACCAGTTCAGTGTTAGACAGACTAGTTCAGTGTTAAACAGACCAGTTCAGTGTTAGACAGACCAGTTCAGTGTTAGACAGACCAGTTCAGTGTTAGACAGACCAGTTCAGTGTTAGACAGACCAGTTCATTCTTAATCAGACCAGTTCAGTGTCTGAACATGAAGATCCTACAAACCTACAAGCTTAACGAAGCAGACTTTTTAGTATAATTGATAGCAGGGACTTACAATTATCTTCTTTCAATATAAACATTCGATTGCGGATATACTAGCTAAATCTTTTATGATTGGATGTCTCGTTAGTTTAGTCTGAAAATATTTCCAAATTGGGATGAACACTTCAAAATAACAAGAACAAGATTTAGGTCATGATTAAGATCATAAAAGTCCCAAACTGTTTTAATTACATGAACTAGCACGCCTATAGATATAACCGTTAGCACAGGGAAAATTTCCTCCACTCTCTCCTATCTAATAATTCGTATCTGTCTCTACTCTCTCCTATCTACTAATTCGTATCTGTCTCTACTCTCTCCTATCTACTAATTCATATCTGTCCCAACTCTCTCCTATCTACTAATTCATATCTGTCTCTACTCTCTCCCATCTACTAATTCATATCTGTCTCTACTCTCTCCTATCTACTAATTCATATCTGTCTCTACTCTCTCCTATCTACTAATTCATATCTGTCTCTACTCTCTCCTATCTACTAAATCATATCTGTCTCTACTCTCTCCTATCTACTAATTCATATCTGTCTCTACTCTCTCCTATCTACTAATTCATATCTGTCTCTACTCTATCCTATCTACTAATTCATATCTGTCTCTACTCTCTCCTATCTACTAATTCATATCTGTCTCTACTCTCTCCTATCTACTAATTCATATCTGTCTCTACTCTCTCCTATCTACTAATTCATATCTGTCTCTACTCTATCCTATCTACTAATTCATATCTGTCCCTACTCTCTCCTATCTACTAATTCATATCTGTCCCTACTCTCTCCTATCTACTAATTCATATCTGTCTCTACTCTCTCCTATCTACTAATTCATATCTGTCTCTACTCTCTCCCATCTACTAATTCATATCTGTCTCTACTCTCTCCTATCTACTAATTCATATCTGTCTCTACTCTCTCCTATCTACTAATTCATATCTGTCTCGACTCTCTCCTATCTACTAAATCATATCTGTCTCTACTCTCTCCTATCTACTATATCATATCTGTCCCTACTCTCTCCTATCTACTAATTCATATCTGTCCCTACTCTCTCCTATCTACTAATTCATATCTGTCCCTACTCTCTCCTATCTACTAATTCATATCTGTCTCTACTCTCTCCTATCTACTAATTCATATCTGTCTCTACTCTCTCCCATCTACTAATTCATATCTGTCCCTACTCTCTCCCATCTACTAATTCATATCTGTCTCTACTCTCTCCCATCTACTAATTCATTTCTGTCTCTACTCTCTCCTATCTACTAATTCATATCTGTCTCTACTCTCTCCTATCTACTAATTCATATCTGTCTCTACTCTCTCCTATCTACTAATTCATATCTGTCTCTACTCTCTCCTATCTACTAATTCATATCTGTCTCTACTCTCTCCTATCTACTAATTCATATCTGTCTCTACTCTCTCCTATCTACTAATTCATATCTGTCTCTACTCTCTCCTATCTACTAATTCATGTCTGTCTCTACTCTCTCCTATCTACTAATTAATATCTGTCTCGACTCTCTCCTATCTACTAATTCATATCTGTCTCTACTCTCTCCTATCTACTAATTCATATCTGTCTCTACTCTCTCCTATCTACTAATTCATATCTGTCTCTACTCTCTCCCATCTACTAATTCATATCTGTCTCTACTCTCTCCCATCTACTAATTCATTTCTGTCTCTACTCTCTCCTATATACTAATTCATATCTGTCTCTACTCTCTCCTATCTACTAATTCATATCTGTCTCTACTCTCTCCTATCTACTAATTCATATCTGTCTCTACTCTCTCCTATCTACTAAATCATATCTGTCTCTACTCTCTCCTATCTACTAATTCATATCTGTCCCTACTCTCTCCTATCTACTAATTCATATCTGTCCCTACTCTCTCCTATCTACTAATTCATATCTGTCTCTACTCTCTCCTATCTACTAATTCATATCTGTCTCTACTCTCTCCCATCTACTAATTCATATCTGTCTCTACTCTCTCCCATCTACTAATTCATATCTGTCCCTACTCTCTCCCATCTACTAATTCATATCTGTCTCTACTCTCTCCTATCTACTAATTCATATCTGTCTCTACTCTCTCCCATCTACTAATTCATATCTGTCCCTACTCTCTCCCATCTACTAATTCATATCTGTCTCTACTCTCTCCCATCTACTAATTCATATCTGTCTCTACTCTCTCCCATCTACTAATTCATTTCTGTCTCTACTCTCTCCTATCTACTAATTAATATCTGTCTCTACTCTCTCCTATCTACTAATTAATATCTGTCTCTACTCTCTCCTATCTACTAATCCATATCTCTATTTAGTATTTCCTGTCGACCCAAAACTAAAAAAATCTAATTTAGCCACTTTAGCCGCCTCGGCCTATTCAATTAAACCCTAGAGACTAGCAAAAAATTGAATAATGGGTTGAACGAGTATCAATTATTGTGTTCCCATTTTGCGTGCGGGTCTAATCAGAATTACAAGCCACTATAGATTAACAAATTATTATACAAAGCATGCCTCCGCTTGTTTTAAAAAATGCACAGTTTTAGGCAGAAAATAGGAAAATTTTCTTTTTTTAAGCAGCCTTAAATAGCAATCGGTCGGAAATATAGACAAGACTGGTTGGAATGCAGCTATTTTGAATATGCCACGGCTTATAGAAGGCATTTTGTTCCTGCATCAAATGGCAGAGCATCAAATGGCAGGGCATCAAATGGAAAACTAATTTTTTTTGCTGAAACGGAGGCCGCTGCAGATCTCCCATGCATATTTGCGCAATTCCCTCGAGGGTATGCCGCGGTTATTTTTTGAAATGGATGCCTCTCTCTCTCCTTCTCCTCTTTTCTCTCCCTCTCCATCCCTCTCTTCTCTTTCCTATGTATGTCGATTCTCTGTGTTATGTAGAAGCGTTCACTGTATAAAGTACCACTCCATTTAAAGCAGGGGTCGCCACACTAACACGTATATATATGCCTGTACGGTCAAAGATACGGGCGTACTACAACGGGTTGAAAGATGAGACACGGGAGAGATGAGACACGGGAGGGATGAGACACGGGAGAGATGAGACACCGGAGAGATGAGACAAGGGAGAGATGAGACAAGGGAGAGATGAGACATGGGAGAGATGAGACACGGAAGAGATGAGACACGGGAGAGAGATGAGACACGGGAGAGATGAGACATGGGAGAGATGAGACGCGGGAGAGAGATGAGAAGCGGGAGAGAGATGAGACACGGGATAGATAAGACACCGGAGAGATGAGACGCGGGAGAGAGATGAGACACGGGAGAGATGAGACACCGGAGAGATGAGACACCGGAGAGATGAGACACGGAAGAGATGAGACACGGGAGAGATGAGACACGGGAGAGATGAGACACCGGAGAGATGAGACGCGGGAGAGAGATGAGACGCGGGAGAGAGATGAGACACGGGAGAGATGAGACACCGGAGAGATGAGACACGGAAGAGATGAGACACGGGAGAGATGAGACACGGGTGAGATGAGACACCGGAGAGATGAGACGCGGGAGAGAGATGAGACACGGGAGAGATGAGACACGGGAGAGATGAGACGCGGGAGAGAGGAGACACCGGAGAGATGAGACACGCGAGAGATGAGACGCGAGAGAGAGATGAGACACGGGAGAGATAAAACACGAGAGAGATGAGACACGGGAGAGATGAGACACGAGAGAGATGAGACACGGGAGAGATAAAACACGAGAGAGATGAGACACGGGAGAGATGAGACACGAGAGAGATGAGACACGGGAGAGATGAGACACGGGAGAGAGATGAGACACGGGAGAGATAAAACACGAGAGAGATGAGGCCCGAGTAAATAAGACACGGGAGAGTTGACACATAGGGAGAGATGAGACACAGATGATAAGACGAGGAAGAGGGATAGTGGGACATAATATTTAAAGTTTGTGTAGTAAATTGAATTTTAAATTTTATCCTATTAAAATTGTTCAATGTAAATATTTCATTGATACAGCTACGTAAAAACCAACTGATTAAAAAAGGTGAGAAAGGTAGAAATATTGAGAACACAAGCAACGGAAATTGGAAAGTAACACATCGAAAACTTTCCCATGAAACTTTAAAATCAATATCAGTCGCATTTCTCCCGTCCATTGTCAAATGAGCTTTGAGCTCAGATATGAACTTAGTCAAATAGTTTTCCCATTTCTACAAGTATTAGCTGGGCGGGTTTCGTCTGCGGTGGCTTATACAAGGCTGTGGCACCGAGCTAAGAAGATAATAAATCATCCAGTTTATCTGTGGCAGCTCAATTTCTTCTCCTTTCTAGTTCTTGGGTCTCAGTCCCGCGCCTATCGTTCGTGCTCAGCGGGTTTTCCTTGGTCGCGTACTCAAACTTACCTACACGCCTGCTTCCCCCTATCCTTAGCCCGTTCGGTCAAACTATCTCTCGCCGACTTCACTGACTAGTTCCGATTCTTTAGGGTGGGTTTTTCCCTACTTCTCTCTGTCTCTCTTTTTCTCTACTTAATCCTTTTTTGGGAGTCCTACCGAGAGAGAGGATGGCTTAGAGACAGTGCAGAGCTTGGTGGTTGGTTGGCACTGTATTCGTTCCCAGACTGGCGATGGCCAGCTTTAGTGCAAAAAAACTCTTTCGAAGAAAAATTGAGAGGGAGAAAGAGAGAGAGAAGTAAGAACTGAGCAGTCACTAACATGAGAAGAACTCAGCGAAGAGATAAGAGCAGGGCAGAGAGACTTGGCTGTGTTGGCGGTCCGATTTGAGTCGAGCCACTGAGCACTGGTACGAAGCTCTCCGCCTCTGAGCACAACCCCCGCGTGCTGAAAATACTGCCTCCCCAGCTCCGCCAAATGCCCTCGGTTGCTCCCACCACCTCAATCCCATCTCCCTAAACCCCTCCGCATCTCTTCTCTCCCCGCAAACCCTCCTGTGTGGCGGCTTTGCCTGCAATATGGGATCCGGTGTATTGGTTTGGGAGGCCTCACACCAAGGCCCCTAGTTTCAAGGAGGGAAGGAGAGAGAGAGAGAGAAAGAGAAGGACAGAGAGAAAGAGACGAAAGTGAAAAGACTCCACGAGTACTATTGAAGGTTAGTGCGACCTGCCACCCAGTTTCTCTTTCTATCAGATTTTTCTCTCGTCCTTCCGAACGCATCAAAGTTGAATTTTCGGTAAAAAAAATAAAAAAAATGTGCACGAAACCTACTTTCGAAATTCTCAATACTTGAACGCTCAAAATACGAGTCGTACTATCAACTTTTTAATTTTATCTTGCTGTGTTAAAATCATATTTAGACAATTTTGATTGATTTAAATTCTTGGGGGGAAATTCTCAAAACACACACGCAAGCTTAGCCTGCATGGTCATAAATTTAACCTTAGACGGGGTCGCATGCCACTCGTAGTTAGGCAGCATTATCCTGTGCACCCTGTAGGATTGAACGAATTTTTTTTCATTCTCCTATTCTTACTCTTATAAAAGCCCCATTTAATCCCTCATTGCATCCTCTTATTGAATAGAACTTTACTTTCGCTTCTAGCCACATTTCCTGGAAACGTGTCCCTATATATAGAATTTACGCACGCATAAAACAGGGGCTTATTTTCTACACATTTCTTACCCACACCCTTAGCAAAACGGACTGACTATCGGGATGAATAAGGCCGAATAGTACGTCCGAGCACGCTGCATTTTCAGAGTCTCTCAAAAACTCGCTATCTGCATGCTTCCTATCCTAACTGTGCCATAATATGTATATCTATACATACTGGCTTATAGTATTATATGCCGGCGCTTCACTTTTTTGGGGTTTGCTGGTCATTTCCTTCGACGGCTCTCTCTTCCCCCTCTTCTCCCTCTCTCTCTCCCCGTCACTTCCCTATCAGTTTTCGCAGTCTCTCTCCTCCGCTCACTCCGACCTTAGCCCCCATCCCCACCCGGGAGATCCAGTTTTTCGTGTGCGCGGATCCGAAATTTCCAACCCGAATCCCTCGATCAGCTACCACCTCAGTCTCTCCGACTCTGAAGTCACTTTGAACCGCGACCGTGTGTGCGTCTGTCTGCGAGAGAGAGTGTGTGTGTGTGCGTTGCTACCGCAACTGCTGCTGCTGCTGCTGCTGCTGCTGCTGCTGCTGGGGTGAAGGTGAAACAGAGTGCGCCCCTGGGATCGCTCTACGCGGTCATAATATCGGATTTGAAAGGGCTGTTCGACGCTGCGACTATGAAATGGAATCGGGGGAGAGGGGAAAAGTTGGAGAGAGACAGATGTAGGAAGCTTCCAGTGGAGAGTGTTTCATACAGGTAAAACCTAGCCTAAGTTATACATTTGTGCAACAGACACATGGACACACACAGAATGTGCATCATCCGAAACTACCTTTGCTTGGATTCAGTGAAATGGGAGGGATTGAAATAAGCATGTAGCTAGAAAAATGTTATCCCACCCAACTGCCAGAATCATTTGCGCTAGCTGGCACAGAAACTGTAACGGAAAACCGTTTTAGCTTTGCGAGGCCATGAAAAAGAGAAAGCTTAGTTTGTATGCTTTGTGGGAGGGCTTTTTCTATCATGTCAGAACCAGTCGGGAGGGGCTGAAATTTTGCGACTAAATTTGATCTACATGGTACCTACTTTGAGGAAAAAATGAAAGCAGATTTTTGCTATCATAATGTTACATTTTCTTGTTATTTGTCACAGTGGTGTCTGGAGGCAATGGGTGCAAGGTAAAAATGTCTGAAATTATCAATCATGAATGTAAAATCAAATTTTCACAGTCCAGCAAAAAATCTCATAGAAACTTTAAAAGGCCAATATTTCACAAGGTCAATACTTCCCAAGGTCAATACTTCCCAAGGTCAATACTTCCCAAGGTCAATACTTCCCAAGGTCAATACTTCCCAAGGTCAATACTTCCCAAGGTCAATACTTCCCAAGGTCAATACTTCCCAAGGTCAATACTTCCCAAGGTCAATACTTCCCAAGGTCAATACTTCCCAAGGTCAATACTTCCCAAGGTCGATACTTCCCAAGGTCAATACTTCCCAAGGTCAATACTTCCCAAGGTCAATACTTCCCAAGGTCAATACTTCCCAAGGTCAATATTTCCTAAGATCAATACTTTTCAAGAAAAGACTTTCTAAATTATTTCTTAAGGTCAACCCTTGCCAGAGTCGACTCATTTAACCCCACTCTAATCTATCAATCAGTTTATCTTCCATAGACACAGTGAAGCCAGAAAATAATCTTTATAGCTGTGTGAATCGGAAAATTAATTTTCTTTCTTATCCCACCCGCTCACAAGCCTTCATCCGCAGTCGCTATCTGCACCAGTTTTTTCTTCATTTGAATTCATTTCCCTATTTCCCGAAGCTGAATAGAAAAACTAATATGCAAGTTCGTTCTCCCGATGCCAGTCTCATACATTCGCGTGAACTTAATCATAGTCTCGCTGCGTCTCTGCAGTTTTGCCTCATCGAAAGAGAATCTAGATAATGAACTCATTATTTCTTCTGATTATTGGAAATTGGCCAGCACTGCGTGAAACTATTGTCGCCTGTTTTTAGTTCACGCAACTATAAGTATACGTAGAGCATTATTTCGTTGGTCTGTTTAAAAGCAATGCATGGCGCATCTGAAGGCTGTTCAGTTCATGGACTGGGGGGACGCCACACCCACCCTCAATTTCCCCAGCTGATGCTGGTACTCATTTAACAGCTGGGTGAACTGAAGCAATGCAGAGTTAATTTTCTTGCTAATTGACACAAATTTCTCCAGAGGAGTCGGGAATCGAACCCCTGATCTTCAAATTATGAGTCCAGGCAAGCAAGGCAAGAAAGACAGACATAAAACAACAAGACCTGCAGCCAGCCGACTCCTGTGCACACACGCACTCAGATACCGTGCGCAGGCACACTCTCACACAGGTGTGTACATCTGCCCTGACTTTCTCAATGTCATGCAGTGTACACTCTCGGAGTTGGCCTTTAAGTGCGTAAAATTGCACGACAAGCCCCCAAGCTCCAAACGAATGCGGCCTCGCCGCGGAGTCGAGCTCAGGTACCTAGGTGCGAGAGGCAAACGCGTTAGACCGCTCTGCCACTCGCCGCCATGAAGGCTAGCTGATTAGTTGTGATTTCTAAGAATACGAGCTCACACCGACAATCGCCAGGGTTATCAAATGCATCGGCTGCACCCACGGCTGCATGGACTCTTACACCGGCTCAGAGGCCGACATTGTCCGCGCCCAAATTCACGCCTGCCTTGGCAAACTGAAGCAGTACAATCCGGGCGCATTTCGCTCCTACCTCGAGCAACTGGTGGCTGGCAACTCAATGCAGGAGCTGGTTGACATTCTTCACGCATTCACCGGCTTCTGCATGGATCCGGCGGTGCACACTTCGCCAAAGCCTAGCGCTAATCACGAGCAGAAGAATTCCTACGGTACAAACTTCGGACAGGTGGCCGACGGTGAAGGCACCAGAGGCAGCGAAGGCATCGTCATTGCTAATCTGCTCCGTCCGCTTCTAGCCAAGTTTGTTGAGCATAGAAAGGAGCTGGCCTCCCAGGAGAATATGGTGAGTGACTGCAACTTGTGTGGTAGCCTGAACCCAACAAAAGCTAACTAGGGATCGCAACTAACCCCCGTATTGCTTTCCCACCCCCTAGATGCTAACCTAGGAACTCAGCCTACCATAGACTCAACCCAACATAAAATACGAGCTTTGCTCGTATGCTTTACGAACTAAATGTACTCTAGAATCTGCTCCAGGAACTAAACCTACCCTAGAATCTTCTCCAGGAACTAAACCTACCCTAGAATCTTCTCCAGGAACTAAACCTACCCTAGAATCTTCTCCAGGAACTAAACCTACCCTAGAATCTTCTCCAGGAACTAAACCTACCCTAGAATCTTCTCCAGAACTAAACCTACCCTAGAATCTTCTCCAGGAACTAAACCTACCCTAGAATCTGCTCCAGGAACTAAACCTACCCTAGAATCTGCTCCAGGAACTAAACCTACCCTAGAATCTTCTCCAGAACTAAACCTACCCTAGAATCTTCTCCAGGAACTAAACCTACCCTAGAATCTGCTCCAGGAACTAAACCTACCCTAGAATCTTCTCCAGAACTAAACCTACTCTAGAACCTGCTCTAGGAACTAAACCTACCCTAGAATCTGCTCCAGGAACTAAACCTACCCTAGAATCTTCTCCAGGAACTAAACCTACCCTAGAATCTGCTCCAGGAACTAAACCTACCCTAGAATCTGCTCCAGGAACTAAACCTACCCTAGAATCTTCTCCAGAACTAAACCTACCCTAGAATCTTCTCCAGGAACTAAACCTACCCTAGAATCTGCTCCAGGAACTAAACCTACCCTAGAATCTTCTCCAGAACTAAACCTACTCTAGAACCTGCTCTAGGAACTAAACCTACCCTAGAATCTGCTCCAGGAACTAAACCTACCCTAGAATCTGCTCCAGGAACTAAACCTACCCTAGAATCTGTTCCAGGAACTAAACCTACCCTAGAATCTGTTCCAGGAACTAAAACTACCCAAGGATCTGCTCCAGAAACTAAACCTACCCAAGAATTCGTCATTTTTCTGATGGTTTATTCCGACAATACCGTCTTTTAGTATTCGTATAACCTCGCACGATACTTCCCGAATCACGATATACTTTAAAAGACGTACTAAATAAAATTGAACTGAAAATATAAACAAAAATGTCTGATTAAACCCATCCAGCCGCTCTACTCCGACGTTCGAAACCTATTAAACTACCTACGAGAGGTGCACGGCTGCACATTTCGTCGTACTCTACTAACTGGCCTATTGGACTGCATCCAGCGACGTCGCAGAATCAGACGCGACTCCGGGGCAGCTGGTGGTGGCGGCGGCGGCGCCGGTGTCAACGGTGACAGGCCGTCGCGAGTATCAGTTGCCAGCGACAACTCAGACGGAGGCGAAACTGCGGCAACCAAATCGCCAACCTCCAGAGCGCCCAGCGTCACCAGCGAAAGCCACCGGGCGGCCGCGGCGCAGAGGGCTTTACGCGGCGGCGGCGGCGTCGGCAGGTGCGATCGCAGAAGTCTATCCCCGTTCTTCGCAGCCGCCACTAGCGACAGCGAAGGAGGCGCTGGAGGCGGTGCCGCCAACGATCGTCTGGGCTCGCCCGGCAGCTCGGATGCCGAGGAGTCGCCGTGCAGGCGCCGAGGTGGCAGCGGAGGGGCCGCTCCACCGCAGGCCCGTAGGCGAGGCTTCAAATCCGACACAGACGACGATTCTGATAAGCAAAATCAGGTGCGAAAATTTGCGTTTCTTATGTCCACTGTATGCTCATTTTGAAATTCACCGTCTCTAAATTTGTTTGCTCTCTCTGCAGCGCAAGAAGATGAGCTTCCGGGCAGCCGGCCAGGCCACGTTGAACTTTCTCTCGGCCAAGAAGCGCCTAGAAGAGACCATTCGCGATCGAGTTCGCCGGTCGATGCTAAAACGCGAGCGCAGCTTCGATGAGTTGCCGCCGGGCGTGCTGTCCGCTGACGCTTCTCTGCAGTCGGCCGGAGCGGCCGGCGGCGTTGGCGGTGGCGGTGGCGCTTCAGCGATGCGACAGCGTCGCCTGATCAATTGCCAGTCGCTGCGCGGCGGCATGTCGCTGTTTCGCTTCCTATTGGACTCGTGTCATCCTGGCGTTGTGCCGGAGCCTCAGCTGGTGGCGGCGATGCTGGATCTGGAAGCGCCGGTGGTTGCTAGGGCCTGCGTCCTGCTCGAGTGTGCTCACTTTGTGCACCGTTGCGGCAAAGGCGACTGGCCGGCTTGGATGCGCTCCTGGGGACCGGGCTGCAAGCCTAAGCGCACGATGGCGATGCAACGCATGGCCGGGCACTTGTTTCACGCCTGGGCTGAGACCCTGGGCAGTAGGCTTGAGTACTTTCTCAAAATTGAGGTGGCCACAGATCGATTCGGCTCAGTACAGGAGGTGCAAGACGAGGCTAGACGGAGAGCATTGCAACGAGAGGACGAAATGGAGAACTTCTTAGTTGACTGTGAGTTGCAATCGCTGCTGTACTGTAGATAACTGTACTGTACTGTAGACTAACGATCGAGGCTTGTTTCGAGCAATTTTCGTTTTGTATCTTTGCTGGGCTGGTAATGCCACGACTTTAAATCTAAGATACATAAGAGGCGTTGTAGCCTAGTGGTTAGAGAGTCTGACTAACGACTTAAAGGTCGGGGGTTCGATTCCCGACTCCACTAAAAAACAATTTTTGTCCTTAAGCAAAAAACATAACTCTGAGTTGCTTCCCTGTACCCAGCTGTTTAATTTAGTACCAGCATCAGCTGGGGAAATTTAGGGTTGGTTTGGCGTCCCACCAGTCCATGGACTGAACAGCCGTACGCAGCCTTCAGATGCGCCGCGCAATTGCTGCGGCTGTACTGTCGACTGCACAGCCCATGGACTCGAAAAATAGCAACCATTTCACCCTCAGCTACCGTTAACGAGGCCGGAGACGCGTGTCCCCACGCTCTGAAAGCGGTGGCCGTCACGCTGCTGCTAGAGATCACTCGCTTCCTACGCGACGTCTTTCCAAATCTTCCGAAGCCAAAGTCGGTCTCGTCGACACGCGGAGGTCGCGTTGGCGCCGGCGGCGGCATCTGGGAGAAGCTGCCAGTGGCCAGTAGTCCGATTTCCGACGAACCGCCATCGTCTGTTGGGTCCAATGTGCAGGACTATGCCGGTGAAGGTAAGCTTTGATGCTGCTAAATTTTATTCTCGTATTTCGGGTTGATCTCCAATGGCAATTCGAATATTTCTCACAGACCCACCGTCGATGCCGCATCCGCCAGTTGGTGGTCATCAGGCTGCTGGTCACACTGTCAGCAGTGCCGCAGGCGCCGTGGGAGTTGGAGTCGATCGCCGTCGGATCAGTTTCGCGGTGCCGCCGACAGCGGCAGCTGCTGCGGCAGCGGCGGCAGCTGCTGGGACTAGCTCGCACCAGAACGCCGGTCACGAATCGCACAGTCCCACGCACAGCAGCGTCACCAGTTTGGACAACATTGAAGATAGTCAGCATCTTATATCGCCTAGCGCGCCAGATAGGCGAGGTAAGTTCTAGATTGTTGCGAATTCGTTAAACTGGTTACCGGAAGGTGCGCGGTGTCTGGCTATTAAAATGATCCTAGCAATAGTAAAAATATCCTTTCCGATTATTGTCTGTCGGTATTTTAAATTGCCATATTTCTATAACCTAACCATGCAATTATATTAGCTTTCTGACTTAGCAATCGTGATAAAAAACGGTTTAGAAGTTTTTGAAAGCCGTTTCTAAGCGTGTAGGCAAAAGCATGACTGACATCAATGCCTAAACCAGTTTGACAATGTTTCTGTTTGCTTCAATTAATAATCTATTAACACGGAGAAGCAGGTCAATAAAAGCCTCTTGCACGCGTCGTGTGACTCCTAGTTGCTAATTCTTTATTTCTGTCCAGTCAAACAGGAAAAGGCGATAGGATTCAGCAAGTTAATCTTACGCCAATTTACGCAGTTACTCCATTTTTGTTAATCCTCTGACTGAGTTTCCAGTTAATGGTCTCACGCCCTGATTTTATTTTAGAATTCTAAAGATATGATTTGTGTGCAAGTCCTAGCAGCTTAATGAAGACGTGTGCAAGACGGCTTTAATTAACCTGCTTATTGCCTGTGCAATTGTCTTTTGTTTTATCTATTAGCACCTATCCAATTGAGGGTGAACTTTTAATAGCTTTTAATGCTTAGATTCGTGAGCGTTTAACGCGTCGGCCTTTCCTATACTAAGGTCCCTGAGCTCGAATCCACGGCGAGGCCACATTAATTGGGGCGCAGCAGCGGAGAGAAAGCTTGGGGTCTTGTTGTGCAATTTAAGCCCTTGAGGGCCAACCCTAAAGACGCAGTAAGTGTGAACACTGCCTGACAATGAAAAAGAAAATCGACACCGTTTGCCCGGGTCTAATTTAAACTGAAAACTTGTTTGTGACATCTCTGTAGACGAGACTCTATAGACTCTGTAGACTGCTTGCAGTCTGTACAGTTACTTCTTGCCTTGAACCCCTGAATACAACCCAAGCGCGCTGTCACTGACCTACAACGACCTAGCTTGCAAGAATATATATTTATCAACGTTTTTTTATCGTGATGTTTATAAGTAGTTGCGTCGAAAAGTATTTGCTGATAATAAAAAGACACAAAATAGACGGCAATAAAAGATGTGGATCCAACAACTACAACAATTGATCACACGTGCGCGTGCAGGCCTACACAATCTAGTACCAACTGGTCTGGTCAACCTAGCCCTGCTAGCCACAGGTAGAACCGGCGGCAGCGGTGGCGGCCCTGGCGGCAGCTGCGCTAGTCCCCTAATCGGGATCAGCGGCAGATCCCTGTCCGCTCAATCCAGGCCACTTTTATCCCCAACTGGCGCTTCTGGCGCCTGCAGCCAGCCGCAGCATCAGTTGTCTGTACAGTCTGACTTGAGTCCGGGCGAGTGCTCTTCAGCGGCCGGCATGTTGGCTAGCACGCCAAGATTCTGGTTCTGGCACACCGCCGGCGGAGGGGCATTCAGGCCGCCCCTATCTAGGGATGCCAGTTCTAGCACAGCTCGCAGCGAAGATTCGGGTAAAGATATCCCCTAAATAGGATGCGGTTAGACAAGTGGGTATAGGATTTGACACACCCCACTCCGGATGCCCAGTTGGAATACTTTCGTAAGAAATCAAAGCGTTTTCTGTGAACAAGGCCTTCCTCCGCTTCAATTTTTTTCTAAATTAAACTTTATTAAAAGCGTGCATTTCTTTCTCAGTCTATTATCAGATCGAGTGAAGTTCATAAATAGAAAATACCCTGCGAAAGCTTCCTAACAAACGCTTTTCTATGTCTTGATTTTTCTATCTGAATAAATTCTTTCGCTGCCAGTAATAATTTTTCGTTGCACAGCACAGGGTGAATTGCGTCCGCGTGTTTCCGCAAACCAACCAAAAACGACCAACTGAAGTGAATGTCAAAAAATTCAGCTTTCTTAATGTTTCTCCTCCTCCTGACTAAAATAATTACCGATAAACAAGCCAAGTACCGATGCTTTGAATAAGAAAAATAAATTCACACGCATTGATAAAACTATAGTCAAAAATAGTAAAAAACAGCACATAATGAGCTATTTATAACTGAATCGAATCAGTTCGCGATGCACAAAGCGCATATCTGTCAATTATGTAATACTAAGAGCACATAAAAATGGTCTCTGTACAAACTACAGACTCCGTATGTGCTTCTCTCAATGTACGTGCGTGTGCGTGGAATTATCCTAGAGATTTGCAAACTGATTGACGTGCTGATTGTGTAACCGCTTCTTTCTATGTCTCGCTGAGAAGTCTTTTTTCGTATTTACCCTCAACGGATGATCATGCGTGCACTTCTATAAGCGCTTTTAAATATTTACATTTTCTATGCATTAATCTTTTCAATACAAGACTATCTGGAAATTTATTTGCACAAAAGCATACTCTCGAAAATATTTGCTATTGTAATTGTTTTTGAAATTTGTAGTAAGTACTTAACGCACCCATTGGTACTACTGACGGTGAGAAGTAGTGTTAAATGGAAAGCACAACTTTTTTACGTCACAGTTTTAAAACAAAAAACCGCGCGCGCTTGTAAAATGTATTTACATATATATACGAGTATATTTAATTCAATTGTTTTTCTGGTGAACATGAGATCTGTAAATCACTTTGTCCTTTTTCTTTTTCTCTCTTGTTTCACAACAGGTAGCCGGAAATTTAGCGAAGTCGGAGAACGTAAGATGCGCGAAGTTTCATGATTAAGCCCTGTTTATTTAAAACTCGATACAAGATAATCAATGTCTCTCCTGAAAACATCTTTAAATCAAACCTTCTTACCGAAAAATCCTTAACTAATTTGCTTATTCGATAGCCTGAACGGTACTATATTAAGTACAATTGTCATAGCCAACTAATAAATTTATGTATTATGAAATGCATGCCAGCGAGGTAGTTAAATATTGTTTGCTATAAAACAATTTTAGAAATATATTAGGCTGCATACAGCCTAATTATTTTATGCTTAACGTTAGGAAAATTATATTTGCTCTTTACTTCAACGTTTAATAGCAAGCATTATTAACAAAAACTATCATAAAAAATGCAAGTAGTTTCAATATTATCGTTATTTATGATTTATAAAAATCGATCATTCATATTTATTATATGCTTACTCTGGTATTTCAACGTTTACTCCATAATAGAAAAAAGTGAACAGAAAACAAATATTAATTATTCGTCTCTTTAAAAAAATAAGAATCAAAGCCACTTGAAAACTGTATAAATATTACTCAATTTTTTAAAAATTGAACAAAAACGATTGAATGATATGTAAGATCTGCGATAAAGTTCTATTCTTCATTATATTCATGATTAGAATAAATCTTTCTTGTTTATTGTGAATGTGCGTTCTTAGAAACACTAGCAAAAATGTCTGAATCTGTTGCATTGTGTATTGTTTGGCAAATTTCTTGTCCTACAGTGCATTTTGCACACTTAGAACATGCATTGTGTAGCAATTAATTCTGTTTCTTCTTCTGTTTCGAAGTCTATGTCCTACTCAATTTTTTGTTCTAGTTTTATGTGGTGTTCTGTTCACGTTGAATGAAGACGGTCTTAGCAGTTCATTAATGAGGCATGAAGCATTAATTAGCTAACTCGTTGAATTATGGCATGCAAATGCAATAATTATAAGTAGCTGTTTTGTTATATTTTATTGCATTGAAGTAGAAATTTCACGGCTTATAACAAGAACAATACCTACTTCGGACTCTGCTCTCGGCCGTCAGAGAGCTGTCCAGCAGAGATGCCCGAAGCCAATCACACAGGTAGTGTTGCTCAGTTGCATCAACAGCAACAGCAGCAGCTGCAGCAACAGCAGCAGCCGCAGCTGCAGATGTCGTCGCAGCCAGCACAGTCGTGTCAGTTAGGCACCGATCAGTTGGAGGTGTACAGCTCTAGGGAGAGAATCTACACCAGTAATAATTAATTACCGTGCTGTGACACTAATTTGCATCGTGATTTTTCATATATTTATTTCCCCGAAAAATTAATTTCCCTCTGACAGAGGTCTAGTACTTCTATAATAAACGTATTAGATTGAAGATTTATGTTTGAATGCCTAGTTTGTTTTGCTTTTTATGATTATTTACTAGTTCATACTAACAAAGCAGTGCTAGAATTTTTCATTTCCATAACAAAGGACGCTGAAATTGACCCTAGCTAGAATTATTTTAATCTCAAATCTCCATTAGAAGTTTTACTAACCAAATCTCACAACATAAAATATTTTCTCGGTCTCTGATTCGCAAAATAAGTGCAAATAAAAAATTCGAAAACTTGTTCGTTTTTGTCCCAAAATATTTAAGCTGCAGTTTGCCCGTTCAAGTTTTTAGTGTTTACTCTTCAGCCCACCAGCTCAAGCTCGTACTCGTAAAATGGGGACTAATTTTCTCATATTTCACATTCTTAGTTCCGGCGAAACTACGCTCGTACTAGAAAATTACCGATAAAATGTATTGTACGTTGTTACTTTTAACGAAGAATAAGCCCGCAATTTGTTTTTATTTCTGTATTCTTTCAGCTGCTTGCCGGTCATCTAATGTGCAAACAGATAAAGAAATCTTATTTTCACCACATCGCTTGCAATTAAAATCATTCACAAGCATTGCTTTATTCTTTTCATAAACTTTATTTAATATAAGCTTTTTTTTACTAATTGCAATAGTAAAATATCAAGTCAAAGTACATTTTCAAAAAAGAAGAAACCACTTTCATTCAGTCGTACTGTATCAGTTTCCTCTTTTAACTCTTTCCCTCATTGCCAAGAAATTGGCTTTAGCATGCGAAAAATTCAGCAAAATTTTTTCAGAAACTTCCTTGTGTTAGTTAGGGTCAATAAAACTTACTTCCTTAATATTGAGGCAGAAAAACTGAAGAAACACATACCTTTTAAAGTACATAAAAGCTCCGCATGCTATTGTATCTCATTACTAAATTACGAGGTCCATAAGTTAGTAACGTAAATGAAGCAAAAAGTAAAAAAAAACAATAAACTTTTCACAGTGCGACGAATGCAGCCAAGTGTTCCCGGCAGCAAGAAGCTGCTCATGATGCGACGCACCTCGCGGGATAACACTGCGCCGATTTCTCGCGGCCAGCCCAGCCTGAGAAAGAAGCGCGATAGCAGTGAGTCACTAATTAAAACTTGACTTGCTTGTTCTTTCTAGTTTAACTTTAATTTCGTGGATTAATTACACAACTAACAATCTCAGGAGTGACGCAGAAGCTCCGTTAACTCAGCATACAATATTCTCCCATTTGAGCAGTTGCTCAGCTAGGTAGTTCGATTCGGCACGCAATAGGCAGCCTAAAGCAGCGCAAAGTGAGCACCATGTCCGGTGCCAGCGGAGAACAGCAGGCCGGCTACTCGGGCCTCGGGGTTGGCAGCGGCTCCGGAGCTGGCGGCACTGCTGGCGACATTGGCGGCGTCGGTGGCGACAGCAGCGGCGATGAAGCCGGAGCCGGTGAATTGTGGGACGACGACTCATTGTGCACGTATTTTCCTTGGCTGAAAGCTGTTACGGCGTTTGCTAATCGAACTAACTTCGTTTGTGAGCATCAGGTAAACTACGGCTTCATCAAGAATTTCAATCATATGCTTGCATGATCTCACCATATCCTTTATTACTGAGGCTCAAGTACTTTTTTCTCCAGGGCTTCTGTCATCCAAACTGTTTTGAACGTCAGCAACGCCAATGTCGCCGGCTATTGAATGCTTTTCGCCGAGTCTACGGCGACTCTCCACCAGATGACACCGACCCGGACGCTGCTATGGACAAAGATAGCACGGAATATTCTGGCGATAAAAAGTACAGTATCTTCCGTAGGCGCAGTATGTTTCCGGCAGCTGCAAGTGGCGCATCTCCTGGACGTCTGGGCACGCGCGACAGTACTCCGTTGTTAACTAAACTCGATCCGGCCGCTCTGCAGAGAAAGCTTCACGAAAAGGAGAAGCCGGAGAAGAAGGGTGCTCGCAAGCGATCGATAGATCAGGCTATGATACGCTACTTGGACGACCACGTGCTGCAACTCACACAAGCATCATTCTCAGTTATCTGCAAGTCTTGCACCTTGCTAGGTGAGATGGGTGTGTAGATAATACTTGTTGAAAAAAGTACACATAAAAATTCGTTAATCGTTTTTATGGCCCAGGCATCGACCATTGGTGCGACATCATGCCGGTTGCTTGGGAACTTTTGTTAGAAGCGGACATCGAACTCGCAACCGCCGCTGCGACGGTATTCCTTCTAGCAGCTGTCCGCATCCCAGATCAGGTGCAGGAGCTAATGGTGCGAGAGTTGCAGCATGACGACGTTCAACAACGTATGAATGCAGTACTGCGTTTTCGCAGCTTATGGATGTCCCGATTTCAGGTAAATATGTATATATTTAAATATACAATGTAATGTCGTATGCATTTCGTACTGTTTGTATCCAAATTCTAAGTTCCCAAGACGAAATTAATTTTTTATTTCGCTTCCGGTATGACAAGAAAACATGTAACGTAGTAAAAGCAGATTGTAAACACATTTTTTTCCAAAAAAGGTCTGGCTTCGTCTTGAGGACGGGGCAGCAGCAAATTTTAAGATTCCACCGCCGAACATTGAATTCGTGCTGCCATCGCCGCCTCTAGGCAGTGTGAATGCCAATATACCCGATCCACCTTGGATGCCTCGCGTTAAACAATCAGTGGAAGAGGTTCAGTTAAAGCAGGACGAAGTGGCCAAAACATTTGTCACTGCTTCAACTACTCGACGAAAGCAACAGGAGGAGCTTATGGCTAAAGAAGTTACTGCTGAAGAGCAGCGAAGGCGCACAGCCCGGGAGCGCTTTCCTTTGATGGGTCAGGCGGTGTGCACACTGGCTGGATACGAACCCGCCCTGTTTCATCAGCCCACTGAGGAGCACGATGAAGGTGAGCAAATTTCTGATCTATTTGGCTGTTAGGATGTATTAATTTTTATTTTATTTTTACTTTTTTATTATCGAATAAAAAGCACATAAGCAATTAAAAACGTTTATCTTCTAGCATTTGACAGCAAAGCTTCCATCGTTTAATATACGATATTATTACATTGTCGTACAAGTGTAGATCTAACTAACATCACCTATATTCCTTGTCGTAATATATAGTTTTGGAAAATGACGATAACAAACTCCATATCGTTAAGGTGAAGAAAAGAGACTTTACTAGGAGAGACTGCAAGTCTAGGCAAGAATGCAAGAGAGTCTCTAAGAGAGACTTTATAAGACATACAGAGACATACGTTTTTATTACATACAGAGAACTAACAGTGGAATAACCAAGTATGCTCTACATTTGTGACTCTACTGATAAAATGATAGATTTGACGAAGCATTAAAAATTAGAGTTTCGGTCAATCTTTGCTGTAGACATCGCTGAACGTTTAAATAATAAAACATTCAGATTTTATGAAACAATCTTATTGAGCGAATCCTTGAACCTGCAACTGAATGCTAAATTAAAGTTACTGCTAGGGACTTTTTTAGAGAGTATGCCCACTTTAATGTTTTTTTGCTCGATATTTATTATAACTCTTCGCTTTTTATCTCCGTACAGTGCCACATATTACAGGTAACGTTGTTTAGAAATGAATGTGATGGTTTTCCTACTTATTTTAGTCTCGATGTTGTTTTTTATTGGCCGCGAAAAGTTACATTAGAAGTTCTTTCAAACCTTATGCGATGAACCATGCGCGTGATAACATTAAAAATTGGCAATTCGTGAATAGAAAAGTAATTAAGCATACTAAATAAAACGAATTGATTTATAGGATGCTGATCTTTAGAAGCAATCTTTCAGTATTTTAATGTTCAAATTAAAAAAATCCTAAATACTTTATTTATTTAGTTTTAAATCTTGAGTCTTGTAGTTTCATGATTATCTTCAAATGAAAAAAAGGTATATTTTGTTTGTTTTGTACTACTAAATGTGCGCTCCGTATACTTATTCCTGAAACAGTTTTTTGTATTTGTTTCCCCTTACCTGCAGAGAAAAACTTTAATATGTACTCTTATGTATCATAGTAAATATGCAAAAATCTTACAGTAGAGTTTGCAATCTCGTTTGCATGATCGTACGAATGTTGTGACTCGAAGAACCAGGAAATTCCTTTTGTGTGCTATTTCTCAGTTAAACGCAAAGAAAAGTTCAGTTAAAACTGTTAACAATATATGAAAATAGGATTGAACTATATACACAGAAACTGCACAGTCTGTTATAAGCATAGAAAAAAATCTAGAAATTTTACTCAAACATGTACGCCTTATTGGACGTTCCTGTTCGACCTATTGAAGTGGGTAGAAAAAATATTTGATAACCCTTTAATAAATTACTATGTAAAAATCTAATATGGTCGAGGCGATAAAGGGCCACAATTAAATGGGAGTAAAGTCCTAACTGTTTACAAAGTATTCAAATGTTTACTTTTAAAAGGCCAGACGGTAAATGAAAATTTCATTGCTGATAGAAACAGTTTTCCGAGTCTTTTGGACTCTTGTCGGTTCCAACTTCGTTCTTAATACTCTTAAGTACTTTAATCTAGATTAATTTATTTTACGAATAACTCATAGCTTTATTAATTAGTTTATAAAAAACGAAATTACTGTCAGGACTCAGAAATCGTTTAGATTTTATGTCATTTTTCAGCAGCGCAGTCTTTGTTGCGTTTTATATGCCGCATAGAAGTTTTTCGGGTTTCCACTACATTGCAAAGAATAGCACAGAAAAACTTTTTATAAAGAAATATTCTTATTTGGAATGTTTATACAACAATTTTTTTACATTTGCGGGTAAATATGTTTTTTTTCAAGTCATAAATACGCTCGTACCATTCAATAAAAGCATGAGAACCATAAGTAGGCAGCTTTTTGCATCTTACAAATCTTATGTTTTTTTCGTCAGACTTTTACCTCAGGAATATTAATAAGCGATTTTTTTAGCTAGGGCTATAGTGTTGTTGAAATATTTTTTATTACGGATTGGCTACCATTAACGAAAGGCACTCAGGTTTCTATTTAGAAAGTATAAAAGCGAAACGCCAAATTAGTTTTTTTCTTCAGTTTATGTTTTTTACAAAACAAATGCTTGTTGAAGAATTTTATTAACAAAAGATCATAATTCCATTATTAGTGTTTGCTGCGCGAGATTTTCATACTACTTACCGTTTCTGAATCCTGCAGCGTTTAGGATAAATAGTTTCTAATAAATGCCACTCTGCTGCCGCCGACTCTGCGAGAATTTTTTATGCGCACTAGCAGCGAGTAGTTGTCACCCTTGCTGCGTCTCAACGAGGCTTTTTATGGGCTGGTTTTGATAGGAATTTTGATAGGAAAATATACCTTTTGCGATCTAGTTTGCCAGAACTGTGTACAATACATTTCGTCCAGGCGTAAATATCACGCTCAATTTACTGGCTATGCTCAGTTTCAGCCATAGACTAATCTCTGAAAACTGCAATCAGTTTTGCTATTAGCTCCTCTGCGAGGCGCAGTCTCAATACGACCGGTAGTATTGAATTGTCCGACGTGAGTCACGTGGTTCTTCGCGCAATGTGCAGAAGCCTTACCGAAACCTAGCCAGTCCTCTCCATCTTGAAATTCTTAAATCAAACGCTGTCTGTCCTTTGCAGAAATCATTGGTAAGGTCTACGCAGAGCTATTCTTGTTCCGTCTGTGTCTAGCCCGTCTTTCTATCGATGATTTTTGTTTGATATGGTCAAACTAGGTCGCAGTTGAGGCAAAATTGATTGTAGTGAAAGAGATTCGTCTATGGCAGAACTTAGTGATGAATGCAGAGACTGAGCATAGACCAAAATTGAGTGACAGTTTCGCCTAGGCAAATTTTATTGCAGTTTTTGCCAACTGGGAGATCGAAAAAAGAATAAAGAGTTAAAGCCCATGCTTCATGCCTGACGGTGCCTTTATTAAATTTACACCTGCAGAGCATGGGTATTACTGTTATTGTGCCATAGAAATTTTGCCTCAGAGAGCGTTTCCGATTGGTCGTGTGGCCTTTTTCAGGGGCGGAAAATCGTTTATTGATTAAATTACCAGACATTTATTGGTCTATGGCAATTAACAGGCACGATTTTCAGCCCGCCGGGAAAAATTCATGGTACAATTGATATCGAAATACTGATGAATTAACGATAACGCAGATGCGGAAGTAAAAGCATTTCATTCTTTTTGGGCTTATCACCGAAATTTGGTATGAACAATAGCCAATATTATTATTAGTTAATGTTAGTTTCAAAATGTATCTTGACTATGCGAAAGTCAATCTTATTTTCAAAATCTTTAAAAGTATTGTGGCTAATATTTAAAGTACGAACTAATTTAATACTCAATCACAAAGCGGTGTCATCTCATATAGTTGCTAAAAACTATACCCATTGATTTTCAGCTGGGAATTAGATAGCCAACTGCCTTGTTTTCATATATAAAACTTTTTGTTGCACACCCATGCTTTCTAAACACTAACAGTTATTTAGTCATTAACTTTGATTAAAAAGCGAATGAAAAGGAAAAAATAACTAGCGTACTTCGCACACGCCATCCCCTCCCAGTATCTTCTGCGGAGCCCGACCATCGCAGACCGTCGTCTGCTCCAATGGCTGCTCGAAACTCCACAGCTCGGGCCTTCCTGCACGGCCCGGGTTACCAGGGCCGAGGCCCTATGTCAGAAGGTTTGTTTTCTAGTTTTTACTCCCTGAGTGGTAGGAATATTTATGAGATTTCAAAGTGTCCAGTACTATTAAGACGCAAATGCGATTCTGGAATGCGGTGCCTTTAGACATCTTAATTATAACAGTTCGAAAACTATTTTTTAGCATAGATTTCAGATATAGGTTTCAAAGTCCTAAAATAATTAACAAAAAACTGTTGCTGATTCTGACTCACTATTTTCTCATCAGTTAATCTTTTTTTCGAGTAGTTTTATACAAGATTTACACGACTATAGTCGTGTAAAAAAGGCAATTACGCTCATATATACTCGAGAATAATATTATAAAGATTTAAATTACCTATCATTTTCGTTATATTACAAGAAAATTACTTCATCACGATGAATAAGCTATATGGTCTGTCTTTTAAAATAACCCATAAGTCACCCTTCTGGAGGAATAGCCGACTCATCAAATGAAACTGATCTGCTTTGTAATTCACAAAGCTTAATATTATATATCAGATTTCCTCCTATTACAATACGTTGCATCTAATTCTTCCCTAACCTTGATTTACAATCTTACTATTTACCATTATTGATAATCAATGATTAAGTCAAATCACGCGTTTATTTTTGCTTTCAAAAGACAGAGTTCTTTAGAAACACATAATTAGCCATTTGTAAATATGATAGATATCTTTTGAACACAAGTTACCAGCCAACAATAATAATGCTCAAAAGCGTTGTTTTTTGAGGAACTTTAAACAATGTATTTAAAAAAGTAGGTTCTTGTAAAAGCACAAGAAAACCAAGTTCGGTGTTGAAAAAACGAAACTAAGTACTCGTATAAAAATAAAAAACGAGGATTTTTTAAAGAGATCGCAAACTTGAAAAGCGTGTTGATGATAATTACTCACGTTGTATTAGAAAAATAATTTTAAAGAACGACCTAAATCATGCAAAAGAGCAAATACATATGATGCACCACCCTTTTGTGGCAATCTTTGACTGTATTTGTCTTTTAGCTTCACATTCTGTTTATTTATATTTCGTAGCTTGTATAACGTTTTATAAAAAATCAATCAGTTTTTTCTTAAATCTCCTGAAGTTGAGAGAGTTAAACGAAGTTAAAGAAGTGCGCGCATGCGATAGTTCAGTTCCTACAGCTATATTCTTCTTCGCTTTTATAACTTTTAGAGAAAATTATTTCTCTTTTACTGTGTGTCGGCAAAAGAAAATACTATTGTAGTTTTTTCACGAGCAAGCATGTTTTCTGCAGCTTACCGCTTCGGCTACCAATTGGCCGAATTCTTTCGACGTAGAGACTCCAATATTTATTTTTTCAATTGATTTCTGAATATTTGAATATTTTACTTTTAGGAACGCTAGTAGCAGATATTTGACTCTTGAAATTTCAAAGAATAAAAGTTTTTATACATCCATAAATTTCTTTCTTAGTGCTGGCTGGCCAGGCTGTGCAGTAACGCCGCTAAATAATAATTTGATTCCCTTTACTTCGTTAATCTTGAATGAGTACTATGTTGAAGGGTCCCAAAAGGTCTCTTTTAGATGAATAATAATTTGCTATAAGGGATTACCGAGTGGTGCAGTTCAACGTATGCAGTGCTATATTGCGATTAGTTGCTTCTTAGTTGCTTCGTAAGTAGCACTTTAAAGAGACAGCAGAGCATTTAGTGGTTCTTAAAATGTTATCCATGGGCTATATTTGTTTCGAAAGCACGCTGTACGATATTTAATTTTATAAAGTGATATCTAGCAGAAAATACCCAAAAGAAACTTTAATTATAATTATTGCACAGTAAAAGATAGTAAAACAAAATTAAAACAATATTTTAGATTCCAACCAACTATCACAGACAGAAGTGCGACTTAAAGCCCCTGCGATACATATTTTACCAACAAAGCAAAAAACTGCATCAGCTTCTAATTCGTCAAGTTTGGTTAACGTGGCTTCAGGACTTTGTAAAACTCAAATTCGCTCGGCTTGTATGTGTCAGTCCACTTTTACGCCGTCTTTTTCTTCATCAAAGACTATTTCAGTATTTATTAGAGATTTAAGCTAGTCATAGTATAGTTCCATGAATCATTTGAAAATGTTTTAGATGTGAACTATGTTGCCCTAAAAATTGGCTATGGACAGTGGCAGGGCTAAGAAATATTAATGACACAAGTGGGCCAAAAATATCTTTGGGTTGCATCGCATTTTTACATATATTTTCTGACTCACGAAAGTAAATAATTCCTAGCGGCCTTGCCGTACTTCACTACACCATTGCACCAATTCGCAAAAAGTGAATTTGAAAAGAATAATGAAAGCTTGCATAAAGGAAGCACTATGTGAAAAGCACTTTTAAAGAGGCGTTTCTCGTAATTCAATCACTGAGCAAAACCGTTTCGTCACTTATTTTATTTTTTTCGCTCTAAAGAACGTAAAAATTAAGGATTAAACCAGATAAATTCAGTGTTATTGTTACCATCAGATGGTAAAATGGTCTATGGGAAAATGTTCCATGTACTTGCCCAGTATTTCGAATACCTTTTGTATTAGAGAAATTTATAATAGTCGTATTTGTTTATAGAGATATTATCTTGAATAATAAGTTCTCGTTTTTCTCTAGTCGTAGCCTTGTGTGCTATGTGATGCACTTTTTTCTTGCAGATTTGCATCTGCAAAATTATGCGGCAATAACTGTAATGTAGATAATCGTACATTTATTTGTTTTGTATGCACTAGCTAGGGTACTTTGATAAAAAATAGGCACCGGACTCTCCGGCCAAAAAGTAATACTAGATTTCCAGTTAATATTAGATATAGTAAAAATAAAAAATTGTTTTTCTACCTCGAAAAAAAGGTGCCGCTTAATTATGATTTGTGTTCTCCCTAGTCTCCCCAAAAGTAAAAATATATATATTCATTTTTACTGCATAGCTTTGCTTCTTAATTGAGGTCTTACTTAGTGGGTGAACGCGAAAAATCCCTATTGAAGTATTTTAAATTTGGCTTTGAATGAACCTAGTAAATAATAAAAATATTTTATCTAGGGTTAAGAAGAGTTGTTAATGATTCTACCAAGTTTATTATGTAACGGACTAGCTGATAGAAGTATCCCCTATTAATAATGCATTATAGTTACGGTATAGTTATATATATAGTAATGTAGAAATTATTACCAGAGTTTCGCACCAAAATCTATATGGTAGCGACACATTGCAGCGTGCAGTGAATGAGACTTGAAGTTTTTTTAAACTGCTACAAAAATTGCACACATTAGAAGTTCCAAATGCTACTGCGCCTCATTTAGAATCAAATTATAAGTACACTGCTACCTACTTCAAAGCTAAAATGTATAGTATCTTAAATGTATAGTATCTTTGGAAGACATTCAACACCACTTCTTGTCGTATACAAAGTTTTAAATACATATATGTTCTGTATTATTGGATCTATAGCCCTTACCGATTGAAACCCCCCATTACTCTAATCCAGATGAAGAATGCGTACTATCTATGACGGTGCCCACTGTTGCGCCACAGACTCTGCAGCAGGCGCAGAGTGTTTTCCCGTCCTGCATTTGCGGTGCAGTGGTACCAATTATTCACCTGCTTGATGACTATGAAGTGAACGGTGATGGGATAGCTGGTGAGAGCTTGGTTACTCCTCAAAAATTCTTTCTTGTTAAGCATTGAAGCTAATTTGGATCAAATTTCTGCTTAATTTTTTACAAATTGCACAATTTAAGTGTCCCAAATTGCTCGTCAAGTCATTTGGAGTAGTCTGGTCGAAGATCCAAATTTATTTCTGCGCTATTTCCTGGAAAAGCTGACGCGGATGCATAAAAAGGTAGGTCTTATTCCTTGGTTGTTTTGCTTTTAATGCATCAGTAAAGTAAAGCTTCCTCTAAAAACTCTTTAAAACTCTTCATTTGTTTTGACTGTCGCACTAACATGCCTTGCACAAATGCAGTCTTTTATGTATGTAAATAGAAATTTAATCCAGCCTCTTACATTGCATAAGCTTTACAACGCTATTTTGTTTCTAGTGACAATTTTATTTATTCGTATTTTTCTGTTTGAAGTATATTTAAGGAGAAATCAAGCCTTTAACTCAAGTCTCGTTTCAGTATCAGTCTATACTACTGCATTTTATTTACAATAAGTTCGATCCCGCAACACTTAATTTAACAATTTTTTTATTTAGAACGCTTTTACGCAAATGAGACAGGTAAGTTATTTCTAAAAGCAACACAAAGAACATGTATAAATATATTTATATAAAAATCCAAAGCATACTTTCTGCATAGTCATTCATATTAGTACTTATTAAACTTGGATATCAAACCAAATCAAATTTGTTTATAGTACCCCCACATCCACCCCCTAAAAGAGCACGAATTCTATTAAATATGTCTTAAAACGTATGACAAGACTCCAACTAATCAAATATAGTCATCGCAATCCTTTGACACAGGCAAGAACTTATCTTCGCAACATATTCATATTCCTATTAATCTTATGCTTTTTTGTTGTTCACCAACATTTCTTCTTGCAACAACTATTGCAGCTCTCTTTTATTCTGTTAGATCATGTTTTGCTCTTAACTTTCGCGTCACATCTTGAACTTGACCTTTTAATGTTTAACTCCGAAAATGAGAATGCACTCGCCCTGGTATTCTTGACAAAAATATAGCTTAGAACTAGTTACGAGATTTTAAAAGTAACGCTTGGAAAAATATTTTTATATAATTATTTTATCATTGAATTAAAACCCAAATTTTCACTTAACTAAAATTTAAAATCCATTCGCGAGCCTCCTGAATGACCCAATCTTGTTTTAGCAAATCGCCGCGCCTCTCAAGCAACTGCTTCCTTTGACCGAAGAGGTTAGAGGGTGCATTCTCAAACGCTCGCTGAAATTTCCTTTTTTCCTAATATTTCCATTGTACCCGAAAAAAATATTTAGGAATTGTAAGGAAATTGTTTCTAATTCTTTTAGAAACATCTTTTTCATGTTTTCCTTTTAAAGCCTCCCAATGCATCAGTCATCTGTGCGCATATAGACTCTTGTGCGCATATAGACTAGCTGACAAATCAGAAAATCACGCTTCTTTTTTAAAATCGATCTTGTGTACAAAACTAGCGGATTAATCTGTCAGATCAATGAACTAATTTTTGCACGTGCATTATACGATGTATCATCCAATATTTAAGGAAACCAAGAGTATCTTCATCAACGAGAGAATGATAATGTCTTAACTATAAACTTTCTTGATGCATGTTGAAGTAAAATTTAGATTTACCAGGATTCAAAGTTTGTAACTTGTTTTCAACGTTCAACGAATAATATTTTTTCGAATCCCTCTAGCTATTTTTTCTTTAATGATTTAAAAACTTAGCTGCATTTTCATGGCTTCCTAGATACGTCGCTCTGCAACACTAGGAGATAGCCTTAAGCTAGCTTAATTGTATGTAATATTTTAAGTATGTCGTTATCAATCCTTCTTTACATTACACTGACCCTTATTGCTAAAATTTTCTTGAATTTTCTGTACGACTTTCTTATTTTTGCGACTCATGCAGAACCACTTTAATGCGATTGTTTGCAGGAGGAGTTGATCTTCGTCCTACGCAAGCTGATTGTTCGACTTACTGATTTACCGCCACAAGCTGCTCACGCAATGTTTAACTATATTGTGAGTAACGGATTTTATGATATCTTCAGCTCTCTTAACGGTTTATGCAACACAAAATTGAATAGCGAAATATTTCAGAAGTCATTTTCGTCTCTTTTTCTAGCAATTAGATAACATGGCTTGTTTATTTTCTTGCACAAAATGTCTTATTCTTATATTTTTGTTAAGATAATACATATTCATAACATCAAATTGTATTTTTAAGGTAGATAAAAATCTATAAGCTTCTAGAAGCACAGTCAAGGCCTCTAAGTGACAGAATAATCCCTCAAAATGTTATTTATTATTCTCAATTTTTAGCTTGGCTACGTGATGTTTTATGTCAGAACACCATCAGAAGGTGGTCAAGAAGCGATTGCTGGAGCACTATCATTGCTTTGGCACATTGTTCCATTTGTTCAGGGCATCCAATTGAAAGATCTAAAACAAACACTGCGAAAGGAGCAGTGTGATGTAAGTTTGATGTCAATTATTTTGTGGCACTCAGAGTTAATATGTTGCACTTAAACGTCAATCTTAATGATAAAACGTAAATTTCTCTTTGGCAGCCCATGTTGATGATTACTGCTAACGTTCCTAGCGCTAAAAAAATAATCGTCAATGGACCGGACCTTTCTAGCGTCCCAAACTGCTACATTATCCAGGAGGTAAGATATCGGACTTTTTATAGTCGACCCCAATATAGATCCTTTTATGAACTCATACAAGCTCTGAAGCACACTGAAATGGCGAATTCTGACCTATATAAAGGATACGAGATTTCAAGACATTCTAAAGGACAGCCTGGAATTCTTTCGCATCGAGGACGATCAAGAATCCTACTTTTTGTGCGACACAAAATCACGTAAGCTTCTGAACTCAAACTTTTTCTCGTATGCATCTTTCCTTTAACTATCAGGTTTACTTTTGCTACTGGTTCTTTTTGCGCCTGCCGTTTAACTAAATTTATATACTTTTTCTCACCAACTAACATACACCTTTATTCAAATATTTACATTTACGCTGAGAAAACTTACTAAATAAGAGGCTAATATTTTTTCGAGATCCTAATTGCACCTAGACTCCAATATTTATAGAATTGAATTTATTTTTTATTACTAAAATTCTATTCAACTGGCTGCCTTTCCTTTGGCTAAATACCATTTTCTATGTCATCAAAAGCAGTTTTTTATGTATAAAAAACTTCAGTTTTATAAGAAATGAATTTATAAATAAAATTATAAACATTAAATTTAACCTCTTTTAGTGATTGTCAGATAATTTTTTTTACAAATGATTAGAAAACGTGCTATTTACAAAGGGGAAATCCGTTTAGAATTTAGGGACCCGAGTATTACTTACCTAAAAACGTCCTTTTCTATTGTTTTCTTGCTATCACATAAAGCATTTGTGTAATAAATTACACTTTATTATATTTTCCTTAATGGTGTGATGTTTATCTGTGCTACTCTTTTATAGTTTTTAGGAAAGCAAGCATGCAGATTTTTATTGACTAGTAGACCACTTGTGAAATCGATGAGAATAGGTAATACACAACGATGAATAAACGATCTTAACTAGTTTAAAACAGAATAGTGTATTAAAAGAAAAAAGCACAGCAAAAAATAACAATACTCATCTAACATAATTCTGTACCTCGTCTGCCAGCATCTGACACCCACAGTACCGTGTTTGTGATCTGCAGTGAGTTATGAAACATTATGTCCGCATTATGTGCAATAGCAGCTTCACGATGTAGTCACAGAACGTCTGTGACTTTAGACAGTTACAAATATGCGTTCTGTGTGCCTTACTATTTACCATGCTGCAGTTCACCAGTGCAGATTTTGCGACACTAAACCTTTTTTTATAAGATTGCACATTCAATTATAATAAAAATATCAAAAGTAAAAGTTATGCATAATTATAGTATGCAGTATTTTGTTGCATCAAATATTTCATATAGATCAGCAATATTACCTTTTGGAACTTCAGAAGCTTTCTATTTATAAATTGATGTAGAGGTAATGATTTTCTTTAAGTTTTCCAGTTCAACTAGTTCAACAAAAATAGTTTTAAAAAGGTTTCAAAATGAAATTTCTTCGAATAAATAGTCATAGATGGTTAATTTGCATCAGAAGTTCGAAAAAATATTATTATCTATGTATGAATAGCAGCAGCTGTTTAAAAATAACTCGAAACAATTAGTTTTTTATTACAAAAAAATCACAAATTATGCATCTACTAAAGCTTTTTTAGGCTCTGACTAGCGCGAAATATAGAACGTAGTAGTCAGAAATGCACGTATTGCCCTTCTGCGCATTTTTGTCAATTCCCGTTACATTTTCGCACTTTTAACTAAGAAAAGCAATCGAATAGCCCATATTTTTTATCTAAATCACTGAAGTATCTATTAATTTCATAGAAATTGACATTACAGACATCTTTGGGAAATATTTCTGCTAGATTATTTTTCAATCTAGTAGTCAAATCCAACACTTTAGTTGTGCAAACTTATACGGGTGTGCAGGACTCAGCAGGAGAGATATTTTAAGAAAACTGCTAATCAGTTAGAATAGCTTCTGGTTGCATTTTGTTTATGTACGTATATATAACTTCTTTTTAAAAACTTACACAATTTTTTACGCAAATATATCTATCGTTAGCTATTTTAATCTAGATACTCGTAAAAAGCAAGAAAGCAATGTGGATACAAAATTAATGCCAACAGCACTTTGAGTGTGCAATTGTTTAAATTATCAGCAAGTCTATTCTTCAAACTTAAGATTATATTTTGGGTAAAATCTGGCCCTCTGTGTCCAAATTACATAATTTTCGTATTTCTTAGTTATTCCGCTTTTCGTTACTAACACAAGCAGTATTTTGCACTTTTTATTTGGAACCGTTTTAAAAAACGTTTATTTATCATCGTTTTTTCTATACACTGCAAGTTCGCAAGAAAAATGGCTTCTGTAAGTAGCAGTCCTAATCACTGCAGTCTGCCTTTGTTCTTACCCATTGTGGTGAAACATCAAACACTAATTAACCCACAGCTGTGTTTTCAAAATGTCTCACATTTCGAGCGGTTTTGATATGTGTGATTTTTTTCTGTTTGATTATTGCTTCTGTTAAAAAATGTTTATGATTTTGAATATTTTGACCAGTATTATTTATTTTTTTTAATGAAATTACCACATATAATGTTTATATTAATAGGCTTTAGTTAAAGAGATGATTCAATGTATGAAAATGTTCAAGTCACCTGAGATTATCAAAAATAATGTAAATGTCGATTTTTTCGACGCAACAACTTGCAATGTAAGGTTGTCCAGCTAGATTTAATAATCCCTTCAAATATAATTTATAAATATAAGCCATAGCATTAAGGGCATGAAATATTTGCCAGAAGGGGGGAAATTGGATATTTATAGTAACAATATACCGCTTCAAACAAACCCGGCTGAGCTTTCTGGTTTCGGTCCAACAAAGCATTCGCTAAGGTTGTGTCGCATTGTGTTTTTGCAATATTTTAATATATTACTTTAAAGTATTTGCAGCTTTCAAAACATAATAAATATTAAGTCTAGCTCATTGATAAAAGTTTGTATTTATTACACTCGATTCTAGCGCCGCAACGCAAATATGCATTTTCATTTCAAAACACGTCTTATAGCTTCTAAGGTCACCGCTACAATCACACTTGCTTAAATTGCGTATTTTTAGAGTGACTTACCTAAATAATTAGTTGTTCTTATTTCTGGATAACTTAGATTGATCTTAAATTCTAAGAATGATTAGACTATGCGTTTAAAGTATTTTGTGAACTGCACTTTTTAATTTTGAATATGAATAGTATATTCGTTATTAAATTATGATCAAAATGGAATCTTAACTAACCGTTACTCAGTAGAGTTTGGCAATCTATCAAATTAAAAAACATCAAATCAAAATCAAATTACTCTTTGCTTACTTACAACTCAGAAAAAAGCAATAAATTATTTATTCCTGATTGTACAGTTTAGAACAAGTTAAATCTTTAAACGCTCTAGACGATCGAGTATGTGAAATCTTGAGTATTTTGCAATACTATTTTTCAGTTTGTCTGAGTAACTACTCGTACTTGTGTCTTCTTTTAGAAATGTTAGTAGACGATGACATTTTAACCTGGAATAAAAGTTCGAATGTGCAACCAGGTGTTTTTTTTTAATATAAAGTTTAAATTTTTCTTAACACATTAAAACTTTCTTTTGTTCGCCCAAAACAACTTTTAGACCTAATGCACAATCTGATGTACTACGTGCGCGATTTCTACTTCTTCAAGAGGAATCACATTCCGCACCTCAGCCTGGTGAAACGAGACCCCGAAGAAGCCTATGACCAGTTGCAGAAGCACGCTTTTACACTTAAGTTTGTCGAAATTGGCAAGATTTTGCTCACCTACTCAGTTCTAAAGCACACTTCTCCTGCACAGACTGCAAATCATGCCTACTTTCTGCACGAGGAGTTGTCTAAACTGCCTTCTTTTCCGCGCAAGGCTCTAGAGACTGAGTTCTCACTATATAACGGCAAGACAGGAAGGGAGCTGCAGGGTCTTGACCTGATTCACAAGCTTTCTTGGAGCAAACTAGTTGGTCTAGTATTCTCAAAGATGAACCCGACCTTCCCATGGGGCTCAGACATTGGCCTTTTCCTGAATGTCATTAACGGTACTTTTATCCTACACAATGAAGACGCGTCAATATTGCGCTACTGCCTAGCAACGTACATTAACTGCTGTATGCATTTCAAAACGATTTTTGCTACAACCGGCTACGTGTGGATCATCCCAACTATTCTTCGCGTATACAACCTTAGTCAGAAGAATTATCTCATTACTCATGCGATTGAGTGCGCCTGCAAGCAGTTCTTTATTTTGCATCGTACACCATTCATTCTGCAACTCTTTGGGAGCATTGCGAGTAGTCTTGACCTGGACGCTAAGGAGTCAAGCCCTACGGAATTTTACAAAATCAAACCATTGAGTCTTTATCGTCTTCTTTGGTCTATTACAGAAGACACGCAAACCGATGCCCTCGATATTTTGTCGATGGTACACGCTCCAAAACCACTAAAGCCAGTTGACTTCTGTTATTCTGACGATCCAAACAACTGGAATGTTCTCGAGGCTGTGAGCTTGTGTGTGACAGTCGTGTCCTACGCACCCGAGTCTGCTCGTGCAAAACAGATGATCTGCATCCTGCAAGCAACGTTTCCTTTCATTCTTCGGGACTTAAAGAAGATCGCCAAGCAGGCCGAGGATAGCAGCCAGCGAGACGATGGAAGCAAGGCCAAGGGCGGTAGTGAGCTTGGTATTCTGATGCAGCTTAGCACGGCTGTTCGACAGCTGTTATGCAACACTGATCTGCTCGCAAAGAATGCTCGTGGCTTTGAAGGACCCACCGAAAAAACTTCAGCAATGCGCACTTCAAGTCAGGCACCAGTTTCGGTGGTGATGGAAGATCGCGATGAGTCACCGTTTAAGCGGATGGAAGAAGGTCGTTGTGGTCAGCCAAATCGCGATAGTGGCATCACTGCACACCCAGCAGGAGATGACGACCGCGAACGACTTGATTACATCACACAGCGCGAGGCCTACCTAAACTTGACAACGGACTACTTTTTGACAGGTGTAACCTTGTTAGTAGACCAGTTTAAAGGTCAAGAACGAATCTCAGATCTCCTTGACGCCAAGTCTATCGTACGCGTGGTAGACGTTGCGATGAATTTGCTTAAGTTGGTACCCTGCGATCCGCATTACCGATCCGAGCAGCGACCGCTCATTACATTCATCTGCAAGGTCTTGCCACGTATTGAATGGCAGCAAGAAGCTCTGAGGGTAACTCTTGTGTCAATATTGCGTAGATTTGACAAACTTTACCGCGAGATCGAGAAAAAGATGGCTAATTCAAACCGAAGAATGTTTAACTGGGACTGTCTTGCCAGCTTGTTGGACTCTGTATCCGACTGCCTCATGCGACACAGAGCCGTCCTGGCACCTGTCAATCATCTAAAGACGCTCACCAATATTTGCATTCGAGTTATCTTGTACGACACAGCATCCATGCGCGACAGCAGCTCATCGCTTGGCATTCCGGGCAGCTCTCCAACTCATAATCGTGACGTATTCACCAGCACAGGTGTGCCTAGTCGATTTTCTAAGTCAGTGATTAAACTTGTTAGCCTGCTGATGAACAGTACAGATAGTGGTACCGTGTGCTCACTTGATACAATCTGCCACACTGACGCTCTCTTCTCGGCGAATAAAACGGCTGTCATGTTGGGCCAGCTTGTTCTTCCGTTGCTGCTTCGCTGTGCTCTACAGCCAGAGGGCCCGGCGCTCAGTCCTGCAAATCAGCGTTTCGCTCTCTCACTCATACTGAATGCACTAAATCCGCGTAGCATTAAGTCACAGCAGCCGCAAGCCACAACCAACCCAGCTGCTACTGTCGCTAGTTCAGTAGTCGGTGGAGGTGTTGGTGGATCTTCAACAAAACATCTTGGTGTATCTGAGCGACATAGCATAACATCAAGCGACAAATCATTTCGCGCATCGTTACACTCTAGCGACGTGGTGCAACGTTTAGCTTTAATTGGCTTGAAGATCATGCTTGTTGCCTACTCCAGATTGATTCAGTTAGACTGTTATCGGGTCGCCAAAGCTATCACCGAAATACCTTACGGCGCTCACCTGTGGAAATTTGTTGACTTCCTAGTAACGAACCGGCCGCCAATTTACCCTCATCTTTTGCCTTATATTAAGTTCCGCATGATGCAGACCAGATGCGAAAGTCAGGCTGAGCACGCGCTTCAGGCTCTGGTTGGTCAAAGACTGGCTGGTGCAGGAGTACCCCCAAAGCGCTGCGTACACCATGTTCTACAAGATCTCGCAAGTGAGCTGCGTGCTGCCAAGGAGGAATCGGAGCCAGTGCGCCTGAGGACAGCGTCAAATGCTTCTTCAATGCGCCCTACGGGTGCATCCTTCCGACGTGAGACGTCACTTAAGAGGAATCCGAGCCAGCGCATAACCGCCAAAGATGGGAGCCGGTGTCTGCAAAAGTATGCCAGCACTCAAAACCAAAATCAACAGGGATTGCCAGGTAAGAGTGCTTCATGTCTATACGGCACTATTACAGTCACAAATTACCTAAAATAAAATTTTCTTTTTAGTAGTGCAGGTGATTTTGAAAATTTTTGGCTTGAACACAATACGCTTGTACAACAGCTACATATTACTTCAGTCATTCTTGGTAAAAATAGTTCATCTTTGTATTGAAAAAACATGGTTTTATGTACGAGCGTAATTTAGAATTTCTAGCAGTTAATGCAAATCGGGAATTTTAATGATCACCTAGCGGATATCGCGCGAACGAACGAAACCTGCTTGAACTAACAACTTTTAGTTCAAAATGTTAAATGTTTGACTGAAGTTTCGAATTAATTCCAAAGTACTTACGAGAACAGGTAAACAAAATTATTATTATAAACTTAAAAGAAAAGTTTATTACTTAATTTTAGCCTTGGGATCCAGCAACAGTTCTTTACAAATAGTTAAAATGTTTGGCAAAAGTATTACTCGTACCTTATTTTACGGCAACTACTTCGTGAATAGCTACCTAATAATTAATTAATCTGCAAAGGTTTCCCCTAGGCGGTGAAACCACTTGCAGGGAATTTTTACTTGCAGGAAGCTGAAAAATGCTATCTTCACTAGGGTAGTAAATTTTTTATATGATGTTGCTTTGTGATGCTTTGATAGACATCAAAATGAAGCTCTTTATTTAAATTCCTTGGATATTGGAATAATGGACTAGTCACATTATATGAAAATGACAAATCGACTAACATTTTGATTGCGCTCCTTTCGCAAACTTTTACAGCTATTATAATTGGTATGGTGTTATGAATCAAATAGTTCTGTGTTATTTAGACATAAAATATTATAGGCTATAATGCGCGCTATGTATGGAAATAGTTTTCTGTTTGAATTTTTGTTCATTGAGTTCTATTTATCTGACGTTTGCCAAAAATGTAAAAGTGTTCGTCTCTGGTGTTATAGTAATACTATAAGTGTGATAATTTTCAATTTTTTATTATATTCAAAATAAAAACTATAGCCTTTGTCTTGTAATTTTTATTTACACACGTCCCGATATGTTTTTCCACCTAAATTGATAAGACATGAATCAAAAGAAAGGTGGCTGGAGTTAACAACTGAGCATATTTAAGCTTCGATCTTAGTTCACCTAAAGTAATATTCTCTGACAAACAAAAAATAAAACATATAAGACATATCAAAATCATTTTTATGGAGCTAAAAAGCATAGAGTTAAAAAATAGGCGTGTTTACGAATCGTATGAATCTGCTTTCATAACCTCTTTGTGTAAAAGTAGTGGATCAAACATATCGGATATTATTGGAAATTTGATCCCGCTCGTTAGAAAATCGCAGGGGTGCCTTGAAACTGAGGGATCGACACCACAGGCCTACCAGACCCATTGTCGTAAATAACTTTTTATTGAAGTTTTTGCAAACTTTCTTGAAGTTTCTTAAGCTTGTGTTTGTTTTCTTTTGCTAAAAACGATACGTATCTAGAAATTATCTTATCTAACTATATCTAGGTGTGTTTTTACATCAAACGATTGCAATTGCAGTGGAATTAATTGAGTACCAAAATATAACAAAGTCACAAGTAATGCACCTAAAATTCTGTTGAAAATTTTTTTGGCATGCTCGCATTTTGAATACGATCAGAATTATGATGCGTGTAATAAAAATCATTTAGCATTTTGACATGATTCGTCATTTTTTTCGTGGCATGCAAAGCAGCAGCATAGACGAAACATCTCTTTGAAGTGCATTGTAAAAATCTAACCAAGTAACTATGTTTTCCCGTTTTGGCGCAAGCATAATAATTTTAGTAGATTGAATGTTTTCTGTTGGATTTTTCTGTTACAAATTTCAGTATTCTGGCTACACGCATTGAGAACTGGTAAATAGTAGAAATGCAAGACCTCATTTAAAGTGTAGTAGTATTCGATTTTCTAAATATTATCCTTATCAATCAAGAAAGGCAAATATATTTTCTATTTAGAAACCATAGTTTTTATTCAAGATTTAGCATTTTTGCTCATTTAGTAACAGTAAATTTCCAGTAGTATTTTTATCGTTTTTGCTTAGCCCACCCGCTAAAACAAGAAGCGTCATTTCCTCCCACGTTTACTTAATTATCTGAGAACAAGTGCAAAATACTTTCATCTTTTTATCCTTGTTGTAGAATCGAGTCAGGGACTACTAAAAGCTCCCTAGAGTATTTAGGGAGAGTATTTTCTAGAGTATTTAGTAGTCCATGATTAGAGTTTTGTTAGATCTTACCATAATATTTCATCTTTAAGCACCATATTTAGGAGCCCTGTAGGAAAGTTTAATTTATGACTTCTAAAGTTTCAGAAATTGCGTAATGCAAAACTGAAAACACACGATTTTTGAGGAATGAATATCCTCAAATACTCATGAATATCTTCTGGCCTTTTAAAACAATACTTTTTCTTACTCTTTACAAATGAAAGTGTTTTTTGCTTGCATGGGACCATCCATCCATAGTGTTTTTAGTTTTTACTAAAAGCGGAAACTTATTTTTACCTTTGACGAGTTCAATACACAATTTCCTAAATTTTAAGGCTTTTTCGCGTTACAATGAGTGGTTTTACCGGAATGCGAAGTTTCGTCATTATTTGATAAACTTAAAAAAATCTTAATTGGAAAAATTGTTTAACTTTTTCCTCTTTATTTCTAGTTCCCTCAGTCGACAGCCTACCCAGTCAGGGAACACTAGACGAAGAATGTGAACTAATCACGGAAACAGAGGACGATTTTTCAAGAATACACCGAAACGATGCAAAGTGAGGAGCATTTCTTACTTATTTGATTCTCGAATATCTTGATACGCTCTGATATGTATGATCTAAAAATATTTTCTGAAACCACTTGGCGTGATGCACAAGATCGCAAAATAGTCTAGTCTAACAAATTACATAATTTTATTAAAATATTATTTTTTCTGCATGCTATAGCATATGCTGGGATTTCAAATATTAATTATAAATAATTTCTTTTTTCTTTGTTTTAATCGTAAGTTGTAAACGCTAGTTATCAACTCACATTAATTAAATCAAAACTGAACCTCGTAGATCTCGCAAGACTTTCAAATCGTGGCGCGGACGTCAGCAGCGCAGCCAGCGTCGATCGCAGAAATCTTCAACTCATTGTGCCGGAGGCAGTCTAGAGTCTAGTGATTTTAACACCTCCGCGGCGGCTGCAGCATTGCACTGCCTTCCATCACCCATTCCCGAGGGTCGTCTTTCAGAAGATCGAAATCAGCACCAGCAGCAACAGCGAAATCGAACTACAGGTGGAGGCTTGTTCAAGTTTGCAAGACACAACAGCGGTCGTCAAACACGTAGAGTAGACAGTCCGCTTCACGTCGAACTAGCCAGTGTTGAGCCTAGCGACGCTGGGAGCGATATCGCTCTGGTCAATAATCCAGGCTCAGCTTCAACGTCTGCCGGTATTGCCGGCACTAGTGGCACTGTAGCTGTATCAAACAAAAAGCATGCCGACAACGGTGAGCGCGTTGATGACTCAGAGAATGCGGCCTTTCTCTTAGAGGAATTAATTGTCTGAAGGCAAAGAAATTTTCATTTTTTCGTTTTTGTCCTTATCTATCTATATCAGCATAGGAAAAATATTTACCAGAAAATGAGAGTTTGTAACTATAACTACAACTATGTTACATCGTTTTAATCTGTTGACTTTGAATGCGAAAGTTGACTATGTTGATGCAATGAAATTCCGGAAACTTTTGGCTCACCCTTATAATATGTTTTGAGCCCTAACAAAAACAAATAGTTTAAATCATCCGAAGAACTAAAAATTAAATTACAGAAGTCCTCAATTTTTCCTTTGTCTAGTCTGGCAATATTTAGAAGTGGTAAAGTATACCATCTATGCGTATGTAGTTAGTGCTGAGCATTTAAAAAATTTACTCAATTTTAATGTCGTTGTTTTCTAAGTCTTTAAATTACAGGCGAGCTAGAGTAGCAGGAAGTATTGGGTTATTTTAAGCAGTTTAAATTGAAATTTAAGCATGAAATTTAGGCAAGTGCCACTGTGGCCTTGTAAATACCATCAATAAAACAAAAAAGATAAACTGCATTAAAACAAACGCTTAGTAATAAACTCAAGTTAAACCAAAAATGATAAAAATTTACGCCTCGCCTATAGTTTAAAAACTAAATTCTGCGAATCCTCGCTTTAGCGTAAAAGTTGATTAAGATTGCGTTAGAATACCAAAGTAGAAAAATAAGACATACTTCAGGATGGCTTGTACTTTTTAATTACCCGAGTACTCGATGACTGAATCTATAAACAAATTTCATAGAAAAGTACACATTTTGCAGCATTTTTATGGTTGCGTGTAAATCTTACACACAGTTCAGTAATAAATAAAGTTTTCATTAAAAAATGTTTAGATTTTGAAAATAGCTTTTTTAATTTAAAGTAAACAGCAATGTGATTTTTGTGATTATTTTGTTTTTTTTTATGGTTATAGTTATACTCAAATAGTTCAAAAATGTTATATACTTTTTGTATGGTGAGCGCCCGGCCGGATCTCAGAAACAAAATTTCATCTGTGGCTTAAGTTTAGATACTCTCCAAGATTACTGACTGAATAATCGACAAATCAAAAAAATATTTTTTTTGGCAATCATTGATAGAACTTTAAACTGTACACAGTGCATGCGTCAACACAACTGCTCATGTTTTGCTAATTTAAAGATATTATCTTTATCTCTTTTCTCCAAATGTATATAATGTACCAAAGTTAAAGTGCGATTTCCTTTAATTAAAAATCGTCTTCGAGTATTTTTCACATGTAGTTTAACTTTTTATAGTACCGTTTATTTCAATTATTGTTCCATTTGCGCTTTTCCTCCGAATTCAAGTGTGAGGTCCAATCTGCAGGGCAATTGACGTTCTGCGCAATCGCGTTACCTATAGCGCCATAGTTAAAATTTTCTTGGACACCTAAAATATAGAGTAGCTCAAGCTCATTTATAAATATGTTTTTATCGATTTTGTATCCGTGTCACTTGCTAAGTTCATGGCTCTTTTAATATAAGTACTCATTTTCATTTCGGTCGAGATAAAATGTTTCGAGTTTAATTTTGTTTTATGTGTATTATGTGTGTCTATTTTGTTTATGCTTAGAGTAAAAAGTCTTGTCGACTGCTGTCTTAAAACGCAATTGAACGCCTGTCTGCTTTTTATTTTCATGACATTTACAACACTCTCTTGTCAAACACATGATTTCTGAAAGTATAATTTTCGATTTCCTAGCGCGCTTTTTCTTCCTGTTTATTTGTTTACCTCCTAACTGTCCAGCCTTTAATAATTTAGAACATCCCGTATTTTTTCTATCGCTAGTATAACTGCACTTTCTGAAACTAAATTAGCTTATGGTGATGTAAGTGACATGCTGACTGAATGCGTGAGAACCAACACTGCGGTCTATATCTCCAAATAAGGCGGCCGAATTATAGGATTTAAAAAATAAGCAATCCACAAACACCATTTTGCGAGTTGTCTATATTCATACAATTCCTTATTTTATTACTCATATCATAGCTTCTGTTGGGGATGTTTCAAATAAAATCTAAGGATTTAAAATTATGTGAACTGGACCACATTTGTGCGCCTTTAATTAGAAAATTATTATGTCATTTTCCATTCCCGCTTTTTACTGTCATTTTGAAAATACACTAGGCATACTGATTTGGGCACGATAGAACCCGTCGTCAATCAACTAATGGGCTTTACAGACCATTAGATTAAGAAATAAAACTAAAAATTGCTATGCAAAACTTGTTCTTAGCTTAACAGTATTAAAGGTTCGAGTATTGCGGTAAAACCTATATGGCAGTTAACTCGCATTTTGTTTATTGCTACTGGGCAGTCAATGCCCAAGCAGAAAGAGATGGCAGGAAAAACTACACAAGAAGCCAACAACTTTGCCTGTTTATTGAAGAGTAAAATATATGAACTCGGGATTTCATATTTTTAAATACATAAAATATTTTTATATAGCTGGAAATGAAAATCATGTAATAAATTGGGCCAAACATATTCATGCTGAAAATATATTGTTGAAAGTGATATTGAAAAGTTAATCTTTACTATGTGGAAGAACTGGAAAACTGTGGAAATACGTTTTTTCGAATCAAACTTACTAAGTTTTAATTGCTTTGAACCAAAATTCATGCAAAATGTACAAGTAAGTGCATGGTTTGTTTTCTGAATGTTTTAGGTCAATTTACTTCACATAAACTGGCTTCTAGAACAATATGTTTCATTATGATTTCTAAGGATGAATTTATTGGAACAGAAATATTTATGTTTTAGTCAAGTCAGTAGTTTGCTATCGTTGACTGGAATATGATATTTAGAATGAATTGCTATTCTCTGTCACGATCTGCGAGGGTTTCTTTATATCGGAAGTTATGTAGCTCGTTTGCTTATTTTCGACGCCTAAAAAGCAGCTTCAACCGCGGGCATTCCAGAAAAGTCTAAAGCGCCGAGTCTTCGTAGCCAGCATTTTCGTGTCCTCCGTCAGCCGCAATGTCTTCTGTATTAGGCAGGCTCTTCAGGATCTCGTTAAAATTCAACTCGAGCTCTTCACGATCGCGACGTGACTCCTCGTCTTCGTGAACCTGTGTGCGATTGTTTTTTATTTTAGAGTGAAGCTTTCGATTTCAAATTGTTCATGCATTTTTCTTTTGTTGGTAAAAAGGTAAAAAATATTGATAAACGAAGTTATACCTACCAGAACATCGACAGTTCTGGTTTCCAATGAGCCAGAACCGTGAGTCTCATCAAACACAGGCAATGGTTTAGCATCGTCGGGTTGGTAGCGATTCTTAGTGGGTGACGATTGCTGCTGCTGCTGCTGCTGCTGCTGCTGCTCTTCAGTTATGGGTTCGATGGCATCCGAATATTCAGACCTCACTCGTTGGCTAATTTTCCTGTTGGAGCCTGCGCCGCTTGAATCAGTGCCGCTAAAACCGGCCTCGTCCAAATTGGCCGAGCTGACTTGCTGGCGACTCACCTTGCGTGCGTGGCGACGCAGCTCTCGGGCTCCCTCGTCGCTGCCGGTGGACACAGCGGACAGCTTCTTATTGGCATGGTGATGTTGTGACAGACTGCGAATAAGTTTTTGTGGCAAGAAATTTAGTTTCATATGAGAGTATTCCATTTTCGTTCCTATCAACAGATTAACAATTTCAACCCTGAGACCTACTGTTACCCAAACTCCAGATTTATTAAGTGTCAAAATCTGACAGATTACAGAATGAAGCTCTATCTACAGACCTACAACTGACCTACAAATTATATGTGTAATTCATTAGTGGTTATTTTGCGAGCTTTTATTTTCATCATAATCTTACCGAGGCGCAGGCAGAGTTTCAATCTCATCGGAGCGGTCAAAAGCGGCATTGCGATTCTCCGATTGAACACTCTCTGCATCGTCCTACAAAATTACGAAAAAACTGTTTAATATTTTGAGGCACTCTTTGACGCACAAAAAATCGAAGAAGGATAACATCTTCATTTTATAGCTCTCACCTCAACCAGTTCTTGGTACAGTGTTGAAAGGGCGTGAATCACAGCGTCGTGAACGGTGACAAACAGGCCGCCCTCTTCGCTCCGCTTAGAAAAGAAATTGGCTTTCCGCAGCTGCGATCGGACCAACGAGTTGCAGCCGCACAGATAGATTTCCACTCCGATTTTGTTAAAGTCGTCAACAATCAGAGACAACAGCCGAATTCCGACTGCGTCAGTGAAGGCGCAGGCTGACAGGTCGAAGATGATACAGAAGACATTGACTGTGGGTTCGTTTCCGTCGTCTCTGTCGTCGTCGATGTTGGGCTCGACTCTTCCATAGTTGTTTGTGTTGCTTCCGTACAGCTCATCAGTGGAGCCCTGAGCATGTTGGCGGGCCATTTCACTCTAAAATAACAAGGGAGCAAGCCAAGTGTGAAGTCGTTTCTGTAGCGAAAAAATTAAGCACTTTTGATTTTGTAACTTTTGCAGCTACAGACAAATAGGCGAAGTTATAGACAAACTAATTGATTGTGTTAGATGTTTAGGGTCTGTCTAAAATGAGGCAATTACTTTGCCTTCTCGTCATGCGTTGCTAGGCAAATACTCTATCAAAAAAGTTGATCTGCGTGCCTTTTGACACACAGCTTAGCCGTGTTTGCCCTTTAGTTCAGCTCATTGCTTGCTGAAGATCGAGTTTACGTGTACACCACATACACCGCATCATGGTTTGAACTGCTTGGTCAATTTCAATGCTGGGTGCGTCATAGAATTTCGGCGCAATTTAAGCGCTTACATGCGTGACGTTGTCCAAGAGGTAACTATGACTGGATCGAACTGAGAGAATATATAGTCTTACCGGATGACTGCCCTCGGCCCAGACAGTGTCCAACACCTGTTTGACAGCCTGCTTATCCACAACTTCCGTGCGAATGTCCACATTGCCGTCTGCGTTTCCCGCTCGCTTGGCGTGAGCCTTGGCCTTGGCCAGAATCTTCTTCGGGTTCATGGCTACCTGGCGGAATAGGCGTCTACGGAAGTTCTCGGCGCTGGCAAAGTACAGAGCGCCATCGAATTTGAAAACTCGAACGCCCGCGATTTCTTCGACCTTTTGATGAGAGAAAATAACAAAAAACGATTGTACACAAACTACTACATTAGTTGACTTACGAGTACAATCTTTAAGGATAGATTAGAAACTAAAGAAATATTTAAGAAATTAAGGGGTAAAAACTAGCTTATGGGAATAGCTTTTAAACGGGAATAGCTTGTAATTAAGCATGTTACTATCAGCCAGAGACAGAATATGAGTGGTAGAGCGGTAAACGCGTCTGCTTCTCAAGGTCCCTGAGCTCGATTCCGCGGTGAGGCCACATTCATTTTGGAGGAAGCCACGGAGAGAAGGCTTGAGGGCTTGTCGTGTAATCTACGCCCTTGAGGGCCAACCTCCAAGACACAGTGAATTGTACACTGCCTGACGATGAGATAGTCAAGGCAGATATACACACTTGTGTGAGTGTGTGCTCAGGAGTCAAGAGGAATGGGCAGATTTGCCTCCTCGCTGGCTGCGGGTCTAGTGTGACCAAATGATGTGCCATTGCCCGCAGCCCTCCTGCAATTTTTCTTATCAGCCAGACAGTAGGACAGTTAGCAACCTAGAACAAGAAAATCGTATCGTTTATGGGAAGGAATTAATTTTTCTCTTTCGAGCAGCATGGGCAAGAGTTAATTGTTAATAAATGATAAATTATTTCATCTGCTGAACTTCGATGGATTTTGGCACAAAGGTAAGGAAACTCACGCCTTTGATCTTCTTGACATTCTTATAGATGTCTGTCTCGGGCACACGGCCAAGCAGGTAGGCTTTCGGCGCCTGGGTGCGGAAGATCACAGTTGCCAACGAGAAAATGACGCCGATTAGCAGACCGATTGGCAGGTCTAGGCCAAGGATTGTGCCGAGAGTGACCACCCAGATGGCCTAGAAAGAAATCAGATGTATTAATATTTAGCATAGAGCTCACGATATTAAAACTGGAGGACAGCTGCCCACCAAGCCATGCGCAAAGTGCTCACAAAATCGTAACGGTTGGTTCTCCACAATCTGGGTAGCTGGTCGAATTGCAGCATCATATTCTTCAGATTCACCAAGATAATACCAGACAGGACACACTGCAATAGAAAAAAATCAAAATCTTTCCTTGCTCTAATGTATTTTCGTGAACAAAGAGTACTATCGAACTACAAAGACTCACCTTTGGTACCGGAGAAAATATTGGAGCAAATGTCAGAATGCCAATCAGTGTGATTATGACAGCGTAGAGTGAGTACAGCTGAAAGATACCAGTTTTTGCTTAGCAACGATTAGCTGAACAAATAAGTATAGTTGTTGAGATTTTTCAATATTTTACCAGTGTTTTGCCGCGCATCGACTCGTGCAGCGAGGTGCAAGCGATAGACGATGCCGAGACGAAAGTGCTGAACCAGCTCATGCCAAAGTTCACAGCGCCGTAGGCGATCATCTCCTGATTAGAGTCCACTTCGTAGCCGTATCGCACTGCGAATGTCTTGGCCACAGATACCGACAGTGAGTAGGATATGATGCCGAGCACAAGGCCGTTGACTATGATACCAGAGCCGCTTGTAAAGTGCTCAACCGGAGGAGCTTGCGGTGCGCGAAATCTTAGAATAAAAACGGAAAATAACGATGGAGCGATGATTAGCAATGCAAAAACCAGTTGAGGGATAATTTAATAATTAAATGGGTAGAAAATTGATTGACTAGTAAAACTGACAAAAATATTTGAAAATATCTGAAAATTATTTTTGCTAGAAAAACTTACTTGGTTTTTGGTTAACCGAATTGTAACATACTTTCCCCTTTTTTCCTTGTCATTCTTTGTTCCTTTTTGTTTCTTCGTTTTTCTCTCCCTCACTAGAAGGCTTTCGTAGATTTTTATAGATTATTCCTTTTAAATCTGATTGGCTGTTGCGTGTTTAAAGACCCTCACCCAATCGCGCGTTAGAGGTTTTCGTACCCCACTAGTGCGTTGTGATTGGTTGGGTGGCCGACTGTTCTCTTGTTGACCCCCTTTCCACCCGTATGCTTTTCTATTAATTTAATTCGCTGTTTCGCAAAAAGGAGACTAACTTTCGTTTTCTTTTTTGCCAAATTTCTCGTCTAATTTGCGCACACGGCTACAGAACGATAAAAACAGAAAAGAATCGCGGTTAGCGGTTGATAAAACGGTAGATAACCGATTGACTCGGCAAACATTGATACATTTTTTAGAGAATCGATAAATCAATAAAATTAAATAGAAGCGATAGATAATATAGAGAATTACTATCCAGATTTCGTAGAATTGATTGATAAAGTTTGTAGAGAATCAATAAATATATTTTATGCATTCATCAGTAGAAATATTAATACAAATGCGAATTTTACCCAGCTCAAAAAACGATCTCACCCTGCTTCAATTTCGCCAACAGTAGCGATTTTAAGGTTCGTTTTCCATTGCAAAAACTGTGACAGAAGTAAACTTGCCACCAGCTGAAGAATTCAATAAAATAAGCGCAGGATTTTTAGCTATACGGTAAATTTAATTTTATTCTAGCTCCACATGCTATCGATTTTACTTACCACAATGATATCTATCGGAATAGGAATCTTTACATATTTGGAGCAGCGTTCATTCACCAGCTTGATGGCTAGGAGCAGAGCAAATGACAACAGAAACACCAGAATTGTCGGCAAATTCACATCGGACGTCAGAATTCTATCGCCGGCCTCATAAAAGTACTGTTGGGTGAATTAAAACCGATTAACTCTACATAAATAATAAGTACGATAAAAGTCAATAATCGATTAACACAAAAATCAACAAACTAAAAAACTGCACATACGTTTTTGAACCGCGAAACTTATTTGCGGTATTAAAACCGTATTTGAATTCGGAATTTAGACGTCAGATATTTTTAACTCAATGTTCATTTTAATTAATTGGGTTTATTTTGAACGGCGATTAAGTCGTCAAAACGCCGATTAAAAAAAACGATTTAAAAAACGGAACTCACTCAAACATGTTCCAGGAGACTCTTACCAGGAAGAATTTGCCCATTCCACCAATGGGAGCAATGTTGGTGCCGAGTATATTAGCCAACTGACTGCTCAGAATATGCAAAGCTGCGCCGCAGGTGAACGCGCTATTCAACGGATCCGACAGGTAGATAGTTAGAAACCCGAATCGTAAAAGTCCCATGAGTAGTTGAACGGCCCCGGCGACCATTGTGATCGTGATGGACACCAGGGTGTTTGCGTCGTCTCTGGAGATACACTTGCCTGGATCTAGCATTAATTAAAGATTTGACGATTAAGTAGCCTTTTAATCTGATTAAAATGAACACGAACTGTTACATAAAATAAAACTGCTCATTTATTGGATGTTCGACTGGCTTCTTCTAAGCATGGAGTATGTTGTCTACGCTCGTATGGTTCAAACGGTCCAGGAACCCATTAAATGATATAATGGGCTCGGAGTTCAGACATTTTGAACCGTAGACAACATTATTCCAAACTTAAAAGATGAGAAGGAGCATTCAAGAAATAAGCAATCGGATTTTGTATACCAATATTGGTATAATAGGCGCTACGCGCCTCAACGTTTTACCTCGCTTCAGCCCTCTGCAGCCTATCAATATTGGTATATTGTACAGTTAGCGGGCATGAAATGCGTTTCACGGCCCGCCCGCTGTGCATATCTATGGAATTCGACCATAGACAACAGCAGAGGGCGGGCTGCCGTTAGTTTCAACCTCGTTTCAATATGCGTAGGCTAACTACAAAACGCAGTTTGATTTATCATAATCTATGTTTAAAAAGTCATCGGCCCCATTCAATTGTCCTCGGCTCGCCAGTGGCGTAGCCAGGATTTTTGTCTGGGGAGCCCCGCCTCCTGGGGGGCGCCACTACTGGGGCGCCACTACCAGGGGTGCGCCCCTACGAGAGGGCCCCACAATCAGAGGGGCGCCACTACCAGGGAGACGCAGGGACAGATCGTTAGCCGATTAGGAGGTCCTCCTTCCTCCCCTTTGGCTACGCCACTGCGTTTCGCTTCGCTCGCCTTGATAAAATTGAACTCAGCCTTTCTAACCAAGGACTTTCTAACTACAGCGTTTGATTTAAGCGGCGTTTATCATATGCATAAAGTACTTCCGAGTTGTCTAGTATAGGAGAATACGACAAAAAACTCGACGCAGCATTAAGTAAACACAATTACCTAGCGTAGTTTCTAACCCGGACAAGTTCATGGTTGTGGTTATGAGAGTGGTCGTCGTTAAAGTGCTATTAAAGTTCGGCGACAGAGTGGTAAGGGTGTCGTTTAGGTCGTCGCACAGTCCGGCTCCGTTCGGGTACGCCTGATCGACTCCAGCGCGGACGGCTTCTCCAACAAGCAGCGAGACGGCGCCCTGGCTGGCTGCAATACAATAAAATTACTGACAAGTTGGCAAAAAACTTCGCAATCCTGCTAAAAACTATTCTGAGTTTTTAGATACTGCCCCAGTGCATCGTCGATTTCGGCCGCATTCATTTGGGACACAGCAGAGCTTGGGTTTTCACCACACGGATGGTGAATCGGACCCACGGACCCACGACTTTCAAACTGTTGGGGGTTCGATTCCCGACTCCACTGAAACACTCAACTCTGAGTTGCTTCAGTTCACCCAGCTGTTATATACTTGCAGGTACCAGCATCAGCTGGGGTAACTGAGGGTGGATGTGGCGTCCCACCAGTCCATGGACTGAACAGCCGTACGCAGCCTTCAGATGCGCCACGCAACAGCTGCGGCTGTGCTATCGGCTGCACATCCGCCAAATAGCCCCACAGCCTGCTTTTATTGTATTAGAATTACATATTTTTGGGATGCAAAGAAAGTAATAAATGAATACTCGGATCTTTCAACGCCACTTAACAAAAATAAGAATTGCAGGAGCGCTGTGGGCAATGGCGCATCATTTGGTGACACTAGACGCGCAGCCAGCGAGTAGGCAATTCTGCCCATTTCTCTTGACTCCTGAGCGCACACGCACACAGATACCGTACGCAGGCCCACACTCACACAGGTGTGTACATCTGCCTTGACTTTCTCATCGTCAGGCAGTGTAAACTTTCACAGGCCCTCAACGGCGTAAATTACACGACAAGCCCCCCAAGCCTTCTCTCCGCGTCTGCGCCCCAAATGAATGTGGCCTCGCCGTGGAATCAAGCTCAGGGACCTTGGCGCGAGAGGCAAACGCGTTTACTGCTCTGCCACCGACCCTCAATTTTTCAATGCCACTTACACATGTTGAGGTGATTCGAAGTGCCAAAGATGAAGTAGATCAGCATAGCAAAGAATGCCGAATAGAATCCGAATTGGGGTTTCAAATTGGCCAGCAGCGAAAAGGCGATGGCTGAAATTTTTCAGGAATTAAAGTCGATAGATTTACAGTTTCCTGTCAATAATTCAATGATCTGCTTACCCTGCGGAATGATGAACAGGCCCACACTAATTCCAGAGAGCAAATCATAGACGGCGTACTCCTTGACCTTATAGTTGAGGAAGATCTTTATGACAGGGAAAACTTTGGTGAGGATTCCCAAAGCGATTGCACCGCTGCTTCTTGGCTCCTCGTTCTTTCCAATCTGCCGATTTTGAATGACGCGCTTCTTGTGCTTTCGCTTCTCCTCTTCGTCCAGTCGAATTGAGTAGGCTGCCTCCAGCTGCAACTCAGTGTAGGCCGGCCTCGGAGCGATCTGCCTGGCGCTCTGTTGCTGACGCAGATCGTCCGGCAGTTGGTTGCGATGCTCGCTTAGTGAGGCTACGCTCGGCAAGCGCAGCTCCGGATCTGCCATTGTGGCTGATGAAGAAATTCAACAACAAATGAGATTCACGTGTCTCTTTGGACTAAAAAAATCTTTTCAAACATTCTCTAGATGAAAAACTGTTTGAAAACTTATTTAGCTTCGCCGAACGAGCGCATTTCAAGTCACAGTAAAAACACTTACAAATAACTAACCTTTTTCAATGAGTCAGTTGGAAGTCGCTGTTAGCTTGCTGTTGATGACTAATAAGTATTTCTGACAGAAAGATAAAAAAATATTTTTTTAAAGTCGATAAAGGTAAGGATTATCTAGAAAATCGGTGAGTTCTAGGTTGATAAAGAAAACACCGAATACACCCTTATAGGCGTTGCCACAGACACGAGTGAACTCAAACAGAAACGTCAACTATTTTGGCATTGCGCTCTGCGTTTTTTTTGTTATTTTCAATGCAACTATCTGTCTCCCTCGAACCCTATAGATATTTTACAACTTCGAATTTTGCCTTTAAAACTATCTTTATAAAGCTTCTGGAGGCCTCAAAAAGGCGCACAGCAGTTAACCACCAACCGAACTGATAAGACTGCTATGGTCAGGTAAAACTCTTTTTTAGAATTTTTCTCTTCTACGGTGCATTGGCTTCTACGGTTTCGCTCTTATTCTGAACGGCTACTCTTGTATCGGACAACGGAAAGCTTAACTGTACAGCTGTGATATCTTTCGCTAGCGTGACGCCGACGTTCACACTGCGTGACCTAAGTCTCGACGTTGGCCCCAGAGACAAGATTAAGAGAAATTGAGAACAGCAAGAACTGGAATCAGCTAATTTAATCTACACGATTTATTTGTGTGGGGTTATCAGTGCCATGCAATAACGTCTGATGAATTCACATAGGCTGAAATTTAACTTGTACGTTTGAGCAATAAGAGTTTGAAATCCGAACAGACTACACTTAAACAGTTATGAGCAGGGAACTTTCCCTTTCTCTCTTGTTATCGGTCTTATCTCGGTTAGTTTTTCTCTGCCTGCAAGCATTTTTTATGTGGCTTTTGCACCAGCAGCGATTTTTACCGATTGCAAACATGTAATCTTGAGCTCAAGCAACTCAAGAATTTTTTAGAACCCAAAAACTTGCCTAAATTTTCTTCCAACTCTCTAGTTAGATAGTTTTATTGTGTCCAACCGGCGCTCGCTGATTGGGTATAAACACCCACCCCAGACACCGGTATACTCCCGATTCGCCGAATCCCGATTCGCCGAAATTCCTGACTCGCCGAATTCCCGATTCGCCGAAATTCCTGACTCGAATCCTGATTCGCTGAATCCTGATTCAATACATCTTACTTTATCATAAATTAAAATTAAACCACATAACCATTGCCTTCTTTGAGTGTTGGTCAAACATTGGAACTCTATTTCTATTGTATTGAAATTAATTAAAAAACTAACCTAAATGAAATGCACTTTTTTGATTCATTAACTTGCTTCTAAACTTTATTAACTTTCTGGAACGTAGATTGAGTGAGCAAAGAAGAACGTCACACGTACTTCGGAAAAAGCAAAACTTGCTGGACATCCTTGTATAGAGCCGAAAGTAAAAGTGTAATGAGGTACGGTAGCTCAGCAAAAATGTTCTTAGCTATTTTTTCGGCAAAAAGGGAATTCGGCGAATCGGGATTCGGCGAATCGGGAATCGATGAATCGGGAGTAAACCCCAGACACCCACCCCTCCGCTTTGAGCTGGGTTGTATTTCAGCCGGCGCCCGCGTACTGCCCAGCCTTGTCTCTTCGCGCTGCGTGGTGTGAAATTTTTTTACTGCAATGGCTGAGCTTCCAATTGACCGGCTTACGGCTCGCCAGTTAAGAGACCGCCTGATTCAACTTGGCCTGCCTAGCAGCGGTCGCAAGCGTGTTCTGCAAGTCAGACTGGAACAATCCAGTTTAGTCAGCCGAACCACACGCCGCGTGCAGCAAAGGTCAACCGCATCGGCCCAAGTCGAGGACGACGGCAGCACCTGCAGCGAAGAGGACGGCGAGGCGAACCCGGACCAGGCGAGTGATCTGGGAGGCGGCGACGACCTCGACCAGAGGATCGCCCGACAAAAGAAGCTTCTCCGCCTGAGAACGCTTCAGCGCCAAACAGCGGAGAACGAAGCCGAGCTTGGAAGGGCCGGCCAGCGCAGACAGAGTGGTAAGTCGACTAGCCTGATGCTGCTTAACCAAACCCTCAGTGCCCACGAGCCGGAGCAGCATCTGCCAGTGCCAGACTGGGAACTCCCCGGCAGCTACACCGAGCCAGCTGCCACCTCGAGGCCTCTGCTGGTGAGAGACTTCATCGATCGTGACTTCGAGGAGCCTGCGCCCCAATCAGCGAAGACTAGAGCCCGAACTGAGAACATCACGGCCGGTCAGTGGGTCGCAGGCAGCGGCCGCATCCTGCTGAGACTGCTCAACGACGGTGCCCTAGTCACAATGAGAAACGGCACCATAGATTTGAGTGAGCTGAAAGCCTATGTGCAGTACTGCGTAAAGTTCGGCGAGTTCATGCATCAGCCAGGGCTTCAGCCAGGCCGCCCTCAACGACTACGACGAAGACTTCAGGTTCCTGCAGCACCAGACCAGCGGCAGCTGGGAGCGGGAGTCGCTGCAGCTGCTGTCCAAGCACATTCTGGCGCCTAAATCCAATCCTGCTGGCAGTTCGACCTATTCGCGGCCTGGCTTCAAGTTCAGCAAAATGAGAAACCAGACAAGCGGCTTGGTCGGCCCAACCGACGCTGAAGGTCGGGAGCTGTGCGTCAAATTCAACCGAAACAGCTGCCACAGACGCGACTGCAAGTTCAGACACGCGTGCTCTGCCTGCTACGCGGCGCACCCGCGCCAGCTCTGCACGTCAAAAAACTAGATTGCGGCCGGCCGGGGGACTTGATCGACGGCCCAGCTGCACCGGCCGATTCTGACAATGTCGATCACCCGCTCCCCCCTGGCCGGCCTCAAGCTAAGCCCATCGAGTCCGTTGCCTTCTCTTCTGACCTTATCAGCGCCGCCTGGGATGCCGAGTTGCTCGGCGATCCCGATCGTGACTTCCTGCTGAACGGTGTCCGCAACGGCTTCCGCCTCACCTGCCCCAGCGCCCCTGACAATCAGCATAATAGCACTTTCTCTCAGAACTACTTCTCCGCTGACAGTAATCGACAACTGGTCGAGCAGCAGGTGCGGGAAGAAGTGGCCAACGGCCGTTATGTGAAAGTTAGCAACAATCCGGACGTCATCAGCGCCCTTGGTGCCATCCCGAAAGGGAGCAACAAGATCCGGCTGATCCACGACTGCTCGCAACCTCCGGACCTCTCGCTGAACAGCCGTTTCTCCTCTGACTACCAGATCAAGTTTGAGACTGTCAGCCAGTTCACTGCCAAGCTGCAGCCGGGTTGGCTCATAGCGAAGGTCGACTTGGCCAATGCTTGCCGTAGTGTCGAAATCAGTCCCCATAACTTCCGCTACACTGGTCTACAGTGGAAGTTCAGCGATCAACCGGGCCCGATGTACCTGTGCGACACAAGCCTGCCATTCGGCGCGGCAGCTTCAGTGGAAGTCTTCCACTCCACCGCCTCAGCCAGTCCATCAAGCGCATGATGCAGCGACACGGCTTCAGCAATATCAGGAGTTACCTCGACGACTTTGCCATGGCGGCAGAAACCGAGATCGCCTGCCAGCAAGCTCTGGACACTCTGCTTCATCTGCTGCGGCGTCTAGGCTTCTCCATCAACTGGAGCAAAGTAGCTCCGCCGTGCACTAGGCTGGTGTACCTGGGCGTCATGATTGACACCAACAGCGGCCTGCTAGAGCTCCCAAAGGACAAGCTCGAGGTCACGAAAGCGCAGCTGCAATCCGCACTCTCGCACAAGCGCATCACCAAGCGCCAGCTCCAATCTCTCTGTGGCCGCATCAACTGGGTTTGCCAGGTCGTCCGTATCGGGAGGTGTTTCCTGAGGTCGCTCGTGCTGGAACTCAATAAGCTAAAGCAGCACTGCCACAAACTGCGCATGCACAACGATCTCGGCGAGACCATCCTCTGGTGGGTGGCCTGCCTGGCCAAAACCCCCAGCTGCCGCATTTGGAGGACCGCCGGGCCAGCCTGGGCAATCGAGTCGGACGCATCCAATTGGAGAGGCTGCGGCATCATCCGCGGCCCAGGCGTCACTAACTGGCTCATCATCGACTGGCAAGGCGATAGTCAGGAGCTCGAAACTCTGCACATCGATTTAAGGAGAGCCTCGCGCCCGTGTTCACGGCTCTGCACTTTCAACAACAGCTGCAAGCAGGAAGCAACCTGGTGATCTACTCGGACAGCACGGCCGCTGTCGGCGCCATCAACAAGGGCTCCTCGCCGAACCCGATTGTCAACACAGCCCTGCAGCAGCTCGCGCTTCTCGCAACTCACCGCGATCTCGTTATCCAAGCCTTCCACGTGCCTGGGACGTTCCAGATCTTTGCGGACAGCGGCAGTCGCGCAGATGACACCAGCGAGCTGGCAAATTTTCTGCTCCGGCTCTGCGGCACAGTGGACATTGAAACTGACAACCTTCATGAGCACACCCTATCGTACGTCGCACGCCAATTCCTTTCTTTGCTGATCGCTCGCCTACGGTCCCTGGTTCGCACCTCAGCCGCCGCTACCACGAGCTCTGCAGCCTGGCCTTCGCAGGCACGACAGCGCGCTCCTACCGCTGCCAGATTGCTTCCTGGCAACGCTTCTGTAAGCGAATGCGCATCGACATTCAAGTAAAACCAATCAGATTCAAGTAGAACCAACCAGATTCAAGTAGAACCAATCAGATTCAAGTAGAACCAATCAGATTCAAGTAGAACCAACCAGATTCAAATTGAACCAATCAGATTCAAGTAGAACCAATCAGATTCAAGTAGAACCAACCAGATTCAAATTGAACCAATCAGATTCAAGTAGAACCAATCAGATTCAAGTAGAACCAACCAGATTCAAGTAGAACCAATCAGATTCAAGTAGAACCAACCAGATTCAAATTGAACCAATCAGATTCAAGTAGAACCAATCAGATTCAAGTAGAACCAAGCAGATTCAAGTAGAACCAATCAGATTCAAGTAGAACCAACCAGCCTATCCAATCCACTAACGAATCAATGTGTCATTCTTCTTTCTTAATTGTATCATAACTATTCTTTAAATTTACTCGTAGTTTATCACCTCTTTAAATACCTGATTGTAGATTCGTAGATTATATCTACTCGCCTGTTTAATAGGTACATCATGTTCTCTACTAAATGACAGCATACACCTGAAATCATCACACATTACTGTCTCTGGGTCAGGGAATAAGATCTTTATGACGCACCTAGGCGATCAATTTGTTCTGCAACCCTGCGCCAAGGTGCAAAACAAAAGTAATTGTATAAATAATTTGGTACAAGGCTTTGATTCGCATTTTGATTCGCATTGCATTCCCGTCAGAAGTTAGTGGACCTGAAAATTGTACGAATAATCTATAACCCTCGAAGTTTAATTAGCATATTTATGGCAATTTTTCTTTGCTAGCTGAGAGGTCTCGCAAACAATCTGTGAAGTCAGACAGCTAGATATATTGACCCTCTGGACTTGGGAACCAGAAATTAATTGTCTCATGGCTGCCTCAGCAGAATTGGTTCTTCCTGTTGGAAATTAGTCTTTTGCGTTTGGGCGCGCGCTGCTTAAAAGGGGTGGCATCTGAAGAAATGAAACGACGGACCAAACTGGTAGAAGACAAGAATCAACTAGATCCCAGAGAGAAACGCTAGTAAGAAAAAATCAAAGGTAAGTGTTCTTTTTCTTTTGTAAGTAGGAAACAGTAGCAACAGGACGCTATTTTATCCCCTGGGGAAAGACCACAGGGGGATATTTAAAATACCCGCTGCCTACTTCACTATACGAGCGTAGCTCCCAAATCGAATGACCGATTTCGTGAAAGTGCACCATTAGGATCTAATTTTAACGCCCTTTACGATGAACTGACTTTCAAAACCGACCGATTCAGCATATTCGAGAAATTCAATGAATTTCTACTGTTATAGTGATTTGTGATTGAATTCAACATTACGCATACTCAATATCAACCAGAAAGCGTCACATTTGAGGTCGTCGAGTCTCGCACAAAATGTCCGCCGATCGACCTCCCGGAGGCGGCGGCGGCGGCAATTCCAACAGGAACACCGCCAACTTGCCGACGGATCTTCGCAAGCAGTTGTCGCACGAGAGGCTTACAGACGTGGCAGCCACATCGGCTTCAGCTTCGGGCGTGGCTGATGGCATGCGAGGCGGCAGGATCGCGGCAAGGCCAACTTACAACGAGTTGCAGCTGGAAGAAGAATACCAGATTCGACTGGAACCGAGCGAGCGCAAAGCTCACCGACTCAACCTGATGCAGCAGCGCAAAGCCGGCCAGTTCAAAGAGAAGAAGGACGCCAAGACTGTTGCTGTTGGCATCCTGACCAAAGCCTTTCCCTGCATCAATATCTTCGTCAACTATAGACCTAGGGAGTACGCAGTGTACGACTTAATCTCAGGTGTCAGTGTGGGGTTGTTCATCATTCCTCAGGGTGAGTGGCCGGCGAATTTCATTCCTGATTACACCCCTGTCTAACATGTTACGCCCCTGTCTAAAATATTATACTCCTGTAAAATAGATTACACCCCTGTCTAACATGTTACGCCCCTGTCTAAAATATTATACTCCTGTAAAATAGATTACACCCCTGTCTAACAGGTAACACCCCTGTCTAACATGTTACGCCCCTGTCTAGCATGTTACGCCCCTGTCTAAAATATTACACCCCTGTAAAATAGATTACACCCCTGTCTAACAGGAAACACCCCTGTCTAACATTTTACGCCCCTGTCCAAAATATTACACCCCTGTCAAATAGATTACACCCCTGTATAACATGTTACGCCCCTGTCCAAAATATTACACCCCTGTCAAATAGATTACACCCCTGTCTAACATGTTACGCCCCTGTCCAAAATATAACACCCCTGTCAAATAGATTACACCCCTGTCCAAAAGATTACACCCCTGTCAAATAGATTACACCTCTATCTAATATATTCTTTTTGTATAGAAGGTTACACTTCTACCAGATTACATTTGTGTCTACCAGATTACATTTGTGTCTACCAGATTACATTTGTGTCTACCAGATTACATTTGTGTCTACCAGATTACATTTGTGTCTACCAGATTACATTTTTGTCTACCAGATTACATTTGTGTCTACCAGATTACATTTGTGTCTACCAGATTACATTTTTGTCTACCAGATTACATTTGTGTCTACCAGATTACATTTTTGTCTACCAGATTACATTTGTGTCTACCAGATTACATTTTTGTCTACCAGATTACATTTGTGTCTACCAGATTACATTTTTGTCTACCAGATTACATTTGTGTCTACCAGATTACATTTGTGTCTACCAGATTACATTTTTGTCTACCAGATTACATTTGTGTCTACCAGATTACATTTGTGTCTACCAGATTACATTTTTGTCTACCAGATTACATTTGTGTCTACCAGATTACATTTGTGTCTACCAGATTACATTTGTGTCTACCAGATTACATTTTTGTCTACCAGATTACATTTGTGTCTACCAGATTACATTTTTGTCTACCAGATTACATTTGTGTCTACCAGATTACATTTTTGTCTACCAGATTACATTATAATCTAATATTGACAGGGTTTACTTTATGCAACCGATTAAACCCCACATAATTTAATAGCATATTTTGGGCTAAATTATTTTATTATAATTACTCGGTCTCGCTTTTGAAGAAGCTCCAAATGACGCTCAATTTTCTAATTTACAGCCATTGCCTTCTCGCTACTGGCGAACGTTAAACCGCAATATGGCTTCTATTCGGCCTTCTTCGCAATGTCTATCTACTTTATCTTTGGCACTTCGAATCACCTAAATATGTGTAAGATGCTCTTATATAGTCGTCTGAATATTATTTTAGTATAATAATATAATAATACGTGTTGAATGGTCCCTTGGCTCGATTCCGCGGCGAGGCCTCATTCAATTGGGGCGCTGCCGCGGAGAGAAGGCTTTGCTTGTACTCAAAATAACACTATTACGTTACTGTCGAATAAAATAACATGCTAGTCTAACCATTCTCAACGAAAACTTCAGCAAGCCAGGGAGCCGTGTCGCTGATTGTTGGCGAGGCGGTGCGCGCGGGAGTCCAGCAGGTCTATCCCAACAATGTCGGACTGTGCAGCGCTCCTGTCGTTGCTAATTTCAATGATACGGCGATGAACACCTCTATGGCCACAACTGCACCCAATATTACGGCTGGTGAGTGCGAGGTTGGGTTGCTCGGAATGCTGTATTCTTATGCTTTAGGCACTTCAGGGCTAGGCACTTCAGGGTTAGGCACTTCAGGGTGAGAAACTTCAGGGTTAGGTACTTCAGGGTTAGGCACTTTAGGTGGCTGGATTGTTCAGAGTGACAGTTCAGAAATCGGATAGTTTAAGGGTGAGACACTTCAGGGTTGCACGCTTCAGGGGGTTCGATTGTTCAGGGTGAGAAACTTCAGGGGGTTGGATTGTTCAGGGTGAGAAACTTCAGGGGGTTGGATTGTTCAGGGTGAGAAACTTCAGGGGGTTATATTGTTCAGGGTGAAAAACTTCAGGGGGTTCGATTGTTCAGGGTGAGAAACTTCAGGGGGTTGGATTGTTCAGGGCAAGAAACTTCAGGGGGTTGGATTGTTCAGGGCAAGAAACTTCAGGGGGTTGGATTTTTCAGGGTGAGAAACTTCAGGTGGTTATATTGTTACGGTTGAAAAACTTCAGGGGGTTGGATTGTTCAGGGTGAGACTTTTCAGGGTTAAATAACTCAGGGTTAGAAAGCTCAGGTCAGACCTTTCAGCGGGTTGCACTGTTCAGTTAGAGGCACTTCAGAGTTATACAGTTCAGGATTATATTTTTCGTAGCTCCATGTCTGGGGGTCGTGCTTCTCTGGAATATCGGCCTGGGGTCTAACGACTCATCTGAGTAGGTTTTACTCGATCCCCGCAGGCTCAGGCAGTTGCATGAATCGAGACGACGCCAACGCCCTGGTAGCAATGAGCATCACTCTGGTTGCTGGCCTGTTGCAAATTCTCCTAGGTGTTTTACAGCTCGGCTTCCTCACTATCTACCTGTCCGACCCGTTAAATAGCGCATTCACCTGCGGCGCCGCACTGCACATTGTCAGCAGTCAGTTGGGCAACTTGCTAGGAGCTAAAATTCCTGCTATCAATGGAATGGGAAAATTCTTTTTGGTAAGACTTAGATCTGCATTGATTGATACACAGATAGACGGATAGACAGATAGACACCTTCGACCTGAAAATACGAAATAGTCAACAAATGAGAAAGGGGATGAGTAGCAGAGCGGTTAACTCGTCTGCCTCTCGCACCGAGGTCCCTGAGCTCGATTCCAAGGTGAGGCCACATTTATTTGGGGCGCAGCAGCGGAGAGAAGGCTTTGGGGGCTTGTCGTGCAATTCATAACCTTGAGGGCCAAGGCGCAGTGAAGTGTACACTGCCTGACGATGAGAAAGTCAGGGCAGATGTACACACCTGTGTGAGCGTGTGTCTGCGTACAGTATCCGTGTGCGTGTGTGCTCAATAATAATAATAATAATTGATCACACCTGTCCGATTGGGCCAGATGTGCAGCCGACAGCACAGCCGCAGCTATTGCGCGGCGCATCTGAAGGCTGCGTACGGCTGTTCAGTCCATGGACTGGGGGGACGCCACACCCACCCTCAATTACCCCCGCTAATGCTGGTACCCATTTAACAGGTGGGTGAACTGAAGCAATGCAGAGTTAAGTGTCTTGCTAAAGGACACAAATTGTTCCAGTGAAGTCAGGAATCGAACCCCCGACCTTCAAGTCGTGAGTCCGACGCCCTAACCACAAGGCTACAACCTCTCAGGAGTCAGCGAAATGGGCAGAATTAACTCCTCGCTGGCTGGGGGTCTGGTGTCACCAAATAATGTGCCATTGCCCACAGCCCTCCTGCAATTATTATTATTACAACACATAAAAAATATAAATACAAGACAAATTGTGCGCGAAATAATCATCAATTTCCAAGAGAGTCCTCCTCTAGATGACTAGCGACTCACAAAAAAATGAATCATCACCAATCATCATAAACCAATTTTCCAGTACTTTATCGAAGCCTTTAAAGAGCTGTTCAGCGGCCGAGTCAACGGCTACACGATTGCCATCTTTGTTGGCTTCTTTGCCCTCCTGTTGGCCATCAAATTGGTCAACGAAAAGTGCACGAAATACGTAAAGATTCCTATTCCAATTGACATCATTGTGGTGAGTGAAACGAAACGCTTTCTAATATTTTAGCCGTGAATATTGTTCAGAATCTGTATAGCATTCATTTTTTTAGTTGATCGTCAGCCTTCTGATGTCGAAGTACATGTACTGGAAGGAAACCCTTAGAGTAGAGAACGTTGGCGCTATACGACAAGGGTGAGTGACAGTGTGTGACGTACTCAAACAAAGAAATAGTTTTGAATGTTGTGAACAAGTCAAATTCGAGAAAGGCATTTGATTCTCGAGTAAAAACTATCAAATTCTAGAGTAGAACCAACCAGATTGAGGTAAAACAAATCTGGTTCAAGTATAACCAATCAGATTCAAGTAGACCGAAACTAATTTAAGCAGAACCAATCAGATTCAAGCAGAACCAGTCAGATTCAAGTAGAACCAGTCAGATTTAAGTAGAACCAATAAGATTGAGGTAAAACAAATCTGGTTCAAGTATAACCAATCAGATTCAAGTAGACCGAAACTAATTTAAGCAGAACCAATCAGATTCAAGCAGAACCAGTCAGATTCAAGTAGAACCAGTCAGATTTAAGTAGAACCAATAAGATTGAGGTAAAACAAATCTGGTTCAAGTATAACCAATCAGATTTAAGTAGACCGAAACTAATTTAAGCAGAACCAATCAGATTCAAGTAGAACCAGTCAGATTCAAGTAGAACCAGTCAGATTTAAGTAGAACCAATAAGATTCAAGTAGAACCAATCAGATTCAAGTAGAACCAATCAGATTCAAATAGAACCAATCAGATTCAAGTAGAACCAATCAGATTCAAGTAGAACCAATCAGATTCAAGTAGAACCAATCAGATTCAAGTAGAACCAGTCAGATTTAAGTAGAACCAATAAGATTCAAGTAGAACCAATCAGATTCAAGTAGAACCAATCAGATTCAAATAGAACCAATCAGATTCAAGTAGAACCAATCAGATTCAAGTAGAACCAATCAGATTCAAGTAGAACCAATAAGATTCAAGTAGAACCAGTCAGATTCAAGTAGAACCAATAAGATTCAAGTAGAACCAATCAGATTCAAGTAGAACCAATCAGATTCAAGTAGAACCAATCAGATCCAAGTAGAACCAATCAGATTCAAGTAGAACCAATCAGATTCAAGTAGAACCAATCAGATTCAAGTAGAACCAATCAGATTCAAGTAGAACCAATCAGATTGAGGTAGAACAAATCTGGTTCAAGTATAACCAATCAGATTTAAGTAGACCGAAACTAATTTAAGCAGAACCAATCAGATTCAAGTAGAACCGATAAGATTCAAGTAGAACCAATCAGATTCAAGTAGAACCAATCAGATTCAAATAGAACCAATCAGATTCAAGTAGAACCAATCAGATTCAAATAGAACCAATCAGATTCAAGTAGAACCAGTCAGATTCAAGTAGAACCAATAAGATTCAAGTAGAACCAATCAGATTCAAGTAGAACCAATCAGATTCAAGTAGAACCAATCAGATCCAAGTAGAACCAATCAGATTCAAGTAGAACCAATCAGATTCAAGTAGAACCAATCAGATTCAAGTAGAACCAATCAGATTCAAGTAGAACCAATCAGATTGAGGTAGAACAAATCTGGTTCAAGTATAACCAATCAGATTTAAGTAGACCGAAACTAATTTAAGCAGAACCAATCAGATTCAAGTAGAACCGATAAGATTCAAGTAGAACCAATCAGATTCAAGTAGAACCAATCAGATTCAAATAGAACCAATCAGATTCAAGTAGAACCAATCAGATTCAAATAGAACCAATCAGATTCAAGTAGAACCAGTCAGATTCAAGTAGAACCAATAAGATTCAAGTAGAACCAATCAGATTCAAGTAGAACCAATCAGATTCAAGTAGAACCAATCAGATCCAAGTAGAACCAATCAGATTCAAGTAGAACCAATCAGATTCAAGTAGAACCAATCAGATTCAAGTAGAACCAATCAGATTCAAGTAGAACCAATCAGATTCAAGTAGAACCAATCAGATTCAAATAGAACCAATCAGATTCAAATAGAACCAATCAGATTCAAGTAGAACCAATCAGATTTAAGCAGAACCAATCAGATTTAAGCAGAACCAATCAGATTTAAGCAGAACCAATCAGATTTAAGTAGAACCAATCAGATTCAAGTAGAACCAATCAGATTTAAGTAGACCGAAACAGATTTAAGCAGAACCAATCAGATTTAAGTAGAACAAAAATGGGAACTAGAAGTCTAGAACAAATTAAATTTGAATAGAGCCAATAAAAATCGATTAGAACCAATCAGATTCGAGTTGATGCCCAATTCTTTGCCACTTTTTAAATACCCGTAAATTGCAGTTTTGAGATACCCCGGGCTCCTATGACGGAGCACTTCACGAGTGGCTCGGGTATCATAGTTAACGGCATTGTGCTAGGCATTATTTCTTACGCCCTCTCTGTGTCTGTGGCCAAAACCTTTGCGCTCCGTCACGGCTACGAGGTGGACGCCAATCAAGAGCTTCTTTCCTACGGCTTTGTGAACTTCGGCATGAGCTGGTTCAGCACCTTCGTGTCCGCTTCGTCCATCGCCTGCACTTCACTGCACGAATCGATGCGAGGAAGGACTCAGGTTAGAGTTCAGATTGTACTTTTTGAGATTGATCAACTGACAGCATGGCTCTGACATAATTATGTCGATTTATTTCACTTCAGATCTACTCTTTGTACGCCGTTTTGATAACCCTATTGGGCATCCTATTCTTTTCGTCGCAATTTGAGCCCGTTCCAAAGGTAGTTTAAGTATAAAATGTTATAATCAAGCTTCGCTAGAAACATTAAAGCGAAAATTATTATTTGTTAACATTTTAGTGCGTTCTGTCCGCCATTATAATCGTGAACCTGAAGAACATGATTATGCAAGTTGAACAGCTGCCAAGATTATGGCGAACTAATCGATACGATTTTGTAAGTTAAGTTATTACGAGCTGTAATGCTAAAAATACTTTAAACATTGATCCATCAGTCATAGACACATCAGTCATAGACCCATCAGTCATAGACACATCAGTCATAGACACATCAGCCATAGACACATCAGTCATAGACACATCAGTCATAGACACATCAGTCATAGACACATCAGCCATAGACACATCAGTCATAGACACATCAGTCATAGACACATCAGTCATAGACACATCAGTCATAGACACATCAGTCATAGACACATCAGTCATAGACACGTCAGCCATAGACACATCAGTCATAGACACATCAGTCATAGACACATTAGTCATAGTTAGTCATAGACACGTCAGTCATAGAAACATCAGCCATAGACACATCAACATAGACACAATGCAAATTGATCACAGATACAATATTTATACTTTAACTTGTTTAAGGCCATTTGGATCGTGACGCTGGGCACAATCCTCGGACTTGACTTGCCGGTTGGACTTGGCATTGGAGTTGTCTTCTCCCTGTTGACCATTATTATTCGCACTCAAGCTCCCAAGGCCTATCTGCTTGGCCGGGTGCCCAAAACTGACATCTACAAGAACATCAAGAAGATTAAGGGGGTGAGCTTAAAAGTTGCATAATCTGCCAAAGGGGCTACTTGTTATATCCATCGAAACTTTTTTTTGCTTCGACTAGGCCGAAGAGATTCCCGGCCTGAAGATCTTTAAGTTCGATGGCTCGCTCTACTTTGCTAGCGCCGACAATTTTCGCAAGCGTCTTTTCCGCTCAGTAGCGATGAATCCCAAGAAGATTCTGGACCGGGCCAAGGCTGCTGCTAAGAGAAGCGGTGGCGGAAAAGGCGACATGAAGATGAGAACCGACGTACTCAATGCCCAGGGAATCAAGGAGGTTCTCGGTATTGTCAAGGAGGAGGGCAGCCATCCGGTGAGCTGTTAAAGCTATGCCATTTGCAGGGGGATCGGTGGCAGAGCGGTTATCGCGTTTGCCTCTCGCGCCACGGTCCCGAAGTTTGATTCCACGGCGAGGCCACATTTTTTTGGGGTGCAGCCGCGGAGAGAAGTCTTGAGGGAAATTTACGCTTTGAGGGCCAACCTCCAAGGCGCAGTGAAATGTACACTGCCTGACGATGAGAAAGTCGAGCAGATGTACACACCTGTGTGAGCGTGTGTCTGCGTACAGTATCTGTGTGCGTGTGTGCTCAGGAGTCAGTGAAATGGGTATCACCAAATGATGCGAATTACCTGCTGCCCTCCTGCAATCATTGCTATATTGGTTGATTGTTATAACAAAATCTTCTTCATTCCATCAGAGTGCCATCGCCCGTCAGCGCGCTCAGCTGGGTTCCAACGAGGAGTTGAAGAATATGTCATCAACCTCCCCTAGGCCATGGGAGTCTGTGGAGTCGGTCGAGTCTTTGGACTCTGTCGAGCAATCTGCCTCCGAGGACGAAGATGACGGACGCGAGCCGACTGTGAACGTCTTCTGCATCATCCTAGACTTGTCCGCCTGCGCTTTTATTGATGCTGTCGGTGTTCGCCTGCTGACTAAAATTGTGGACGATTTCAGCAAGATCGGCGTTGAAATGTACTTATGCGGCTGTACGTCGCTAGTTCGCTCGCTTCTTAGGAAGGCCAACTTTTTCGACAAGCGCTCGGAGGCTGCTCTGTTTGTGACAGTTCACGATGCCGTCATTTACGCACTGTCCACCTTTTATCAGGAGCTTATTGAGGTGCGTTGTCTGTACGACCTAATGAAGTTTACATTAGCGTTTTAATCAACAACGAAAATTGCTATGTATGAATTTTATAATTTTCAGGACGAAGCAGCCAGCAGCGTTGGAGAGCATGGTCCCTCTACCGGTGATCTCGACGTGTCCGAGTACGTTCAACCTCGATACAGTGACATGTGGCGCTATAGAGTAGTTTCATACTCCTCGTTTCTGATTTAAACGCTTCTGTGTCGACTCAAAACGCTTCTGTATCGACTCAAAACGCTTCTGTATCGACTCAAAACGCTTCTGTATCGACTCAAAACGCTTCTGTGTCGACTCAAAACGCTTCTGTATCGACTCAAAACGCTTCTGTATCGACTCAAAACGCTTCTGTATCGACTCAAAACGCTTCTGTATCGACTCAAAACGCTTCTGTATCGACTCAAAACGCTTCTGTATCGACTCAAAATGTTTCTACAAGGATTGAAAAAACTCTCTGACGTTGCAAGCGACTCTTTAACAAACTGTTTAGACGTCGTCCGAGAGATGCCTTCAAACATTGTAGAGGTCCAGTGCAGTGCAGTAGCATATTGAAAACGCTTTAAAATAGTTTGATATCTATTGTCTGAAGAAGAAACACATTTTCGTCTTTTTTGGCTTTGTAGCCTGATATCTAGCACGTATTTTTAGCTCGTAGTGATTTATTTCCTTTGAATTTTCCTTGGTAACTGGTAAATATCTTTAACAATGTTAGACGGGTTGCATCGCTCATTTGTGTGTTTAAATGCGTATTTCACGAGAAGACGCATTGTACCAAACGAAATCAAAGTTTCGCGAGTGAAAATTAACAGAAAGCTCATTAACCTCGTCACTACCCAATTCGCAGTCGACGCGTATCGATCTCGCAGCACGCCACGGACGCTGCCCGCGAGCGTCGACGTCGAACCCGCACCTACAGCGTCAGTCAGAACGCTGGCGAAGATCCCGCACTGCACGGCCTCGGCTCCTCGCGTCGGCCAAGCGAGTGCATCCGCGGACTGGAGGCCTTCAGCAGCTATTTTCACGCGATGCGCGATGAACAGCCGCACCAGCCGCCGTTGCCCGAGTACAGCGCCCTCGATCTGGGACCAGGAGGCGCCATTGCGGAGACGACACTGCGACAGAGGTCGGCTGGCTTTGAACACGGTAGCGGCGGCCGGGACGACGGTGGGCACCTGCGAGCACTGCCGGAGGACGGAACAGATAACCAGGCTTATTCGGAGGAAACTAGATTCTGAGCTGCTCAGAATTCCGGTTGGCTGCTGCATCAGTTTTCAAACAGTTTGAACTAGGATTGTAGTTTCGTGTAAATTGGCGCCAAACTCCGTGTTGAGAATTTAAGCTTCAACTAGTATTCATTTCATCGTGAACTCAAAACAGTAGCGTGAAGTGCTCATTTTCACGAACTCTAAATTTCTCGAAGAATGCCAACAGTTCCCAACCATACCCAACCATCTTGTAAAGAGTGAATTGGCATTGCTTTTGCTTTGTTGTTTTTTCATACCACGGCTCTTAGAAACTATAATTATTATTGATCTCGTAGATGTCAGTAGTAGCTGTAGGCTTTGTTTACCTATATTTTATCTCACACAAGGTCAACACCAATTTAGAAGCATCCCCTATCTGTTAGTAATTTTTCTCATTAAATCCATTTGGAGTAGATTTTTAGCAATCCTATTGCTCAGGTTTTTTACTCAAAATCTGAAAGCAAAAGATCTGTTGAATTTTTTTCACTAAAGTGGTGCTTTTTGGTGCTAAAGCAATAACAAAGGATTTCAAAAAGTTGCTTTGATTACTGCAGACGTCTTTTTTATTTTCCGACGCTTTTTGGCGCACGATGCTTTTAGAAGGCTTTCATTTTCAGAAATCTGGGCAGCATTTTCGATTCCTAAATCGGTTTTTTTGTTTTAAGCCACTGGCGTAGAACCACATGGATACCTGTGGCATGTGATCTGCGAATCAACCGTTCGATCACTGGTCCTGGTTGGGGTAGATTTGGTCACTATGTAAAGCGTCCTACACAAGAAGAAATTTAATTTATCACGCAAATAATTATCTGACAAAGTTCTGTCAAACAGATATTATATCACCCTAAATAGTCAAACTATCCAGAGAGTAAATTAGCGTTCATTTTAGAGTTGATCATCTTAGGCACGTGCATAAAAAGTTGCTATGGCGGATTGCTGAATGAAACTGTGCTTATCTGCAATGAGTCATACGGTTCCCAGTGCTCAGTGCAGCAGTCTTTTTAAATGAGAAGAGACTGAGCTCACGAGACTATCCAGTATTTGTGTGACTAACCAGTGCTCATGAGACAAACCAGTGCTCATGAGACTAACCAGTGCTCATGAGACTATCCTGTGCTCATGAGACTAACCTGTGCTCATGAGACTAACCTGTGCTCATGAGACTAACCTGTGCTCATGTGACTAACCTGTGCTCATGAGACTATCCTGTGCTCATGAGACTAACCAGTGCTCATGAGACTAACCTGTGCTCATGAGACTAACCTGTGCTCATGAGACTAACCTGTGCTCATGAGACTAACCTGTGCTCATGAGACTATCCTGTGCTCATGAGACTAACCTGTGCTCATGAGACTAACCTGTGCTCATGAGACTAACCTGTGCTCATGAGACTATCCTGTGCTCATGAGACTAACCTGTGCTCATGAGACTATCCTGTGCTCATGAGACTATCCTGTGCTCATGAGACTAACCTGTGCTCATGAGACTATCCTGTGCTCATGAGACTATCCTGTGCTCATGAGACTAACCTGTGCTCATGAGACTATCCTGTGCTCATGAGACTAACCTGTGCTCATGAGACTAACCTGTGCTCATGAGACCATCCTGTGCTCATGAGACTAACCTGTGCTCATGAGACTAACCTGTGCTCATGTGACTATCCTGTGCTCATGTGACTTTCCTGTGCTCATGAGACTAACCTGTGCTCATGAGACTAACCTGTGCTCATGAGACTAACCTTTGCTCATGAGACTAACCTGTGCTCATGTGACTATCCTGTGCTCATGTGACTTTCCTGTGCTCATGAGACTAACCTGTGCTCATGAGACTAACCTGTGCTCATGAGACTAACCTGTGCTCATGAGACTAACCTGTGCTCATGAGACTAACCTGTGCTCATGAGACTGTCCTGTGCTCATGAGACAAACCTGTGCTCATGAGACTAACCTGTGCTCATGAGACTAACCTGTGCTCATGAGACTGTCTTGTGCTCAAGAGATTACTCTTCACCTGCGTTAAAAAGCATGCCTGATTTAGAGAAATCTCACCTAGATAGGTCAGACCGTACACAGCATTGTGAGTGTATCCGCCACAAGTCTGCGAAGCATTTCCAAGGCAGGTAACGTTGCAGTCCGACTGTGGCGCCATTCCAAATAATCCGTAGGAGTCTCCCCACCCCAATAGCAGGCGCTGCCGTTCTGCAGTCCCATGTAGGGAAAGCCTCCCAGAGCGCAAACCTGACTGCAGTAAGCCACAGACATACTATTAAAGTACACTTGAAAGTACGGCTTGCTGAACTTGTAATCGGCCCAGCTGGCTAGCTTGGCTAATCCCATTAGATCTCTTTTGTTAGAATTATAAAATCCCTTGATACCTTACTCAATACCCATGACAATACATGTTATTCCCTTGATACATTACTCATACCCATGACAATTCATATTATTCCCTTGATATCGTACGCTATATCCTTGATGCATCGAATTTTGGGTAATAGTCCAGCAGCGAACTCGTAGAAGAAAATACAGTATTAAATGTAAAATAGATTTGAAGCAAATTTATAATTTACAAAGCGATGTACTTATCTGTACCAGTAGTGTAGATGGAATACGATAGTCTAGCTTTTAAAAAATTTACTTTCAAGAAAAAAAGAATGATGAATAAAAGTTTCATGTATAACTTTTATAATATATCATTTCTGATTTATGATTTATGACAATTGGTATATTCAATTTTATATTAGCTCGCATATTCAATTACTATTCCTATTAACATGGACGCTACAGAAATGATTGAAACGATAAGATTAGTAGTATAATTAGAGTTTTGATATTTATTTAACAGTGATTACACCTGCCCAATTGGGCCAGATGTGCAGCCGACAGCACAGCCGCAGCTATTGCGCGGCGCATCTGAAGGCTGCGTACGGCTGTTCAGTCCACGGACTGGGGGGACGCCACACCCACCCTCAATTACCCCCGCTAATGCTGTTACCCATTTAACAGCTGGGTGAACTGAAGCATTTCGGAGTTAAGCGTCTAGCTATAGGACACAATTTTTTCAGTAGAGTCGGGAATCGAACCCCCGACCTTCAAGTCGTGAGTTCAATGCCCTAACCACTAGACTAAAGCCCTAGAAAAGCAAAGCATTAAGAACAGTTGTTGCAGAAAAAAAGTAAAATTGGTTCGAATATTTTTTATAGAAAATCTGATAAGTTTTAAACATTGTAGCCAGAGCAAAAAAAACCGTTCAGTATGAGCGCCTCGTTACAGCCATCTTTTGCAGCTTCCAGCACTCAATATCTAACGTAGAATTCTCCGGAAAAGGTCGCGAGCGTGTCAGGAACCAGCGGCAACATCAGCAGGTGGCAGAGCTGCTGCGACTGGCTATACAGAACCGCCTGACAGTCTGCGTTGCAGCTAACAATGCACTCGGCTAGTCCGTTGGTTGGCACAGTTCGATTCAAGGGCTGGCGATAGTGACTGCTGATCGAGATCGTGGACCGGATCGACGCCGAAAAATACTTACTATCTGAAAGGTTACAAACAGTTAAGACGCGATTAACAAGTGTGTTGTGTAAGGGGTTGTAGCCTAGTGTTTAAAGAGTTGCACTCACGACTTGAAGGTCGGAGGTTCGATTCCCGACTTTACTTAAACTGCTTTTGTCCTGTAGCAAGACCCTTAACTCTGCATGTTTCATTTCACCCAGCTGTTAAATGGGTTCCAGCATCAGTTGGGATAATTGAGGGTTGGGTGTGGCGTCCCCCCCAGTCCATGGACTGAACAGCCGAACGCAGCCTTCAGATGCTCCGCGCAATAGCTGCGGCTGTGCTGTCGGCTGCACATCTGGTCCAATAATTGGGGTGTGCTAGAAAACGATAAAAATTACTCAAATTAATAGTTATTAACACCCCTGAGCACACCAACACTGTCTGGCGTTCACTACCAGCGCTGCTCACCTCGGTAAACCAGTCTGAAGACTGAGTTGACGCTAGAGGCGCCGCACATCTGCGAAGAGTTGCCAGAACAGGCGGTCAGGCAGCCAGCTGAAACACCCTGAGACCCGTAGGAGTTGCCGCAGTAGCACCCAGTTCCGGCTTGCAGCCCCATGTACTTGTAGGCGCCAGCGGAGCATATGCTGGCGCACAGTTGCCAGGTGAGGCTGCCATGAGGAAAGTCATAGCTTGTTGCTGGTTTAGTGTAGCCGGCCATCTGCAGTATACCAAAGGCGTCGCCAATGTCGCGAATTCCGCCGACGTAGTCGCGGAAGCAGCCGATGTATTCGTAGCGAAGAATTTCTCTGTCAGCGACCGAAGTGCGAGAAATTAGCAACAGCAGCAGCAGCTGCCAACAATTGCCTGTCTTCTCAGTTGCCATGGCGTTGCTGGGTTAAACTTACTGAATATTCAAAAAAATGAGCTTCAATACTTATATAACTCACTGCCAACCTGAGTTAGCAAGAATTCTCTTGAATAATTGATGACGTTTTGCAGAAACACAAGAGCCATTAATTGATGCAAAGCCAACCTCCCAACCTCCATTGTGAGCATAGTTTCTGGGAAAATTTTTAGTGAGCCAAACATTCCGAGTGCAAGCGCTTTCAAGTTAGTTGCAAAACTAACAGATTAGTTGATTAGACAGAAACTAAACTCTTAGGCATTCACGCTGTGAAGCCTGCATACATGTGCATAAAGTATTTTATACTCGTAAGTGTAAATATATTCAAACAATAAGTTTAGCTTATACAAAAACAGCTCAATTTTTTTCTAGCTGCAAGCAATCAATTTTATTACTCGTAAAAAGTGACAAATCGATTTCTTGCTAAAATAAAGATAACTATCTAGGTAGTGTCTAGTAGGTAGTGTAAGTCCTGGTGGGCGGTCATTGCTTCTCGCACCAAGATCCCTGAGCTCGATTCCGCGGCGAGGCCACATTCATTTGGGGCGCAGCCGCGGATAGAAGGCTTGGGGGGCTTGTCATGCAATTTACGCCCTAAGGGCCAGCCCCCAAGGCACAATCAGAAATTCAGGGCAGATGTACACACCTTTGTGAGTGTGCCTGCGTACAGTATCTGTGTGCGTGTGTGCTCAGGAGTCAGCGAAATGGGCAGAATTGCCTCCTCGCTGGCTGCGGGTCTAGTGTCACCAAATGATGTACCATTGCCCGCAGCCCTCCTGCAATTAATATTTAGTATTAAGCTCTGGATCAGAGCATGATCGTGATAAAGGTCAATCACTGATTAATTACTGGTCATCACTGGTCAAATACGGGTCAATGGCTCAAATTCTGCGTCAAGTAGTGAGCTTTGACCCATGTGTAAAAGAACAAAATTCTAGCAAATTTCGTCCAGGTAAATTGTGTTGACGTACTAGAAAACGTTTCTAGAAAAACTAAATTAATGAAAATGCCAAAATAGCAGATTTATTCTTGTGAAAATATTTAAAATACTGAAAATAGTTAGTAACAAAACATCAAATTGTTTACAAACTCGATCGATCGCCAGCAGAATCAGAAGAAAAAGAATGACCAGATAAAGGAAGAAAAATGTATTAAACACTGCATGAATAAATAAAAAATTAGAAATTATAACATCGTATTGCCTGAAAATCTATATTGATTCGAATCGATAAGTCGATAAAAAATCTTCAAAATCGTAAAAATCAAAAATCGTAAAAATCGTCACGTCAAATAAAAATTAGATTGTGTCAATCAAGGATCGATAATGTTTTGATCAAGGATCGAGAATGTATCAATCAAGGATCGAGAATGTATCAATCAAGGATCGAGAATGTATCAATCAAGGATCGACAATGTGTCAATCAAGGATCGACAATGTGTCAATCAAGGATCGAGAATGTGCCAATCAAGGATCGAGAATGTATCAATCAAGGATCGAGAATGTATCAATCAAGGATCGACAATGTGTCAATCAGTGATCGAGAATGTATCAATCAAGGATCGAGAATGTATCAATCAATGATCGAGAATGTATCAATTAATGATCGAGAATGTATCAATCAAGGATCGACAATGTGTCAATCAAGGATCGAGAATGTGTCGATCAATGAATCAATCGATTCTCGTGAAAAAAACATAATGGAAGACAGTTTTTCCTTCTGAGCAGAACTTTCCGCCTGTCACAGTCAGCCAGAAATCTCTGCTAATCTTCGCGCCAAATCCATCTCCGTGTCGCCAACGTTGCCACCGGTGACAAAGACGACAACAGGACCAACTGGCAGCGAGTTGGCCAGCTTCAAAGCGGCGGCAAAGCCCAGAGCAGCGGCTGGCTCAGCTCTCGGGTGTCCGGCTTCTGATAGAATCTTTTCCAATCGCAAGCAGCTGTTGGCAATGTCTTTCTCCTCTACAAGGCACCACTGGTCTACTCTCTGTCGGCAGACATCAAAGGTTGGCGAGTCATCCTCAACAGCTCCGGTTGTGCCCTGGGCCACTGTATCGCGAGAACCAGCCTCGTCGTAGCTTAATAGACGCCCAGCCTGTCATAAAAAATAAAAAATCTACTAATTTAAACACCTCAAAAGTAACTGGCCATCAGATTTTCTAACCTTCACGGACTTGGCCAAGACACAGTCGGCCTCGGGCTGACAGCCAATTACGGTTGTCCGCAATCCGGCCAAGCCCATGTGCTTTGCGTAGAGAGCCACACCTGCCAATAGACCGCCTCCGCCTGTTGGAACCAACAGAGTCACGTGACCAGCTGTCAGCCAATCAGGATTAACGGCCAATTGTCCTGGCCAACCGGTTACAACCGGATCCGGAAACAGCTCGAAAGCAGACGTGCCCTGACCTCTAATCACGTCCCAATCAGCATAGGGCGAAACGTAAAGAGAGCCCTCATTGTGACGAGCGAACTCGCGACCAGCCTTTTCAGTTTCAAGGCATTCGCGACCAACTTTGTTAAGCCGGATCAAACCGGTTTCTTGCAGCCGCCTTAGTTTAGCTTCTTTAGCCGGCGCAACACTGGCCGGTACGAAGACTGAACTGCCACCAACGCCAAGAGATTGCCACACGTGACAACAGGCCAGGACGTGATTTCCTGAGCTGCTCACGACAAAGTGCGGCTTCGACTGCAGAGAAAATTAGGAAGCTTTTTAGATAATCTCACAGTCCTTCCTAGGAGTACTCCAAAGGAAGCTTTACAGTCCAACAGATGCGTCACAGTCTAGGTTCAATACTTGAAGTAACACAGTCAGCAAGTCAAGAAGTAGCTCGAAATACGTTTGGCACTTACCTCACCATCTTTTACCGTCTCGATATTGCTGCTTATCTTATTAAATGCACCGCGAATTTTAAACGATCCACTGGGCATAGTATGCTCAAGCTTGAGTAGGACTGGTCGATTGAGCTCAGCAGAAAGCTCATGACACAACATCAGCGGTGATGGAGCTGGGAGGAAGCTGGACAGCCTCACGGCTACTGACCGAATTCTGTCAGCTTCTGAGCTGTCCGGACTCAGTTGCAGATTGCATTTTAGCGGAAAGATCATTGTGTCCAGCTGACCTGCAATGAGCAGATATGCTCGAGTGTCTGATGATCAGCTTTTTTAGGACTTTTTTGTTCTGTTAGATGAAGCCACGAAAAGGTTTATATATTTTCATTTTATTTTAACCAAAATGGTTGTATTTTATTTTAGCTTCTATAGCTGTGTTTTAGGCATGTAAGTTTTCTCTGCAAAATTACATGAAAGAAATATCTAATTTTTTTTCGTTTGAATCATGGCTAAACCAGAGTTTGAATCATAGCAAAACCAGGGTGTAAATCATAGCAAAATGTTTTTGTAATTGATGAATTCTCTAGCTTTTTAGCTAAAGCTAAGCTTTAAGCTTAAGCTTTTTAGCTAAAGCTAAAGTTTAGCTAAATTTATGATCATTGTCAACTGGGGATCTTCATCAATGGGGAGTCATCATTAACTGGGGGATCATTGTCAACTGGGGGATCATTGTCAACTGGGGGATCATTGTCAACTGGGTGATCATCATCAACTAGGCCTATGTGATCATTGTCAACTGGGGGATCATTGTCAACTGGGGAATCATTGTAGAATTAAAAAGCTGTAAATTCAGCTGCTAAAAAGTATATAATAGATGAATTAAAAATATTGCTGCTCCCTGAAGGTGGGCAAAACTTGCTAGTATCAGTTTCTGATTATCCCTTTTTGTGAATTTTCATGGTGTCGAGTACTGCAAGCAGACAAAAATAACAGCAAATGAGTAGGCCTAATTAGAAAATTAACTATCAGTGGGAACAAAAAAAATTAATACTAAAATGCTAAATACTCTTTCAACTAATTATATCATATAATTATTTATATGTCGTCATCATGGAGCGGTAAGATAAGATACTTCTTGGATTTGGTTAACTCTGTCTCAACATTTTAAATGGGCCGGAACATGGGCCGGAACTGGAAAGGTAAAGTACAATTTTTTTAGGGTTCAGGCTAGGTCTAGTTTATGGGCACGGGACAGTATTGGCTCAGCATTGCAAGGCCCTGCCAGTCCAATTTGCATCACTTTAAGAATTCAATGATCATTAGATTATTTTACTAAAAATTTGCAATGCCCTTTGCCCTCCAATACGGAGTCGTTTTTGCGGACACAAACCAAACCAAACCAATTCACCAATGTAAACCCATAGGCTGCTCCCCTTGTGTGTGATGCGCCAGGACTATCAATCTAGCTTTTTTCCATCAATTCTTCTGTCAAACCAATTTACCAATGTAAATCTGTCAAACCAATTTACCAATGTAAATCTGTCAAACCAATTTACCAATGTAAACCCTAGGCTGCTCCCCTTGTGTGTGATGCGCCAGGACTACCAATCTAGCTACAAACTCTCAAATAAATTTTTTCCATCAATTTTTCTGTAACCCTCCAATGCGAAAAAAAACGCACTACAATTTCAATCTACCTATAACTCACCTAGGCTGCTCCCCTTGCAATGCGCCAAAAGCTATCAATCTAATTACTAAGCTCTAATCTTTCTGCTAAATTACAAATGCGAAAAATGCGATACCCTAACCAATTTGGGGGTTGGCTAGGCTTTGCAAATTCATATGTACTATGCGCTTGTCTTAGATTTCCTCTTTTATCCTGATGTCCTAATCTTTGTGAGGACCCATTTTTTATCCCAATCATGCGCACTCAATATACCAAAAAAAATATTTTCCATTCGTTTTTTATCGTGTAAAATATTTTTCGTCAATCGTATCCAATAAATATACAGTACCTACAGCGGAAGAGCCCCTCCCAGGGCTGACCCGCGGGTCTTAGACCCAAACCTCTTAACAACAACTCAACATTTTAAGTTTAAACTAAAACGATTAGTCATAGGCCTATAGGTGAAACTTATGGAGGCTCAATTAAAGCTAGTAAGATATTTTTTACTATACTTTTATGTACATGCTCGCTATGCGTATATCGGAATCAATTAAAGCGTCATTGATTATTTGATCAATTCAGGATAAATTAAATTTATTATATTATATCAATTTTTTATATCAATTAATCAATTAAAGTTAAATTCGTGCTATTATTGTAATTTGAAAAGTTCTACGCATAAAATAGACGTTTATAAAACAACAAAGTTAAAATATAATTTCTTCTATTTTACTTATCTTTTTATTGATTTTACTTTTAGTAGTAAGAAAATCAAACTTTAAATATATTTACATTTATTTACTAAGTTTTGAGCAACAAAAAGTATAAATTCAAAATAAAAAAGAATTGCGCAAAGTATCAACTCTCTGATTTCTGCGTATCTCAATGCCTGACTTTTTCAAAAATCATTTGTCTGGTCTTTAGTAGTTTTAATAGCTTTAAGTAATTAGTAGGCCTACTAAGTATATAGTCTTTAGATATTCGTTTAACATATTTCTAGTATTTTTCTGTTAAGCTAATAGCTAAGACATTTCGGTGACAGAATTGGTCAGTTGGGTGACAACTATATTTGCACCTAAATATGCTGAGAAAACAGCCTTCCACGATCCAGCAGCTGCACTCGCCTTGTCAATCCAAAACTTGAAAAATGATTATTATACATATTTAATTAGGAACGAATAACTATTGAAACTATTGACTACTTATTAAATAATTTAATAATTTAACTCATTTAAAGAAAAACCCAGACTTAATCAGAGGGATGCAGCTTCTTATTAATACTTATAGCATTATTTAATTGATACTTTATAATTGTGCATAGTAAAAATGGAAGGCTGTCTTTTAGCATATTTAGGTGCAAAAATAGTTGTCACCAATCTGACTAGGCCTAATTGTGTCACTGAAATGACTTGAGTTGTCACTGAAATGACCTGGGACCAAATAACATACCTTAATGGCAGTGCTTATTGGTAGGCCTACGGTTCTGTAAAACATTCAATAAAATAATATCTAGAGTTTTCTGTCTTTTTCTTAAATTCTGCTCTGAATACAAAAATGTTTATTGAATGATTATATACAAAGTTTTTACACTTTTAAATTAAACATTCAAAAAGCCAGCTTTGTGATTGTGAGGATTGTCATTTTTATATCAAAAGAAATGCATGCTATATGTCTATCAGTATCATAAAAAAGCATGAGGAGAGCATTGGTTTACTACTAGAGGATGTGGGAAGATAATTTGTTCTTTGCTAGTGCCTAACAAGGGGGAAAACTCTATTACTAAGGGTCATTGGTTCTGAGGTTCTCTGTTAGGTTCTGTGGTGTGCTAGGCCTATAAGCTCTTTGTTTTTCTGCTAAGGGGCAATAGCTCTTTGCTTAATGGTGTCATTATTTTCTTGCTAAAGGGGTATCATTAGCTGACTTACTTGAAAGGGGTCATTGGTTCTCCACTAAAAAGGGGCAAACTCCACTATCTAGTGCAGCGTTGTTTTTCTAATTAAGGGGCAAGCTTTGCTCAATTTTGGCATTAAGTCTGCTAAATTAGGCATGGGTTGGGTTGCCTATTTAGGCACATTTATTAATTGTTGTCATTGAATGTTGTTTATTGTTTAATATTGCATTGCTTTCTATGAGAAATAATTTTTAAGAAATAGTTAAAAATTGTGTAAGAACCATCAACCTGTTAGATTTTTAAGCAAGCAATTTAGTAACCGGTCATTTTGGCCATAGGCGTTTTGGCCAAAAGCCATTTTGGCCTCAAACCATTTCGGCCACAAACCAGTTCAGCCCCAAACTCAACATACTTATTTAAAGTGGTATTCTTATGGCTAATTTCTAATTTATTTAAGAGTTGTTAATTTTATTTGATAGCGACGTTGGAAAGCACAAATTTGATTTTAACAATTATTTGTAATCGGGGCAAGCTTGGAGCTTCAGCTAGCAGCCTGTCAGCTTTTTCAACAAATTTATTATCAACAACGATACTAGTAGGCTCAAATACATTGGCACGACACCTGTCTTTGATTCGGACCTTCATCGACATGACACAGACTGATTCTCCAGGGCTATCATGAATGTGGTCTTTTCCCATTGCTAGTAAACACTCTGTTTCATTCCTTAACTGTTTAACTGGGCAAACCTGACCTGCCTTTGGATTACGCTTTGAGCAGCGCCAGTAAATAATATTTGTCTTGGAATGACTCTTATATCCAAGATGGATTCAAAGACAAATCCATCTGATGAGATCAGCTGCTGTTTCTCATGCTTCGTCCCTCAATAAACTTTACTAAAAGTATCTTGTCTGTTGAGTTGTAGCAGGGCTCATTCTACCGCATTGTTTGGATCAGCCATAGCAATATTGTCATTGTTGTCATCTCCGCCGCCATCTTCGTCGCCAGCATCACCACCTTTGCCAGCATCGCCACCTTTGCCATCTTCGTCGCCAACATCACCACCTTCATCGTGAACTGCACTGTCAGCACAAAGCAAGCAGACCCATGAAAATTCTGCGCCTTTTAGTGTACTCTACCTGGAAATTCCTGGAATTGTGAAAATGGCAACATTCAGACAACATTTTAATAGTGTTATCGCAAGAGCTAAAACAGCAGAAAATGAAAGTGAAAAATCTTCTTACCTGTATAACACTTTCGGTGTTGCCATTGACCACATATGTCACAGCTAATTGCCTCTGTCATTGCCTCACCTCAGAAGAACAGAAAATACACTTGCCAGACTCAATTGGCATTGTGATGCATCAGTGTTTTTGTTGAGAATCTGACAATCTATACTTTAAATTTGATTTCATCAGTCGGCTATTGAAGTTGTTATGTTATTGATGGTTAGCTTGCATGGTGTCTGCTTAAATCTGACAGCTACACATTTGCATACATGCATATATGTCATGCCACCTCTCAGCCCCATAGAAGAATATTTTGCTGTATATCTAATTGTAAAATTAAGCAGTTATTTTATGCGCAGTGGATAGCTAAATGCACATGCATTGAATTGTTGATTCTCATCGAATGATGAAAGATAACTTACAGATGTACAGCCCTTTAGGCTTCAATTCATTTTAAGGACTGCTTAAATGTGCTAAAAATTACAGACAGAACTCTTTATGTTCCATTATCTACTATTAGTAGTCCATGTAGCATTATTATGCTCATCTGTGTTGTAAATATTGTATAAGTTGAATTTGTGCAATATTGTCGTTTAGAAAGTTAACAAAACTGAAAAGTTATGCCAAAAGAAGTTCCTTGACAAACAAACAATACAATAAAGCTGTTTAATAAGTATGTGGGCCGAAATGGTTTGAGGCCGAAATGGCTTTTGGCCGAAACTGCATATGGCCGAAATGACCGAAATTCAGCAGTTTTTAAGCTGATGTTTCTTTACTATTTGTCAAATAATTCTTTTTTAGTTGATAATTATTATTGCAATGTAGAGAAGAAATAATGTAGGGTAATTTATTTATAAAAATGATATTTAATTACTTTTATTACACTTGCAATCTGTTATTTACAAAATCTTCAATATTTTAAAGATTTTCACTTATCCTAATTCTAACTTTGCTATCATATTTCTGTCTATTGATAAAATGTATTTTATGTCTTTATCCTCACCAATGCCACCAAAGTCGTCCTTGTGTTTCTCTCTAATAATCACTAAGGATTTTTAGTACCTAAGTTATTGTGTCTCAATTCTTATCAAAGTCTTTGTAAGTATGAGTAATTCCAATGTTAATGCTACCCAAGTTGTTGTATGGTTTTCTTAAAATTAGTTTTTGAGAATATAATTTATATATTTAATTTTATTGTCTGATTATATACATGCCCAACACCCTTCCAAATCAGACAGGTGAAATGGTTGCTGGCCAAGGTTGTGGCAAAATAAAAAAGTGTAAAAAGTGTAAAAAAAAGTAGTAAGAGAAAAAGAAAAGAGAGAAGAAAAGAGAAAAGGCAAGAAAAGTCATAAACAAGGTATAAAATAAGTTGTAATTAAGGGAACAATCTCAATCTGTTATTTGTGTCAGCTAATCGACCATCTAAAATGTCACATGAGAAACACTTCCAAGTATTGTGTTTGAACTTGGTATTAAGTCACAAGTTGTTTTTCCACCTTCTAATGTCACTGTATTTATGGTAATTTTCAGTCAATATAGTGGACAAGTTATATCAAAACTGAATCATGCATTTAAACAAAATATAAAATTCCATTTGAAACAAATGGTTAGCAGTAAAACAAACATCACAAATTTATATGGTAAATTTCTTAGAAACATGTTGGTTTTAACAGATTTTTATTTGGCCTTTCTCAATTGACAAATGGTACAAGAATATGCCTGATAGCTAGTGGCTGTTTTTTATTAGTTGTAATGTGACAAACATATTTATTTAGTACAGCCCAGTGCTGTTGATTTTTTCTACTATCTTTAGAGTTTAGGTTTTTTAATATTATAATTCAAAGCTAGTCTTTTATATGTTATGTCAATGCATATGCTAATTGACATTTCTTTCTGAATTGAATAATTGCAGCTTGGTTTTTAATCTTGCCAGAACATAAGCAAGCTCAACAAATCTATCTGAACAACTGAATATTTGATGAAAAGCTGCAGACAGCGACTTGGCCAAAACGGAATTAAGTCTGCATCAATAATTAGCATAGCATCTAGCATGACTGAGACTGACACTGGCGAACTCGATGCCACAATCAGTGCCAGCTTTGAGTCTGAACTGCGTTTACTTGTTGACGATACGAGCGACATTAATCCAACCGAACCAGTTGGTACTTTAGCAGAGCGTCGCCATCGCGGCTTGACCAATGGCAATGCTCTCAATAATAACAATAAAATTAAGAATGCTAGCGATAGAAATGACGACGCCACAGATGAAAACAACGACGCCGATGCCCAAGAGGAAGATTACGACTCGGACGCTGCTCGCGACCTGCTTGAAACATTCGGCTGTCCAGATGGTGACCCTGTTGGCGGCGATTCAGCAGCTAATCTGATCGCCGGTGCCGGCGCCTCCGCCGCCCCTTCTTCGTCCGGTCGTCGGGCTTTGTCGGCCGATCATTGCGGCATCTGTAAGCAGGCTCTAACTGAACCGGTTCTATTGGCCTGCCTGCATCGCTTCGATCTGGCTTGCTTACGCAGCGCATCGGCTAGCGGCGGAGGAGACGACTTTCTGCTGATCTGTCCGACTTGCAGTACGCCTACTGTGCTCAATCCCAGAAATGGACTGGCCGGTCTTACTCGAGATTTTCTCTATCTGCACGAGCTGGAGGCAGCGAGGTTAGTATTATTCCAAATATACCTAAATTTCATCTCTCATCTCAGCTCACTAAACCTACTTTCAAAATCCCCTAAATTTTGTGTTTTCTTTAATCCTACGTCCCATTATTTTTCCAAGATTAAAAATTGTTTCGTATCCAATATAAACTTAGTAAGAATTGTTTAATGACCAAGTAACAAACGATAATATATAAGAATAAGAATAAATTAAGCCGGCCAAAATTGGGTCAGATGTTGCAGCCGACAGCAAAGCCGCAGCTATGGCGCATCGCATCTGAAAGCTGCGTACAGCTGTTCAGTCCATGGACTGACCCATCCTCAATTACCCCAACACATGCTGGTACCCATTTAACAGCTGTTTGAACTGAAGCAATGCAGAGTTAAGTGTCTTTCTAAAGGACACAAATTGTCCTAATAGAGTGGGAACCGAACCCCCGACCTTTAAGTCGTGAGTCCGAAGCTCTAGCCACTAGGCTACAAACAAATGATATTGTTTTCTATTTAGGCAAAAAGGGAGAATGAACCGATCAGTAATTACAAAGATTCAAATGCCCTACCTGCTTTACAAATAGTGGCAGTAAGGGAACATACTTGTTAAAAATAATTTATATTTATTATGTTTTGGTGACGCTGTCCTACATACGCTACTTAAAGTAGCAGTGTAAGAGTTTTTTATTTCGAGCAATCTGACAATAATCTTCAATCAAAATGTTAATCGTTAGGTCGGTTGAGTCAGACACAGCAGCGGCAGCCGCAGCCGCAGCAGCCGCGAGCAGTCAGAAGCGAGTTCGCTGCGGCGGTTGCACCACGGGCGCCGAGGCTGTCGCCAAGTGTCGCGAGTGCGCCGATTTTCTATGCGGCTCTTGTCGCAGCGCACACTCTGTGATGAAAATGTTCAGCAAGCATCACGTTGAAGAGATCACGCCGGAAGATTTGGAAACCGATTCACCGTTGCAGCTGCAGAAGCCAATTTATTGCTTCGATCATCCGCAGGTGAGTTGGTTATTATGTTTTAGAGTTTAGGTAAAATATGATAAACTACGAGAAAAAAGATAAACAGGTAATTTGGAAGCTACTAGATCATGTAACTAATTAGTTAATCTATTTTTTATATAACATTCTGCATCCAATTATACCAGACCTGTTATTACTACACTGCTTTTAGGAGCAGCTAAAGTACTATTGTCAAGATTGTGGCACGCTGCATTGTCCCGAATGCGTGGCCATGGATCACAAGCAGCACGTAATTGACAAAGTTGCCGACGCCCATCCGCAGGTAAATTGGATTACAAATATTCGAAAAATCATTGCAATATATCTGCCATTACTTTTGGGTCTCATCATTATCAACTAATCCCAAACCACCTACGCATCTTTCCAACCAATCCCAAACCACCTGAACTCTGTACGCATCCTTCCAACCAATCCCATGCCACCTACACTTTTAAGCATCCTTCCAACCAATCCCAAGCCACCACACTTTGTAAGCATCCTTCCAACCAATCCCATGCCACCTACACTTTTAAGCATCCTTCCAACCAATCCCAAGCCACCACACTTTGTAAGCATCCTTCCAACCAATCCCAAGCCACCTACACTTTGTAAGCATCCTTCCAACCAATCCCAAGCCACCTACACTTTGTAAGCATCCTTCCAACCAATCCCAAGCCACCTACACTTTGTAAGCATCCTTCCAACCAATCCCAAGCCACCTACACTTTGTAAGCATCCTTCCAACCAATCCCAAGCCACCTACACTTTTTAAGCATCCTTCCAACCAATCCCAAGCCACCTACACTTTGTAAGCATCCTTCCAACCAATCCCATGCCACCTACACTTTGTAAGCATCCTTCCAACCAATCCCATGCCACCTACACTTTGTAAGCATCCTTCCAACCAATCCCAAACCACGTAAGTCTGTACACGCCCTTCCAACCAATCCCTATCTTTCTTGAATCCAGGTGGACGCAGACATCTCAGCGGGGCTCACACTGTTAGGCAACTCTCGCGATCGCTGGGAGCATGAGTTGTCCACGCTGCACGAGAAACTAGAAGAGATTCGCGACAGTCGCGAGCAGAATTCCGGCGCCATAGCCGAGGCCGTCGCCTCCTATCGGGCATTCGTTGAAGAAATCGGCGCCGCAGCCGAAAAAGAGAATCGACGTCTGCACGACGATCTCGAGATGAAGGTGATGGAACTATTGGAGGCTACAAGTCGCGGCGTTGATCAAATGTCCGAGGCTGAGTTATTTGTTCGCCAGTACCGCGAGCGAGCTGGCGCTGGTACACTCGCCTACGCTAGAAAGATCCTAGTAGATTGGATGGCCACACTGACACGCAATCACTGGGAGACCGGCCTGCCAACCTGTGTACCGTTCCAGGCTAATCATCCAAGAGTTAAGGCGCTTCTAGAAGCCAACTTTGGCGTGTTCAATTCTCTAGTGAATAATTCCGCAGTTGATTATGATCAGTATCAGCAGCCGGGCTCTGCTGGTCTTCACGGACTAGGCAAATCGGCTTCTCATCACCTACTATTGGCTAATAATGTGCCCGCCTCTGTTGCCACCTCCGCTGCCGCCGGTGTTGTCCAACCGCAGGTTCTCTACGGCCTGCCGCAGGCTGCCACAGCTGCCTCATCGTCGATGGCTGAGACGCCATCTTCAGCATCGGCCGCGTCGTCTATTGTCGGCCTTCTAGACGCCGGTGTTGGCGCCGGTATTGGCAGTATGCTTGCCGCCAAGCTCAGCCTTGACGTCGGAGTAGGCGCCGTCAACTCGGGCGCCGTTGGTCCCGGCTCGCCAAACTTCGGAGTCGGCACAACGCCCAGAGCGATGACGCCTAATTCCATCGATTTCATGGGCGGCGGCGGCGGACGATCTGTAGGCAGCGGAGGCAGCGGTGGAGGAGGCGGCGGCGGCGCCAGCCTCGGCATGCCGTTTCCCAATCGCAACGGCCGCTGCTCCAGCATGACCGTGCGTCATCGCTGGGGCTCGTTGGGTTCATCGCGCGGCCAGTTCAACTCGCCGCACGGCTTCTGTCTTGGCTCGGACGAAGACATTGTAGTGGCTGACACACAGAATCACCGCATTCAAGTGTTCGATAAGACTGGCGAGCACAAATTCCAGTTTGGTGTGGCCGGCCGCGAGGAGGGCCAATTGTGGTATCCAAGAAAGGTAAGCCGGTGGTTCCAAAATGTGTGTGTGAAATTGCATTATACTGTGTGACATCAACTTCGCCTCTTGCTCTTATTGGCGCTAGAATATTGCCTGAACGCTCGCCAACACTACACATCTACCTACAAGCCCTACAAAAGTCCATAAAAACCCTACGAATTCCTTACAAAACCTACAAAATTCCCTACAAACCCTACAAATTTTCTACAAACCCTACAAATTCCCTACAAACCCTACAAATTCCCTACAAACCCTACAAATTTTCTACAAACCCTACAAATTCCCTACAAACCCTTCAAAATTCCCTACATAAATCCTCCTACAAACTTGTCGCACAGAAGCTGGTTCAAACGTTTCGCAGAACCAAACAATTCTATTTACTTGCTACAGTACTGCAATCAAAATAAAGTGCACTCTGTTCCATCATCCAGGTGGTAGTGATGCGCCAGAACGGCAAGTACATTGTGTGCGATCGAGGCAGCGAGCGCAGCCGAATGCAGATCTTCACCAAGACTGGCCACTTTCTGCGCAAGATCACAGTTCGCTACATTGACATTGTTGCCGGCCTGGCTATAAATAGTCAGCAGCACATTGTGGCTGTAGACTCAGTCTCGCCTACAGTGTTTGTTATTGCCGAGAATGGCGACCTAGTGAAATGGTTCGATTGTTCAAGTTATATGCGAGAGCCGTCAGATATTGCTATTCAGGGACACGAGTATTTCATCTGTGATTTTAAGGGTCACTGCGTGTCCGTCTTTCAGGTTTGTTTGTTTACGGCTGCTTTTGACCTTCAGCTGGGTTTTCTCAGCCTTCCCTGAACCTTCAGCTGGGTTTTTCAGCCTTCCCTGAACCTTCAGCTGGGTTTTTCAGCCTTCCCTGAACCTTCAGCAGGGTTTTGTCTGCCTCCCGCCTGAACCTTCAGCTGGGTTTTTTCTGCCTCCCGCCTGAACCTTCAGCTGGGTTTTTTCTGCCTCCCACCTGAACCTTCAGCTGGGTTTTTCAGCCTTCTTCAAACTGCCCTTGTCCCCTTGACCGACCGAGTTTTGTACCGAGCTTCCCAATTCGTCTCTCTGCCCATTATCAGGAGGATGGGGTGTTCCTCCGCCGCATTGGCTCCGAGTCCATCACCAACTTCCCCAACGGCATCGACATCAGCGATCACGGCGATGTACTAGTTGGCGACTCGCACGGCAACAAATTCCACGTGGCCGTGTTCAACAGACTGGGCCAGCTGACCTCCGAGTTCGAGTGTCCCGCGGTGAAGGTGTCCCGCTGCTGCGGCCTGAAGATCACTAGCGAAGGCTACGTTGTCACTCTGGCCAAGAATAATCATCACGTTTTGGTGCTTGACACTCTGTACATCAGCTAATTGGTTGCAAGCTTGTGTATCGTGTAAGAACAGTGTCGCCGAGAAGACTGCTGATTGGCTAAGAAGAGGATAAGTCTTATCAAACTATTTTTCCGTGCTTTTTTGTTCTCTTATTAAAAATCTTTTTTTCCGAATTTTTTTTGAAACAAAAAATTTTAACGCAAAGATCTACCAGGTTCGTTGAAATCAGTTTGGAGAAAGAACAAGTGAGGTGTGAAAAGCAAACCTGTCTTCAGGTCGTTGTCGGTTTATCTGTTCGCATGCCTATTTATAAAGTCATTCCTTTGGGTTTAGTAAGATTTTGTATACCAAATTTTGGATCGTTTTCTATACCAAAACATGCTTTCTTTAATTTAGGGTTGTCATTTTTTAATAGTCCTTAACGGTTTAATAATATTACTGCTAATAGTATGTTCCCTTTATTGTATTTCGCAAAATTGAGTGCTCTAATATGTCATACCAATCAAATAATTATTAAATTATTTAAAGTCACACATAATAAAGAAAGCCAGTTGAATATTATCTAGTGTAGATTATTTGTTATTTATTATAATTAGTTTAGTTCATAATTCAGCGCGTTTACTAAAGTGATTCAATGCAATGCAGTCACATTTATTTCTATTTTAGCCCAGCTTATTTAGTGTCAGATGGGAAATTTTCATAGGTTTCTTTTTTTCACATTTTTGGACGTTTTGTTGGTTTAAATAGCAGGTTGCTAGGCTAGCTCTAGCCTCTATTTATTTACTAGATCTGATTTGTGCAATCGAATTTAGTCGAGTTTTTTTCTTAAAAAGCCCCTTCACAGAGTTAACGTTTATTTATTAGTAAAAACTTGGACATTTATTTACTTAGTAACCCAAAGTAAAAATGCTCGTACAATTATCTTATTCTGTTGAGACAGACAGGCTGTTTGGCTTAGCAACTAATCTTTTGCCTATTTTTCCCTTTGCTAGGGCTGAGTAAAATATTACTTTTAATTCACCCATTGTCCCTGTTGCTATTTTGATTTTTTGTTTTTATTAACTTTTTTTTCTAACTCGATCATCTTTTTGTCAGATCTCTAATAAATATCCAGTTGGTGTCCTTCCCAAAAGCAGAAGACTTTGTTCGAGAACAAGCATTTCAGTATATACATATACATATATATATATATTAACTCCAGCTACTTAGAAGTTGTTGCTTTGCTACAAAATAGTGTTAGTTACTACTCAGATATCCATTTGTGACTAGGCTCGTTTGGTGCAATCTGTTCGTGTACACTCATTCTCCTTAATCTGTCTTTTTTCGGCCCCTGAAACCATTGTTTTTGCTCTGCTAGTTTTCTGTTGGTAGATAAGCAACAGACAAAATCTTGCCCAATGATATCGAGTGATATTATTTGCGAATATAATCAGTTACCAGGTTATGCGTAACAAAATAAACAGTTTAGGCCTAGTAAACATAGTGAAAATATGAATTAGCAATATAAGAAACTAATATTCCAATCTTGCTTGTGTTTTGTTGAGTACGCTTCCAAAAATGCTTGTTTATCCGTTTGTGTGAGTGTTTTTTCCTCTTATACACAATTATATGTATCTTATTTACAAGACTTTTAATACACATAGCTAATATCAACTAAAGGGGCTTTATGTCTATTTCCGTCGTGTTTTTCCTCTGCTTTTTTTAATCAATAACCCCAAATCTCTCAAAAAACTTCCTCAGTCTATGAAGTATACAAAAAGTCATTTTCTAGTTTACCTTTTTCTAGACTGTCACAGTTATAAGGTTCTGTATTTATTTGGTTGGTTATTTTATATTTTAGTAACCCATTTGTTTGTTATACTCGTATTTCGGAAAAAATAATCCATTGCAGTTTTTAAACCTCAGATTGATCAGAAAGCCTATATATTTCAGTTTATTTTTGTCTTTTTTTTCTATTTGAGTTAGATATGTAGAAAGTAACCCAGGTGTGTTTTTAGGCCAAGGTAGATTTGGCGATATTAACAACAATAATTTATCTCCGTATTCGCTATTTTATACGCGTTGAAACGAACACTTTCATTTCTTTGTTTATCTATTCTTTTCGGTTGTCTTATAATTACTTATATTGAGAAACAAAATCATACAAAAAAGTTTTACACAAGTGGTCCCTCCTTTTTGTTAAAGTACAAATTCGAACATTAGTTAAAGTATAAAGCTAATAACTCTTTGACCGTCTTCGTTGCTGTGATTATCAGTTTATACGGTTCATTCTTCACCGCAGCCTAATGACTTATATGTTGCCACAGCTTGTTACCGTTTTTTTATTCTACCTTTTTGTCCTCTAGAACGAGTTTTCGGTATAAAATAATCTTATTACTACAAGTATGTAATAAGTATAATAAAAGTTAATTAAAAATCCATCTTCAAATTTTCAGTCGTCAATTTTAAACTTTCAAGCGAGCCTTTTTTCGCAACAGAAAATAACTTCTTTCGTAAGGTTTATTACCTAATAATAACTAAGTTCTTTATTATAGTAATCAATAAACTATGTTTCGCCAAAGAGAATTTATCCAGTTGTTTTAACTTGGACCTTTTTGCGAACAGTTATTATTATTATTATTATTATTAATTAGTTCTACAATAGGACTTTTTGGTTCCACTTTTTTGCCCCAAACCCGTCACTTCCCAAAGGCAAGTGTTTTTCCTGTTTTTTTCTCACTCGCTATAACTTTACTGTATTTCATCTGTGCGTTTATCATTAATAAGAAAGCTATAGCAGTTTCATTTTTTTATTTTCGTTGCCGTTTTAATTTTTTTTAAATCAATCAATTTTTCGCATAGTATGTACTTCTGTCTCGTCTGTCTTTTCTCTCAATTTTACAGTTCTTTTTTTGTACTGCGTGTATCCGAGTGTTTCTGGGCCACTTACAAGGCTGCAGTGAGTCGATTTATTAAAGCCATTCTAGTAGACACAGTAATTGAGAGCAGTCAATTCCCAACAACAGCCGTCTATTGTCTAATTCTAACAAATCATTTCAATCTCGCAGAGAAGAAAATTAGTGGCATCATAGTATTAATGACTTTTTAATTAGTTAGGGTACAAGGACGCTGAACTTTATAAGCCCGTTTACCCATTACACAATACATAATTATAATAAATTTTAATATTAATAACGGTTGCTATTGCCGCTTCGTTCTTTTTTCTTGGACATAAAATTTCAAATTTTCAAGTCTTTGCTCGTTGTTATTTTCAAGTAGAATAAAATAGTAACAGGTAAGACAGTCAAGCTAGCAAGAATTCTTTCAGAGCATGTAATTTCTTTATTATTAGCTATCTTAACTGGGTTCTGTGGTTAGTTAAGTTAAATCAGAGAAAAAAGCTAGTAAATGAGACATCAAAACTGCTCCTTCGGCGCAGAATGGACTACTGCATCTTGAAGCTCTATTCACAGCAGCTAACTAATCTATAAGTGTTGGCAAGGTAGGTTTTAATATGTTGAAATCATAGAAAAAGGTAATCGATGCAGCATAAAAAGAGAACTAGAACAAAAGAGACTTATAAGGTGAGTAAATTCCAGAGTAAAATTCTAGATTTTCGAGAAAAAGAATGTGCAGTCAGATTCAACAAAACCTTATCGTCGTTAAATTCTTGAGAGCATTAGTATCGCAGTGTTCACATCACTGAGCACGTGGCCGACTTCGGGTTCACACTGAAAGTGCCAGTTATCTCGCTGAATTCCACGCCGTCGTTTTCGCTGCCTTCAATAGCAGCTCCGGCCTTGTCGACGGCAACCGGCTTGGTGAGTCTGAGTCCGGCGAAGGCAGCCACCTGGCCGCAGTCGATGGCCACGTAGTCCAGCTCCGGTGTGTAGGCCAGACAGTTGATTCCGTGCAACGACTCGAATACGCTGAGCACATTCCACCTACGTGTGTCCCACACTACCAGGCAGTGATCCATCCCTACAGTCAGCATCCGTCCATAATCCGGCGTGAACTCCAGCCGCAGAACGAAGCTCTTGTGTCGTCGAATGCTTCTCTCGAGGCTGCCAGTTTCGACGGACCAGAATAGGAGGGAACGGAAGCCAGCGGTGACGAGTGATGTCGCATTGGCCGGGAAGAATTTCATGCAGATGCACGAACTGCGCAATTGGAATTTGCGCAAATATTTCCCGGAGTCCGCGTCGATCAGTTTCACCGAGCCGTCTGTGCTGGCGGCGGCTGCTAGCCGACTGTCATCGCTAACGGCGATGGCGCTGCAGCCGGCCATCATGGTGTCCATCTGGTTGGGATTCATTGCCGCACTTTCGCCCGTCTCCAGGCTGTACACCATTGGGAAGTCGAAGAAGGTGCCGATGCACTGAAGGGATTCAAGAGTGGGAGAGTACTGATTGTCATATATGCTAACTGGCCTTATTTTCTATGTGAATGGGAAAAATGCGCCAGTTAGATAGGGACTAAATACACCTGTTAGACAGTGATTATATACACCGGTTAGACAGTGATTATATACACCTGTTAGACAGTGATTATATACACCGGTTAAACAGTGATTATATACACCTGTTAGACAGTGATTATATACACCGGTTAGACAGTGATTATATACACCTGTTAGACAGTGATTATATACACCGGTTAAACAGTGATTATATACACCTGTTAGACAGTGATTATATACACCGGTTAGACAGTGATTATATACACCGGTTAGACAGTGATTATATACACCGGTTAGACAGTGATTATAAACACCTGTTAGACAGTGATTATAAACACCGGTTGGACAGTGATTATATACACCGGTTAGACAGTGATTATATACACCGGTTAGACAGTGATTATAAACACCGGCTGGACAGTGATTATATACACCGGTTAGACAGGGACTAAATACACCGGTTTCACAGGACTAAATACACCGGTTTGACAGGGAATTGAATACACCGGTTTGACAGGGAATTGAATACACCGGTTAGACGGAATCGAATACACCGGTTAGACAAGGAACTGAATACACTGCTTAGACAGGTGCTAAATACACCGGTTAGTCAGGGAATTTGAATACACCGGTTAGACAGGGGCTAAATACACCGGTTTGACGAGGGCTAAATACACCGGTTAGACAGGGATTAAATACACCGGTTAGACTGTGACCACTTTGGAGCATATTTCCTAGAACACGGCTCACAAGCAATCAGAATTCACCTTTTTTCCATCCGGCGTGAGTCCCACCCGATTGAAGCCGTAGAGGCCTTCTAATTTGTGCAGTTTCTCCCCTGTAGACAAGTTGAACACGTGACCGTAGCACTCCATACCAGCTTTGCCAGCGACAAGAATGTTACCCCTGAGCGCCAGGCAGCTGGGCTCTCCGTCAATTGACAAAGTGTGCATTTCGACACCTGTGTACCAATAAGGTAAATTATTCATCCAATCGACATGAAAATCCAGACAATTTTTGCTTGCTTGTATTTTTGCTTGCACTAATTAGATTACTCACATTTCTTGAGTAGTATGCAATGCAAAATGCCCTGCTTCTCAGCCACAATGAGCCAGGCGTCGGATGACTCTGTCAGGCAGATTGTCTGGTCAAACCTGCGGCATTGGTTTGGCTTCAATTTGCCGCTAGCCAGGTCGTGCAACAGGAGCCAACCGCTGGACCGAATGCATGCCAGCAAGTTGTAGGGCCTGCGAAATGTTTAAGGTCCAAAACGATTGGACATTCGCCCTAGTGACATTGGATAGTAAACCTTTTTAATAATAATAATAATAATACGAGCAGCAGGGCTGCGGGCAATGGCTCGTCATTTGGTGACACTAGACGATTCTGCCCATTTCGCTGACTCCTGAGCACACGCTCACACAGGTGTGTACATCTGCCCTGACCTTCTCATCGTCGGAAGGAGGTTGGCCCTAATGGCCAGAAATTGCATGACAAGCCCCTAAAGCCTTCTCTCCGCGGCTGCGCCCCAAATGAATGTGGCCTCACCGCGGAATCGAGCTCAGGGACCTTGGTGAGAGAGGCCAACGCTGCCACTCACCCCCTGATAAACCTGCTAGAGCATCATGACTCACACGCTGATGTGAAGGCCGACTGTTTTCTCCGACGCCGGATTTTTCTCGTAGCCAATTTCAGCCTCCCGCTCTTCCAGCTCCTTCAGCACGTCCGGGTTGGTGCTGCGACGATGACTAGCAGCTCGCTCAATCATCTTCTGGCGATCCCAGACGCAGCAGACATTGTCCTTGGCGACCGTCAGGAGGCTGCCCCGCCAGCACCAGCTAAGTAGGATTTCGCTCTCGTGACCGCCGATGCTGCACAGTCGCTCGGCTTCGTCCAGATATTTTCCAGCCTGCAGAGTAGCCAGCCTGAAGGTGCTCACAGTGATGTGTCTGTCGTGACGGAGGGCGTGGCAAACGAGGCCTTGGTCTAGGGACAGCCAGGCCAGGCAAGTGACGGCGTGACGAGTGGCTGGAATTCGGCTGACCACTCGACACTTGGCCACATCGTAGACCAGAATTGGCCACTGAATGTCGCCGTTGATGATGGTGTCCTCGTTGTAGGCAGCCAGCAGGAATTTGGCATCGGAGCTGGGGCACAGCAGGTTGAGTTTGTACTTTACGTAGCCATTCGGCATGCGCCTGGCTTCGCCCGTGCTGACGTCAATCAGTGCCAGATCCGTGGCGCCTTTCTTGTCGTCGAGGAAGCCGGACGCGAACACTGGCGGAAACTCGCAGGTGACAAAGGTGTGCGGCCCAACAGGTACCAGACACCTGTGCCAGATGCCAGATAGTTCTAGCCGATCGCTGAGCATTTCGACATTCATTTCATCGTCTTTTGAGTACTCCTCGCCGGAGAAGCAGCGAATTTTGTGAGCCAAAGTCGGCGACTCGACGGGCCACACCAGGTAGTAGAGAAGGCTACTGATGCCAACAACGTATCGCCCGCAGGCTGAGGTGAAAGCGTACAACAGTTGGGCCTCTTTATCCTCGCCAATGTCCATGGAGTAGGTCACTCTGGCCTTGACTTCGCCCGACGAGCTCAGGGGAAAGTCGAAAAGTTCAAGGCCGGACGAGTCAGACTTGCCGATGTTCAGGCTCAGTAGCGACCGACCCGATGGTGTGAAGCACAGGCGCCGAGCCTCCTTAGTTGAGCCGAAGACTATAGTCTTGCTCATTGTGTCCAGCACTACATCGATGGCCTAGTTGAGAGTTGGGGATAAAAATATTGGCTTTGGGCAGTGGGCAATGATAAACCATCTGGCGACAGTAGACCCTCAGCGATCGAGGATGCAATTTTGCCTATTCCGCTAACTCCTGAGCACACACGCACACAGATACGGTACACAGGCCCACACTCAAACATGGGTGTAGATCTGCCCTGACTTTCAAATCCTCAGGTAAGTGCGCACTCTCACTGTGCCTTGGGGTAGGCACTCATAGAGAGCTGCCACCACCTGATTCGAGATTACAACGGAGCATGTCTAATAAGTTCAGCATGGCATAAACTGAAAGCCGCAGTCCCGACCTTTGGCGCCTCATAGCCGTTCTCCCTGTTGACGGTGACTGACAGAATTACATAGCGCTGGTCCGCCGCATTCTGCTGCTTCATCAGGTGCAAATCGAACGGCAGATCGAAGCTGTCAATCAAGCGCAAACGGCTATTTAACATTTGAAGCTTACTAGTGCCGCCATGGTTGTACTGCGTCACAAACAAAGACTTGTTGTCCAGCGTGCTTGAAAATGGACTGTTGTTGAAGCGACCTAAGTGAGATAGGAAGGCATTTACTAGCAAATTGACTACACCTGATAAAAAACAAGAAAATTATTTAGAATTTGTTGCTAAGCCAATTTTTGGAACGCTAAGCCAATTTTTAGTTACTAAACCTAACTACTAGTGGTCAAACAAACTGAGTTTTTCCTTTAAGCGCCGGTACCTACAGTACCTGTACATTAATCAGCACTGAACTTCATCACAGCTTTGCCAAGCGTTCTAAATTTTAACAAACTACGAGAGTAGCCCCTCGAGAGTTTAGACGGAAAAATAGCTTCGTTCTTATGCTGTCTACACTATAGATAATATCTTACCTCCCGGATATCCGCAAACAACTTCCCGCCTGGCAACGAGTTCCCCTCCTGGCTGGGGCGCGCACTGGCTTGTTGGCAGCAGGCAGGGCGACTGTTGACCTTCAGCCAGTTCAACAGCTCGCTTGCAGAGTTTCTTGAAGTGTTGCGGTACTGAGCTGCAACCGGCCCATTGTCCGACAATTTGAGCAGTCAGAGAGCGTGGAGTCGTGACCAAACAGCTGTAGAGCAGCTCCAGAGTGGCCAGAATTTCTTCCAACGCGTGCTGCTGATGTAGTGTCGCAGATGCAGCAGCCTTATCAGCAGGATTGCCGGATTTTGTCACTTCGATCGCCATCTCAATGTCCGCCTGGACTCTATTCAAGCCCAGAGCCTCCGACTCCGCTATGAGCCAGTCGACGCTGCAAGCGCATCGTTCGACAAACTCGTCAACCCGACCGCCAAGCATTAGATGACGCGGAAGTTCGTCAAGCTGGCGGATGTTCAGCTGGAACGGTGTCAACCGGAGCGGTTGGGCTGGCGCGCCCCGGGTGCAGCTGACGTAGGAGGCTTTCTTGCGCTTGAACAGCTCCAGGGGCTTCGGCTGGCCGTACCAACGGCCTGGCAGAATTTATTAGGATTTTCATTTTTCATTTTTAACAGTATGAAGACCACGGGGTATTTCCCAATACCAATATTTTTATTCTTTCTCCCAAATATCTAATCTCCCAAAATATTGAACCAATCGCCATGAAAACCCAGAACACGGCTTAACATTTTCCGCTCCATCCAATGGGCCAATTCCGCTCTATCCAATGGGCCAATTCCGCTCTATCCAATGGGCCAATTCCGCTCTATTAAGAAATCACAAAGCATCGACATCGTCGAGATACTCAACGATTCTCATCGGGGCGTGTGGTGGCAAAAAGCCACCAAAAAGACAATTTTCCGCTAACAAAATTTAATCACGTAGCAATTTCGGCAACTATTGTTGATTAATAATTATAAAAATAATAATTTCAGGAGGGCTGCGGGCAATGGCACATCATTTGGTGACACTAGACCCGCAGCCAGCGAGGAGGCAATACTGCCCATTTCGCTGACTCCTGAGCACACACGCACGCATCGTCAGGCAGTGTACATTTTACTGTGCCTTGGAGGTTGGCCCTCAAGGGCGTAAATTGCACGACAAGCCCCCAAGCCTTCTCTCGGCGGCTGCGCCCCAAATAAATGTGGCCTCGCCGTGGAATCGAACTTAGGGACCGTGGTGCGAGAGGCAAACGCGATAACCGCTCTGCCACCGACCCCCATTATTGTTGATTATAATTTATTAATTATATTGTTGTACTGAGCGATTTTGTTATTTTTTTGCCACCAGGACCTTCGACAAGAATCTCGACGATGCTGACTAGGATGGCTTAGAATGTTAATTCAGCGTAAAGGGCGGATAATTTCTATCCATATGTTGAACTTTCATTGGATATTCGATGGTCACCCCGAGGCCGTTATACTATAAATAGCCGAAACGGTTGTCCAGTAACAAATCCTAGTGTTATCACAATGCAAATAATCCCAACTCACCACTGAAGTAGTCGGCCAGGCTGCTGTGCAGTTTCTGATTCAACTTGGCGTCGCCGCAATACCGTCTGGCCGCGGCCTCAGCGAACTGCCTGTGATACCACGCCACCACCCGAGAACCACCGAAGCTCTGCCTAGTGATGAGGTAATCGCCGCAGTCGTCCCTGACTCGCGTCCACAGCAGCGGAGGCAGCCGCACCAGCTGGGGATCCGGCGGCAGCTGGTGCAGATAAGTGTCCTGCAGGACTTCGTCGTCAAGCGACAGCACGTCTTCGAGCTCCTGCTCTGTTAGGCCGGATCTGCTCAACGCCAGGTAAGCAAATGCTCGAGACACCAGCACCTGTCCGTGGTTCCTTTCCAGACTGACCAGCACCTCCTCGATGGCCTGATCGAGAGTATCCGGCATTGAGTCGGCATTAACAGTTGTAAAGGAGCGCCACTGCAAGGCTTGATCGACTAGCAGCTTGGAGAAAAACGGCTGGCCCGACTTTGATACCGACTGGAGTAGCACGGAACGCTGTCTGCGCGATATTAGGTGAGTAATAGGTTGTTGCGGACTGAACTTGGTCGTTAAGGCCAGGATTGTAAATAAAATTCCCTAAAACTTTAAAGCTCTCCCATTCATTATTTCAGAAACATTACTGAGATTTAGGAAAATTTTCCTTAGATTTCATTCAGGTAGGATGGATGAGTGGCAGAGCTTTTAACTCGTTCGCCTCTCGCACCAAGGTCCCTGAGCTCGATTGCACAGCGAGGCCACAATAAATTGAGGCGCAGCCGCGAAGAGAAGGCTTAAGGGCTTGAGGGCCAACCTCCAGGCACATTGAGAGTGTACACTGCCTGACGATGAGAAAGTCAGGGCAGATGTACACATCTGTGTGAGTGTGTGCCTGTGTACGGTATCTACGTACGTAGGAAAATCTTGTACTCAGGAGTCAGTGAAATAGGCAACATTGCCTCCTCGCTGGCTGCGGGTCTAGTGTCACAGAGGGAGGTCAGTAAATTAAAACTAAAAGATCTGTTTAAACTGAAACTTCACAACTCACTTTCCAGTTAGACCTCTGCGAGCATTAGCCAAGAGAGACTCAACCAGAGCCTGTGAGTCGGCGGTGCCCATTTTGTCCAGCTGCACCAGACAGTCTTGTGGAAATCTGCTCACAGCGCTTCTCAGACAGATGCCGTCACTGCGATCGCTCGCAAATGTGACGACCATCTTGACATTGGCTGGCAGCTCGGTTGGTAGAAAGTTCAAGCTATGAGCACCGTCAGCAGTCTCAAGCTGGTCGACGGAGTCGAGTACCAGCAGCAGTGCACGACCGTCGGTTGACGCCTCGGCAGCGTTGTGCAGCAGCGCTTGAAAATGCCTCACCAGGAAGTGAAATTCTGATGTCAGCTCTGGCTCGGCGTGGATGTCCAAATCATGCAGACCGAATAGCTGGCAGATCTGGTGGCATAGCGAAGCCAAGAGGTGCTTCACAGTCAGCGACTGAGCCGATGTGCCAAGAAATCTAATAATTTTCCTGGGAGCAGCTGGGAACCAAGCATCAGCAGCAGCAGCTACAGCGGCTGATAACGAAGTCTTTCCACTGCCCGACGGTCCGTGAATTATCACAGGACGCGAAACTGAATCGTCGGGTTTTCCTCGTGGAATTTCCGTCAGCCTGCGGTGACGCAGACGCTCTCGCTCCTGAATATGCGGTTTTGTGGCGGGATAAAGTCTTGGTCCTTGGTGGACTTTGGTTTTCCTGAAAATCTGATCTGGATACAATGGGCCATAAACAGAAAGATAAGCGATTGATCGTCATCTCAGAATGGAGAAAGCAAACAGCTAGTTTTGTCATTTAAGGAGCTTAATGCACCATAGGCATGGGGGAGGGCTATTATACATTCAATTATTATACTGTAGTGAGCCACTGCTTAGGGGCCTATTGGTGTCTCACTAGCTGTCAGTAGCCCCACCTGCAAGGTAGCTTAGGTGTCCCTTTTGCTGGCATTGAGTGGCTGCCCGGCCCGCCCTCTCTAGCGTTGTCTGGTCTGTCCCTCTGCCCCTCCCTTCCCCGGCCGCGCCTGTACTTTGAGTGTGTTGTCTCTCCCCCAGGGATGAGTCATCACCTCTTTGTCCCGCGCTGGCTTCGTTGTCCCTTGTCCTTTTCTTTGTGTGTCTGTCTGCCCTCAGTCAGCACGTGATTCTCCTCATGTGACTGGCCTCTCTCCTTGTCTTTTAAAGTGCACGTAAACATGTTTACTGCACTTGGGGCTTTGATTATGGGACAGGAGCCGACGTAGGAGTGACGTTTCTGGCGCCACTGACGTCAGTTGCTATTTTTAGAAACCACGTGATTCCATCACGTGTTTTCTAACTCTGCACTGACCCTATGGGAGGCCCTTGCCTATAAAAGAAAGCTCCCCGCTCCTCTGGCCCTCAACCCGGCCTCTTCCCGTCATTCACGTTTTCTCTGACATTATTTCAGTCTCTCTTGTCAGTGCCATCAGTGTCTAAGCTCCCACTTCAGTCTCTGCGTGTGACTGCTCACAAGCTCAGTTCTGGCTAAGTCCCGAAACTAACTTAGCCTTCCCCCAACACCCGAGCTACGCCGGACACTGACAGCCTTTAACTGCGACTGAAACTCTGCACGGTGTGCGCTTCTCAAGACTTCGTGACTTTATCTCTTTCGGGCCAAGGATCCTTCACCTCACCGAAGGCAGAAGTCCTGACGCCCTGGTGGCAGCGCTACTACTACACTACCTAGTATTCTTGGACTTCATATTGGAGTTCGCCGGATCCCGCATTGTTAGCAGGACGACCGGTACAACAATACATTTAAAATTCAACAAATAACAAGTCTTCGTTCCAACTACCCAACTAAGTGCCCCCTGAACTAACCTCAGTATCATCCATGGCAAAGCTGATGCCCATCTGTTCCTTCAAGGCCTCTCCCATCTGTTGATGCTCTTTAGCTGCGTTAGTAGGCTTGTCATCGTTTTCATTCTCGTCCTCCTCGTGACCTGCTCTAGCCATGGAGCCGCTGATGGGCTGTCGCGCCGTCATGACGGCTACCCGGACCCGTTCAATGTCGGCTGCTCGACCAGCGAATCCTAGTAACCTCCCGGCTGCCAAGTGCAAGTGATGCAGCACCTCGGCGTAGAGCTCCGGAGATTCCACACTCAGCGAGTGTTGCAAAGATCTCGCTGAATCAATCTGCTGGCGAACAACGGTGCAAAAGTCGCGACAGAGGTTCTTCAGGTAGTGCGTATGCGACAACAGACCGCTGTCGATGCCCTTGTCAGTCCACTTTAGTCCGGTGTAGCTCAGAATGCGCGATTCTGGCAGAACTGCCGGAATTTTAGTCTCCTTCAAACGGTTGAGCATAGCCTGCGGCTCAGCGGCCACCTCTCCGTTCTCAATGTCTATGAATCTGCCTGCGTGAGTTGGCGATTTTGAGAACGATTATAATCTCAATACAAGCGCAGTACTGGGTGAAATATTTGTACCCTAAACACATTCAAATTGCACCCATTCAAAGCCAGATTTACAGACAGTGAGTGGGTTTCCAAAGGCTGTGTACAGCTAGCTTATTCAGTCCATGGACTGTGGGGTAATGCTGTGCGCAATCTTGTGCTACGATTTGAACCCCCAACGTCTTGATCAGAAGCCATATTGCTCACTTGCGATCCTATCGGTGACGTCGATTGCGTCAAACTCTCGAATTACGCACAGGCAGCGAGCTTCCGCCTCGACGCTGGCTCCAGCATCCAACAACCCGGCTTGTATTTCGTGCTCCGTCACCGAGGCCACATACTTAAAAGCGTCCGCTTCGCTCATGGTCGCCTTGGCAACGCACGACTGAGCGCAAGCTCGCAACTGCTGAGCGATGAGGCCGCTCTCCGACTGCCACTTGCGCTCGTCCTCCCGTCGCAGTCGTTCGTCTTCGCGATTATCATAATTGGTCAGCACTGAGGTGATTGGCAGCAGGACATAGCGCGGAGGTCTCGAGTTCAAATCCTGTTTAAACCACCGGCTGAGCAATTGGTAGTCCAGATTTAATCGCTTGGCTTCGTCAAGCAAAATGTCGAATTCCTCTAAGGAAATTTCGTTCGGATAGAAACGATGGCCATACTTCTCACCAAGGATAATCTAAAATTAAAAGAAGAGAAATGTAAAAAGACTAGAGAAACTTCGAGAAAGAAGGCGAACGCTTTTAGCTTTTTAGACAGTAAAAGATCTCACAGCGAAGCAAGGTCCCAGTGAAACTTGTCGACACTTGAGCACCTCGCGAATGCACAAATCTGTTGTCTTGTGCTCCAGTGCTGCCTCATCTCTGACCCCCCATCGCATGTCGGCGACCTTTATACGAAATTTTAATAACCTTTAGGCTCGAGTAATTAGATGCAATCACACTCAAAACGTTCTAAGAGGGCTTGAATTTGCAGACAGACCTGAAAATCCAATCGTCGTTCTCGGCAGTAGACGCGCAGTTTTGGAATGGCATCTCGGAACAGGGAATTTCTTTCCTCGCTTGTGTCTAGATGTTTTCATCATAGAAAACAAAACAGTTTAAGTCTAAGGCTAAGTCGCGATTCAATTAGTTTGATAATTGATTTAATCAAGCTTAATCTCTTACCTGTAAATGTAGAACTTAAAAACACTCTCACAATGGTCTTCTCTTGATCAGGCAAGTTGTTCAAATGGCCCTCGAGAACATGCGTGAATGCTTTAGTGGCCTGTCTTGTAGTACTCATGTCCCGTGCCAGATTTTATCAGTTAAGGTTTCCAAACGAGCTAGAAAATTACAAATTAAATCGTATTTGAAACCAATTTAGCATATTTCTAGAAGCGCTGTTGCAAAGCAATGTATTTTAAACTGTTTGTATCAAAATTATGACTTGCTCACATAAGAAGTACTTGGTATGCTTGTGAATTGTAAATTGTAAAAGTTTTTTTTATCATACATTTAATAAAATACATTCTTATGTGTTAATATGTGTTCTTAGTACTCACAAAGCTTCATAATGGCTTATATTTACATTTTTTGCAAGATGATGCGTTAGTGTTATAAAGTAAAGTTTTGAGAAAAAAATGTTTTTTCTCAAATAGGCTTGTTTAATCAGGTGAAGTATGAGTCGGTATTTGGCCTGGATATAATATATGGATCAATATATGTGTATTTATTTTTAATATAAAAATATCAATCATAGAAAATAAAATTATTTATATTTTTTTTCCTTTTCAACACATTAGTATTTTAATATACCAGTATCTAATTTAAAACGCAGCAGGCAGGCAAATAAAGACTTACATTAAATACAGCTCTTTTCTCCAGCCCAAGGTAATCAATCTGTACTGTCGGATTATACTTGGTCGAGATGCTTAAATGTTGAAACGTGATATTAATTAAAATAGACAACTTTTCCCATGTTGGTTTTGCTCCATGCTTCTAAAGCTTAGTTAGTTACACAGATTAAAATAGTTTTTTATATTTACCTGCATATATTTGCAGCTTTAATAAAATTCTATTTAAATTATACAATAAAAAACGTAATTATACAAACACTTTTGTTATATTTTAACTAAAAACTTGCACTATTATTAGACCGTTTTTAAACAGGCAATTTTACAGGAAAGTGAGTTATAACTTTCTTGGTTGAGTCAAATGCAGTAAACTTCCCTCGTGAAATGTTTGGAAGTATACTTTAGAAAGTAGCACTTTTGTTGACTCTCTCGGGCTTGAATTTACGATGCTGCAGATTCTGCGACCGCCGTTCCTTCAATCTCGACGATTCGTGGGGGATTTCGCCAGAAAAACTAATCGAGTCTTAGCCATTCGACGAGAGACTATCAACCTATGGGAGAGGCGTGCTCCGTTTTCGCCAAATCATGTTCGAAAGTTGGTAAAAGAAGGCGTGAAGGTCATTGTTCAGCCCTCCAATCGACGCGCATTCACGCATAACGTAAGTCGTAAGATTGATTGAGACCTTCCGAAGTTATGATGTCGATCGCTCTTTGTCGCGTATTAAAAAAAATATTTGTTTTATGTAAAGTTTAAAATCCTAAATTTGACAGGAATACAGTCAGGCTGGCGCTATCATTCAAGAAGATTTGTCAGAAGCGCCAGTCATCATCGGTGTGAAGCCTACGCCGCTAGACTATCAGAGTCTCATGCCAGATAAGACCTACGCGTTCTTCTCCCATACAATCAAGGCTCAGGAGGAGAACATGCCTCTGTTGGACACCCTAATTGAAAGAAAAATTCGCTTAATAGACTACGAAAAGTTGGTTAACGCTGACGGCAAAAGAATTGTAGCCTTTGGAAAATACGCTGGCATTGTTGGAATGATTAATATATTAAATGGGCTCGGCATTCGTCTACTAGCGTTAGGCCACCATACGCCATTCATAGTGAGTGATTCTTTCCTAAATTACTAATTATTTTTTATATAACATTCGGTAAAAATTCGAAATGATTGCTTTATTAAATTTCACGATTTCGTGAGACAACATACTCGTATTTAATGATGCTCTCAGCTTTTAAATGACCTTCATACCTGCAATTAATTTGTTAAGGTTCGGTTTTTACATTTTCATGAGTTTTTTGTGTGCTTAATATGGATTATTCTCTTTTGGTATTTTTTAACACGCGCCCTGCTTTCTACTCTTCCGCGCTTTTTTCAGGACGAGCGCTCAGCAGCGCCAGTGTGTTAACTATTCTAATCTCACTTTTCTACCCCTAGAGTTTACTGTACATCAAGTGTACACTCATCCAAACCCCACCCTCTTCGCAAACCGACACACCCCCTACAAACTTCAATGTACATTCATCCTCCGCGTATTTCTGGTCTTACATTTGGGGTAGTGCGAGGTGGGTGTGTTCGTCTAGCTGGCGTCACGTGATTCATTTGGCCACGAATTACTGCCTAGCTGTTGTTTGTTATTTTAAGTGTGTTTCAAGCCAGTCTGATCTAGCGTGTTTTTTACCCTCTTGTATTCCTTGGAATTTCTTGCTTATTTATTTGCTCAGTGTTTAGCTTATCTTGCCTTAGCTTGGCTCAGTGAAGCTACTTCAAGTAGACAGAGCTAGCTAGGGAGCATTTACAATGAGAGAGATGTAAGCTTGAATCATTGTTTGTCACTCATAGTTAAGACATTTTATGCACCCTACGGCTATTTGCGCCTTGCTGCATGTGTTAACTTTAAAGTGCAACACAGTTATTTGCTGACCGATTTTTATTCCCTTGCATATTATGATCTTTTATTGCCATAGCTTTTTTATGTATTGTTTAATAACTTCCCAGCATTTTTCAGCGCAGTGAAGCTAAATTTGTATAATTCCTTATTGGGGGGGTCGGTGGCAGAGCGGTTATCGCGTTTGCCTCTCGCACCACGGTCCCTAAGTTCGATTCCACGGCGAGGCCACATTTATTTGGGGCGCAGCCGCGGAGAGAAGGCTTGAGGGCTTGTCGTGTAATTTACGCCCTTGAGGGCCAACCTCCAAGGCACTGTGAAATGTACACTGCCTGACGATGAGAAAGTCAGGGCAGATGTACACACCTGTGTGAGGATCTGTGTACTGTGTGAGTATCTGCCTGTGTACGGTATCTGTGTGCGTGTGTGCTCAGGAGTCAGCGAAATGGGCAGAATTGCCTCCTCGCTGGCTGCGGGTCTAGTGTCACTTAATTATGTGCCACTGCCCGCAGCCCTCCTGCAATTAATAATAATATTATTATTATTATTATAAATCCTTGTTACTAAGTCAACAAGTACATGTTGAGCTTTAGTTTAACAGTACATCAACCCCTAACCCAATCCTTCAGTACACCAGCCTCCACTCCATCAGCAACCACCCCTTCCCTCCAGCACATCGGGCCAGCTCACAACTATCGCAGCGTAGAGATGGCCAAGCAGGCAGTCAGGGACAGCGGCTACGAGATTTCGCTTGGCAACCTACCGAAATCCATCGGCAACCTGGTGTTTGTCTTCACCGGCTCCGGCAATGTCAGTCAAGGTGCCCAGGACATCTTTCGCGAGTTGCCATTTGAAATGGTTCAGGTTGAACACTTGCCGGACATTGTAAAACACGGTTCCAGCTCCAAGGTGTACGGTTGTGTGTGCAGTCGCAAAGATTATCTGCGTCACCGGGACACTGGCAAGTTCGATCCCGAAGATTATGATCAGAATCCTCGGAACTATATCAGCGTGTTCGCTAAAAGCGTGGCGCCGTATGCCTCCGTGCTAATCAACGGCATCTACTGGGATCCAACATCGCCCAGGTTAATTAGCATACCCGATGCTAAAATACTGCTTAGAGAGCAACAGGATCACAGTCCGTGGCTGCAGTCCTCTCCAGGTGATGGGATGTACTTTTAGCTCGCTACCCGATAAAAAATCCAGCAGTTACTTAAATCATATCCCTTTATGAAATTCAGGGCGTGAGTGGCAGAGCGGCTAACGCGTTCGCCTCTCGCGCCACGGTCCCTGAGCTCGATCGCGCGGCGAGGCCACATTAATTTGGGCGCAGCCGCGGAGAGAAGGCTTGGGGGCTTGTCGTGCAATTTACGCCTTTGAGTGCCAACCTCCTAGGCACAATGAAACTGTACACTGCCTGACGATGAGAAAGTCAAGGCAGATAAACACACCTGTGTGAGCGTGTGCCTGTGTACACTATTTGTGTGCTCACGAGTCAGCGAAATGGGCAGAATTGCCTCCTCGCTGGCTGCGGGTCTAGTGTCACCATTGTGAGTGTGTGCCATTGCCCACAGCCCTCCTGCAATTAATATTATACCCAATCCTGCTGTCCCTATACCCAATCCAACAGTCCATATACCCAATCCAGCAGTCCCCATACCCAATCCTGCTGTCCCTATACCCAATCCAGCTGTCCCTATACCCAATCCAGCAGTCCCCATACTCAATCCAGCAGTCCCCATACCCAATCCAGCAGTCCTCATACCCAATCCAGCAGTCCCTATACCCAATCCAGCAGTCCCCATACCCAATCCAGCAGTCCCTATACCCAATCCAGCAGTCCCTATACCCAATCCAACAGTCCCTAAACCCAATCCAACAGTCCCTATACCCAATCCAACAGTCCCCATACCCAATCCAGCAGTCCCTATACCCAATCCAGCAGTCCCCATACCCAATCCAGCAGTCCCTATACCCAATCCAACAGTCCCTATACCCAATCCAACAGTCCCTATACCCAATCCAACAGTCCCTATACCCAATCCAACAGTCCCTATACCCAATCCAACAGTCCCTATACCCAATCCAGCAGTCCCTATACCCAATCCAGCAGTCCCTATACCCAATCCAGCAGTCCCCATACCCAATCCAGCAGTCCCTATACCCAATCCAGCAGTCCCCATACTCAATCCAGCAGTCCCCATACCCAATCCAGCAGTCCTCATACCCAATCCAGCAGTCCCTATACCCAATCCAGCAGTCCCCATACCCAATCCAGCAGTCCCTATACCCAATCCAACAGTCCCTATACCCAATCCAACAGTCCCTATACCCAATCCAACAGTCCCTATACCCAATCCAACAGTCCCTATACCCAATCCAACAGTCCCTATACCCAATCCAACAGTCCCTATACCCAATCCAACAGTCCCTATACCCAATCCAACAGTCCCTATACCCAATCCAGCAGTCCCTATACCCAATCCAACAGTCCCTATACCCAATCCAGCAGTCCTTCACCAGCTCACACGATGTTTGTAGTTCTCACGGATTTCCTCAGGCTGTCCTCAACTGCCGCACCGCATGCTGGCTATCAGTGACATCAGTTGCGATCCCGGCGGCTCCATCGAGTTCATGAAGGAAATCACCACCATCGAAAAGCCGTTCTTCCTGTACGACGCCGAGGAGAACATGAGCTACGATCAGTGAGTCCTTGCTCACTCTTTCGTTGTAAAATGCGATATGCTCTACTTATGAGCTGCTATTCAGTAGTCGAATAAGGATTTTTCGTCTACAATTAGTAAATAGTAGTGAGAAAACTGCTGACTTGTAGGCTTCATAAAACTAAATATATGATTGTATCTACTAGAATTGTGTAACTTTTTAAATTCTCTTTTCTGTAGAAGCACCAGAGTCACAAACAGAGTGCAGTTCGTCAGATCCACTGGTTTAACTTGTCAATCAATTGCAGATTCTCAGGTTCCGGTGTAATCATCTGCTCGGTGGACAACCTGCCAGCTCAGATGCCTAGGGAAAGCACAGAGTTCTTCGGCTCCCAGCTCCTGCCATATATCCACGAAATTGTGAGTGACTAGAACTCGATGCTTATAGCACTGTCAGCTGAAACTCTACTGAATCACTCGGTGTTTCACCCAGTCACTCGGTGTTTCACCCAGTCACTCGGTGTTTCACCCAGTCACTCGGTGTTTCACCCAGTCACTCGGTGTTTCACCCTGTCACTCGGTGTTTCACCCAGTCACTCGGTGTTTCACCCAGTCACTCGGTGTTTCACCCAGTCACTCGGTGTTTCACCCAGTCACTCGGTGTTTCACCCAGTCACTCGGTGTTTCACCCAGTCACTCGGTGTTTCACCCAGTCACTCGGTGTTTCACCCAGTCACTCGGTGTTTCACCCAGTCACTCGGTGTTTCACCCAGTCACTCGGTGTTTCACCCAGTCACTCGGTGTTTCACCCAGTCACTCGGTGTTTCACCCAGTCACTCGGTGTTTCACCCAGTCACTCGGTGTTTCACCCAGTCACTCGGTGTTTCACCCAGTCACTCGGTATTTCACCCAGTCACTCGGTGTTTCACCCAGTCACTCGGTGTTTCACCCAGTCACTCGGTGTTTCACCCAGTAACTCGGTGTTTCACCCAGTCACTCGGTGTTTCACCCAGTCACTCGGTGTTTCACCCAGTCACTCGGTGTTTCACCCAGTCACTCGGTGTTTCACCCAGTCACTCGGTGTTTCACCCAGTCACTCGGTGTTTCACCCAGTCACTCGGTATTTCACCCAGTCACTCGGTGTTTCACCCAGTCACTCGGTGTTTCACCCAGTCACTCGGTGTTTCACCCAGTAACTCGGTGTTTCACCCAGTCACTCGGTGTTTCACCCTGTCACTCGGTGTTTCACCCTGTCACTCGGTGTTTCAGCCTGTCACTCCGTGTTTCAGCCTGTCACTCGGTGTTTCACCCAGTCACTCGGTGTTTCACCCAGTCACTCGGTGTTTCACCCAGTCACTCGGTGTTTCACCCAGTCACTCGGTATTTCACCCAGTCACTCGGTGTTTCACCCAGTCACTCGGTGTTTCACCCAGTCACTCGGTGTTTCACCCAGTCACTCGGTGTTTCACCCAGTCACTCTGTTTTTCACCCTGTCACTCGGTGTTTCACCCAGTCACTCGGTATTTCACCCAGTCACTCGGTGTTTCACCCAGTCACTCGGTATTTCACCCAGTCACTCGGTGTTTCACCCAGTCACTCGGTGTTTCACCCAGTCACTCGGTGTTTCACCCAGTCACTCGGTGTTTCACCCAGTCACTCGGTATTTCACCCAGTCACTCGGTGTTTCACCCAGTCACTCGGTGTTTCACCCTGTCACTCGGTGTTTCACCCAGTCACTCGGTGTTTCACCCAGTCACTCGGTGTTTCACCCAGTCACTCGGTGTTTCACCCAGTCACTCGGTGTTTCACCCAGTCACTCGGTGTTTCACCCAGTCACTCGGTGTTTCACCCAGTCACTCGGTGTTTCACCCAGTCACTCGGTGTTTCACCCAGTCACTCGGTGTTTCACCCTGTCACTCGGTGTTTCACCCTGTCACTCGGTGTTTCACACGTCCTGAAGCCCAGCCAATCCGCACTCTCTCCAGCTAGCCTCGGACGCGAAGCAGCCTTTCGACAGCTGGCAGGCGGATCCCGTCGTGAAGAATGCTGCGATCACATCCAACGGGTCCCTTACGCCGAACTTTGAGTACATCCTGAGCCTGAGGGACGCCAAGAACCAGCAATCAGTTAGTAAGGCCAGTGCAAAACGGTCAGCGAAGCACCGAGTACTGGTGCTGGGAGCAGGGCATGTAGCCGCTCCACTTGTTGAATACCTGCACAGAGACAGCAGTTTGCAAATTACCATAGGTGAGACTCGATGTGAGGTTACTCCAGACGAATCCGCGTTATATTTAACACGCAACTAACGAAGCATATCTTAAAGCATATCTGGAATTTTTATTTTTGTCTAAAGTAATTAAATGTTTCTCATTAACTGGGCAGATATTAAATATAAGAACAGATACTGTGAAACTACTGCGTTTCTTTCGCGTCGACAAGGCAGAAAATTTCAGTGAGCACACAATATCAGCATTGATATCGTCAAGCAAACGTCAAAATGGCCGAATTAAAGTGCGGTGTCTGCAGCGCCCGAGCCTGCAGCTCGAGCTGGGACCCCGGTCTGGGACGCCACTGTGTCGCGAGCACATCGCCAATGAGCTGCAGAAGGTCACTGAACAGAAGGACAGCCTGCTGACAGGCCGTATCAGCTGTTGAGCAACTTGAATATCGGCCATATTGCGTGGCTTGCTGCTCAAACACTGCAGGATTCGGTGGAGACTCGTCGAGTCGGGTTGTGAAGGCTGAGTCAGCTGACTGTGACGTCACTCCACTGCCTGAGCCCTGCATCTTCGTGGCTCTTGATGCAGGCTGCGCTGACCACCTGTTGGTGACGTCACTTGACGGATCCGTGAGGCTGAAGTGCCACATGAACCTGCACTGGAGAAGGTTAATCACGGGTCTTCACTTTGACAGCGAGAGGCAGTTGCTGTTTGTGGCTCAGGCCAAAGCCGTGACCGTGACTGTGACTGATCTGAGCGGAGAGGCGAAGCGTGTGATCACTGCTGAGTCACTGCATCTGAGCAGCATGGACATTTGGGGCATCGATGGAGACACGGACAAACTTCTCTTACTGAATGATGAATCGAACATGGTGCTCAAAATCGGGAAGGACTCAGGTGAGCTTCAGAGCTCTCTTCATGTGAGTGTATTCAAGAAGGGTTCCTTATTTAACCTGTATCCGCACGGGAGCAGAGCTCCTTGTCATTGCTGACTACAAAAATCTCCGGCTTTGCGTCTTCCGCCTGTGCTGAGTGCATGCTCAGTGCTCAGTGAACTGTAAACTCCGATCTCTATAATTAGATGTGTAACATTGATTTCGTTTATTTACTGCTTATTAGTAGTACTCGTAACTGATTTACCGATTATGAACACATGATAGCTATTATTGCATTGTGCAGGTGCTGATGCAGAGCAAATGAAATCAATAAACTGGACATGTCAATATAGTGTGATGCATCAACTGTGTTTCTGTATTTTTGTCACTGAACTCATCTTGTCTGTGTACAAACTCACAATTCTGAGACCCCTCCTGACCCGCCACCGATCTCAGCTTCGAATGTTCGGGCTGATGTCGAGTCCTTAGCAACCAAGTACAGCTGCCAGCCCGTGTTTGCCGACTTGCACAGCCAGCCAGAGCTGGTTGAAGGCCTGATCGAAGATCACAGTCTGGTGATCAGCCTGCTGCCCTATTCGTTTCACAGTCGAGTACTGAAGATGTGCTTGCGAGCCAAGAAGCACCTGGTTACCGCCTCCTATGCCACCGAGGAGCTGAGACAGCTGTGCGATGAGGCCAAGGAGGCTGGCATCACAGTGTCCATGGAGAATGGCCTGGATCCGGGAATTGATCACCTGCTGGTCATGGAAGCTCTGGACTCCATCAAGGAGCACGGCGGCACAGTTGACAAGTGGGTGCCCTGACTGACCGACACTCCAGTTGGTTGGTTGATTGAGAAGTCGATTGATTAATAGACTGGACAAGTGGTTACGCAATTGGCTCTTTAGCAGGCAGAAGCAGTTTGACCAATCGTCAACCAGTCAATCAGTCAATCAATCAGCCAGTCAATCAATCAATCAATTGAACAAAAAAACAAAAAATCAATCAATCAGAGAATCAATCCATCAACGATTGTACAAAGAAACAAAAAATCAATCAATCAATCAGAGAATCAATCAATCAATCAATCAATCAGAGAATCAATCAATCAATCAATTGAACAAAAAACTATAAATCAATCAATCAATCAATCAATCAGAGAATTAATCAATCAATAAATTGAACAAAAAACAATAAATTAATAAATCAATCAATAAATCAGAGAAACAATCAATCAATCAAGCAATCAGAGAATCAATCAATCAATCAATTGGACAAAAAAGCAAAAATCAATCAATCCATCAGAGAATCAATCAATCAATCAATCAATCAACCAGCCAATCAATCAATCAATTAAACAAAAAACAATCAATCAATCAATCAATCAATCAATCAACCAGCCAATCAATCAATCAATTAAACAAAAAACAATCAATCAATCAATCAATCAATCAATTAAACAAAAAAACAATCAATCAATCAATCAATCAATCAACCAATCAGATAATCAATCAATCAATCAATCAATTGAATAAAAAAACAATCAATCAATCAATCAATCAATCAATCAATCAATTAAACAAAAAAACAATCAATCAATCAATCAACCAATCAACCAATCAGAGAATCAATCAATCAATCAATCAATCAACACTCGCAGGTTCGTCAGCTACTGCGGCGGTCTGCCAGCGCCGCAGCATAGCAACAACCCGCTGCGGTACAAATTCAGCTGGAGCCCGGAGTCCGCCCTGCTGTCCACCCTGAACGCCTCACGCTACCTGAAGGCTGGCAAAATTGTTGAAATCCCACGCGGAGGCCACCTCATGCTGGCTGCCCAGGAGGTGAACTATTTTCCTGGCTTTAATCTGGAAGGCTATCCCAACAGGGACAGCCTGCACTACAGGGACCTGTACGGCATCGGAGCTGCTCAAACTGTGCTCAGGGGAACCCTGCGCTACCGAGGCTACTCAAACGCAGCCTGGGGACTCATCCAACTCGGTCTGTTGTCTGAGACGCCTCACGCCAGTCTGCATCCCGAAGGTCCCGACATCAGCTGGAAGCAGCTGCTCTGCCAGCTCGTCGGCAAGCCGCCCGACGTCTTTGTCGGCACGCTGAAGGACGCCGTCTTCGCCAGGCTGGGCCGCGACCGGGAGAAGTTTGAGTGCATCGAAGAGCTGGGATTGTTTGAGAATCAGCCGATCGATAAGCGGCATACTCCGCTTGCCAGCATCAGCAGATTGCTCGCACACAAGCTGAAGCTGCGTGAGTTCCTGCTGCTGGGCTGCACTTCGGGAGCCTCCGCCGCAGAACCTGCGACATTCCCAGTTGGGAGAACGCTTTCAGATCCTCCCTGTTGGCAAGGCTCTTTCAGATCCTCAGAGCTAGGAAGGTCGCTTTCAGATCCTCACTGTTGGGAAGAAGCTTTCAGATCCTCACTGTTGGGAAGGTCGCTTTCAGATCCTCACTGTTGGGAAGAAGCTTTCAGATCCTCATTTTTCGGAAGACATTCTGAGAAATCAGATCCACGCTTTTTGTGATTACGCCATGAGGTCCTCAAAAAAATAATCAAGACTGAATTTGATTCTATTTTATTCCTGATCCTGAAAAGCTTTTTCCCATATCGCAGATCCCAACTTCATGTCGAAAATCCCATTCCAGAGCCTCACGAGTCAGACGTGGTCATCATGATCCTGGACTTGTCTTGCCGATATCCCAACGGCACAATGGAGAGCCATGAGATCAGCCTGGTGAAGTACGGCGATCCGAACGGCTACTCAGCGATGGCACTGACTGTCGGCTACCCCACCGCCATAGCAGCCAAGATGGTGCTCGACGGTAAGCTGCGGGCGACACTGGGTGTCAGTGGGTGTCACACTGTGTGTCAGTGGGTGTCACACTGGGTGACGGTGAGTAGGCACAAGTGTCAGTGAGTAGGTACAAGTGTCAGTGAGTAGGTACAAGTGAGTAGGTGTCAGTGAGTAGGTACAAGTGAGTAGGTGTCAGTGAGTACGTACAAGTGTCAGTGAGTAGGCACAAGTGTCAGTGAGTAGGCACAAGTGTCAGTGAGTAGTCACAAGTGTCAGTGAGTAGGCACAAGTGTCAGTGAGTAGGCACAAGTGTCAGTGAGTAGTCACAAGTGTCAGTGAGTAGGCACAAGTGTCAGTGAGTAGGCACAAGTGTCAGTAAGTTGTCACAAGTGTCAGTGAGTAGGCACAAGTGTCAGTGAGTAGGCACAAGTGTCAGTAAGTTGTCACAAGTGTCAGTGAGTAGGCACAAGTGTCAGTGGTACCAAACCCTAACGCCTGTCATCTGTCCTCACGCAGAGGAGATCCAATCTCGTGGTCTGGTGCTGCCTCTGTCCATGGACATTTATCGACCGATGCTGAAGCGACTCAAAGCTGAGGGCATAGCAGCCGTTACCAAGACAACGGAGATCTTGGCTTGAGAACATTCTACTCAATTCAAAGAGTCATAAAGAGAGCTGTGTAAATTCATACTTATCATTAATTTTTAAGCAGCAGGTTCTACTGTGGTCAATTAATTAGGTATTTTGTTGTTTTGGGAATTACTAATTACTTTTATTAAATGCCAACAGTTTTTTCTCTTAACTCGAATCCGTTAAGAATTGAATTTCGTTAAGAGAAATGGTTGAGAACAATGCAAAGTGTACTCAATGAATTTCCCATCCTTCATTTATTCCACTGTGTTAAAAGTTCTTTCTCACATCAAAGGCGTGACCTTTTCTGATGTGCTATTCTGCTACACAAAGTGGCAGTTTTTTTATTTTACCTCAGTTTTCACTTTCATTTATGCTACTCACGACAGCAGTAGTGTGATACGGCTGTTAAACCTGATTCAGTTTGTTTTGAGACATTTTTATGAAATTCAAACATATTTGTTCGTTTCCAGTGAGAATTGCTGTTTTAACTAGCTAATTACTCAAATAACTTCAGAACTTGGCTAACCAAATAGTAACTCACACGCTGTTCCTCTACTGTAAGTAGCACAAGTCGCATGTGGCTCTCAGCATCTTATTTAATTTATTTCAGCTATTTTTTCTGTGCTTTTTAAGACACCAGCAAAATATATTGAGGAAAGTCATTTTCAAAGAGCGGTCAGTCTACTCACATTTTGATACATAATTAAACTACTCGGCGATCGCGGTGTGATCGCTTTTCAATTTCCACTTTAACCTGAGGTGAGAATTGACACGGTTTGAGCCGTATTTGAGTAGTGACTTGCGGAGATGCACCTTATTCAGTGCAACCAAAGCTAACTTAAAGTAGCTTAACCTCTGCCTTCTGCATGCCTGCGTGTTTGTGTGTGTGCGTTGGGCCGGGTGTGAGGCGTTGTATGGGGGGTGGGGCGGGTGTTTACCAATGTGAACTCTCGTCCCTCCCTTCAGGCATCTAAGTCCTCCCCTGGTTTGGTCTGCTCTGTGCGTGTGCGGGCCTGAGATGAGAGGCCCTCCGGCTGCCGCCCCTTCCCCGCTTGGCTTGCTGCTGTGTGTGAGGTGCCCGAGTCCAGGGGTCCAGATGGCGCGATAGGCGACTCGCCGGCATGGTGGCATGCCGTTCCTGTGTATGTGCGTCAAGTTTCCCAGGCCTTAACTGTTAGTTAGAGTTAAGCTGGGTAAAGTTTATCGAATTGGAGTTAGCGCACACACACTGCTAGGTCAGCATACAATTTTGCAGCTAGACGGTGCCAAGTATTGCCATCGTGAAGCACCATTCTGAATGGCCGACTCAAAGTGCGGAGTCTGCAGCGCCCGAGCCTGCAGCGAGCCCGTGCTCGAGCTGGGACCCCGGTCTGGGACGCCACTGTGTCGCGAGCACATCGCCAAGGAGCTGCAGAAGGTCACTGAGCAAAAGGACAGCCTGCTGACGAAGCTGCGCGCTCTCCGTGACTCGGCTGACAGGGCTCAGCTGCGGCTTGAGCACAGCGCGCTGCAGGCGGAGCTCGAGGAGGCGAGCGACATGTTCGACGCAGTGCAGGAGGCGCTGCAGCTGTGGAGGCAGCGGACGCTGTCTCGAGTGCAGGCGGTGCTCGACTCGGTCGCCGGTCAGCTGAGAGACGCGGCGGAGGCCGAGCAGTGCGAGAAGGATGTGGCGACCGCCTGCGATGCTGGAGACATGAGGAGGCTGGCTGAGCTCACTGCCTCTGCCGAGCTGTGGCTGGATGAGGCCACTGAGCGATCGGACCAGTTCGATGAGGCTCGATCGAAGCTGCGCGAGCGGCAGAGCTCGGTCCGGCTTGGCCTGAGCAGCGATGCGATCGTCCGGTCAGTGGGAGACGTGGCGGCAGGGGTGCAGGAGCTGCTCTTCATCACCGACAGGCACATGGCGAGCGTGCTGCGACAGTGCTGGCTGGATGACGCTGAGCACAGCTCAGGGACTCGAGTGTGCCAGGCCGTTTCAGCTGTGGAGCAAATTGAATATTGCCCATTGTGCGTGGCTTGCTGCTCAAACACTGCAGGATTCGGTGGTGACTCGTCGAGTCGGGTTGTGAAGGCTGAGTCAGCTGACTGTGACGTCACTCCACTGCCTGAGCCCTGCATCTTCGTGGCTTTTGATGCAGGCTGCGCTGACCACCTGTTGGTGACGTCACTTGACGGATCCGTGAGGCTGAAGTGCCACATGAACCTGCACTGGAGAAGGTTAATCACGGGTCTTCACTTTGACAGCGAGAGGCAGTTGCTGTTTGTGGCTCAGGACAAAGCCGTGACTGTGACTGATCTGAGCGGAGAGGCGAAGCGTGTGATCACTGCTGAGTCACTGCATCTGAGCAGCATGGACATTCAGGGCATCGATGGAGACAAGGACAAACTTCTCGTAGTGGATGATGAATCGAACATGGTGATCATAATCGGGAAGGACTCAGGTGAGCTTCAGAGCTCTCTTCATGTGAGTGCATTCAAGAAGGGTTCCTTCTCTGACCTGACTCTGCACGGGAGCAAGATTCTGCTGTTGGACTCAGGAGGCAAAGTGCTCAGGATTTGCAGCATCAGCGGCCAGCTCATCTCCAGCTACCCGCACAATGAAGAAGCTTTAAACGGGCCAAGGAAAGTCTGCTCAGCCAGCAGAGGTGTGCTGTTCGTCTCAGAGACACGTGCCACACAGTTCGAGTGTTCTCCAGCACGGGAGCCACGGGAGCCACGTTCTCCAGCACGGGAACTACGGAGATTGAAAATCCGGGAACTATTTGACTCATTTTTCTCCCGGCAATATCGAATGGAGAATCGCGTTGAACTCTGTGACAATTAAGCCGGTAAAAAGGAAGAAGTCTTACAGTTATATTCTACTATAAGTAGCATCACTGTCATGGTTTCTTTACAGTTTTATTATCGATTTTAGTTCGTTTCGTTGAAAAAAAAATTGAAAGCTGGGCAATTTGCAAGTTAATGTCCGATTAACAGCATGTTGGACGCGTGAATCTTATCAATTGAGGAAGTAGGGATTAATGTTGTCTGGATAAGTTGATCGGATTAAGTCATTGATTTGAGCTTTCACAAAGCCAAATGAGCTCAACTCAAAGGGCTTACTACGTTGAGCAGAAAAGTATTTTTAAGTGATTCGAGCAACAACGGTCGTGACATTTTCTTCACACCGAAACCGCTCTGGTCATCAGGACAGCGAGGCTGGCTATCCTCACCCAGGAGGTCCAGCTGACTGGCCCGCCAGCCGGGTTGGCCGAGTTGCAGTAGGCCGTGCTGCAGTTGCGGCAGTTTGAGTAGCTGCTGGAGTAGATTGAGCAGTCGCCGCAGCCAGCGTAGAACAGCTAAGCTCGTATTGACAGGTGAGTGTTTGGGGTCGTTAGCACTAAGTAGTTAACTGCGTCAAAATGGGCCGATGTGTGTCGAAATTTCACTCACATTTGTCAGCGCAAATTTAACGCTAAACTCGTAGCAGCTCGGAGTGGCACAGCTGATTCTGCTTCTCTGAGAATATTGAAAATTTCCCGAGCTTGAAAAGCAGCCTATAGCGCCAGTTAACGTGTTGCAGTTGTCAGTTCGGCACGTTGAGCAGCTTGAGTATTGTGATGTGGAACAGGTGCCACATCCGGCGAAGGAGTACTGCGGATGATATGGTGTACTGACTGACTGACTGACTGACTGACTGACTGACTGACTGACTGACTGACTGACTGACTAACTGACTGACTGACTGACTGACTGACTGACTGACTGACTGACTGACTGACTGACTGACTGACTGACTGACTGACTGACTGACTGACTGACTGACTGACTGACTGACTGACTGACTGACTGACTGACTGACTGACTGACTGACTGACTGACTGACTGACTGACTGACTGACTGACTGACTGACCGACTGACTAGATACTTGCACCCGTTGCCATAGTTACCGCTCCGTATATGTAAGAGTAGCAGGTTGAATCGGAGCTGGAGCAAGTTGCAGTTGAACCATTGCTGGGAGAAGACACAGCAACCCTGGAGTAGCACGTGAGAGCAAAAATCACATCTGAAAATCGAAAAAAAAACTATTTTATTCATTCTAGAATCAATTCTACGAAAATCAGTGATTTCACATCTGTCTTACCAGCAATAGCGAGAAGCAGAATACTAGATATCAGGAAATTATTCATTTTTTCTGAGTGATAAAGTAGACTCAACAAAAGAGGCAAGTAGTGCTTTGACCGAAGTTTTCTAAGACGAAAAAATTTGCTCGTGTCTATACGTGAACCCCTAAAATATACTTGCTGTAAGGTGGATCACATGAGTCCTCTCTGGTTGTCATGGCTACCCTCTAACAGTAAATATAACATCGGCCCTTCAAATACTGCTCCTATTTGGAGTTCTTTATTTCACAGTTGAAAAGTAAATAAAGGTGTGTTCGCAATGCTGCTACTAATTTTGCTTTAACAAACGAGAGCATGCTAAATGACGCTTAGACCCAGACTTTATATGGTAGTGAGAGAGAAGAAAATTGTGTTTATTCAATGGACCTCAGTACACGTGGTATATAATTGGCTCTTTTTATTATTTAAACGTCTGGATGACTGCATGCCAGCTACGCCGCTGAGGGCTGGGCCAACAGTCACCCAGCCAACAGGGAGTTGAGAAACGACTCGAGTTCATTAGTTGAGCAGATGAAGAGTGCGGTCAGGCCTCTTAAACCAGAGAACTTCTACTTTCACCCGTTGACTCTGTTGCCTGTGACGGAGCTTCCTGGAGTCACAGAGATTGATGAAGAAGAGTGGCAATACTATGGCACCTGTGCAGGTGTGTACAGCATTGTAAATCACTGCATGATGGCCCTGCAGAACAACAACTCAGAGCTTGGCCGCCATGCTGCATTTGAAACTCGCCGAGACTGCGGAGGCTGAGAGACTCGCGACAGAGATGCGACACCATCGCGTGAAAACTCAATGGACAAAGGAAAAATTGAAAGCTTTGAGCTGCGACTGGACTCAGTCTGGGCTTGGAGGTTCTGCCTAGCCGCGGATACGCCTCAAAGCATTGAAGATGAGGAGTGGATGCTGAGGGTGAGGGTGCGGCTGCACAGAAATGGCTCAGCTGACTTTGGTCAACTCATGCCGATGGAGACGGTGATTAAGCAGAGGAACTGCTGTACGCAGGGCAAGCTATTGTGTTTTCACAAATTCCATCGGAGGCTTCACTTTACATTTTTGGTGAGTTTGCTTGCAAGGCAAATTTACTGGGTTTTATGAATTGTTAAATGCAACTACGAAATATTTAGTGCCGAGTACTTTAAAAGGTGCTGCCTTTAAGATGATTAACACTTTCACTGTGCCATGGAGGTTGACTCTCAGGGGCGTAAATTGCACGACAAGCCCCCAAGCCTTCTCTCCGCGGCTGCGCCACAAATGAATGTCACCTCGACGCGGAATCGAGCTCACGGACCTTGGCGCGAGAGGCAAACGCCTTTAAACGCTCTGCCACTGACTCCCAAAAGATAAATTTTAGACATACAAGTTACGAGTATTATGTGGAAAGCATGGCATGCGCAGAAATTTCAGTAGAACTTTACGTTAGTAGTAATTTTTTATTTGAGATGTTTTTTCCCAATGAGATTGGGATGAGTGAGCATCTCAATCCCAACCTGTCCCTGGCTTGCCGATTCCCACAGCCTCAGAAACTTTTCCGTATCAAAATCGAAACTTTTGCGCTTAGCTCGTAGTTAAAAATCATTTCACGAAAAAACTGAATTTCTACAAGTTTCTTTTGAAGCAGATAGTTGCGGGCCACTGGGTCACAATGCACGCCGTTAGTTGCGAGAAATGAACGGAAAAAGCTGCTGTTGTTAAGAAGTTACTTCACGTTTCCACGTCAGTGTTAGGATTAAACTACTCCTCACCTGCTGCAGTTGTTCAGTTTTGAGTCATGTTTAACTGAAAGCTTTCAACGCAGCTTTTAACGATGCTCAGCAGAGTCCTCAGCAATGGCGAGCTCTTTGGCCCGCTTATTTTCCTGCTCTGCTGTACGGCAATTAAATCTGTTGACGCTCAAGGCGCTGGCAATGCTGCAAGTTCGTCAGAGATAAGTTCCGGTAATTGAGATAGAATGTTTTAGGGTCTCCTTGTTTAATTCACGCTAACTGGCGATGAGAAAGTCAGGCGGGTGTGCATAATGAGATCAGGAACTATCGCAAATTCATGTCGACGTCATTTTTAGAATTCATGAGAGATCCTGTAGCCGCTACCAGCCCTGCTGAATTGACTTCAGCTGAAGGTCGGACTGAGTCACAATGCCTGGCGTTGTGCGGCCGGTCCGTTGCAAAGAACTGCTTCGCGACTGCGTTTGCCCGAAACCAGAAGCTCTGCCTGTTCTCGGGTACCTGGTGCGCCAATTTCGCCAATGCTGCGCCAAATAGTGCAGTCTATCGGAAACGCTGGGGCTCACTTGGAGAAGCCATCCGTGAGTGGGATTTCACGAGTTCAGATTTTCATATTCAACTCTCAGCTGATCATTGTTTGTGTTATATGATTACGTTGAGGGCTGCGGGCAAAGTCCATGATTTGGTGATATCGCTGACTCCTGAGCACACACGCACACAGATACCGTACACAGACACACGCTCAAACACGTCTGTACATCTGCCGTGACTATCTCATCGTCAGGCAGTGTACACTCTCACTTAGCTTTCCCGACGGCTGCACCCAAAATGTACATGGCCCTCGCCGAGCTCATGAACTAGTTGATTGTTTCAAGTAGGGAAGAAAATAAAGCAACTGAAGAAATTCAATAACTTGTAACTGAGCTATAACGCCTTCCCATTTTCATTTCCAGAGCAGTTCAGGTTTGTCAACGGCCGCCAGTTTCAAGTGATTCAGCAGCGCTCGAAGGGCAAGATGAGCTTCGCCCAGTGCTGGGCTGAATACGAGACCGGATTCGGCGATGAGACCGACTTTTGGATTGGTATTTTCATTGATATTTCTATGCGGAAATTCAAATACTCACTGCCCACTTCATGATAGATCCCAAACCGAATGACCGATTTTCGTGGACTTGGACCGATCCAAGTCCACCACATGGATCAAATGTTCCGCTTTTTCGATACACTAACTTTCAAAGGCATCCGTCGTTAGTATCGAGATATTCAGCAATTCTTGTCGAAGACCCTGGTGAAAAGGACAACTAGCATAGCTATGTACGAGTGTAAACCTCTGCATGATGAATCCGTAAAGGTACAATAATCTGAGTCCGTCTGTCGTAGGGACCTTAGTACTCAGCCTCCCAGGTACCAGAATCCTCTTCATCGATCATGGCTACTGGCTGAAGACTGCATGCAGAAAGTATTGTTCCATTTTGGCTTTGGGGAACGCATCCGTACGTCCGTGAGATGCCGATTGAGTGCTTTTTTAACGTCCCGACTGTGATGAAGAGGATCCTTGGGACTGGGATTCTAAGAACATAGTTTGTGGAGCCGACATGCTTCCATTGTGAAAATATGTGAGTAGAAAAATGATGCCCCTGTTATGGTGGCTGACACCCTGACGAGAATCGTTGAATATCTCGATGTTTTGTGATTCTGGAAGTTCTAATGGAGATTGGTTGAAGTTTTTGGATATAGGTAAAGAAAAAAGTGTGTATTTTAAATACCCAGTGGTCTTCCTGTTGTTAAGGTCGAACACATATCTTCTTGTCTTACAGGTCTGACCGCACTGAACAAGCTAACCGGTGGCACGCCTAGATTGCTGAGAATCGAAGCTGTCACGTACTCTAACGAGCTGTACATCGCTGAGTATTCAGGATTTTCTGTAAGCCCCGCCAACACCAAGTACCGCATGACATATGACTCATACCTGACGGCCACTTCCAACATGACCAGCGATTCTCTCGGCAGCCATCGCGAAATGCAATTCTCCACAATGGACAAGGACAATGACGAGAAGGAGGACGAGAGCTGTTCCAGGAATAGCGGCGGAAATGGCGGCTGGTGGTACAAGAAATGCTCAAGCTGCAATCCCAACGGGATATTCTACTCAAGCAAAGACTCTGTAGGCGAGACTGGAATGTACTATTATGGAGCCGATAAGAAAAATTCGTTGAGAAGTTTTCGGATGATGATTGAAGTTTGAATCAGGCTTTGTCAGCAACATACTGCAAATATCAATATACGCTTAACTCGTGGCACAAAACAAGTTAGCAACGCAGGCCGCTGTGCGCCGCCTATGAAGACAGCGACAACTTAAAAAACACCACGTCTATACTACTCGAAGTAAAGTAATGTATACAGTTTCCGATTGAAGTCAATCTACTGTCTAGTTTCAAGTATTTATTTTGGTTTTGATAAGCTTTTCTTTGGTCAGTTAAATGACGAGCGCAAATAGATGTACTTTTTGGTCGGAATAAACAAAGACAAAAAAGAATTTAATAATTACATTAAATTTCCAGTTCTACTATCCTCTATAACAGAGAAATCCAAATAGAACAAGCTTACTTGTTAGTAACTGGGCAAAATTAGCAATTTTTATTTTCTAGCAAAAGAGGCTGTACTGACATCTACGAGTATTTAGATGTCATTTGGATAGATAGATGGGATCAGGACAGGATATGACAAAGCTTTGCTCTATTCCTATCTATTGTTGTTGCAGTTCAATTCCCCTAGCTGTTACCATATCAACGGGGCAGAGAAAAGGGTAGAGAGGCGCCCACTAATTTGTTTAATCTCTTTCCCTCCTGCAGTCTATGCAAATGGTAGTTTTGTTGCTAGGCAAACAGATTTTTGTTGACTTCAATGCATGGAATTATGTGAATCGTTCATCACGCAAAGGCAAGTAGAAAGAGAAATGGGAAAAGCGAATCTAAGCACAACAGAAACACGACTATAGGCTTTTGAATATTTTGAATCGAAAAAGTAATTAATGAACTACGTACTATAGACAGTTTGCTGAATAGCATTTTAAATCTTTCAAAGCGACATGTAAAGCTGACAAACAAAAGCGTCTAAATGTAAAGCGAAATATACGGTAAAATAAATCGAAAACACGTTTAACACATACGAGGACAAAAATGAAAAACTGCAACACATTAAAGGACATCTAAAACACAATAAACACATCCGAGGGCACCCTAGAACTCGTTAGACCCATCCTAGAGCACATAAAACATTAGACTCGATTAGACGATACCTAAACACATTAGACTTATCCGAGGACATCTAAAACACATTAGACCTATCCGAGGACATCTAAAACACATTAGATCTATCCGAGGACATCTAAAACACATTAGACCTATCCGAGGACATCTAAAACACATTAGACCCATTCGAAGACATCTTAAACACATTAGACCTATCCGAAGACATCTAAAACACATTAGACCCATTCGAGGACATCTTAAACACATTAGACCTATCCGAGGACATCTAAAACACATTAGACCTATCCGAGATAACCTTGAACACATTAGACACAATTTGAGGACACCTTAATCGTTTTAGACCTCATCAGAGGACACCTAGATTACGAGACCCATGCCGGGACACCCGAATGACGTCTGCAGGCCAAACCAAGGACGCCTAGAAGACCTTGGCGAGTGCCAGGATGAAGGCGACAGCGCTGGCAGCGGTCGTGACGACTGTCCCACAATGGACACGCACGGTGCGGGCAGAATTGCAGTAGTTCGAGCTGCAGCTGCGGCAGTTCGCGAAGGATCCGTAGAGTGAGCAGTCGCCGCAGCCAGCAAAGAAGAACTGGTGTGGTAGAAAATTGACAAAATTAGGGAATACTGAGGTTCTGATCTTGTAGAAAGTCATCGGAAATCATAGTGAGCTCACATTGATAATGCCATAATTCAGGCTGTACTCATAACAGCTGCTGGTTGTGCAAGTCCTCCTGGTCCTAGAGGTGTACTGATAATCTCCCAGACTGAAGTAACAGTTTACAGAAGACGACCTGCTGTTGCAATAGTTGCTTGAGCAGGAAGAGCAGCTGTAGAATGTGCTAGCGAAGGAGGAGCAACTGCCGCAGCCAGCGTAATTGTACTGAAATGGTTCCGCGTTGGTCGTTTGCGTCTTTGAGTTCGTACGATGACAATCTGGCAAACTTGTGTTTCTACGACTATCTGACGATTTTGATTTTGATGACGATATATCTGACGGTTTGGTTGCTAGCACAATCTGAGGATCTGGTTGGTTTGGTTGCTAGGACAATCTGAGGATCTGGTGGTTTGGTTGCTAGTACAATCTGAGGATCTGGTTGGTTTGGTTGCTAGTACAATCTGAGGATCTGGTGGTTTGGTTGCTAGGACAATCTGTGGATCTGGTTGGTTTGGCTGCTAGCACAATCTGAGGATCTGGTTGGTTTGGTTGCTAGCACAATCTGTGGATCTGGTTGGTTTGGCTGCTAGGACAATCTGAGGATCTGGTTGGTTTTGGCTGCTAGGACAATCTGTGGATCTGGTTGGTTTGGCTGCTAGGACAATCTGAGGATCTGGTTGGTTTGGCTGCTAGGACAATCTGAGGATCTGGTGGTTTGGTTGCTAGCACAATCTGTGGATCTGGTTGGTTTGGCTGCTAGCACAATCTGAGGATCTGGTTGGTTTGGTTGCTAGCACAATCTGTGGATCTGGTTGGTTTGGCTGCTAGGACAATCTGAGGATCTGGTTGGTTTGGCTGCTAGGACAATCTGTGGATCTGGTTGGTTTGGTTGCTAGCACAATCTGAGGATCTGGTTGGTTTGGCTGCTAGGACAATCTGTGGATCTGGTTGGTTTGGCTGCTAGGACAATCTGAGGATCTGGTTGGTTTGGTTGCTAGCACAATCTGAGGATCTGGTGGTTTGGTTGCTAGGACAATCTGTGGATCTGGTTGGTTTGGCTGCTAGGACAATCTGAGGATCTGGTTGGTTTGGCTGCTAGCACAATCTGAGGATCTGGTTGGTTTGGTTGCTAGCACAATCTGAGGATCTGGTGGTTTGGTTGCTAGGACAATCTGAGGATCTGGTTGGTTTGGTTGCTAGCACAATCTGAGGATCTGGTTGGTTTGGTTGCTAGCACAATCTGAGGATCTGGTTGGTTTGGTTGCTAGCACAATCTGAGGATCTGGTTGGTTTGGTTGCTAGGACAATCTGAGGATCTGGTGGTTTGGTTGCTAGGACAATCTGAGGATCTGGTTGGTTTGGTTGCTAGCACAATCTGTGGATCTGGTTGGTTTGGTTGCTAGGACAATCTGAGGATCTGGTGGTTTGGTTGCTAGCACAATCTGAGGATCTGGTTGGTTTGGTTGCTAGCACAATCTGAGGATCTGGTGGTTTGGTTGCTAGGACAATCTGAGGATCTGGTTGGTTTGGTTGCTAGGACAATCTGAGGATCTGGTTGGTTTGGTTGCTAGGACAATCTGAGGATCTGGTTGGTTTGGCTGCTAGCACAATCTGAGGATCTGGTTGGTTTGGTTGCTAGCACAATCTGAGGATCTGGTGGTTTGGTTGCTAGGACAATCTGAGGATCTGGTGGTTTGGTTGCTAGGACAATCTGAGGATCTGGTTGGTTTGGTTGCTAGCACAATCTGAGGATCTGGTGGTTTGGTTGCTAGCACAATCTGTGGATCTGGTTGGTTTGGTTGCTAGGACAATCTGAGGATCTGGTGGTTTGGTTGCTAGCACAATCTGTGGATCTGGTTGGTTTGGTTGCTAGCACAATCTGAGGATCTGGTGGTTTGGTTGCTAGGACAATCTGAGGATCTGGTTGGTTTGGTTGCTAGGACAATCTGAGGATCTGGTGGTTTGGTTGCTAGGACAATCTGAGGATCTGGTGGTTTGGTTGCTAGGACAATCTGAGGATCTGGTTGGTTTGGTTGCTAGGACAATCTGAGGATCTGGTGGTTTGGTTGCTAGGACAATCTGAGGATCTGGTTGGTTTGGTTGCTAGCACAATCTGAGGATCTGGTGGTTTGGTTGCTAGGACAATCTGAGGATCTGGTTGGTTTGGTTGCTAGGACAATCTGAGGATCTGGTTGGTTTGGTTGCTAGGACAATCTGAGGATCTGGTGGTTTGGTTGCTAGGACAATCTGAGGATCTGGTGGTTTGGTTGCTAGGACAATCTGAGGATCTGGTTGGTTTGGTTGCTAGCACAATCTGAGGATCTGGTGGTTTGGTTGCTAGGACAATCTGAGGATCTGGTGGTTTGGTTGCTAGGACAATCTGAGGATCTGGTTGGTTTGGTTGCTAGGACTATCTGAGGATCTGGTTGTTTTGGTTGCTAAGACAATCTGAGGATCTGGTTGGTTTGGTTGCTAAGACAATCTGAGGATCTGGTTGTTTGGTTGCTAGCACAATCTGAGGATCTGGTTGTTTTGGTTGCTAAAACAATCTGAGGATCTGGTGGTTTGGTTGCTAGCACAATCTGTGGATCTGGTTGTTTGGTTGCTAGCACAATCTGAGGATCTGGTTGTTTTGGTTGCTAAGACAATCTGAGGATCTGGTTGGTTTGGTTGCTAGCACAATCTGAGGATCTGGTGGTTTGGTTGCTAGCACAATCTGAGGATCTGGTTGGTTTGGTTGCTAGGACAATCTGAGGATCTGGTTGGTTTGGTTGCTAAGACAATCTGAGGATCTGGTTGGTTTCTACGATAATAAGTAAGTATGGAAGGAATTCTAAGGTGAGATCCATTGTTGGCACTTACGGAACCTGAGGTGTAGCTGTGGCAGGTGCTAACGCTGGCGCAATAGGTGTCAGTGCCATTGCTAGTAGATGAAGTTGTTGTATTCCTTGTGTAACAGTTTATACCAGCCTGGGTACCACCTGTTGATATAAGTTGATTGAATTGTACGAAATGGTTAATAAGTTTAAAGCAAAATAAATGAGGCCTTAACGACAGCGTACTTACCTGACAACGCTATCAGAACTACAACGATGATAACTGATTTAGTTTTGCTGAATGACATTTCCTTTAGAAACTGAATTCAGATATATTTAGTCAGATATATTTTCGTTATTGAAAAGAATCTTTACTGATCCAGATTTTATTCTGTGAATCAACCTACACGAGACAGGTGATTTAGTACAATGCAAATCTAAGCACACTGGTAGGACTACAAATTAATGGGGAAGTGTGGAATGGTTGAAGGGAAACTATATTGAAAAGGATCACAGATTTCGTAGTCATGACGACAAGTTAGAGACGCAAAGTAGTGGAGAAAAGAGTATGTACTCTACTGATGACTTGGGAAAGAGAGTGCATGCGAGGAAGTGTGTGGTAGACGAGACAGGATGCGAGGTGAGAGGAGAGAGGGAGAGGAATAATGCATTCATAGGGATTTATGAGCTCAAAATTAACAATAATGAAATAGAAAGCTGTTGTTAAATATTTTTTTCATTAACCATTTACATTAAAGCACGTTAGCGAGACATCCAGAACACATTAGAATCCTCATTGGACATCCATAACACATCAGAATCATGTTGGGACATCTCGAACACATTAGAATCATGTTGGGACATCCAGAACACATTAGAATCCTCCTTGGACATCCAGAACACATTAGAATCCTCATTGGACATCCAGAACACATTAGAATCCTCCTTGGACATCCAGAACACATTAGAATCCTCATTGGACATCCAGAACACATTAGAATCCTCCTTGGACATCCAGAACACATTAGAATCCTCATTGGACATCCATAACACATCAGAATCATGTTGGGACATCTCGAACACATTAGAATCATGTTGGGACATCCAGAACACACCAGAATCCTCCTGGGACACCCAGAACACACCAGAATCCTCCTGGGACACCCAGAACACACCAGAATCCTCCTGGGACACCCAGAACACACCAGAATCCTCCTGGGACACCCAGAACACACCAGAATCCTCCTGGGACACCCAGAACACACCAGAATCATGTTCGGACACCCAGAACACACCAGAATCATGTTCGGACACCCAGAACACACCAGAATCATGTTCGGACACCCAGAACACACCAGAATCATGTTGGGACATCCAGAACACACCAGAATCATGTTGGGACACCCAGAACACACCAGAATCATGTTCGGACACCCAGAACACACCAGAATCATGTTCGGACACCCAGAACACACCAGAATCATGTTGGGACATCCAGAACACACCAGAATCATGTTGGGACACCCAGAACACATCAGAATCATGTTGGGACACCCAGAACACACCAGAATCATGTTGGGACACCCAGAACACACCAGAATCATGTTGGGACATCCAGAATTAAGTAATACAGGAAGAAATAAAAATATGATATCTTAAATTTAGCATCTTAGCAAATTTAGTATCTTTTTTGCTTTTTTGTACCTTAAAGTTGTCAGATTTTTAAGTAGAACCTTACGAAAATAGTTACGGATTTGGTCACTTTAGAAACTTTTAGATATTTGTAATTATTATTCCGCTTAGCACTCATCAATTCCATGGCGCGTGGCAATTCCAATGCAGACTACTTCAAGTAGAGTGGAAAGTTGAGTCAGTGGCTACCATTTCACAGCACCAACAAGTGCACCCACCAGTGAAGGCCAATTCAAAGCTTAGCCCGCTATTCATTATAACAATATGATAATAAGATAATAATATATCACTCAAAAGGGGTAGGGTAGGACTGCTAGTGCTCGGCTATTTTTTTAATTCAGCGAGCAAAGAATATTTAAATATTAATAAACCTGCTAAATATAGCGAAATTTATGTGTGAAAAGTAATTTTGCTTTTTATAACACGATCTGAGCATTTCAACTCAAAGCCAAAAGACCAAAAAACTGAGATTTTTGTTGGGACTTATGCCAGAAGACAGTTGCCTGAAAATCTTGAACATAGGGCTGACTTTTTTACTAAATCTGTAAAATTAGATTACGTCCAACGGGTGGTAATCACCTGTACCCTCTCGCACTATGGTCCTGAGTTCGAATCCGCGTCGAGGCCAAATTATTTTTTGGGGGCTTGTTGCAAAAATTCAAATTAGGGCCAACCTCCTTGGCACATTGAGAATACACTGACAATTAAACAGTCAGAACAGATCTAAACACCTATATTGGTAGTAGTTAGAACATAAAACAAAGTAGGTAAATGTTTTTCCAATATTTTAGTCAAATTTTTCGAGAGATTGTTAGAAGTTTTTCGAGCAAAGTAAAATATTTTTTCGCAAATCACAGACAAGCGCTTTTCTTACGTCGCAAAAAGCAATTTGTCCAAATTCTGGGTAAATAATTCTTTAAAAAACTAGCGCTTGAAATAAAGGTTGAACAACTGACATCAATAACGTTCTCTTCTCAATCAAAGCGCTCAGATCATTCGTCTAGAAGGCCTTGATGAGTGCCAGGATAGCAATGACCGCCGATGCAGCCACGGTCCATTGGCCTTTGACAATGTGCCCGGAGTTGCAATAATTTGTAGTGCAACTGCGGCAGTTTGTGTAGGAACTGTACAGACTGCAGGTGCCACAGCCGGCGAAGAAGAACTAAAAATTGTTGGTAGATTCGGGTGCAACAGTTGTAGTCTGTTATGAAATGAAAACACGATGCCAATTAAAAGCAGCGGGCTAACGCGTTTGCCTCGCGCACCAAAGTCCCTGAGCATGATTCCACGGCGAGGCCACATTCATTTGGGGCGCAGTCGCGGAGAGAAGGCTTGGGGGCTTGTCGTGCAATTTACGCCCTTGAGGGCCAACCTCCAGGGCACTGTGAGAGTGTACACTGCCTGACGATGAGAAAGTCACGGCAGATATGTTCACACCCTGTGTGAGCATGTGCCTGCGTACAGTATCTGTGTGCGTGTGTGCTCATAGAGTCAGCGAAATGGGCAGAATTGCCTCCTCGCTGGCTGCAGGTCTAGTGTCACTAAATGATGTACCATTGCGCGCAGCCCTCCTGCAATAAAAATAATAATTATTTATTATAGACATCACTAACTCACATTGATGGACCCGAATCCGTAGCTGTACTCGTAGCAGCTGCTCACTGTGCAGGTCTTTCTGGTCCGGCTGGTGTACAGGTAGTCGCCTGTGCTGTAGTAGCAGCTGATGGAGGCAGGCTTGGTGTTGCATAAGTTAGTTGAGCAGCTGGTGCAGGCATAATATGTGGTCTGAGTGCTTGTGCACGTGCCACAGCCAGCGTAGCTATACTAAAATGTTTCGTACGACGTTAGAAAAAAATTAGAGAAATTTTGAGCAAAACAGCAACCTGAAATCTTGCACCTACATCTCCACTCGTGTAGCTGTAGCAGAAATTATCAATTGAGCAGCTGATTGTAGAGCCATTGCTGCTAGAAGTTGTTGCGAATCGTGAGTAGCAGCTGATGGCAGCCTGAGTCCCGTCTATTTAAATTAAACGGGTAAAAACCTCGGCTAGTCAGTATCACTTTTTCTGAGGTTCATAAACAATAATAACAATAATAACAGGAGGGCAGTGGCACATCATTTGGTGACACTAGACCCGCAGCCGGCGAGGAGGCAATTCTGCCCATTTCGCTGACTCCTGAGCACATACGCTCACAGATACTGTACGCAGGCACATGCTCACACAGGGTGTGAACATATCTGCCGTGACTTTCTCATCGTCAGGCAGTGTACACTCTCACAGTGCCTTGGAGGTTGGCCCTCAAGGTCGTAAATTGCAGGACAAGGCCCCAAAAAATATGGCCTCGCCGCGGAATCGAGCTCAGGGACCTTGGTGCGAGAGGCAAACGCGTTAACCGGTCTGCCACCGACCCCCCAGCGGTTGAGCTTGGAAGACATTAAATGACGCAAGCAGCTTACCTGTCAGACAGACTAGTAGAACAATCACGATTGCGAGCTTAATCATGCTGAAACCCGACATTTCCGTTTAAACCAACGAAACAGAGGTGTGGTTAATTTAATATTATGATTAGTTTTCCCGCTTCGCTTTGCATAAAAAATGTTACATTTCTGTTAGATTTATATACACAGTGGCTATTGACGATGCTTCGAGTGAGACTGCGAGTCTGTGCGCTCAATTGTGTCACCATGGAGACAACACAGAAACAAGTGAGCTATTTTTAGATCGAAAATAAAATATTGTCAGGCCAATTTTCAGTGAGTAAGACAGGCAGGGACGAAGTGAGAGAAAGAATCCTGCGAACTTGCAGGTGTCACTGCACAATTGTTTTCAAGAAAGGCCACTATATGCAAGACTCGAGAAATGGTTACCATGAAATATAGGTCTTTACCTAGTGTCTCTACCACTCGTCGCTTTAGGCAATTTCGAAAAAACTGCCTCTGCGAAAAATAGAAAGCAAAAAAACACCGAAGCTTTTCTGGGCTTCTTACTCTGAGCAGTTTCATCAACCAGTATTTTTTTAAAAATAGCTTTAAATGAACTGACGCACTCGCTAAGTACTTCAGTTTGCATACAATAGCTTTGCCATGCATTTGTATTTCACTCATCTAGCACTGAGTCATTGCAAACTCCAACAGCACTCACGGACAGTCGCTTCATCGAGTGAACCAAAAAACCGTCACAGTAATAATTTAAACTCGCGCGAGCGTTACTTTTATTGAAAAATGTTATAAACACAGTCGTTAAGATATGAAGTGCAAATTCATTGATAAATATCTGCCATTTTACAAGTGTCTTGTTAAAGAATAGAATTTGTTCCAGAGGAGTCGGGAATCGAACCCCTTAACCCCTAACCCGCAACAGATTTATTATCCAGAACAATTCAGACAAGCCGGCGCTATTTTGACAGCAACTTGTCAAGGTACAATAGAAGGTGAGACGCGGCTTTGCTGCTTGGCGAAGAAAACACAATTAGCAAAGCCTGCAGACTAAAAAAACCAGAATAGAAAGCGCTATTGTAAATTAAAATAGCCGGCTACACAGCTGCGGGGGACAAAGTTGACAGGTGATGCGCACTAAAATAAAAAGAGCTTGTAGCCCAACTGTACTTGGCAGGGTTTGGCACCCTTCCCCAGTCTGCAGACTGAATAGTTGCACGTTCAGACAATGGAAGCAATACATGCAGCTTCGGCTGTACCAGTGGCTGGTTCCAAGGTCCTTGGAAAATTTATATCCCTCGTTGAGTAGCTCGTTAGCACGAGTGATACCAACCTTTTCTAGTGATACGGCTTTTCCTGTCCCTTCCCTTGCCCTATGACTCATCCCACGTGTCCTTGAGACGTCAATGTCTTTCATATTTTCCTTAAGTTGGGGATAGTAATACTGAAGTAATACATAATCTTATTATTATAGTTGTACATCCACCTCCCTTTGTCTATTTGTTCTTAAATTATATATATAATTTAATAATCTTAAGTCTAGCGTACAGCCCCAATATTTTTTTATTTTTAATTCTTCCAGATGCACACCCACCCCACATCCGTCCCAACCAATCACCACACGACGACCCAAGCCACGCGATTCGTCTGTCTGGTAAAAAGGTCAAGGTCTGGCGGATCATGCGATCAAGGCGTGGCCGCGTTTTCCACATCGTCGAAATTGAAAACCCCTGCAGATAAACTTCACCCTGCTAGCAATTGCGTTAGTTTATACGAGGGTTGTCCGGCCAAAAATAGGACTGCTTTAATAACTCAGCAACAATGCATGCAAACAAAACGAAACTTGAGTCACTTCTCAACAAAGTTGCCACCTTTCTCCAGACACCGCTCCCACCTCACCAGCCACTTGTCGAAGGCCTCAGCGAAGCTAGACGCAGGCATAGGGGTCGTGACCCCCTCCCAAGTATTCTTGACCTCCTGTAGGGAGTCAAAACGGGCGCCAGCGATCGCGGCTTTGACTTTAGGAAATAGCCAAAAGTCGCATGGGGCCAAGTCCGGGGAGTACGGCGGATGTGGCACAGTCTGAATGCCTCGCCTCTCCAGGAACTGCTGGGTCAACGCTGACACGTGGGGGCGGGCATTGTCATGATGGAGGAACCAGCCTCTTCGCGCCAGCTGCGGCCTCTTGCGGCTGATATGATCTTGCAGAGTGTCCAGGACCTCACAGTAGTACTGGCTGTTGACCGTCAGTCCATTTGGCACATAATGCGTGTACACCAGCCCGCTCGAGTCGAAGAACACAAGAACACAATCGCTCAGCTCGGTTCTCCTCAGTCAGAAGGTGCGGCACCCATCTTGCTGACACATGCTTGAGCTGCAGATCCTTGGTCAGAATCTCGTCAACAGTTGTCTTCGATATGCCAGTCAAGTCGGACAGTTCCCTGACAGTGAGACGCCTGTCGTCGCTGATCAGCTCCTCAACCATCGCCACATTCGCTGGCGTCCTAACAGTTGGATCACGATGGTGACCTCTGCCATCAGAGCCATCGTGACCTTCACGAAGCTGTTCAAATATGTAATACACTTGGCTCCGCGACAAGGCTTCGCTGCCGTAGATGGCCTGCAGGTGCTGCATGCACTCCTTGGCCGATCTCCCGGCCTTGAAGCAGTCAACAACGATTTCGCGCTGTTTAACCATCGTAAGTGGTAAGATAAGTGCTAGGAAATGTCGTAGGGGTGTGCGATAGGCAAAAGCTTGCCTTAAGCAGTGTCAAGAAACCATAAATGCGCTGCTGTAGTTTTTTGAGGAGTTATGTCCATAGACATTGAAAAATATTATTATCGATTTTCAGATTCATATCTCACATAGCTGAAGTAATATTTGAGCAGTCCTATTTTTGGCCGGACAACCCTCGTACAAGTAATTAAAGAACAAAGCCTTGTCAGTCTTGTACGAGTGCAATTCGGTCACATGATAAATGATCAATAAGAGTTCTGCATAATTTATGGTGCAAGTGACTGTCGCTTTTTACTTTATTTTTATTTTTTTAAACAGTTTACTTACACATCTAGTTATAATTAACAGTGCGGTGCTAATAATTACACAGTTAAGCAGATTTATAAACAAACTAGTGAAAAATCTACGAATAAGTATATAATGGCAGCATATTTATGGACACACAAAATGACCAATAAGACACTATTAATAGTTTCATTGGATGTGAAGAAAATCGATTGATTTGCAAATTGGATTGTTACACCTGGCTCAATCGTTTTCTATTTTCTCTTCAATAGAAGATTGAAATTCTATAGAAGATAACATTTTCAACAATTCAACAGTCAACATTCGAAAGAATAAACAGTACTACTTTTCCAAACATAACTGAAATTTTCCTGATTTTTTTTGCCATGAAAGTGCACCATGAAACTATACTTAATTTCGCCCAAATTAATTTAAAAAATCTATTGACGATCAGAATAAATGGTAGTTAGCTGCAGTAGAAAACAGAAGAACGCTTATGTAGATAAACAAAAATAGGGAAAAGGGAAAATTCAAGTGAGTGATGACACTTTTGTGGAAGAATACTATTTTCTTGTTGTTATTGTTGTTGTTGCTGCTGCTGCAGCTCAGATTGTGGTGATGGTGGCAGTGTCTGTTGAGGCAAAGGTGCTGAGGTTTGCTGCTGTTCCTCTGATTGTGGCGATGGTGGCTGCGGCTGCGGCAGTGTCTGTTGAGGCAAAGGTGCTGGGGTTTGCTGCTGTTCCTCTGATTGTGGCGATGGTGGCTGCGGCTGCGGCAGTGTCTGTTGAGGCAAAGGTGCTGGGGTTTGCTGCTGTTCCTCTGATTGTGGCGATGGTGGCTGCGGCTGCGGCAGTGTCTGTTGAGGCAAAGGTGCTGGGGTTTGCTGCTGTTCCTCTGATTGTGGCGATGGTGGCTGCGGCTGCGGCAGTGTCTGTTGAGGCAAAGGTGCTGGGGTTTGCTGCTGTTCCTCTGATTGTGGCGATGGTGGCTGCGGCTGCGGCAGTGTCTGTTGAGGCAAAGGTGCTGGGGTTTGCTGCTGTTCCTCTGATTGTGGCGATGGTGGCTGCGGCTGCGGCAGTGTCTGTTGTGGCAAAGGTGCTGGGGTTTGCGGTTGTTGCTGCTGCTGCTGCTGATCATTCTGTCTAATAGCATCCACCGCGTTGCGAATAGACCAACGCTGCAAAATGTCCGGCAGTTCAAAGTGATGGAAGAAATAAACCATTGAATGCTGGATAAACAGCCAGCTAGTGGTCAGGGCCAAGCCGCTGTACTGTCCATTAAACCGGTAGTAATAAGCATAGAAGCCGGCATGATATAAGAAGAAGAATCTCGGCCAATGTCGCTTAGTGACACTGGTGTGGCACAGCAGTGCCAGAAACTGATCCGATATCCAAATGATAATTATAACATAGAATGCAGTTGATGAATCTGTGAAAAAATCGCTCATTATAGTCTCCATGCCAACTAAGCCAAGAATGATAGTTAGCAGCTGGGCTACTGGCAGATTTGGCGGACGCAGTGTAGTGTTGAACTCTAATCTCTGCAATAGGTCGGCGATAAACAGAAATATCTGATGATGCGAATAGCGCAGCAGCATAGATATGCACAGGGTGAAGATGATCATGATGAAAGCCGATGGTAGATAGCTGCTGCGGCTCATCCACACGTTGACAAAGCGAAACTGATCGCCAGTAACCACATTGCGAACGAAGCCCTTGTCACCAGATTCGGCTAGACGTTTCAAACTAGCTAGCAGCAGGTCATTGTAGCCAAGAAACTCTTCTAACAGGAAGCGGCTGAATGCGTTACCAAAGCAGGTGTGATTGTTGGGATCCAGTACGACTAGTTCAACAGGGATTTTTAAATTCTTGCGCGTCTGAGGCGACAGCTTTAAGAAGCCGTACTCCAACGAGTATTCAATAATATGCTTCTCGCGAGGAAACACGAGATTAGCAAACAGTTCTAGCTCGGTTAGCGTCTCTCTGAAAGGTTGCAAAGCTTTATCTGTGCTAACGTTCGCGCTGGCAACCAGGTAGTCGAATAGGTAGCCAAGGGTGTCGCCGGAGCTGGCGCCAGCGGTTGCACCGGTGGGATTAGCGCCGCGCGATGGGAAACGAAAATCTGTCTGCCGATAAACAGTGCCGTTTCGCGAATAGTGCCTGGCGACTAGATCGGCTAGGCTTGGCGGATCGCACTGCCGGGATAACGCCACATTACGAGCCTGACCACTTGACAATCCATGCTGCTGAGGACTATGAAATGAGACTAGTTGAGCCGCACTGAACTCTTTGTGATAAGACTGGTTTAGATCGTATCCAGGCGGCGCGGATTTAATAATTTCAACGCGCAATACGCCATTTCTAGGCCAGGTCGCAATCAGATTGTCCATACAGGTGACAGGAGCCTTGACAAATATCAGGTGCACGTACATTAGAATCATTAGGGCCACTACGGCAACAACTAGGAGGACGAATTCAATGAAACGACGCGCCGGAGAAGGAAACGCGCTAGCATAAATGACGCACAGACGATGAAGAAAAAACTCGAATAATTGATCGCGCTCGGCATTATTTACAATGGCGGGCGGAGCCGCTGGTAGCTGCAGAGGCGGCTGCTGAGCTACTTGTCTTGCTGGCGAATTGCCAGCAGGCTCAGGAACAATGTCCGCCATTAGGGATAGCAGCAAGTATACAATGATTTGATTTACCGACTTATCACAAAGTTGCTTATTGTTAAAAGATTATCGCTGTGTAGAATTTTTGCGTTGAGTTGTTGGTTTTGAGTACTGAAAATTTGTCGATTTAAAGTTTAGATTAGTTTTCTTTTCTAGAAAGATTTTAGCCTTTCTAAAATACTCTGTATGCTACTTATGAGTAGTAAGGGCAAAAAAGAAAAACTAAATCGTCAAAGCAAACAAAAACCCAGAATCGAATAGTCGAACTCTAAAAATAACTCGAGTGGATGGAGTGTTGGGGGTTGGCAAACAAGGCTAGCTAGGCAAGCAAGGCCTCATTTCTGGTCACAAGATTTCTCTACCCTAAACTTTGTAGCACGAGTTCATGGCCTGCCTGAGTGAGACATCCATCGAACCATATTTTCAGAGCAGCTCCTTTTAAAAGCAACAACTGTAGTGTAGCTCAAAGAAGAGAAAAGTTCTTGCCCAGCAGCGTGAAAAAGATGCACATAAAATACCAAAGCTAGCAGTTTAAATACCGAAATTCAGCGACTACACTTAGAGTTGAAAACTAATATATACCAAGTCTTTAAGCAGTTAAAAAATAGCTTTATATATTTGATAGTGATTTTTAAAGAAGCATGCCAGTTTTAATTATTCGAGGTCTTGTCGTTTCACTACTGCTGGCTACACTATTTGGTAATCACTAAAACTGAATAATTTCTTATACTATGCTATAGACGTTTTCTACATCCGAAAAAGACATTTCAGCGTCCGGACTAAGCATACAATGCTACGTGGCTAGCGGGAGTATCTATTTTAGGGATGGCATCCTACAGACCTGCAGCAATGCCGTCAACTACTGCTATTACTACTTCACGAAGATTGCCGGCATACCGGTAAGCCTCAAGGATTAGACTGAAATAAATCAATCCCTTAAAACTAACCCTGCTGAAATTGCTAATTAACAGTTGAAATACCAGATGGGTATTTTAAATGCCCACATTTTTCAGTATCTTCCGAAATATTCAATTAATTGCTATGAAAATCTGTTGAAATCAACTGAAGAAACTTTCAGAATCATACAACATCGGCATCGTCCAGATATTCAACGATTCTTTTTGGCGTATATAGTGGCAAAAATATAGGCATAATTTTTCTACTCACAAAAAGCATTATGTAACCATGTCGGCTATCATGTTTGACTATTCTGGATTGATTAAATTGTTATTTCTATCATTTTTGAACCAATGTTGATTGGCCATATAGGTTTACACAGAGCAATGTTAGTTGTCAGTCACCAGGGTCTTCGACAAGAACAGCTGAATATCTCGATGCTAATTCAGACGGCTTTGAAAGTTTGTTCTTCGTATTGGACGGAAAATTTTGATTCAGATGGTGGACTTTCATGTACATTCTCTCGCGACGAGCCTCACCAACCATCCATTAATGTACATCCTTTCCCGGCCAAGCCTCCCCGCCACCCCCAAATGTACATTCTCTCCCGGCCAAGCCTCACCCACCACCCCCAAATATACATTCTCTCCCGGCCAAGCCTCACCCGCCACCCCCAAATATACATTCTCTCCCGGCCAAGCCTCACCCGCCACCCCCAAATGTACATTCTCTCCCGGCCAAGCCTCACCCACCACCCCCAAATATACATTCTCTCCCGGCCAAGCCTCACCCGCCACCCCCAAATATACATTCTCTCCCGGCCAAGCCTCACCCACCACCCCCAAATATACATTCTCTCCCGGCCAAGCCTCACCCGCCACCCCCAAATATACATTCTCTCCCGGCCAAGCCTCACCCGCCACCCCCAAATATACATTCTCTCCCGGCCAAGCCTCACCCACCACCCCCAAATGTACATTCTCTCGCGACGAGCCTCACCAACCATCCATTAATGTACATTCTCTCCCGGCCAAGCCTCACCCGCCAGCCCCAAATGTAAATTCTCTCCCGGCCGAGCCTCACCCGCCAGCCCCAAATGTACATTCTCTCCCGGCCAAGCCTCACCCGCCACCCCAAAATGTAAATTCTCTCACGACGAGCCTCACCCGCCACCCCAAAATGTAAATTCTCTCACGACGAGCCTCACCCGCCAGCCCCAAATGTACATTCTCTCCCGGCCAAGCCTCACCCGCCAGCCCCAAATGTACATTCTCTCCCGGCCAAGCCTCACCCGCCACCCCAAAAGGTAAATTCTCTCCCGGCCAAGCCTCACCCGCCACCCCAAAATGTAAATTCTCTCACGACGAGCCTCACCCGCCACCCCTAATGTACATTCTCTCCCGGCCAAGCCTCACCCGCCACCCCAAAATGTATATTCTCTCCCGGCCAAGCCTCACCCGCCACCCCAAAATGTAAATTCTCTCACGACGAGCCTCACCCGCCACCCCAAAATGTAAATTCTCTCACGACGAGTCTCACCCGCCAGCCCCAAATGTACATTCTCTCCCGGCCAAGCCTCACCTGCCACCCCCTAAATGTACATTCTCTCCCAGCCACTGCTAATCAATGACGGGGACGTTGCTAGTATTTTGCATATTTACTATTTAGCTAATTAAATACAACTGTCCATCAGAAAATTTATATCATTCTCTCTGCCTTACTATACAGTACTACTACAAGAATTGCGGCACTTGCAGTCCTACAATGACAGACTGCATCCAGTGCAACAGCACCAATGGCTGCAACGCTGGAGACAGAGTACAGACTACGGCCACAACTCTGTTAGCCTTGTTACTAGCGACCGCACTATGGGCAATGCGACACGACCGAATGTGACGGCAATGACTCGATTAATAATGACCTAAAACTATATATCTTAGATAGCTGTTGAGATAAAGAGAAGTTATGAACCTTCCTATTTTTATGATTTATAATTAAATTTTTCTGAATAGAAAGAAACGAGTTATTCTAAAAATATTTTTAGTGACTACTTAATTATTTATAATAAAAAAATTTTTTACGAAAAAAATAAAAAAGCACTAAAATCTACGTTGTTAACTAATTAAATTTATTCAATTTTTAGGACATAGAATATGAAAGTTATAAAACAACTTTCTTACAGCAAGAAGATATTAAACTAGCAAGCATGAAATGCGCACAGGAATTTAAGTCTTTCAGAACATTTTAACAAGAAGTCACTTAGTCAGAAAAATATCTGATTATGGCAAAATTTTACGTTCGTAAATCTTATGTGTATGACTATTCGAATACTTGCTACATAATTCGAATTATTAACTAAATACTCCACCTGTCTAACCTACCCGAATCATCTAGCTAATCTACCTGTCTAACCTACCCGAATCTACTAGCTAGTCTACCTGTCTAACCTACCCGAATCTACTAGCTAGTCAACCTGTCTAACCTACCCGAATCTACTAGCTAGTCTACCTGTCTAACCTACCCGAATCTACTAGCTAGTCAACCTGTCTAACCTACCCGAATCTACTAGCTAGTCTACCTGTCTAACCTACCCGAATCTACTAGCTAATCTACCTGTCTAACCTACCCGAATCTACTAGCTAGTCAACCTGTCTAACCTACCCGAATCTACTAGCTAGTCTACCTGTCTAACCTACCCGAATCTACTAGCTAATCTACCTGTCTAACCTACCCGAATCTACTAGCTAGTCTACCTGTCTAACCTACCGAATCTACTAGCTAATCTACCTGTATAACCTACACGAATCCACTAGCTACTCTACCTGTCTAACCTACCCGAATCTACTAGCTAGTCTACCTGTCTAACCTACCCGAATCTACTAGCTAGTCTACCTGTCTAACCTACACGAATCCACTAGCTACTCTACCTGTCTACTAATTCAGGTAGTCAGCGGCATGATCAAGCATTTCCACTGCGGCCGATTTCCATCTGTTTCTTTAGCTCCTGAACCTCCAAATCTGGCACGAAGCGGAACTCGGTATCCTCCTCAGTTGGCTGCTCAAGCTTCATGCTGACACCTTCCGGCAGATTCTGCATCAGGACGTTAATAAGCATGCCGATTTCTACATTAGGCAAGCCATCGATTGTGAGTACTCGGCGATAAGTATTCAACTGGAAACTGTCTCGCACTTGCGTGGACTCGGGCTGGTATAAATCTACCACAGTTCTGCGCAGCGGATAAGCCACCTGCTGACAGTTTTCCGATCCCAGGCCGAACTGATTGCGCAACAGACTGTGAGCATATTTCACGAATCTTTCTAGTGTAGGGTATTCGTAACTGGTGAATGACAGGTTAAACTGGTTGGCTGATGGATAGTCAGCCTTATAATCTAGATACTCTGGTTCGTAGACTCTGGGCAAGCGTACAGTTGCTGGCTGTTGGCATAGCAACCTGGCTGGTTGACGGGGCAGCGTGTTCAAGCAGCGACGTAGAGGAAGATAGGACAAACGACAGACGGAGATTAGATTTAGCGAAGATGGCATTTTTATACGGCTGCTAGCTGCAATTAGAGACGATTTTAATTTGCAGAATTAGAAAAAATGACCCGGAATTTTATATTTACTAGTTAAATAAATAAGAATAGCTGGTAAAAGTTATCGATAAGAACGACCGTCCGACTATGATAATTGAGCCATAGATAAGTGCCATGGTATAAAAGCCATGAGTCGGGAGTGCCATTTAATAAGAATGACTCGAGAATGCCATAGATAAGAATACGCTCGTAACTCGAGAGTGCCATAGATAAGAATGACTCGAGAGTGCCATAGATAAGAATGACTCGAGAGTGCCATAGATAAGAATGTCTCGAGAATGCCATAGATAAGAGTGACTTGAGAGTGCCATAGATAAGAATACGCTCGTAACTCGAGAGTGCCATAGATAAGAATGACTCGAAACTGCCATAGATAAGAATGACTCGAGAATGCCATAGATAAGAATGACTTAAGAGTGCCATAGATAAGAATACGCTCGTAACTCGAGAGTGCCATAGATAAGAATGACTCGAGAATGCCATAGATAAGAATGACTTGAGAGTGCCATAGATAAGAATACGCTCGTAACTCGAGAGTGCCATAGATAAGAATGACTCGAAACTGCCATAGATAAGAAAGACTCGAGAGTGCCATAGATAAGAATGACTCGAGAGCGCCATAGATAAGAATGACTCGAGAGTGACATAGATAAGAATGACTCGAAACTGCCATAGATAAGAAAGACGCGAGAATGCCATAGATAAGAATGACTCGAGAGTGCCATAGATAAGAATGACTCGAGAATGCCATAGATAAGAATGACTTGAGAGTGCCATAGATAAGAATGACTCGAAACTGCCATAGATAAGAATGAGTCGAGAGTGCCATAGATAAGAATGACTCGAGAGTGCCATAGATAAGAATGACTCGAGAGTGCCATAGATAAGAATGACTCGAGAGTGCCATAGATAAGAATGACTGAAAACTGCCATAAAGAAGATTGATTTTAAAATAGCTTTAAAGACTAATAATTTGGTAGTATCATAGATAAGATTGATTTCATAGTGCCATGAATATAAATGACCCAATGTCAAGTACTTGCATAGTTAAGTCCTTGCTTGCATTAAAAAAGCACATCTATTGATACACAAAAAAAAGAAAAAAAACATTTTCATGCAGCCTAATAAATTGCACTCTAGAATATATATTTCCCTTCCATTCAGCTGCAAAAATTTACGGAAATAAAACGGAAATAGAAGTATTTTAGTAAAAAGCGATAACTTTTAGGAGCAGAAAAGAGGTGGATAATACAAAAACAAAAATGATAAAGAAAGCAATCTGAAAAGGTGTCAAAAAAGAGACGGAAATCAATAGAAAGATTTCTGACATAGTAATATGATATCTAGAAAGGAGCTATTTGAAACAAAAACTTGGACTATCGCAGTATTTTTGATAGGATTATGCTTTGCAATTGCGAAGATTGGTTATATTACTTTAATATAACCAACATATTTCTAAAGTCACTGAAACTAAATTATCTGAATAAATACATTAACTATACTACATAGAACTTTAAGCGATTGGCAAGTCTATAATTTTTACTAAGTGAGATAGTATAGAAACAATAATTGCAGAGATAAAAATTGACATAAAAAATAAACATTAGAAGATTCAATTTCTGTCTACAATTGTCTATTAGGTCGACAAGGAGTAGCGAAAATAAATAACAAACAGTCAAGTGAAAAAAAGCTGAAAATCACAGTGCGCTAAATAACATCTGAACATTGTTTAACATTTCTGTAAATATAATACAATAGTACTTCCTACAAATGGGCACAGTTGTCTAACTAGTCTAAAAATAAATAAACAAAGACTCAATACTTATGACTGAATAAGCTGCTCATATTTAATTAAGTCAGTTTCACAGCATGGATTGGAACTAGTCAAAGGTTGGACTCCCCCATATCTAAGCGAGTGTACATATCGGGTCGCGGGTGAGGCTTGGCTGGGAGAGAATGTACATTTAGGGGGTGGCAGGTGAGGCTTGGCTGGGAGAGAATGTACATTTAGGGGGTCGCGGGTGAGGCTTGGCTGGGAGAGAATGTACATTTAGGGGGTGGAAGGTGAGGCTTGGCTGGGAGAGAATGTACATTTAGGGGGTGGTAGGTGAGGCTTGGCTGGGAGAGAATGTACATTTAGGGGGTGGCGGGTGAGGCTTGGTCGAGAAAGAATGTACATTTTGGGTGTAGAGAGTGAGGCTTAGCATTGAAGAGGTGTACATTGATGAGACTAGAAGGTAGACCAAGTGTATAATTTCTCAACTCGATCAGAACTACTTTTTTATAAGAAACACAGATGATAGGATAAATAATCGAATGCCGTCGCTTCGCAGCAGAAATTATAAAGGATTCGCTCTAAACTTTTCAAGAAATGAAACAAACATTTAAATAGTAAAATGTAATAACAGTGAGCTATAAAATAAGATTCATAAGCATGGAACGTCTGTTTTTAACAACAATCAATAGCAACAAAAACAGTGGACATGTGTGCTTTTAGTCCACCTCAAGAAGAATGCAAAAAGTGACAGGAAAGTAAAAAAAATAAAAACAGCAAAAACAGGCAGTTTTATTTTCCTATGGTTCCTAATAAAGGTCTGCAGAATGCCTTTATAAAACTAGAAACAAAACTTAACTGAAACAACGAAGCTGTTGGATAAGCATTCTAAAAGCTGTTTTAGTTTGTTTGCAAACTACTAAAAGTAAGAATAACCAATGAACTAAATTATAATTCGTTTAATTTTACAACGATTGCTAGAAATACATAAAATACAGATTTGATTTTTATAAACCTGGTAATTCCGTTATCTAGCACAACCAGTTTTAATTTTGCGGTTTAGTAAGCCTGACCTTCTATGACTCATCTAGATGACTTACTATGACCCATCTAGATGATCTACTATTACCTATCTAGATAATCTACTATGACCCATCTAGATGACCTACTATGACCCATCTAGATGACCTACTATGACCCATCTAAATGACCTACTATGACCCATCTAGATGACCTACTATGACCCATCTAGATGATCTATTATTACCTAACCAGATGACCTTCTATGACCACATTGTATGACCTATATGACCCATCTAGATGACCTACTTCGATCCATCTATATGACCTACTACGATCCATCTAGATGACCTATTACGATCCATCTAGATGACCTATTACGATCCATCTAAATAATCTACTATGAACCATCGACATGACCTACAATGACCATCCTAGATGACCTAAAAATTCCCAACAAGATGACCTACTATGACCCAGACAGGTCAACCAGACCCAAGACCTAACGATTCAAGCTGGACATCTACTTAGCAGCACTGGAAGGTCCAGCAGATGCTGGTCTAGCTGGCACAGGCGGCGGAGGTCGCCTAGGCGCCGAACTAAGCCTGGGCGTACCGGCAGTAGCGCCAGCGCCAAGACCGCCGCCTCCAGAGCCGATGGCGGCTGCAGCGGCGGCCGTGTCGGCGGCATTAGTCATTAGGCGCTGGCAGTTATTCCACCGGAACCAGGCCTCCAGTTCCGGCTGGCGCATGTGCTCCAAGAATGGCTCGTAGGGCAGGCGAAAATTCGCTTGTCCGTTGAACGGCGCCTCCCTAGGCAGGAGATTTGCGTCAACTCGACTGTGCAAAGCGCTGACGCTGTCGCCGTGATTCTGAACCCGATCGACTAGCTTCTTGGACATCAGAGCCGAAGCCAGCTTGAATGAGGCATTGAAAAACTTTCCACCCTTGATGATGTTCAAAGCTTTGACGCGTACAGGCAGAGCTTTGTTAACAACAGCTCGGAATCGTTTCAGATAGTCGATGTCCAGCTTGCGCAGTTGTCTCAGACTCAAATCGGACAGGTCCAGCAGAACAGCAATGCCGTTAACCTGAGTGTCCTCTTCGTGTAGAGCGGCTTCTATCACAACGCCATTGGCGCGGACTAGTTCCGTGCTGGAGAATCTCGAACAGTCCCAACGGCCCACTCTGTACAGTACCAGACGACGACCTTCAATGTCTCGCTCGGGTAGCAGAGTCACAATTCCGCTCTCTAGCAGAGGTTGGACGCCAGATGGAGTGAAATTAGCGAATACATCCGGGAATAGATTGCGCACCTGAAGGATGAGAAAAAAAAGTTAACGACTGTTGAATGACAATTTATTCGACGGTTGAGTGCGTGTATCATAAATACATTCAACTATCCTATATTTAGAGTACAGATTACTCAAAAGATCCCAATTGAGTCCAGATCAAACCAGAAGTCCCAATTTGAGTCCAGATCACACCAGAAATCCCAATTTGAGTCCAGATCACACCAGAAATCCCAATTTGAGTCCAGATCATACCAGAAATCCTAGTTTGAGTCTACATTACACCAGAAATCTCAATTTGAGTTCAGATCACACCAGAAATCCTAGTTTGAGTCTACATTACACCAGAAATCCCAATTTGAGTCCAGATCACACCAGAAATCCCAATTTGAGTCCAGAAATCTCAATTTGAGTCCAGAAATTTCAATTTGAGTCCAGAAATCCCAATTTGAGTCCATAAATCCCAATTTAACTCCATAAATCCCTATTTAAGTCCAGAAATCCCTATTTGAGTCCATAAATCCCAATTTAAGTCTATAAATCCCAATTCTTACCTGCAGATAAGCCCTAATCCTCTGATGCGCGCTCTCCACGTTGAACTTGCGATGGCGCAAGAACTTGATTAGAAAAGCGTCGTCCGTGCGACAAAATCCGTGCAGCTGAGCGTCCTTAGCAACCAGATCGCGCAGAGCAACCAGAGCCGGGCCTCTAGTAGCGTCGGTTTCGCCGAGTTCTTGCGCGGCTCTCTGACGAGCCAGCGGCGACAGATTTGACCCGACCGGAGCCGAAGTAGACGCGCCGCTACCGCCGTAATGAATAGACTCAACGCAAAGCATGATTTGATTTCAATAGAATAATAGTACACCGAATTGTTAACGATGGCAAAGAGTCCAACTGGAATATAGTGCACAGCTTTATAATCTCGTATTTTTTTATCTCATATCTAGACTTGTCAAAATAAGTAAAAATAATTAATAATAAAATACTCATTTAATGTAAATAACGAGCTGTGTTTAGTAATACATGTATTTACTACAAGTAATCATATCGAACAGTTCATTCAGATTTTCTAAATCAAAATTGAGTAGGCGGAAAAATTAAATGTATAAATACTACTTACTGTAAAAACATAAATAGTATACTGAGAACATGTGTTTGAGTGTGACACTGGGTATTGCAGAAAGCAATGTTTGCTGTTTAAACGATAAGTTGAAACATTTATTGGAAATAAATATCTTGGCAGAAGAAAAATGAGCATTAATTCAATAAATAATTAGGAAAACAGGAAATAAAATAATTTTTTAAAAGAGCTCTGAAGACAATTGGCAGATTCTAAAGCACCAATTATTAATAGAGAAAGTTTCAATAAAAAAGCGTTAAAAAAACAAAAAATTACGGCTAAAAAAGAAAAAAAGACAAATGAAAAGAACAATACTTGTGTTTTGTACGCACATTGGGGCAGCTAAGGTTTGGTTGGGAGGGTGTTGTGTACATTGGGGCAGCTGTGGATTGGTTGGGAGGGTGTTGTGTACATTGGGGCAGCTGTGGATTGGTTGGGAGGGTGTTGTGTACATTGGGGCAGCTGTGGATTGGTTGGGAGGGTGTTGTGTACATTGGGGCAGCTGTGGATTGGTTGGGAGGGTGTTGTGTACATTGGGGCAGCTGTGGATTGGTTGGGAGGGTGTTGTGTACATTGGGGCAGCTGTGGATTCGTTGGGAGGGTGTTGTGTACATTTCCTGTAAACAATTCGGCTGCTTCTTCGGCGGGTTTTTTGTTCAAAATAGGAGTAGAATCTACCAAAATCGTCCCTATCTCACAAGAGTTAAAGAAACCACCCAGGAAGAAGCCGATATAACCGTAAATTTTGCGGAAACCGCCGAAGAATCACCCGAACCAGTGGCCCATGGGACAACCAGATAATTATTTACGGGCGATTCCTCGGCGGTTTCTGAGCATGGAATCTTCCGAACTGGAGGATTCTTTGGGTGATTCCATTTCGCCACCAAGAAGCACCGAGAAAACGCCCAGTTGGGTAGATTCTAAGCATGGAATCATCAGATTGGTATGGTTGGTTGGTCAGGTCAGATTGGTTCCAACTGGAATCACCCAAAGAAACATCCCTATTTTTTAGCGGGTTGGGGCAGCTGTGGATTGGTTGGGAGGGTGTTGTGTACATTGCGGCAACTGTGGATTGGTTGGGAGGGTGTTGTGTACATTGAAGAGGCTGCCTATTGGTTGGGAGGGTGTTGTGTACATTGGGGAGGCTGCCTATTGGTTGGGAGGGTGTTGTGTACATTGGGGCAGCTGTGGATTGGTATTGGTTGGGAGGGTGTTGTGTACCTTGGACTATTACTCAGACATTAAATTTTTTTAAAGTACAGACGTAAAAAGGCACAAAAGTACTTGGAAAGTTTAGTGACGCATGCGTTCACAAATTATCGCAGTTCAAAATCGGAAGACGCTTAAAAATGGCCATTAGCAATAGATAATACTGTTTAAATAAAAATTTTTAAATAAATTTAATGTAGCGAAAAAAATTACATAAAAATATATTTTGTTATAATTAATTGGGCAATAAATTTAATTCGTATAGTATTTTCCTTTTTTAATTGATTAGCGGATCACCTTTTGGCATCAGCAGCAGCAGCAGCAGCTGCAGCAGCCGGGTTCTCAATAAATTTCTGCTTATTATTCTCTTCAAACCAGGCATTCCATCGGCCAGTGAGTAGGTCGAATTTTCTACCCTGACCAAATGGTTGAGTTCTCAGAGCCTGGTCTAGACTAGGGTCCATTGTGCCGCCAAGACAGGGATCTCGCGGCAATAGCCTAGGCTCGATAGCTTTGTGCAGACTATTCAAACTGGTGCCATGATTCTGCAGCCGCTGACGCATCTTAGATGATAATAGGAAGCTCAATAAGCGAAATGCCACATCAAATATTCGGCCAGCTCTCACTATGTGAATCTGTTTAACTCGCACTGGCAACGCCTTCGAGATCACTTCGTGTATGCGGTTAAGGTAGGAGTCGCGTTGCAGATTGCGAATCTGATGCCACTTTAGGCCGTGCAGGTCTAGGATTATCGACACGCCATTCACCTGAGCAAGCGTTTCACGGTTAGGGGATTACATATAATACAAGCTGATGGAATGAATCTAGGATCATAGAATTCTTACAGATATTTCTAATACTAAAAGGAACATGTTTAGAATACTCGTGACGTGAAGATAAGAAGTCTCCTACTAACTCATGACCAGTTCCAGCCATGACGCTCACTGACTCATGACCAGTTCCAGCCATGACCCTCACTGACTCATGACCAGTTCCAGCCATGACCCTCACTGACCCATGACCAGTTCCAGCCATGACCCTCACTGACTCATGACCGGTTCCTGCCATGACCCTCACTGACTCATGACCGGTTCCTGCCATGACCCTCACTGACTCATGACCAGTTCCAGCCATGACTCTCACTGACCCATGACCAGTTCCAGCCATGACCCTCACTGACTCATGACCAGTTCCAGCCATGACCCTCACTGACTAATGACCGGTTCCAGCCATGACACTCACTGACTCATGACCAGTTCCAGCCATGACCCTCACTGACTCATGACCAGTTCCAGCCATGACCCTCACTGACTCATGACCAGTTCCAGCCATGACCCTCACTGACTCATGACCAGTTCCAGCCATGACCCTCACTGACCCATGACCAGTTCCAGCCATGACCCTCACTGACTCATGACCGGTTCCTGCCATGACCCTCACTGACTCATGACCAGTTCCAGCCATGACTCTCACTGACCCATGACCAGTTCCAGCCATGACCCTCACTGACTCATGACCAGTTCCAGCCATGACCCTCACTGACTAATGACCGGTTCCAGCCATGACCCTCACTGACTCATGACCAGTTCCAGCCATGACTCTCACTGACCCATGACCAGTTCCAGCCATGACCCTCACTGACTCATGACCAGTTCCAGCCATGACCCTCACTGACTAATGACCAGTTCCAGCAATGACCCTCACTGACTCATGACCAGTTCCAGCCATGACCCTCACTGACTCATGACCAGTTCCAGCCATGACCCTCACTGACTCATGACTAGTTCCAGCCATGACCCTCACTGACTCAAGACCAGTTCCAGCCATGACCCTGACTCATGACCATTTCCAGCCATGACCCTGACTCATGACCAGTTACAGCCATGACCCTGACTCATGACCAGTTGGATAGGCCTTATCCCACCGAGCTCAACGTGACTCACCTGAGTCTCCTCTTCCTGCAGTGCCGCCTCCATGAGTACGCCGACAGTTCTGAGCAGTTCAGTACGCGACACCCTGTCGCAGTCCCATTCGCCAACGCGGCACAGAACTAGAAGCCGGCCTTCGGCGTCGCGTTCAGGCAGCAGGCAGAATAGGCTGGGATGACTCTCTAAGACTGGTCGAATTCCCTCCGGATTGAAGTTGGTAAACACATCGGCCAAGTGATTGCGAACCTGTTAGAGTTTAACGAACTGTTAATTACAGTTTTAGCAAATCTTAAATGCCAATTACGACTAGAAAAGTATGCAGGCTTCAGAAATTCTAAATTTCTATTTCACTTGTTTTAAATAACTAAACTATTAACTTAACAAGCTATTATTGATTTAACACAATTTTCACATTAGGAGATATTTTACTCCCTCAGATTTAACTTCCCTAGAATTATTTTCGAAGGTTCAACTTGCTATACATAATTTCTTAGAAAAAAATATTTTGTTGACGATAGGCTTTTTAAAAGCCTTACTTCCTGTAGTTAATTAGATAATTACGCATATAGACGTTTCAATTGCAGTCTCTCACAATCCAACAGTTTCTCTAAAGTCTAAGAATTAATATGTGCATATGTGCAATACAAATTTATATATAAACATCTAATACACTTTAATATAGTCTTCTAAAAGCAGCAGAGACTAAAAAACACACTTTTCATTTGATAATTTAGCATAAAATTTATTAAATAAACAATCACGAATAAAACACGAGATATTGGGCTCTTAATATTCAACGCCCAGATACGAAACACTCAATGATTAGATAACTCAAGTAAATAAATGTCAACACATTCCAAATAGAGAGAGAGTTTGAAACTAGATAAATGACTGGCTTTATAGTATGATGAAGCTTTATATTATTATGGTCCAAAAATAACATTGCGAAAATACAAATGTCATTAAAAAATAGTCACGAAAGAAATTTGAGACCGCGAAAGATGTGCTTTGGTGAAGAGTGTGAAAATTAGTCAGATAGTGAGAGATAGAAAATGGTAGTCAGGAAGTGAGAGCCAAGAAACAAGTGTCAGGAAGTGAGAGTCAGGAAGTGAGAGTCAGGAAGTGAGAGTCAAGAAACAAGTGTCAGGAAGTGAGAGTCAAGAAACAAGTGTCAGGAAGTGAGAGTCAAGAAACAAGTGTCAGGAAGTGAGAGCCAAGAAACAAGTGTCAGGAAGAGAGTGTCAAGAAACAAGTGTCAGGAAGTGAGAGTCAAGAAACAAGAGTCAGGTAGTGAGAGTCAGGAAGTGAGAGACGGGAGGTGAGAGTCAGGAAGTGAGAGTCAGGAAGTGAGAGCCAAGAAACAAGTGTCAGGAAGTGAGAGTCACGAAGTGAGAGTCAAGAAACAAGTGTCAGGAATTGAGAGTCAAGAAACAAGTGTCAGGAAGTGAGAGTCAAGAAACACGTGTCAGGAAGTGAGAGTCAAGAAACAAGTGTCAGGAAGTGAGAGTCAAGAAACAAGTGTCAGGAAGTTAGAGTCAAGAAACAAGTGTCAGGAAGTGAGAGTCAAGAAACAAGTGTCAGGAAGTGAGAGTCAAGAAGTGAGAGACGGAAGGTGGGAGTCAGGAAGTGAGTCAGTAGCTTCGAAGTTTATCAGGAAGTGGCGGTATAGAATAATTCAAACACTGATAGCCATAAACGCACGGATCCTCACCTGGAGATAAGCTCTAATTCGCTGATGGGCACTCTCTACATTTAACTTTCTATGCCGCAGGAATTTAATTAGGAAAGCATAATCAGTGCGACAATCCAGTTGCGGGTCGTAGAGAATTAAATCTCGCAAAGTAGCTAGCGATTGGCTCCGAGTAGAATCTGTCTCGCCTAGCTCAACAGCTGCTCGTTGGAGGGTGAACTCCGACAGATTCGAACCTACAACCTCCGCAGCTGGCGTGTTAGCATACACTAGATTTATTGCCTCATCAGTTGCTGGATGTTCTGGTGAGAATGAGTCGCCTTCACTAGACATTGTAATTTAATATTTTAGGTCTTCTATTTTAGATTTCTAAAGGAATAGACGAGAATAGCATAAAATTGCTGCAAAATATTCAGTTGGTTAGTAAAAATATTGTCTGGAATAAGTTTAAGTTCTTACCGTCTTACTATGTAATTAGGGGGCTCTTGCGTAGTAATTTGAGCATTGGATTCACGACTTAAAGGTCAGGGGTTCGATTCCCGCCTTCACTGGAACAATTTTTCCCCTTTTACAAAGACACTAAACTCTAGATTGCTACAGTTCAGCCCGCTGTTAAATGGGCACCAGGATTAGGTCTGTGAAAATTCAGGGTTGAGAGTGGCTTCCCCCAGTCCATGGACTGAAAAGCCATGTGAAGGTTTTATAATGAAAATTATTAGCAGCTGACAGCTTAGGTGGCTGTTGGCTGCACATCTGAGACAATAAGGGGCAGTTTGAATAAGTAATTTATGACTTATTATGTACATATAAAAATCCAAGAGACTTTAGAAATACACTTTTAGAAGCATCCACTCCTGAATGGATACCTAGCTAATGCTGGTACAAATTCAACTTAACATGGATGTAACTAGGTTACTAATGTACTACCCAGTCTAAGTAGTCCTATATGTATTGGAGCACACAAGACCATATATTGAATTATAACTGACTATCACACTGACAAAACCCAAATTTAAATGTAAACCTAAAAATGTTAAAAAATTTTACTTGCTAAAAACTTCAACTAACTTCATCAAACATTGTTTAAATTTGATAAAATGTTAGGTAAAGAGAATAATAATTAAAGAGCAAAATAGCCCAAATACTATAAGGGCCAGTTCTCTTAAAGGTCTTAGGTCACTGTGTGCTTGGCCTGTTTCAGAGAGACATGCAACATTGTTGGCTGTCATAACTGACATATTTGTAGCAAGTCAAGGATCCTTCTTATCATCAACCAAATGGTGCTCTTAGGAACATACATCATCACTGACCAATGGGCTACATACAACACATTAGCTAGTCATCTAAAGTTCTTACCATTTATTGCACTTCTAGGACCCCAACCAAGAGGCCTACTCTATCAGTATTGAAGGCATGTGGACTAGGCCGCCCATGTCCTATAGCAGGCATTTGAGCCATGGCATAATCAATAGGGTAATGTATCATCAACCAAACAAGAATGTGTATTTTTTTTACTTCAAACTTAAGCTACAGATTTTCTATTTAAGATATGATGATAAATCAAAAGCCAAGTTATAGAAAACAGTTACATCTTTCTAAAAAGTATCTACTTTTGCTATTTTGTCAAATAGAATAAAAGTTATTCCTGCTTTTTATCTAAAACCGAACAATGATTTTCATGTATCTTCAAATCAAACAGAGAATTTGATGTTTGGTTTTATAATTTGAGTGAGTGGTTTATTCTTATTTTAAGGAGTAAACTATCATGAATTATGTCATTTGAAAGCATTTTTCATGTTCTATAAATAACTACATTTATGGTCATTTAATTGGCAAGCAACCACATACAATCTTCGTCTAAAGTACATACTGAAAAAATGTTGGTAAAAAGTATGCTTTTGCAATAAAAATTTCTACTGAAACATCTATATCTTTCTTTCCTCTTATTGCTTCATTGCACATCATGCCTCAGCTTGTAGATAATTTCTTCAACTTTCAAATTAGTTGTTCTGTGAAACACAATAGCTTGTTTCTGTCTTGCATGAGACCAAGGAAGGAGTCAAAATTCTTGTTCGGTTTTGAAGATACACTGTTCGGTTGATGATACATTACCCTAGCCTATTTGAAATGTACCACTTGTACCAAATGTTCATGTGGCACAATGCTTTACTAGACCATCAATTCAGCATCACACTTTAATGGATTATTAATTATTATCTAGTCTGATCTGACTAAAATGTCCTTACTTTCCTGGCTTATTATTTTTTAGAAAGTAAAAAATGAGTTAAAATAATTTAGAGCTGTAAAAAAGATTGCCATGTAATGTAAATCATGATAATGTAATATACACTTTGTACTAGAATGTAATGTGAATGTCTTAGAATTTATAACTTTTTATAATGCTAGGATTTTTCTGAAAGTTTTGGAGCTAATAAGTAGCCTTTAAATATGCATAGCCAACCAAACATTTTCATTTCCAAACATTGCTAATAGTTGCATCTGTCACACTGAAGGGCATACTGCGTAGCAACAACCAACTACATGGCAAACATGTAGGTACCAATAACAAGGCTAGTTAGACAAGTCTTAGGCCTAGTGCCCTCAACTCTGATAAGTGATAAAATAGAAAAAAAATTTATTGTCACAATGAGACCTTGCAGCCATCAGCCACACAGTGGCTCATAAGAGGGGGAAGTGTCAAAAATGTCAAATGTAAATGTAGCTGCATTATCCTTAGGCTAACTGAAACTGATTAGCACTTTCAAATTAAAAACTGAAATAGCAAATAAAATTTGGCCTGGTGCTCTTTTGTTGTAAAGGAACAGATAGGCCTAGTGTTAGCAGAGAGGATAGCTTTCCTTATATCATGGAAGTTAGATAATTAGTAAATACAATTATTAAAAAAGTATATATTTTTAGCGACATGGAAAAAGTTTACAACATATCCTTGAAAAGTCACTCGTCAGTCGTCTATACAGCGAACAGCGAAGCCAAATTTTTTAGACAAACCAAGTTCAAATTATATTAGACAAACTATAGACGATACATAACAAAAGTAACTAATTTGCAACAAAAATACTTTTTGCTATGACTATTGTCATTACTGCTGCTGTGTAAATTTTATGTTAATCTGATAAGCGTGCTTAAAAACAGGTAAGTCCTAGATTTATTAACTCATCGCGCGCTGCGCTACACGCGCGAATGGCTGGCTCCATTTTGTTGCACAACAAACTAATTAGTGCTGTACGACGTATGTGTTTCTGCAAACCCGTTTTTTGCTGTTTCACCACGCTCTCGAAGCTCTTTTTATGCGTGATGCACAGAATGCATGTTATATATATCTCTATTATTACTATTATAATCTATCTATAGTACTCGTGATTTCGATATTTGCGAATAGACTAACCCAGTAAATACTTAAGTGACGTTAAGTCTAGGCCTAATTTAAATTAAAATTTTAGATTGTCTAATTTAAAAAGGTCTTATTTAAAAATAGTATAATTAGCAAACTGTTGTGACTCTAAGCCCTTAACAATGCTTGGCCTACGCCTAGGTCTTGTTTGGGTTGCATACACACACTTAGCTTGTAGCTTCAGCTTGCTAGTATTTAATTCATTGCACCTTGAATAGGTAGCTGACTGTATATGAGCAGTCACTTAAATACTAGTCCTAGCTGCCTAGACTCTAGGCCTAAATATCATCATAATTTTAAACATAAACTCCAAACATAATTTGGCTTATGTTTAAGTCCTATGGCTTATTATAGGTATGCAATTTATTGCTCATTTATTGATAGGCCTAGGGCAATAACATAAGTAGTAGGCCTTGAGGGCCTATTTGTATTTTTTGTAGCAACTATATTCTAGAAAAAAGTTAACTATATATAGCGCCTAATAATAGATATTTACAAATTAACAACATAATTACTTGTCTTAGGTATAGGCCTATTTATGATATATTTTTTTTACAGAAGGCTGAGAGCCTAAGACTTTTTAGTAAAGACATTAATAAGTATTTTAAACATTCATTTTGATTTAATGAATAGGCCTTTAAACTGATATAGGAAGTCCATTGTAAAAAACTAATGGCTGTGGATTAGAGCACTATGAATCAGTAAAAGGCATTAAGCATAGCAGATGTATATCTAGGCGTCCATATTCAAGAAATTTGCTTTTATTATTTAGGGCATTTTTGGGCAGAAATTTAAAGTTTTCCGAAGTATCAGCATAGATTTTAAAAGTGGTAAAAGCAACAGGGCAGAAAAATATGCAATACTCATAGGTGGGTTTAGGAACAATCACATTTGTGATAGTGCACTCCTCAATACACAAGACAGTGTATGCAGTTTGAACAAAATTGATTAGATGAGGGGCCTACAAAATGATCAAATTAGCAGGATAAGACTGCTAAGGTGCATAGCAATGTGCCAGATCCTTTCATGGTGCAACCAAGTCTGAAGAGTGACAGCAGATTAGACCTCTATGCACATTCTTGTAATTCTCTTTCTTGATACCAGAGACACCAGTGGTATAGAATTTTGCCTCAATTAGTGACTCACATGACAACACACAATAAGGTCCTTGCAACTATCATGGAAAACAGCTACATCTTACAAAGGCAGACACCTTCAATTGCAATAGAAACCAATTGCAATTGCAATACAAATAAAAATTGTCTTGAGATCTAGTAGAGGCACATAAAGGGCCACACATATAATGATATAATCACATAATATAATATTTTGTCAGATTATAATTTGAGCATCTACACTCTACAGAGCACAGGTGGCAAGAACTGCAAACACTTATAAGCGCATTCATGTGTTCTGCTTGTAGAAAAAATGCACCTAATAGACAATATTTAATTTATTTATCTTTATTAATCCAAAAATAAATTAAACCAAAAGATCACAGCAACTTGTATATTGTAAGCTTTGATACATTGACAAAAATGTGTCATAACTATACGTGTACCCAAATTCAAGCCCTAAACATTTTCGGTTTTAATTATTTTTATTTTTTTAATTATTTGGTTTTTCACAGCTTCATGTGAGCTGCCTATTTAGGTATTCCTTTATAATGAGGCCTAAGATCTTAATAATAGTACAAAAAAGGCTAAAAACCCAATATTGACCAGCTTTAAATACTTGAATTGGTTCATTGACCATAGTGCATGAAGTGTCTTATCTGAATTATTGGGTCTCTGGATCAGGTCAATAGAGCTTATAGGACATGTCAACTATAGAAGTTAACAAGAGATGCTTTATAGCACAGTATATTTCCAAGGAATAAAAAGTTTCTAGTTCACTATTTGAGAAATTCAGTAAAATTCGTAGCCTAAGTTAACTTTTATGTTCTAGCAAAGAAGTATTAGTTTCATTGAAAATGGTTAACTAAACAAGTTTGCAAGATTTATTGCTATATTGCAAATTTATGAAATAAACATTACTTATTCTTTTCAATTTTATTGCAGCAAAGGTCAACAAAATTGTAAAATTTAACAAATAAATATATTTAAATACAATACAATGGCAACGGCAAAAGACATTGTACCGGTACCAGAGCAGCATTCGTCTTTGGCTGCAGACATAATGGAAGAGCCTCTTAGAAAACGACTGCGTAGATCTGCCGACTTAGTATCATCTGATGCCAATGATGCTGTCGCTTCAACGAATGGCAAAGACAATCCAGACGATAGCATGTCTGGCCTAGGTCCGCCAGTTAAGGATGACACTCTGGGCTCTTTGCTGTCTCCCGCCGAAGCTTATTCTAGGAAACGGCGAACACCAGGTAGAGATCAGGCCATAGAGCAGCAGCATCTCGCTCCAGGGCCATCAGAGACCGGCGCCGGTGGTATGGCCCGCCTGAGGCGCCAATCGCGCACACCGGAGGGTCGAGACGGCGGACGCGACGGAGTCAAAGATGGTCGGGCCGAGAGACGATTCGCCAAAGCTCAAGAGCTGGCTGCCACTGAGGCAAACTATGTTAGAATTTTGCAGGTAAGGCTACTTGCTATTTTGTGTTGATGAATTTACACCTGAATTACCACCCAGGAAAAATAATCATAAACTAATATAGACACTCAGAATCCTATCTGGACCGCAAATAATCTGTACACCCCACATCTCATCTGTACACCTCACATCCCATCTGTACACCCCACATCCCATCTGTACACCCCACATCCCATCTAGACACCCCACATTCCAGCTAGACACCCCAAATCCCATCTGGACACCCCACATTCCAGCTAGACACCCCAAATCCCATCTGGACACCCCACATCCCATCTGGACACCCCACATCCCATCTGGACACCCCAAATCTCATCTGTACACCCCACATCCCATCTGTACACCCCACATCCCATCTAGACACCCCACATCCCATCTGTACACCCCACATCCCATCTGTACACCTCACATCCCATCTGTACACCCCACATCCCATCTAGACACCCCACATCTCATCTAGACACCCCACATTCCAGCTAGACACCCCACATCCCATCTAGACACCCCACATCCCATCTAGACACCCCACGTCCCATCTAGACACCCCACATCCCATCTAGACACCCCACATCCCATCTAGACACCCCACATCCCATCTAGACACCCCACATCCCATCTAGACACCCCACATTCCAGCTAGACACCCACTCTCATCTAGACACCACACATCCCATCTGGACACCCCACATCCCATCTAGACACCCCACATTCCAGCTAGACACCCACTCTCATCTAGACACCCAACATCCTATCTGGACACCCCACATCCCATCTAGACACCCCACATCCCATCTAGACACCCGACATTCCAGCTAGACACCCCACATCCCATCTAGACACGCCACATCCCATCTAGACACCCCACATTCCAGCTAGACACCCACTCTCATCTAGACACCACACATCCCATCTGGACACCCCACATCCCATCTAGACACCCCACATTCCAGCTAGACACCCACTCTCATCTAGACATCCCACATCCCATCTGTACAATCAACATCCTATCTGTACAATCAACATCCCATCTGTACACTCCACATCCAACCTGTACAACCCACATCCAATCTGTACACCCCACATCCCATCTGTACACCCCACATCCCATCTAGACACCCACTCTTATCTAGACACCCCACATCCAATCTGTACAATCAACATCCATCTGTACACTCCACATCCAACCTGTACAACCCACATCCAATCTGTACACCCCACATCCCATCTGTACAATCCACATCCCATCTGTACACCCCACATTCCATCTGTACATCCCACATCCTACTGGAACAACCCACATCCCATCTGTACACCCGCATTGCATTCCGCCCAGGTAATTGTCAATGTAATCCGGTCAGAAGTAGCGGAACTATTGCCGCCAAAAGCGACGGACTTGATTTTCACCGGCCTGGCGCCAATCTATGAGCTGCATCGCGACATCGAAGCCGAGCTCAGGGCTGCTATCACCAACTGGGACGGCGCCAGTACTACAGTGGGCAGCGTGTTCGCCTCCAGAGCCGATCGTCTTAGTCAGCTCTATCCGCCGTTTGTCAACTTTTTCAATCAGGCCAAAGAGGAACTGGCGAGATGGGAGAAAAGGTGTCCGAGATTTCGGGCCTACCTGCGCCAGTGTCGGGCTAGGCCGGAGTGCCTTCGCCAGTCTTTGGGCGACCTCATGATTCGGCCTGTACAGAGGCTGCCGTCTGTGACACTGATTCTAGCTGATCTACTCAAGTATACAGGTGAGTAAGGCGTTCTTTATTTACAATTAGTTTTTTAGAGTTTCGGATTTTCGCTTTGAGCATTAAAATCCGGCGGATCTAAAATTCAAATGCCAAATATGTGAATGTGATTACTCAAAACGACACGTAAGAATTAGATTCCTATAATCTAAAATGTAAATATTAATATCAATAGAAGGAAGCTCAGATATTCTTACAAAATGCTAATAATCCTGGGAGAAAAAGTAATCCGAATCCTAGGAGAATAAGTAATCCGAATCCTGGGACTAAAAGTAATCCGAATCCTAGGAGAATAAGTAATCCGAATCCTGGGACTAAAAGTAATCCGAATCCTAGGAGAATAAGTAATCCGAATCCTGGGACTAAAAGTAATCCGAATCCTAGGAGAATAAGTAATCCGAATCCTGGGACTAAAAGTAATTCAAATACTGGGATTAAAAGTAATCCAAATACTGGGATAAAAAGCTAGTCTGAATCCTGGGATTAAAAAGAATCCGAATCCTGGGACTAAAAGTAATCCAAATACTGGGATAAAAAGCTAGTCCGAATCCTGGGATTAAAAAGTAGATTCGAATCCTAGGATAAAAAGTAATTTAAATCCTAGGACAAAAAGAAATCCGCATCCTAGGATAAAAAGAAATCCGCATCCGAGGATAAAAAGAAATCCGCATCCTGGGATTAAAAAGGAGATTCGAATTACTAAATAAAAAATTAAATAGATTCGAATAAAATAATAATAAAAATTGCAGGAGGGCGATCATTTGGTGTGAACACACACGCACACAGATACTGTACGCAGGCACACCCTCACATGTGTGTACATCTGCCTTGACTTTCTCATTGTCAGGCAGTGTACACTCTCACTGTGCCTCGGAGGTTGGCCCCCAAGGGCGTAAATTGCACGACAAGCCCCCAAGCCTTCTCTCCGCGGCTGCGCCCCCCAATAAATGTGGCCTAACCGTCGAATCGAACTTAGGGACCTTGGTGAGGGAGGCAAACGCGTTAACCGCTCTGCCACCGACCCCCCATCAAGGTAACATTGTTGATATGCGTCTTTACTGGGAGGTTCAGATCTCGGTCTTAGATCGTGCGATTACAAGTTAACCATCACAGAATCTAGCCAACTATGATACGCTTCTGCATAATTTTGTAAAATTCTAAAATTCAGGATTTTCTAAATTCAGTGATCTCTCAAATAGAATACTGTCAGTAGTCTTCGTAGGTAGTTTTCTTATAATTCTAAACGCACATATTTTTCAAAACCTCAGGCGAAGACTCGCCAGACTACGCCTGTCTGCAGCGAGCTCTGTCCTCTGTCCGCCGAGTGTTGGAGCACATTAACGAGGAGAAACGAACCACCGACCTGCGCGTTGCTCTGTTCGACGTAATGAACGAAGTAGAGAATTTCCCGCCGTATTTATTGTCGGCTCATCGCAGCATTGTGGATCGATTCGATGTCGTTGAAGTTGGCTTGGCTGGCACAGGAATCTGCCGGCCAGGAGCTGCGCTGACTCTGTTTCTGCTCACTGACTACCTGTTGGTTACGAAGCGCAGGCAGTCGATTAGTTCGTCCGCTTCTAACGCCTCGGGTGGTGGAGGCGGCGGCGTTGTCGGCTCGGGAGCGTCTTGTCATCACAGGTCTCATCACAGATGTCCTTTATATCTTTGTTAGCCAATTCAGCGTTCCATATCTGCCGAAAATCTTAAACTTTTGGACTTTTGAACTATCAGATTCACACACAAGTTTTTTAACTTAATAGTAATCAAAAAACTTTCGGGAGAGCTCTGGCCAATGGCGCATCATTAAGTAACATTAGACCTGCAGCCAGCGACGAAGTGATTCTGCCCATTTCGCTGACTCCTGGGCACACACGCACACAGATACCGTCCGCAGGCACCACACACAGCTGTGTACATCTGCTCCGGCTTTCTCATCGTCAGGCAGTGTACAATCTCACTGTGCCTTGGAGGTTGGCCCTCAAAGGCGTAAAGCGCACGAAAGCCCTCAAAGCATTCTCTCCGCGGCTGCGCCCCAAATTTAATTTGGCCTCGCCGCGGAATCGAGCTCAGGGATATTGATGCGAGAGGCAAACGCGTTACGGGGGCGAGTGGGTCAGCGGCTAACGTCGCTGCCTCGCACTCCAAAGGACGCTAGTTCGATTCACCCTTCAAGTCACGATTAATTTCGGGACTTGTTGGGAGGTTTGGACAGTAGCGACCGGCGGAGGTGCACCGTATTTCGTGCAATCAAAGCTTGAAATAATAGCTTCGCTCCTACCTTCTGTGTGCCTGTTCTGCGTTGTGTGAGTTGTGTGCGTTGGCGCTGGGGCGTGAGACCTTGCGGGGGGTGGCTGGGGGGCGGGTGTACACCGCCGCGCGCTTTCTGGACTTCCGTCAGCGCGATTGGATAAGTGTACACTCATCACCCGGCCCCCCCTGAGGACTGATTTCTTATCAGCCTTCCGCCCCGGCTTGGTCTGCTATGTGCATGTGGGGCTGGGGTGGGGACACTGCTGCCTATTCTGGGTGCCTCCTGCCCTCCCCGGCTGGTCTGTGCTGCTGTGTGTGGTGCCTGCTCAGGGGAGGCGGCGCGATGGGCGCTAAGCGCCTAGTTCGCCGGTCTGGGGGCGTGCCGCTCAGTCGCTTGTGCGACAAGTGCCCCGGGCCCCCCTGCAAATAGATAGAGAGGCAAATGCGTTAGACCGCTCTGCCTCTAACCCCTTAGTTTTCCGATTTGCAAAATTTCGGATATCCAGAAATTTGTCGCACTTCCCACATCCCTAAGTCTGTCATCAAACCTCTGATCCCCAGGAACTTCCCAGCAACCTTACAATCCAGGGCCTCCTATCTCCTCTCTCTAGGTCGCCTCGGCCAGGTCACGGCTCCATATCCATTCGCACTCCGTCTGCTACTAAGCCTCTGCGCTATCTCGAACTTCTGCCATTGAATTCGGTTCGAGCTGTGCACGATATTCGTTCCTCTGCGGCCGATCCAGACGATCGTAGAAGATTATTTGCCATTGAGTGCCGTCTGGCTGAAGCTGATAACGAGGAGCCAGGTGGTGACGAGGTAAGGCTCTTTAACTAGTCTGTTCCATCCAGCTCGTAATATATAAAAACTTTATATATCTCCTTTTGAAACTTGAACTTCTTCGGCGGAACAATAATTAGATGACGAGTTGTTTACTATCAAATTTTTGTGCTTAGTTGCTCCCGCTGTTTACCCGAGCTAGAAGCCTTAGTCTCTAATTGTTTTTACATTTACCACGTTTTAGGCTGACCCGCCGTGTCAATTCTGCTTTGCCCTGGCTGAACCGCTAGTTGTTAGCGCCACTACTGCTGGCAGTGGTGGTGGAGGCTCCAACGAAGACTCCAATCTCAACATTGAAGCTTCTACTGAAGCCGCCAGTGGCGCCCGCGATAAAGCCTCAATTCTGCGCGGCGTCTGCGAACAAATCGGACGCTTGACCTGCTGCGCCAATCCTTTGGACCTATTGCTGACCCACTCCGACCCGGCCGGCTTTCCGCTTGACCTAGTTGGCCTGTTTGATAGACAGAATCTGTTGAGCGCCAAGGCTCGACGCTTCGGTCGTCGAGTGGTCACTCGGGTGTTGTCGAATCGAACGCCAAGGCGAACCTTGTCTCGAGCTCTGCTTGCAGCCGCTGCGGCCGCTGCCGCCGGAAATTCTTCTAGTCAGCAACAGCAGCCCCAGTTGGGAAAGTCTGCCAATGCTGGGACGGAATCGCCGGCCACAACTGCAAGCCCTATGGCTGCTAAAGAGTCAGCCGATAATGTAGCTACTAATAGTAGTAGCCACTATAGAGAAGCTGATGTTAATATGGCCGTGAGTTGCTTCTTATTCTTATTTATGTACTCGTATTTGCTTGTGTCTATGTGAGTGTGCTCATGTGTCTGTATGAGTGTGCTCATGTGTCTGTATGAGTGTGCTCATGTGTCTTTATGGGTGTGCTTATGTGTCTATATGAGTGTGCTCATGTGTCTGTATGAGTGTGCTCGTGTCTTTATGAGTGTGCTCATGTGTCTGCATGAGTGTGCTCATGTGTCTGTATGAGTGTGCTCATGTGTCTTTATGGGTGTGCTCATGTGTCTATATGAGTGTGCTCATGTGTCTGTATAAGTGTGCTCATGTGTCTGTATGAGTGTGCTCGTGTCTTTATGAGTGTGCTTATGTGTCTGTATGAGTGTGCTCATGTGTCTGTATGAGTGTGCTCATGTGTCGATGAGTGTGCTCATGTGTCTGTATGAGTGTGCTCATGTGTCTGTATGAGTGTGCTCATGTGTCTGTATGAGTGTGCTCATGTGTCTGTATGAGTGTGCTCATGTGTCTATGTGAGTGTACTCATGTGTCTGTATGAGTGTACTCATGTGTCTGTATGAGTGTGCTCATGTGTCTGTATGAGTGTGCTCATGTGTCTTTATGAGAGTGCTTATGTGTCTGTATGAGTGTGCTCATGTGTCGATGAGTGTGCTAATGTGTCTGTATGAGTGTGCTCGTGTCTTTATGAGTGTGCTCATGTGTCTGCATGAGTGTGCTCATGTGTCTGTATGAGTGTGCTCATGTGTCTGTATAAGTGTGCTCATGTGTCTGTATGAGTGTGCTCGTGTCTTTATGAGTGTGCTTATGTGTCTGTATGAGTGTGCTCATGTGTCTTTATGAGTGTGCTCATGTGTCGATGAGTGTGCTCATGTGTCTGTATGAGTGTGCTCATGTGTCTGTATGAGTGTGTTCATGTGTCTGTATGAGTGTCCTCATGTGTCTGTATGAGTGTGCTCATGTGTCTTTATGAGTGTGCTCATGTGTCGATGAGTGTGCTCATGTGTCTGTATGAGTGTGCTCATGTGTCTGTATGAGTGTGCTCATGTGTCTGTATGAGTGTGCTCATGTGTCTTTTTGAGTGTGCTTATGTGTATTGATTAAATAGCATTTTTTCTCTTGAAGGACACAGCTGGAACACCTCGTATGACCACTGCGCCACTGGCAGAAAGCAATCAGCAGCAGATTCAACAGCAGCTGTTTAAAAAGCCAGACAAGCGACCAAAATCTCGACCCAGTAGCTCTCTAATGAGCTCCGTCTGTCGTCTCGGCTGGGTCTCGCTTCGACACAGCGTTGCAGGCGGGAAAAAATCAACAATTCCAGCTGCTGCTGCTGCCTCTGCTGTCACTGCTTCTAGCTCATCAGCAGTCACAACTACTTCATCTGGGCGTCTAACTAGAAAGCAACAGCTAGCTAGCAGTGGATCGCTGTCCAGGGTTCTTAGAAAAGTAAATATACTGAAATACTAATTGCCAAACACTTTTCTGAGTAGGACACCTCTTTATCAGATTGGAACACACTATTATCTGATTAGAACACTCTCTATCTCGTTAGAACACACTCTTATCTGATTAGAACACATTTACGTAGTTCATGCATGACTCCCGATATGTATCGAAAAAAATCTCACAATGCTCAGCAGGGCACCGCCATGGACTGCAGCTCAAGCAGCTTGGCTTCCCTAGCTGGCATCGCATCGGGAACCTCAAACGAGCCGCACGAAGACGATCCTACGGAGGCGTACGTTGACATTGACGACGATGACGACTACGATCAGGATGATTTTCACCGAAAACGCGAGCAGCAGTTTGACGCAATGTCCGTCTCTGGCGCCTCGGCTATCGGCGTAGGTCATCGTTCCTCTCGACTGTACGACCAAATGTCTATGGCTAGAGCGTCTACGGCTACGCTGGCCAATGTCGAGCAGGTAATTGATAGGCGTATTAAATGATGTTTTCCAATGGGTGAAGGAATAGAATGGATTGCTAGTCTAGCCTCCAATGGGTGAAGGAATAGAATGGATTGCTAGTCTAGCCTCCAATGCTTCATCCCTTATATCCTTCTCAAATCCCATCAGCTTCGCGCCGGATCCCTAAGGGATTCTTCATCGTCTTCGGCCGCAGCTGGCGGTCTACCAGCCGCAGCCGCCCACGCCTCCTCCAGTCGATTCAGCATCGGCGGTGCCGGCGGCAGCAACGCCGGCGTTGGCGGCGGTCCCTCGTCATCGTCGCTGGCTTCATCTTCAGCCAAGCGGTTTCGCAAGCACTTCAGCTCTTGGAGCCTCTTCAACAAGGGCAAGTGATGCCGATTGGAATTGTGTAGCAACAAGAAATAGTGTGGCCATTTGCTTATATTTCTACTTGTGAGTAGAGTAGTGAAGCACATGGCATTTTAACCTAAATAGTTATTCTTTTTTATAGCTTACGAATTAAGTGTTTCTGTCGAGTGTAAAACATGAAGCACGCAATTAACAATGTTGTGGCAATTCACATACTACTCGTACTTATGTTAACTTAGTAGCATTTATTGTCGAATTATGGCTCAAAAGTTTTTTTGTATCTCTCTTAATTTATGAGTAATTTGCCACTTGTAAATAAAAGTCAACTGATAACTATAAGCGTATTTTTCTATTATCAATATTTTTTCTGTTGAACTTCCACAAAACTAATTTAGCTAACAGGCGAGCTGTTATTACTAAATTCTATATTTCTTTGATTGTGCTTTTTGTGCATTTTCGTGTTGTGTTGAGAAGTAGCAACATTTGAGGATCTGTCAAACAAACCCTTTTTGTGTTTTTTCTCTCTTAACTTACTTTTTATATATGAGTAATTTCATTTCCTGCTCAGTTTCTATGCTACTTATTAACTTTAAGGCCGAAATTCCGACTTTCTGTTAGCGTGCATTGGTATGGCTTCAATCAATGTAGCATTTATGTCTGCAATAGTTAACTGTTATGCCACACTAACAGTCATTAATTTTCCTATAGCCAGAATGTAAATGTTATTTAAAAGGCTTAAAAACAAATTGTGCATACTTTTTCATTTCTACTCTAGCAAAATGAAGATTGTCTGAAGGGTGGATTGCACATTTAGGAATGGATTGCTAGCCTAGTCCTTCATAACGCATTTAGGAATGGATTGCTAGCCTAGTCCTTCATAACGCATTTAGGAATGGATTGCTAGCCTAGTCCTTCATGGTACATTTAGGAATGGATTGCTAGCCTAGTCCTTCATAACGCATTTAGGAATGGATTGCTAGCCTAGTCCTTCATAACGCATTTAGGAATGGATTGCTAGCCTAGTCCTTCATAACGCATTTAGGAATGGATTGCTAGCCTAGTCATTCATTGTACATTATGAATGGATTGCTAGCCTAATCCTTCATTGTACATTTAGGAATGGATTGCTAGCCTAGTCCTTCATTGTACATTTAGGAATGGATTGCTAGCCTAGTCCTTCATAACGCATTTAGGAATGGATTGCTAGCCTAGTCATTCATTGTACATTATGAATGGATTGCTAGCCTAATCCTTCATTGTACATTTAGGAATGGATTGCTAGCCTAATCCTTCATTGTACATTTAGGAATGGATTGCTAGCCTAGTCCTTCATAACGCATTTAGGAATGGATTGCTAGCCTAATCCTTCATTGTACATTTAGGAATGGATTGCTAGCCTAGTCCTTCATAACGCATTTAGGAATGGATTGCTAGCCTAGTCCTTCATTGTACATTTAGGAATGGATTGCTAGCCTAGTACTTCATTGTACATTTAGGAATGGATTGCTAGCCTAATCCTTCATTGTACATTTAGGAATGGATTGCTAGCCTAATCCTTCATTGTACATTTAGGAATGGATTGCTAGCCTAATCATTCATTGTACATTTAGGAATGGATTGCTAGCCTAATCCTTCATGGTACATTTAGGAATGGATTGCTAGCCTAATCCTTCATGGTACATTTAGGAATGGATTGCTAGCCTAATCCTTCATGGTACATTTAGGAATGGATTGCTAGCCTAATCCTTCATGGTACATTTAGGAATGGATTGCTAGCCTAGTCATTCATTGTACATTTAGGAATGGATTGCTAGCCTAATCCTTCATGGTACATTTAGGAATGGATTGCTAGCCTAATCCTTCATTGTACATTTAGGAATGGATTGCTAGCCTAATCCTTCATTGTACATTTAGGAATGGATTGCTAGCCTAATCCTTCATTGTACATTTAGGAATGGATTGCTAGCCTAATCATTCATTGTACATTTAGGAATGGATTGCTAGCCTAATCCTTCATTGTACATTTAGGAATGGATTGCTAGCCTAATCCTTCATTGTACATTTAGGAATGGATTGCTAGCCTAGTCCTTCATCACGCATTTAGGAATGGATTGCTAGCCTAGTCCTTCATCACGCATTTAGGAATGGATTGCTAGCCTAGTCCTTCATCACGCATTTAGGAATGGATTGCTAGCCTAGTCCTTCATCACGCATTTAGGAATGGATTGCTAGCCTAATCCTTCATTGTACATTTAGGAATGGATTGCTAGCCTAGTCCTTCATTGTACATTTAGGAATGGATTGCTAGCCTAGTCCTTCATAACGCATTTAGGAATGGATTGCTAGCCTAGTCCTTCATTGTACATTTAGGAATGGATTGCTAGCCTAATCCTTATTTTGCTTCTTTGTGCTGTGCTTTCTGTATTAGCTGTACGCGACTTAATGCAGGCAAAGTAACGACGGTAAGCAACTTAAATGATGCTCAGTTTGACACAGTGAAACCTATAGTTTATGACAATCTAGGCAAAACGGAAAGTTTTATGAGTAGGCGGGGCAGGATCAACTCAACAATTGCAAAATCCTATTTTTTGGTACGCATTCTCTACCTATACATTAATTAACCTGAGATCTATTTTGCAAGTATATAATAGACAACCCCTTTAAGTCCACTCGACACCCTTTGTGTTTCATCTGATTGATTTTCAATTGACAGTTGCCCAAATAGACACTTGACAGTGCTAGCGGTGATGTTGCGAAAAGAATTTGATTTGCCAGTGCGTCATTGACCCTTTTGGTGCAAAAAAAGTATTGCTTTTCGGGAAAAAGGGAGAAAGCAATGCAAACTCAGAGGCCTTATTCGGCTCAAGTTCCTTCTGATTCTCACGACTGTTGCGACTGTTCTGTCTAAACTAATTATGCACGACGTGAGGAGAAGGATGGTAGAGGAGGCAGAAAATTAGGGTAGAGGAGAGTGAATGAGGGGTAGAGGGGAGAGAGTTGTAAAGGAAAGAGAAGGGTAGAGGAGAGAGAGAAGGGTAGAGGAGGAGAGAGAAGGGTAGAGGAGGAGAGAGAAGGGTAGAGGAGGAGAGAGAAGGGTAGAGGAGAGAGAAGGGTAGAGGAGGAGAGTGAAGGGTAGAGGCGGAGAGAGAAGGGTAGAGGAGGAGAGAGAAGGGTAGAGGAGGAGAGAGAAGGGTAGAGGAGGAGAGAGAAGGGTAGAGGAGGAGAGAGAAGGGTAGAGGAGGAGAGAGAAGGGTAGAGGAGGAGAGAGAAGGGTAGAGGAGGAGAGAGAAGGGTAGAGGAGAGAGAAGGGTAGAGGAGAGAGAAGGGTAGAGGAGGAGAGTGAAGGGTAGAGGCGGAGAGAGAAGGGTAGAGGAGGAGAGAGAAGGGTAGAGGAGAGAGAAGGGTAGAGGAGGAGAGAGAAGGGTAGAGGAGGAGAGAGAAGGGTAGAGGAGAGAGAAGGGTAGAGGAGGAGAGTGAAGGGTAGAGGCGGAGAGAGAAGGGTAGAGGAGGAGAGAGAAGGGTAGAGGAGAGAGAAGGGTAGAGGAGGAGAGAGAAGGGTAGAGGAGGAGAGAGAAGGGTAGAGGAGGAGAGAGAAGGGTAGAGGAGAGAGAAGGGTAGAGGAGGAGAGTGAAGGGTAGAGGCGGAGAGAGAAGGGTAGAGGAGGAGAGAGAAGGGTAGAGGAGAGAGAAGGGTAGAGGAGGAGAGAGAAGGGTAGAGGAGGAGAGAGAAGGGTAGAGGAGGAGAGAGAAGGGTAGAGGAGAGAGAAGGGTAGAGGAGGAGAGTGAAGGGTAGAGGCGGAGAGAGAAGGGTAGAGAAGGAGAGAGAAGGGTAGAGGAGAGAGAAGGGTAGAGGAGGAGAGAGAAGGGTAGAGGAGGAGAGAGAAGGGTAGAGGAGGAGAGAGAAGGGTAGAGGAGGAGAGAGAAGGGTAGAGGCGGAGAGAGAAGGATAGAGGAGGAGAGAGAAGGGTAGAGGAGAGAGAAGGGTAGAGGAGGAGAGAGAAGGGTAGAGGAGGAGAGAGAAGGGTAGAGGAGGAGAGAGAAGGGTACAGGAGGAGAGAGAAGGGTAGAGGAGGAGAGAGAAGGATAGAGGAGAGTGAAGGGTAGAGGAGAGAGAAGGGTAGAGGAGGAGAGAGAAGGATAGAGGAGGAGAGAGGAGAGAAGGGTAGGGGAGAGAGATGGAGTGGTAGAGGATAGGAAGGAAATACTAATGTAGATCACAATTTCACAAGCATGAGTGATGAGTCACACATCCATTGCGCTCAATTAATTAGCAAGTTACGGAATTCAAGCTTCTCAATGTCCACTTCATGTTCATGTTCATGTTTTTCTATTCCTCTCTCAATAGGTTTGAGTTGATCCATAAGTTTAATTTTTTTGTTTCCTAAATAAAAATCCGATATTGTCAAGAAAGTTGGCTTCCCTTGATTCCCATTCCTATTGTTCGTTATGAAAAGCTGTGTACAAATACACTATAGATATACGAGAACTAAATGTATGATTTACAAGAATAACAAAAAAGTAGGTAAACGTTTCGTCTATAATGTGCGAGCGAGAAGGCATGTGGGAAAAGATGACAACTGGATAAGAATACGCTGGGAGAAAACAATGGGAGAAGAAGACTAGGAGAAGAAGACATTGGGAGAAGAAGACTAGGAGAAGAAGACATTGGGAGAAGAAGACTAGGAGAAGAAAACAATTGGAGAAGAAGACATTGGGAGAAGAAGACTAGGAGAAGAAGACATTGGGAGAAGAAGACATTGGGAGAAGAATACATTAGGAGAAGAATACTAGGAGAAGAAGACATTGGGAGGAGAAGACATTGGGAGAAGAAGAAGACATTGGGAGGAGAAGACAGTGGAAGAGACGTCATCGAGCAATCGGAAAAAATCTAAAGTCAACGTAGCAGAAGCCCTCTCTATACGTTAGAAGCAGTGCCACTCAACCCTCACAGCAAAAGCTATCAGCCAATGGGATTGCGCCTAGGACGCACCCGATTGGACTAGGCTAGAGCGAGAAGCGAGATCTGAGGAGGGGTTGGGCCTTACTGGCGGGCCCTAAAATCAGTTTTTCTCGACCGTCCGTCCAAAGTTATTTTGCTTGTTAATCTTCTACAAAAAACCCAAGCAACAGAATAAAGCAGAAATTGAAGGTAGACAAAATGGCCTCCAATCCGTTTGATCCTGTGTTCCTGCAGAGCTCGATCGCTCAATCCGCGGCATCCACGGCCGCTGCAGCTTCGGTGTTTGGTTGGGCATTTGAACAGCAGCAGCAGCAGCAGCAGCAGGATCTGGCCAGCACTGGAACGATAGTTAAAGATCAACCGAGGGTGGATCTGATGGAGAAAGAACTGTGGAATCAGTTCCACTCAGTGGGAACTGAAATGGTCATCACCAAGAGCGGAAGGTGAGCAGTTTTTAGGGATTATTTCATTCGGAGAAATTTTCCTCTGCGTGTGACTTTTTTAGTGGGACTTTGTCCTAATTCTTTCTTTTGGGATTTTATCCCGATTCTTCAGTGGCATTTCATCTTGATTCTTCAGTGGGATTTCATCCCGATTCTTCAGTGGGATTTCATCCCGATTCTTCATTGGGATTTCATCTTGATTCTTCAGTGGGATTTCATCTTGATTCTTCAGTGGAATTTCATCCCGATTCTTTAGTGGGATTTTATCACGATTCTTCAGTGGGATTTCATCCCGATTCTTCAGTGGGATTTTATCCCGATTCTTCAGTGGGATTTCATCCCGATTCTTCAGTGGGATTTCATCTTGATTCTTCCGTGGGATTTCATCCCGATTCTTCAGTGGGATTTTATCCCGATTCTTCAGTGGGATTTCATCCCGATTCTTCAGTGGGATTTCATCCCGATTCTTCATTGGGACTTCATCTTGATTCTTCAGTGGGATTTCATCTTGATTCTTCAGTGGGATTTCATCTTGATTCTTCAGTGGGATTTCATCTTGATTCTTCATTGGGACTTCATCTTGATTCTTCAGTGGGATTTCATCCCGATTCTTCAGTGGGATTTCATCTTGATTCTTCAGTGGGATTTCATCTTGATTCTTCATTGGGATTTCATCTTGATTCTTCAGTGGGATTTCATCTTGATTCTTCAGTGGGATTTCATCTTGATTCTTCAGTGGGATTTCATCTTGATTCTTCATTGGGATTTCATCTTGATTCTTCAGTGGGATTTCATCTTGATTCTTCAGTGGGATTTCATCTTGATTCTTCAGTGGGATTTCATCTTGATTCTTCATTGGGATTTCATCTTGATTCTTCAGTGGGATTTCATCTTGATTCTTCATTGGGATTTCATCTTGATTCTTCATTGGGACTTCATCTTGATTCTTCAGTGGGATTTCATCTTGATTCTTCAGTGGGATTTCATCTTGATTCTTCAGTGGGATTTCATCTTGATTCTTCATTGGGATTTCATCTTGATTCTTCAGTGGGATTTCATCTTGATTCTTCAGTGGGATTTCATCTTGATTCTTCAGTGGGATTTCATCTTGATTCTTCATTGGGATTTCATCTTGATTCTTCAGTGGGATTTCATCTTGATTCTTCAGTGGGATTTTATCCCGATTCTTCAGTGGGATTTCATTCCGATTCTTCAGTGGGATTTCATCCCGATTCTTCAGTGGGATTTCATCCCGATTCTTCAGTGGGATTTAATCTTGTTTCTTCAGTGGGATTTCATCCCGATTCTTCTGAAGGATTTTATCCCAACTCTTGAATGAAACATTATCCTTTTTTCAGTGGGATTATATGCCTTTTCGTCACTGGGGATTTTATTCCGATTATTCATTGGGATTATAATCAGATTCTTCACAGGGATTTTATCCCAATTGTTTATCCTATGCTTGCAGCATCTAAATTCGTTTCATCAAACTTTTCAGTTAAATTTTTTATCTCAACACCGAATCAAAGTCAGATATCAGTTAATAAAACTGTGCTAGTGTCCATGCGGCAGCAGCCTCTGCAATCTGCACACGGCACATTTCAAAGGTCTCTCGAGTTTCCAGACATTTTGGCGCCGTGAAGCTAGATTTGGTAGAGACGCGCTCTTAAAAAATGTTTAAACTGCCAAGTCCTAAAACAGCTTTTTGACTTGAAAACATGTCTAATTACACCCAAAAATCTGTGCTGGCACTGCATCGGTGCCTGCAAGTCTACTTGATGTTTGCTTGAGTTCATCAACTGCTTGAAAAAAATAGTTTGTGTTTATACAGCTCGAGTGCAGTGCAGTACATTGTGCAGTGCCTGTGATGATGTCTTGTTTTGTTTAGGTTCGCTATTGCTCGACTCTAGACTGTAGAACCAGTGTGACACTATACTCACATTTTATTCGAACTACAATGAATCGATTGAATGACTGTCTCCTCGATTATGGCAAGCTCCGATGCAGGGATAAATTAACTTTAACTAATTTGGATTTTAAGAATAATTATCATATTTTATATTAAAAAATCCACATTTATTTGTTTAAATCAATCGGACAATTAATCACAAAAGTTGTGTGCCTGGGGTCCAACTATGCGAAGAGCAAAAATTGAGAAATTTCCATGATTCCTAGAAAATATCTGATTAAAGACCTTTTTGCGTGCATCAAAAATTTACGGAATCAAATAACAATCTACTTATTTTTCTGCTATAGGAAATCAAATAAAATAGATGGCTATTTTTCATGACTGTTGGATTGCTATGTACTCAGTGAGTCAAGCAGGTAGTTTTATTCTTGGGATTTTGTTTTTAATTGAAGTTTCCTGAAAAATATTTCCCGCAGATGACCATCATATTTCACCCAGTTAAATAAATTTGAGATGCGAAAAAATATTCTATTTGACGAAAATGGACAATATACTCAAGGGAGGTTGTCAGAAGGAGTGTGTCAGAAGGAGTGTGTCAGAGGGAGGGTGTCAGAAGGAGTGTGTCAGAGGGAGGTTGTCAGAATGAGTATGTCAGAAGGAGGGTGTCAGAAGGGAGTGTGTCAGAAGGAGGGTGTCAGAAGGAGGGTGTCAGAAGGGAGAAGTCAGAACGAGTGTGTCAGAAGGGAGGAGTCAGAAGGAGTGTGTCAGGAGGGTGTCAGAAGGAGTGTGTCAGAAGGAGTGTGTCAGAAGGAGTGTGTCAGAAGGAGGGTGTCAGAAGGAGGGTGTCAGAAGGAGGGTGTCAGAAGGGAGGAGTCAGAAGGAGTGTGTCAGAAGGAGTGTGTCAGAAGGAATGTGTCAGAAGGAGGGTGTCAGAAGGAGGGTGTCAGAAGGGAGAAGTCAGAACGAGTGTGTCAGAAGGGAGGAGTCAGAAGGAGTGTGTCAGGAGGGTGTCAGAAGGAGTGTGTCAGAAGGAGTGTGTCAGAAGGAGGGTGTCAGAAGGGAGAAGTCAGAACGAGTGTGTCAGAAGGGAGGAGTCAGAAGGAGTGTGTCAGGAGGGTGTCAGAAGGAGTGTGTCAGAAGGAGTGTGTCAGAAGGAGGGTGTCAGAAGGAGTGTGTCAGAAGGAGTGTGTCAGAAGGAGGGTGTCAGAAGGAGGGTGTCAGAAGGGTGGTGTCAGAAGGAGGGTATCCAGTTGCATATAGTTTATCATAGGAAGTCATCGCGGCAACAGCTTAGAAGTAATCGAATTCAATTAAAACTGCAATAGTGTAGGCCAATTATCTTGAGCAAACAATTGGCTAATTAGACTGTCAAAACGGTGGTCTCTAGACCCTGAGGTTGATAGCTCATACACAACTAACCACAGGTTCTATACGATTGCTTAACTATCGAGTTAGATCAATATTAAAGAAAGAGAAAAAATTCTGAAGCAGAAAATCCAATCAAGCCGGATAAGCGGATGCCGACTCTAAGAGTCCCAGTTGCTTGTGTTTGTACTCATTAGATTTACCTGTCAATGCTGGTGTTTGCTCTGCTCTGCCAATAGGGAACCACTATGGATGATAGATGATCGGTCTATGAACAAACCTGACTACTGCTGGTTGAGCACTTCAGGATAATGAAGAAACCGAGATAATAATTACATGGCTTAGAGTGACAGACGAGATTTTAAAGTGACAGTGGAGATTGTAGAGTGACAAAGGAGATTGTAGAGTGACAGAGGAGATTGTAGAGTGACAGAGGGGATTGAAGAGTGACAGAGCAGATGGTTGAGTGACAGAAGGGATTGTAGAGTGACAGAGGGGATTGAAGAGTGACAGAGCAGATGGTTGAGTGACAGAAGGGATTGTAGAGTGACAGAGGGGATTGTAGAATGACAGAGGAGATTGTAGAGTGACGGAAGAGATTGTAGAGTGACAGAGGAGATTGTAGAGTGACAGAGAAGAGGCAGTCAATACAGTAAATACTGAGGAATGACAGCCTATCCATCTGTTTCCCGTCTGGTTTCCAGGCGCATGTTTCCGCCATTCAAAGTCCGTGTGTCCGGTCTGGATAAAAAAGCAAAATACGCGATGCTGATGGACATTGTGCCAGTCGACGATTGCAGGTAAGTGAGGTGTCAGGTAGGTTACTGAGGTGTCGGGTAGGTTACTGAGGTGTCAGGTAGGATACTGAGGTGTCAGGTAGGTTACTGAGGTGTCGGGTAGGTTACTGAGGTGTCAGGTAGGATACTGAGGTGTCAGGTAGGATACTGAGGTGTCAGGTAGGATACTGAGGTGTCAGGTAGGATACTGAGGTGTCAGGTAGGTTACTGAGGTGTCGGGTAGGTTACTGAGGTGTCAGGTAGGATACTGAGGTGTCAGGTAGGATACTGAGGTGTCAGGTAGGATACTGAGGTGTCAGGTAGGATACTGAGGTGTCAGGTAGGTTACTGAGGTGTCGGGTAGGTTACTGAGGTGTCAGGTAGGATACTGAGGTGTCAGGTAGGATACTGAGGTGTCAGGTAGGATACTGAGGTGTCAGGTAGGATACTGAGGTGTCGGGTAGGATACTGAGGTGTCAGGTAGGATACTGAGGTGTCAGGTAGGATACTGAGGTGTCGGGTAGGTTACTGAGGTGTCAGGTAGGATACTGAGGTGTCAGGTAGGATACTGAGGTGTCAGGTAGGATACTGAGGTGTCAGGTAGGATACTGAGGTGTCAGGTAGGATACTGAGGTGTCAGGTAGGTTACTGAAGTGTCAGGTACGATACTGAGGTGTCAAGTAGGATAATGAGGTGTCAAAAGCTGTCAAAAAACTGCAACCCCACCGCCTTTGACGTCACTCCTCAGGTACAAGTTCCACAACTCTCGCTGGATCATCGCTGGCAAGGCGGATCCGGAAATGCCCAAACGAATTTACATCCACCCTGACAGTCCTAGTACCGGCGAACAATGGATGCAAAAGATTGTCAGCTTTCATAAACTCAAGCTTACTAACAACATCTCGGATAGGCATGGCTTTGTAAGCATATTTATAGCCAATCATGATTTGAAGGCTGATTTTAAATAATAATAAAAAAATATTTCACCTCACCAAGCAGACAGTACTGAACTCCATGCACAAGTATCAGCCGAGATTTCATCTGGTTTGCGCCAACGAAATTCTGCGTTTGCCGTTTTCGCAATTTCGATCGTTTATTTTCGCCGAGACGGCGTTTGTTGCCGTGACAGCCTATCAGAATGAGAGAATCACCCAGCTAAAGATTGATCACAATCCCTTTGCTAAAGGATTTCGCGACAGCGGCGGCGGCCGCAGCTCCAAGAAGATGTGAGCGATGTGGCGGAGATGAATGCTTGGGTGACGGGATGGCAGGTTAATTAGTTGGGTCAACAGTTGAGTCAGTGTGGGTCAACAGGTGAGTCAGTGTGGGTCAACGGGTGAGTCAGTGTGGGTCAACAGGTGAGTCAGTGTGGGTCAACGGGTGAGTCAGTGTGGGTCAACAGGTGAGTCAGTGTGGGTCAACAGTTGAGTCAGTGTGGGTCAACAGGTGAGTCAATGTGGGTCAACAGGTGAGTCAGTGTGGGTCAACAGTTGAGTCAGTGTGGGTCAACAGGTGAGTCAGTGTGGGTCAACGGGTGAGTCAGTGTGGGTCAACAGGTGAGTCAGTGTGGGTCAACGGGTGAGTCAGTGTGGGTCAACGGGTGAGTCAGTGTGGATCAACAGGTGAGTCAGTGTGGGTCAACAGGTGAGTCAGTGTGGGTCAATAGACAAAGCAGGGAGATTGTGGCACACATTAATGATCTGCTAAAAGTCTCTATTAACCCCTCCATCGCTCGCCAGCAAGCTGAACGACAGCCAGTACCTGTTAGAGCAGGGTCACATGACCCAGCTGCAGCATCAGCATGATCATCGCCAGCGGCTGCTACAACGCCGCTGTGTCAACGCAGACACCAGTAGCTTCGGCGCTATTCATCAGCGGAGCCTCCAAGATTGCGGCGAAGAAGAATGCGACGAGGATGATGAAGAAGATCAGTTGCTGGACTCGTCCCACATTCGACATGCGGGGCATTTTGAACGGCTTCGAGCTCAACGCGACTGTCAGCGATGTAATCGACTACCGACATCGTCCGGCGCCGCTGCATCTTCTGCCTCGGCCAATGAAGGTGGAGCCAGTCCAGACAATACCGTGACGTCGAGCGATCTGCCTGACTCTGCTGGTGGTGGACTGGCTAATGGTTTGTAGCCTGCCTTATTCAATATTTTTTTCAAGCTACCTCATTCCATGCCTATCTTTAATGTACACTCGGAAACCAGCCACCTCACTCCCTGCCTGTCTTAAATGTACATTCGGAAACCAGCCACCTCACTCCCTGCCTATCTTAAATGTACACTCGGAAACCAGCCACCTCACTCCCTGCCTACCTACCCAGCCCTGCATCTTTCCATCGCGACTCCTGTTGTATACGACAAGCGTTAAAGTTATAACGCTATTTTCAGGGGCCATTTATTCGAAAAATCGATTTCTAGCTTTTTGTCGAAAAAAATCTGGCCATAACCTGCTCAGTGAAGTTGAGCAGAAAACTCAACTGCACATGGGCGGCATGCGATCATAAAGACATATATTTATAGAGACAGGTGGTATATGGCTTAGTCTATGGTTTGGTTAATGAGGCAATTCCACCTAATCGCCAATTAACCCTCTTTGATTTTATTTTGGTGCCTATCGAAGTGAAACTTCATTCCTTTAATCTCCAGAGCTTCTAGAGGCAATGCTAGGAATGATTCACAGGGTATGAAAATGGATTTTCTGTTTATGCTACCTTGAATTCAATGGAATTTTTTTCGGGGGGGGAGGAGGTTATAAATGGCTGCGGACATAGAAGCTTTTCCGTGTTAGATAAACTTGTCAACTTAACTGTCAAGCCAACTGACAACTTTAGCCACCTGAATCTGGGAAACCAAACTGATTTGTTGCCTAGCAACTAAATTTGTACCCGTTTCAATTTTCGCTTTTGTGCCATTTGACAACTGTCAATCAATGTCAACCAGAAACCCATAAAGCCGATGATTTAAAACTGATTATATTATCCAACATATTGTCTAACCTTGTCTAACAGTGTGTGGTGACCTTGTCTAACAGTGTGTGGAGACCTTGTCTAACAGTGTGTGGAGACCTTGTCTAACAGTGTGTGGTGACCTTGTCTAACAGTGTGTGGTGACCTTGTCTAACAGTGTGTGGAGACCTTGTCTAACAGTGTGTGGTGACCTTGTCTAACAGTGTGTGGAGACCTTGTCTAACAGTGTGTGGAGACCTTGTCTAACAGTGTGTGGAGACCTTGTCTAACAGTGTGTGGAGACCTTGTCTAACAGTGTGTGGTGACCTTGTCTAACAGTGTGTGGTGACCTTGTCTAACAGTGTGTGGAGACCTTGTCTAACAGTGTGTGGTGACCTTGTCTAACAGTGTGTGGTGACCTTGTCTAACAGTGTGTGGTGACCTTGTCTAACAGTGTGTGGAGACCTTGTCTAACAGTGTGTGGAGACCTTGTCTAACAGTGTGTGGAGACCTTGTCTAACAGTGTGTGGTGACCTTGTCTAACAGTGTGTGGTGACCTTGTCTAACAGGCTGTCGAGACGTTGTCTGAATGGTTGGAGACCTTGTCAAGCTTGTCTAACATGTTATTGACCCTGCTGTAACACATTTGCGAATTCCAGAGTTCGTTTCTGCCACGCGCTGTCACAATCCACCGCTGCAGCCGCTGCCGATGGCGCCAATGATCCACCAGCCGTGGGTGATGCCGCAGTCGTCCTATACACAGCTTTATCTTCATCAGCAGCACCTGTTTCACACTATTCAGCAGGGTTGGTGTTCTACCGCGGCATCAGCACACAAGCCAGCATCCCACGATGTCGCCTCCGCAGCAGCCGCCGCCGCCGCAGCCGCAGCCGCCGCGATGCAATTCTCCCAGCAGCTGATGCTGATGAATCAACAATTGCAACTCAATCCAAGTCCAATGAACTCATCCGTGGCCAAAGTGCTGTCGATGGAATCATTCAAGCGAGATGATCGGTCAACAGATTTCACAAAGATTGACACTCTAATTGAGCGCAGAGATCAATCAAAGTCTGCAGCTCAACCTGACAGCTGATAGTTGGGCCGAAGTTCTCAAAGCGAAATAATAAACTTTGAAAATACAATAATGATACGAAAACGAACAAAATCTGCTTTAATTCGTTGTATTAATCATACTGTATGAACGTTTTCATCATTCTCAAAGTTTGTAGTTTCCGTTTTTTTTGTATTTTTTATTCCAATGATATTCCATGTAAATTATGTCAAAGACAGCTTGACACTTTGAAATTAGCGAATAGATTTAAAAAAAATTAATACTGTATTGCTGTTTTGTTGTCTAAAGAAACAATTTATTTGTGACGTAATAAACAGACTAAGATATTGATAGAGTTATATTTCCGTTTTAAAAATCTGACACAAAGGACACAATTTTTTCCAGTAGATTCGGGAATCGAACCCCCGACCTTCAAGTCGTTAGTCCGATGCTCTAGCTACATTATATCCCATACAAGAATACTAGCAATGCACCGGTATTTATGACACGGATGCTGTCAGTCCCGAGTCATCCTACCGGAGCAGTCCATGCTAGTCTATCCTAACCTTGCCAGTAGGGAACTCGGTAAATTAGATAACGCAATTTCCTAGACAATCGCTTCATCAGAGACTGGAACTGGGATGATTTTATGGCGGGGTTAACGAGTGTTCTCGTATCTTTAGCTTCAATTGAAGTGGAGCAGCCGCATTTACCATGGTTTATTCTGGGAGTAACATAGCTCGTAGTTTGAGCTAATCCTTGCAGACTATTTCCACTCTTTCCAAATTCTTTCCTATTTTTTTTTCTCTTTAAATCTCTTCGAAGGTCCCGATTCGATCCCAGGCAAAGCTATAGGATTTTTACTCTATAGTCAATTATCTAATTTATAAACGAGACTAAATGGCGAGCTGGTCTGCTAACTCACTCAATGGCCGACTGAAAAGGTTTTATGCTTCGCAGGTCAAAGAGAAAATCCAAGCGATGAAAGCGCGCCCAATTGACAGAGAAATATTGGGCACTGGAGATTAGACAGTGGAGAGATTAGACAGTGGAGAGCTTAGACAGTGGAGAGATTAGACAGTGGAGAGATTAGACAGTGGAGAGATTAGACAGTGGAGAGAATAGACAATGGAGAGATTAGACAGTGGAGAGAAGAGACAGTGGAGAGATTAGACAGTGAAGAGATTAGACAGTAGAGAGATTAGACAGTGGAGAGATGAGACAGTGGAGAGATTAGACAGTGGAGAGATTAGACAGTGGAGAGATTAGACAGTGGAGAGAATAGACAATGGAGAGATTAAACAATGGAGAGATTAGACAGTGGAGAGATTAGACAGTGGAGAGATTAGACAGTGGAGAGAATAGACAATGGAGAGATTAGACAGTGGAGAGAATAGACAATGGAGAGATTAGACAGTGGAGAGAAGAGACAGTGGAGAGATTAGACAGTGAAGAGATTAGACAGTGGAGAGATTAGACAGTGGAGAGATTAGACAGTGGAGAGATGAGACACGGGGGAGATGAGACACTGGAGACATGAGACACGGGAGAGATGAGACACGGGAGAGATGAGACACGGGAGAGATGAGACACGGGAGAGATGAGACACGGGAGAGATGGGACACGGGAGAGATGAGACACGGGAGAGATGAGACAGTGGAGAGATGAGACAGTGGAGAGATTAGACAGTGGAGAGATTAGACAGTGGAGAGATTAGACAGTGGAGAGAATAGACAATAGAGAGATTAGACAGTGGAGAGAAGAGACAGTGGAGAGATTAGACAGTGGAGAGATTAGACAGTAGAGAGATTAGACAGTGGAGAGATTAGACAGTGGAGAGATTAGACAGTGAAGAGATTAGACAGTAGAGAGATTAGACAGTGGAGAGATTAGACAGTGGAGAGAATAGACAATGGAGAGATTAGACAGTGGAGAGAATAGACAATGGAGAGATTAGACAGTGGAGAGAAGAGACAGTGGAGAGATTAGACAGTGAAGAGATTAGACAGTGGAGAGATGAGACAGTGGAGAGATTAGACAGTGGAGAGAATAGACAATGGAGAGATTAGACAGTGGAGAGATTAGACAGTGAAGAGATTAGACAGTAGAGAGATTAGACAGTGGAGAGATTAGACAGTGAAGAGATTAGACAGTGGAGAGATGAGACAGTGGAGAGATGAGACAGTGGAGAGATTAGACAGTGGAGAGATGAGACAGTGGAGAGATTAGACAGTGAAGAGATTAGACAGTGGAGAGATGAGACAGTGGAGAGATTAGACAGTGGAGAGATTAGACAGTGGAGAGAATAGACAATGGAGAGATTAGACAGTGGAGAGAAGAGACAGTGGAGAGATTAGACAGTGAAGAGATTAGACAGTGGAGAGATGAGACAGTGGAGAGATTAGACAGTGGAGAGAATAGACAATGGAGAGATTAGACAGTGGAGAGATTAGACAGTGAAGAGATTAGACAGTAGAGAGATTAGACAGTGGAGAGATTAGACAGTGAAGAGATTAGACAGTGGAGAGATGAGACAGTGGAGAGATGAGACAGTGGAGAGATTAGACAGTGGAGAGATGAGACAGTGGAGAGATTAGACAGTGAAGAGATTAGACAGTGGAGAGATGAGACAGTGGAGAGATTAGACAGTGGAGAGATTAGACAGTGGAGAGATGAGACAGTGGACAGATTAGACAGTGGAGAGATTAGACAGTGGAGAGATTAGACAGTGGAGAGATTAGACAGTGGAGAGATTAGACAGTAGAGAGATTAGACAGTGGAGAGATGAGACAGTGGAGAGATTAGACAGTGAAGAGATTAGACAGTAGAGAGATTAGACAGTGGAGAGATTAGACAGTGGAGAGATTAGACAGTGGAGAGATTAGACAGTGGAGAGATTAGACAGTGGAGAGAATAGACAATGGAGAGATTAAACAATGGAGAGATTAGACAGTGGAGAGATTAGACAGTGGAGAGATTAGACAGTGGAGAGAATAGACAATGGAGAGATTAGACAGTGGAGAGATTAGACAGTGGAGAGAATAGACAATGGAGAGATTAGACAGTGGAGAGATTAGACAGTGAAGAGATTAGACAGTGGAGAGATTAGACAGTGGAGAGATGAGACACGGGGGAGATGAGACACTGGAGACATGAGACACGGGAGAGATGAGACACGGGAGAGATGAGACACGGGAGAGATGAGACACGGGAGAGATGGGACACGGGAGAGATGAGACACGGGAGAGATGAGACAGTGGAGAGAATAGACAATGGAGAGATTAGACAGTGGAGAGAATAGACAATGGAGAGATTAGACAGTGGAGAGAAGAGACAGTGGAGAGATTAGACAGTGGAGAGATTAGACAGTAGAGAGATTAGACAGTGGAGAGATTAGACAGTGGAGAGATTAGACAGTGAAGAGATTAGACAGTAGAGAGATTAGACAGTGGAGAGATTAGACAGTGGAGAGATTAGACAGTGGAGAGATTAGACAGTAGAGAGATTAGACAGTGGAGAGATTAGACAGTGGAGAGATTAGACACAGGAGAGATGAGACACGGGAGAGATGAGACACGGGAGAGATGAGACACGGGAGAGATGAGACACGGGAGAGATGAGACACGGGAGAGATGAGACACGGGAGAGATGAGACACGGGAGAGATGAGACACGGGAGAGATGAGACACGGGAGAGATGAGACACGGGAGAGATGAGACACGGGAGAGATGAGACACGGGAGAGATGAGACACGGGAGAGATGAGACACGGGAGGGATAAGACAAGAGTTTTGTGACCAGAAGGGCTTCGCTTATAGATCAATATTCGCGCATGTAGTTTTCCTTGAACGATGCATCGTCAGCCTCTTGGGCATATTTTTAGGGGCTGAATTTTTTCAGCTTTTTTGGAAAGACATTGGCGCCAGCTTAATTAGTCTCCTAGACAGCCATCCACTGATCCTCTTAGATTTTGTTCTCCTCTCAGCATAGTGAAAATGTGAATCCGAAACGAATGAACTCTTCTTTTTGTAGACAATATGATAGGCCAGAAATTTGAAGAAGTTGGGAATTTCTTTGTGTGGATTGGGGCAGGGGATAACTTAGCTGCTTGGGGGAGGCAGTGTGGCCCTGTTAAATTTGTAGACTTTTCGGCGGCAAACTAACAATATACACATTACTATATACACATTGGACCTCATAGAGGAAGAGATTTACTTTTGTGATTCCGGCACTCACACACGCCCAGATGACCGCTAAGACAGAGCCCCAGTGTTGTCTGTTTTTCTTATTTCTTGGTGTCTAGATTGGTATTTTAGCGCGCATGGAAACCGGACCGGTATATAGATGTTGAAAGCTACCCGCTGGCTTTCACTGGCCCATTGAAAGATCTTGTGCTTAAAAAATGACTGAAAAAAACTAACTGCATTGCCTAAACAATCAGTACGTTAGCTGGGACACTGGGTTTTCATAGAGATCATTCTAACCAATGCTATTTGCACCTGTCCTTCCTCACAAACAGTGATGGTCTTTGTTTCAGTTTTACTCGAGCTAGTGACACAATTTACGCACTACCTGGTCCTGTAAGTCGTTGAAACTCCCATTCACCAGCTCATTCAGTCATTCACCAGCTCATTCAGTCATTCACCAGGTCATTCAGTCATTCACCAGGTCATTCAGTCCATAACCAGGTCATTCAGTCCTTAACCAGGTCATTTTGTCATCAAGCAGGTCATTCAGTCCTTAACTAGGTCATTCCGTCCTTCATTAGGTCCTTTTTTAGTAAGATAGAGTTATTTTGCCCCATACTAAAGTAATCAAAACCGTTGTTATTGCCACATCTTATTCCGTAAGTAATTTTTAATTTTAAGTCATAAAGTTTTGTTTAAAGATGGAAATTGACGAAAATCTTAATTTACTACTATCATTACAGTAGTGGCCAAAGGAAGTTTTATGTTTAAAAAAGTTTTGTTTGAAATTGTACTAATAAAAATATGTAAACTTTTTTTCACATTTGTTTGAAAAGTGATAAAATATTTTCAGCTGTAACATATCTTTTTAAAGGTGTCTTTATCTAAGCTGCAACACTAGAAAACAAAAATGTCGACATATGAAAATTGTTAAAATTATAACAACTTATTTTTTATCGAGACAAAATCGCAAAATATGCAGATGCTACTATTATAATCAGTTAAGTTTAAATTATCTATAAAATTAATGGCAAAAATATAAATACAGAAAAAGTATTAAACAATTCGAACTTTTTAACGATAAAATCTTAACCGTCTAAAAAGGATCCATATTTTAAAAGTCACACTTTCAGTACAACCAAAAAACAAAGAAAAGTAAAATGTCAACTTCTAGCCGTTGTTTTCGTTTGAATCACAGACGAATCATGTCTGTCACCGCTTTCTGTGAGCGCAGCTCGGCACTGATCTGGGTCAGTCCGATCAGGTGAAGGATGCGGATTAACTCACCCGATGTTGCCAGGTGAGCCTTCTCTTGTTGCCAAGCAATGAAACCCTGCGGTGTGGTGTGAATTTGATTCAAATAATTTTTTAAATATCCTATTGTAAGATTAAAAATCCTGTCTTGAGATAGCATTCATTAGTGTTTAATTATGTTGTGAATTTCTTACTTTTTGTTTAACTGTGACAAATGAACGATAGTCACTTAGATTAAATGAACGACCTTATCTATCTGATTAATGTTAATCATTAATAGTTACAACTTGTACATTTTTAAGCACTTATAATAAAAGAATAAATAGTTTTTTTGTCAAGCCTTGAAATTCTAAAATGAAAAATGAACACGGCTGTTATTCAGTTAATACTAAAAATCATAATTAAAACTCGAAAAAAATGTTTACTTAAGCAAAAAGGAAGTTTTGAAGTGAGAAATTTCTAAAGAAAATCAACTTCTTAAAATCAAATCTAAAGGAAAGTTTTTATGATTTAAGGTAACGGCTTTGTATGAAAAATGCTAAATTACGAGTATATCCAGTAAAATAAAGATATATGTTTTATGATATCAGGAGTCTATGAAAAAAAGGTTATCAAAGTAAGTGAAAATTATTTTTTATGAAAATATTTTTCTAATGGAATTCGTTTAATGAAAGCACAATTTACCGATCTAAAATAGTGCTTGCACAAAAATTGTTTTTTATGAAACGTTAGCAAGAATGAGACTTTGTGAACAAAGATTTATAAAAAACAAAGTATATTTTTTCAACCGAAGCTCAATACGATTTCTCACCTGTGGAATTCGCTCCTTCGATTTCTCCTTGCCCTTGAATTCATTCTCGATAGCTTCAAGCCGCTCCTCTGACACGCCCAGTTTGCGAAACAGGTGTCGAAAATCCGACTTGTCGATTCGAAGCTGGATGGACTCTACCATTCGGTTCACGAGTGCCTCTGTGCGAATGTAATAAGAGCAAATAGGAAATGCTCTATCGACCTTCTGTTTATGACATGTCATCGACTGTGACAACTCTTTCCTACTCAGTGATGCCACTCAATGATCTTCCAATCCCACTTTATTATATATCATTCGATCCCACTCTATGATCACTCGATCCCACTCTATGATCACTCGATCCCCACTCAATGATCACTCAATCCCACTCTATGATCACCCAATGCCACTCTATGATCACTACTCAATCCCACTCTATGATCACTACTCAATCCCACTCTATGATCACTCGATCCCACTCTATGATCACTCGATCCCACTCTATGATCACTCGATCCCCACTCTATGATCACTCGATCCCCACTCTATGATCACTCGATCCCCACTCTATGATCACTCGATCCCCACTCTATGATCACTCAATCCCACTCTATGATCACCCAATGCCACTCTATGATCACTACTCAATCCCACTCTATGATCACTACTCAATCCCACTCTATGATCACTACTCAATCCCACTCTATGATCACTACTCAATCCCACTCTATGATCACTACTCAATCCCACTCTATGATCACTACTCAATCCCACTCTATGATCACTCGATCCCACTCTATGATCACTCGATCCCCACTCTATGATCACTCAATCCCACTCTATGATCACCCAATGCCACTCTATGATCACTACTCAATCCCACTCTATGATCACTACTCAATCCCACTCTATGATCACTCGATCCCACTCTATGATCACTCGATCCCCACTCAATGATCACTCAATCCCACTCTATGATCACCCAATGCCACTCTATGATCACTACTCAATCCCACTCTATGATCACTACTCAATCCCACTCTATGATCACTCGATCCCACTCTATGATCACTCGATCCCACTCTATGATCACTCAATCCCCACTCTATGATCACTCAATCCCACTCTATGATCACTCAATCCCACTCTATGATCACCCAATGCCACTCTATGATCACTACTCAATCCCACTCTATGATCACTCGATCCCCACTCAATGATCACTCAATCCCACTCTATGATCACCCAATGCCCCTCTATGATCACCCAATGCCACTCTATGATCACTCGATCCCACTCTATGATCACTCGATCCCACTCTATGACCACTCGATCCCCACTCTATGATCACTCAATCCCTCTATGATCTCCAATCCCACTATTCCATTGTTATCATTGTCTAACAAAATCTGCCGGCAGCCACTCACGCTCTCTTTCGTCGTATTTGTGCACAAAAGCGCCAATTGGCTTAACCTCGCCGCCGAACACAATGTCAGCAGGCGGCACTTTGCTAGGATTGCCTTCGGCTTTGAATTCGATGTCAGCCTGACTGCCGAGGTCTTCAATGCTGCGCGGTAGATAAGCAATCAGATTGTTCTCCAGCTTCAATGTCTGGAGGCATTTTAGCTGGCGTACAGAATCGGGCACCACCTTCAGGCGGTTGTTCTGCAGCAACAGATGGCGCAGATGCACCAGACGACCCAGACTGTCCGGCAGGCTGGTGAGCTCATTGTCAGACAAATCCAGATAATTCAACAGGTCCAGGGCGCCGATATCCTCCACAATTTCAGTCAGCTTCCTGCCGGAGCTCTGATGCAGCCGGAGCTGCCGGAGCGCCGGCACTGAGCACACCTCCGTGGGAAAGTCGGCCAGTTGATTGTTGGACAAGTTCAGACTCTGAAGTCGGCTGAGCTGTCTCACATCTTCGGGCACTTCAACGATGCGATTGTCAGCCAGGTCGAGCTGTTCGAGATTCTTCATCTGGCAGACAATGCTGGGAAAAGCTTCCATGGCGTTGCCGGCTAGTTGAAGAACTCGCAGCTGGCCGAGCTTCTTAAAGTCGTGCGGCAGATCGGCGAGCTTGTTGCCGGCCAAGTTCAGCACCTCCAAGGCCTCCAACTCGCAAAGGGCCTGCGGAAATTCTTCGAAATCGTTCCGCTCCAAAGTCAACTGCTTCAGGCACTTCAATCGGCCCAGCTCGTCGGAGACGTCGGTCAGGCGGTTGTCTCCTAGAAGCAGAATCTCCAGAGCTGGCAGGGTGGCAATGATTTCCGGGAATATTTCTAAACCATTGGAGCTCAGATCAAGAATGGAGAGAATCTTCAAATTGGAGAACTCCAGCGGCAGAAAAAGGACACCATTGTTGGCTAGGTTGAGCACTCTTAGATTTGGGCAGAAGCACAAGTTCTCATCGAACTCAGTTAGATTTGCATTGGCCAGATTCAGCTCCAGCATGCAGCCAAGTCGAGCCAGGCTAGTCGGCACAGTCTGCAGCGGATTGCCCCGCACGTTCAGGTTTCTGAGCTGGCCCAGGTAACCCATTTCGTTCGGCAGCTCGTCGATGCTGTTAAACGCCAAGTTGAGAATAGCCAGGTTGCTTAATTTGGCGATTTCTTCTGGCACCTCGCAGATCTCATTGTTGGAGAGGCCGAGCTCGACGAGGCTGTCGAGTTCGAAGACCTGGCAGGGGATGAACTCGAATTTGTTGCTGTCCAATAGTAGGATCTGCAGGTGTTCCAAGCCATCCAGCTGCCTGGGTAGCGACGTCAACGAGTTGTCATTCAGTCGCAGTGCCTGTAGAGCAACTAAATTGCAGATGCTACCACTGAGCTCGCTTATGCAGTTGGACTCCAGCACTAGCGACTTCAGTGTCCAATTTTTGCCATGAATATCTGGGAGACATTTGATTCTGTTAGATCCTAAAGACAAGACCTCGAGTCTTCGAAATGAAAAGCAGAACTCTGGAATCGATGTGATAGCGTTCGAACAGAGGTTGAGAAACTTTAAACTCTTGCACGACTCCAGCGAGCTCGGAACTTCTTTTAGTTTGTTAAAGGAAAGATCCAGGCAAACCAGCTGATACAAGTTGATGGTCGATTTCGGAAAGTATTCAATCTTGTTATTATTCGCTAGGAAATATTTTAGCCCCTTCGCCGCCTCCAAAAATTCTGAAATCGACTGTAGCTCATTATCGCTCACACAAAGAAAAGCAAGCTTCTTAATTTCAAACGCTTTCACAGGAATTTTCTTCAAGCCTTTGCGGCTTAGATTGAGGCACAGAAGGCCATTTTCAGTGTAGCATTCGTCAGATAGTTTTTTCTTGGCTTCTGTCATGTCTTTAATAGCCGAATAATTAGGTTAATAAAATGAAGTCTTGGGTCACGATGATTAGAAAATGAATAAAAAAACGCGAGTCAAATTTACAATATAGATACATAGATAGAGAAAGTAACAATATATAACAACAGTTTCAAGTGCAATAAAATATTTTATTGTATAAAATATTACTTGACTTTAAATCTATTGAAAATACTAAATATAAAAACTATTACTTTGTTTAAATGTTTCAAAATTAAACTTAAAATTAAAATTAACGCGGCATGACAAACCGGCTGAAAAAACGTATAATTTGCAGTAAATCGCTTAAATCGTTTACATCGCTCTCATTACGCATATTGAAATAGTCAATTCGTGTCCCTAACCGTCATACCAGTCATACACTAATACCAGTATATTTATAAAACTAAACCAATGGTCAACATGAGTATATTTAAGTCCGGGCTTGCTCTAAGATGTATAGTATACTACAAAACGCTAAGTTAACATGAATAAGCATAATATAGCTAAATAGAAAAGAAATAAGTGGCTGAACAAAAAGCATTCATATTAATTAAAATTAAAACGAAGTATAAATTAAAAGATGGAAAATATTCCTCATTTAATTGTGTAACCCTTTAAACGTACTAATTTATATTTCAATGCTTGCCTTGTTTATATAGTACGGGTGAATTAGCATAATAGAAAGGTACTCAAATATCCTGCAAAAGCCTGTTAATCGGGTTTATTTTGAGTTGTTCAGGAGTCCCAAACTAAATATATATTTCTACTCTTGGTTTTCTTTCAGTTTTTTGGCAACTGCACAAACGCTATGTATATATTTGTATGAATATGTATTTATGGAAACAATATGATTACGTATATTTAAAAAAAAGTTATTTTTTACTTTCCTTTTAGTAGCTTATACAAAAAATTAACAATTTTTGAAGACGTACTAGTTAATAAGTGGGCAGCATTAAACTTCGGTAGTTATTTATTTAATTTAGAATATTTTTCTGTAATATAGACTAATTACACTTCCTAAATTCAAACATGCTTTATTCTCTGCTTTGTCTGCTTGAAGAGAGATGAGACACGGGAGAGATGAGACACGGGAGAGAGATGAGACACGGGAGAAATGAGACACGGGAGAAATAAGACACGGGAGAGATGAGACAGTATGAGATGAGATGAGAGAGTACGGACCATATGACCTTCCTTTCTAGCATCAGCGTGGGACTGTTCCTGCTGCCAAACGGTTAGCACCCGCATGGGATGAGTGGGTGAGAAGTAGACAGGATGAGTGGGTGAGAAGTAGACTGGGTGAGTGGGTGAGAAGTAGACTGGGTGAGTGGGTGAGAAGTAGACTGGGTGAGTGGGTGAGAAGTAGACTGGGTGAGTGGGTGAGAAGTAGACGGGATGAGTGGGTGAGAAGTAGACTGGATGACTGGGTGAGAAGTAGACTGGGTGACTGGGTGAGAAGTAGACTGGGTGAGTGGGTGAGAAGTAGACTGGGTGAGTGGGTGAGAAGTAGACTGGGTGAGTGGGTGAGAAGTAGACTGGGTGAGTGGGTGAGAAGTAGACTGGATGACTGGGTGAGAAGTAGACTGGATGACTGGGTGAGAGGTAGACTGGGTGAGTGGGTGAGAAGTAGACTGGATGACTGGGTGAGAAGTAGACTGGATGACTGGATGAGAAGTAGACTGGATGAGTGGGTGAGAAGTAGACTGGATGAGTGGGTGAGAAGTAGACTGGATGACTGGGTGAGAAGTAGACTGGGTGACTGGGTGAGAAGTAGACTGGGTGACTGGGTGAGAAGTAGACTGGGTGAGTGGGTGAGAAGTAGACTGGGTGAGTGGGTGAGAAGTAGACTGGATGACTGGGTGAGAAGTAGACTGGATGAGTGGGTGAGAAGTAGACTGGATGAGTGGGTAAGAAGTAGACTGGGTGAGTGGGTGAGAAGTAGACTGGGTGAGTGGGTGAGAAGTAGACTGGATGAGTGGGTGAGAAGTAGACTAGGTGAGTGGGTGAGAAGTAGACTAGGTGAGTGGGTGAGAAGTAGACTGGGTGAGTGGGTGAGAAGTAGACTGGGTGAGTGGGTGAGAAGTAGACTGGATGAGTGGGTGAGAAGTAGACTAGGTGAGTGGGTGAGAAGTAGACTAGGTGAGTGGGTGAGAAGTAGACTGGGTGAGTGGGTGAGAAGTAGACTGGGTGAGTGGGTGAGAAGTAGACTGGGTGAGTGGGTGAGAAGTAGACTGGATGAGTGGGTGAGTCCATGTGTCCCATCCACATTAATCTGAGTAAGCCATCTGTTACTTGCGTATGATAAAAATGTTTTCTACAATTAAAATTTTGGATGCGATGAGATAATTTATTATCCGCGATCGGAAAATTTTGCAAATCAATCTATCAATTTGTCAATCAATAAAAAACAATGTATCAGTTAGAAAACAATCAATCAATCAATCATTCAATCCTTCAAGCAATCAATCGATGAAAAATATATCAATCATTCGGTCAATCGATTTATCAATCAATCAATTAATCGATTGACCTAATCTCATCTATGGCCGAATCTCATCCATGACTAAATCTCATACATGACCAAATCTCATCCATGACTAAATCTCATCCATGACCAAATCTTATCCATGACCAAATCTCATTCATGACCAAATCTCATCCATGACCAAATTTCATCCATGACTAAATCTCATCCATGAACAAATCTCATCCATGACTAAATCTCATCCATGACTAAATCTCATCCATGACTAAAACTCATTCATGACCAAATCTCATCCATGAACAAATCTCATCCATGACTAAATCTCATCCATGACCAAATCTCATCCATGACCAAATCTCATCCATGACCAAATCTCATCCATGACTAAATCTCATCCATGAACAAATCTCATCCATGACTAAATCTCATCCATGACTAAATCTCATCCATGACTAAAACTCATTCATAACCAAATCTCATCCATGAACAAATCTCATTCATGACCAAATCTCATTCATGACTAAAACTCATTCATAACCAAATCTCATCCATGAACAAATCTCATTCATGACCAAATCTCATTCATGACCAAATCTCATTCATGACCAAATCTCATTCATGATCAAATCTCATCCATCACTAAATCGCATCCATGACCAAATCTCATCTTGCTAAATCAAATTTCTTATTCAGGCCGAATAGATTCCTGGACTCAAGATTTTCAAATTCGAAGGCTCGCTGTATTTTGCCAGCGCTGAGAACTATCGCAATCGGCTCTATCGTCACGTGGCCCTGAATCCCAAGCGAGTATTAGCCAAAGCCAAGGCCAGAGCTAGCAGAAAGGGTCGCAGTCACGGCGAGATCGATCTGCGCACCGACATTTTCCAAGCTGAAGGCGTTCGACAAGTTCTGGAGACTGTCACGGAGGAGGGCGGACATCCGGTACAGATTGTGTGGCGACAGCTGGTAGCAGTGAGGTGTCAGACAAAGCAGTGAGGTGTCAGGAAGGCCAGTGAGGTGTCAGGAAGGCCAGTGAGGTGTCAGGAAGGCCTCACCTGAACTCATCAAGTCTCACCTGATCTCATCTAGTCTCACCTGACCTCCCCACCCCAACAAAACCCACCACCCCAAAAAAACCCACCACTCCAACAAAACCCACCACCCCAACAAAACCCACCACTCCAACAAAAACCCACCACCCAACAAAACCCACCACTCCAACAAAAACCCACCACCCAACAAAACCCACCACCCCAACAAAAACTCACAACCTAAAAACCAAATTCACCGAAAACACACCACCTCAATAAACCCACAACCCAGAAATCCAACACCCTAAAGCCACCCGGATATCCACCACCGAAGAAACCCACCCAGATACCCACCACCCCAGAAACCCACCCAGATACCCACCACCCCAGAAACCCACCCGGATATCCACCACCCTAGAAACCCACCCGGATATCCAACACCCTAGAAACCCACCCGGATATCCAACACCCTAGAAACCCACCCGGATATCCACCACCCCAGAAACCCACTCAGAACCTACCAGCCCCCGAAGGAAAATACTGCTTTGGACTCAAGGCAATTGAAACTCGCAGACTAAAAAAATAACAATTTAAATCCAACCAGCCAAGCCGACCAGTTGAGCGACGACGAATCCGACAAGCCGCATCCGACAGCTGCCGAATTAGCTCGTGAAAGTCACCGACGTATCCGTCAAGAGAGTCGGCGTCCAGCATCAGAATCCAACGATGCTCACCATCAGAGCCAGTTCGAGCATCAGGCACTGTACCATCCAGCATTAGACAACGATCAGTCGAGCAGTTTTCCAGAACTGCCTCAATCTTTGTTAATTGCTGGAGCTAACGCGATAATTCTAACAAAACTTCCGGCTTTGTCTCCGATCAGTTTTCGGAAACGTCAATAGTCGATAATCTGCAGGCCGGATCTTGGAAAATAGGCCACGACGGATCAGATTATGCCCTATTCGAAAGTAAACAACGCTGGAAAAAGAACAAATCATGAATCTGTATTATTGCATTTACGCAGAACAGTAACGATTAAAAAAAACTGTGCTTTAGAAGCCTCTGTGTTTATCTATATTTAGCAGAAAGTCTTCTAGTAAAAAATTTAACAGTTTGCTGTATAATTATTTTATTGCATGCGCGTTTTGTTTTTTTCGTGCACAGTACAGAACATTTTTTCAAGGATAGATCTTCATCAGAGGAGCTCCGCACAGAGCAACCGCCAGCAGAGGAGCTTTCGATGTGTGGCTCAATGATTATCTGTATCATGGACAGTGTGCAATTAAATGTCGATTAAAAAGCGGCGTTATAAAAGACTGGTCAGATGGCGATAGGACGGCAGTTTTGTTGCATAATATTAAAAATTGAACGGATCTAAAACTTATACAGTTCCAATGCAGCTGAAAAGAGTTTTTTAGTAGAAAAGCTAAAATGTCTTGTTAAGTTGCTTTTTTTCAGTCCAGATGTCAGTTTCATACGTCCGACGGTTTTAGCGGTTTCTGGAAGCACGAAGTCATTATTTTGCTGACCTCTGATAAGTATGTCTGCTATTTGCTTGACCTTATTCATAAGCGCCACTTAACTTAACTGCTATAATATAATTTAACCCCCCCCCCCAAATTTCCAGAAATCTGGTTGCAAATTTTTGTTATAGTCAACGGTTTAAAATCTTGCGTCTAATGAATAATTTTACGTGGCAGTGATCATCAGCATTAAGCAGCATTCAAGACCACGCGCTGTCGTCTCGTGGTTATTCGGTCAAATGACCAGAGCACAGCAATATTTAAATGAATATTTTCTAGATCATACATACAACTTACAAGCTATAGACGAGACAATCAACTTCAAACTTATTTTTTGCCTAGTGCCTGAAATTATTACTATTTTCACGAGGTGTTGTTGCTGCTTTTAAATGTTTGTTAGGGCCTACTTATATAATGACCATAAAACTGAACTTTGGTAAAAGCCACTTCATTAACGGCATACCTCTTCTGTAAAAAAATTAAATCTGATCTGATCTGAATTTATGGTCTAAAATATTATGAAAGGCAAAATATTTCAGTCCTGCTCTTGTACAAATTTGAGATATTAAGATATTACTTTTTTCTTTCTGTGTTTATTAGGCCCTAGCGAGGCGCACAAAGGTACATGTAGTCTAGTCTATATATGTGCATATTTGAAGTGTATTTTTTGAGCAAGAACGATAAACAAAAAGCATTTTTTATTTACAGAACAAAGATAAGCCTTAGGCCCCCTATATATATTTCAAAGAATTTCTTGGTAGCGTATTTAGTTAGTCTAGGTAGTGTATTTAGTTTTTCTGGCCAATACTTTATCATGTGTATGTACTTCTGAGTTGCTATATTAGTTTCTATTATTTCTATATGCTAAATTTCTTATAATTGAATACAATATACAAACAATATTGTTCTTTTTAATTAGCCTAAATCTATCTTCTCTTTTACAAATCACAATAATCTATTTTGTTTTGATGTACATGTGTTTACTACACTTTACATTGGCATCCAATTAAAAAACTGTCACCTTGGTGTGAAAACCTAGTTTTCTCAATTTTCTTTCTGGTGTGCTCTAGACTATAGTAGATTCATTTTTAAATCCCTAATTCCCCATGTCTAACTATGTGTAGTCACCCTGTGATAGGGAAGCCATTTAATAGAAAGTGGTTGTAAAAAACAAGTCAATAGTTTTCTTTTTTAAGAACTTACCTCCCCTGAAATTATTTATTTGAACACTGATTTATTAAACTACTAAAGCTAAAACTTTTTTATCGGATTGAAGATTAAGAAGCATAAAGTAAAAAAATTCAAAGGCTAATGAATAAGTATTGTATGACAAATAATATACTAAATGCAAGAACAGTGTAAATTTTTAAAGAAATTTCTAAAGTTTCAGGCTTTTGTCAATGAAATAGTCACTTTTTTACTTTTAATGAGTGCTTGAGTTTCTTTGTGAACACAATATTAGACAAATAAATAGTATTGAAAACATTAAACCAACACATTCTAACTATTATTAATAATATTACCAGAGTGTATTGTAATAATTACAAACCTAAGTAATTAAAATTTAATATTTGTACCTTGTCCCTTTGCTTTTTCATTTTTATTTTTGCTTTTATTTTGTTATATATTATATATAAAATTATGTATAATGGAAAGGGCTTCATTCCAGTTTATGTATGTAACTATAAGGAAGAATGAACAAATGATTATAGTCAGTTGTGAAATTATTGTCAAAGTTATAATCTCTGATTTATTTCTCAATAGCTTTTTTCTGTGATTAAAAGAATTTACTTGCTTCTGTGATTTTTAATACAAACTTTTTCAAGGTAAATTTGACTCTCTTATTGAAAGCATGAGCTGAAATCAAATCAAAGTGTGACATTTTTCATTTGAAGATTAATTTGTTGATGCAATGAAAGTTCTTGACCAGCAGTCAATTATGAATGAATAGGAAATTATTAGTCGATAGATTAGTTCCCATTAAAAACCCCTTGTACACCACGTCTTTATATATAAAACTACCAGTATTTAATCTTAAATCATTAACTATTCATTAACCTGGCACTGGTAAACTTTCACTCTAAACAATTTCAGATCCTTTAATCTTATTTAGTTCAATATATAAAGCTATCAATATGCAGTTTGCTTCTAATGTTGTGCCTCGATTACTGATTCGTCCGCTGCCGCTGACAGCCTCTTCTCTGTTGACGCCGGCAATTCGTTCACTTCAAACAACACCAAATCTGTCTGCTAAGAAGTATGCTAAATATTACTTTACACCAAAGAAGATTTATAAGAAAGAGGAAATTTATCGAGTGCCGGATACTCAGACAATTTTGGAGCATGAGAAGCTCACACATTTGAGCACACCAGAGGCGGCACCAATCAGTGCAACCGAGTCCGATCTATTGAATCAGCTGATTAGCGCCGTCAATCATCCGCAATCAACATCTGGCAGAGCGTTCGCCATAGTACACCTAGTTGGCAAACAGTACAAAGTTACTGAAGGCGATCTAGTGCATCTCATTGGCAAGAACATGTTAGCCGAACCGGGTGATCAGATCATCCTAGAGAAGGTCCTAGCTTTAGGATTCGCCGATTTTACACTGTACGGCAGGCCGCTATTGTCGCGTCAGTGCGTCACAGTCCGGGCCACCGTAGTTGAGAAGACCTTAGAGCCGCCAAAGATTAACTTTGAATTTCGTAAGAGGCAAAATTTTCGTAAAATGCAAATTATTCAAACTAATGCTACAGTGCTGCGCATTAATAGCATCGAGTTAAACAAGGACGCTGTGAGGCAGGCTATGTAGTTATTAATTTGCAACTCGTTTCTAGCTTTCGAAATCATTTTTTTACATTATAAAGTCAAGGTAGAGCTGAAATAATGTATTTTCTGTGTGCATTTTTTGCTACCGTAATATTACCATCGCTTCACTAATAAAAATGTGAATTTGCAAAAGAGTAAGATTTTCATCAACTTGTGTTAGTTTATTGTTTTTTATTTTCATAAAAAAACCTGGAAGTCGAGGGTTCGAATCTAGCTTAAGGAAAACAGTTTTTAGGGGCCCGGCTGCGAAGAACAGGCTTGGTGGCTTATGATGCTAATCACGACCACCATCGGGTCAACCACACTACTAGGCACAGTGAGAGTGTACACCGCCTGACAATGCTCAGTGGTCAGACAAATGGGGCAGAATTACTGGTTGAAGTGTAACTTAAATGTTTAGTTTATAAGCCGTTACTATGGCAACAGATTCAAGTTTCGAAATCATAATATCCCCCCTCCCCTCTAATTTCAGATTATATAAGAAAACAAAATGCTGTCGTTTATTTCGCGTGTAATGCCAATGGCCGTTCGACCACCTACCGGCGCCTCCGTTGCAGCTGTCAATCAGATTCGTCGCCTAAGCGACAAACTATTCGTTCATCGCGACTCGCCCGAGAACAATCCGGACGTGCCGTTCGAATTTACGCCGGAGAATTTGGAACGAGCTCGCAGTCTGATCTCCAATTATCCAGTTGGACACGAGCGGGCTGCTATGATGCCCCTGCTGGACTTGGCGCAGAGACAGCACGGCGGCTGGCTGCCGATATCGGCTATGCACAAAGTTGCCGATATGCTGAAAGTGCCCAGAATGCGCGTGTACGAAGTGGCCACATTCTACACGATGTACAATCGCGATCCAATCGGTAAATATCATGTACAGGTGTGCACTACAACCCCCTGCATGCTTGGCGGCTGCGGTTCCACATCCATCATGGACACCTGCCAGAAGGTGCTCGGCTTGAAGCCCGGACAGACTAGCTCCGATAGATTGTTCACCCTATCCGAGGTTGAATGCCTCGGCGCCTGCGTTAACGCTCCAATGATCCAGATTAATGACGATTATTACGAAGATTTAACACCGGAAGATACGGAGACCATTTTGACTGCCCTACGAAATGGCGATAAGCCGCCAAAACCCGGGCCGCAATCTGGTCAAGATCGGCGGCATTGTTGCGAACCGAAGGGCGGCTTGACGTCCCTAACCGAACCACCGAAAGGTCCGGGATTTAAAGTTCTGCCGGATTTGTAAATCGCCTTTGACTCTGGACCGATTTCTCCGCTTTCGCTTACTGATAGTAGTCTGTTGTGACATTTTTTGTTTTTTTTTAAACAAAAAATATTCGATAGATTAGTGTGGCTCCTCTTTTTTGAACGCCCATATGGTAAATAGGAGATAAATTAGCATTACAAATTATAATTAGCACATTTTAATATCCCGCCTCAATGTCAAATTAATCTATGCCTTGTAAGTAAAATAATATATAATAGAATCAGCATGAAAACTATAACTATTTGCTAGTAAATAGACAATGTTCTATTAAATATATGCTTTCTGTTATTATTTATCAAAGTAGGTATTTTATGTAGATTATTTATTTATTGATTTATTCCCTTTTCGGATAATTTTAGTTTAATAGGTCATGTGGGAAGTTAATTCTTTAGTAAGTATCATGTCAGGTCGTAAACTAGGATTTAGATTCAATTTGTCATTGTGAGGTCATGTATGTCATACTATGATCTACATTCCATTGGTTATAGTGAATTCATGTATGGTCATACTATGATCTAGATTCCATTGGTCATAGTGAGGTCATGTGTGTCAAACTATGATCTAGATTCCATTGGTCATAGTGAGGTCATGTGTGTCAAACTATGATCTAGATTCCATTGGTCATAGTGAGGTCATGTATGGTCATACTATGGTCTAGATTCGATTGGTCATAGTGAGGTCTTGTATGGCCATACTATTATCTAGATTCTATTGATCATATAGTGAGACCATGAGTTGTCATACTATGGTCTAGATTCGATTGGTCATAGTGAGGTCTTGTATGGCCATACTATTATCTAGATTCTATTGATCATATAGTGAGACCATGAGTTGTCATACTATGACCTAGATTCCATTGGTCATAGTGAGGTCATGTGTGTCAAACTATGATCTAGATTCCATTGGTCTTAGTGAGGTCATGTGTGTCAAACTATGATCTAGATTCCATTGGTCATAGTGAGGTCATGTGTGTCAAACTATGATCTAGATTCCATTGGTCATAGTGAGGTCATGTGTGTCAAACTATGATCTAGATTCCATTGGTCATAGTGAGGTCATGTGTGTCAAACTATGATCTAGATTCCATTGGTCATAGTGAGGTCATGTGTGTCAAACTATGATCTAGATTCCATTGGTCTTAGTGAGGTCATGTGTGTCAAACTATGATCTAGATTCCATTGGTCATAGTGAGGTCATGTGTGTCAAACTATGATCTAGATTCCATTGGTCATAGTGAGGTCATGTGTGTCAAACTATGATCTAGATTCGATTGGTCATAGTGAGGTCATGTGTGTCAAACTATGATCTAGATTCCATTGGTCATAGTGAGGTCATGTGTGTCAAACTATGATCTAGATTCCATTGGTCTTAGTGAGGTCATGTATGGTCATACTATGATTTAGATTCCATTGGTCTTAGTGAGGTCATGTATGGTCATACTATGATCTAGATTCCATTGGTCTTAGTGAGGTCATGTATGGTCATACTATGATCTAGATTCCATTGGTCTTAGTGAGGTCATGTATGGTCATACTATGATTTAGATTCAATTGGTCATAGTGTGGTCATGTATGGTCATACTATGATCTAGATTCCATTGGTCATATAGTGAGGCCATGAGTTGTCATACTATGACCTTGATTCCATTGGTCATCAATTTTAATTAGAAATGTAAATTATTTTAAAATAAATTTCAGCTTTTTCCTCTTTGTGCTTTGAACTAAGTTTTTTTGTGAACAAGGATACAAATCTATCGACTCAATTCAAAGCAATGTCAAAAGAAAAAGGTAACAGCCAGCAGCAGCAGCAGAGGCATTCTATGCTCGAATTTCTAGTGTTTGCTATCGGCATATTTGTTAGCTACTTTCTTTACGGCCTGCTTCAGGAGAAAATGTAAGTTCATACTGCTGTGCTCAGTCTTTACACTGATCAAATTCTTTGGGCCTTCAGTCTCTTCCTTTAGCCTCTTCAGGCCATCAGTCTCATCCTTCAGGCCTTGATTCTCATCCTTCAGGCCTTTAGTCTCATCCTTCAGGCCTTGATTCTCATCCTTCAGGCCTTTAGTCTCATCCTTCAGGCCTTGAGTCTTATCCTTCAGGCCTTCAGTCTCATCCTTCAGGCCTTCAGTCTCATCCTTCAGGCCTTCAGTCTCATCCTTCAGGGATTGATTCTCATCCTTCAGGCCTTGATTCTCATCCTTCAGGCCTTCAGTCTCATCCTTCAGGCATTGAGTCTCATCCTTCAGGCCTTGATTCTCATCCTTCAGGCCTTGAGTCTTATCCTTCAGGCCTTCAGTCTCATCCTTCAGGCATTGATTCTCATCCTTCAGGCCTTGATTCTCATCCTTCAGGCCTTGATTCTCATCCTTCAGGCCTTGATTCTCATCCTTCAGGCCTTGATTCTCATCCTTCAGGCCTTGAGTCTTATCCTTCAGGCCTTCAGTCTCATCCTTCAGGCATTGATTCTCATCCTTCAGGCCTTGATTCTCATCCTTCAGGCCTTGATTCTCATCCTTCAGGCCTTCAGTCTCATCCTTCAGGCGTTCAGTCTTATCATTTAGCCTCACTTTTCATGCCTTCAGGCACTCGATCTCAACCTCGATTGATGTATCTGCTGCCTTACGTAACAAAGTTGGTCAGAACCATATGATCAAATAATGCAGTGCACTTTAATTAATATAATAATCACTTTACAATGTTTTTTTGCAGAACCAAAACCGAGTATGGCTTGGACAAGCAGACATTCACTTTCACTTGCAGTATGGTACTGATTCAGTGCATTATCAATGCCGCTTTTGCTGTTATTGGTAAGCGGAGTTTGAAAATCCATTGATTAGTAATATGATCCCATGACTATTTTTTACTTTATTTTTCTCACATGCTAACCTAATCAAAATTCTCATTTTTTAAGTTCCCGTCGTAATGTCATCGTACAGTTCGGATACATCCGAAAACACTTGGCGCGTTCCCAAAAATGCTTCCGTCTATATGTTTGCCCTGGCTGCGTTTACCTACATTACAGCTATGTGGTCTAGCAATGCGTCACTGCAGTTTGTGTCCTATCCAACTCAGGTTAGTGCTTTGTATTGAACTGGCAGTTGGGATCTGGCGAGAATATCGGGAAGGGATCCGGCGAGAATATCGGGATCTTTTGAAAGAATTAGGGGATCTGGGGAGAATATCGGGATCTTGGGAAACAATTAGGGATCTGGGAAGAATATCGGGATCTTTTGAAACAATTAGGGGATCTGGGGAGAATATCGGGATCTTGGAAACAATTAGGGATCTGGGGAGAATATGGGGATTTTTTAAAACAATTAGGGGATCTGGGGAGAAAATCGGGATCTTGGAAACAATTAGGGATCTGGGGAGAATATGGGGATTTTTTAAAACAATTAGGGGATCTGGGGAGAAAATCGGGATCTTGGAAACAATTAGGGATCTGGGGAGAATATGGGGATTTTTTAAAACAATTAGGGGATCTGGGGAGAATATCGGGATCTTGGAAACAATTAGGGATCTGGGGAGAATATGGGGATTTTTTAAAACAATTAGGGGATCTGGGGAGAAAATCGGGATCTTTTGAAACAATTAGGGGATCTGGGGAGAATATCGGGATCTTGGAAACAATTAGGGATCTGTGGAGGATAGCGGGATCTTTTAAAACAATTAGGGATCTGGGGAGAATATCGGAATCTTTTGATACTATTAGGGATCTGGGGAGAATATCGGGATCTTTTGATACAATTAAGGATCTAGTGAGAATATCGGGATCTTGGGAAACAATTATCGGATCTAGGGAGAAAATTGCGATCTTGGGAAACAATTTGGGATCTGGGGAGAAATTTGTGATCTAGAAAACTTATTGCGGGTCTGAGAAGACAATTAGGGATGTGGGGTGAAAGTTTTGGATCCATGGGGGGGAAATGAGATATTTTGAAATGAATTGGGAATGTAGAAAACCGATTAGGTATCTTGGGAGAAAATAGGGATCTGTGAAGACAATTGGGGATCTAAGGACAAAATTTAGGGATCTGCAGACGAAAATAGTAGCTATTTGGAGACGATGCGGAACTGAAATTAGGGAAATCTGGGAAAGTACAGCAGATTAGAATCTAGAAGTTAGAATCTGTATTACTGAAGCTGCTAATTTAGGATTATGGGATTAAACACACTTACGTATTCCATTAATTTCTCCCTCAGGTGCTTGGCAAATCCTGCAAGCCCATCCCTGTGATGCTGCTCGGCCTGTTATTTGGCAAACGCTATCCTATAATCAAATATCTGCTAGTACTCATCATTGTTGTTGGCGTTTCGCTATTCCTAATGAAAAATACTAAATCTAAGGGACCGGACACTGATCATAGTTTCGGATTTGGAGAATTCCTACTGGTAAGTTTAAAAGTATATACGGCGTACTATTCTATATTTTTTTCTAGAAGAGATAATCGATTCATAATTCTCTTTCAGCTGGTGTCGCTTCTCTGCGACGGACTAACTGGCCTAGTGCAAGACCGCATCTGCCTGAAGCATAGCTCTGTGTCTAGCTTTGCCATGATGTTTCAGATGAACTTGTGGTCTACTCTCTACCTATTTGTTGGTGAGTATCTGATGGTATCACTATAGCTGAAAACAACTTTGATAAAATCTATTTTGAGTAGCTTAAATCTATTTTGAGTAGCTCAAATCTATTTTGAGTAGCTCAAATCTATTATGAGTAGCTTAAATCTATTGTGAGTAGATCTAATTAATTTTGAATAGATCAAGTCTATTTTTAGCAGCTCAAGTCTATTTTTAGTAGCTCAAAAATCTATTTTTAGTAGCTCAAGTCTATTTTTAGCAGCTCAAGTCTATTTTTAGCAGCTTTAGTCTATTTTTAGCAGCTCAAGTCTATTTTTAGCAGCTTAAGTCTATTTTTAGCAGCTTAAGTCTATTTTTAGCAGCTCAAATCTATTTTTTGTAGCTCAAATCATTATTAAGTAGCTCAAACAAATTTTGAGTACATTAACTGACATTCTTTACATTTTCTCTATCGAATATAATTTTCAGTTGCCATAGCAACTGGCGAGCTAGCCCAGTTTCTCAGCTTCGTAATACAATACCACACAGCCCTGTGGGATATTCTCCTATTCAGCCTGTGCAGCGCGCTTGGTCAATTGTTTATCTTTGCCACTGTGGTGAATTACGGCCCTCTAAACTGTTCTCTGGTGACAACCACTAGAAAATTCTTCACTATTCTAGGCTCTGTTATTCTATTCAGGCATCCGTTAACAACGAGACAATGGCTAGGCACATGTTTAGTATTTGTTGGTCTATTCGGTGAATCGTTAGTTAAACGCAAGCCAAAGAGCTCAACTGACAATGTTGGACCTGTTGATAAGAAAACTAGCCCAGCGGCAAAAACTGATGCGGCCGGCAATAAGAATGGAAGGAATAAAGTGCAATGACTGTTTACTTTTTTCTTGGCTTTAAAAGAAACAGTTTTAATCCGCCTAAACTTCAACTTGATTATCAGCTGGCTACAAGCTTGACGATAAACTTGGAATGCCCTGTTCAATTTATTTCACTCTTTTATTAGATCTTTTCTCTGTCTTGTTTTAATCGTATCAATTATTTTATCACGCTTACTTGTCTAGCCCGATAAGATAGTGGTGTGACGACACGACTTTATGTCTAGGTTGGGTCTGTTTGCGATGTATAAACTTTTGTCTGTTCTGTTTAACTGCCTTGTCTGTCTGAGAGTCTGTCTGTCAACAGTTTTATCTGTCTTGTCTGTCTGTCTTGTCCGTCTATCTTGTCTGTCTGTCTGTCTTTTTAACAGTGTTGTCTGTCTGTCAACAGTTTGTCTGTCTTGTCTGTTTGCCTGTCTGTCTGCCTGTCTGTCCATCTGTCCGTTTCTAAAGCTTTTGATATTGAAATCCGATTCTGTCGACACACCGCTGTCTGAAGATTTTAATTTTTGTCTTTTTGTCTGTGCGCCTAATCTAAAATATTTCAACATGGAAAATAACTCGACAATTCTACCTGCATTAAACTGTCGTAGTCTTTGTTTGCGCTTCTTTATTGTTTCGTGATTTGTTTTGTGCAGACATTATCCAGCTCTGCCTAGGATCTATCTAGGCAGAATCTGAGTCACTACATAAAATACCTGTTTTCCTCTGCAATCAAATTACTAGTATTTTGCAGCTGTGTCAATCTGTGTCAATTTACACGTACTAGTGTTAGTAGCAGCTGTGAAATGTCGTGCTTTTAAAACTATGAAAACAATTATAACGCATGTTAGGGAGAAATCTGTTTAAAAGAATTTGTCTTATGTTACGTTTCAATTTTTTGTTCTCAGATTTTTTTGTTAAAATTTAGATTTTCCCGCTAAAAAATAGGGATATTTCTTTGGGTGATTCCAGTTGGAATCTGCGGTGTTTCCAGAAAAAGAAACAGCCGAACGCTGGAAACATACCAATCGGATGATTCCATGCTTAGAATCTACCCAACTGGGCGTTTCCTCGGTGCTTCTTGGTGGCGAAATGGAATCACCCAAAGAATCCTCCAGTTCGGAAGATTCCATGCTCAGAAACCGCCGAGGAATCGCCCGTAAATAATTCTCTGGTTGTCCCATGGGCCACTGGTTCGGGTGATTCTTCGGCGGTTTCCGCACAATTTACGGTTACATCGGCTGCTTCCTGGGTGGTTTCTTTAACTCTTGCGAGAAAGGGGGGATTTTGGTACATTCCTCTCTTATTTTGCACAAAAAACCCGCCGAAGAAGCAGCCGAATTTTTTACAGGGTTGTCTCTGAAAATTTAATTTAGGATATGAGAAGAAAATAAGATCGTAGAGAGAATTTTATAAAATGTCTGATCTTCAACTTAACTACTCATTTTGCTAATAGTAGTAACATTCGCTCGTATGTTCCGAATGTTTATTCGTGTGTTTTTCTCATCAAAAAATAGTTTCCTGTTAAAGACGGACTATCATTCAATAAGTAAGTATCGTTATTCTAATGAGTTCTTGTTGGTATTTGTTTCTTTATAATTTATTTTTTGGTTGATATGCTTTAGAATTTAAATTACATTTTCAAATTTCTTTGCTTGTTTGAAACGAAGTCGAATTTTCCGAGTTTGCCAAAAGAACTGAATTCTTCGAAGCGTTATTAGTTTGTAAGTCCTGTTTCTGATCTTATTGCCAGTTACAATTTTATCAAAATTTGTTGTTTGCAGATTTCAACTAAGCATAAGAGCGTATTGGGCACATTTCCTTGTTTTTCTTTTTCTGTCAGCAAAAATCTAACCAATGGAATAAATTAAAACAAGGAATAAGATAAGACGGTCGCAGCTCTTTAGTTGTCTCATATTCACTTTTGTCTGTTGTGAAAAATCATTTTAAATTATGTGGAATTGTTCTTTGTTTCAGTTAATTTTTCGCTTTATTGCCTACTGAGGTAAATGCTTGCGGAGTAAGGTGAGCGTTTACGGAGTGAGATGGGTGCTTAAGGAGTGAGGTTGGTGCTTAAGGAGTGAGGTGGGTGCTTGCGGAATGATGTGTGTGCTTACGGAGTGAGGTGGGTGCTTACGGAGTAAGGTAAGCGTTTACGGAGTGAGGTGGGTGCTTACGGGGTAAGGTACGCGTTTACGGAGTGAGGTGGGTGCTTGCGGAGTGAGGTGGGTGCTTGCGAAGTGAGGTGGGTGCTTGCGGAGTGAGGTTTGTGCTTGCGGAGTGAGGTGGGTGCTTACGGAGTAAGGTACGCGTTTACGAAGTGAGGTGGGTGCTTGCGGAGTGAGGTTGGTGCTTACGGAGGATTGGTTGCTTACGGAGTAGGGTGTGTGTCTACGGAGTGAGGTGGTCTCTTAATGAAGGATTTGGATGCTTCTGAGTACTTTCGATAGTAATTGTCGATAGTTATTGTTGATTTGTTGCTATTTGCTAACTAGGGTTACTGTTATGGTATACAATCGTACAAGGCGCCAATTAGCAAACTTTAATATTCTTTATACGTTACTTTAGTTAATAGTTTATCCTTCTTACTTACTGAACTAGTCGTCAAGCAAACTTTTTTTACTTTACTTCAATTCAAGAAGCGACAGACTCTGAAGTTTTCAGCCAATCAGATGCTTGCAGGTGTTTGCCAGTTGGAAATCTAAATTATAGGCTCTAAAAGGCCACTGCACAGTGATTGCCATGCAGTCGCCGTCCTCGGCTTTGCTGGCTTCTTTGTAGCCAAACCCCTTCTGATTGGACAATAGATCAAGTCTATTGTTCTGAGTATAAAAAGTCCTGCAGCTGCTAGCCTAACCTGTCACTGCTCTTCAAGGCAATTAGCTTTCTTGATATATCAATAATTAACTTGTTATTAGTTGTTTACATCAATAATATTGGCTTATAAATATACATAGAATAAATCTACAACGTGAGGAACATCACTTGAAGGTGAGATATTTTACTATCAGAACATAATTTACTCATTTATTATACAACTGTCGAAGCCGTTTTTATAACTTTTTCGCAACATATCGGCTTGCTCGATGTCAGCCGGTGAGAGAAAGTCAGATGTACACACCTGTGTGAGTATGTGCTCAGGGATAAACGGAACACAGGAACACACTCACACAGGTGTGCACATATGCACTGACTTTCTCATAGTCAGGCAGTGTACACTCACTGTGCCTTGGAGGTTGGCCCTCAATGGCGTAAGTTGCATGACGATGCTTCAAGCCTTCTGAATGAATGAATGTAGCCTCGCTGCGGAATCGAACTCAATGACCTTGGTGCGTCAGTCAGGGTACATTTTTCACTTACCTGTAAAATAGTTTTGTCAGAAATCGAGATACTTTTTTAAACAGGCCTTTTTTCGTTCTCCTAAAACTGGGGTCGGCAACCTCCGGCCCGCGGGCCAGATGCGGCCCTCGAAGCTCCCAAATTCGGCCCTTAGCTCCTCCTAACACCTACTCTACAGTACACCCTATCTCATCTCTCCCCTGTCTCACCTCTCCCCTGTCTTATCTCTCCCTGTCTTATCTCTCTCCTGTCTCATCTCTCTCCTGTCTTATCTCTCCCCTGTCTCATCTCTCCCCTATCTCATCTCTCCCCTGTCTTATCTCTCCCGTCTTATCTCTCCCTGTCTTATCTCTCCTGTCTTATCTCTATCCTGTCTCATCTCTCCCCATTTTCATCTCTCCCCTTTTTCATCTCTCCCCTGTCTCATCTCTCTTGCGTCTTATCTCCCCCGTCTCATCTCTCACCTGTCTGATCTCTCCTGTGTCTCATCCACAGATACTATAATAACTATAATAACAGTTATTATAGTATCTGTGGTCTCATCTCTCCCCTTTCTTCATGCGGCCCGCCGTCGTCTTTAAGATTCTCTCTTTAGCCCGCGTGGTATATAAGGTTGCCGACCCCTGTCCTAAAAGAACTTCAGGCAAATTTTTCTCGATTCTATAATTATCAATTTTTTGTTCTGCTCCAGAAAATTATAATAATTAGCTAATTTTGCGTTGCCAGCCGAAATTCGTGGATTTAAAAATAACTCTAAAAATTTTCTTCCGTACAATTAATTAGCAACGCATCTATTAGAAGCAGTTCGTCGCTAAGAGTCTGTACTTAAGTGAGGTGTGAATTCAGTGAGTGAGGTGTGAATTCAGTGAGTGAGGTGTGAATTCAGTGAGTGAGGTGTGAATTCAGTGAGTGAGGTGTGAATTCAGTTAGTGAGGAGTGAATTCAGTGAGTGAGGTGTGAATTCAGTGAGTGAGGTGTGAATTCAGTGAGTGAGGTGTGATTTCAGTTAGTGAGGTGTGAATTCAGTGAGTGAGGTGTGATTTCAGTGATTAAGGTGTGAATTCAGTGAGTGAGGTGTGATTTCAGTTAGTGAGGTGTGAATTCAGTGAGTGAGGTGTGAATTCAGTGAGTGAGGTGTGATTTCAGTGATTAAGGTGTGAATTCAGTGAGTGAGGTGTGAATTCAGTTAGTGAGGTGTGAATTCAGTGAGTGAGGTGTGAATTCAGTGAGTGAGGTGTGAATTCAGTTAGTGAGGTGTGAATTCAGTTAGTGAGGTGTGAATTCAGTGAGTGAGGTGTGAATTCAGTGAGTGAGGTGTGAATTCAGTGAGTGAGGTGTGATTTCAGTGAGTGAGGTGTGAATTCAGTGAGTGAGGTGTGAATTCAGTGAGTGAGGTGTGAATTCAGTGAGTGAGGTGTGATTTCAGTGAGTGAGGTGTGAATTCAGTGAGTGAGGTGTGAATTCAGTGAGTGAGGTGTGAATTCAGTGAGTGAGGTGTGAATTCAGTGAGTGAGGTGTGAATTCAGTGAGTGAGGTGTGAATTCAGTGAGGTATTGAAAGGCCACAAAGTTAAAATTAAGTCATTAAGTAATGGATCGGCAGTTTCCCAAATAGCCAGGAGGTCAGTCGAAGCGATCACCGCGCCAAGTGTCTGGAGATTTTCGTCATGTCCTCTAATGGCAGACTGGCTGTCATCAAATTGCTCCTAATTTTTCTGGCACAATCGATTCTGCTTCATCGGGAGGCTGACAGCATGAGACTGCTCAGCAGCGGTGAGTTGGTTTAAAATGCGACTCTTGTTGCGTGATTGACAATCGAAACAATCTGCTTTTTTGATTCTGCAAAGCTGTTGCTCGTACGAACCTTGTTTTGCCTAGCCTTTTCACTGGGGTAGCAATTTGTCTGCTTTTATTTCCTGTTCTTTGCTTTTGAAAAGTTTGCCAGTCTTTGTTAAAACAGATTCAGCTACATTGATTAACAAAAGATTATCCCCTTTGCCTGTCATTGTATTCCAATGTAGGATTAATGTGAAGGACGTTGTGTCGATACCCAGAATCATTTCTGCATCTGTTTTTATTTTTCAGTATCCGGCAGTTGGGTACACTCCCACTAGGCCTAATTGAGTCTAGGCCCACACGAGTGTTAATTTAGCGACAAACTCACATGCATTCTCAGGGATCAGGGATGTGATTCTCAAAACTGTTTTATCGGATAGAGCGGGAAATTTTTGTCACTGTTCTGGATTTTCATGTCGATTGGTTGAACATTTTCGGAGACAAAAATGAAAAATGAGGGTAATGGTATTTAAATCCCCAAGTCTCAAATCCTATTTAAATCCCTAAGTCTCAAATCCTATTTAAATCCCCAAGTCTCAAATCCTATTTAAATCCCCAAGTCTCAAATCCTATTTAAATCCCCAAGTCTCAAATCCTATTTAAATCCCCGAGTCTCAAATCCAATTTAAATCCCCAAGTCTCAAATCCAATTTAAATCCCAAGTCTCAAATCCTATTTAAATCCCCAAGTCTCAAATCCTATTTAAATCCCTAAGTCTCAAATCCTATTTAAATCCCGAAGTCTCAAATCCAATTTAAATCCCCAAGTCTCAAATCCAATTTAAATCCCAAGTCTCAAATCCTATTTAAATCCCCAAGTCTCAAATCCTATTTAAATCCCTAAGTCTCAAATCCTATTTAAATCCCCAAGTCTCAAATCCTATTTAAATCCCCAAGTCTCAAATCCTATTTAAATCCCCAAGTCTCAAATCCTATTTAAATCCCCAAGTCTCAAATCCAATTTAAACCCCAAGTCTCAAATCCTATTTAAATCCCCAAGTCTCAAATCCTATTTAAATCCCCAAGTCTCAAATCCTATTTAAATCCCCGAGTCTCAAATCCTATTTAAATCCCGAAGTCTCAAATCCAATTTAAATCCCCAAGTCTCAAATCCAATTTAAATCCCAAGTCTCAAATCCTATTTGAATCCCCAAGTCTCAAATCCTATTTAAATCCCCGAGTCTCAAATCCTATTTAAATCCCGAAGTCTCAAATCCTATTTAAATCCCCAAGTCTCAAATCCTATTTAAGTCCTTAGTCTCAAATCCAATTTAAATCCCCAAGTCTCAAATCCAATTTAAATCCCAAGTCTCAAATCCTATTTGAATCCCCAAGTCTCAAATCCTTTTTAGATCCCCAAGTCTCAAATCTATCAAAACCGAAATCTGCAGACATTGTCCAGAAGCGGTTCCTGTACTATTCCAACGGCAACTGCGAGACCTTCGAGATTCGCTGCTTCAGCCAGCGCGACTGCCAGGCCTACGGACCGCGCCACCAGTGCGTCCTGCTGCGCTGCGCCGTCAGCTGCCGACTGCTGCCCGCGGACAGAGGCGGGGCGCGGTGATTGACAGCCTGCCGGCTTAAGCTACCTGTCTCTGCGTCTGTCTCACTGATTTATTATTTCGGTTGGTTAATTAGGCACTTTCGATTAATCTGAAGCAGTAGAGAGGCCATTTGGGATGGGCCGTGGAAACGATCCCATAGTTCCTAATCCCCTAACCTGAATATCCCATTATTCCTAATCTCCTACCTGAATATCCTAATTCCTGATCCCCTACGTAAAAAACCCAGTTCCTAATCCCCTACCTGAATATCCCAGTTCCTAATCCCCTACCAAAATATCCCAGTTCCTAATCCCCTACCTGAATATCCCAGCTCCTAATCCCCTACCAAAATATCCCAGTTCCTAATCCCCTACCTGAATATCCCAGTTTCTGATCCCCTACCTGAACACCCCAGTTCGTAATTCTAAAATATTTTCAGATGAATTCTTGAACATCTAAAGTTTCCCATGATAGTTTTTTTCGATTATAGATGCCATGGTTCCTAAATTATGTTAGCACAAAAACACGAGGAAATACAAAACCAAGACCATAAGTCTTTGTAGAGCGGCTTTTCTTTAACAAGAGGCCCAACATCTATTTTCTTTGCTGTCGTCATTAATTGCAGCTCTAAAAATAAAATTTACTTTAATCTCAAGAATAAAAAAGGAAATATCTTTTGAATGACTAAAATAAAATGAGAGGAAATGAGCGTTCAAACAGTTCATTTGACTTGGCGAACTAAATTTGACCACGAGTTTGTTTATCTGATTTGATCTGTTTTGTTTATTTGAAATCAGCCGTTTGTTAATATTTTCTCATTCATCTTGTTAACCTAAATATCTATCGTTTGTTTAATATACATTCGTTTAATACAATATCACACGTTCCTTAACCTTATATTACTCTTTGTTAATCTGAAATCACTCGTTTGTTAATCTAATCTTAAAACGTTTGTTCATGTTATCCTACGCCTGTTAATCTATAATGTTCATGAAGCACATATTTTCAGCCAGTTATTTAATGTTTTAATCTAAAAAGATGAGAAGTCCAAGCTAAATATGTATATATCTATTTCATCAGACACCAGTGCTAATGTCTCTATAGTATTAAATAAGCATGGCAATGAAATTATTAATTTATGCATAAAACTGGCCTGGAGGATAGAAAAATATCTATGCTGATCTTCTAATAGCTAAGAGGCAAGTAATTATGCATGCTAATGCATTGCTTGACAGACTTCACATAATGAGATAGGGAATAAATCATGTTAATATCTGTGTTCGCACCTCAAAGCCTGAGGCTTCTAATTAAGCCATCTAGGAAATAAAAAGTTTGCCACTGTTCTCGAAATGTCGAACTTTTCTTAACCACACGCTGCAAGACAATGATGAGTGGCTTAATATTGATTCCACTCGCTGAATATAAATCACATATTTTACTTTCAAAGTAGGGCTAGCTGTTAATTTCCAAACCACGCGTTTGGTGGTTTGGAAATCCAAACCTAACATTTTGACCATTCTGTCTAACATGTCACTGATTCTGTCTAACATGTCACTGATTCTGTCTAACATTGTCACTGATTCTGTCTAACACGTCACTGATTCTGTCTAACATTGTCACTGATTCTGTCTAACATTGTCACTGATTCTGTCTAACATTGTCACTGATTCTGTCTAACATTGTCACTGATTCTGTCTAACACGTCACTGATTCTGTCTAACATTGTCACTGATTCTGTCTAACATTGTCACTGATTCTGTCTAACATTGTCACTGATTCTGTCCAACATGTCACTGATTCAGTCACTAACATATTTTTTGTAAATAAATAATTTTCTTAGTGCATTTATACATGATTTGAAAGTGACTCAAAACTTGAGTTGGGCGAAGCAACATGTTTTGCAAGCTATGTTAAAAGAACAGCGTTGGATCTGCTTTCACTAAAAAGTTATAAACATTCTAATGTGAAAAACTTGAAAAAATTCCTATCTCGCTAACGTATGTTTCGTGAAAATCTGCCTTTAATTAATTTTCCAAGGAACAAAGTGTCCCGTTCTTCTTCTAGTGGTCCTTGGTCACTGATCATTCTGTCTAACATGTTGATAATTTTATTTAACATGCCGACACGTAACGAGTATTTTTTCGAATTCATGATGACACAAGTTTTAAAAATCGATTTCTTTATTTTATTTAAGCATAGAGCAAACGGATGCCTGGCAGGTGGCTGAGACTTATTTCAACAGAAATTTCAACGGCCGAGAGGACCGGTTTGTTAATCTGCTTGCTGACCTAGATCAGATAACGAACCGGTAACAATAGTGGACGATATTGCTTGGCATTCTATTTATATTTTTATTGCCAACTCGATTATTGATACTGCTGGAACATTTATCGTGCATTCAAACTTCTAAGCTTTGAAGACAGTTCACTGATTAACTAACAGCAATAGAGTGGGGATTACACAAATGGCCTTTCAAAGTGTTAACACTACAGAAACACACTAATCCACCCACGCAACATTTGCTTAGCGACAAGGACGGAATGGACAAGTTTATCCAGTGAGGATGTTACACGTGTTCGCTATTCGCAGTGTTTACAATGGCAGCTCCCAAGAGCTAATCATTATTGAACACTCAATGAGCTTTAGTCTAAACTGCACTGCCCAGATCTCTTGGGATTAACTTCAGAAACACGAGAATTGGCACACAATTAGGTTGCTAGTGAGGATTTAGAATATTTATTTACTGAAGAGATTCCAGGAAAAATTAGACAGATTCAGTATAAAATCTGTTCGGTAGGTCAGTAGGGGATGTCACGTTAGTGAGGTCAGTAGGGGAGGTCAAAGGAGGTCAGGTAAGTGAGGTCAGTAGGGAAGGTCAGGTAAGTGAGGTCAGTAGGGAGGTCAGGTAAGTGAGGTCTGTAGGGGAGGTCAGAGGAGGTCAGGTAAGTGAGGTCAGTAGGGGCGGTCAGGTAAGTGAGGTCAGTAGGGAAGGTCAGAGGAGGTCAGATATGTGAGGTCAGTAGGGGCGGTCAGGTAAGTGAGGTCAGTAGGGAGGTCAGGTAAGTGAGGTCTGTAGGGGAGGTCAGAGGAGGTCAGGTAAGTGAGGTCAGTAGGGGAGGTCAGGTAAGTGAGGTCAGTAGGGGAGGTCAGGTAAGCGAGGTCAGTAGGGGAGGTCAGGTAAGTGAGGTCAGAATGGGAGGTCAGGTAAGCGAGGTCAGTAGGGGAGGTCAGGTAAGTGAGGTCAGGTAAGTGAGGTCAGTTGGGAGGTCAGGTAAGTGAGGTCAGTAGGGAGGTCAGGTTAGTGAGATCAGTAGGGAGGTCAGGTTAGTGAGGTCAGGTAAATGAGGTCAGTTGGGAGGTCAGGTAAGTGAGGTCAGTTGGGGGTCATGACCCAGGCCGCCATTTTCATCCAAGGAGTTTGGCCGTTTCTTAGAAAGCTACGGCATCAAGCACCGCCTCATCACGCCTTACTACCCAGCCGCCAATGGCATGACAGAGCGGCTGAACCGCTCAATCAACAAGGTCGTGCGGGCGGCAATCGAGGAGCGGCGCGACTGGAGGGCTGCTCTGGACGAGTGGCTGCTGGCCTACAGGAACACGCGGCACACAGCCACGGGCCGCGCGCCAGCCGAGCTGCTGATGGGCCGGCGACCAAACGATGTCATCCCCGCCGCCCGGCCATCCCAGCGCGTCCGCATCAACGAGCAGCGGCTGGGAGAGATTGATTCGAGCGCCAAGGCCGCGATGAAGCAGCGAGCGGACGCCAGGAGGCGGCCACGGCGGCACGAAATCCAGGTCGGCGATTCGGTGCTGCGACGGCGAGTCGGTGCCAGCAAGACGCAAACGCCATTCGAGAGCGGCGCCTGAACAGTCCAGCGGGTGGCCGGCAACTCGCTGATGCTGCTTCGTGACGGCGCGGCCTGCTGGCGGCATTGCACGGCGGTCAAGGTCGTCACCCCAGAATCAGACGACACTGGTGCCAGGCCGCAGGCCGCGCCAGAAACTCCAGGCGAAGCGGCGCGGGACCCGCCCGAATCCCCGGTGGCGCTGCGCCCGCACCCCCGAGCTGCACGGGGTGGCGTGAAGATCTACAAGGATTGAACCAAGGACTGAAAACGAACTGACTTTTCTACTGACATTAACAGTCACATGCACTGCGAAGTCACAAGTCCGATGCGACTATCAATGCGAGTGTTTTATCTCCCCCAATAGCTGCATATTTTTTTCGGTCGAGTTCTTTTTTTCGTTCTTTTCGACATTTTGCTTCTCGAATTCGTTCTCTTTTGTCTCCCCACAGTTTCTGTTCGAAGGGGGAGAGCTAGATGTAGTGTGCGTACGCACGTGAGCCAGGCCCAGGTGTACACCTGGGTCGTTTGATTGGTTGCGGAGCGGGTGGGTGTCGCCACCCCAGTTCTATATTGACGCGCGCTCAGCGTGGCAGTAAAAATGAGAGTTTTGTCTGCGCACTAAAAATAGCCTCGGCATTAGATATTACAAGGATGCTCAGTAGAGGATTTCAGGTAGTGTATGTCTGTTAGAAGGCAAATAATATTCTGATTTATATTTTAACATAGGTCAATCAAAACTGTATACAGTTTGAGACTTAAATAATTTATTCATTTAAAAAGGCTTTGGTAATTATATGTCAACATTCCAATAAATCAATGAGCAAAATCAGTTAATGTATGTACTCAATAATGTGTGTGTCAACATGATATAGACTCGGTACATTGAAGTATTTGCTTGACGGCTATGGTATGAACTGTCTCAACTATCTACGAGTAAATCAACAACTCATAGAGTATATGATATCACAGGACTCCACAGCTTTCAATTAGAATGATTAGGTGGACAATAGTGATTAATCGGATGGGATCAAAGGATAACAGCAATGTCAGTAGGAGCTGATCCCATGAAGGTAGAATGAGATCAGAACTCACCCTCCCAGAGGCGCCCTGCCTAGAAGACGAATCGGTAGCTTCGGGTTGTGTTCCGAAGGCTAGGTTCTGTCCAACATTTCTAATCCCAAATTGTGGCAGACAATTTTTGTTGCTAGCGACTACTTACAGTAGTTCCCCTTGAGAGTAGACGCGATCCCGTAACTAGACTATTAAACGAGGCAGTGGTTCCAATGGCCTCCACGTATATGATATTACCCCTAAGGGGCTAAATAGGGATAATGTGATATTTGTTCTGGCCCTCCATCTACACTCACACCAATGTCCCTACAGACGATCTGCCAGGCTTTGAATGGTCAAAATGATACATCGATATATAATTAAGCTGCTCACTGGAAGTCCATGGAGGTCAGGAGGTCGCCTTCTAGCGAACAAATATAACAATATAAATACAAATACCAATGACCAATATTAATAAAACTAAACACAGGTTGTTCTTTTTCAACTATAGAAGCATTTTGACAACTAAAAAGCATTGCTGGTTGCAGAATTCGGTATCGTGAATCTGGAAGCATGATTAGCAGATTACATTTATAATTTTGTCCCATTGTAAACAATTAACTTACTCATTCAAGTGACATACAGGTCGAATAAAAATTGAATAGAATTAAAAGTTGAATAGAAATAAACTGTACTGAATTGCTACACTAACAATTAGTCACACTTGCAAAAAGCAGATTCAAAACCATTGTTACACATGCCAATCAGCAAATGATATTGATCAAATGCTTTTCTGTCAGGTCAGCTGGAAGATGCACAGACGATTGTTGCTAGCGTCAGCGACAGCGACAGCCAAAAACTCCCTAGAATCGAGGCGACACAGCGCAAGTCCTGAGGGATAACAGGAAAGCACCTGACCGTCTCCAGCCCTATCTTGAGCTCCCAGGACCTCCAGCGTGGCTCCCGTGCTAGAGAACACTCGAACTGTGTGAGCATTTTGCTCTGAGACGAACAGCACACCTCTGCTGGCTGAGCAGACTTTCCTTGGCCCGTTTAAAGCTTCTTCATTGTGCGGGTAGCTGGAGATGAGCTGGCCGCTGATGCCGCAAATCCTGAGCACTTTGCCTCCAGAGTTCACCAGCAGAATCTTGCTCCCGTGCAGAGCCAGGTCAGAGAAGGAATCCATCTCGAATGCACTCACATGAAGTGAGCTCTGAAGCTCACCTGAGTCCTTCCCGATTTTGTGCACCATGTTCGATTCATCATCCACTAAGAGAAGTTTGTCCGTGTCTCCATCGATGCCCCAAATGTCCATGCTGCTCAGATGCAGTGACTCAGCAGTGATCACACGCTTCACCTCTCCGCTCAGATCAGTCACAGTCACGGCTTCAGGCTGAGCCACAAACAGCAGCTGCCTCTCGCTGTCGCAGTGAAGGCCCGTGATCCACTCGCTCCAGTCCAGGTTCATGTGGCACTTCAGCCTCACGGCTCCGTCAAGTGACGTCACCAACAGGTGGTCAGCGCGGCCTTTATCACAAGCCACGAAGATGCAGGGCTCAGGCAGTGGAGTGACGTCACAGTCAGCTGACTCAGCCTTCACAACCCGACTCGACGAGTCTCCACCGAATCCAGCAGTGTTTGAGCAGCAAGCCACGCGGCCTGGACAATATTTAAGTTGCTCAACAGCTGAAACGGCCTGGCACACTCGAGTCCCTGAGCTGTGCTCAGCCTCATCCAGCCAGCACTGCCGCAGCACGCTCGCCATGTGCCTGTCGGTGATGAAGAGCAGCTCCTGCACCCCTGCCGCCACGTCTCCCACTGACCGGACGATCGCATCGCTGCTCAGGCCAAGCCGGGCCGAGCTCTGCCGCTCGCGCAGCTTCGATCGAGCCTCATCGAACTGGTCCGATCGCTCAGTGGCCTCATCCAGCCACAGCTCAGAAATCGCGGTGAGCTCAGCCAGCCTCCTCATGTCTCCAGCATCGCAGGCGGTCGCCACATCCTTCTCGCACTGCTCGGCCTCCGCCGCTTCTCTCAGCTGACCGGCGACCGAGTCGAGCACCGCCTGCACTCGAGACAGCGTCCGCTGCCTCCACAGCTGCAGCGCCTCCTGCACTGCGTCGAACATGTCGCTCGCCTCCTCGAGCTCCGCCTGCAGCGCGCTGTGCTCAAGCCGCAGCTGAGCCCTGTCAGCCGAGTCACGGAGAGCGCGCAGCTTCGTCAGCAGGCTGTCCTTCTGCTCAGTGACCTTCTGCAGCTCCTTGGCGATGTGCTCGCGACACTGCGGCGTCCCAGACCAGGGTCCCAGCTCGAGCACGGGCTCGCTGCAGGCTCGGGCGCTGCAGACTCCGCACTTTGAGTCGGCCATTCAGAATGGTGCTTCACGATGGCAATATTTGGCGCCGTCTAGCTGCAAAATTGTATGCTGACCTAGCAGTGTGTGCGCTAACTCCAATTCGATAAACTTACCCACCTTAACTCTAACTAACAGACCATTTTTACCGCCTGTTTTGGGGAGGTCAGTAGGGGAGGTCAGTAGGGGAGGTCATGAGGGAGGTCATGGGGAGGTCAAGTGGGGAGGTCAAGAAAGGGAGGTCCCACAGTATGTACTCCACACTTTGCATTTTCCTATAAAACATCAGTATCTAATAAGGACAAAATAATTACTGTTAAAATTGCCACAGAAGCAATGCAAGTGGTTCGCTGCAAACCATTGCTGGACAGAAACAGTTGCACCTGCAAAAACTGCATTGCTTACTTTTATTTAAAACACGAAGGTAAATTTAGCTGAAGTGGCATTTACCAGCACACACTTAAACAAAAGTAAAAGTGCTAGTTAGGAAAGTGAGAAATTAGACTGAATAGCAACAATAGGAGAAGCTTTAAAAATCGATACTAGTAAAATTTGTGAGAAAATTAAAGGTTTTATCAAAGGGCATATACTAAAATGTTAATTAATTGCACTGATTTATAAAGTCTACCTAAAATGCGCATGATTATTAAAATAATTAATATAATTGCTCATGGTTAATGGCCTGCAAGTCAGAATCACTGTTTAACAGCGGTGGGATCATTGTCCCACAAACTTTCTTTCCTCTCCGCGGGCCAGCAGGACCTCTCGTTCCAACGTTGGTCCCTTCCGTTCCGGCGCGAAGCTGGTCTTCTCGAAGCTCTGACCGCCGCACCTGCGACACGGCTCTGTCGGATAGCGACAGTCCAATGTGAAGGTGTTCTGCTTGCAGTCCTTGCACCTGAGGAGTGTGTCAGAGTCAGATCTGTGTTAGGACTATAGTAGCTGAACTCCTTCTCTGGAGGAAATATCCCACCAATGAGAAAAAGGGGAAAAATCCGTATTGCATGAATTTAATCAGTTAACGGTGGGACTAACAACAGCGGATGGAGTCCCCCTGACAATTATTTTCGCTGCACCCGAACGGAGCAACGCAAGCACACGAAACTCAAGAACACGGGCAAGCTTCTTGTTGCACATCCTCCGAAACAAGAATCATGTCACCAGCTCTTCAGACTCAACGGTTCAAGCGCTAGTGTATTTCAAACAACCCTCCACACTAATTTGCACTGCGCCTCAGTGCGGACTTGCCAGGCCTTCCAACTTTATCAGCATGTCAGCCGAATGTGCCTGCGCAATATCGAGTTCGGTGGTCACCGACTTTTATCTAGACGGAGCTGCCACCCCGATGATCTCAAGGGCTGGCGACTTGACTCTCTATTTTCAGAAGTTTCAAAGGTCGAATAGCGGCGGCAAAGTAGCTTGGTATTCCCACTGCTAAACTCAAACTCACTTGAAAGGTCGCTTAACAGCGCTTGTCCAATTGAGCCGGTGACCCTCCCGTTTGCAACGCTCGCTCGGCTGCTGACAGCGAACTCCGCATTCGACACAGTCGGCAACGCGCACCTTCCGTTCGCTGATGGTGGCCAATTTGGCTTCGACTTGCTCCCGACGCTCCAGCGTGTTGAAGTAGCGGTCCTGCTCATCCGACACTCGCTGGCTGGCCAAATCAGCGTAGGCCGACGACTGCGACAGGAGGCGCTTAAACTCTGGCGACTCGGTGTCCACATTGCCCAACAGCCGGTGCCGCTTCGGAGCTGTCGAAGGTGCAACGGGCTGGTCACCAACAGCCGCGTCGGCATCGGTGTCCTCCAGGCGCTGACTGAGCTCGGCTTGACGTCGCTCAGTCTGCTGCTGTTGCAGCTGCTGCATACCGCCCGCAGCTCGCATCTGCCAGAGCAGAGGTGAGAAATGACTGCAGTGCAGACTGTAGAAAAAGTGAACACCATACGATAACATGGAGGGTAGAGGAACAGACAATTTGAGAGGGGGCGAGGTGGCGACCAATCCGAATGCAGAGAGGGATTGAGAGTGAGCTAGAAGGTAGAGAGGAGTGAGAACCAGATAGAACTGGAATGGTACAAGATGAACGAGAGGGCAGGATAATAAAAGACGAAAGTCGCCAGAGATGACGTAATCGTGGCGCTGTTACCCAGATCTTCGATGATTTCAGCTTCATTTCAGCATCCTACTTCCTATCAGTATGTCGCTGGCTGCGGCTCTACTGTGATCAACGAGCCCAAATGCCAACTCCACTTCCACAAAGCTCACCTTCCTAATAGCCCTCAGCTTGGCAATCTCTCCAACCGTCATCACCGTCGGCTTGGGTAACGACGGGCCAACGTTGGGGGCAGGTTTTTCAGCGGACGAAGTCGAAATCACAGAATCGTCGCCCAGCTCGACGACATCGCCGACACTGCCGCGGCCCAGCTGAGGTCGAAAGTCACGATTCATGCCAGCTGCGAAGCTGGAAAACGACAGATTAGTGCCGCTGCTGGGATCCGGCATGCCAACACGGCTGGCGCCGGAGAAAGGCAAAGATGCTGCTGCTGCTGCTTTTGCTGAATTCTGGCCCTGCTGCAGCTTTGCCGCGGCCGCTGTGACTTCCAGAGAGCGACGAAGCATGCGAGCTCCAGGAGAATTGAGAGCCGATGAGCCTTGCTGCTGAAGAAACGATTTGATGCCGCCGCCGCTGCCAACGTCGCTGCGTGAAATCTGCGCCGAAATGGCAGAACCCGATTGTTGCGCCAAGGAGTTGCTGCTGCCGCTTTTCAGAAAAGTGACGCCCAACGGTTTGGCAGCGGCTACAGCTGACGGCTGGTGTGGCTGAGGATGAGGTGGTGTTGAAGGAGTGAGGTGGGTGGCGACGAAGTGAGGTGGCAATCGATGGAGTGAGGTGGCTATCGACGGAGTGATGTGGGTATCGATGGAGTGAGGTGGGTATCGATGGAGTGAGGTGGGTATCGATAGAGTGAGGTGGGTGTCAATGAAGTGAGGTGGGTGTCAACGGAGTGAGATGGGTATCGATGGAGTGAGGTGGGTATCGATAGAGTGAGGTGGGTGTCAATGAAGTGAGGTGGGTGTCAACGGAGTGAGATGGGTATCGATGGAGTGAGGTGGGTATCGATGGAGTGAGGTGGGTGTCAACGGAGTGAGGTGGGCATCGATGAAGTGAGGTGGGTGTCAACGGAGTGAAATGAGCTTCGACGGAGGGAGAAGGGCGTCGAGGGTTTGGTTAAATACACGACGGCAGAATGCGGTTTTATTTCCTACCATACAAAGCTTACCTCGCGATACTTCCTAGGCTCTACGCCTACAAAGGTGGACGCTACATCAGAGCGCTTGCTGGCCAGCCTTCGGTACTCCTGCCCAGCGTGGTACTCGCACACTTGGCAAGCGGCCAAGTTGACACCATTCTGACAGCGACCGCCGCCGTTACCTGATTTGGTTGGCCGACCGCAGACGCCGTAGTCGGCCGCTTTGCCCAGAACCAGCAGCTGCTGCGGATTGTCTATGGCCAGACTAACACCTGGAATTGAGGCATACGGAATGATTCAGAAAGCAGCTTTTAACCTAACCTTAAAACTTAACATAAAGTTAGCAAATTTTTGCAAATATACATACCGATGTCTTTATTCACTCAGAGATCCCAAATATCCACAGAGACTCAGATCCCGATTATCCCCAACATAAAGCAAGACACGAACCGCCGCTGCCGCCGGGTCTCGATGGCATAACCCTGGGCTGCAGAACAGCCACGGCCAAACCTGTGCTGGCCTCCTTCCAATGCGCCTCGTGCACTTTGCCGAATAGGAACAGGCCGACCGGCTGCTGCCCGAGTCGATCTAGATCGGCCAGCCGCCAGATTGAATACGACGACCTGCCGCCTCCGCTGCCACCGCCGCCCGACGGCTTCTGCTGCTGAATAGCTGCCACCAGAACACCGACTAGTACAGCTTGCACACTGTCGGTGCGGCACTGCTCAAGCTGGCGACTCAACAGCTCGCCGCTAGTTGCTATGGCAACCAATCGTCTGCCGCGCATCAATCGCTGCTCCCAGTCGAGAGAGGACACTCTAAGGCGAGTTAGGCGCAGCCGGGTACCCGGCAGAATTGTTGAATCTCCAACCGAAGCCGATCTGCTGCCCGACGACTGGCCGAAGTCTGACTTCAGCGCTGCCACAAGAGCTTCGCGTTTGGCTTTGAGCTCCTCGGCTAAAGCCTGCTGCTGCTGTTGCTTCTTGGCTGGAAGACATGGAAACGGTGAAAAAAAGTTTTTGTTAGCCAGACACCCAGCTCTAGCATTGCTTCACATTGCTTCATGAGTAGAATAATTTTCCAACCGCTGTTAAATGATTAGCAATGACCGAAGCCCTCTAAAATCATAAGCAACTCACCTTCTTCAACATTAGAAGACTCTGTGACTCTACTGTCTTTGGCATCGTCGTCGACGTCCAACAGGCGTCTGTCTCTGAACCTGGCCTCTGCGGCCTCTTCAGCCAGTCGCATCCGCTTGAACACCTGCTGGCCAAACTCCGACAGGGCGGCATTTTCAACTTCATCGTCGCCAAATGCGGCAGCCTCTGAGGCGTCGCGCTTCTGACGACGAGCCCCGACGCCGCCACCATCGCCGCCGTCTAGATCGTCGATGCCCAACTGGCTGTCTCGGCCGCAGGGCAGGTAAGAGCCGCCCCTGCGTTCCAGCTCCTTGTTGATTTTGTCCACCAAGCGGCTGGTGTTGCCAGCCTTGGTGCCGGCGGCAGCTGGAGAAGCGGCAGCCGGACACGGACTGCTCAGCACAGCCTCAATGCCGATGTCCGAGTAGCCGCAGTTCGACTTCTCCTGCTTCTGCTTCTCCAACTGTCTGGCTTTGAAATCTTCAATGTTCTCCTCTTGAATACAATCCCAATCCGAGTCGTCTGAATTTGAATTCGAGCTGCTTTCCGAGTTGTCCCAGGCCGTTGGCGGTTTTTCTGACATTCTCACGCGGCTGAATGATTAGCGATTGGAAATTGTGAGAATATCCAGTCCCCAAGGGCGTGGGTTCGTATCCCACCGCTGCCACCATCTTTTAACAAATTAAGAATGATAGAACCAGTTCCAGTAAATGAAACCCTACGTGTCTCAACGCTTAACTCATATATTTATAGAGCCGATTAAAATAGGGTGGTACAAATAAAAATCCACTTCATACACACATATCTACCTACCTTGACCGATTCAAAGAAAAATCTGTGTCCCTTAGAAAGATACTTAACTCTGAATTGCTTCAATTTAATCGGCTGTTAAAAATGGTAATTGAGGCTGGTTGTGGCGGCCCACCGGTCCATGGACTGAACAGTCATGGTCCATCAGTCTGTTTATATATGCAATACACGTAGCGAGAAAACAATTACTTTGAAATAAAGCAAATCAAAAATTTGATGGCTATTTCTGATAACATTGCGAATTTCTTTGCATTTTGTATTTTTTAAGCTTTTGTACAGCAACAGCTGCTAAAAATCTACTGGTAAATAGAAAATATCGATAAAAAGCAGTTCATAAGCTTCTAATACTTCAATAGCTACTTTTGTCATGATTCTTGTAAAAAGCATAATTAATAGAACAATAAAGTTACAAGCAGACAAAGACCACAAATTAGGTCTAGAGCTAAACAAGGAATGCAACCACAACACACAAACTTAATATACTGCTATATATTAAAATATACTGACTAGTAAGCTTAGACTAGGCTTGCACATGCTACTACTATTAGAAAGTAGTACAGCGAAGAAAGATATACTTGTATGACTAGATATTTGTCACTATCACAAAGCAAACAATCCATCTAGAAAATTATGTGCATATGAGATATTAGAACAACGCCTTTACTTGTTTATATACTGCAGCAATAGGAGAAAAGGTATACGAGCTAGAAAACAAATACTTACTACTTACTACTAACAAATCGTAAGTAGTATTACGCTAATTTTTTAACAAGGGTAAGGACGAAGGTAATTATTTCTCACAGAAAATTGTTTTACGCAGCATAACATTACATAACAAATTACGTCCTATTTCCCACAAATCTAAAGTCTAACAGATATTTAATTCGTACCACATTTTTTAAATGCCAAACATTTTTACGTCTTACAAGTATAACTCATTTCTACATGTCTAACAAGTCTAATTCATTTCCACATGTCTAACAAGTCTAACTCATTTTCCACATGTCTAACAAGTCTAACACTTTTTCCACATGTCTAACAAGTCTAACACTTTTTCCACATGTCTAACAAGTCTAACTCATTTCCACATGTCTAACAAGTCTAACTCATTTTCCACATGTCTAACAAGTCTAACTCATTTTCCACATGTCTAACAAGTCAAAATCATTTTCCACTGTCTAACAAGTCTAACTCATTTCCACATGTCTAACAAGTCTAACTCATTTCCACACGTCTTACAAGTATAACTCATTTCCACGTGTCTAACACATTTTCCACACGTCTAACAAGTCAAACTCATTTTCAGATGTCTAACAACTCTAATTCATTTCCACATGTCTAACACATTTTCCACATGTCTAACACATTTCCACGTGTCTAACAATTCTAACTCATTTCCACATGTCTAACAACTCTAATTCATTTCCACATGTCTAACACATTTTCCACATGTCTAACAAGTCTAGCTTATTTTCCACATGTCTACCAAGTCTAACTCATTTTCCACATGTCTAACAAGTCTAACACATTTTCCACATGTCTAACAAGTCTAGCTTATTTTCCACATGTCTAACAAGTCTAACTCATTTTCCACATGTCTAACAAGTCTAACTCATTTTCCACATGTCTAACAAGTCTAACTTATTTTCCACATTACTAACAAGTCTAACTTATGTTCCACATGTCTAACAAGTCAAACAGGTGTTCAACTATCGTCGCTAAACTCGTCGTCAGACTCTTCGGAACGCAGGACTTGCATTTTCCACCAAGCCTTGACATCCTGACAGCCGCTGTGTACAAAGTGTGTTATAGACCGTTTCTTGGAGGCCAACTGACGATTGCGAGCGGCGTTGTCCCTGTCGGCATCGTTGTCGTCGGAGCCCTCGGACAGCTCAGGAATGTTGTTCACTCCGCCGCCGCCGCCGCCGCCTCCGCTGCCGCCGCTTCGGGTGGCTTTTAACGAACGGCGTCGCTTGGTTCCCATGGCAACGCTGGCCGGATCGTTAACAACAATACTAGACGGTAGCTGCTGATTGTGATGCTGATGGTGCTGGCCAGAGGCTGGCGATGAAGCATCCAGGTGTCCAGGCGATGCGCCATCAATGGCGTTTCCGTGATCCGCGGCGCCAATGTTGGCGGCATTCGGGATCTTCCCACCGCCAGCGGCCGTTGTCAAGGCGACGGAGGCCGAGGTTGGTCCTACGATGTGTTTTAGGTAGTTATAAATGTATAGCAGTTAAGAATGCAGGGTAGAACCAGTCTGACCAACAGGTGAGAGCGTGTCTAACAGGTAGGATAATGTCTAAGAGGTAGGAATATGTCTAACAGATAGGAAAGTGTCTAACAAGTGGTAATCTATTCAACAGATCTATAAAACATCTGTTACCCAGGCAGGAGAATAAAATCAAGTAATAATATTACCAGTCCCAGCAGCCGTAGTTGCGGCTGAAGCGGAAGCCACAGCGGCAGCGTCAACGGCGCCAACGTTGGACACTTTGCGAGCTACAGGCAGGGAGGAGCCGGTTGCGTTCATTCCGGTGACGCCAGAAACCGCCACAGCGGCTGGCGAAGCACCGCCTACTCCGGGAGCGCCGGCAGCTGCGATGGACGCGGCGCCTCCTTCGTCGTCAGCTGAAGCGGCAGCTGCCGCAGCGGCCGCGGCGCTGAAGCCTCCAGGATCGGTGGTGGCTCGGATCTGGCCGATGATGTTAGTCAGGTTTGACTCGTTTGCGCGGCGCCTCTTGAAGCAGGAGTCCAGCCAATCTTTGATAGTCTGCTTGGCCACTTCCTCCTCGATGGTGTATTCGAGATCTTCGCGTTCCATCAGTTCCTCCAGTTGGAGACTCTTGCGGATGTCCACGGATCTGTCGAGCGGGTTAGCGATCGGTTTAGGGATATTTTCTAGCTTAGATTTGTATGGGATAATGACGAATCTGATTTGGGATTTTAAGATCAGGATGCAAGAGAATATCAATTAGATTTGAGATTTTACGTACGGGATGGAAATTTTGTAGAATAGGATTAGCGATTTTGAGTTCGGAGTGGAAGATTCGTAGAATGGGATTTGGGATTTTGAGCACGGGATGGGAGATTTGTAGAATAGTGGGATTTGGGATTTTGAGTAAGGAAGTAAAGAGGATTTTGAAATTACGAGAATGGGATATGAGATTCCAGCTGTAGTATTATACCTGTAAGCTAGCATGGTGAGCACATCGTGAAACGATATATCCCCAGGTCCATGCTGCTTCTCCAATTCGTAAATCATGTACTTGAACAGCTGCTTGGTCTCCGGCTTCTCTAGGTCGATCTCTAGGCGACCTTTGAGCAGTCTGAGCAGAATTTTGCACTTTCTTAGACTGATTGTACCCTTGCGCAATTCGTCGAGCATGTTCCAGGTGTTCTGGAAGTGCCTAATATCCGTGTGCGACAACAGGGCGTCCTCCTGATTGGAATAGAACAATGAGAAGTTCTCCATGATGATGGCAACCAGGATGTTGAGCATGATGTAGGTGATGATGATGTAGAAGGAGCAGAAGTACACCAGAGAGGCCTGGCTGTTGCCGCAGTCGGAATCCCAAATGTTTTGATCTACGAATTGGGATTTTAAACAATCAATTAGTTAGGGATTTTGCAACAGAGCAATCGGGCTATTGAAGGATGGGTATGTGGTTAATAAAGTATGAGGGTCGGATTAAAGTATGAAGATGGGATTATAGTATGAGGATGGGATAAAAGTATGGGGATGGGATTAAAGTGTGAGGATGGGATAAAAGTATGGGGATGGTATAAAGTATGAAGATGGGATTAAAGTGTGAGGATGGGATAAAAGTATGGGGATGGTATAAAAGTATGAAGATGGGATTAAAGTGAGAGGATGGGATAAAAGTATGGGGATGGTATAAAAGTATGAAGATGGGATTAAAGTGTGAGAATGGGATTAAAGTGTGAGGATGGAATTCAAGTATGAGGATGGGATTAAAGTGTGAGAATGGGATTAAAGTGTGAGGATGGAATTCAAGTATGAGGATGGGATTAAAGTGTGAGAATGGGATAAAAGTGTGAGGATGGAATTCAAGTGTGAGGATGGGATTAAAGTGTGAGAATGGGATAAAAGTATGGGAATGGGATTAAAGTGTGAGCATGGGATTAAAGTCTGAGGATGGGATTAAAGTATGAGGATAGGATTATAGTGTGAGGATTAGATTAAATTGTGAGAATGGGATAAACGTATGGGGATGTGATTAAAGTAAGGGGATGATGAGATAAAAGGATGGAATGGGAGGACAATCCTATGAGGATGGGATTATTTTATGCGACGGGGAATGGGGATGGAACAGAATGGGGAATATGAACAATAGAAAACAGCCGCCTACCGGTCCTGGCCTTGCAGAATGGCGGTGCAATCATGCAGTCGTGCATAATCTTATTCCAGTCCTCGCCGGTGACAATTCTGAGCAGTAGGACGGTGGCTCGCCAGCAGGTAGCAAAATTAGCCTGCCGATTGAGATTCTCTCCATTCTTCACATTGCCGAATAGAATGACGCCAGCCAGAGCGTACACCAGCATCAGCAGGAACATGCCCAGGATGATGAAGAACGACTTGAACATAGACATGAGCACAGTGAGCATAAGCATCTTCAGTGTTGGATGCTTGCCAGTGATGGTGAACAGTCGCAGGATCACTACCAGCCAGCCGATGTCGTCGGAGATGGAGCGCAGCGGGGAGGCTGAATCTTCTGGCCTCGAATGAGTCGACGCTGAGCCGGCAGCGGAGATCTCCTGGATCATTGCGGTGAAGTGTAGAACAATCCAGAGACTGCCAGCCAGGGTGACGATTGCGTCGAAACGATTTCGCCAGGACTGCCAATAGCCGCTGAAGGACAGGGCGATGCACTTTAACGCGACCTCGGCTACGAATAGCAGGGTACAAGCGACAGCGCCGTTGGTGAAAGCTTTGGAATAGTTGGACTTGGTGGACTCCAGCAATAGCACGTCAAGCCACTGAGGATTCGGGTGTTAAAATTGGGATAATTTACTAAATGCACTGATTGTATTGGAATTAAAATTATTTGTAGCACAATAAGGAGAATAAGACAGGCAGTGAAGAAAGGCAAAAATGGGACGGAAAATAGGGGTAAGGGAGGAAGGTAGATATGAGGGGAGAAAGGAAAAGATATATGTAGGATAAAGTCATGGGGAGAAGTGATTGGGAGAATTGATGTGGGAGAATAGATAAGGAAGAATTGATGGTGGAGAATTCACGGTGGAGAATTGACGGTGGAGAATTGATGGTGGAGAATTGACGGTGGAGAATTGACGGTGGAGAATTGATGGTGGAGAATTCACGGTGGAGAATTGACGGTGGAGAATTGATGGTGGAGAATTGACGGTGGAGAATTGACGGTGGAGAATTGACGGTGGAGAATTGATGGTGGAGAATTGACGGTGGAGAATTGATGGTGGAGAATTGACGGGGGAGAATTGACGTTGGAGAATTGAAGGTGGAGAATTGACGTTGGAGAATTGACGGGGGAGAATTGACGGGGGAGAATTGACGGTGGAGAATTGACGGGGGAGAATTGATTGTGGAGAATTGACGGGGGAGAATTGATGGTGGAGAATTGACGGGGGAGAATTGACGGTGGAGAATTGACGGGGGAGAATTGATGGTGGAGAATTGACGGGGGAGAATTGACGGTGGAGAATTGACAGTAGAGAATTGACGGTGGAGAATTGATGGTGGAGAATTGACGGGGGAGAATTGACGGTGGAGAATTGACGGGGGAGAATTGATGGTGGAGAATTGACGGGGGAGAATTGACGGTGGAGAATTGACGGTGGAGAACGGACGGGGGAGCATTGACGGTGGAGAATTGACGTTGGAGAATTGACGGGGGAGAATTGACGGGGGAGAATTGACGGTGGAGAATTGATGGTGGAGAATTAACGGGGGAGAATTGACGTTGGAGAATTGACGGGGGAGAATTGACGGGGGAGAATTGACGGTGGAGAATTGACGGTGGAGAACTGACGGGGGAGCATTGACGGGGGAGAATTGACGTTGGAGAATTGACGGGGGAGAATTGACGTTGGAGAATTGACGGTGGAGAATTGACTGTGGAGAATTGACGGTGGAGAACGGACGGGGGAGCATTGACGGGGGAGAATTGACGGTGGAGAATCGATGGTGTAGAATTGACGGGGGAGAATTGACGGTGGAGAATCGATGGTGTAGAATTGACGGGGGAGAATTGACGTTGGAGAATTGACGGGGGAGAATTGACGGGGGAGAATTGACGGTGGAGAATTGATGGGGGAGAATCTATGGGGGGAGAATCTATGGGGGGAGAATGAAGGCAGACCAAGTCTACTCACCGGCAAATAGAGCAGCAGAGTGTTGAGAATGATGAGCAGAGCAAAGAATCTCTTGAACAGTCGGTGCTGAGTCATATCGTAGATCCTGGCACGCAGCCATTCCCATTTGGTGCCGCGAACAATATTTGGTCGAGGCGGAATTCTCAACGGCTGCGTTAGCTTAATTCGGCCCTTCAAATCAAGCCAGCGCCGCTGGTCGACAGTAAGCAGGGCGGTGCCCTTGTTCTCGCCATAATTGGCCACCACAACGCCAACAAACAGTGTCAGGCCGATCATGCAGCCGATGAACACAAACAAATGAATGTAGATTGCGTGCAGGGGACTGACGCGGTCCATGATGACGTCGCGAACTTCAACCCAGCCTTCCAGGGACAGGACCTGGTTGGGAGAAACGGGAATCAAATCTAAATGGGTATAAGTGTTTAACCGAGTGACTAATTTTCGTGAATGTCCACCATTTGGATCGACAAAGCATTAGCCCGTGCTCATGAATTATCATGGATATTTGGGTATTTTAAACACCCCGCAGTCTTTCTACTTCTAGCAAATCAATGTGCTTACCTCAAACAGGGCTAGCAGAGCGTTGCCAATGGTGTCAAAGTTGAAATTTCGCGGATTTGCCCAAACTCGGGGCACCAGAATTTTTGGCGGCTCGCCTTCCAAGTTGAGCTTTGTGACGAATACCTGAGGACCACAGAATTAGATTCGGTTAGATGCCATTCCCAACTGAGATTCCTGGCATCCTGCATCCCTACACCTCATTCTAACCTTTCATCCCTACACCTCATTCTAACCCTGCATCCCTACACCTCATTCTAACCTTTCATCCCTACACCTCATTCTAACCCTGCATCCCTACACCTCATTCTAACCCTGCATCCCTACAACTCACTCTAACCCTTCATCCCTACACCTCATTCTAACCCTGCATCCCTACACCTCATTCTAACCCTGCATCCCTACACCTCATTCTAACCCTGCATCCCTACACCTCATTCTAACCCTGCATCCCTACACCTCATTCTAACCCTGCATCCCTACACCTCATTCTAACCTTTCATCCCTACATCTCATTCTAACCCTTCATCCCTACACCTCATTCTAACCCTGCATCCCTACACCTCATTCTAACCCTGCATCCCTACACCTCATTCTAACCCTGCATCCCTACACCTCATTCTAACCCTGCATCCCTACAACTCACTCTAACCTTTCATCCCTACAACTCACTCTAACCCTTCATCCCTACAACTCACTCTAACCTTTCATCCCTACAACTCACTCTAACCCTTCATCCCTACATCTCATTCTAACCCTGCATCCCTACACCTCATTCTAACCCTGCATCCCTACACCTCATTCTAACCCTTCATCCCTACACCTCATTCTAACCCTTCATCCCTACACCTCATTCTAACCTTTCATCCCTACACCTCATTCTAACCCTGCATCCCTACACCTCATTCTAACCCTGCATCCCTACACCTCATTCTAACCCTGCATCCCTACACCTCATTCTAACCCTGCATCCCTACACCTCATTCTAACCCTTCATCCCTACACCTCATTCTAACCCTTCATCCCTACACCTCATTCTAACCTTTCATCCCTACACCTCATTCTAACCCTGCATCCCTACACCTCATTCTAACCCTGCATCCCTACACATCATTCTAACCCTGCATCCCTACACCTCATTCTAACCCTTCATCCCTACACCTCATTCTAACCCTGCATCCCTACACCTCATTCTAACCCTGCATCCCTACACATCATTCTAACCCTGCATCCCTACACCTCATTCTAACCCTGCATCCCTACACCTCATTCTAACCCTTCATCCCTACACCTCATTCTAACCCTGCATCCCTACACCTCATTCTAACCCTGCATCCCTACACATCATTCTAACCCTGCATCCCTACACCTCATTCTAACCCTACATCCCTACACCTCATTCTAACCCTGCATCCCTACACCTCATTCTAACCCTGCATCCCTACACCTCATTCTAACCCTGCATCCCTACACCTCATTCTAACCCTGCATCCCTACACATCATTCTAACCCTGCATCCCTACACCTCATTCTAACCTTTCATCCCTACATCTCACTCTAACCCTACATCCCTACACCTCATTCTAACCCTTCATCCCTACACCTCATTCTAACCCTGCATCCCTACACCTCATTCTAACCCTTCATCCAATCCTCAGTCTTTCATCCCTAAATCTTCCCTACCTTTCCCTGCCTTCTCTGTTCTCAAACCTTTCTATAAAAAGTGCCGGTGCACTCAGCTCTGGTCTTCTTAGTCCGGTCGTTGCAGATGCCCAACTGGCCGCCAAATATGTGCACGCCGTAGATTGCAAAGATGAATATGAAAACGAATAGCAGCACGGAGACCATGAATATTTCTCGAAAGCCGCGAACCAATTCGTAAACTACCCGGCGTAGCTGGGGCATTAGACAAAATATTCTCAATGGTCTTAGGCAACGCAGAACCATTAGCCATTGTTCTAGGGAGCCGGGCCTAACGCTAGTCTTGTGCAGCATGTAGCAAACGTAAACTAGGCTGACCTGCAGAATGAAGACCAGAGAGTTTTCAATGAAGTATAAGTCTTTAACCACAATGTTGTTTTAATTCGACTCCCGACATAAAGCTATGTTTATTATGGTATGGTCCATTTAAAATATTCGAATTTAGTGTATTGGACTAGCAATTTTTGCCCCCCCTCCGGGGAGTACCAGCACAGTTTCAGGATCCATATAAACTCCTGATTTATACGTTCCCCACCGTTTGGTCCCAAACATAATCAAGTCCGGGCTGGCTACCTAAGCAAAAGAGCTGCTCGCCCCAGCAGCAGAGAACCTATATTTTAGAGAAAACGCGATCGAAATTAGTCAAGGCATTCAGCCTGTGAAGCGGTCTCCATGGACATAGATTATAGATTTAGTAGTACAGGTGGACTAGCTAAATCGAACCCCATTTTTGTTTTTTTATACTTGCCAGATAGATAAACAAATCCAGCACTCCGTCGAAATCTCTAACCAAAGCTTTTGGTGTAAAGAAGAATCCATTGGCCAGCACTTTAAGTATGATCTCAACTGTCATAGCAACGAAAAAGATGTACTCGGCCACAGACAGCCAGGTTGTGTTCATAGCGCGACTCTGCAGATTTTCAAACGTCATGCAAGTGATGGAGAACACGCTAATAGCGATCATAATCCAATCTAGATAGGTGATCATGCCGAGCCACTTCGAGGCGCCTTTGCCACGAGATTTTAATTCGGCCTCGCCGCTGCCCTGATAGCGAGCGTCTACTAGAAGCTGACAGAAATCTCTAAAATGGGAGAGAATGCGAATGGGGAATGCTAAATAGACGAGTATTGAAGATACCTCATATTAGTTGGCTATTCATCAATGATGGTCGTTCTCGCTCTCATCTACGTTGCTAATTAGTAGATGGTTACTTCTAATCAATAATAATAATAATAAACGTAGGATGGCTGCGGGCAATGGCACATCATTTGGTCACACTAGACCCACAGCCAGCGAGGAGGCAATTCTGTCCATTTCGATGACTCCTGAGCACACATACACACAGATACCGTACGCAGGCACACGCTCAAACAGGACTTTCTCATTTCTCATCTAAAATTCACTGTGCCTTGGAGGTTGGCCCTCAAGGGCGTAAATTGCACGACAAGTCCCCAAGCCTTCTCTTCGCGGCTGCGCCCCAAATGAATGTGGCCTCGAAATCGAACTCAAGGACATTGGTGCGAGAGGCAAAAAACGTTAGCTCGCTAACTCACCCCCTGCCTGTTTTATTTTTTAGGCTGTTTTATTGGCTGACGGTGACTCTGCCTAGATTCATGATTGGTTAGGAGATATAATCTGCCCATTTTAATAAATTGTTTATTGGTTGTTAGACATTTTTACCCTTCCAGATTCCTGATTGGCTGAGACATTCTCTACCTCTTTTAGTTTCCTGATTGGTTGAGGGTGATTTTATTTTCTCTCCGGCGCCTTAAATGAATAAAGTGTTTTCTCGAAGCTTCGTAGCTATCGTCACTAAAGCACCATCCGTAACTCTAATTGACAAGAAAACGAAACACATACCGAAATCGACTCTCTCGGCCGACAGCAAACAGTGGCTTGTCAAAGAACGGATGGTTCTCCCTCAGATCGGCCTCCTGCTGGCTGCGCAACCGTTCCGCCTGTTGCGCTTTCTGCTGCAGCAATTTTATATCATAGTCGTCATTGCGCCTGGCGCTGGTCATGTGAACAACTTCGCCATTCTCGCGAAAGTGCACGGCCTTATCCGCTTGAACTTTGTTTGCGACTGTCTGACCGCCGCCGCCGCCTCCACCACCGCCGGCCGGCGTTGGACCGTGTCGATTTCTAGTGTTTGTCGATCTGCGCTCCTGCCTTAGATGATGCTGAGCGCCTAATAGAGATATTGGACCTCCGCCACTGCCGCCAGGACCAATGCCAACCTGATCTAGACAGTTGGCTTCCATTCTCATGCGGTTGCTCTCGCTGGAATGTGACGGGTGCGTTGAGGCTAATGATAGGGGTAGGTGTAAATTTTATAACGTAGGGCTTGTCAGGATCAGATGAACATGGGGTGGTGGGTTTGTCAGGATCGGATGAACATGGGGTGGTGGGTTTGTCAGGATCGGATGAACATGGGGTGGTGGGTTTGTCTGGATCGGATGAACATGGGGTGGTGGGTTTGTCGGGATCGGATGAACATGGGGTGGTGGGTTTGTCAGGATCGGATGAACATGGGGTGGTGGGTTTGTCAGGATCGGATGTACATGGGGTGGTGGGTTTGTCAGGATCGGATGTACATGGGGTGGTGGGTTTGTCAGGATCGGATGTACATGGGGTGGTGGGTTTGTCAGGATCGGATGAACATGGGGTGGTGGGTTTGTCTGGATCGGATGAACATGGGGTGGTGGGTTTGTCAGGATCGGATGAACATGGGGTGGTTGGTTTTTCAGGATCGGATGAACATGGGGTGGTGGGTTTGTCGGGATCGGATGAACATGGGGTGGTGGGTTTGTCTGGATCGGATGAACATGGGGTGGTGGGTTTGTCAGGATCGGATGAACATGGGGTGGTTGGTTTTTCAGGATCGGATGAACATGGGGTGGTGGGTTTGTCAGGATCGGATGTACATGGGGTGGTGGGTTTGTCAGGATCGGATGAACATGGGGTGGTGGGTTTGTCTGGATCGGATGAACATGGGGTGGTGGGTTTGTCAGGATCGGATGAACATGGGGTGGTTGGTTTTTCAGGATCGGATGAACATGGGGTGGTGGGTTTGTCAGGATCGGATGAACATGGGGTGGTGGGTTTGTCAGGATCGGATGAACATGGGGTGGTGGGTTTGTCAGGATCGGATGAACATGTGCTGGCTCCGTGTGGTTATTTTATCGGGTGAACGCAATGAATTGAACTTTTTTTCTATTTATGGACACAAACAGTTTCCCCTTGGCAGAGATTTGAACCTCCGACCTCTCTGTAAGGAGTCCAACGCTTCAACCACTACCACTAGGTAACAACTCCCTAAAAAAAGATGCACTCATTCAATTTTAGGATCGGTCGAAAAAATGTGAGATGAAATCATATAGTTTTTTTAGAAACGGTTATGCAAATAAAAGAGTAAAATATTTTAACTGATCTACGCCCGTTAAATAGCTGAGCCTGTTTAATCAACTAATACTGCTATCCCTGATCCCTAAGGACTCATCACTGTCTTGCTGGCAGACTAATTTTTATCGCGCTGTTATACGATTACAAACTAAAAGGTTGAACGTGCGCCTACGAGCGTAGAAGAGAAGTGGAAGGGGAAGGGATTAGGCATTAGGTCAGTTTCTCAATCTAGCTAATCCCACTAACTAGCTTATCAATAGTTCTATTCTCATTTGCATTCCTCCCGTATAAGTAGTGAGTAGGTAGTGAGTAGTGAGACGCTTTAAAGCTTCTAATTTGTACTTTTACTTGTATAACGCGTCAATAGACTGAAATAAACACTAGGAAGTGTAAGCCAGATATAAATAGTACCAATTCAAACAAAACCGCAGATTTATGAATCCTAATATTATATAATCCATAATCCTAATCCTAATTATACTAGGTTAGGAATCCATTGATTCTCGAAATGACATGGAAGTGTATGATACTTATAATATTTCTAAGAAAATTTCCACTTATTAAGCGCAATAAGTGCATTTTTGTGCAACTAGTTACCAACCAATTAAATCATGGAAAAATCTTAAAAACTCACTCCAGAATGAAGTTAATAGCGTATCGTTTCTCTTCTCCTTTGAGTCCGCGCACTTTTCTTTTCAATTCTGGCGACAGCGTCTCCATGGCTTCGCAATACTGCAGGTCGTCAACCGCGGTATCGGCGCCGGCAAACTGACGCATGAAACTATCCCGTATTCTGGGCAAAAGAAAGTCACTTAACAATTTGCCCAGCTTAATCATCTGGGGCCTGTTGGGAAACTTTTCGAATATTCTTAGACGCATCGGCAGCTTCTGCTGAGTCTCAGCTGAGATTTCTCGCATTTTTCGCTGCTTCAGCTTCTTGATGTCTTCGTCTAACTCCAGATTGTCGAGGATTACGGCCACAAATAGCGACAGGATTATCTGAAGGTAGTTAATGAGTTCTTTTATTTTCATTTGGCTTAGTTGTTCTGAACAAACTGTACTTTAAACGGTTAAAATTTTTTAACAATTTCATAATTTATAAATTAATTAATTTGGTGATTAGAGACAGGGTGAGACACTTGCAAAATGTAGGGAGATGATTAAATAGGATAGAATTGTACCCAGACCCAGAGGTTAAAATCAATGAAGCTAGACTAGAGTCGGAAGGGGTAGAATCGGAAGGGGTAGAATCGGAAGGGGTAGAATCGGATGGGGTAGAATCGGAAGTGGTATTAATCGGAAGGGGTAATAATCGGAAGGGGTATTAATCGGAAGGGGTAGAATCAGAAGGGGTAGAATCAGAAGGGGTAGAATCGGAAGGGGTAGAATCAGAAGGGTAGAATCGGAAGGGGTAGAATCGGAAGGGATAGAATCGGAAGGGGTAGAATCGGAAGGGGTAGAATCGGAATGGATAGAATCGGAAGGGGTAGAATCGGAATGGATAGAATCGGAAGGGGTAGAATCGGAAGGATAGAATAGGAAGGTGGTAACAATAATAATTTTAATTAACTAATAACTTTAATAATAATAATTTATTACACCTCTCCTAATTGGGCCAGATGTGCAGCCGACAACACAGCCGCAGCTATTGCGCGAACAGCGTACAGCTGTTCAGTCCATAGACTGGGGGTACGCCACACCCAGCTTCAATTATCCCAGGTAATATGCTGGTACCCTTTTAACAGCTGGGTGAACTGAAGCAATGCAGAGTTAAGTGTCTTGCTAAAGGACACAAATTTTTTCAGTGGAGTAAGCAATCGAACCCCCGACCTTCAAGTCATGAGTCCGACACCCTAACCACTAGGCTACAACCTCTTTGTAGTCTAGTGGCTACAAAGATGTGATATAGGAAGGTGTGATATTGGAAGGGGTGGAATCTTAAGGGAAGTATTATTGATAAATCACTGGCTATTGGTTCTCGGAAACCGGTAAACAAACAGGGCAACTCACCAAGGTGACAAACAGGTGATAGATAACAAAGTAGATCGCGGTAAGTACCACAGCACCGCGACCCAGATCCGAGCGTTGCACACTGTCCATTGTGTCGTGCATGACAGCCACCCAGCCCTTCTGAGTCAGGATTTGAAACATGCTCATGAAGGCCTGAAAGGGGATGGTTTATATAACGATTCTATATTAATACATAATACTAATTCTTTACTCCAATGGAAATAAAAAATAGTACACAATAGAATCACGCGTCTAACTTTACGAGGCAAACTGTTTACACAATGGCTGAATCGAACTCATGACCTTCGATAGTCCGATACTAAGAAGATCAGGTTTATTTATTCAAACATTAGTTTTTTAAATAGTGTCATGCACAAGTCAATTATACATGAAATTCACATACGCACACTGTTTGGTCTTTTCATAATATTTAAGGTGACACTTCAGCAATATTTTCTGATTTAAATGAAGTATTTTTTTCAAACTTTAATCATGCAGATGCATGTTGATTATTAATGTATTATTGTGTAAAATTGCTAAAAATTGATTTAATAAAAATTAAACTATAATAAATAGGCAAATAATAATAAAGTATACTTTACCAAAAAGGTTGCTGAAAGTTTCCGTAAACCGAAAAATTTTTAATAGGTAATTAAAGCGAAATCGTACTTACAAGGGCGTCTGAAAAGATTAAAGAAACATTTTTATAAAATATAGCAGGTTTACGTTTAGAATAATTGTAAACTTAATAAACTAGACCCTTAAAATATAACATGGGAAAATAAACAATATAATAGTTTTCTGTTAAAAAATATTTATTTACATGGAAACAAAAACACTAATATAAATAAGTTTTTTTTAATTCGTGTGTAAAAAAATCACCAACCGTACAAACTACCAGTAACGATTTGCAACAATTTAACGATTAACGAGTTAACGATTAAAGCACAAAAAACACACGAAACTTAAAAAATGAAACGCGCGCACGAAAACGAAACGAAGAAGTTTATTTATTAATACGAGCGTAAGTTTCGATAATTCAAACCTATTGACCTATGACAATGACCTATTAGAATTAGAATTATCTAGAATTCAAGAAATCGTCTATAAGTCCGATATAATCAGTAACTTGCAAAAGGAACTTTTAAAATCAAGAAAAAGCAACATAAACAATTGGTGCTTCCGAATAATGAAAACAACAATGAGTGTTAAAACGCAACGATTCATAGGATCTGGCGATATTTTAAATTTTTTTTGCTAGCTAATTTGAGGCATACATTCTGAATAACCCAAAGGACACCCGCTTACCATATGAAAAGTTGAAAACCTCGTGAAACCGTCCACGTCTGTGTCGTCCTTAGTAACCGTTGTGCTAACGAAGCAGAACAATTGCATACTAATTGTCGACGTAATAACCAGCAGGCTAATAGTGAATACAATCAGTGAGCCGAGTTTCTTAACTGGACCAAAGATTTTAAAGCAGAAATCCTCCAGCATTGGGGAAGCTTTGATCAAGCGAACAATGCGAAGCACCTGAATTATAAAAGACCAGGTGTCAAGGACAAATAATTCAATAGTCAATTCTATCATTTATTAATTAAGTTCTTTAACTGCTTAAAAAATAATTACTTGTACGATGGAACTAGTAAAACGTACAATTATATTGAATGAAAAAATCTAACCACAAAAGCGGAAATTACCCATTTATTTAATGACCAACATTAAATATGACCAAAATGGACTATGACCGAATCTATATGACCGAATTTATATGACCGAATTTAAAAATGACCGAATGTAAATATGACCGAATTTAAATATGATCGAATTTAAATATGACCGAATTTATAAGACCGAATTTATATATGACCGAATTTAAATATGACAGAATTTTAATATGACCGAATTTAAATATGACCGAGGTTATACATGACCGAACTAAAATATAACCAAATTTAAACATGACAAAATTTATACATGACTGAACTTAAATATGACCGAATTTTATGACCAAATTTATATGACCAGATTTATATGACCGAATTAAAATATAACCTAATTTAAACATGACCGAATTTATACCTGACCGAATTTATACCTGACCGAATTTATACCTGACCGAATTTATACATGAACGAATTTAAATATGACCGAATTTAGATAAGACCGAATTTACACATGACCGAATTTACACATGACCGAATTTAAATATGACCGAATTTATATGACCGAATTTATATGACCAAATTTATATGACCGAATTTATATATGACCGAACTTAACTACGACTGAATCACACGATACCAACTCACCTGAAAGTAGGTCAGATGGGTCCAATACAATCTAGGAATGAGCCTAAGAGACGTAAATAAGCAGAGAACCAGTTCGAATTTGTGCAACGATCGCTTCCAATATCCTTTCCAACCGAAGCAAAGTACTTTGAATACGGCCTCAATGTCGAATAGAATAGTGAAGATATTTTCAATCACTTGAAAGCCGGACATTGTGACAGCGCCGGCTCGATCTCGATCGGCCCGATCGTGATTAAAGTGCACGCCAGCGGCTACAAAGCTATTGGCTAGGACTAGCAGCATCACAATGACATTGAAGCCGGTGGATTTGGCGATGCGTAGAAACACTCTGGGCGCGTAGCCTTTTGGCTGGGACTCGTCAACTGGCACCAGTTTCCACACCTGGCGACAGGTTGGTTCGATTCAGAAGTAACAGTACAAAATAAAAGTACACAGCAAATTTTAAAAAATGTAACTCGAAAACATGATACTTTAAGACAACGTTAAAATGAATTTCCGCGCAAAACAAAATAATTGTGAGGATATGTGGAATATAAAACTGAAAAAAATAACTGGTAAGAATATGGGATAATAATAAAACAATAATAATTGCAGGAGGGCTGCGGGCATTGGCACATCATTTTGATGACACCAGACCTGCAGACAGCGAGGAGGCAATTCTGCCCACTTCGCTGACTCCTGAGCAGGATTGGGAATAAAATAGGATTGGGAGTCATATAGGATTGGGAATAATATAGGATTGGGAGTCATAAAGGATTGGGAATAATATAGGATTGGGAGTCATAAAGGATTGGGAATAATATAGGATTGGGAGTCATAAAGGATTGGGAATAATATAGGATTGGGAGTCATAAAGGATTGGGAATAATATAGGATTGGGAGTCATAAAGGATTAGATATAATATAGGATTGAATTCGGAATATAGGATTGGTGTGGGAATAATTTGGGATTGGGTTGGGTTGGGAGTAATATAGGATTGGGAATAATATAGGATTTCGGATAATATAGGATTGCGGATAAAATAGGATTGGGGATAAAATAGGATTTCGGATAATATAGGATTAGGAGTAATATAGTATTGAGTGTAATATAGGATTACATTGCTTGTATAAAATTTAATAAACTGGACGGTAATATTACAGATTGCTGAATAATTTTTAGCCGGACAAAGAATGCGTGCACAGCAAGCAAAGGTAGATTATAAGTACTCACCTGTCCATCATTCTGCAATATCTTGGACTCATCTGAATCAGCTTCCGCGTGCGGATTGGTCCACATCTGTTGGAACTGTACGCGAATTTCGGCGAATGTTTCAATCAAAACGGCGATAAACACATTCTTAACTAGCCAGGCTAGGAAGAATATCATGCTAACAAAGTACACAACACTTTTCCAATTGTTGTAGGAAGTCAAACTATCCAGAGTATTGTACATGATAAACACCCAGCCCTCCTGAGAAGCAGCCTGATAGACAGTGAAGAAGCTCATGTGGAAATTGTCAAATCCGGCGTAGCTAGTCTCGCGAGTCTTATTCTTGGAATCTTTGATCACAATGCAGCGCATATTGTTAGGGCAGCTCTGGTCGCTGGAGCAGCGAGTGTCCGGTATGGCCAAGTTTGACATTGTCACATTCTCACTGCAAATGCATGGGAATAAATAGGTGTGGTGAGTAGCAGAGCGGTTAACGCGCTTGCCTCTCGCACCAAGGTCCCTGAGCTCGATTCCGCGGCGAGGCCTCATTCGTTTGGGGCGCAGTCGCGGAGAGAAGGCTTGGGGCTTCTCGTACAATTTACGCCCTTGAGGGCCAACCTCCAAGGCACAGTGAAAGTGTACACTGCCTGGGGGCGAGTGGGTCAGCGGCTAACGTCGCTGCCTCGCACTCCAAAGGACGCTAGTTCGATTCACCCTTCAAGTCACGATTAATTTCGGGACTTGTTGGGGGGGTTTGGACAGTAGCGACCGGCGGAGGTGCACCATATTTCGTGCAATCAAAGCTTGAAATCATAGCTTCGCTCCTGCCTTCTGCATGCCTGCTTGTTTGTGTTTGTGTTTGTGCGTTGGGCCGGGTGTGAGGCGTTGTATGGGGGGTGGGGCGGGTGTGCACCAGCCATGCGTGCTCTGAGCGGCGAGGTTTCACCAGCCGTCTGCGCGCGTGGCTTGGTCCTCTCGTCCCTACCCTTCAGGCATGTAAGTCCTCCCCTGGTTTGGTCAGCTCTGTGCGTGTGCGGGCCTGGGGTGAGAGGCACTCCGGCTGCCGCCCCCTTCCCCGCTTGGCTTGCGGCTGGGTATGAGGTGCCTGTGTTCAGGGGTCTAGATGGCGCGATGGGCGACTCCCGCCTAGTTCGCCGGCCTGGGGGCATGCCGTTCCTGCGCTTGTGCGTCAAGTGCCCAGGCCCCCCTGCAATTAAGTAAGTAAAAGTACACTGCCTGGCAATGAGAAAGTCAGGGCAGATGTACACACCTGTGTGAGCGTGTGCCTGCGTACGGTATCTGTGTGAGTGTGTGCTCAGGAGTCAGCGGAATGGGCAGAATTGCCTCGCTGGCTGCGGGTCTAGTGTCACCAAATGATGTGCCATTGCCTGCAGCCCTCCTGCAATCATTACTATTAAGGTAATAAACAATTATTTTGAATTCTCGTAGATATATTTCAAAGGCTACTCACTCATCGGTGGTATTTAGTACGCAGTGTCGTTTGAGACTTTCTCCGAAGCATTGCACACCAAGAATGCCGTACAAAGCCATGAAGAATAGCAGAAATACCGTCACATTGCGAACTTGCTTGCCGGAACGCCTAAATGACAGTTGAAATAATTGCAATCGCTTCCTGTAATCTCGATTATTTTCACTTACGGAAATATTCTACTAACATATGAATGACAAGATGGGTGGGTGGGTGGGTATGATGGAGGGACAGACAAGTGGGTGGAACAGACAGGTGAGTGAGGCAGACAGAGGTGAGTGAGGCAGACAGAGGTGAGTGAGGCAGACAGAGGTGAGTGAGGCAGACAGAGGTGAGTGAGGCAGACAGAGGTGAGTGAGGCAGACAGAGGTGAGTGAGGCAGACAGAGGTGAGTGAGGCAGACAGAGGTGAGTGAGGCAGACAGAGGTGGGTGAGGCAGACAGAGGTGGGTGAGGCAGACAGAGGTGAGTGAGGCAGACAGAGGTGAGTGAGGCAGACAGAGGTGAGTGAGGCAGACAGGTGAGTGAGGCAGACAGGTGAGTGAGGCAGACAGAGGTGAGTGAGGCTGACAGAGGTGGGTGAGGCAGACAGAGGTGAGTGAGGCTGACAGAGGTGAGTGAGGCAGACAGAGGTGGGTGAGGCAGACAGAGGTGAGTGAGGCAGACACGTGGGTGAGGCAGACAGAGGTGAGTGAGGCAGACACAGGTGAGTGAGGCAGACAGAGGTGGGGGAGGCAGACAGAGGTGAGTGAGGCAGACACAGGTGAGTGAGGCAGACAGAGGTGGGTGAGGCAGACAGAGGTGAGTGAGGCAGACAGAGGTGAGTGAGGCAGACAGAGGTGAGTGAGGCAGACACAGGTGAGTGAGGCAGACAGAGGTGGGGGAGGCAGACAGAGGTGAGTGAGGCAGACAGAGGTGAGTGAGGCAGACAGGTGAGTGAGGCAGACAGAGGTGAGTGAGGCAGACAGGTGAGTGAGGCAGACAGAGGTGAGTGAGGCAGACAGGTGAGTGAGGCAGACAGGTGAGTGAGGCAGACAGAGGTGAGTGAGCCAGACAGAGGTGAGTGAGGCAGACAGAGGTGAGTGAGGCAGACAGAGGTGAGTGAGGCAGACAGGTGAGTGAGGCAGACAGAGGTGAGTGAGGCAGACAGGTGGGTGTGGCAGACAGAGGTGAGTGAGGCAGACAGAGGTGGGTGTGGCAGACAGAGGTGAGTGAGGCAGACAGGTGGGTGTGGCATGGAATTGTCACTCACTGCAGAATGGCGGACAGTCTAGTCTTGGGCAGTTGAAACTGTATAACGGCACGGAATACGCGCAGCAGTATAAGAGGCCTGGGACAGCGCAGGATGGATAGCCAGCCCCATTTCTGCCAGAACCGTCTGATCGCGGCGCAGTCTTTAATAATCAATGGATTAGCGCAATCGGCAATAAATTTCACCTCGAAACTGTGCAAGGCAATGGAAATCCATAGGAATGCAATCATAGCAACATCGAATTTGCTCCAAGTCTGCTTGAAGAAAGCATCCGGGCCACGGACAATGCCTTTCAGCTTCATTTTCGTTAGCATCTCGGCAGTAAAGATCAAAGCGATGGTGATATCAATGCCGAATGTTAAGAAAACCAGTAGTGGAACACTTTCAAAAGTGTTTGGCGTGTTAGCTGAGACTGATATCAGACTAACTAAAGCCAAGATGCGCAGGAATATTCTAGAGCTCGGCCGATAGACCCATTCGGTTGAGATTGAACGGGGAGCATCTTCCGCCGCCGCCTGAAGGTCAGGCAGAACGGCTAGAGTCTCGCGAGCGGCCGCAATGCTTTGCTTCCGATCGCGATTGAGCATCGCCTGGCCTTGACTGAATAGGCAAAGAAATATATTAATTTATAGCAGCCTTGCCTATGTTGATTGTTTTTTCTAGTTTATCTTGAATTAACCAATTGTAATCGTTTGTTTAGCAAGTTGCCAATTTTGGATAGGTAAGACAGGGCCGACTGCTGAAAGGAAAATTATACTTAAAACGTTGTAAATGAAGCCTTCTAGGATTTTTAATGAATTTTTCTGACTTGTGTGAATCTCTGATTAGGTTGAATAATTTTTATACATAAATGCAAGTCATTCTATTATTTATATTGTTTTAGTTGAGCACTTGAGCAAGTTATAAGGAAAATATAATACAACACTGATATTAATGATGTTTACACAGTTGCTTCTGACACTGATTTTGATGCTTTGTGCACTTTCATACACATGCATTCAACTTGCCAAGTAAGTGGATAACATTTTTAAGGAAGATGGCAGGTTTTGGAGCCCTTAGGTTTAGTCAGCCTGAGCACTTTTGCATAGCCATGATTGACAGCAATTGGCTATAAGCATCAGAAGCATTGGGTCTTTTACATCCTGGAAACTTGTACCCTAGGACCATAAACTTTTAAAAAGAGTGCACTTTTGATGCAGCAAAGCAATACTTCAGGTATTTTGTATAAAGCAATATTGTCAGGTATTGCTTCAGCAACACAGACAACATAGGCTTATAGTCAGAAATAAGATTCTTGCCCATGCGATATACAAAAATAGGGCCTTAGGTACTTGGCCTCCTATCAAAAACATCTGAACTCGATAACTGCTAGGATATTATATGACCCAGCTTACAGTGACGTTGGAATAGCAGCAAACATGAACAGCAAAGTGATGCTTAACTGCTCAAGCAGCAATTTGACTCACAAATCAAATTTTGAGGCCTAATTCATAGCCTATTAGAGATAGCAGATTTAAAATTAATCTAAGCTAAGCCATTAAAACTACACTTAGGAAAACATTGCAGTCTCCAAAAAAATTCTGTGCACAATCTTAAAATAATCTTAATCAACATTTGAATTCTTTATTCCTAGAATTTATTACATATCAAATTAAACTCATATTTGAAATATCTAAAAAAGTTAATATACCTAAGCAATTATGAGTTTTTAGAGCCAAACAAGAAAAGAAATAAGTTTTAAAAAAAAAAAAGATAATCACATGAAATCTGAGAAAAAAAACATCTGATAACAACTACAAAACCCAGATATTCATGAATATGTTCCAAAACTTATTTGAAATTTTGAAACTTTCCAACTAATAAAATTCCAACTTGTAATAAAAATATTACACTAATTCTGAATAAATGTATCAACTAATAAATAAATAAATTAATGTATAAATGCACTAATAAATGTATATTCTAAAATGGCAGGCTTTATACAATTTAGTAGGGCCTATATAACAGAAAACTCAGTTAGTATAGAGGCCTATTATAAGATGAGGCCCATGTTGTCCCCATAGGCTATTTTAGGGTATATATTTTCTGAAGTAAATAGGCAAACTGGCCATGATCATTCTCTTAGCATAGCTAATTACAAATATATTACAGCATCCAAGCCTCTTCATAATTGGGCAACTTTGCTTTATGTATGCATTTTATCCTCATCTGCCCTGGAGCTAAGAGCCTCTTTGCAAGGATTAAAACTGTAAGACCTAAGTGCAACTTTTTTATTTGAATTCTATTCTTTTTATCTCTAGCTAACACAACTGATTTATACTTTACTTAATATATCACCTTGTATGCTCAATAATAATAACACTAGTCTAATTAATTTTGACATTGATAGGCCTATATTAGACCTGTCTAGAGAGTAATAAAAATAAATGGATATTAAAACTAATCATGACAGCAACTAAAATAAGGGTTTCTTTAATGCTACTTGTGAACCTAATTTCCCAACTTTTAGAGTTAAAGCTTCATAAAGCCTACTAAGACTTTGTCTTCAGTCAACTCAAAAGTCAAATAGAACTTGAATGGTTTAGCTAAATAATACAATATTATAATAGTAGCAAATGACAAAAAAAACTGAATGCTAGCCCTTGGCCTAGTCAGACTTTTTATATAAAATGTACTAACATACTTTTATCGAATTAGCAATGAGTTTTTAGCTAACTGAAACTTCAGCCAGTTATAACATGCATAATAAAAAGGATATCTAAGCCTAAAAACAATTTTAGTATGTCAAAAAAATGCTGAGAGGTCCATTCAAGTTTTGTTACACATCAATATACAATACACTAAAAGTTCTATTTAAAAAATACTGTGTTGGTAATTATATTTGTCAGTCTGCTTGTTAATTTGTGCGCTAATATTTCGTCTTTGTGCACCTTTTTAAACCAATGATAAAACACAACTAAGTGTTCTTACCTAAATTACAGTGTAAACAAGCACTTATTTTTTTAGCTTTAGTCCCAATAGCTAATCATCACGCTTCACATGATGCAGAGTCACATAGGATAGACCTTTATTTTAATTTTTCCTAGAAATACAAAACTTTAAACCTAAACATAAACCTAATATTTAAAACCTAACTTAATTGGAAAAGTAAAACAACTTACTTTATCTAGACTTTAATATTGCCATATTTATCTACTAAATATTCTGAAAAGTTCGCTTAATAAACGTATTTTTTGCTCCAAAGGCCTAAAAAATTATAAGAGTTGTTGGACTTATCGTGTGTACGTTTTGCATTTCGCTTTTAAATTTCAGCATGCAGGTGCAGTTGCATGCAACAAAAATCATAGAATAGAGATATTACAGTTTTATAGGAGATTACATGTTAATATGAACAATTTTTGTCTTGCTGTAAACAATATACCTCATAATATGTTTAAAGTTTCAAGCCCGATGCAAGAACCACTTCGAGTAGTAGACTATATTACTCTATGGTAACTTGTGGTCCTTAGTGGATAGTTGCTGTTTCTAAAGTTTTTTTATTTAGATGAACAGATATAAAATGCCGGAAAATTTGAAGATTTTGTTTTTTGTTTTTGCACGAAACTGTAGTGCTGGAGATGCTAGAACTGACAATAAAATATTAACGAGCATATTTATTTATTTTTTTAACTAAGCGCTTTACAGCGCAGACATTACTTGTAAAACAGCAAAGAAGGAATTCTTTGAAACAAATATCTAGTAATCCTCACCTAGTTATGCGAATTGCTTACAATATTTAACAAGAAGCTTCACTCTCGAGATAGAGCTCTTAAGTAGGAAAAACATGAGAATAGAGAAAAAGCACAGCAAAACTGTTGCAATGCAAACACATAACTTCAAATAAATGTAAAAAATAATGTTTAAAAATACATAGTGATTACGGGAAGGTGTGATATATATAAAGGTTTTCAAAATACGCATTTTATGATTGATAATACCATTCACTTGGAACAATGAATTTGAGCGAATTAATTTTTGGCCATTGCTGAATTACATAAGCATAATTAAAAAATTAAAAGCACACTTGAGTTTAAACTAAAAACTTAATGCACAATTTTAAGAAGAAATTAGAGCTTTTATTAGAACTTGTCGTCTTTTGAATTCGTTTCGCACAATTTCCTTTTTTAACATTAAAAACCGAACATAAATCGATGTTGCTTGCACTAATATTAGTGTGAATGTAATATTTAAAATAATAAAAATGGGAAATATTTTTAATTTCTAAAATTCAGAGTCTAAGTTTCATAAAGCAGGCTGACTTGATTGTGTTGGAATCAAATACCACGGATGTTATACATTAACAAACTAAAAAGCGATAAGTAAAATATTAGAAACGAGTACAGGATTTTGTCTGTAAGGATGTATGAGCACAGTTCGTAAAAAAATCAGAATATCGGAATTAAATGGGGTTTTCGATATTGACAGAATTAGCTACTACAGCTTTGCTAATAAAAACCGGCCCAAAAAGACGAGTGGACAAAGTTGGCAATTTTAATTGTCTGCGTTGATTTGGCGCCTTCATTCACCAAGCAAATTGGTGATGCAACCACCTGCTGAACAAAAAGACAACAAAACTAGAGAACTATGAGTATAAGTTTATAAAACTTGCATATTAGCAAATTAAACCTTAGCAGAGTAATTAACAAGGCTTTAAGTACTGATCGCTGAAAAACTACACTATTGCTACTACTAAAGAACGAACAGACAGTAGTACGTATACTGCATGGATTATGGAACAAAGAAGCAAAAATGATAACATAAAAGAACTTTTCACAAACATTATTGCAACAACCCGCGCACTGACAAGATGCTCGAAACACAGAAAAAAAAGAAAACAAATTGAAAATCAACGCAAATTAACTACAGTTCTGCAACACACTGACAGCATCCCTGCTTTGAAAGTATAGAACAAAGAGTTATGAAAGCGATTTTAAGCCACAGAAAAAATGATAACAAAGAAGCAATGTGAGAAGTTGTACTGCTATTCCAACTTTACTACTTGGATACAGTTCTCTCCGTTTCTATAGATGTTTTCTAATTTAGGCAAGAAAGTTTTAAAGCAACCTTGAATAAATGATGCACAATATAACAAAGGAACTACGTTCGTATGCTGCAGGTGTGCTAAAATACATGTGCTAATGAACAATGTGAAAATGGTAGTATTAAAGCAAAAACAAGAGCAAGAACAAATAAATAAAACCAGATTTGGTTAGGGGACAGGAACACGGAAAAAACAGCGTTAAGCAAACTTTGATTGGCCTGAAAGATTTGAAGACAAAAGCAAACAGAACATTTATAACACAAAGAAATTTTTTTATGTCTTATTCGAGAAAAAGTTTTTTTCGGTCCATCCGTCGATGCGCTAATTAACATAATGAGCATAGATGTCAGATCCGGCTAGCATGGCAGACAGGGCGGCCGGATTGAAAAATCCAGCCGACGATGCGGCTGCCGCGGCAGCAGCTGCGGCGGCTGCCGCATGGGCACTCTGCTGCTGCTGTGGCAGCTGCTGCTGATGATGAAACGGCAGCATGGCATTGTGATGCTGATAGCCGTTATTAGCTGCGGCGGCGGCTGCGGCGGCAGCAGCAGCGGCAAAATAAGCCGCCGTCGGATCAACCATGCCAGCGGTGGACACTGGCGTGGCGGTCTGGTACAGCTGAGGAAAACCCGCTGCTCCACTGGCGAACTGATAGGCCGAATCTGAGCCAAGTCGAGCAGTAGCAGCCGATGATCCTGACGAGCTCGGCGGTGTCAAAGTTGGCGACTGTGACTGTTGCTGCGGCTGATGCTGTTGAATTTGCAGCTGCTGATGCTGCGGCAGCGGTGATTGGGCTAGGGGTAGGCCGGCTGTTAGCGGCATTGCGGCAAAGTTTGAAGCTGAAAATGAAAAAGTTTTTTATTGATTGATTGATTGATTGGTTGATTGATTGATGGATGGATGGATTGATTAACTGGTTGATAGACTGATTGGTTGGCTTATCAATTTGTTGATTCAATGATTGATTGCTAGGTTAATCGATTAAATGAACTATTGACAGATGGATGGATTGATTAATTAATTAATTCTCTTGACGATGATTTAGACTCACCAACAAAAGCCTGCGACGGATCGGCTAGCACTGTGGATGCCGGCTGAGCCAGTTGGATCAGTGCGGCCTCGGCCGCGGCCACCCTGGCCTCCTCGGTAGTCTGGGTGAAACGGAAGGCGCTGTATTGGCGCGGACCGCAGTTGCCAACATTGGCTAGCGTCACCTGGATGACAGGTAAGAGATAAGGGTGCAATTCTATACACTGCTGGATAAACAATGCCTGTAATAGTGGAGTGTGGGATGTCTGTAGTAGTGGAGTGTGGGATGTCTGTAATAAGTGGATGAGGCGTGGGATGTCTGTAATAAGTGGATGAGGCGTGGGATGTCTGTAATAAGTGGATGAGGCGTGGGATGTCTGTAATAAGTGGATGAGGCGTGGGATGTCTGTAATAAGTGGATGGAGTGTGGGATGTCTGTAATAGTGGAGTGTTGGATGTCTGTAGTAGTGTAGTGCGGGATATCTGTAATAAGTGGATGAGGTGTGGGATGTCTGTAATAAGTGGATGGAGTGTGGGATATCTGTAATGAGTGGATGGAGTGTGGGATGTCTGTAATAAGTGGATGGAGTGTGGGATATCTGTAATGAGTGGATGGAGTGTGGGATGTCTGTAATAAGTGGATGGAGTGTGGGATATCTGTAATGAGTGGATGGAGTGTGGGATGTCTGTAATAAGTGGATGGAGTGTGGGATGTCTGTAATGAGTGGATGGAGTGTGGGATGTCTGTAATGAGTGGATGGAGTGTGGGATGTCTGTAATGAGTGGATGGAGTGTGGGATGTCTGTAATAAGTGGATGGAGTGTGGGATGTCTGTAATAGTGGAGTGTTGGATGTCTGTAGTAGTGTAGTGCGGGATATCTGTAATAAGTGGATGAGGTGTGGGATGTCTGTAATAAGTGGATGGAGTGTGGGATATCTGTAATGAGTGGATGGAGTGTGGGATGTCTGTAATAAGTGGATGGAGTGTGGGATGTCTGTAATGAGTGGATGGAGTGTGGGATGTCTGTAATGAGTGGATGGAGTGTGGGATGTCTGTAATGAGTGGATGGAGTGTGGGATGTCTGTAATGAGTGGATGGAGTGTGGGATATCTGTAATGAGTGGATGGAGTGTGGGATGTCTGTAATAAGTGGATGGAGTGTGGGATATCTGTAATGAGTGGATGGAGTGTGGGATGTCTGTAATAAGTGGATGGAGTGTGGGATATCTGTAATGAGTGGATGGAGTGTGAGATGTCTGTAATGAGTGGATGGAGTGTGAGATGTCTGTAATAAGTGGATGGAGTGTGAGATGTCTGTAATGAGTGGATGGAGTGTGAGATGTCTGTAATGAGTGGATGGAGTGTGAGATGTCTGTAATGAGTGGATGGAGTGTGGGATATCTGTAATGAGTGGATGGAGTGTGGGACGTCAGTACTCAGTCAATGGAGTGTGGTGGGCAGTGTTTTTCATGTCAGAAGAACATAATCTATACAAATTATTCATCAGATGAGTATAACTACAGATGTTTAAGGTAAGATGTCTGGTTCTAAAGTAGCTGGAACAGGTGATGCAGTTTAGTTAGCCTGTTAAACGAATAAAGCTAGCGAGGCACACTCCTCGACAGAGTCCGAACCTTCTATTCCTGTGCTCAAATCTGCTAATAGATAAGGCCGCAATAGGCTATAGAAAATCCATATTGATAAGCGCGCCCAACCTTAGCCAGCAAGCACAATACGCGCATTCTGCTTTGCTAACAAAACTTAGTTTTAGCTTCACTTACGAGGCAATTTATTTAGTCGGGGCCTCCATAGAGATAAGATAAGCATTTTATACCTATGAGTAGAGTTGCTTGACTCCATGCTTTCGCAAGTCATTCTTTGCTGGCTATTATTATTCGAACTGCAAACTAAGATATCTGTATCTATAAACCAAATATTCTTGAGACTTAACCCCCTAGCATTCTTGTTTTTGCTATAGAATGAATTGACTCCGATGCGACGCGAGTTTGACAATCGCTTTTAAAAGTTCGAATCGGAATGAATTATTAGACGAAATTGCTTATTTCTTTAGAGGGAGAAATTTAGGTAAAAGAGGGAAGCGGAGAGTATGAAGGGGAGAGAAGTAAGGGGAGACAAGGAAGGGGAGAGAGGGGGAAGGGTGGCTGGAAGGGTAGAGAGGGAAGACGGAAAGGGAAGATAAAAAAGAAGAGAAACATGAAATGTGAGTTTTGATTAAGCCAACAATAAACTAAATTGAAGCAATCTTACCCTGCCTAGAAACCAGTTACTCTTGGCTCCGGTGACAGTGTCCAACAGTTCGTGAGTCTGCACCTGATAGCTAGGCGGACAGAGGCCATTCCTGGCGCACAGATCGTCTAACAGCTGAGGGTAAAGATTTTGGGGGGGAAATATGCATGAGAAATATGTATGTATCTGAGAACATATTCGAATCATTTTGAGCATGTATTGATACGAGTAAGCGTTATGAAATAAAACTAGGGGAAAACACAGCACAGCAATGCAGCATGGAAAAATTCAATCAATGCTGGGATAATAATTGGGGCCTAAAATGGGACTTGTGATTACAAGTAAAGCGCGCAATGAAAGCTAACTAATATGCGTCACACAGGCTGTTTGTGGTGGCTAGTGGAATGCAGTGTTTCTAAATTTGTTTGCGAGATTGCTTTTTGTCGCTGGTTGTGAAGCTGGTTGTGAAGCTGGTTGTGAAATTAGTTGTGAAGCTGGTTGTGAAGCTGGTTGTGAAATTAGTTGTGAAGCTGGTTGTGAAGCTCGTTATGAAGCTGGTTGTGAAGTTGGTTGTGAAGCTGGTTGTGAAATTAGTTGTGAAGCTGGTTGTGAAGCTCGTTATGAAGCTGGTTGTGAAGTTGGTTGTGAAGCTGGTTGTGAAGCTGGTTGTGAAGCTGGTTGTGAAGTTGGTTGCGAAGTTGGTTGTGGAGTTGGTTGTGAAGCTGGTTGTGAAGCTCGTTATGAAGCTGGTTGTGAAGTTGGTTGTGAAGCTGGTTGTGAAGCTGGTTGTGAAGTTGGTTGTGAAGCTGGTTGTGGAGTTGGTTGTATAGTTGGTTGTGAAGTTGGTTGTGAAAATAGTTGTCAAGCTGGTTGTGAAGCGGGATTACGAAGTTGGTTGTGAAGCTGGCTGTGAAGCTGGTTGTGAAGTTGGTTGTGAAATTAGTTGTGAAGCTGGTTGTGAAGCTGGCTGTGAAGCTGGTTGTGAAGCTAGTTGTGAAGTTGGTTATAAAGCTGGCTGTGAAGCTGGCTGTGAAGCTAGTTGTGAAGCTGGTTGTGAAGTTGGTCGTGACATTTCTGATTCAATCTTCGAGCTTGTGAAGTTTAAATGCTAGAGCTAGATTAGAATCAAAAGCGGACGCACTGCTTGCACAGGGTAGTTCATATGCAGTGATTGCGCGAGCAATTAAGTACTACACACGCATTATATATATAGGCCCACAAAACTGTTCAGCAATGAAATGAATATCATAGTCAGTTTAATCAATCCAGTGAATTTGCTACGAATCGAAGTTGAGAATTAATCAATATAATAATCAGGAGGCATAGTGCTCAGTGCTGTGAGTTGTGTTCCTGCTGGGCTTAGTACACCAAGGTTGAAAGCATAAAAAATCAATAGGTTACTAATATAAGCTCACTACAGCTACAATTATGAGCGCGACAAACCTCAATTTTAGGATCGCTCCTTCGATTCATCTGAACAAATATAACAAAAGAATAAAAAACATACATTTGGTTATCCGTTTTCGCTGCCACAGAATCATTGATAGTAATAAAAGTATTATAAAGTGTTCACAATTTGTGAATGTGTTTCATCAAGTTTCTGTTAGCATGGAAAACAAAGCAACCAATTATTCTATTGGACGCAATCAATAGAATAAATCTATAAATATTTCATGTACCATCAATGTACATTATTTGACTGCATTGAGTGTCAATTAACAAATGTATCAATAAAAATTTTAATTTCATGGTCTGTTAAACAATCTTTGTCTGAAAACCAAATTTTCTTTTAATTTGCGAAACAAATGACGATAGCCAAAAAAATCCGAAAATTGACTTAATTAAATGCATACTTTAACTCTTTTTATTAATCATTCAAACGAATGATTGAATTATGAATTGAGAAATTATTGAAACAACATCAATTTATAAATTATTAAGATTGAAACACTGATAATTTCACTTTTTTCTGGTCACCTCGAGACACACAGCTCAACATGTCGCATCATGCTGCTGCTGCCGCTGCTGCTGAATGGCTAATTAGCCAATCAATCACTAATTGAACTTTGCTCAAAACGTGACCAACTGTGTTTGGGCAATGCCTACCCTAGAAATTAAAGTAAATTTTAAAAAGTTGGTATTACAAAAGTTTCTAAACAAAGGAAACCATTTTCAAACATGAGGAAACTAGACCTCAATAATAATAATAATAATAATAATAATAATAATAACGTTAATAATAATAACTGCAGGAGGGCTGCGGGTTCTGCCCATTCCACTGACTCCTGAACACAAGCACACAGATACTGTACGCAGGCAAACGCTCACACAGGTGTGTGTACATCTGCCCTGACTTTCTCATCGTCAGGTGGTGTACACTCTAACTGTGCCTTGGAGGTTGGCCCTCAAGGGCGCAAATTGCACGGCAAGCCTCCAAGCCTTCTCTCCGCGGCTGCGCCCCAAATGAATGTGGCCTCGCCGCGGAATCGAGCTCAGGGACCTTGGCGTGAGAGGCAAACGTGTTAACCGCTCTGCCACCGACCCCCTAAACTGACCTCAATTGGGCATTCATGATTCCGAATCGTAAATAAAAAATTCAAATAGTAACTAGCGCCAGGCTTCGGACTGCTGACTGAGTATGAGGTCAGGAGTTCGAATCTCCTGTCCTTCAACAGGACACTTAACTTGATTTACGCCTCTGTACATTCAGCTGTAAAACGGGAAACAGCATTAGCTGGAGTAGAAATTTGGGTGGGCGTTGCGGCCGACCCCCAGCCCTATAGTCCATGGACTGAACACACGTACACAGGATTTGCAATAGCTGGGGCTTTGCTATACTGGCTGTACATCCGTCCTAACTAGATTAGTTTTTATTTCTTATTCTTATTTTTATCTAACAAATCAAGCTTCGCATGCTAATGGACAATAATGATAAGTAGCTGTACATTGGACTCTTAGATAAATAAAGGCATGATAAATAAGAATTTTCATTATTTTATATATGTGGGAGATTTTATACGCAAAGAAATGATCTTCATCATTGGAACATGCTTTTTATTATCCGAATAGAAGTTAAGAGTAAAATGTGCCCTGTCTTAAGCAAGCAGGTAGGCTATTGAATTCTTATTCAACTTATTGGACCGAAGAATGCTCAAATAATTGCTCACTTTTGCATGCCGAGTTTTATTATTGGTATGAAAACGGAAAATATACGCGAAAACCTTTTTACTGGTTGTCAACTGGTTGTCATGTTGTTACTAAATATTTATTTCGTAAAACCACAAATTAGCTCACCTCAGTGTGGGGCTTTTTATCCCTCAGGTAGCCTGGGATATTGTTGCCGCCGCGAAGGCTCCCGGCGGAGCGACTGCCGGCAGCGTTGCGCAACACTCGACCCCGATAGACCTGACCCCTGACGGGACTGTCGGGACGGATTAGGGCCGCTCCGGCGAGCTGCTGCTGCTGCTGCTGCTGTTGCTGTTGTAGCAGTCTGGGGTAATGTTAAAAGTTTGTTAACATTATTAATAATTGCAGGAGGGCTGCGGGCAATGGCACATCATTTTGGTGACACTAGACCCGCAGCCAGCGAGTAGACTATTCTGCTCATTCCGCTGACTTCTGAGCACATACTCACACAGGTGTGTATATCTGCCCTGACCTTTTAATCCCTTAAAGATTTAGATTGCGCAACAAGCTCCCCAAGCTTTAACTACGCGGCTGCGCCCTGAACTAATGTAGTTTCGCTGCGGAATCGAGCCCAGGGACCTTGGCGTGAGAGACAAACACGTCAAATTCCTCTGACCTGTCACCCATTTGTACAAGGTAGTACGAGTACATTACGATTTTTATTTTAAATGGTGCTGATTTAAATTCATTCGTACGATTCACAATAGATTGTACATTTATTATCCCATATTTTACAGAATGATTTCTTTTCCATATCTCAATTCCTTTATTATCATCGTAACAACGAAAAATTATATTTTTTGCCCCGACATCGAAGCTCTTGACTTATAAACCTGAGAGAGATCTAGAGTTCGAATCTGGGACAGACAAAGTGTCTGAGAGTGTAATAACATCTTAATTCTTCAAGCACTTGGCTTAAAAAATCGGCTAATTTGTTGCGTCCGGCGTTTTGCCGCCTCTTGTTTCCAGTCTTTGCTGTTGCCTGTTCGATCGATACATTTTGGTGCGACGCAGAAGTAAAAAAAACATGACCAAGTATAGAAGAATCAGGCTTAAGAAGTAGGCCGTCCACATGGAGTTATAGAGGGCTTGGATATAAGAACAGGTGTATATTATACTATTATAGTGAGTCTATGTTCTGCTGCGAGTGAAAGTGCGAACAGCATTTCTCATTTTGCGACACACCGCGGGGCAGAAAAAAAAAGAGCCAGAGAAAGAGAGAAGCGCAATGAGCAAGAAAGAGACTGAAAAGGCGCAGCAAAAGGCCACCAGAAAAGAAGAAGACTCGAATACCTGGGCCGGGTGGTTAGTATTAGTTTAGGTCTAAATTAGTGTGCTAATTTTATGCTAAAAACATGCGCCTTTTATAGAAAGAAAATGACTATAGAGCTTGTGCGACTGCGATAAGGAGACTCTGATCCGAGGGTTGTGGAAGAGGTAATTTAGAAGGCTTAACCAGCCAAAAGCAAAGCAACAACGTAGAAAAGAGTGTGTTAATTCGAGAAATTTGTCTCCGAAAGAGAATCTAAAGAAAGGAATAAGGGCCATGTTCAATGCCAGCATAGCAATCACCTGATATCTTAATACCTATATCGGTGTGTGTGCATGTTTATATTATAAATATTCAAGGATAGCTAGATTAAAGAACCAGAAAGGTTACAAGTTACACAAGAGCAATGGTCAGTCATTCAACAAGACAGAAGCAAACAAAAATCTATCCAACCCAGTCCTACCTGTATATTTAGTTTCAAAAGGTAGTGCGCTAACGAATTTCTCGATTACTTAAAGAATGTCTTTAATTTCTTCTTCTATAGGAAGGAGTAACCATGAAATGAAAACTGATAGGATAAGACCAGTCACATTAGAAATGCGTATATGATAATATTAAACTAGGGTTCATGCGACACGAATTTCTTGTTGCCTCTACTGAGCTTGTCTTCTGTTGAAGATAATACACTCACTGCATTGATTACTGGCATGCATTAATTAATTGTACAACTTCCGGTGCTACTTTACAATGGGGTCAATTCTTCCTCTGTAAAACCTGCCGGAGGTTTGATAGGCTAAGATATGCAAGAAATTTTATCTACTACTAGAGCTATTCTTATTAGTCAGAAGATTTGAAATTGTGACGTTCGCATATTTGAAAGCTGCGATGATATCACTACAATGCTATGCTACAATGCAGAACACACATGTGACACAAGTATTTGAATTCATTGTTTACTCCTAAAATTGTTCAGAAGGCTGCCAAAACTGAAAGAGCATTGTATAAACAATGACGCTTAGTATCTGATGCATAAATAACTAGCAGCTAAGCTGGTTCTGTATAGGTTAGACTTAAAATTGATTTTCCTGCCAAAATTTTATACTGCTTTAGGAGTTCTAGAAAATACTAGAGTATTTTTATATAGGTCGATAAGACGAGTTGTTGTATTATTTTACTGTAAAAAAATCAACTGTACCTTACGTACGCCCCGCTGTACAGTTTTCAGATTTCACTCCCACGTTCTCACTCTAGACTCTCACGTTCTCAATCTAGACTCTCACTTTCTCACTCTAGACTCTCACTTTCTCACTCTAGACTCTCACTTTCTCATTCTAGACTCTCACTTTCTCACTCTAGACTCTCACTTTCTCATTCTAGACTCTCACTTTCTCATTCTAGACTCTCACTTTCTCATTCTAGACTCTCACTTTCTCATTCTAGACTCTCACTTTCTCAATCTAGACTCTCACGTTCTCAATCTAGACTCTCACTTTCTCAATCTAGACTCTCACGTTCTCAATCTAGACTCTCACTTTCTCATTCTAGACTCTTACTTTCTCACTCTAGAACAGGGGTCGGAAAACTCCGGCCCGCGGGCCAGATGCGGCCCTTGAAACTCCCAAATCCGGCCCGTTGCTCCTTCCGACACCTACAGTATCCTGTTTTATCTTTCCCCTGTCTCATCTATCCTGTCTCTCATCTCTCCTGTCTCTCATCTCTCCTGTGTCTCATCTCTACTTGGTCTCGTCTCTCCTGTGTCTCATTTCTAGTGTGTCTTATCTATTCTGTCTCAACTCTCCCCCCTATCTCATATTTCTACAGTCAATGCGGCCCGCTGTCGTCTTTTAGGTTCTCTCTTTGGCCCGCTAGCTAGTAAGTTTGCCGACCCCTGCTCTAGACTCTCACTTTCTCATTCTAGACTCTCACTTTCTCATTCTAGACTCTCACTTTCTCATTCTAGACTCTCACTTTCTCATTCTAGACTCTCACTTTCTCATTCTAGACTCTCACTTTCTTATTCTAGACTCTCACTTTCTCATTCTAGACTCTCACTTTCTCATTCTAGACTCTCACTTTCTCATTCTAGACTCTCACTTTCTCATTCTAGACTCTCACTTTCTCAATCTAGAATCGCCCTTTATCCCTCTTTGAAAATATCGAACTCTTTCAAATTCTCGATTCCAAAAAGCCAAACGAACAGCACGGAAATAGCTAAGGCAGAGGAGAAATAAAGTACTGAAGAAGATCGCTCACCCGGGTGAAAGAGCGCCCGACTGTTGCTGAGCAGCGGCGGCTGCGGCCGCGGCAGCTGCGGCCATATTGAATCCTTGGGCAGCGATCAGCTGATCGAATGGATGACCGAGCATGCCGTAGATTAGAGGAGGCCCCTGCGGCGGCACAGCTTGCTGTCCGTTGGCCATCGCCGCGGCCATGGCTGCCGCCGCTGCTGCTGCGGCGGCAGCAGCAGCAGACGACTTCTGACCACCGGGAGTCAGCGGCGATAAAACTCCTGCCTGGCCAGTCTTGGCGCGGCCATTCTCGCCAGCCTTATCAGCCGGCTTGGCTAGGGAGACTTCAACTCGAGAGCCTTCGATTTCTGTGTCTGCAAAGTTTGGCATCGGACATTTGGATGAGGGAATGGTCAGAAGGGAGATGACAGGTTCGAGAGGGGGGATAAAATAGTAATTAAGGAGATAGGAGATCAGGAGATCAGGGAGGACATAGAAGAGAGTTGATGCGAGATGGGAGTTATGAGATGGAAGTTGGTAGATAGGAGATCTAAGTTTAAAGAGGAAAGAGGGAAAGGGGATATGAGAGAGGAGAGATGGGAGAGGGGAGATGGAAGCAAGAGAGGGGAGATGAAAGGGGGGAGAGGGGAGATGGAAGCGGGAGAGGGGAGATGGAAGCGGGAGAGGGGAGATGAAAGCGGGAGAGGGGAGATGAAAGCGGGAGAGGGGAGATGGAAGCGGGAGAGGGGAGATGGAAGCGGGAGAGGGGAGATGGAAGCGGGAGAGGGGAGATGAAAGCGGGAGAGGGGAGATGAAAGGGGGAGAGGGGAGGGAGAGAAGAGTGGCGAGTTGGGACAGCGAAAGGTGACGTTAGATGGGAGAAAGGATATGGACGAGAGGAGATGTAAGATTTGAAGATAATATTAAAGAATTAAGTTCAAGTTTACTCACCGTCCATTTTTTCCAGAGCGGCGAGGGCGTCGGCCCGCTCTCTGAAGTGCACAAAGGCGTAATCGCGAATTTTCTTCACTCGTTCGATACAGTCGCTGCCACCGCTGGCTGCCTGGGCGAATATTTCGCGAAGGTGCTCCTCGGATGTGGTCAGCATCAGGTTGCGAACGTACAGTATTTTTACCTTTTAGAATGAGAGAACAATTAGGATATTAGGAAGGAAAGAAAAATATAAGCGGTAACGTGACAATTTCGCCTAATAATTACCAATTCACCTAATTCACGATTCACTTAATAATTCCCGACTCACCGATGCATCTCACAGGGCGTGCATGAAGAGATGAAAGGTTAATAATATGGACCCTCAACAAACCTTAGACATGACGTCCTCGTCGACTTCCCGTTCGGGTTCGGCCCAATCCACCGCAATCTGATGGCCCCACAGTTGAATTCGGCCCGGAATAAGTTTCCGCCTGGCCATAGCGGCCGCTTTGTGATGCTCGTATTCAACAAAGGCGAAGCCGCGATTTTTGCCTTTGTCAGCTGCCGACGGATAGACAATGACGTCTCTGACGCCCTCGGTGATTTTTTTCATCTCGGCTAAAATCTCGTGCTTAGCCTTGGTCTTCGGTATGCCACCAACGAATAGGCGACAATTATCGACACTTAAACAGACGCCAAGAGTTTTGCCTTTGCGAATCTCGTAATTATCCAATTGGTGAACGGCGCGCTTAGTGTCCTCCCGATTTGTGTAGATGCAGAAGCCGTAGCCGCGATTAGAACCGGAAAAATCCATCATTAGGCGGAACATGTAGATCCGGCCGGCCTTCTCAAAAATTGGCACTAGCTCGTCCTGTATTGAGAAAAAAAATGTTTGCGTTTGCTATTGCACCACAGCCACAGGTTCACTGTGTCATTTACCCAGTGGTTACCTAATTTGGTCATTAGGTACCCCCCACTGGTCCTACACTTTGATCATTACCCCACTGGTCCTACATAATTGGTCATTACCTCACTAGTCCTCCAATTTGGTCATTACCCCACTGGTCTTCCAAATTCGTCATTTGCCAACGAATCCTTATTTGTTGATCCTGACCTCCCTGGTACATAAGTGCGATGTTCAAGCTCTGTATGGCCTGTCAACTGGTTGGCTAATTAACTTGAATTCACCAGACTATTGCGTATTAAGAGTATTATTCCACCAAAGTAAGTTTTACAAGTTAAAGAAGCTTATTTAGCGATTTCCTCACCTCAAAACAGTCTCGCGGAATCTTGCCAATGAATACTTCGCAGCCGCGATTCGGCGCAGTACCAACCCAATCTGGCGGAGGACCGTAGCGTCTCTGCCCATTCTCTTGCACTATTTGATACTTGGTGCGCTCGCACAGTTCGAGAATAGCCTCCTCTGGTGGCACAACAATTGGCTGCTGCTGCTGCTGCTGCTGCTGCTGCTGCTGCTTGTCGTAACAGACGGACGATGTTGAATTCGATTCATCGATATCGTTCGAATCCTGCTGGCTAGAGTTGGACGGATTTAAACTAGGGTCGTCCATCACACCTAACTGGTGATGCTGGTGTTCCATAACGTTGCACTGCTGCTGCTGCTGCTGCTGCTCCTGTCCCTGTGGCTGTTGCGACTGCTGATAAGCGGTCTCTAGACTGAGTGAGCCGAACCGGCTACTTATATCGTTGTAAACCATTTGTTGGCTCTGGTCTTCTTTCGTTTGGAGATCTATAGTTAGTGCGCAACCAAGGAAGAAGTTGGAGGTGGGGCGGTCTTGCTATCGGGGTAAGAAGGGGCGCCCTTCTCTCCCTCATATCTATAGCGCCTTACTTTGTAATCTCGGCGGGGTAGGTGACTTGGGGGTGCTTGAATTTGGGGCCCTGCTACACACACCCCGAAGCCACCCTAGCCGTGACCGTGCACCAATTGGACCAACCAATAACTACGAGTAAATCAAACCACAACTCCGCGATGCTTAATTGCCCAATAGAAACTAAAACAAGTATGGACGCCTCCCACAGAAACAGTGGAAGACCGGATGGCTAGGTGGGTGGGTATTTGTTGAATAATAATCTGTGACTTGGTAAGAAGTTAAGATAAGATAACGAAGCTCGGAATAGTACTCGTATGTATAAACAAGCATACATTTTCTAGCAAATTTATAGATTTAAAATTTTCAATGAGATTTCAAGGCTGTGTTAATCGAAAATGAAACTCAAAAATATAAGCAAATTACATACTGGAACTAACTAAGAAATCTCTGTTCTCTGTGGGCAATAACAATTATTGATTTCAACTTCTCAATTGGGCTCGGGGTCAGTTGTCAGGTGTGCAGCCGACACTCGACAGTCCATGGACTGGGGGATGCCATCTAACAAGTGTCTTACAAATGGGATTAGCTTACTTACATTAGCTTAAGCTCGAAATTTTTCATCTAAAAAAATTGCGATAATAAACTAGTCTAAATTGACCCTAAAGGAAAAGTAAAAAGTTTAGCAAATCAATCTATAAAATTGCGCAAACTTACCAGACTGGTGTATATTATTCAAAATTATTATGCAAAAGTAAACTAGACGACTAAAATGACTATCTAAATTTGTCTGTCCTTTTCAAAAGGCAGGTGGGCGGAATCAAAAAGCAGTGCACGAACAGAGCTTGCGATTTTGAAGCCTTCGTTCTTTTAAAAGCAGTTTTTTTCTTAGCTGTTTTGGATTTCACACCCATCACTATGAATTAGGTCAGTTTCTTTTTTTCTTTCTATCTAAACCCGTTTTCGATTGGCTGGTAAACTGCTCCAAACAGACCATAGACTTTTCCTCGTCAGCTGGAGCGGACCACAGTCTTAAAAAAAACAAGACCTGTTAAAACTAGATGCAAAGAAAGTGATAGTGGGGTGGTGGGCTAAGGGAAGGAAATTATCGATTTTTTTGTTAACCCTCGCGATAAGGCTTTGAAAGCTGAATGGGGAGGGGGTAAAACTCGAAGGTGTTAAGCTAGACTTTAGCTGCGTGTGTAAAGTGGAACGGGGCTTAACACATTTCAGCACATCATAAAAAACGGCTTGTCTAACTAAAATTGTCTACCCTTCAAAACGATAATATTGAACTTTAATCTGTTATCAGTTGGTAGCGAATGTCATTCATATTAGCTGGTTAGGGCTTAGGGGCCTAATTAAAATAATTACAATTAGTATCCCCTTTGCTAGTGCTGATAGCCTATTCTAACTTGCTATACTATATTTCATTTCATTATTAATAAAATCAAAATAGAAAATTTACCGTCTGGCACAGTTTGGCGTCTCAAAGAAGTCAACTTTAGAACTGTTTTATCGTTGCTTTGTCTTGTAGAAATTTCAACCTGATGCTGTGCAGAGTGGTAACGACATCTGAGATTTATGTACCTCTAATATGAAGAGTGAATACGAATAAATAGATCTTGCTATACGTTGCCAGGCTCGTCTACATGTATATAAGCCCCTTAAAGCGACTATTTGTATCTGCATTGCGTACATCTCAGCTTAAGCAAACTCATTCCCGCTTCATTATAATGCGGCCACATTCCGTCGGTGTGCGGGCATGTTATTTTTAACTTTCACTGAAAGTTTAATTAAGATTATGACTTTTCGTTCCGGCCATTTACTGACAATCGTTTACTTAAACCAAGAGCGCTTTCGCTCCAGAATGAAATGCAGTACACGAATACACTTGCTAAAGAGACGAATATGGAATATTAATTGTGTGTGCTGCGTGTGAAATGTATGCAGTGTGCAATTCCTTGGCTTATTAACTGTACATCATGTCTATTCTAGATTATATAAACTTGGGATAGATAAAGTAAGAGAGAACACAATCCATGGTTCAAATAGGGAGAAATGACAGCGACAGGGGTCCGAGGGGAGCCAGATTGGAGACAGGGGTCCGAGGGAAGCTAGATTGGAGACAGGGAACAGAGAGGAAGATTGGAGATAGGGTCAGAGGGGAAGATTGAAGACAGGGGTCAGAGGGGAAGCTAGATTGGAGACAGGGTGAGATGGGAAGATTGGAGACAGGGTGAGATGGGAAGATTGGAGACAGGGTGAGATGGGAAGATTGGAGACAGGGTGAGATGGGAAGATTGGAGACAGGGGTCAGAGGGGAAGCTAGATTGGAGACAGGGGTCAGAGGGGAAGATTGAAGACAGGGGTCAGAGGGGAAGCTAGATTGGAGACAGGGTGAGATGGGAAGATTGGAGACAGGGTGAGATGGGAAGATTGGAGACAGGGTGAGATGGGAAGATTGGAGACAGGGTGAGATGGGAAGATTGGAGACAGGGGTCAGAGGGGAAGATTGGAGACAGGGGTCAGAGGGAAGCTAGATTGGTGACTGGGTCAGAGGGGAAGCTAGATTGGTGACTGAGTCAGAGGGGAAGCTAGATTGGTGACTGGGTCAGAGGGGAAGATTGGAGACAGGGTCAGAGGGGAAGCTAGATTGGAGACAGGGGTCAGAGGGAAGCTAGATTCGAGACAGGGGTCAGAGGGAACCTAGGTTGGAGACAGGGTCAAAGGGGAAGCTAGATTGGTGGCTGGGTCAGAGGGGAAGATTAGAGACAGGGTCAGAGGGGAAGCAAGATTGGAGATAGGGGTCAGAGGGGAAGATTGGAGACAGGGGTCAGAGGAAAAGCCAGCTTGTAGACAGGGGTCAGAGGGAAGCTAGATTGGAGACAGGGGTCAGAGGAGAAGCAAGATTGGAGACAGGGGTCAGAGGAAAAGCCAGCTTGGAGACAGGGGTCAGAGGGAACCCAGATTGGAGACAGGGGTCAGAGGAAAAGCCAGCTTGGAGACAGGGGTCAGAGGAAAAGCCAGCTTGGAGACAGGGGTCAGAGGGAACCCAGATTGAAGACAGGGGTCAGAGGAAAAGCCAGCTTGGAGACAGGGGTCAGATGAGAAGGCAGCTTGGGGTTGGAGGCTTCACACAGCAAGATAAAACTGTGTTGGAACACCCTGTAAATAAGCTAACTGAATTGCGAGTGGTGCGGCGCGCAGTTCGAGCAGACCCTTCCTTTGGACCCCGACGTTAGTCCTGGTATCCTTGGACTCCTCGTGTTATTCGTACCACATTCGTCGTTTTCTACCGGATTGTCAAAGACTTCGTCAAGCCTTCGGCACCTTCTGTTCGGCAATCCGGCTTTTCTAGGCACTATCGCCGCATCGCCGTCTGTCGCACCACTCTTGCCCAGAGTCACGCCGCCGCGCCCCCGTCCTTGCCTGCAGCCAGAGCCTCGCCGCCGAATCGGTGAATTACCCTTGCTTGATATTGTCCTATTCTCGTGCGCTGGGTTAACCTTGTGCCGATTTACTTTCTCTCGCTCGTTTCACTACTGTGTGGAAATAAGATAAAATCTTAAGCGCTAAAAGTTTGTTTACTTTTTTCCTTACTTCTTCAATTTGAATGGCGAAGGGGGAGTAAGCTTGTGCACCGCTGCAGGGCCAAAGAATGAGGCCAAGAGAATTTGGAGAGGATTATTCCGCTGCACAGAGCCGAAGTGCACCGAAGAGTACATAATTATAATGTACTCTTAGGGATATACCTTCTCACAACCCTGGTCATTCGCGCCCCCTTGGTCCCTGGGATCTTGGCCACTCCGTCACACCCAAAGCTACCAATGTCATCAGAGGCAGAGGATGAGGCCCGGTTCTCTTAGGCTTAAGAAGGACGACATCCTACAGTGGTATGAAGTTAAGGCTCCGGCCAAAAATGATCATACAAAACTACAACTACAATAAAGCTTTTCACAGAGCTTTAATCGTAGATAACCGTTCCCAAAGATATGGGCAGCTTTTTGCTGTGCTTTTGCAGAGACACATTTATGTTGCGCAGTTTGTCGCTTGTCGGTTTCCTCGATTTCCTCGTAATAGTGAATGCGACTTAACACTTAAATTCGCATCCATTTGATACTTTAGCTGATGATTCCAGTCCGTAAAGTTTATCATCGCAGCAATGAGATCAAGCTAACTAGGACTCTAGTAGAAAAGACAGAAATAAAAAAATTATAAGTATTTTTTGTATGAAGTAAATTACTAAAACGCTATCAAATTAAAAATTCGGTGAGCTAAATAATAATGCTAAATCTGAAACTAATCAGCACTTTTAAAAGCGAAAAAATTGTTAGGTCAACGTATTCCTGTTAACAATTATTTTCGCTTTTTTTTAGACTGGAAATACGATGGTCTCGAAAATAGAAAAAAGGGCGATAATTGTCTGAATGCAATATAGAAAATTTTAATGCTATCCTATTGTTAAAAAATGGTTTCTGTTTACTATAAGTTATAAACACACTTGTCTATGTTTAGATAGTATTTTGAGTACTTTTGTTTTACTTCACAGTTAAGCTAAATATAAGTTTTAGCGAGAGTTTAAGCTTTATTTGACTAAGAAATTTTAATCTTGGAAGATAGATAAAATTATCCGATGCATTTTAATCGCTGATCTTAATGCCTATTTTACCTAAATAATTAATAATGTTGTTTAGGATTTATGTGAACACGTTTTATTTTGTACGCAAACAATTTTCATACTGACTATAATGTTTCACATCCAATTGTGCATAGATTACAATTTCGACAAGTTTAGCTCTGTCTCTGTGATTAGTTTCAGATACTAGACTGTAATTTTTTGCCTAGATTCTTAAGTATTTTGTGAAGAGTAAGTATTTTACAATGATTTACGTGTACATAGCGACTACGCGTCGTTATCTTGTTATATTGTTATACAGTGTTGTATTTCACAAAAGCAGATCTCGTTATTGGGTAGGTTAATAAACAATTCATGTATTCATTTTCAAGACTTATCATGTAAATAATAGCCATATTTTTTATAAAAATATCCAGGTAACCGGATAGGATCGCACTTTATACACTAAAAATTTGTCATCTAAAAACAACAATAACATATAACATATATTTTCAAATTATAGTTGGTATTTTTTAATCAGGTAAATTTTAAGATCAAAACGATTTTTTATATTATTTTCTGTCAATAATTCTAGAAATTCATGAACCAACGATTTCATAGGAAGTCAGAAGGCTTAAAAATAAAACTAAAATAATACTTTATATATAATGAAAGATAAGTTAATATACAGTTTAGAAATAAGATTTTTTGGTATATCAAGCTAGGATTCAGGAATTTATAGGATGTGAGAAGCTGCTTGCTTTGTACCTCAACATTAGTTTTAATAAAATTATTCACATTAAATTTTAATAAAGCAGTAACAATTTCTCTATGAATGTGTCTATTAATTAAAATGTCTAGAGCCAATTGCATTTGCTCATTGCATTCGAATGGATAATTAGACTTTGCCATTGGACATTTTAATATATACTTATACCAAATCATATGATCGAAAAAATATTCTTGAGAACTCTTAACCTCTCTCATAAGAATATAAATACATTCTCTTTTCTTTAAAGCCATGTAAAACCATCTAATTTTCAGATTTTCAAAAGAAACTACAAAGCACAATGCAGAACTTCGAAGCTACCAAGTGTCCATCGGATGAACTGTCTCTAACTAATAAGATTTTCTTTAATCCGAATGATGTTCGAAGCTTAAAGAATCAGTAAGTAGCTAAAGTAGCTTATTTTGCTGGGCCCTGCATGACTAACTGAATACTTACACATCATTATGTGACATTTGACTTGCAGCCACTGAGAAGGCTATGCTACCCATTGTACACAAGTACCTGATACCTGAACATCCATACGCACAAAGATAGGTTCTGTGGTGTACATCTTGTTAGAATTCCGCCACACATCTACAGATCTCCATTCCATATCTACCAAATTCCATTTCTTATCTAAGGATTTCCACCCCATATCTATGGAATTCCGCCCCACATCTACAGATTAATAATTAATTAATCTACAGAATTTTCGTCTGTCAACAGAATTCCACCCACATCTACAGAATTCCACCCATTCCTATAAAATTCCAACCCATATCTACAGAATTGCACCCTATATCTACAGAACTCCACTCCATATCTACAGAATTCCAGCCGATATCTACAGAATTGCACCCTATATCTACAGAACTCCACTCCATATCTACAGAATTCCACTCCATATCTACAGAACTCCACTCCATATCTACAGAATTTCACCCCATATCTACAGAATTCCTCCCCATATCTGCATAATTTCGCCCCGTTATATATACGGGATTCCATTTTTTGGAATTTGTATGGAATGTTAATGGCAGAATTTTATGCTTAAATTCATGAATAATTCATAAATTTTCCATTTTCAGGTTCATTCGCATTCACAGCAGTTCCGGTGCCTACGCCTTCCTACTGGACTCTCACGTCAGTGTCCCGACTGGAAAGGCTGGATTTAGTCTAGTCCAGGTTTGAAATTTTTATTGCCATTTGTACTCGTACTTTTAATCCGTAATTTTTTTTCGACGATAGCTCGACAGCTCAAAAAAGTGTTCTTTCATGAACGAGTAGCATCGGATGAACAGTACATAATTATTCTTATATTTTTCTACCTGAACTCAATTGAGTCAATGCTCAATGAATGTACAAACTGGGTCCACAACCCCTTTAAACTGTCCTTCTCTTACTCTCTCCCTTCCTTTCTTTACCTCTTCTTTCCTGCTTGTCTCTCCTTTCACGCCTGCTCCAGCCTCCTATTTTCTATCCGTCTTCCCTCTCACTGTCCTACCCCTCATTCCCCTGTTAATATCGATCGGGTTTTAGATTTCAGCCTATTATAGTGGCCACGGAATGGATGAATAATGGAATGGACTGTTGACAGGCTAGTGCAGCTGAGCAAGCTCACCGCTACAGCAACGCATATCTAGAACTATTTCATTCGACAAATCTCAACAACAACATGAGCTCGTCTTCTTCTAGTAGACCGTCTTCCACTGGTAAGCCGAGCGATCGGCTCAACGCACAAACCGTGCCAGCCTTTGGTCCCAGAGGTAGATTGACAACATTTCAAGCTGCCTACGAGACTGGCTTAGTGCCGTGTCGCCTGCAGCACGGCTCCGTGCGGCACCGGTTGTCATGGCAGCAGCCAGTAGACAGCCTGGACCTAGACCCGCTGGCTGTGTACATGGCGCAGGGCCTGTTAGAGACGAAGCATCCGTACAATTTTCTTAGCCAGCAGGGCCTTCAGGAGCTGCTGTCCGCTAGACAAGCTGCTCAACAGCTGCCGACGGTGCTGCCACGCCTGGTGCCACATTTGAAGGCTGCGCTGTCCGCTCAGCCGAAGCAGCACCCGAACGCATTCGATGCGGCATTGAAATGCTGCATTCTGATCAGCGCAGCGATTGGTCCGCAATTGAATTCTCACCTGACTGCTCTGCTGCCTAGCATGGCACGGTTGATGGTGAATGGGCCGCAGTCCAATAGGGAGGCAATCATTGGCGCGCTGCAACATTTCGAAGCCAACGGTGCGCCAGAAGCTTTGGCTATTATCAAGGCTAGGATTCCCACCTATACTGCTGCTGTTTGAATCTGCGGCGCACACGGCCTCTTATAACAGTTTTTTTATCTTTGTTCTACGCTATTCTGCTGTTTTTATACTTGTTTATTAAAGCTAACAGTGACAGCTGCCCTATCCCAACCAACCCAATCCTAGCCTACCCAATCCTAGCCTACCCAATCCTAGCTTACCCAGTCCTAGCCTACCCAATCCTAGCCTACCCAGTCCTAGCCTACCCAATCCTAGCCTACCCAATCCTAGCCTACCCAATCCTAGCTTACCCAATCCTAGCCTACCCAATCCTAGCCTACCCAATCCCAACCAACCCAATCCTAGCCTACCCAATCCTAGCCTACCCAATCCTAGCCTATCCAATCCTAGCCTACCCAATCCTAGCCTATCCAATCCTAGCCTACCCAATCCTAGCCTACCCAGTCCTAGCCTACCCAATCCTAGCCTACCCAATCCTAGCCTACCCAATCCTAGCCTACCCAATCCCAACCAACCCAATCCCAACCAACCCAATCCTAGCCTACCCAATCCTAGCCTACCCAATCCTAGCCTACCCAATCCTAGCCTACCCAATCCTAGCCTACCCAATCCCAACCAACCCAGTCCCAACCAACCCAATCCTAGCCTACCCAATCCTAGCCTACCCAATCCTAGCCTACCCAATCCTAACCTACACAATCCTAACCAATCCAATCCTAGCCTACCCAATCCTAACCAACCCAATCCTAGCCTACCCAATCCTAACCAACCCAATCCTAGCCTACCCAATCCTAGCCTATCCAATCCTAGCCTACCCAATCCTAGCCTACCCAGTCCTAGCCTACCCAATCCTAGCCTACCCAATCCTAGCCTACCCAATCCTAGCCTACCCAATCCCAACCAACCCAATCCCAACCAACCCAATCCTAGCCTACCCAATCCTAGCCTACCCAATCCTAGCCTACCCAATCCTTGCCTACCCAATCCTAGCCTACCCAATCCCAACCAACCCAATCCTAGCCTACCCAATCCTAGCCTACCCAATCCTAGCCTACCCAATCCTAGCCTACCCAATCCTAGCCTACCCAATCCTTGCCTACCCAATCCTAGCCTACCCAATCCCAACCAACCCAATCCTAGCCTACCCAATCCTAGCCTACCCAATCCTAACCTAACCATCCTAATCTACTCATATCTACAAAGTCCCGCCCGTATATTCAGAATTCCACCCCATATCTACAGAATTCCACCTATATCTACAGAATTCCACCCATATCTACAGATTCCCAACCTATATCTACAGAATTCCAACCCATATCTACAGATTTCTAACCTATATCTACAGAATTCCAACCTATATCTACAGAATTCCAACCCATATCTACAGAATTTTAGATCCTTTCATATTTGTCCCAGTAATCAGCTTTATAAGTCTACGTTTCTTTCCGACTATTAACAAAGTGCCAAAAAGTGCTTGCCTTCGAAAAGCACTATTGAGGCCTGAAAAAAATTATTGTAATGCCCTAGTTTCAGATTAGTTTTCTGATGTTGTAAAACAGCTTTCTTTCTTTTATTTGTCGCTAAGTTAAGTGCAATAAAATAAAACAAATTCAATACTTTCGTGTTTTATTGAAACCTAGCAAAAATGATATATTTTCGATTGTACCCAAACTCTAACAATCTTTTGTCTGCAAAATTCAAACACAATATGATCTGCGATCATATTAGACAACTTCGTGGATAATTAGCAGAATTCCGTAGATACAGAGTGAAATTCTGTAAGATAAGGAGTGGGATTCTGTAGATATGGGTTGGAATTCTGTAAGATAATGAGTGAATTCTCTAGATATGGGTTGGAATTCTGTAGGTATGGAGTGGAGTTCTGTAGATATGGGTTGGAATTCTGTAAGATAATGAGTGAATTCTCTAGATATGGGTTGGAATTCTGTAGGTATGGAGTGGAGTTCTGTAGATATGGGTTGGAATTCTGTAGATAAGGAGTGGAATTCTGTAGATAAGGAGTGGAATTCTGTAGATAAGGAGTGGAATTCTGTAGATAAGTAGTGGAATTCTGTAGATAAGGAGTGGAATTCTGTAGATAAGGAGTGGAATTCTGTAGATAAGGAGTGGAATTCTGTAGATAAGGAGTGGAATTCTGTAGATAAGGAGTGGAATTCTGTAGATAAGGAGTGGAATTCTGTAGATAAGGAGTGGAATTCTGTAGATAAGGAGTGGAATTCTGTAGATAAGGAGTGGAATTCTGTAGATAAGGAGTGGAATTCTGTAGATAAGGAGTGGAATTCTGTAGATAAGGAGTGGAATTCTGTAGATAAGGAGTGGAATTCTGTAGATAAGGAGTGGAATTCTGTAGATAAGGAGTGGAATTCTGTAGATAAGGAGTGGAATTCTGTAGATAAGGAGTGGAATTCTGAAGATAAGGAGTGGAATTCTGTAGATAAGGAGTGGAATTCTGTAGATAAGGAGTGGAATTCTGTAGATAAGGAGTGGAATTCTGTAGATAAGGAGTGGAATTCTGTAGATAAGGAGTAGAATTCTGTAGGTAAGGAGTGGAATTCTGTAGATACGGAGTGGAATTCTGTAGATAAGGAGTGGAATTCTGTAGGTAAGGAGTGGAATTCTGTAGATAAGGAGTGGAATTCTGTATATAAGGAGTGGAATTCTGTAGATAAGGAGTGGAATTCTGTAGATAAGGAGTGGAATTCTGTAGGTAAGGAGTGGAATTCTGTAGATAAGGAGTGGAATTCTGTAGATAAGGAGTGGATTTCTGTTGAAATCGATCTGAATCGCTTGCACGATTATTATAAAAATGTCTCTCAATATGGCTTTGTGTATTAAACATATTAAGTTTTTATCACATACATAAAATAAATTTTCAAGGTAAAAATAAGTGAAAAGCGAAGTTGTATTTATTTATTTCTATATTTTTACAGTTCTTTCGCATTTTTTTCATTTTAAACAGCGTCGCTGGGCCAACGTGAGCATAGGCCAGCCAGTCGGTGTTGAGTTCAACTGCTCATTCGATCCGCGCAGCTCATGCATCGCCACCGTCACCTTGGAGGCAGACTTCCTGCTTAAAAAGAGGTATGTGCTACACATAATCTCACAGTCTCATAATGGGAGATGAGACTCAGGAGGTCGTAGTTGTGAGATTAGAAAGAGAAGGTGTGAGATGGGACGGAGGAGGTGTGAGATTAGGGGAAGGAGATGTGAGATGGACGGATGAGGTGTGAGATGGGACGGATGAGATGTGAGATTAGAAGGAGGAGGTGTGAGATGGGACGGATGAGATGTGAGATGGGACGGATGAGATGTGAGATTAGAAGGAGGAGGTGTGAGATGAGACGGATGAGGTGTGAGATTAGAAGGATGAGGTGTGAGATGGGACGGATGAGATGTGAGATGGGACGGATGAGATGTGAGATTAGAAGGAGGAGGTGTGAGATGAGACGGATGAGGTGTGAGATTAGAAGGATGAGGTGTGAGATGAGACGGATGAGATGTGCGACTAGAAGGAGGAGGTGTGAGATGGGACGTATGAGGTGTGAGATGAGACGGATGAGATGTGAGATTAGAAGGAGGAGGTGTGAGATGAGACGGATGAGGTGTGAGATTAGAAGGATGAGGTGTGAGATGAGACGGATGAGATGTGCGACTAGAAGGAGGAGGTGTGAGATGGGATGTATGAGGTGTGAGATGAGACGGATGAGGTGTGAGATGGGACGGATGAGATGTATGATGGGACGGATGAGGTGTGAGATGGGACGGATGAGATGTGAGATTAGAAGGAGGAGGTGTGAGATGGGACGGATGAGGTGTGAGATGGGACGGATGAGATGTGAGATGGGACGCGTTTGCCACTCGCACCACGGTCCCTAAGTTCGATTCCACGGCGAGGCCACATTTATTTGGGGCGCAGCCGCGGAGAGAAGGCTTGGGGGCTTGTCGTGCAATTTACGCCCTTGAGGGCCAACCTCCAAGGCACAGTTCGAGTGTACACTGCCTGACGATGAGAAAGTCAGGGCAGATGTACACACCTGTGTGAGCGTATGCCTGCGTACGGGTATCTGTGTGTGTGTGTGCTCAGGAGTCAGCGAAATGGGCAGAATTGCCTCCTCGCTGGCTGCGGGTCTATTGTCACCAAACTATGTGTCATTGCCCGCAGCCCTCCTGCAATTATTATTATGATGGGACGGATGAGATGTGAGATTAGAAGGAGGAGGTGTGAGATGGGACGGATGAGGTGTGAGATGGGACGGATGAGGTGTGAGATGGGACGGATGAGATGTGAGATGGGACGGATGAGATGTGAGATTAGAAGGAGGAGGTGTGAGATGGAGATGGTTGCATAGAGAGCATTTGCAGTGATAAATTATATGTTAAAGTACAAGTGATAACGAAGCGCTCTTGTCGGCTTGTTGTTTACAAGCCCTAGCTTTTGTACTTTTTACTATTTCTGCGCTGCTATCTGTTCCTCAAGCCGTCGTTCCATTTTCCATTTTCTTCTAGAAAGATTAGGCAGCCGAAAGCTCAGGAAATGATCCTTAGTGTGTTAGAATGCTATATAGAGTTGAGCAGAGTACTCAGAGGGGAGGCCTAATCCGATGCGGCTGACGACGAAGTTTGTGACCGACTTGGGAGTGAGGACACTTGGGAAAAGCATATATGAGAGTAAAGAGAAGTAAGAGTGCACGTTTGGGCAATGAGACTGAAAGACAGCTTCTGCTTTAGTTCTGGTGTGTGGCATGAACGATGGGTAATGAGTTATTGCCATGTTTTTAACGCGTCATTGAGTAGTTGTGTAACTGTAGCGAAGCAGGCAAATTTGATTCCGAGTAGCTCGAGATGTAATTTTTCGTCTTTTGAATAATTTCTTCGTCAATAAAAGTACATTTGCTGATTTTTCGATCTTCAATTTTCTATATTCAACCTCATGTGATTCAATTCATTATACCTTACAAAATCTCCTTTCATTCTGACTTACATTCTCTAATTTATGTTTTGATGCTTTTGCAGTTTTTTATAGCTTTTCTGATTGGTCAGTGAGGGAATGGTTGTTTGAGCTTCTCTGATTGGTCAGTGAGGGAAAGGTTGTTTGAGCTTCTCTGATTGGTCAGTGAGGGAATGGTTGTTTGAGCTTCTCTGATTGGTCAGTGAGGGAATGGTTGTTTGAGCTTCTCTTACTGGTCAGTGAGGGAATGGTTGTTTGAGCTTCTCTTATTGGTCAATAAGGGAAGCGTTTTTTTATTGGAGCTTCTCTGATTGGTCAGTGAGGGAATGGTTGTTTGAGCTTCTCTGATTGGTCAGTGAGGGAATGGTTGCTTGAGCTTCTCTGATTTGTCAGTGAGCGAACGGTTGTTTGAGCTTCTCTAATTGGTCAGTGAGGGAACGGTTGTTTGAGCTTCTCTTATTGGTCAATGAGGGAAATGGTTTTTTGAGCTTCTCTAATTGGTCTGTGAGGGAATGGTGCTTTGAGCTTCTCTGATTGGTTAGCAATGGAACATTTTCAGGGTTTTTCTGATTGGTAAATTCCAAATAGAATAGCTAGATTTTGATAACTATGATCGCATGTTCTCCGATTCCGTGCATACAGCACAACAACGGATCCCTACAACACAGACGAGATGCTGATAGAATTCACGCAGTGCTTCCCCCAGATGCCGCTGACGGTCGGACAGGAGGTCGTCTTCAAATTCAAAGACAAGAAGCACCTGCTGCTTCGCGTGAAAGAAATGGAGACGCTGCAGCCCACAGGAGACGTACAGTCCGCTAAGTTCGGAGTCATCTCCGGCAACACCATCGCCACATTCGAGAAGCTGTCAGATTCCCCACTTGTGCTCACTGGCAAGGCCAAGGCTAAGCAGCCCTATCAGTCCATCATCAATCCTGACTGGAACTTCAGCATGATGGGCATCGGCGGTCTTGATAAAGAATTTAGCGACATCTTTCGTCGCACCTTCGCGTCGAGAATCTTTCCGCCAGATTTAGTTGAGCAGTTGGGCATGTGCCACGTGCGCGGCCTGCTACTGTACGGCCCGCCTGGCACCGGCAAGACCCTCATGGCCCGCCAAATCGGCAAGATGTTGAACGCTCGTGAGCCAAAGATTGTCAACGGACCCTCGATCTTGGACAAATATGTCGGCGAGAGTGAAGCAAAAATTCGACAGCTGTTCGCTGACGCCGAGGACGAGTTTAAACGAGTTGGCAACAACTCGGCGCTGCACATTATCATCTTTGATGAGATTGACGCCATCTGCAAGGCCAGAGGCTCTGTTGGCGGAGGCACTCAGGTAAGCTCGACTTACTTTTACCTGAAGTGCACCGCTTGGTAAAAATGTTCATACAGAAATAATCAGATCAATAAAAAAGCTCCATGACCGATGACGCTCCACTCTCCGGCCAATCAGAGAAGCTCACACAAACCCGTCCCTCACTGACCAATCAGAGAAGCTCACACAAACCCGTCCCTCACTGACCAATCAGAGAAGCTCACACAAACCCGTCCCTCACTGACCAATCAGAGAAGCTCACACAAACCCGTCCCTCACTGAACAATCAGAGAAGCTCACACAAACCCGTCCCTCACTGACCAATCAGAGAAGTTCACAGAAACCCGTCCCACACTGACCAATCAGAGAAGTTCACAGAAACCCGTCCCACACTGACCAATCAGAGAAGCTCACACAAACCCGCCCCTCAGTGACCTATTGGAGAAGCTCACAGAAACCTCCCTCACTGACCAATCAGAGAAGTTCACAGAGACCTGTCCCTCACTGACCAATCAGAGAAGCTCACATAAACCCGTAAGGAGATTACCTCACTCAAACACATCGGTCCCTCACAGAATAATCAGAGAAGCTTAAACAGAAGCTTAATGCTATACTGCCGTAAATTTCAGGGTTGTATTGGTATAGAAATATTATATATTGATTTAAAAAATCAGTGGCATACTACAGGATTCATTTCGCTAAATGATTGTACTTTTATCACTGGTATGATTTTATTCAGACTCAATGCTTCTATGAAGTCTATTGAACTAGCTGGCTGCTCAACATTTGAGTAAATTTAATTTAATGAGTTTAGGCTCTCTCCACACACACAACAAGACACGCATGATAATGCATGAGAAACATGTGTCTGTCAATCTAAAGACTCGGCAGAATGAGACGGGTAATTTAGAAATTGGAATAATTTATTTTACTAGCGTGTTTCCCATGGGGTTTTTTTTTATCCCAGTGTCAAGCATTTGATTGTTGGCACAGATATATTATTGCGATTTTCTGGCTTTTATGAGGCTTTGGGGGAATTTCACTGCCCTAATAGCCTCCAAGTAATAGAATTAATAATAATAGCAGGAGGGCTGCGGGAAATCATTTGGCGACACTAGACCTCCAGCCAGCGAGGGGGCAATTCTCTGCCCATTTCGCTGACTCCCGAGCACACACGCACACAGATACCGTTCACAGCCATACACTCACATGGGCGTGTACATCTAACTGAATTTTCTCATCGTCAGGCAGTGTACACTCTCACTGTGCCTTGGAGGTTGGCCCTCAAGGCCCGCCTCCTAATGTACTTTTCTGTGTGTTTTTGCCTGTGGCATATTATACTGTTTGATTTCTGTGCATTTCATTCTCTTATCCTCACTTCGATTGATAAATAAATTGAGCAATCTTAAATTCGATAGGCTTGAGCTGAGCAAAATTAAGTAATAAGATAATTTTCAGTTTTTCAGTTATCTACTTATAAGTAGGGTGGTTGGTATCGGAACACAATTTTTTATTTTACTGAGAAAATTCAAGTATTTCTCTATATTGTCTTAAAACTTTTAAAATTACAAATTATTAAGGAAGGAACGATTCGTTTCCCAGGTGTGGGACACAAAATCGATATTTTTGACTGCGATGAAAACTGGGGGACTTACAATCAATATGGAACTCAGCCCTTTATTGATTTGGTGTTTTTAGTCCTCATCGATTTCTCGAGCATCCGCTTCGAGTTTCTCGTCGATAGGCAGTGTGCTCACTTTGTGTGCTCAAATTTGACTTAAATTCACGCCTCTCGGTGCGAGTACAAAAGTACAAATCCATTGAAATCGAAAATTTGCACACTAATTAAATTATTTTGCAGGTCCACGACACAGTCGTAAATCAATTACTGTCGAAAATTGATGGAGTCGAGACGCTCAACAATATCCTGGTCATTGGCATGACGAATCGTAAGGACATGATCGACGAGGCCCTTCTTCGGCCGGGACGCTTCGAGGTCCAGATGGAGATCAGCCTGCCAGACGAGCACGGACGGCACCAGATCCTGAGCATTCACACTAACAAGATTCGCGAGAATGGAAAATTAGCCCCGGATGTTGATGTGCGTGAGATTGCCGCCAAGACTAAGAACTTTTCTGGCGCTGAACTGGCCGGATTGGTGCGGGCTGCCACGGTTACCGCAATGAACCGCCTGGTGCAGGCTTCCGAGAAGGTTCAGGTGAGACTAGACTCACTGATTTCTAGCTTGAGACAAATTAGTCTATTATTAGTACAGTATGTTAGTAATAAGCACTGAAGACCATTGGTTGTAAACACGCTCGCTAGACGATGATTTTATGGAGTAAAGTACACTTGTACATGGACTGCAAGCACTGAAGTACACAGACTGCAAGCACTGAAGTACATAGACTGCAAGCACTGAAGTACATAGACTGCAAGCACTGAAGTACATAGACTGCAAGCACTGAAGTACATAGACTGCAAGCACTGAAGTACACCGACTGCAAGCACTGAAGTACACAGACTGCAAGCAGGAAGTACATCGACTGCAAGGACTGAATTACATGGACTTCAAGCACTGAAGTACATCGACTGCAAGCACTGAAGTACACCGACTGCAAGCACTGAAGTACATCGACTGCAAGCACTGAAGTACAAATGGCTTTAAATAATCATCATATGCTTTGCCTGTAAGCTCTAAAGTAATTAACAAATTATAGAGAGAACCAAGGTCCCATAGCTCGATTCCACGGTGAGGCCGTATTTATTTGGTGCGCAGCCGCTGAGAGAAGGCTTGGGGGTTTTGTCGTGCAATTTACGCCCTTGAAGGCCAACCTCCAAGGCACAATGAGAAATTCAGGGCAGATGTGCACACCTGTGTGAGCGTGTGCCTGCGTTCGGTATCTGTGTGCGTCTGTGCTCAGGAGTCAGCGGAATGGTCAGAATTGCCTTCTCTCTGGCTGCTTAAGGGCACAAGTTATTTTCCTTGAGGTATGGTTCTAACTTGTTCAGACGCTGGGATACAGAGCTCCTTACACGAGGTAATTCGATATTTTTGCGACGCCCTACCCGCCTCCAATCGTACAAGGTCGATCCGGACGCGATCGACAAGCTGTGCGTCACCCGGCACGACTTCATGCACGCCCTGGAGTTCGACATTCGTCCTGCATTCGGCGCCCAAGAGGAGGAACTGGATCGCTACGTCACCGGCGGCTTGGTGCACTGGGGCGATCCCGTCAGTCACGTGATCGAGCACGGCCTGCTAGCTACCAGAGCTGCCAGGGCCGAAGCTGAAGCTGGCGCTGATTCAGGCCGGCCGGTGGCTCTGCTGCTTGAGGGGCCGAGAAACAGCGGCAAGACAGCCCTGGCCGTGCACATCGCTCGCCAGGCCGGGTTCTCTTATGTCCGCCTAGCAACTAGCAAGAACATGATCGGCTTCAACGAAGTGGCCAAATGCATGGCCGTGAAAAAGTTCTTCGACGATGCGCACAAAGCCAAGCAGGCCGTGGTCATTCTGGACGGCCTTGAGGGTCTCATCGACTATAGCCCTGTGGGGCCTAGGTATTCCAACTATGTGCTGCAGGTGAGTTTTAAATTCTACTGACATTGCATTCCTTGCTTCTCACCTGGAGTCGTGCGCCGGTGTCTCGCAACCTCCTACCATTAATCTTGCCTATGTTTATCACCCCGTCTGTTATAATTCTTACAAGGCCCTTCGCGACCTCATCACCGCCCCTTTGCCGCGCAACAAATGCCTACTTCTGTTGGGCACCACAAGCTGCCGCGACGCGCTAGAGGAGTTGGGCCTGGTGCAGTGCTTCACCGCTGGTAAAATTCACGTGAGCAACCTCACCCAGCCGGAGCATCTGGTCGCAGCTCTTCATCATTTAGAGGCCGCTAAATTCACCGAGAATGAGGTGCGCCAGATTTATAAATCTGTGTCCGGCTGTCGTTTAAACATCGGCATCAAAGAACTGCTGGACGTCGCTCGCATGACCAACCGTGTTGAAGAGGGCGATCGTGTTCGCTACTTCTTGGACCGTCTTAATGAAGACGGCCGTCTAGCTGAGTAGTTAATAAGCTAAGCAACTTCTCAGATGGAACGGATGACTGATGACGTAACGTTTCTTATTCACTCGCTTTTGTCATAAATATTAATTACTAGAAATAGACCGTTAGTACATATTAACAATCATAGGTGTCATGTATACTCTGAATCGTAATAAACTAAACTTTAGTTTCAGACGAAATTCTTTATTTGTCATTCGTTGTTCGAGCGTATTACTGCACTTCTATCCCTATCTCTAGTCACCGCTAGTTTTTATCATTTTTATCGCGTTTAAAAAACTTACAATGAAAGCAACTCTACACTGTTCTTGTGCGATTCCGTTGAGCACTCTAAAGATGAAGAACTATTTGAGCATAATATTTGATGTTGTGATCTAGTGAAATATTAATTCTCTGGACAACAATGTCTTTTTTGTCTTACCGTATTTTATTTTCACTCTATTTTTACGGATTTAGTATATATTTAAATTTTAAACGAAGTTTTTCCTCTTCTAGAACTTTCCTTTGCATTTTCTGTTGTCATTGTCGATATTTTATTATTTTCTAGTCCACTTTGGCTTTTTTGCCTTGTTGCTTTATCAATATTTAAGCAATTCTGACTAGATCGGTTTGTTACAATCTGTCACCATAATACGTACGGGCTAAAAAAGGCCGTTGTTTCCGTCTTGATCTCCCGTTTAATGATTTGTTTCATGCAGCAGCTGGACAAAAATTTATTGTTTAGCCATAGGTATTTGTCTGGTTACTTTATTATTTTATGTATCTTTTGTTTTCAGAAATGCAACGAAGAGAAAACCAGGGTACACTTACTACTCTCATCTCTAGGTCGACAATCGTTTTTTGAAAAGCCGTCGAAAATGTTACCTTTTTTGGTCATAAATGCCTCTTTTTAAAGTAGAAACATAGGCTTTACACAGTCGCCACAATTTTAGTTTTTTGGTTTATAGAATTTTCTGGTTGTAGCTGCACTATGCTAAATATGTGTTGTTTCTTAATTATACTGAATTTCTTAAATATCTTAATTATAATTATAAAATACTTCTATTTTAGTAGTCGCAAATATAATTCTATCTGGATGGTTTTTGTACCTTGATAGTTGATTATTAGTTGATAGTTAATAAGTTTTATAGCTATTTGTTACTGTTCAAGATAAAGTTCCTTACTAAACTCGATTTTTAATAAAAAACCATACGGCAATAAAACAATTAGCTGTTTTATGATTTAGGATTGAACCGGAAAACTAATTAATTACTTACCATATTTGAATTGCTAATTCTTAAGCGAAAAGTGTTTTTTGTTTCACTATACATAATCGCCTCTTATGGGAAATTATTGGCTTAGAAAAATCTACGAGAAAATCTGTCGAAACTGCTTTAACTTCCGGTTAGTTTTTTGTTAAAGTACGCGTGGGAGTTTTCCATGTATTATGTACTGGTAATAGCTGCTGTATCTGTATAAGTCGTTGACGGTCTATCATAAACTGCACGCGTGTTTACTTGCTGTGTATGCATGCAAGCAAAACAGTTTTTTCCGCATGCATGTGGAATCAGCTGACTCGGGTTTATAAACGTGAGTAGGCGGCATTATACTGTCGTGCTCGGAAATTTCCTAATTGCACGCGTACAGTTATTGGGAAAACTATTCCCTGACCCTAACCAACGTACAGTCTGACGTTCACGTGCCACCGATTTGAAGTGTTATTTGCATAATTGGCGAAAACGTAGGAAGACAACAATCAATAAACTCTACTCGTACATGTTAAATGTACAGTCGACGGGATAGCCGCATTTGACATCTGAAAGCTGCGTACGGCTGTTCAGTCCATGGACTGGGGGTACGCCAAAACCAACCTCAAATTACCGCACCTAATGCTGCGGTTCCACTTAGCTCGTAGCTACTGGAGGAACTGAAGGTTAAGTTAAGTGTCTTACTAAGCGATACAAAGTGTTCCAGGACTCGAACCCTCGAACTATCAAGACGTGAGTCTCTTTGTCCGACCTCGCCTTGTTGATGTCTTTCTATACTATATCGATTATACCAGCGTATTGCTAGACTTTTCCCGATAAAAAAATCCACTACTCATTGAATTCTGAGCATTGTTTACTACCTGTCATATGAGTTAATCGTTATGCTCATTAGTCGACAAGGTCGTAGCTCATGTCATAGTACGACATTGCTCATTATCAGTCATGTGGTTGTGCGTCTTTTGCGTATATATGGAAAGAAATAGCTAATATTATTATTTAAAAGCTTGAAAAACAATATTCGTATTAATATATCTCCTAGCACGCTACTGTGACTGGGCAGTGACACTAGGAGTATGAGGCTTTTGTAAATATTGCGCTATTCACACTACACAATGAGTCACAACCGTCGCGAGATAACGATGGCTATAGGGAGTTGCCCTAGACATGGGCCACCCAACAGGCCTGAGTCCTGAGTCTAGCTGTTGAAGTTTCAAGGCGAGATGAGTTGAAAAAAATAACATCGCATGCAATGAAATAAGCCGGCTAAGAAGGCTTCTCCCAATATTGCACGCGCTGAAAGCAAGATAGGGTGAATTTAGTTCACGCTAAGTACTGTGTCCGTCCTTCTCTTTTCATTTCAAATAAACCCCACCCCACCCCAGTCCTGCTACAACGTACACTGGCCTAAAAGAAACTCCTACCCGAATGGGCAGTGTACGCTGCAGCCCATGTACATTCGAACCCCGGGGGGGAGAGTGGAAGATTCACTCCTGCTATGAACAGGCATGCAGACTCTCCCCAATGGCTTATAAAAAGCTTTAAAAAATCCAATCTCGTCCCCATGGCTCTCGGCTCTCAGCTGACTGCTGGAACCAATAAAAGTGCAAATCTTTCGATAAAAACAAGGCAAAAATAATAATAATCAGAACTTAACGATGTCAGCTAAACTAAAAAACGACCATAATAATAAACAATCGATTAAATCAGCTGGCACAGCTTTTGTCGTCACTGACGCAGCTTGCGATGGCAGTCAAAGTCAATTGTTAGCCGACGATACCCCGATGGAGGACGCCGGTTCGATGCCCGACAGGCTTCGTAAACGCCTGCTAACACCGAGATCTCGGCCAACCAATGAACAGTTGGATCAGAAGCTGGCGCGGGCGGAGCAAAGGAGACAGGTTAGCGCATCGACTCATTTGTCTACTATAGATTGCTTACAATCAGGGGCGTAGCCAGAGGGGGGCAATGCCCCCCCCAATCAGCTGACGAACCTATGTGGCAACCCCTGGTAGTGGCGCCTCCCCTGTTAGTGGCGCTTCCCTGGTAGTGGCGCTTCCCCTGGTAGTGGCGCTTCCCCTGGTAGTGGCGCTTCCCCTGGTAGTGGCGCCCCCTGGTAGTGGCGCCCCCTTGTAGTGGCGCCCCCTGGTAGTGGCGCCCCCTGGTAGTGGCGCCCCCTGGTAGTGGCGCCCCCTGGTAGTGGCGCTTCCCCTGTTAGTGGCGCTTCCCCTGGTAGTGGCGCCCCCCTGGTAGTGGCGGCCCTGGTAGTGGCGCCTCTCCTTGTAGTGGCGCCCGCTGGTAGTGGCGCTCCCTGGTAGTGGCGCCCCCCAGAGGCTCACGCAACTCACACAATTATCAGACCAAGATACCAAGGAATAATAAAAGTACAAATAATCAGAGAACGCTTTAAAAGTACAAAAAGTACAATGCAATAAACGAGATCGCCAATTGATAGAATGTTATTAGAATTGTATGCTATTTACTCAACATATCGTAGGTAAAAGCTTTAAAATAAAAATTTGCGAACTTTTTGTTTTGACGCAATTAACCAGAAAACTTGCGCTGAGGTGCAATTTAAGAAAATCGTTTATCCTGCTTCTACGAGCCGTAATTGCACCAGTATTAACGTGAAGTTCTATCGCGAGACATATCGCGCAATTGATCCTGAAACCCTTGGAAAACGTGCCTACATCTATGCGACCTTGCTAATTGCATTGTAAATGTTTCTGCTGACCACTTTTTAATGAATACGCTACAATTTCCTAAATTATTATTTATAAAAAGGTCGACACTCAAACTACTCTACTGATGCATCATTTGGCAGTAGTGCAGTGTGATAATGATAACTATATCATTTATCTATGAACTGCGACTCTTCAGAAACAATTTGACAAGCGCGCCGCTAGCGCCAGAGAAGCCGAAGCGCGGTGCCGCAGAGTCGCTGAAGCGATGGAAGCTCTTCACGCCAGACGTCCAGAGTCGCGCGCCCAGGTCGTGCAACGCTACGCTCGCCTGCGTCACGATCTGCAAGTTGTGCTAGGGCGTTTCAACAGTGAGGTTGAGCGCACCAACTGCGCTCTGTTTTCTGGTGCGCCGCTATTGGCTTTCGGCGGCGGTCTGGGCTATTCACCGCCGACTTCGTCAACATCGGCATCAACTCCAGCAGCCGCAGCTCATCATGCCACTTCTGCTAGGTCAACAGCGCTAGCGTCAACAGCTGAAGATCAAACCAGTCAATACAAGCATCGGCCCGGTACAGCTTTTGTTGTCTCCCACCTAAATAACCATCAGAGTGAGGCTGCGGCGGCCGCAGCTGCGGCTGCTGCAGCTGCCACGGCAGGTAAATCGGAAATGCCAGCCAGACTGAGGCAGCGTCTGGCGGCCTATCCGCGGCGGCGCGGCCGGCACGAGCTGAAGATGGCGCTGGAAAAGAAGTTGGCCGATGCGCAGCGCAGGAAGGAGGTTCGAGTTGTATAGTCTGTTCTAATTGGCTGCATGTACATTACAAACACCAATATAGTCTAATTTATCTTGTTTTGTAGTCCTGTGGTATGCTAATGCATGTTTTTAAGGTGGTTAGTGTCAGAGCATTCGATTCTTCAGGGTTCCTGAGTTCGAATCCGCTGGGGGCCACCATTTGGAGCGCAGCAGGGAAAGACGGCTTGAAAGCTGGCCATGCGATTTTTTCGCTCTTGCGGGCCAACCAACCCAGGGCACAATGAAATCTGCACTGCCTGAGTATGAGAAAGTGAGGGCAGATCGGGCAGGGTTCGCTCTTGCGGGCCAACCACCCCAGGGCACAATGAGATCTACACTGCCTGAGTATGAGAAAGTGAGGGCAGATCGGGCAGGGTTCGCTCTTGCGGGCCAACCACCCCAGGGCACAATGAGATCTACACTGCCTAAATATGAGAAAGTGAGGGCAGATCGGGCAGGGTTCGCTCTTGCAGGCCAACCACCCCAGGGCACAATGAGATCTACACTGCCTGAGTATGAGAAAGTGAGGGCAGATCGGGCAGGGTTCGCTCTTGCGGGCCAACCACCCCAGGGCACAATGAGATCTACACTGCCTGAGTATGAGAAAGTGAGGGCAGATCGGGCAGGGTTCGCTCTTGCAGGCCAACCACCCCAGGGCACAATGAGATCTACACTGCCTGAGTATGAGAAAGTGAGGGCAGATCGGGCAGGGTTCGCTCGCTGCGGGTCAACTGTCGAATGTGAAAGTGAATTAGGACAATATGTTTACGTTCTTTATTACTGCAGGATGAAATCTGAAATCAAAATGCGAATTTTCTGTTCAATAGAATGTCTCTAATTCAGTACTACTTGACCTATTACCTATTTCTCTAATTTCTCTTTAGCGCTATGAACAGCGACGGGCCGAGTCTATTAAAGAAACGGAGGAACGTTGTCGCCGAATCTCGGAGACCATGGAGGAAATTAGTCTGCAAGAGGCACCTGAAAACCAGCAACAAGCTTTAGCGCAGCAGCAGCAGCAGGACCAAACTGCGTCGCGTGTGTTTTACAGACGCGTGGCCAAATTGCAAGTCGATCTGGACTGCATGTTCACAAAGTTTAATAAAGAGATTGTGACGGTTCGCGGTCGCCCAGTGGAATTGCTGGAGACTCTGGAGTGGCCACCGATGACACCGCAGCAGCAGCAGCAGCAGCAGGGACCTGCTGAACAATTGGAAGAGAAACCGCTGGGCATTGCCTGTCAGACTGACAGTCAAGTTTGCAAGAATTGCGGCAGAGATCCGAATGCTCAGGTGCAATAAGTAAATTAACTTTAATTGCAGAAGACATAAACCAAAAATCTTAAAATTTGAGTGGTATGAACCGTTTATGAAACATTATTTAAGACTAACTTGCAATAAATAATATTGAGCTGTATTGTAAATATATCATTGAGTAGAATACTTTTTGTTGTAAGATTTTTCAGCACTATTACAAAGATACTCCTTAGGATAGATCAACATTTTACCAGATTAATGTTGAAATTTCACTACTTTAACGTCATTTCGCAATCATATCATTGGTGAGTCGTGACACTTTAGCATATAATTGTGTATTTTCCAAAACTGATCCTATACAGTAACAAAAAGCTGTTTTGGTAGTAGCATTGTGAATGCAATTACATTATAGAGAGTCATCCTTCATTCTAACCCTTTTGTATATTCCGTTTGTATAAAATATCATTTAGATTTTAGTTTTTTGTAAAGTTGTGACTTTGACCCACAGCTTCTCAGTGAAAGTAAAGTGGTTTATAATAGTTTGCTTTCACAGAGCTCTTTCGTGTATTTTCGCACTCATTCACACTTTCAAAGATCTGTTGTTATTACTTATTTATTGTTTTGTTTCACTAAAATTTACCAATGCGAAAATCGTTGACGAACTAAACAGATATTGAATGTACATAGATTCCAAAAGTTTCGAACGTGTTATTCAGGAAAATTACTCTTTAATTTACCTTTCAAAAACTTTTCAACACTTTCATTGTTTTAACATACACGGTCTTTTCCGTGAATTGTCGTTCATTATGTAATTCTACAGTTAGACTTTCATTTTTTGTAAATAAAGTCTGAAAATGACCAGCTTAAAGTTCGGAATAGAGCATGTCCGTTCACTTTTGGGGTTCACCGAAATGTACTGGTTGAACAGCGAATCCGCTCGCACTTGTAGATTATTTTTCTAAGATAGTTAAAAAGTACACCCAGTCTATTGTTAGGCCAGATGGATTGTATTGTTATAGGATACAACTAGCTGTCAGTCACTTTGGCAGAAATATTTTCTACCCGAATTAAGAAATCTAAAATGAAAAATAATTTGCTTGTAGTTGATATTCTGAAGGATGCGAGAAATACACTTGTGAAGTGTGGATTTACCTGCAGTTTAATAGTGCTGTGGCGCTATGAGTTCCCAGTGACGAACTTGAAAACTGTCTTCAGCAACGAACAATTAACAGAAGTCAGCAACTGATTAATTTAAGAAATACTCTACAATTTTTCTACCACAGTGCCTTGATAAAATGGCATTCTATAGAGTGGTGCAAGTTAAGACAAAAGGCTAGGAATCTGTGACCAAAAGGCAAATCGAATCTATGAAATGGCTTGCATTTGATCTAGTTCAGTAGGTACACAGACGAATTAGCGATCACATCCAAAGTGTCAGAACCAGCTAGCCGCAGGTCTCGGAGGTGGAAGCCAGCCTGAAGGATACGAAGCCCTGGTCTCCAGTCCAGCTACCATCGGAAACGCAGCCGCCGAGGCAGAAGGAACCTCCGCCGCCGCCGATGTGTCCGTAGTTAAGTCCGGCGCCTCCGCCGCTGAAGCCACCGCCTGCGCCAGGAGTTCCTTTTCCCGAGCTGCTCTGAAAACCACCTCCTCCGCCGCCGCCGAAGCCGCCGTCGCTGGAGCTGCCACCTCCGGCAACGCCACCCGCCCAGCCGTCGGCCAGACTGCCGCCTCGCTCACCGTCCGAGGAGCTCCGCCTGGGGTTGACGGCCTTGCCCAGCCAGCCCGCACCGCAGCCGCCATGGCTGCTAGTGGCAGGAGTGGAGCCCGGGTTGTTGAACCCCGGCTGACCATCGGCACCCCCAAGTCCCGAGAGAGCGCTGTTTGATCCCAAGCTGTCCGACCCGTTGACTCCAACTTCGCCCGGCCTTCCTTTTTTGAAAGATATTTCAAAAGTTACCTATCAGTTATAAACGCTTGTATCTTACTGCATAACTTTAATCAAGTAGATGTTGCTGCCAAAATAAAAAAAATTATTGACCAACCATTTGTGAAGGTGGAGGCACCGCCGCCCCCACCAGCGGCCAGCAGCAGCAGCTGGTCGGAGCTGCGGTACACAAAGCTGCCTCCGCCTCCGCCGCCTCCTACTAACTGTATGGAGGTCGAGCCGCCCATCTGGCCGACGACGACGGTCAGCCGAGTGCCGGCCGTCAGGTTCGCCCTCGCACTTACCCTGGCTCCCTGACCTCCGGCTGTGCTCGTAAAGGTGTTGCCGCCACCCCTGGCTCCCGCAGCCTCGATCAGGTAGCAGCCGGTGGTGCCAATGACCACAGACTGTGTCGAGCCGTTTCGGCCTGTAGCGACACTGTCTGAAAGTAATGTGACATTGCGATTCGGTTTCGCTATTCAGAGACTCTTCAGGACTTTCTTCTTACCGATGGTCACTGACGGACCAACACGCGAGAGGCTGTCCTCGGCTCTCCACACCTTCGCACCGACTTCAAAACCCAGGACCATCAGCATCTTGACAATCGGAAGTCCAGACTCAACTGACGATGACAGAGCTTGTCCAGCAAGGATCATCTCGCAGGCGCGGTCGCGTTGCGCAAAGGACACCGCGAAACAGCCGATCTTCTCGCACTCGAACAGGCAGGCCATCTTTGACTTGGCGGCCCTGACCACCTGTGCGCCGCTGCTGTCCAGGGCTACCAACTGCGGCCCGTCCGTTGCGTAGTACTTCCGCTCAGCAATGCCTCCCAGTGCTGCCTGCGAGCTGACGGAGACTGGAACGCGTTTGACGGCAAGAATGCAGCTCTGATTTGATTGGAAATATTCTTCTGTACACCTTACTGAGTGCAACCCGCGACGTACTGAACAAATAGTAAAAGTCACAGAGAAACTGCTTTCACTTTCGGTAAAACTTTCACGAGACTTTGAAACAAGAAATCGGCATAAAAATTTTCAAAGCCAACAATCAACTGTCAGTGCCAGAAATCAACTGTCAGTGCCAGCAATCAACTGTCAGTGCCAGCAATCAACTGTCAGTGCCAGAAATCAACTGTCAGTGCCAGCAATCAACTGTCAGTGCCAGCAATCAACTGTCAGTGCCAGCAATCAACTGTCAGTGCCAGCAATCAACTCACCAATCAGCAGGATGAAGGGAATCGATGCGCTAGCTTTCACCGACATTTCTTCTAAAAGAAATCGTTCGAAATCGACAACTTTTTCTTGTCTAGAATACAGAACAGACTGTAAAATTCTCTGGGGTTTCTTTAGTTTTTCCTTTCTCTCTACTCTCTAATATAGCTACTCAATGCTGTTACTGACAGTCAGTGGTTGAGTTGTTTCTGTTCTCGCTTCAATTGTGATAGTAGGTAACTTGCAGCAAAGTTAAGCACAATTTTTGTCAAAAGTTATAATGAAGGCGGCTCAGTCAGGACTGCCTCCTTGATGCGTGGCCGCATGTTTCAGCGCTTCTGCTGGCATGAAGCATTGACAATGCGTTTTTGTGAACGGTGACGGAGTTTTTACTTGGCCTGGTTGACTGACCACGGCTAAAATTCTGAGGATTGCCAGCTGAATGGGCTTGATCCGATTCTCTTCCAGAGCGATTGTCTGAATTCTCAAGTTTCAAGAAATAAAACAGACTGTGGGTAGTGAGGTGGGTGTAGGGATGAGAGAAGAGTGAGATGGGAGTAGAGATGAGAGTAGAGTGAGATGGGAGTAGAGATGAGAGTAGGGCGGGATGGGAGTAAAGATGAGAGTAGAGTGAGATGGGAGTAGAGATGAGAGTAGAGTAAGATGAGAGTAGAGTGAGATTGAGAGTGAGATCGAATTTGAGGCATCCGGTCTGTGAACCAAGAGCCCCATTGGGGTAGAATTACAAAAGTAATTATGTTTGATACTCTCAGCATAATGCTACTAAGGTAACATGTGAATACTGTCCCCGCAGCAGCAGAGAACCAATGTCCCTCAAACAGCAGAGAACTGATTTTCCGTCAGCAGCAAATGACCAATGTCCCCCCGGCAGTAAATAACCAATGTTCCCCAAACCGCACAGAACTATTGCCCCCTCAGCACAGAGAACCAGTGTACCTTCAACAGCAGAGAACCAATGTCCCCTCAGCAGCAAATAACCAATGTCCCGTCAGCAGCAAATAACCAATGTCCCCCAAACAGCAGAGAACCAATTCCCCCCCAAACAGAAGAGAACCTCCATAATACCAGGCTACCAAACCCCCAGCAAGAAATATTTGCCCTCTTTCTCTGACAGAAAACCATTGCCCCCATATAGAGGTGGTCCTGCACCCTGAACTGTCGCCAGTCCAGAGCTGCGGTGCCAACCCCCTCTAGTAACCTGCGTAAAGCCTTGCTTAGGCTAAATCGCAGAGACCTGAGAGCAGTCACCATGGCCCTCTCGGGACATGGCTGCTTCACCAGAAACCGCTACCTCCAAGGCCATGTGCCTGAGGAAACGTGTCCCTTCTGCTGCTCCGGACGTGAAAACGCCGAGCATTTCATCTGCCATTGCCCGGCCTTCACCCGGGCTAGGCTAAAACATCTCGGGCCGGTGCCGACCCTAGTCGAAGCCTGCTCGCCCGATAGCATTCCACAGCTCGCCCACTTCCTCCGCGATACCGGCCGAGCTGATTTCTTCCCAGTCTATGGAGAGGGAGATCACGCGGCGGAACCGACCGACGACCCTGAGCGGCACCGCCTCGCTGGAGGCCGTCCGGCTGCCAGGGGTTAGCGATATGGGGGCACCGGCCGCCTCCTCGCTGCGTCCGTCATGGAGGTTCTCTGCCGCTAAGTCAAGCCCCCATATAGCAGACAAACTGGGCTACAATTAAGCTACCTGTAGATTTAATAAAAATCTCAAAGAGCTCAAAAAGAGGAAAATTGGGATTCAGAACGACCCCTAAAAATGCGATTGACTTGGGTTTGATGTCCTGTACCTTGATAATGTGGCATAGTTTTACAGCTTGACGAAAGGATCCGATTTAAAATGATGCTATTTATATAGAATCTTGCGTTTCAAACTACAGTACAGTAGGTGCATTCGAACTTAATTCGATCTCTCAAACGCCAAAAATCGCACGACTAAGGATGTCATAATCTTTCTAGACTAAAGTGTAAAATTTCCGAGCGCACGCGTATAGGCAAGACACGCGTTAAAGTGAAACACATCCCAAGTCTATTCCTCGCTGTCACGAATACGCAGATCTAGAACGTGATCTGTGACATGCTGGCGGGCCCAAGAACTGTCTGCTGGAAAAGTTTTCTTATTTCTTCTTTTTTGCTAGTCTTGACTTGTTCGATCAGTTCTGAGCTAAATAGTCTGACTGCTGTATCTACAACAATATAGGACTAGAATCGTACGGTGACACAGTAAAAAAAAAAAGAATTTGATCACGCCTCAGGGTTGAATGACTCTGAGGACAGGACACACATGACAAGATGGAAATAGGAGAGGGAGATTAAGTGAACGGATCCTTTGAAAAGCTTCAACGAACGACTGCGGCTATGCAGTAGTTGCGTGACTTGAAAGCTGGTTAAATAAAGTCTTACATGTAAGTCTTAAGAAGTATTTTGGGGAATTCGACTAGGAAATGCAAAGACAAATTTGTTTAAAAGTTACATTACATTTTTAGATACATAATTTGGAAATCAACACATCTGTTCCTGATGCAAAAATGTCACAAAAATTAGCTAGATAATTATACTCGTACATTTGAGATTCAATTCGCACAAGTAGGCTCACAGTAGCAGTAAACAAAATGGAAAAATCTAAAAAAATGTAATGCCCTAAATAGGATTAGTTAGACAACTAGACACTTTTTTCACAAAGGATTTAAGCTAGCATTATTATTCTTAGAAAGAGGCAAATGGGCATATTACCAGTGTTGGGCACAGGTCCGATACTCCGATACTATCGACGATACAATTTGGTATCGCAGTATCAGACCTCGATACTATTTTGACGGTATGATCGGACTATGGTATCGAGCGATAATTTTATCATATTCGATACTCCGATACTCAATAGTCCGATACTTTTAACAAACGCTGCATTTAAAACCAAGAAAAGGCAACAAACAGAAAAATATGTGTAAACAAAAGAAAATGTACGATCGTATATAAATCATCAAAAAGACATTGTTGCTGAAAATTGTAACATTTTTGCTCCTTTTTTTCTAAAATGCGTTTAAGTACGTAAATCCGTAAAACAGTTTAAATTTAAATTTATCTAAACCTTTTTTCCAAATTCGAAGAAAGTGAAGTCATTAATCAATCAACAACCAATAATTGATTGCCAGTGGACTACACTACACCAATAAATTGAACTGCAATTAGCCTTTCTTTAGTAGTGAAGTGACAGTAGTAATTTAGTTATCCTAGTAACATATTTGATCTCATCTCACGTCATCTCTCATCTTTCTGTCGCAAAAGACGTCCTCCGAGCCAAGCGCGCGCCCATCGCTGACATGACTCTAATAAGGCTACTCCTTCTCAGAGGCAATCATGCAGCATCTAATGAAATGAGTGGCAAGCATTGTTAAGCATTCTGACTAGTGTATCATTTTTTATCTGACATTGCTGATTACGATTAGTGATTGGACCTAATGCCCGGACGTCCTTTTGTGCAAGCCGGGAAAACTTTAGGGTTGGAGAGACTCGCTAATTCCTTGTTTACGCGATCGCGCCTCCCTCTCTTGCCTCCACTTTGTACATCGACATCGCACAAATAAATAAATAAAGCGCCAATCTTTGCTGCCACAACATCATAAAATCTTAAAGGCCTCGCTTCCGCCTTAGCACATTAACAAAACAGTTGTCCCTTAAATTTCTGTCACAAATAAAAATAGAGTAAATACAGTGAAACAGTTTGGTACATGGTAAAATTTCATGTTTTGCCTTTGAAAGTTTTTTTGCATTTTCTGAAGAATCGGACTAAAGTATCGACGATACTCAAATTTTGGTATCGGACTCCGTAAATATCGCCGATACCTTTTGAGTATCGATATCGGAGTATCGCTTTATTTCGATACTTTTAAGAGTATCGATGCCCAACGCTGCATATTACGCATTACATATTTACTTATGTTTAAGTCATACGAGCGTATTATGCGATTCGCGATTCAAGAGCAATTCAAATACTTCAGCGAGAAGCACAACAAAGGCTATTGTACACTGAAGTTGGCTAACTGGCTTCCAAAGCTTTTGAAGACGAGAAACGACGCATTGAATGGCTGTCGCGCGACTTATGCACTTATATCAAATGTGAGCTACCTCTAACGCTATGGTAGCTCTGGCCTTCCCAGATAGATCGGACTTACGTGCAAAACCTAAACGACGAACTCGAGGTAGTAATTATAGTAATTGTAGAAATTAGTAATTCGTATAAGTAATTATCAACAAAGTAAGCAATCTAAATGGTGAAAAAGACTTCGACCAGGTGTGAGACAGTGTATTTCGCGCTGTTGTGGAAATGTTTCAAGTTACAAAATTTATTAGCTAAATTTAATAATTTCTAGAACGAGAAAATTAAGAAAAGAATAAATGGCGTGAGACAAAAGCGAAAGCATTAGACCTGGAAACAATACTTAAAAGTATGCAAAGATAGAATCGTACTGTAGGTACTGAACTGTACGCGCTGCAACAATGAAAGAATCTGGAGCTCTTTATTAAAAAATCATATAACCTGCGCAATTAAGTAATGTTTATGATAGCTAACACACTAAAATATTGCTAATGATATAAGGACGGAAAATAACTCGCACATAATAAAATGATTTTTTCTATTCTCAAAGCTCACAAGGGAATTTGATTCGACAGTAAGGCTCTATATAGGTAACTGCCATAATTTTATTGAATTTAAACTTTTTTGCCGCATCTTAATATCCTTGAAATGATAAATAAAAAATGTAACTTACGTTTATTTTTAAAGCCTGTTTATCGTACTACAGAAAAGGACGTTAATAGAGATATTAGCAATAATTTTTCTCAGCGAAAGATTTGGGACGTGAAAAGCGACCATATGCAAGCATTTTACTACGAAAATATTAGAATCCACTTCTTCGGTACTAGTCAAAGTCGATAAATATTTGAACAATCATGCCACAGAGACATGTGCTCTCTTAATTCCGTAACACCTGCGCAAGCTGCGTGACATCTGTGACAGTGAAAATATGGCCTACGCCCACTGTTCACACCTGTATAATGATGCCTTCTGGTGCGATGAGCTGCTAATTCTACTGCGCTGGCTTGAAATCTGCCGCAAACCGGACAGCCGTAGGCTCCAGCCGAAGAGGGCCGAATCGCCAGGGTGGCAAAGACTAGCGGGTCAACTATGCACACCTGACGATGGCTGGGCATGTCACGGGGCGGTAAGCTGAGACCGCAACTATCGCACGTGATTGGCGGCGCCATAGCTAGCTTTTCAGCCGCCGCAATCACTTCAGCCGAGGCCAGAGAAGAAACCGCCAGAATTGTCATCCGAGGTGGCGGGCACGTCGGCAGCGGCTCACCAATGCTAGCCATTGCTCTTCGATTACTCTGATCTCTGTAGTTTCGATGGCAAGTCTTCCCGATTAATATTTTTATATCGTGACAGTGGCCAATCAAAATATTATAAGCAATTAACTATATTACGAACAATGAGCAAATTTATTCGATAGTATTGACAGCGTCACGAATTTACAAAGTGCAGCTGCTTTGTAAATCTACTTTGAAGCAATAAAGTACTTTAAGAAAATAATTTTTTGGTTTTGAAATAAAAAACTTTATTCGAGCCAACACAAGTGTAAATCTGTGTAAAAATACGATACTTTTGCACATCTAAATCCAGGAAATTTTCTAGCTCATTGACACAAAATCTAACAAAACTGCACTGAAATAATCCACTTACTGTGAGTCTATTTACTTCAGAACTCGAGACTTCCCATACAAGGAAACGTAGCTCTGAGATTGCTTAACACCGACAGAATAAATACTCACTAAACTAAAAAATGGACACGACCTAGCACACACCAAAATTAGAGATTCAGTGTAGCAGTACAATGACTCAGAAAACGATGCGTAATGTGGCACTAGCTGAGAGCCGAGGCGACGATCGACAGGAAGCATTGAGTGAGCATGGCTACCCAGAAAAAAACGAATTACCTACGAATTCTACTCGAGTGTAGACGGTAGAATCGACTATTTCAAAGCTTAACCCCTCGTTCCCATAGCTCCCTCGCTATGTACGAAAAGAGGAAGCCCTAGAATTGAAGAGACGGGATCTCCGACGAGGACATTTGGAGGCCTGCATGGCCGAAGAGGAAAATCGAGCACCCAAAAAATTCTTGCTTACTCCTTGCGTCCTTCCTACTCACATCCCTGTCTCAGCATACACACACAAACAGAGGATAGGCCACGGCATCGCATGCAGACCTCAGTAAGCAACTACTACAAGTCTGCTATAATATGACTAACTGCACAGCACGGTGTCGGGGGAATCAAGAGCTGACGCGATGTAGTGAGGAAGTAGACTGAGAGGACAGGCCAAATTAGATTGCACCCTGGAGGCTTTCAGGAAGGGGAGGGACTCAAAGTTCCTTCTATGTTGCAGCCTTCTCTACCAGAGATTGGTGCATATAGGGGCAAAACTTGTTTAATTGCATTATCTAAATCGATTTTTTATAACTAAAAAAGCAAAACATTACTGGTGCCAAGATTCAGTCGAGAGCAGATCGAGTACATGATGGATGAAACTATGATTGTGCGCGACAGATCCCGCTGGTCTCATAGACTAATTAGTGTTGCCGAGAACTATTCAAGTCAAATGCTTTGTACAGCTGCACGTAGATTAAGCAAAAACTAAGCCGTACAGCTATAATGTAATCTCTAGAGAAAGAGAAATAAGGGAAATGATGAGAAAGCGGAATAGTATGAAATAACCTGCGGCTGACAAGCTATAATGAAATGGGAGACTGGAGCGAAAATTTCAAGAGGGAATGCAAAGAACTGGGGGCAAAACTGTGGGATTAGGGAGCATCGGGACGGAAATGTGATTGGATTACTAGCTAATAAAAAACAGAGGGACCAGTTCGAGTTTATAACAGGACAAGTTTGTCGCAAAGAATTAACTAACGACTGCATGGTTGGAACTTTTAGCAGAGTGAGCCGAACAAGTTCTTAAATTTATTTTGTACTAAGGCCCAAGTTTTACTAATCCACATATTGCTAATGACACTAATCCCTGGAAAAAAGAATAAAAACTATTTTGAAAATGTGCTTGTGGGTTTTTTATAACCTGGTAGACCGATTAGAATAACTCTGAAAGTTATTAGCATAAAACAGTTAAAATGGCAAGAAAAACTTGTCGCAAAAAAACGGTAATATTCCAAAGATACATTTTTTCATACTGCTTTGCCAAGAGCCACGTAGCTGCTACTTGGTTTATTGATTCCAAGTGGGATTTCTCAAGGTAAGACGGCTCAGAATTCTTTGTTTCTCGCTATACAGATTCTTGAATTACTGATGCAGAGTTTTTGGGCTTCATTATACTAAGGTAGTTAACTTTTGCACACTTATTTTCTAGATTTTTTCACGATAAATTCTTGGCTTCTCGTTTTTAGGCGAATTGGTACATAACTGGATTACGAAATTTTGACTCTATAATTATATTACTCAAGCAAATTTTGACGTCACGTGGTTGACGTATGAGTCGTTTAATCTTGTTTGCTTTCTATTGCAAAACAGAGGCACCAAAGTTAATCAATAATTACAGACCAGACTAATAGGCTTCGATTAAGAAATCTTTTTGCTGCCTGTGCCTGTCTATCTTATAATCGATTCGGAGGCCTTTTCGAAACAGCAGCCTTTTAAAGAACAAAAAGCAACCATGTCATATTGCTACAAGCGATAATATAATGGAGATTCGAATACCAACTAAAGGCAGGAACATGTGAAATTAGTTCCTAAGATAAAGATTAAGAACGAGAGGGAGGTTTCAATATATTAAAATTCTTTTCCGATCAAGTTCACAGTATTTGAAATAGATAGATGAGATGTGATGGAGCTTTATATTAGTCTCTATGCCATCGCCTAAGGCAAAAAGTGAGAAAGCAGCGACACAAGAGAATCGAGACCGATTTTCACCCTTCAGTCGAGAGATTTGTCAAGAATGTCAAAGAGGTGGCATTGATTTTCTAGCCCGAATCTCCAGAGGCCGATCCTAGGAAACTTGACACACGTTCGTCTCACTTGAATGCACATCTCATGAGCAGTATCCAGCAGATTACAGCATTGAATTTCACATGCCAGAACTGCAAAACTGGGATGCACACCGCAGATATTTTATCTAATTTTCCTTATTGGATTGGTACCCACCTAAACACACCCTCATAGTAAATCATACTCATGTATTTATCATTATCACAGATCATAAGCAGACTTCTAAGCTCCTAACCATCTAAGAACTAACTTTGTATACACAGGTTATACTACACGTAAAGACTCGTAGGTCGTCGATAGTAATGGCTTAGAAGGCGGAATAAATGCAATAGAAAAGTCCAAGTTCCGTGGGCCCAGTGCGCTTTATAATGACATTCAAGTGCAATTCAACAAGAGCTACACACCAATAGGAAGTAAAAAGACGACGGAATCGAGTACAGAAAAATTCCAATGTGAACAAAATTAGCGTATCCCTTCTAGATTACACTGTACCATCTACCAAAACAATATCATCCGCTAGCGACTTGTCCAAACAAAAAAGCGAGCTTTTTTACCAGCCAAGCAAGATAAAATACCAAAAGCTACCCTACAAATCCCAACAAAAATGGTTGCACTAAAGAAAGATTTATTACCAATTCGCTTTACCCAAACAACTAAGATAGACAGCATTGTCCCATACAGGTATCACTGTCTTGGCAGTTTCTAAACACTGAGAGTTTTAGTTTGATAAGCACTATGTAATCATAAGTATCCGAAATGACAAAAATGACAAAGCTACTGAGAGGACTTGCATGGTCAAGAAAAATACTATCCAAGTTTCGACGGATGAAGGAAAGCTTGCGTGTATCAAAACCTTGCCAGACAGACATTACTATTCGGACTGTCAAACTTAATGTATCGAAGCAACTGGCGGCATATGAAACAGCAATAGAAAAAGGAACTGTTACATTTGATGCCAGACTGTCTTTTCATTCTCTAAACAGGTTTAAATGGCATGAAAAATATGGTGTCACTGTCTACCAAGTGAATTCAACGTACTCGAAATATAGGAAAGCGTATTTTTGCGAAATTTCAAACTTTCAAAACAATATTAGGGGTAATGTTTTATATGTCTACTTCCCTTTAAATATCCCATATCGCTTTGTACTTGAATTTAGAGATAAACGAAGCCTCGCTGGTTTACAAAGCTCCTAGGGATTTCGAAGCATAGTTTCGAAAACGTTGTCTGATAACTTGCCGCCAGACCAGGGGCTAATCACACGGACTAAAAGCCAGCCATATAGAGCGCAGATTAACCTAATCACAAACACTGTTCAGATAGCAAAGAATGCTACAGGCTCTAGACTTTTGGGATCAGATAAAAATGGGGAACTACAGGCGAACAAAATCGAATAACTTTACTCGAAAATACAAGCACATTCGATTTGTCTGCTGTCGCTAAAACAATGTCGTGCATTGCGAGCCTTAGCGCCTAACTTTCGGCAAGAATTTATAAGCAAAAGCTCATTCATTTAATAGCGCATTTCTAGAAAGTAGAAAGGAATAAAAATAATGGGTGTTTTATTTAAAATAGCATTTCTGTTAAGAAGCATTGACTCGTCTAACTCAATTAATTCTAGAGACAATCAAGTTCTTAATTGATAATATCTACACAGATATCTACGCGGATATCAAAACATCAGTCTAGTACCAAGCTTTACTTAAAAGTCCAGCTCAATTTAAGCAAGAAAATTAACGACTGGCCTAAAATTAATAGTCTCACAGATAACCCTACTCATAAATTGAGCACAGTCAATGATTCACAGAGGGAAAGTTTTCAATCCGGATCCTGGAATACTGAGTAGAGACCATTGTTAAATTTCTATTATACTACCTTGCGTGACCTGATGAAAGAGATGAGAAAACCCCCGAGAGAGGAGTAAGAGCCCATAGACGGGAGCAGAACAGTTAACACAAAAACTAGTGATCGAAAAGTACCAACTGCATAGAATTTTCGGGAGACTGCCCTGAGCTCTGCTAAAGTCAATAATTTTACTTGACGGGCTTGACCAGAAACATAGCCTCACTTAGACGTCGGCTTATATATACTTTTCAGCGCGATACTTAATATATTCAGGTTTTGATGACAAGCAGCGAATTGTCTTACAGATATACACATGCAGATAAGAAATAACCAAAGCTTGGCACACTGTTCGCAAATATCATAGGTGCATCGTGAAGGTGGCATATGTTGAATGGGCAGAAGGAAAACGCTGACAAGCAGCACAGAGGATTTTAGAAATCCCAAGAGAGTAGAGAAAGAGTAGGAGAACCGATCCATTTGCTTGTCAGTATAGAAAAGAGGAAAGAACATTTGCAGGTCTGTATGCATGGGAAACCACTGAGGGCCAATCAAATTTGATCTGAAACACTGCGAGGCCAGAGATGGGAAAATAAAATGCAAGTGAGAAAGGCTTGTCCCGCTCTAAACCACAGCAATTCCTTATATTCTAACGGAGAGCAAGAAAGAATGTAAGTGAGAGACATTAGGCTTCGCAAAAAAGATTTTAGTCCGAAAGAACATTTCATTGTCTTCGACGTCTCTACAAGCAATAACACAGGCAGCGAATTTTTAACCGATTGTCAATCATTAAATCAAAAAGGTAAAAATATTTGAATCCGTTAAACCTAGCTTGCGATGACAATGTACAACACAACAACTGTAAAAAATTCGACGGAGCTAAAGCACAGTGAAGAACACATGGTACTTGACATGACACTACTGATCGTTCTTTCCATAGTTGGCGTTTTCGGTAATACTCTCATTATAATTTGCGTCATTGTTTACAAAAAGATGAAGAACGTCACGTCACTGTTTGTTGCGAACCTCGCTGCAGCGGATCTTCTTCTTGCTGGCCTAGTAGCACCCGGTTCTATTCGTGTTCTATGGCACCAACCAGGCATGCCAGATAGTCCATGGTGCAAACTCTTTGGAATTGCTTTGTTCTTTAGCTGCGCCGCCACAGTCAACTTCAGTGCACTAATAGCGCTCACACGCTACATAGTCATTTGTAAGTCGCACATGGTAGTGAATCTTTTCAGACACAAACGCAGCGCATTTTGGTGCATTGGGCTCTGGACGTACAGCGTGATGCAAGTAGCGATGCCTTCCATTACCCAGCTATTTCAATACAACTACAATCCAGTGATCGATGTGTGTCACCTGAACTATACTAAGCATCCAGTTGCGATAGCTGTGTACATCAACTGTTTGTGCTTCTTGCCTTGCGTTGTAATCTGTATCGCCTGCTATGCGCTAATATTTGTCGTACTCAGACGAACGAGAAAAAACCTGCAGAAACACATGGGTTCGGCAAGCACCGCATTTCTAGCTAAAAAGCTGAGCCGTGAGAGACGCGCAACCCTGCCGCTATTTATCTCGCTAGTGTCATTTTTCGTACACTGGCTACCAGTAATGATTCTATTTGGAGTGGACTCGAACTTTCAAAAGTACAATCCTCAGATTCATCGCTATCTGGGCATATTTAGCATATCGAGTGCCTGCGACAATTGGATTATTTATGGAATTCTCAACCGCAATTTTGCGAACGGCTATCGATTAGTACTATGCTATTGGCGTCGTCTTTGGGTGGCACAACCGACCGGGAGCGGTGATAACAGACAGTCTCGACGAGTGAGCAAGGCCAACTCCCGCCAACCGTCAGATCCCGCGCATCAGAGCGGCAGCCATTATCACCATCATCATCAGCTGGCTATACCATTAGTAAGCGAAGAAGACTTCGATGATTTAAGAGGACACAATGAAGCGCACGTAGAAGAATTTAACAATGCTTGTTCTTCGTCATCCAACTCCGATTCCGATTCTGATGCCGGAGCTGAGGACGAGTTTCAGAGAATTAACAGTCGATGCTGCAAGCGCCAGGCTTTACAACAACAGCAGCAACTGAGTCTGCGAGTGCAAAGGGATGGTAACAGCAATACGCAGAGTTTTGAGCTGACGCCGGTGCATCAGTCATTAGTACCGCCAACATCTATTGAAGACGACGAAGACCACAATTAAATTAAGACGGACTATGAGACAGTCAAAGCAATCTTCATAATTTCACTTAGTAAAAAGGTAAATTAACACACAATTGTTAAAAAGGACTATTTTTAAGTGTCGTGTCGTACTGTGCAACTATTCGTAAGGAAAGTTTACGAGCTTTAAAGCCCTAGATGTTGATCTTGTCACAAAACACTAGCTAAACCCCATTCGTGTCGCGTTTGGATACAATTAAAATAAAAAGCTCATTCACCTAAAAATACTATTTTGATCTATGGCTCTTTATATTAAGTGTCGCCATTGTGAAATCATTGCATAGAATGAGTCAACATTTTTATCAAGATAAGCTTTCTTACTTGATTGATGTGAAGTCTATTTAACATAAATGCACTGCACAATCTTAAGGGTTATTATTTGTCATTAAACAATACTTAATTGACAACGGAGTTGTAAAAGTTGGTTTTTTTAGATTGTTGGTCTACAGGCACAGAAAATATTTAACAGTGCAGTGGATTCGCTAAGATTTGGTCAAGAAATAAAGATAGGAAAAAATAATATAGGAACAAAACAAATAAATGTCAATAAGAAGGACGACTCATACTCGCTAGTACATTCAAAAGATCTCCTGCACACAGTAGAAAATCGATTAGAGACGTTTGATGAGGTATGAGAAGAATGACTTTGTATAAACAAGCAGGCAAAGTTTCTGACCGATTCTCATTTTGTTGCTGCTAAGTCAGAAAGAACAAGAAAATGCTTGACACGGAGAAGGGAAAATGATAATGAATCTAAGTCTGCACTGCATAAGAAGAGAAACTAACTAAAAATCAAGACACAAGAGCCCAAGTACAGTTCAGTTTAGTGAAATCTTAGAAAGGAATATGCATTATAGTCGCTACTAATCTAAAACTAAAGCAGCTTTCCTTCACAATGAAGTACAGAAACTTAAGAACTGTAGACATAGGAGAATAAAAAACTGTAAAACTGAAACTTAATCACAAGTATAAAGTATAACTGTCGATAGAGAGTTAAATACATGTATTACTCGACAACACTACTATAAGTAGTGTAAAAAGTAAAGTCAACCATAAGAGATAGACATAGATATATTGAAAAGCACGAAAGTAAAAAAATGATATTTTATTGTTTGCTTTATAAGATATGGCATTAAAATATATTTGGAAATCAGGCAAGCAGGAACAGGAAACAATTAAAACGACAGGTGTTAAAAATGACAAGGAGGAACTTCTTTATTTCTAGAGAAGAGAGCACCCAAAATGTAGTGATATGAAAATGCAAAATAAGAACAGTTGCCCAATTTCTACTCATTTAAACCAAATTCTTAGTGAGAAAGCATTATAGATAAGTAAACTTGAAACATGAAATGACAAGAAATTTAGAAATTGTTATTTGTAATAATATCCATTGGGCCTTTGATTTGTTGAATAATAAAATGTTATTAGTGTGCTTTTTTATAATTAAGCCAACCAATGAAAAAATTTATAGAATGTAGTTGTAAATTTTCAAAATTCAAAAAATTGATTTTGTAACCTAGATAAAAAATTGATATTTTAACCTTTCAAAACAGTATCTATAATTATTTTATATCCTTAAAAGATTCTAAAATCACTTGAAATTTAATACTATCATTGAAATAGCTAATAATAAATAAATAAAGTGGCTAGTTCAGCTAGTATGAACTTTTACCCAAAAACTTTTTCTCAAAAGCAACAAAAAAGGCACTCATTTAAACTAGCTTTAACATAACAGATTTTGAAGTCCAAAGCAGCTATGCAAAGCTAGTCCTATTGAACTAAAATGCTAAGAAATATATATTCTTAATCTTCATCTTAGATGAATGAATTTAAGGCATGCCTAGCTAGCTATCAAAACAAAAAGTACAAACACATCCAAACAAAAAAGCTAGTTGCCTAGCCTAGTGTGCTAAATGAAATATGTTAAATGAACAATACATTGCTATATTTAGCTTATGTAGCTAGTGAGTGGCTGCTGCATAACTATCATAACTTGGTTCAGCTGGTGAGCCATCTACAAAATTAATTTGGGCTAGGCAGGCATACTCTGAGGTTTGGATAGGCCTACAAACAAAGACCTATCTATCTATTTTGTGCATGCATAATTATTGCATAATTATAAAATAGAAAACAGAAAATAAGAATTTCATAGCTAAAGCACTTGAAGCCCAAAAATGAATAGTAAAATCAATAAGTCAAATAGCTCTGAAAGGTTAAGTGATAGGCCTAGTTCTAATTCGGATGAATGCCGTACAAAGTAGAAGCAACGAAAATAACATTGTAACACGTTTACAGAACGAACAAAGCTATTGGTTTTTGTCTTGTTGGCGTAAAGGGAATTTAACAGGCTGTTTTAAACCTAAAAGATACATCCACAACTGGGCCTGGACTGTTGTTGGTTATAAAATCGATCGGAAGATTCGGATCGGAATCATGCTTGAAAAGTATTTGAAAGCAAAATTAGTCTAAGCAGAAAAACAAGGAAAATGTCATAAAAGTTAAATTAGTTAGTGCTTATTACTTTGTCTTTCGTAAGAGTTACCGAATCATATTTACTAAAAATTAAATGTCTGATTGTTTTTTATTTATTCTTTTCTTTTTTCGCTATTGGATCTGTGCTTATTCAGAAGGAAAAAGCGCTTTCGCGCAGCATTTTCGACTTTCCAACAATAATAATGTCGTGGCAGACTGGAACGTTCACATCACGCCTGTTAATCGGCCCTCACCAATACGTTACGAGGTGCAGCCTTTATTACGATCGCCAAGTTGAAGAAGACACTGCTCGACTTGGCTGACTCACCTAGTGACCGGCCCAGTTTCTTTCATCATGCAGATATCTAGCTTGTTATGCCAATCCTGCATTCTGCTATAATTTGCGTTGCCGGAAAATTTCCCAGGGACTTCCCAAGGGTCAATTTCAAGGCCTATCTATCAATAAGTATCTCCCAACTCATGGGTGGATTCACCATCACAAAGAAGCGTATCACGCAAGACGTGATCGATTTCTGTATAGATCCAACTCACCAACTGGGAACTTTAGTTATTCGATATCTTAAAAATAAAATGTTGTTGCTGTCCCACATTATACAGAAAACCATGACATCTAAACGAATTTTCATTTTGGAAAGCTAAAATTTGCAGCAGGCAGAGCCCATGCAGGAGCGTTGTCCCGCTGAAGATCAAATATCGCTTACCATGAGCGCGGCCGTCCCCACTTTCTGCATGCGTGATGCCCACTGATCCTGATCTTTTAGCGATCGATACTTTTCACTACTTTAAGTATTTAAGCAAGCTTTTTTAGTAGTTGGTACACTCGATTTTACAACTTACGTAAGATAAAACCGATTCATCTAGAAATGCACCTCTGTTTTCCAAAAACATCCCGAATATAACATGCAAAAGTTTCGCATATTTATCCTGCGATAACATGTTACCGTGTTACAGTTGCATTATAATTTATTATAAATTATAAATTATGTCATTTTATATTAATGAATACTTTAAGTTTCAGCGGCCTGAAATATAAGTCTAAATACTATAGAAATGCAAAACTATAACAATTAGACATACATCACAGGACCTGCAAAGTAACACTGACATGTAGTAACAATAAGCTAGTTACAATTTATACGTTTGCTTTCACGATTTACTTTCATAGAAGCTCGAATTCTGTAACACGGTAACATGTTAGCGCAGGGTAAATATGCGAAACCTTTGCATGTTATATTCGGTATGTTTTTGGAAAACAGCTCTCAGAAATGAGGGCTTGCAGCGAATTTCTAAAAGTTTCAGTTAGAAAGAATTCAGTAATTTAATTTATTTGTTTGACAGTAAAACGCATTTCAACATTTCCAAAAGAAATCTTGCCTTGCTTTCTGGACAATAGAAAAATTCAAGTGCATAATTTATAGAACAAGCTTTTGCGACAAAATATAGAGTTTATCTAATTCAATGGCGCAGTGTTTGAAACGTAAAATAATGTATGAACTGGGAGACAATTGTTAACGGGCTAACTGATTTTAGGCTTCAGGCCTTTCAATTAATTAAGTAAACGCTGCATCTATTTACAATCGCCATCAGTGATGACTATTCAAGTTGTATGTGTTGTGCAACCACATGCGATTGTCTCTTCGACGCCAGCGAAGTCGCTCAGCTGCAATTGCAGCTACTACTGCATCGACTGGTTCTTCTGGTATGGACGGTGGCGGCGGTGGCGACATCATCAACAGCGACCGGGGACTGTGTGAGCGCCCTCCGCCGCCAGCACCGGGTTGTCGATTGTCCGGCGAGGTCAGCAGGAAGTTGTCCGAGTGTCGGGATGGTCGTATGTCTCGAGTTAAGTCGTCTTCTCCTACCAGGTCGTCGAACGAATAGTTGCGAAGCACCGGATCGGTGTCGCTCATTCTGGACATTGAATAACCGGCTGCTGCGGCCGCTTCTCCGCCAGTTAGCCGATTCCGACTTGAGTACTGAGGCAGCTTCTGATGCGGTTGATGCCTGTAACGATCGGATGTAATGTCACGAATGTCTCCAACAACTTTCTGAATGTCGATCACTTCCACAGGATAGGCGACGCCTCTTGTACTCGGAGGGTCGTCCAGCTGTAGCAGCAACAGTTTGCGCTGCCTCTGTCCGATAACATCTTCGCGGGGCCTCCCAGGAGCGTGACTGGCCAGATTTTGTTCGGATCGACTGCGAAGCATCTCTCCGGCGACTGCCGGCGGCAGGAGCTGTCGATGAGTCTGACGATGCGGAGTTTGAAACCGTCGACCTCGTCGAGCCACCGGTGCCATTTGGGCTCGATTACCGCTGTAGAACAGCGCCTCCTTCAGGTCTCTGAGCTCTCCTACTAAGTTTGACAAGGAGCGACCCATGTGAGAGCCGCTTCCCAAGGACTCATCGGTCGTTGCGGTCATTGGCGGTGGCGTGATGACCATATTCTCTAGGTATCGTCGGACTGTCTCCTCCTTTGGTAGCGACTCCAGTGAGGTGACGGCTTTTCGAGAGAACGCGTCCTCTTCCTTCCGAGCCTCTTGACGCTGATCTTCTTCGTCAAACATGTCAAAACCTCGGGCTGGTGGTCGGGCCATCAATCGATGGTTGATGACAATAGGCTCAGGTATGACCTCTACAATTTCTGTGCCGCTGCTCGATGCCATCGAGCGTCCGGTACGCCGTCGAAAGCGGCCCCCCCGCTGCAGCTCGAGATCGTCCGCACGCTCAGGTGGAAACTGGAAACTAGGAGCGACTTTGCGAGCAACTGCGGGCGAAGCTTCGAACTCTGCTTCGTCGCTTGAACCAGCCAGACTCTGGCTTGGCTCCAGCGAAGCAAACGCCGGGTCACCGTCTGGTTCGGCTTGATTTTCGCGACCATCGAGCAGCTCGCGATATTGACCAACTGTTATGCCTCCTTCGAGCGTTGCAGGAGTGGACGCCAGTAGCTTGCGCAGGAGGCTAGCTCTGTGCGGTGGATTATTGTGACGTTAAATTATTGTTATCAAGAGTTTGCTAAGTTCTGCTTTGAATCATCAACAGGAACCACACTAGGAATTTCCCACACTTAAACCACACTACGTCTTTCGCAACATCGCAACAAAATCGCAACATCGTGACTTATACTCTGGTTTCAAAGAGAAACTTGCATTCTTACCTGTGGACTAGTAGTTGGGCCTCTTTTTTAATCTCCACATCATCGATTAGTGACATCGATTCTTTGAGCTCATCCAATTGAGCCTGACTTGGACTGGGGTGCTGCAGAGAAAATGACCTAGAAATCTCCGGCCACCTGGCAACAATGGGCAGAGGCTCGTTAGACTGCAGCCGATGATTGCCTCGATGTGAGACTGGCTGAAGAAGATCCAGTGGTAGCTTTTTCAAGCAGCGCTGGTACCATTTCAAAGTCTGAAATTTGATGGGCAAGTGCTGTTTACTTTCAGCTGCCGTTGTGACTTGTGACTGCGATTAGTTTGAATCTTGCCTTTGGCTTCTAAATAGGAAGGAGTGCCCGATTCGACTCTTTAAGTGAATGTCTAACAGACTTTTACAAGGAGCGTCTCTTTGAGATTAATAAAAGGATTATCATCGAGATACCAATTAGGTGTTGATGCGGTGTTTAGGGATTGGAGTGTCCTCAAGAGATTCTGAAACAAGTGGCCAAGTACATTTCCAACGACAGGGGACATACCGTCTCTAACTTACCTTTGAGCAAGCATGAAAGAAATCGCAGATTCTATCCAACTTCTCCCTAGCCGATTTGACTCGCTCACTGAAGCCTCTTTGTTTGGCCTCCAGCTGGTCGGCGAGTTGAGCGGCTTCATTTGGCTCTCTGCCCATTGAGCGTTGAGGCGCAGCCGCTGCGAGCTGACGAAGCTGCGTCACCAGTGTGCGACATTCGCGGAGCTTAGCCGTGGATGGCTCTAGCACCTGCATACGATATTTAGCAAGTTTTAATTGACACTGGGAGGTTGTTGAAGGGAAAGAAAAGTAAGAAGGGAGCATGTGGCCCTTGAAGCTTTTTGCATCGGGAGTTAGATTTGTTGTTTAAGCCACTAAATTCCTAAGAAATTTTGAAAACAAAACAATAAATTTTGGGTGGATGTGGCGACCTACGCAGTCCAGGGACTGAACTGCTGTGACGCGGGATTTTGGAATATGTATCTGCGGCTGTACCACAAAATGTACATATGGCCCAATTGAGTCGTTTCTTCTATCTACGCTCGCAACTATCATATTGGAAAATCACAATGGCACTTAAGCCTCTAATGTTAAGAAATGGAAGCTCTAAACAAGTATCTTTTAACAAATTCACTGAGGTATGGGATCTATGTCGTTACTTATCGCTAGGCGAAAACGGGATTGCAAAAATTTTATGGCAGGCTTCTGAAATTCTCACTTGCAGCCGCAGCTTCTCTCTCGCATCTTCAGCCATCTGCTGATTAGCAATGTTCCGAGCATCGGCCCTCTTTAGCGCCTCCTTTCCCCACCGCTCCAGCCAGTCGCCCAGCTCGGCGGCCGCTCGCTTATGACCGCTGATGCGTCCGTCAACCAGTAGCCCAGCCTCGGACTGCTTCCATCTGTCTCGCAGCAGGGCTTTCAGCTCCTCCAAACGAGTCTGCAGTCGTTGCAGGCGCTCAATGTAGGACTGAAGCAGGATGTTGCCAGCCAATGGGCGCGTTTCTGGATAGTTCTTCGGATCGAGACAGGCAGTCAGCAGTTGTGCCACCTTCTCAGAGGCAGCCTCCAAGCCTAGAGCGGCGGTAACTCGTTGAAATTGATCCTGCATGCTCTGGGCTGACTCTTGTACCGCGGTCTCGTCTTGGTCGTCGCCAGCTTGTTGCGGCAGATCTGCCAAACTCTGCAGCGCGTCTGGCGCCTTGTCCGCAATGCTTGCCACCTCCAACAGGAGAGAGTCGAATGACTGCGGAAGGATTATCGATACGGTTTGAGTGGGGTGTTAATTTCGCATCAATTTGTGCCCACAGGGCCAACCCACAAGACATGTTCACAATTCATCTTCGGGTTGTGGATCGGAGACCATTGCTCAGTAGTGCAATGCTGGCTACAGCAGTTTTTCATAGTTAATAATAATATTAATTACAGAAGGGCTGCAGGCAATAGCACATCATTTGGTGACACTAGACCTGCAGCCAGCGAGGAGGCTCATTTCGCTTTTTCATTGTCAGGCAGTGTCACTTTTTTTAACTCTTAATATTTAAAGATTCAAATGGTACTTTTATTTCCCCTTACCTCTAATTTGTCTATGACCCTTGTTATCGTTAGGTACAGTCGCCCGGTTAAGACTCAAATGTAACCCCACGACAAAACTAAATAAACAAGCTCAAGCTTTTGCCGACTCTTGAATTCAACTAGCAACATTTGTAGCAAGTCAGCTACAGTGCCTTGGAGGTTGGCCCTCATGGGCGTAAATTGCACGACAAGCCACCAGGCCATCTCTCCCCGATTGAATGTGGCTTTTCCGCGAAATCGAGCTCAGGGACCTTGTTACGAGAGGCAAACGCGTTAACCGATCTGCCATTCCCCTTATTATTTTCGAAAATTTGCGCAATTTTAAGATTTTTTGAAAATACACTGACGTAGGCATTACACGAAGCACTATTACATACATCCATTTATTCCACCGATAGCCAGAGCACAATCTAGAATTCGTACTTCTCAAAAGCCACTTTTTTAAAGTGAATGACACCCACCCTATAGCCACAGCTAGTGTCTTAAAACTGTAGACTAGCACGCACCACCTTGAAACATTTCATGCAATGTTTGCTCATTGTTGAATGGGTGAATGGGTCAGAGAATTGCCCGGAGAGCGCATTGTTAAATTGAACTCCGTTTTTTGACTTCTATTCTCAATGATTTTTTCTACAAACAGAAAAGCGCCACTAAAATGTAGCTAATAGGGGTAGATTTAGGCGTGTACAAATAGTAATCTTGCGCAAACGAAGAAAACAAATTAACAAAAAATCCCTTCGCTCGGGAAGAGAGTAAAACGCACAAGGAAATATGGAACAGTAACCTGGACAGCTGCAGTTCTCACTACTTCTCGGAGTAACTGGCTACTCAACTGTGAAAATGGCTAGAGAGCATAGCCCATTGTTGAGGAATGCCAACTAGCTAGAACAAGTCGGCACTTGTTCCGGCTCCGGAGAAACTTTGCAGTACAATGTGTGACGCATTCGCTTTACTCAAAATTGGCCATTCTTTAACTAAAACTATTGCTGGACTTAATCTTTTTTATTCGTTTGTACTGCCTGAAATTAATGGTGCCCAAGTGCAACAGCTTGAAATGCTGCATAGTAAAAATTAGTAGGAGATCAAATATATGAAATATCTAGAGGGCATTTTCATCCATGGATTTAATTGACGCTTTTAATCAAACTTAGACTTTATTTTCCATTTGGCATCAGTTATTGATATTGGCGACCAAAAAGCACAAATTTCCTTCCCCTCATAACTTTCAGCTTGTATCATCTCTCCTTTCATCTCTTCTACTCGACTTCCCTATCCTCTCTTCTCCCCTCATCTCCCCTCACCTCCCCTCACCTCCCCTCATCTCCCCTCACCTCCCCTCATCTCCCCTCATCTCCCCTCACCTCCCCTCATCTCCCCTCATCTCTCCTCATCTCCCCTCGTCTCCCCTCATCTCTCCTCATCTCCCCTTATCTCCCCTCATCTCCCCTCATCTCCCATCATCTCCCATCATCTCCCCTCATCTCCCCTCATCTCCCTCATCTCCCCTCATCTCCCCTCATCTCCCCTCACCTCCCCTCACCTCCCCTCATCTCCCCTCATCTCCCTCATCTCCCCTTATCTCCCCTCATCTCCCCTCATCTCCCCTCATCTCCCCTCATCTCCCCTCATCTCCCCTCATCTCCCCTCATCTCCCCTCATCTCCCCTCATCTCCCCTCATCTCCCCTCATCTCCCCTCATCTCCTCTCATCTCCCCTCATCTCCCCTTATTTTCCAGTGTTCTCTTACAGTTCTGAGTTTCATCCAGGCCTCGTGGTCGTAGTTCAATGAGCCGCCAAAGTCGAGCATGAGATTGGCCTTGCTCACAAACTGAAAGAGCTCTTGCGAAGTTGGCAGCAAGACACTCTGAAAAAAGAAGATCACCCAATATGTTAAAGTTATCCTTACCGCCACACAAATCAGTTAAAGTTTGCAAACCTGAAAAGACTTGGCGTTGGGATCTGGGCCGGACTTTCTGCTCGGCAGGAACGACTTCTTTTGGTAGAGACCCAACATCTTCTGCAGGCTCTTAGATAGCTCCTTGCTGCGCGGCATCAGAACGTAGAACACTCCCACACTGCCTGGTGAGTGCGACTGCGTATTAAAATATGATGTGCGATTCAATGGTTAGAACAATAGGAATATGCTGCCCTACCTGTTAGACAGAATAAGAATCTGTTGGAGTCTATCCTAACTGTTAGGCAGCATCCTACCAGTCAGACGTGATCATATCTGTTAGACAGGATCCTAGCTGTTAGACAGGATAATAACTGTTAGGATCATAATGCTAGACAGAATCCCAACTGTTAGACAGGATCCTAAATGTTAGACAGGATCCTAACTGTTAGACAGGATCCTAACTGTTAGACAGGATAATAACTGTTAGACATAATCATATCTGTTAGACAGGATCCTAACTGTTAAATAGGATCCTAAATGTTAGACAGGATCCTAACTGTTAGACAGGATCATAACTGTTAGACAGGATCCTAACTGTTAGACAGGATCCTAACTGTTAGACAGGATCTTAACTGTTAGACAGGATCCTAACTGTTAGACAGGATAATAACTGTTAGACAGGATCATAATGCTAGACAGGATCCTAACTGTTAGACAAGATCATGACTGTTAGACAGGATCCTAACTGTTAGACAGGATCCTAACTGTTAAATAGGATCCTAACCGTTAGACAGGATCCTAACTGTTAGACAGGATCCTAACTGTTAGACAGAATCATAACTGTTAGACAGGATCCAAACTGTTAGACAGGATCCTAACTGTTACTCGTAAATAGGATCCTAACTGTTAGACAGGATAATAACTGTTAGACAGGATCATAATGCTAGACAGGATCCTAACTGTTAGACAAGATCATGACTGTTAGACAGGATCATAGCCTCGTCTAACTGTTAGACAGGATCCTAACTGTTAGACAGGATCATGACTGTTAGATAGGATCCTAACTGTTAGACAGGATCCTAACTGTTAGACAGGATCATGACTGTTAGACAGCATCCTAACTGTTAGACAGGATCATGACTGTTAGACAGGATCTTAACTGTTAGACAGGATCATAGTTGTTAGACAGTGTACACAACTGACATGCTGTGTACACACTGTTTTAGATAAGCTTGAGCACACGACAGACATTTCTGCAACTCACTTTCAGTTTCTTTCTGTTTTCAGAAAGAATTGTTAACACCACTGCACTATGTAAATATATATGAATGCTTCTCTTTGTTCAACTGGCTTCTGTAGAATACTGCCTAGTGTAAAATTCCAATTGCATTTTCTCAATTTTATACTTTTGCTGACGCTTCAGGCTTTTTCACGGAGAGGATATTTTCAATTTTATTTTCTTCTATGAATGTAACGCGCAATTTGTTAGTTAAATTTGTCTACTAATATTTTTGTCTACTTATCTGAACAAAAGGTCGGGAGTTAGAATTTTAAAACCAGGGAAGTGTCCTCGAGCGAGTCACTTAATTCCCTAGAGCTAAGACGAAGTGCCTGTGTCGTCTTGCACAGTCCATGGACTGCACAGTCGTACACAGTAAAATATCTATCAATCTCTTTCAGAAAGTTTAAAATTCTCAATTAACTAGGAGGGCTGCAGGCAATGGCACATCATTTGGTGACACTAGACCCACAGCCAGCGAGGAGGCAATTCTGCCCATTTCGCTGACTCCTGAGCACACACGCACACAGATACTGTACGCAGGCATACGCTCACACAGGGGTGTGTACATCTGCCCTGACTTTCTCATCGTCAGGCAGTGTACACTCTCACTGTGCCTTGGAGGTTGGCCGTAAATTGCACGATAAGCCCCCAAGCCTTCTCTCCGCTGATGCGCCCCAAATGAATGTGGCCTCGCCGCGAATTCGAGCTCAGGGACCTCGGGGTGTCAGGGGCAAACTCGTTAACTGCTCTGCCACTGACCCATTAAATGAGGTTAGTTATGATTTCCTGAATAGCTCATAGTGATGAAATAGGAATTACACAACGTAACGATTTCTATAAAAAAGCTGACTGTGACTAATCTAACTTCACTTCCCAATAGCAACTGTATTATATGAATGTCGAGTACGATATGAGCTACGCAAAAGAATAACACACAGAAATATTAACCAGCTAGTTTTAACCAATCAAACAGAAAGACTGTCGAAGGACTAAGGATCTTGCACGTCTGTCTGTAGCTCCTGCTGCAGCATTATGATTTGGCATGAAAATTATCGTTCAGTAAGCTATTACAGGACATTCATTCTGTTGAATGTGGCCTCGTCGTGGAATCGAACTGAGGGACCATGGTGTGAGAGGCAAACACGTTAACCGCTCTGCCACCGAGCCCCCAAACCTTAGAGGTCTACAGGGGCGTAGATTTCCCTGTGATGATGTACCAGGGCCCGCAGCCCTCCTACAATCATTATAAATATGAATATGTGCAATAATTATGAATGTAGCCGGCTTACGAAGCACCCACCTGTACAGTTTCCAAAGCGTCGATGACAATGCGGAAGATGGACTGAGAGCATGCTCGGAAATCAGCTAGAAAAGCTAGTCCTCTGGTCTGCCTGTTCGCGCCAACCGCATAGGCCTCTGCGGGCGCCACTGACACCAGGTAGTCGATCATAGCAGTGAGCTGCGGTGCTGCCACATTGTTCAAGTGCATCCGAATGATTTGCCTAGGCGGAAAGCATAGCACTGGCCTGTTACCTGTGTCCATGCCGCCAGTCAGATGGACAAAGCCAAGGGCTAGCATCTTCAACTGCTGCTGCAGCTGCTGCTGCTGATGCTGAGCATCTGCCTGGTTGGATACTGAGTGCCGCCCATCTGATCGACTTGGCTGACTCGGCCTATCAGTCATTAATAATTATCCGATGATAATCTCACTCAATATTGCTGCACATTGCCTGCAATAAGTCTACTAATATCAAATCTAGCTCGTAGAAAATGGGCGCTTTTACGCTTGTCCACCCCGACTATGACTTAAAATGGTGTTTTCTTTAGTTTTTGTTTGTTAGAGTATTTACACTCGGCCACTGACGCTTCGGCTGCTGCACTGGACTCGCTCTAAAGTGTTTGTTATTTATAACATTATCATACTGCAGCCTGCCAACGATTGATCGCTCCGCGTTTAGGCAATGACCAAAAGGGAGTGAGAGAGAGGAGGTGAGAGCGAACCAGGGTTGGCCCTGCAATCGATTTGGTGTCAAACCCTTCGCCCCTGACTAGCTAACTCACACTAACACACTCACACTCACAATGTGTGCTCAGCTCGTTTCGGGTAGGGAATACTAAAACGAGCCACACCCAAGTCTATTTTCCTTCCACATTTCCTTTTCTGCTGTGCAAGCAACTCCTGCAACATCGACCTCCGAAATGCCGTCACTGGCAACAATGCATTCCGCATTCGCTAGTCTCGACCCTAGTTCTGCATGGCAACGATCAATAAGACAGGCTTGACTCAATCCTAGAGAAAAGGAATCCCATTTCATTGGCCATTTCCGATTGGTCCCTGACAGAAGGAAAGAGAGAAGACGATATAAATTTGTTAGCCTCAAATCTAGTCGATTTTATTCCCTTTTTTCTGTTCAGAAATCGGGCATATATTAGTTTCTAGGCCAGAAATCTATTTTTAGGCTTTGGGACGTCGAGATCTAATTCTTTGCTTTCACATTCTATGCGATTGGGCAAATGACTATTATCCCGAGTCTCATTGGTTGGGGTTCTTCAAGGTTGGAAAAATTTGGACTTTTACGTCACAACCATGGAATTTTAGCCCAAACTAATTATTTTGTTTTAGCAGCGAGAATTCTCTACAAAAGTGCATTTCTAAGTTTTATAACCGCTGTCGGATCTTCTGTGAAATTAAACAACAGTGTCGGAAAAAACTTCCTACCTATCTAACTCTCGCTGTCTGACTCTCTGTCTGACTCTGACTGTCTGACTCTCTCTGTCTGACTCTCTGTCTGACTCTCTGTCTGACTCTGTCTGTCTGACTCTCTCTGTCTGACTCTCTCTGTCTGACTCTGTCTGTCTGACTCTGTCTGTCTGACTCTCTCTGTCTGACTCTCTCTATCTGACTCTCTCTGTCTGACTCTCTGTCTGACTCTGACTGTCTGACTCTCTCTGTCTGACTCTGTCTGTCTGACTCTCTCTGTCTGACTGTCTCTGTCTGACTCTCTCTGTCTGACTCTCTCTGTCTGACTCTCTCTGTCTGACTCTCTCTGTCTGACTCTCTGTCTGACTCTCACTGTCTGACTCTCCGTCTGACTCTCTGTCTGACTCTCTCTGTCTGACTCTCTTTGTCTGACTCTCTCTGTCTGACTCTCTGTCTGACTCTGTCTGTCTGACTCTCTCTGTCTGACTCTCTGTCTGACTCTGTCTGTCTGACTCTCTCTGTCTGACTCTCTGTCTGACTCTCACTGTCTGACTCTCTGTCTGACTCTCTGTCTGACTCTCTGTCTGACTCTCTCTGTCTGACTCTCTCTGTCTGACTCTCTGTCTGACTCTCACTGTCTGACTCTCTGTCTGACTCTCTGTCTGACTCTCTGTCTGACTCTCTCTGTCTGACTCTCTCTGTCTGACTCTCTGTCTGACTCTCTGTCTGACTCTGTCTGTCTGACTCTCTCTGTCTGACTCTCTCTGTCTGACTCTGTCTGTCTGACTCTCTCTGTCTGACTCTCTCTGTCTGACTCTCTCTGTCTGACTCTGTTTGTCTGACTCTCTTTGTCTCTCTCTCTCTGTCTGACTCTCTCTATCTGACTCTCTGTCTGACTCTCCCTGTCTTTTTACTTTATAAAGTCTTACAAATAAGAAATGCGCTAACTGAGAAAATACTTTTCAGAAAAATGCAAAAAAATCTACAACTGAATTGTCGCAATAAGCAAAACCACTTCTGTCAATTTTAAGCTCTCCTTGTAGTCTTTTCTGTCACTCAGAGGTGCACTTTATCAACTTTCTCATTGCCTATTTTTCTGGCTTACCAGGGCTGAAATACTTTTTTATATTGATTTGTCTGAGTCCAGTTCGCAATTTTCTCGACTTAGGGATAAAAACCTCAGTGTCATATCTTATTGCTGTAAAATCTAGGTTTACCTAGAAAAATGCCTCCTGATTACCATATTCCGGATGTGGCCAAGTGAATGTTCCCAATAATTTAAAAGTACTCAATGCAGTGTGATTTGCGCAAACGACCTTCAATGTGCCATTCCAAGCGAGGTGAAAACAGGAATATTCAATAAAAATGTCATTATTTCATACTACTTATTAATTGTAAGTAGGTTGTAAATAAAAAGTTTTTTAAAAATCAAATAATTCGCAAGACTTTCCAAACTAGAATGTAACAAGAAAAAATACTTTAGATAAAAGAGAGTCAGCTGTAAGAGAATGCGAAAGATTGAAAATCAGTTGTGATAATGTCAGGAGGAATGAGAGTCAGGTATAACAATGTCAGGAGGAATGAGAGTCAGCTGTGAGAAATTCAGGAGGAATGAGAGTCAGCTGTGAGAATGTCAGGAGGAATGAGAGTCAGCTGTGAGAATGTCAGGAGGAATGAGAGTCAGCTGTGAGAATGTCAGGAGGAATGAGAGTCAGCTGTGAGAATATCAGGAGGAATGAGAGTCAGCTGTGAGAATGTCAGGAGGAATGAGAGTCAGCTGTGAGAATGTCAGGAGGAATGAGAGTCAGCTGTGAGAATGTCAGGAGGAATGAGAGTCAGCTATAACAATGTCAGGAGGAATGAGAGTCAGCTATAACAATGTCAGGAGGAATGAGAGTCAGTTGTGAGAATGTCAGGAGGAATGAGAGTCAGCTGTGAGAATGTCAGGAGGAATGAGAGTCAGTTGTGAGAATGTCAGGAGGAATGAGAGTCAGCTGTGAGAATGTCAGGAGGAATGAGAGTCAGCTGTGAGAAATTCAGGAGGAATGAGAGTCAGCTGTGAGAATGTCAGGAGGAATGAGAGTCAGCTGTGAGAATGTCAGGAGGAATGAGAGTCAGCTGTGAGAATGTCAGGAGGAATGAGAGTCAGCTGTGAGAATGTCAGGAGGAATGAGAGTCAGCTGTGAGAATGTCAGGAGGACTGAGAGTCAGCTATAACAATGTCAGGAGGAATGAGAGTCAGCTATAACAATGTCAGGAGGAATGAGAGTCAGTTGTGAGAATGTCAGGAGGAATGAGAGTCAGCTGTGAGAATGTCAGGAGGAATGAGAGTCAGCTGTGACAATGTCAGGAGGAATGAGAGTCAGCTGTGAGAATGTCAGGAGGAATGAGAGTCAGCTATGACAATGTCAGGAGGAATGAGAGTCAGCTATGACAATGTCAGGAGGAATGAGAGTCAGTTGTGAGAATGTCAGGAGGAATGAGAGTCAGCTGTGAGAATGTCAGGAGGAATGAGAGTGAGCTGTGAGAATGTCAGGAGGAATGAGAGTCAGCTGTGAGAATGTCAGGAGGAATGAGAGTCAGCTGTGAGAATGTCAGCAGGAATGAGAGTCAGCTGTGAGAATGTCAGAAGGAATGAGAGTCAGCTGTGAGAAATTCAGAAGGAATGAGAGTCAGCTGTGAGAAATTCAGAAGGAATGAGAGTCAGCTGTGAGAAATTCAGAAGGAATGAGAGTCAGCTGTGAGAAATTCAGAAGGAATGAGAGTCAGCTGTGAGAAATTCAGAAGGAATGAGAGTCAGCTGTGAGAAATTCAGAAGGAATGAGAGTCAGCTGTGAGAATGTCAGGAGGAATGAGAGTGAGCTGTGAGAATGTCAGGAGTAATGAGAGTCAGCTGTGAGAATGTCAGGAGGAATGAGAGTCAGCTGTGAGAATGTCAGGAGGAATGAGAGTCAGCTGTGAGAAATTCAGGAGGAATGAGAGTCAGCTGTGAGAATATCAGGAGAGTCAAATCTGTGAAAATTTCAGCAGGATTAAGAGAGTGATCAGAGAGATCTAAAGACGATAACTATGTTTACAGAAGATTACACGCTTTGCATTTCAGCCTAAAAGTGCACGATATGTAGCCCTTTTAGTAAGAATTTCAGGGCGAACAGGTGTTTAATTACAACATTGCAAATGATACAGGCCAGAGGCAGTGCTAACATCGCCCTGTATTATTTCTGGGACATTGGGTCGGGTCTCGTCGAATGGTCTGGTATACAAGCTGTGAATTTGGACTGACCATGACACTTAACATTGAAATAAACAAGCATAAAATGGTATGTTAATTGGACTGTGCTAGAATGAGATTTAACGTAGGCTTTTCTTATCTCTAAGCATATGCGCTCTAACTGGCTGCCAGACTATTTGCTTGGCTACTGAAAAAATACTTTCTGCGGTTTTGTTTGTTTCGCATGCTAGACTATTGGCGGTGGTCAGTGTTTAATTGAACTGGTTTTTACATGTTGGTACTTGCCTCATTATTTTAGTGCTGAGATTGGCGAGAGGAGAGAGGACAGAGGACAGAGTAGAAACGACAGAGAAGAGAGGACAGAAAAGAGAGGACAGAGGAGAGAGGACAGAGAAGAGAGGACAGAAAAGAGAGGACAGAGAAGACAGGACAGAGGAGAGAGGACAGAGAAGAGAGGACAGAGGAGAGAGGACAGAGAAGAGAGGACAGAAAAGAGAGGACAGAGAAGAGAGGACAGAAAAGAGAGGACAGAGGAGAGAGGACAGAAAAGAGAGGACAGAGGAGAGAGGACAGAGAAGAGAGGACAGAAAAGAGAGGACAGAGAAGACAGGACAGAGGAGAGAGGACAGAGAAGAGAGGACAGAGGAGAGAGGACAGAGAAGAGAGGACAGATGAGAGAGGACAGAGAAGAGAGGACAGAAAAGAGAGGACAGAGGAGAGAGGACAGAAAAGAGAGGACAGAGGAGAGAGGACAGAGAAGAGAGGACAGAGGAGAGAGGACAGAGAAGAGAGGACAGAAAAGAGAGGACAGAGGAGAGAGGACAGAGAAGAGAGGACAGAGGAGAGAGGACAGAGAAGAGAGGACAGAGGAGAGAGGACAGAGAAGAGAGGACAGAGGAGAGAGGACAGAGAAGAAATGACAGAGAAGAGACGAAAGAAAACAGAGGAAAGAGGACAGAGAAGAGAGGACAGAAAAGAGAGGACAGAGGAGAGAGGACAGAAAAGAGAGGACAGAGGAGAGAGGACAGAAAAGAGAGGACAGAGAAGAGAGGACAGAAAAGAGAGAACAGAGGAGAGAGGACAGAAAAGAGAGGACAGAGGAGAGAGGACAGAAAAGAGAGGACAGAGAAGAGAGGACAGAAAAGAGAGGACAGAGGAGAGAGGACAGAAAAGAGAGGACAGAGGAGAGAGGACAGAAAAGAGAGGACAGAGAAGAGAGGACAGAAAAGAGAGGACAGAAAAGAGAGGACAGAGGAGGGAAACGACAGAGAAGAGAGGACGGAGAAGAGAGGACAGAGAAGAGAGGACAGAGGAGAGAGGACAGAGGAGAGAGGACAGAAAAGAGAGGACAGAGGAGGGAAACGACAGAGAAGAGAGGACAGAGAAGAGAGGACAGAGAAGAGAGGACAGAGAAGAGAGGACAGAGGAGAGAGGACAGAGAAGAGAGGACAGAGAAGAAACGACAGAGAAGAGAGAACAGAAAAGAGAGGACAGAGGAGAGAGGACGGAAAAGAGATGACAGAGGAGAGAGGACAGAGAAGAAACGACAGAGAAGAGAGGACAGAAAAGAGAGGACAGAGGAGAGAGGACAGAGAAGAAATGACAGAGAAGAGACGAAAGAAAACAGAGGAAAGAGGAGAGAGAAGAGAGGATGGAAATAAGAGGACGGAAAATAGAGGACAGTGAGATCTTCAAACTGAGATTTCACGGAGGTGCAACTTTAACTGTTTTCGATTTTAATTTTAATGTAGCGCAAACAAAATAGTGATTTGCTTGCTAAAAATTGAGTCAATTAGCTCATATTAATTTACAAGTACTAAATTACTTTTGGTAATTTAGAGTCTACCTGCGTGTCAAACGCAATAATTTAACTGCATTAAGTTAACCCGTCCTTTAAAAAATCCCTTTTTGGTCACGATGTCAGGTCTAACCAGCCTGACATCTAGGCATATTTTAGGGGTGTGATAAGGCAGGTGGACAGCCTAATTATTGTTCTAATGATATTGTCTTGTGTAGTAATCCATAATAACTTATTATATTATATCCATTAGACTTTCAGCCCAGTATGGAGGCTAATTTTGCAATTGTGTCAAATTATGACGCAACGTAAGGAATTTGAGAGTCAGATGATCGAACGTCAGGAATTTGAGAGTCAGATGATCGAATGTCTGGAATTTGAGAGTCAGATGATCGAATGTCTGGAATTTGAGAGTCAGATGATCGAATGTCTGGAATTTGAGAGTCAGATGATTGAATGTCTGGAATTTGAGAGTCAGATGATTGAATGTCAGGAATTTGAGAGTCAGATGATCGAATGTCTGGAATTTGAGAGTCAGATGATCGAATGTCTGGAATTTGAGAGTCAGATGATCGAATGTCTGGAATTTGAGAGTCAGATGATTGAATGTCAGGAATTTGAGAGTCAGATGATCGAATGTCAGGAATTTGAGAGTCAGATGATCGAACGTCAGGAATTTGAGAGTCAGATGATTGAATGTCTGGAATTTGAGAGTCAGATGAGAGAATTTGAGAGTCAGATAGGATGTTATATTGTAAGCTAGAAATTGATGAATATCAAATACGAGCGTAATAATTGATTTTTCTTGGACAGCACGATAATTCTGAAGTCTGGTAAAGCTGATAACTTTTTTCCAGCTCTGAATCAAATCACTCGATCAACTTGTCAGTCATGCATTATCAGATTTCTTTCACTGGATTGCTCTGAAGTGTCTGAGGCTAAGATAGTTACGCATCTGCTTGATAAGCTTAAAATAACAATGTCTAACACCCGCATAATGTTTTTCTTAACAGTGTTTCATCTTTCTAACAAATAGCAAATATTTTAACTATCGAGTATCCTTAACTGGCTATTATACTTTCCTAAAATCTACTTTCAAGGTATCTTATTGAATTTTTTGTTTATGGATGTAGTTAGAGCGTCGGACTGACGAGTCAATGGTCAGGGGTTCGATTCCCGACTATACAGCTGGTACAATTTGTATTGGAGGTTGGCCCTCAATCGCGTAAATTGCCGCGACAAGCCCTCAAGCCTTCTCTGCGCCCCAAATGAATGTGGCCTCGCCGCGGAATCGAGCTCGGGACCTTTGTGCGAGACGCAAACGCTTTTGACCGCTCTGCCACTCACCACCCGCCTCTCTGGCTTACGAAGGTCGCGAAGGACATCCGTCTGTTGTGATGGCTAACAGCTGACATAAAGCCAGGTAGGAAAAATTATATTCTGCGAATAAGCTACCCAATAGGATAGGATGCGGGAACATACGTTCGAGTATTAAGTAGAAAAGTTTATGGGAAGACGAAAGCTAAAAATTCGGATGTACAAAGAGGCTGCAGAAATATGTCCTTCCTCTGTCTGGCTTCCTAAGAAGAAAGGCCAAAGCGATTGCGGTTGTACACTTCAACGCCAGTGGAAAGTGAAAGAGTGAAGGAAAATCTTTAACCGATATGTACGGTCGAGGGCCATTGCGATTGTGTCCTTCGACCCCAGTTGGGCTAAAGCTATATCACAGCACACGTTTTCTTAGCGAGCGTTTCATAGATTCTTTTTCTTAAATCGACATAATTTTTAAGCGTCATTTGATTATTTTCAAAGTAAATTTGTGTTGAAATCCCTTGCAATTTATAAGGTAATTTTCAGATAAATGACTTTTTGTGATTATCGTATTTAGCTTGCACATATCTGTAAGTCTGTAATGTAGTCGTACTTCGATTTTTTCAATCTAACTATGCGCCTGATCTTTCTTCTTTGTTAGTCTTTTTCTGTCACTTTTTCCCGACACTCTTCTTCTGTCACTCTTCTTCCGTCACTCTTCTTCCGTCACTCTTCTTCCGTCACTCTTTTTCTGTCACTTTTTCCCGACACTCTTCTTCCGTAACTCTTCTTCCGACACTCTTCTTCCGTCACTCTTCTTCCGTCACTCTTTTCCTGTCACTCTTTTTTGCCACTCTTTCTTCTTTTGGTCTTGTTCTGTTAGTCGCTTTGTTTCCTGTTCGTTTTTTTCAGAATCGGTTTAATTTTGTCGCTTACTATAGCTGGATAGATCGACACAAGAAAGCACAGTTTTAAATTATTGCCTCAAATTTTCCAAGCATGCTTAGGCAAGGTGCGTACGACCTGCTAAATGAGTGAAGGCCCTCTCATTAATAGTCACAGTATGATTAGGAACCATTTTTGTCAGGTGCATAGAACGGCAATGATCTTTGGGTTAGACTTTTTTCACGGCACGTTTTCACAACCAAATATTCATCGCAAATTTTGTTTCGTCAACTCAACGTGACAAATTTTCATTTTGGTGACTTTTTTCTACTCTAAAGACAGATTAAATTCAAGAATATAAGCCTGCTGATTCTCTGATTAGCTTGAAAAAACTAATTCCACTTTTTCCACTTTTAGAAGACGGCAACAGATTTGGAATGCTTCAGCAGCACCAAGACGTGTCAGTGAAGTCTGCTGTGGGAGCAGCGAGTCTTCGCAGAGGAGCGAGTGTGTCGCTGTCCAGTCTAGACGAATCTCTATTTCAGCAGAGCTTCGACGACGATATGAGCTCACTCGGCGAGACATTTCGTCATAATCTCTGCGATGACAGCCAGTCTGAAGGAGGCGATGAGATTGGTGGACAATTTCTGCAACAGGTGGCCGACATTAACGCACAGATGGCTGCTCAACTTGTAGGCTTAACGCGCAAGCACTCGATTGAGCTTCGCCGATGTGATGAGACCAAGACAACAGAAGTTGACGACCAAGCGACATTCATGCCGAGCGCCAATGATGGTAAACATGCGCTGACGTGTCGGGAATCAGTAACCACAACGATGGCAACAGTAAACAGTGAATCAGCATTCGATATTTCGCAGCTCCAAGCTACCACTGCCAAGAATCATAAAACAACCGATAGAAAAAACGACTCAGTTGAGCACAAGAAGAAACCCGATAGCCAGAAAGTTTCCAAGAAACAAAAACGACAACAGAAGCGTCGGAGTTATCGTCGACTAACTTTGGAGCTGCTCACTTCAGATGACGAAACGAACGAGTTCTATGAGCAGCGACGGAGTCCTTACCTGGAGCCCTTGACACGACAGAATCGTCAGGCTCAGGAGCCGAATCGCAGGTCGTCCTTTGAGACTCTATACGGTGACGAGTTTTGGACACCCGCGCTTCAACTGGAAAAATCTGGCCATTGCGGCTGCAGCTGCCATGACGACGAGCCGATTCGAGCACTTTGTGTGCCACTGGACTGTACTATGGACGTACAGAAAGAGAGCTCTGCCATTGGCTGCAAGCAGAATGGAGAGAACAGAACAGAGCCCAATGTGCACAAAGCTCCAGTGCAAGAGACAGCTCTGCCAGCTCCTAAAACTGACGCGACAAGCGAAAATTCAAAGGAGCTACTTGGGTCACCATCGACCAGACCAGTTACAGACCAGTCGACAGCGACATACCGAATGGCAGGAAGCCAAACTGGCTCTTCCACTGAATCAGCTGGGAACGCCTCTCAATACCAAGTGTATCCTCGAAGGGGCACTCTTTCAGAAAAAGATCAACAGAAGCTACTCCAACGGCACACAGCCGGTGTCAGGTTCTCGATTCCGGCATCAATCATACCTCGCTCACTGAATGCACCATTTCGCAACCACAATCACTTCTCTGAAAGTGAACCGCCACCGCCGCCACCTGCACCGAGATTGCGTCGAGTGGTGCGTTTTCGAGCTGGTAGCTTTTCGCAAGATCTGCTTGACATGCAGGTACAGCAAGACCTGCAGCCGGGACATCAGTCGTCAAGACTGGAGATCGGAGTCCTTCTCCGTGGTACGCCACCATCCCGTCTACACATGGGAGCTGGAGCTCGACGAAGCGAAGAACTCATTGTGACAAATCTTCGTCGAGTTGACAGCCACGATCCGGTGTCGCAGCTTGAGTTCATGTGTCAAGCGATGCGACTCAATGACGCCGATCTGATGGATGGCGCGGCCAGACGCGACTGCGTTGGACCTATGCCACCGCAGAGGCCCCGACAGCAGCCGCAACCACCGCCACCGCCACCTCCACCGCCGCCCCGAAGACGATGGAGCACCAGCAGCTACCAGAGTCCGCCTCTGAGACCCGATCGCGTCAGAGACGATCAAGCTAGAAGGCGGTTTTTATGGGGCCTAAATTCACAGCAACTTCAGCAACAGCTGCAGGCGTCGCCAAACTTCATCGGCCGAGCCTCCGATGGCGATCGCGCCAGACTGCAAGGTTGGTGGCTGGAGGCTAGAAAACGATCAACTGTGCAACCAACGATTGGTCGATTGTCTCGATTTTATCCAATGAATTAGTCTTTCTGTTGATCTTTCATCATGTCAGCTGTGATATCTACTATTCGCTCAATTGACAGTCCTTTTTAGTCAGCTTATCAAAAACGAAATAGGCTTTAGTATTCAGTATAGACTCATGGTGCTTAATTTAAGCCATGGCTACCGCAAATTGAATAGTCTATCCAAAATCCAATTGCAGGACAAAACGGTTTCCGCTTTCATAGGTATGATATTTCCATTTATTGTTAATTAGTTTACCTTATTGCCTAAGTACAAAACTGAAATACCTGAAATTGCATCTGATTGGTGTGAATTAACAATTTATTGACCTCTAGTAATAAGTCGAATTATACGCATGAGGAAGGCTAAAGACGAAAAATTGACATTTTCCAACGAACTCAACCATAACGGAGTTTTTTACTTCACTAAAGATTCAACTAGAAATGAATCATAAAATAGTTACTTTTACAATTGGTACGTGCTGCATGCTGTTTTGTTATTATAATATTGTCCTGGATTGCCTAATAAATGTTTATAAATGAGGCTCTAATTTTAATAATAATTCCAATCTTTACTTTTCAGTTGTCGGTTGGCATCTGCGGAAGTTCGTTCAGTATTTCTGTTGTAACAGTCGACTTTTAAGCACGAATTTTGAATTCTAAAGAATTCTAAATCAGTTTTTTAATGCATCAAATGTATTATTTTCAGCTTGCGCATTCTTGCCTAACTTTGTTTATTTGAATCTGAATTAATTTAAGCTTTTAAATTTTAGCTTGTTTAACGATCGTAATGCACTCGTAATTGTTGCGTCTTATTGTATGTTTATGTGATGATTCAAATGTCTCCTCAAACAAATTGAACGAGCTAGCAAAAAAATGATAAAAATAGTTAAATAGTTTAAATAATTAAATAATAAATAATTTAAATTCCCAGTAAAAGAAATATTTGATGAACCAATCACACAAATCATACCAAATATATAAAGAAAAACTTCAACTATACTACTACCACTATAATATATTAAATTGCAAAATTTTATTTAGCAAAATCGTTGAAAATTGGTTCGCTAAACATGTGTGAGAAAAATATACAGGTTACTCTTATTGTAGGAAATAAAAGCATATAATCCATGCAGCACATTATTAAAAGGTAAGTACTGCGTATTACGGAAAATTGAGCAAAATTTAAGATGCGTTTTACAATTCGTTTTAATAGTTTACCAATCATGATAAAAGTTTTATGCTAATTCTTTTTTAAAAAGTGAAATACGGTCGTTCTTTCGGATAACTTTTTCAAGTTTCATTGCATTTATATTTTAGAAGTTGAATTGTAAAATAAAAAATCAACACGGCGTGTGTAACTTTCAGTCACTTCAACCAAGGGACCAGCCACGTCACATCAGGGCAGCATTGCAAATCTGTAAAACTAATCACGGACTCTGCAACGAAGAAAAGTGAAGCAGCTGCAACACGAACCAGCATATTCCGCCATCAAGCCGAACGTAAAGGACGGGACAGCGGAACAAGATGGCAGTGGTTGCCAAGGCAACCATCCATTGTTGACGTTGAGTATGACAGCTCAGTATCGACTTCGGGTGGCGAAGACGACGATGTTGATATCGCTTCGGTGTCTACCACAGTGGTCGGTGATGTCAAGGATGACTGGTCAGATTCTGGAAGTGACAGGCAAGGTAGGGCAATATACCGAAATACATGACTTGCTTTCCCCATCAAAAGGCCGGAGCTCCAGAATATCCACTTCGACATGCCTCAGATCACCCACCGTTCTGGCGTTCATTCCTCGATCGCCTTCGGGCTGCCAGTGGTGGCGGCGGCGACAACTTCAACAGCGGCGCCATTCAGTCATCGATGAAAAACGCCTCTATGCTACGCAAGGCTGCTTCAATGAGCAATGTGGACAGCCATTGCGGTAGCAAGCGCCACAGCAGCTACTTGGCGTTGGTGCTCTCACCGGCCAGAAATTTGCCGGAGCAACAGCCGGTGCAGCAGCTCCAGCCGGCTGCTCGGTTCTGGAAGACGCTCGAGGTACGGTATGGCTCCGAGTCCGAGCTTAGCAGGCTGCCAACTGATGCGCCTGCCAGAGCCTACGAAGAGCTTACCTCCACCGCATCCGCTGCTCGATGCCGGACATCATACTTTGTACATATCCGGCCCTGCAGCTGGCGAAGTCAGCCAACTCTGCGGGAAGACGATGCGGAATAGACAGACAGACTGGCTGGCTAAACCACGCAAAGTCGTTTTCCAAGAGGACGTTCAAATCATCCGGGCTTCTTAAACTTTAATCCTATAAAATAGTTCCAGTTTAATTGGGCTTCATTAATCTGTCTCTATAAAGAGGTTTTTTGGGATGCAAACTTTTCATCTACACCTTTTTTCTATGGAATCGCTTCCCTATCACAGGATGATCACACTTGGGTCACACTAGCGGGACATGGGTAGTCAGGGGTTTTGGTTTGGGCATTTTATTCGTGGGCGAAACAGCTACAGTAAGTCTGCGACCCGATGTTTTCTAGTGGATCATAGTAGTCATCAGGAGAAGTTTGAACACAAATTATTTTATTGGAATAAAGTTCAGGAAGCTCAATAATCCCCATACGAGACTTTCAAAGAAATCAATGTTCTTTCTCGTGACACTGTTGATTCCCTTCCCATTATTCATGAAGCGTACATTTATGTGATTTCGTTAATTAAAAAAATGCTTGAATTATTTTAATCTGAAACGCTGGATTTCCATGTGTTTGCAAAATAAAGAACACGTATCAGCCAACAGATTCCTAGGGGGGTAAATTCCAAGTTTGGAGGAAAGAACTCGACCATAGACTATTTCAGATGAGCAATTCAGTGTATTCCTTCATCCATGGGCTAATGCTTAAAAGTCTTAAGCGGATAAATTTTGTTGAGGAGTAAGTCATCAATCTAGAAATCGAACATTTATTTCGTTAAAAGGCTCTTCAATGTCAATCGAACATCACAACTACTGCGTTTATTCTCGGCAATTCTATTTGCCGTGCTTTGAAGATGACGATCTTTCAAACCTGAACGTCAATCTCAACAACAAATTAGATTCTAATGCCACCATTGATCCCACTTCGGGACAAAGTGCAATAGAACAGACAGAAGAAGAAGCGTCGGAAGTGAAAAAACACGCTGAGGAGGATGAGGGCGAAGAGACAGCTAACACTTCGAGGCCAGTTCGCAGGACCCCATCGGATGGCGGCGGACTCTCGCTGGCTGATAGAGAAGAAAGCGACGTAAGAAAATCACTGGCGGAAGAGAACGACAATGACGAATTCAGCCAGATAATGAACCAACTTCCTTCTCTGACATTTTTGGATCAGACGGTGTCAGGGAAGGGCTCGCAAGTACAACCGAATATAAATCTGTCGTACTTCAGCGATACAACCAGTAGTTTCATTGCTGGGCTAGAAGAGCAGACCGTTGACGTCATGAGGCAGCTGTTTCGCAATGACCCCTCACTGCATCAGGACATACTGAACTACGTTGGCACTAGATCGATGGACGACAAAATACTAATGGCGGACACCAAACTGCTGCCTAATTGGCGGATTCAGTTGACGGTCATTCTATCTTTTTGGCTTGTCAACTGCGGTCTGTGCTGCATTTTATGCGCTATTGTTGGCATGGCAATGACAAGTAAGAGTTCGTTTAGTTTTGATGGCAATGACAAGTAAGAGTTCGTTCAGTTTTGATGGCAATGACAAGTAAGAGTTCGTTTAGTTTTGATGGCGATGACAAGTAAGAGTTCGTTTAGTTTTGATGGCAATGACAAGTAAGAGTTCGTTTAGTTTTGATGGCAATGACAAGTAAGAGTTCGTTTAGTTTTGATGGCAATGACAAGTAACAGTTCGTTTAGTTTTGATGGCAATGACAAGAAGGAGTTCGTTTAGTTTTGATGGCGATGACAAGTAAGAGTTCGTTTAGTTTTGATGGCAATGACAAGTAACAGTTCGTTTAGTTTTGATGGCAATGACAAGTAAGAGTTCGTTTAGTTTTGATGGCAATGACAAGTAACAGTTCGTTTAGTTTTGATAGCAATGACAAGTAAGAGTTCGTTCAGTTTTGATGGCGATGACAAGTAGGAGTTCGTTCAGTTTTGATGGCGATGACAAGCTTACAAAATGATCCTTTGAGAGTGGAGCGGCGATGATATAAAGAAAATCAGAGTGCTTAACAACTGTCATAGGCTTTATATAAATAATTTTTTTAGACAATATAAGAAAAAAGCATCAGCCAATTGGTCGGCTAAAACCTAGTGACGATTTTTATCTCTCTGCAGGATTCCAAGTCACCAAGAATCTGAAGTTGGGCCGTTTCGACATGAAAGTGTCTTGGTTCACTATCTGGGCTCTCGGCGTTCTGCTGATTGTGATCAACTTTCTCGTCATCAACTTCTCACTGTTCATTAGAGCCCTACTTAAGTTAATGAGTGAAAATAGGGCACAATTTAGTAGTTTAAAGTTTGATTAAATAAACCGACGGTTTTGAAGTTGGTTTATTGGATGCTGAATGACTAAACTTATTGATAAACGAGAAAACTAGTAAACAAACTGATAAAATAAAGAAGTCAACTTGATATGGTCTACTGAATTTAAGAACATTATGTTGTTGTTCTTTTCAATAGGCTGCAAAAAAATCAAAAGCTAATTATAAATTTGATATTTACATTCAAGGGCATTGCGTACAGTTATTTTATTTATTATATTGATCCTCCATAAGTTTATGAGTTCGAATCCTCATTAAGGTGGCCTAATTATCAGAAGTACTTATGTCTTCCTTTTATCTACGAGTATCTGTATATAGTTTTCTTCTATGGCGAACACAGACAGTATCAAAGGCCATCCACCTCTATTTAATTAGCGAATTCAATTAGGTTAGTTTCCTTTAAAAAGATGATTAATTTTCAGATCACTGAAATTCTGCAATCGGTATGGAGTTGAGACACGCGAAGTCCTTCTAAAACAGTCCGCTCCGCTCGTCCGATGGTTTCACTTAGGATGCTAGTAGCTAGCTAAAGCTTTCACTCAAAACGCACTTTTAATTATATTGTTTATCGTTCCTAACAAGCTGCTATATTTGGCTATTATACTTGTCAATTTGACAATCAAATTAAATCGAAATAAAAAAGTTGATATATGTTAAATTTCTGGCAAGTAGACAAGGCTTATCAATGCTTTTACGAGTTATAAACGGCCCGAGACAGGCTGATGTCCGTGAACTAGCATTTAAGCGCGCGTTTTGACGCTTCTCATTTCTGGGCCCTGCGCCCAGAATAATTATTATTAATTGATTCCACCTGCCCCAATCGGGCCAGTGTGCAGCTGACAGCACAGTCGCAGCTATTGCGCGGCGCATCTGAAGGCTGCGTACGGCTGTTCCGTCCATGGACTGGGTGGACGACACACCCACCTTCAATTATCCCTGCTAATGCTGGTACCCATTTAACAGCTGGGTGAACTGAAGCACTGCAGAGTTAAGTGTCTTGCTAAAGGACACAAATTGTTTCAGTGGAGTCAGGAATCGAACCCCCGACCTTTAAGTTGTGATTATAATAATATTTAATTATTATTAATATTGATATTAAATAGTACTATTTTATTACAATAGTTACTTTTTTATTTATTATTATTATTGTACCATGACTACGTGGCTATCGGGCGGGCTGATATTCGATTATTGCCATAGACGATGTCATTTTGGCCCGAAAAGTTGGGCCGATAATGGATTATTTTTGTGTATTTTAACGTATAGCCACATACTATAAGCCACATAGTCTATGGTACAATCACAGTATTACCCAGGCTTTGCGGGCGATAATGAGAAATCCCTCGGGCGCCTTCGGCGCCCTCTGGCTTTCCTATTATCGCCCTGAAAGCCTGGGTAATAATATACTATTAAACTTTTAGAACCATTATTACGACAGGTCAAAAGCTAAATATATTTGGTGACTGAACGAAGTCACAGCACGATTTTATAGAGCAGCTACAAGTGATAATTCGTCAAATATTTCATCAAACGTCGGGCCCTACTCGTGTTAAAAAATAACTCTTTTAGATTAACTCTAGCATCGTATACATTCCTTCTAAATTTGCTACCCCTCTGTGTCATTTCTGGGATGCCAACACGATCCGGGAATGTCATATCTATGGTAAAACCTCTTAATGCCATGCACGCGTCGGAAATATCGGAACAAAGCAGCTCGGTATCCGATCAACGTCGATGGAGAATACAATTCACGAATCAAACGAATCAAACTAAAAAAAACGTAAGCCAGCCAGAATCTCAATACGAGTAGGACATGTCTCCCAAACGATGCTGATTCCTCGAGTGGCGAAAAAATCAGTAAGTTTTCGCACAGCAGCACACTCCTTGAAAACACTGATTGCATTTTGGCATGTCTTCTCCAAGTCTTCTACCTTGGCATTTAACTGGTTAATTATGACCGAGTCCATTGGAGCGTCTATAGCCGAAATAGTGTCGAAGTACTAATCCTCTGTTGAAACGTCCAGTTGATCAATCGACAATGCACTCAACTCGTTCTCAATGTAGGACAAGCAGATATCATGTTTCTCGGCGTTCATCCTCTTCTCGAGTTCTTCTAGCGAAAGACCCACCACGTCTCCGCGAGAAATATCCAGTAAACCACTCGGGTAGCTGCTGTGCTCCATATCAGGCGATTTTAGATGCTCGTCTAGGTTCAGGTCGTCTTGGATTCTCTCGGACTTAATATTCGATAGATATCCTTTCATTGCGCTATTTATCTTATAACATAGCTAAGTTAAACATATTCTATGGTAGAAAGTTGGGGGTTCGCCCCCGCACCCCCAATTTCTTACCCCGGCTTATAGCTTGTTCTCACTGACAGTTCAAACCCACAGTGGCAGCTCTCTCCACTAATTTCTATGTCTATGGGCAGAACCAATGCATCAGGCTCCAGGAATGCCATCCCGAAGGGCGAGCCGGGAATAAGCGCCATTCTTATTTGAGCCAGCGTGCGGGAATGAAGGCAGTCGTGCAGGAATGAAATAATCTATGGCCAAATCTCCACTGTTTTACACATGGACATCGTGCACGAATGACACTCTCCGTTCCTGCACGCAAACAATTTATTTATATGTATTTTACTTATTTTTAACCCCCTCTCTCTTTCCTGCCTCCACACTTTATTCTTAATATGAATTTTGTCTATGGTTATAGAATGGCTCAAATAAGAATGAAATTCATGAACGCTTACTCGTGCGTGGCCAAAGCCATTGACGCACTCGTAAGCGTTCAAGAATTATACATTTCTGGACTCTCTAACCGGAAGGAATATACCATTCTTCACACACACAGAGGCATCCATCTTAGTGCATTTCTATGGACGAAACCCCTGAAGAAGCGCTTACAATTACAAGTACATGCGTGTACTAAATACATACAGGATAAACACCAATACGGAGAGTTAAGATTGATTTAAAATCGTTGAATTTCACATTGTTTTCTTCATTCCTTGAGCCAAAATGCAAGTGTGCGCTTGTATTTTGGAATATGGAATTTAAGAACTTGTTGTTACTCTAAAGAAACATATTTTTTCGATTTCACTTAGCTCAAACCATTCTTTACTAGTCTCATGAGCTAGAAGCCTTAAAGAAAATAGAAAATGTTAGAAAATGCTGAACGAAACCGCTAGCTACAGCTGAACTTTTATAGATGATTTAAAAAGCGAGCGATTCGTGAAAAAATAGACCATTTATTAGTCCATAAAATCATTTTCGGCTTTTTTTCAGGTTTCAAATCAAGGCCGGCTTCCTCCTACAGTCATGCAACTAGCCAACATGTTCACGTTAGTGACGCCACACTTTTCCGTGTGGTTATAAACATAGATCTCGCTTTTAAGTTCTCACTACTAATAGAAACAAAATGAAAAGCGTGAAAATAATTTCTAAAACCGAGCTCAACAGCGACAAACTTTAATAGGATCAGAAATCTTACAAAACTCAATTAAACTCAATTTTCGCTATATCCGCGATATAACGCGAATGCTTTTACACAAAAACTTCGTATTTCTACCATGCCGTGTGTTAAAACAAGTTATTTACTTGTTTGATTCCTTCGTCTCTCGTCCTTCGTCTTCGTATTTACTCGTACTTCGTCTGCAAAGAATAAATGGTTGATTTTTTACGTCTGAATGCAATATAAGAGAGCTAATTTTTCAAAATGAGACTTTTATTGTTTGACATCGCTTAAGGGTTTTATTAATTTTCTATATTAGCCAAGTAGATATTGGTAAACCCAGTTATTTAAATCATTTGGAAAAAATGTAACGTTGATGTAATTATTGCAGAGTTTCACAAAAAGCCATTTTAGAAAGACTAGACACCTTTAGGACGTTTAGTAGACTCACCTGTCTAAAGAGAAAATTTAAAAATTTCATTTTTACACGCTACACGTTCATGAGGAGCGGAATTGCTAGTAAAATAACCGTGCGTGACTAAAGGACGTTTAAAACTTGAACAATAACGGAGTGCTCTAATGATTTGGGAGCGAATGCTTCTCAAGGACGACTACTCCTAGTGGTCCTTGATGCTTCAATGATTATTAATCGTCAGTACAAAATGACGGCCCTTTTTAAGACAAAAACATGCACTTTTTTGCCTTGGAAAGACTTCTAAAAGAGCTCGGCTGTAGATTAGTCTGAAACTCATGGGACAAGATTCTTGGTGTTACTTCAACGTTTACCCAACCGTTTACCTAATAAATTACGTTTTCATTGATGCTGAATCGAAAAGAGCTCTATGCTTTAAATCCACCTCTGTTTTCCAAAAACATCCCGAATATAACATGCAAAAGTTCCGCATATTTATCCTGCCATAACATGTTACTGTAGCGTCTCATCATGACCTTCCATCGTACCGTACTTGCCATTCCAGAAAAGTCGCCGTCAGACTACAAATTGACTGTTCAATATTTTTCTAGAAACTTCCACTCTAAGAACAAATGATCTGTAAAGCACATAATAACTATAATCAAATATCATCCATGTAAATAACATCATCACGCGCTACAATATTAAAGTTACTTAAACTGTATTGCACTAGCTTTGTTATAACTCTTTCAACTTTCTAGAATTTTCCGGAAATGCATGTTTTCATCTATAAATATAGAGCCACCATCGACGTCATTTTCTTTAACCCTTCGAGCTCACGCTCTCATTGATAATCAACAAAAGAGAAAACCACCGCCTCGCTCCTACCTTTTTTGGGAACCAATCCCCTACATTACCGTGTTACAGTTACATTATAATTTTTTTTAATTATTAATAATGTAATTTTATATTAATGAATACTTTCAGCGGCTTGAAACATAAGTCCAAATACTATAGAAATGCAAAACTATAACAATTAGACATACATCACAGGACCTGCAAAGTAACACTGACATGTAGTAACAATAAGCTAGTTACAATTTATACGTTTGCTTTCACTATTTACTTTCATAGAAGCTCGAATTCTGTAACACGGTAACATGTTATCGCAGGGTAAATATGCGAAACTTTTGCATGTTATATTCGGGGTGTTTTTGGAAAACAGCCCCCTTTAAATCTCTAATATATGTCAGTCCGTCATTGGTTGCCTCGCCTGCTTGTCTGCTAAATGGGGCATAGGTTGCCCCATAGGTTGCTTGGATACTATGAGAAAGATTCGTTGTCTGCTGAAGTAAGGACATTGTGCTGTTTGAATAAAATCATTTTTAAAAAGTTCGTTCCAAAGTTTTTTAGCGAAAGGTGTACTGTAGGGCCGGCAAAAAAGAGATATTAATAGGTTGCAAGGTGCACTTTCTCGGATAACCTGGTGTGGGGATATTGATTGCTTCTTTGGTGGAGCATTCGTTGACTGTTAATGGGGAATATTTTTATCTTATAAGACGGTAACAGTAGCTCGCTGCTAAAGGGGGGCATTGGCTGACTGCTTGGGGGACATTGGCTGCCTGCTGGACGGAGAATCATAGGTTCTCTGTTGCTAGGAAGAAATTGGCTTTCTGGCGCTGGTGGGGAACATTTTTCGTCTGCTAAATGTTCTTTTAGGCCATGCTTGGAGGGGGTTAAATGGCTAGTTCATATGCTGTCACCTCGGTAAAAAATAATCACAAAGATGTTCAGAAGAAAATGAATATAGAAAGTATAGAAAGTACTTTAAAGGTGAAGAGTAAGAGTACAGAGTAAAGCGAGTCCTAAACTGTCTGGGACTCAAATCAGAAGAGGTTTGTTCTCCACTGCTGTTGCTGATGCTTATTCTAGTTCTTCTCCTGGAAGCCGGCAAGCACTTTAAGGTCGTCGAGCTGTCTGTCGGTGGACACGGACATTTGAAGATGGTCTTCGGAGTCTAGCTCGTCATGTGACGCTCCTGTTAGGAGACTGCAGTTCCGCTACTTCTGCTGCTGTTGCCGCTGATGCTTCTGCATTTCTAGAACTACTTCAGGTCTGCACAGTCTGCTGCTGTCTGTTTTACGTAGCTGGCACCTGCTTTCTCTGAAGATTCGAGAACAAGCGCGAGTTGAGAACATTCAATTAAAACATAAAAATTATAAACGAAATACTACAAGTAGGAGTTACTTAAAATCACAGATAATATATAACTTATATATTATATATTATCTGTGCTTAAAATCGACGAACCTGGTAGGCTGAAGTTCAATTCCCTCCAGCTCTCGCTCACGCCGTTTCGCTTGTCGCAGCTTGGCGAGCTCTCGCAGCTGCTTCTCCAAACGTCTTCGGTGCTGCCTACGTCGAAGTCGGTGACGATGCTGTCGCCAGAGCCTCCGTTGCTGCTGGCTGCCTCGCTGCAGGAAGTGGCGCACGGGCTGACTGTAGCGCAGCAGCACCAGAAAGTTCAGGCAAGAGTCCAGCGGCACAAACGCCATGCCCCACGTGGCCAACTGCTCCAGAATCTGAAGGGTGTCAAAGTGCGACTGCAACAGCGGCAAGCGCAGCCGGTCCAACAGGTAAGAGCAGGTCACAGCGTAGGTAACAGCCAGTGGAAATTCTAATAGTAAAAAGCCGATGGAGAGAGTCAGGACCATCTTGGTGACTCGGTTCGTTGCTCGGTGATGCACCAGTCGATAGCGCAGGCCGTAGGCGATTGTGGCAGTGGCTGCCAGAATCAGCAAGCCAGGCAGCATGACGCCAGCGGCTGCGAAGCTGATCGATTTAACCAGGTAGGAGCGGATGTAAGCTTTGAGGGCTTCCGAAGCCTCTGCCGAGTCGCCAGCAGCCGCCGTAGAGTTGGCGTAACCACTGACTGTTGTATTCGAGGGCGTTTTAGCCAGCAGAGTCAACGCCGACAAGCAAACGATGACGAACACGATCGTCAGCTGATGTCTGGCTCCGAAATAATTGTTGCTCTGAGCGGCCAGCTGAGGTCGTATTGTGATGGCCATTCGGTGCAGAGTGACTGCCAGTAGCCAGTAGTTGCGAGTCATCTGCATCGCGTGCACACTGAGGCCCAGCTCCTCAGGTGGCCCGTCTGTGTCCTTGGCTACTCGCTGGCTGATAAACATGGCCAGGAAAGCGAGACTAAGCAGGATCTCCATCACCGTCAGCACCTGCATGCCAGATGATCTCTCGCACACCTTGCTGCGAACCAGAATGACAAGAAGGAGGCAGTTCAATACTAGGGCGCCGATGGAGAACACGGCGATGAAGCCGGTTGCAGCCAGGACAGACGGGGTAACAGCTTCGAAGCCTGCGCTAGCCTGGGGTGACGAGGAGGAATTCAGCAGAGCGGCTGTAGCGTTTCTGGCGTTCATTTCTTCCGGCCTAGAATGTTAGCTGTATGAAGACGCGTGAGCAGAAAACAGCGTACCTTGCGTTTCATTCCATTCTATTTTATTCCCCGCTTGATACCTGTGCTGACAGAGATAAGAAAAGTGTCTGATTGGCTGATATCCACTACAGCTGCATCCGCTTGCTGAAAGAGATCTGGGCCAACCTCCCACACGGCCCAGGTTGGGTGGGCAAATCACTGATTGAGCACAGTTAGGCGTAGAGTCGGCAATAATCAGCTATCAGCCTTCCAATAGTCGTTGATCTCAGTGCCTGCCAGTCAGGTGTCAACCGTCTATACACCTCTGATGCTCTTCTATGCGTAGAAAACAGGGATTTGTTTACTCTGCATAGCTGATCAGTATTCGTCCTGAGTAACATAATCTCAACCTCGTCAACACAGCTATTTATGGCCAGTTATTAATTTTGCATGCCACAAAACAAGGCGACTGGAATGCATGATACACAGTGTTCCGTGACTCGCATTGAAATCAAAACACCCTCTTTAATAGTAAGTGAAGCGAAATTTTCGTCTGGTAAGACGAGAGCAAAAGAGACAAAAGTTGCTTTTGTCAAGGAATCAAGTTTAGGTTGTCTAAGCGTTAGTTAGAAAAGCTAAAGAGATTGTTAAACATAAGCAGTCAGCCCCAGACTACGTCTGGCTTTTAGTGCTGTAAAATAGAGATAATAGAGACAGACGGGTCGAGAACTACCAAGGACATCTGTCTATCTATCTATCTATCTATCTATCTATCGATATATCTATCTATCTATCTATCTATCTATCTATCTATCTATCTATCTATCTATCGAATCGACAAATAGGATATTCCCGGTTGCTCATACTGCTCAAATGGGATATTCCCAGTTGCTCATACTGCTCGAATGGGATATTCCCAGTTGCTCATACTGCTCAAATGGGATATTCCCAGTTGCTCATACTGCTCGAATGGGATATTCCCGGTTGCTCATACTGCTCAAATAGGATATTCCCGGTTGCTCATACTGCTCAAATAGGATATTCCCGGTTGCTCATACTGCTCAAATAGGATATTCCCGGTTGCTCATACTGCTCGAATGGGATATTCCCTGTTGCTCATACTGCTCGAATGGGATATTCCCTGTTGCTCATACTGCTCAAATAGGATATTTCTGATTGCTCATACTGCTCAAATGGGATATTCCCGATTGCTCATACTGCTCGAATAGGACATTCCCGGTTGCTCATACTGCTCAAATAGGATATTCTCGGTTGCTCGTACTGCTCAAATAGGATATTCCCTGTTGCTCATACTGCTCAAATAGGATATTCCCGGTTGCTCATACTGCTCAAATAGGATATTCCCGGTTTCTCATACTGCTCGAATAGGATATTCTCGGTTGCTCATACTGCTCCGAGAGGAGAGGTTGTAGCCTAGTGTTTAAGGCGTCGGACTCATGACTTGAAGGTCGGGGGTTCGATCCCGACTCCACTGGAACAATTTGCGTCCTTTAGCAAGAGACTTAACTCTGCATTGCTTCAGTTCACCCAGCTGTTAAATGGGTACCAGCATCAGCTGGGATAATTGAAGATGGGTGTGGCGTCCCCCCAGTCCGTGGACTGAACAGCTGTACGCAGCCTTCAGATGCGCCGCGCATTAGCTGCGGCTGTGCTGTCGGCTGCACATCTGACCCAATTGGGGCAGGTGTAATCAATTATTATTATTATTATTATTATCATACTGCTCAAATAGGATCTCAAGGCATTTTTCTTCTGTGGCTAATGTCTGTGTCTATTTAATGTGTCGTACACTGTTCCAGTATTAATCAATTCAGTTTTTATCACAGCTGCACCTTTGGGCATAAGTAATTAAGTGACACTGAATGAATGTCCTGTAATAGCTTACTGAACGATAATTTGCATGCCAAATCATAATGCTGCAGCAGGAGCTACAGACAGACGTGCAAGATACTTAGTCCTTCGACAGTCTTTTAGTTTGATTGGTTAAAACTAGCTGGTTAATATTTCTGTGTGTTATTCTTTTGCGTAGCTCATATCGTACTCGACATTCATATAATACAGTTGCTATTGGGAAGTGAAGTTAGATTAGTCACAGTCAGCTTTCTTATAGAAATCGTTACGTTGTGTAATTCCTATTTCATCACTATGAGTATGAGCTATTCAAAAAATCCTAACTAACTTCATTTAATGGGTCAGTGGCAGAGCAGTTAACCAGTTTGCCCCTCACACCCCGAGGTCCCTGAGCTCGAATTCGCGGCGAGGCCACATTTATTTGGGGCGCAGCCGCGGAGAGAAGGCTTGGGGGCTTGTCGTGCAATTTACGCCCTTTAGGGCCAACCTCAAAGGCACAGTGAGAGTGTACACCACCTGACGATGAGAAAGTCAGGGCAGATGTACACACCTGTGTGCGTGTGCGCTCAGGAGCCAGCGAGATGGGCAGAATTGCCTCGTCGCTGGTTGCAGGTCTAGTGTCATCAAATGAAATTGTTATTACTATCATTATCATTATTATCATACAGTTGAAATTATTAAAACAAATGATCTTTTAGGTTATTGCTTTTAACCATAAGTTGTCTTGAGCTGGAGAAAAGCAGATTTATTGTGATTACTTTTCAGAATTCGACTGGTTAGATTTTTAGTCTTGCAGAAAAAAAGACAATGAAATCATTGACACGCCCAGTCGCACACAATCACAGAGAGAGATAGAGAGAGAGTGGGGAATGACTATAATTAAATTAATTGACTGCTTACAATCGGTATTGAAAAAAAAACTGCATTGAAATGCATGTCACAGGACGTCTTTTTAAGGCAAGTCAGAAAAACAGGTGACTGTGTTAAGCTCATTGTTAACTGAACCCGGGTGACCTATAGATGGTGCTGCTGTTAACTAGCCATTATAGTTATTGCCCTTATTTACCATGCCTTCGGCAGAGCAGTCACGTGCTGAAAAACAACATCCTTTTGTTTTAATGACAGGTTGTCAGGTGTAATTCACTTAAAAGCTTCAGTTGTTTTCAAGCTAGCGTGATTTCAATCAAACTTTGAAATTATAGTCGATTGATTTTGAAAAATCACTGAATTCACACATTTGTCACTGAATTCACACATTTGTCACTGAATTCACACATTTGTCACTGAATTCACACATTAATCACTGAATTCACACCTTAATCACTGAATTCACACCTTAATCACTGAATTCACACCTTAATCACTGAATTCACACCTTAATCACTGAATTCACACATTAATCACTGAATTCACACCTTAATCACTGAATTCACACCTTAATCACTGAATTCACACCTTAATCACTGTATTCACACCTTAATCACTGAATTCACACCTTAATCACTGAATTCACACCTTAATCACTGAATTCACACCTTAATCACTGAATTCACACCTTAATCACTGAATTCACACCTTAATCACTGAATTCACACATTAATCACTGAATTCACACCTTAATCACTGAATTCACACCTTAATCACTGAATTCACACCTTAATCACTGTATTCACACCTTAATCACTGAATTCACACCTTAATCACTGAATTCACACCTTAATCACTGAATTCACACCTTAATCACTGAATTCACACCTTAATCACTGAATTCACACCTTAATCACTGTATTCACACCTTAATCACTGAATTCACACCTTAATCACTGAATTCACACCTTAATCACTGAATTCCCACCTTAATCACTGAATTCACACCTTAATCACTGAATTCACACCTTAATCACTGAATTCACACCTTAATCACTGAATTCACACATTAATCACTGAATTCACACCTTAATCACTGAATTCACACCTTAATCACTGAATTCACACCTTAATCACTGAATTCACACCTTAATCACTGAATTCACACATTAATCACTGAATTCACACCTTAGTCACTGAATTCACACCTTAGTCACTGAATTCACACCTTAATCACTGAATTCACACATTAATCACTGAATTCACACCTTAATCACTGAATTCACACCTTAATCACTGAATTCACACCTTAATCACTGAATTCACACCTTAATCACTGAATTCACACCTTAGTCACTGAATTCACACCTTAGTCACTGAATTCACACCTTAGTCACTGAATTCAAACCTTAATCACTGAATTCACACATTAATCACTGAATTCACACCTTAATCACTGAATTCACACCTTAATCACTGAATTCACACCTTAATCACTGAATTCACACCTTAATCACTGAATTCCCACCTTAATCACTGAATTCACACCTTAGTCACTGAATTCACACCTTAATCACTGAATTCACACCTTAATCACTGAATTCACACCTTAATCACTGAATTCAAACCTTAATCACTGAATTCCCACCTTAATCACTGAATTCACACCTTAATCACTGAATTCAAACCTTAATCACTGAATTCACACCTTAATCACTGAATTCAAACCTTAATCACTGAATTCACACCTTAATCACTGAATTCACACCTTAATCACTGAATTCACACCTTAATCACTGAATTCACACCTTAATTACTGAATTCACACCTTAATTACTGTCGGCTGCACGTCTGGGCCTTTTTGAGGCAGATTTCATAAATTAAAAATATTTTAAGTAAAATTTTCACAGCAGGAAAAAATGAAAGAACCACAAATTGTGCAAAGTCTTTCATCTCGTAGTTTAAATTTACAATAAGATGGCTTGAAATAAATTCATGATATATTTTACCAACCAGTGTGATGTTTAACTACTCTAAAAAATTTCAAGCAAACCAGTTTTAAATGTACTAACTGCTTGGTGTTCTGGGGATAATCTATTCTTGATCGATTTTTTGGATTATATACGACTCAAAGTGTATTTTTTTAACCATAGTGATTGCCATAGACAATCTCAGAGGCAGACCTGAGTGATCTAGAGTTAGAAAGTCACTCGGCTCTCGAAAATTCGACTGCGGTCTTTTATTGGGTGTTCCCAAGGTGTTCCCGAGGCCATAGACAATAATTTTCGAGGAAAACTGTCTATGCTAATCAGATGAGACTAAACTATTACCCAGACCGTAAAGCTAGGCTTAAATTGCCGAACTGAGTGATTTTCGGTGGTAGAACGGACAGCAGGATGTACATTACAGTTGCGAGTAGTAAAATGACGGCTAGAAATGCCCTAAGAATGAATTTCTCAAATTTAGTCTTCTTTCTAGCCTGTAGTGACGTCAGCCGCCGCCTATTGGACGCCGCAACACTGCCACCAAGGCTGCTGCCAGAGCCTGAAACTTCAGCGTCCGAGTCGTCATCGGAATGCTCGGTGCCAAGGAAGTTTCTTAGCCAAACACTGAACAATGCCCGCCAGTTAATGCGTCTATCACGGTGGCGTTTGGCAGCTTTGGCTGAAGCTTGATCGAGGGATAATTGTGTGGTTAGATAGGGGTTTGGAGGGTTACAGGCGTGATTAGATAGGGGTTTGGAGGGTTACAGGTGTGATTAGATAGGGTTCGGAGGGTTACAGGCGTGATTAGATAGGGGTTTGGAGGGTAACAGGCGTGATTAGATAGGGGTTTGGAGGGTTACATGTGTGATTAGATAGGGGTTTGTAGTATAACAGGTGTGATTAGATAGGTGTTTGGAGGGTTACAGGTTTGATTAGTTAGGGGTTCGGAGGGTTACAGGTTTGATTAGTTAGGGGTTTGGAGGGTTGCAAGTGTGATTAGATAGGGGTTTGGAGGGTTACATGTGTGATTAGATAGGTGTTTGGAGGGTTACAGGTGTAATTAGATAGGGGTTTGTAGTATAACAGGTGTGATTAGATAGGGGTTTGGAGGGTTACAGGTGTGATTAGATAGGGGTTCGGAGGGTTACAGGTGTGATTAGATAGGTGTTTGGAGGGTTACAGGTGTGGTTAGATAGGGGTTTGGAGGGTTACAGGTGTGGTTAGATAGGTGTTTGGAGGGTTACAGGTGTGGTTAGATAGGGGTTCGGAGGGTTACAGGTGTGATTAGATAGGTGTTCGGAGGGTTACAGGTGTGATTAGATAGGGGTTCGGAGGGTTACAGGTGTGATTAGATAGGTGTTCGGAGGGTTACAGGTGTGATTAGATAGGGGTTCGGAGGGTTACAGGTGTGATTAGATAGGGGTTTGGAGGGTTACAGGTGTGAATTTAATTATTATTAATTATTAATGGACGGAAGCCAAACCTGCATTTCCACCAGTACGTAGGTCCTGCATCTCGTTGGACTCGCCAAGCGATTTTTTCCCGTCGCCAGCAGCAACTGCTGTGGTTTCTCGCATTTTCGCCTCGCCTCTAGCACAGGCTGAAGCCGTCATTTCAGCATCTTCGTCTGGCTCGTCGAGACTGAAGATCGTCAGATTGCGAATTCGAGTTATCGGCGGAGGCTGCGTGAACAGACTGACGGCTATCACAATGACCAGTGTGGACAGGGTGGAAGCCAGGGCAAAGTACATGTAGTGCGGCAACAGGTCCACTACCCAGCGAGGACGAAGGTCGGGATCGCCGCAGGCCGGCTCCGTGAAGACGCTGGTTATGACCAGACGAATGGCACCGATGACAAAGCCCCAGCTGAGAGCGGAGAAAGCAGCCTGGATTATCCGAATGGTAATTATCTGGTAGAGCAGTGTTTGGCTAGGTCTATAGCAGGTTTTAGTTGGTCTAGGACTCTCGCACCAAGGTCCCTGAGCTCGATTCCGCGGCGGGTCCACATTCATTTGGGGTGCAGCCGCGGAGAAAAGGCTTGTGCAATTTACGCCCTTGAGGGCCAACCTCCAAGGCACAGTGAGAGTGCACACTGCCTGACAATGAGAAAATCATGGCAGATGTACACACCTGTGTGCGTGTGTGGTCAGGAGTCAGCGAAACGGGCATTGTTTTTTCTATTTAACATGATCCTACGATTGCTTGTCTAACATTTACTCATAGGAAGAGAGGTTGTAGCCAAGTGGTTAGAGCGTCGGACTCAAGACTTAAAGGTCGGGGGTTCGATTCCTGACTTCACTGACTTCCTGACTACAATTTGTGTCCTTTAGCAAGGCACTTTAGCCTACGAGCTACATTGCTTCAGTTCGCCGAGCTGTTAAATGGGTACCAGCATTAGCTGGGATAATTGAAGGTGGGCCATGGACTGAACAGCCGTACGCAGGAAGAGAGCATAGGAAGAGAGCAGTCCGACTTACAATCTCATTGGCGCGATGCCATAGAATGGCCATTGTGTACACAGTAGCTATTGGCGGCGCCAAGTTAGCAACCACATCCTGAATGTAGATTAGCAGCTGGCTGCCCTGCATTGTGGTGATGATTGGTATCCAGGCTATTGACAGTAGTACCACCGCTAGCACTGTCAACCTGTCATGGAGATTAGACAGTGATTTGACTTTTAACATCAAATGCTATAAGCCCGAACTATATTCCTTCAACTCCCTGACTCACTTGCCAACAATGAGTTGCTCTCGCACAGACGCTTTAGGACGGATTTTGGCGTAGATGTCTATGGTAAAAAGTGTCGAAGCCGAGTTGAATATCGAAGTGAGATCGGTGATCAGCGCTGACACCATAACGGCTAGAAGCAGGCCACGAAGACCTGTTATTCGTATTGTCAAATTCACAGGAATACGTGAATAAAAAGTCTATAAAATTGATAAGAATTAATCTAGTTTTAAAACCTCGTACCCATGGGCAAGATGGATACAACCAGTTGTGGAAATGCCAGATTAGAGCAGCCGGCCCTACTACCACAGATTTGTTCGCATGTGTCCGGGTCAGCGCAGGCCACAATGTCTGCGGGTTTGAAAAGAGCATTCCAAAATTTTGCCTAATATCAAATCCAGCTACTTACAGTAGAGTGAAGCGGATTTTGTTTATAATAGCTTCTCTTCGGTGTAGACGAAAAGCTGAACAGTTCAGTACAGTAAATTAATATTGTTTCATTACGTGTCAAGTAAGTGTCAGACTGTACTAGTGAGTATCAGACTGTACTGGTGAGTGTCAGACTGTACTAGTGAGTGTCAGACTGTACTAGTGAGTGTCAGACTGTACTAGTGAGTATCAGACTGTACTGGTGAGTGTCAGACTGTACTAGTGAGTGTCAGACTGTACTAGTGAGTGTCAGACTGTACTAGTGAGTATCAGACTGTACTGGTGAGTGTCAGACTGTACTAGTGAGTGTCAGACTGTACTAGTGAGTATCAGACTGTACTGGTGAGTGTCAGACTGTACTAGTGAGTGTCAGACTGTACTAGTAGTGAGTGTCAGACTGTACTGGTAAGTGTCAGACTGTACTGGTAAGTGTCAGACTGAACTAGTGAGTATCAGACTGTACTGGTGAGTGTCAGACTGTACTGGTGAGTGTCAGACTGTACTAGTGAGTATCAGACTGTACTGGTAAGTGTCAGACTGTACTGGTGAGTGTCAGACTGTACTAGTGAGTGTCAGACTGTACTAGTGAGTATCAGACTGTACTGGTGAGTGTCAGACTGTACTGGTGAGTGTCAGACTGTACTGGTGAGTGTCAGACTGTACTAGTGAGTGTCAGACTGTACTAGTGAGTGTCAGACTGTACTAGTGAGTGTCAGACTGTACTAGTGAGTGTCAGACTGTACTAGTGAGTGTCAGACTGTACTAGTGAGTGTCAGACTGTACTAGTGAGTGTCAGACTGTACTAGTGAGTTTCAAAATGTCAATCTCGTGGAAGAAAAGTTTCTCACCTGGAAACAGTACCCGGCTAATCATGCCGGGCACCACCATGAGGAACAGAGGCGTCAGTTTGATGTAGCCGGCTAAGAGTGCGCCGCCCTGGGCATGAGCCAGCGACTTCGCTGAGAGAGCGCGTTGAACAATTATCTTGACAATTCAGGTGCAGGTGTGATAATATCCTGAGCTGTTTGAGATAATCTAGGGTAATCATTTATGAGATAAGATAAAAAAAACATTTTAAAAGCCGTCCAGATCGTCGAAATATTCCGAGATTCTTATCAAAGACACTGGTGACAAGGACAACTAATATTGCTCCATATATGTTGTGAGCTGCGTCTCACAATGACCTTGCCCCTGCGTCTCTAACCCTTCCACCCCGGCCACCTGCTCAAACCAGTTCTGGCCGGCCCCGGCTTAGGCCACCCTCCTTTTTCGTTGGTTGTCGTTTGCCCATTGGCTGCCCCATGCGCCGTCCTCGCTAGTCCAATCAGGCCTCTCGCCAAGGAGACTTCTGATTGGCTAGCCGGTCTCCTTCTCTCTCTCTCTCTGCTCTCAGCCTTGTGTGTTTGCCCCCCCCAGCCCTGCGTGGCTTAGCCCTACCCCGTCCAGCCCTATGCCCTCGCCCCCACCCCACGCTGTTATTTATTAGCGCGCGCTGCCCGTGGCCAGCCCCGCGCCTCCCGAGTACTATTGCGAGAACGTTGCCCTCAGTTAGAGCGAACTTAAGAGTAAACGATCAATAATAAACTACGCAGCCTGAACTACAATACTTGCCATGAGTGCCACGTTCAATCCCTCCCGGTAAGAAAAGCATTCACGAGTTATTTATTTGTCCGTGCTCAAACGTTGTTCCTCTGCCCGACCTCTGCTAGTGTCAGAAGCTCATCATCATCCTTCTCCTCCAGAGTCTTCCCTCGAGTCTGCGAAGTGTCGGTACGCCTCCAGACCATCATCCACCTCTCTCTGGGGCTGTCGAGTTGCTACCCGCTCGCAGTCAAAGTCTTCAGTCCGGGCTTAGCGAGTGTCGGTACGCTCCAAGTCCACCCCGTCTCTCCTCGGAGTGTCTGGACGCCTCGAGGGTCGCTGCTTCCCCTCCCTCCACCCCCGGCAAGCTTTGGGCGGTCCGTACCCGAACCCCTACTACCGCGTTGGCGAACTGCCGACCATACCGAGGAATTACAACATACGAGTATACACCTCTTTGGTACTGTTAAGGGAATTTAATTTTTAAAGCAAAACACACGTCCTAACTGGATAAGACATAAATAATTCATGGAAACCCCTGCTGTTTAGTTTACATTAGGAGCGTATGCTGCTATCCGATTTTTCTACTCGAGTTGCTTTCGCCTGTCACGTCATGATCCAATTTCTAGTTATTTTTTTTTCTGGTGTTTGAGCTCGCAAATTTGCTTATTCTAATGTTGTAGAGGACAGTAAAGAATAGGAGGGCCAACTGCTTATTCTCTAAAATCAAACGTAACCTCGAAGGAGCGACCATTTCTTCACCTGATCGGCGCACCAATACCAAATGCTTGCTGGCGTCTGACCCAGCAGGAAGCCAAGCCAGGGCATGTCCGGGTCATTGATTGGCCGGAGCAGAGTGAACGAGTACTCGGAGGGGGCACCGCAACGGCTTGTGCCGTTGGCTTGACGACTGAAGTTTGCAGCCACCGCTTGGGGATATTTTTCTATGAGGCCCGAGATGCCGCCGATTTTGACTAGGCCTGTAAAAATATTTGATTGATACTGGTGAGACTAGACACATGTACGATTAGATACTGGTGAGATTAGACTCGGGTGAGATTAGACTCGGGTGAGATTAGACTCAGGTAAGATTAGACTCAGGTGAGATTAGACACATGTTAGATAAGAAACGTGAGATTAGATACAGGTGAGATACAGTACAGAGAGATCAGACATACTAGATTATGCTCTAATATTAGAACACACGCAGTCAGACTAACCCATTATTGTTAGCAGTGCGGAGCCCAGTACCATGATGACCGCCTGTACAGTATCAGTATAGATTACCGCAGCTAATCCACCTGAATGAAAGCAATAAAATTTGATTTGATAATTATTTGACCAGAGACAGAGAGAGATAATGAAAGCGGACCAACCGACCAGTCATTGTGACCAATGCGGTGAGGCCAAGCAGCAGTAGGATTGATAGCCAAACATTCCAGTCCAGTGCAACCTTGATGAACACGGCACCTGAGTATAGATTCACCTGACAGAAAAAAAAACAATTTCCCGACGTTGTTAAACTGTTTAACTTTAAAGTTGAAATAACCAACTTATTGGGTGATTATTTACAGAAATCTTGGTGAAGATATATAACACCAACGATAGGACAGCCAGGTAGATTTGAATTCTTTTGCCGCCGAATCGCATTTTCATGTACTCCGGCAAAGTAATTATCTGGAATTTTTTAGTTTTTTCAATACATATCGGCTGATTAGAGTCTGTTTAAGTTTGGAAAGCCCTGTATTTAGAAAGGTGCAAAGTCCACTATTTCTCGAACTACTCTAGTTGATATAAACATTTGTTGTTGCAATGACAATTAAGCCAATATCACATTTGATAAGCTGATAAGAATAATTGTGCCTTAAAGAGTGAGTCTAGCAGATTCAACAGATTCGAATCCGTTTATACGAGTGCAAGCTTATCACCAAATATTTGAAGCTGATTCTAGGAAACAGTCATGTTTTGAGCACACTAGTAAGCTTATAAGTAACGTATGTTAGCTCTTAAACTAATAAAAATAGATTTATTATCATTAAAGAAAGATAAGCACGTTCTAATTCAGCTACTTAAATAAGCAAATCTAACTAAGGATTCCCAGCCAAACTGCAACAAAACGGAGGAAAAAACGAATATAAAGATAGTAAAGGACAGAGAGACAGAGAGACAGAGTGACAGAGAGACAGAGAGACAGAGTGACAGAAAGACAGAGACAGAAAGACATAGAGACAGAAAGACAGAGAGACAGAGTGACATAGAGACAGAGACAGAAAGACATAGAGACAGAGAGACAGAGTGACATAGAGACAGAGAGACAGAGTGACATAGAGACAGAGTGATATAGAGACAGAGTGACATAGAGACAGAGACAGAAAGACAGAGAGACAGAGAGACAGAGTGACATAGAGACAGAGACAGAAAGACAGAGAGACAGAGTGACATAGAGACAGAGACAGAAAGACAGAGAGACAGAGAGACAGAGTGACATAGAGACAGAGTGACATAGAGACAGAGTGACATAGAGACAGAGTGACATAGAGACAGAGTGACAGAGACAGAGACAGAAAGACAGAGAGACAGAGAGACAGAGTGACATAGAGACAGAGTGACATAGAGACAGAGTGACATAGAGACAGAGACAGAAAGACAGAGAGACAGAGAGACAGAGAGACATAGAGACAGAGTGACATAGAGACAGAGTGACATAGAGACAGAGTGACATAGAGACAGAGACAGAAAGACAGAGAGACAGAGAGACAGAGTGACATAGAGACAGAGTGACAGAGAGACAGAGTGACATAGAGACAGAGAGACAGAGTGACATAGAGACAGAGTGACATAGAGACAGAGTGACATAGAGACAGAAACAGAAAGACAGAGAGACAGAGAGACAGAGTGACATAGAGACAGAGTGACATAGAGACAGAAACAGAAAGACAGAGAGACAGAGAGACAGAGTGACATAGAGACAGAGACAGAAAGACAGAGAGACAGAGTGACATAGAGACAGAGACAGAAAGACAGAGAGACAGAGAGACAGAGTGACATAGAGACAGAGTGACATAGAGACAGAGTGACATAGAGACAGAGTGACATAGAGACAGAGTGACATAGAGACAGAGTGACATAGAGACAGAGTGACATAGAGACAGAGTGACATAGAGACAGAGACAGAAAGACAGAGAGACAGAGAGACAGAGTGACATAGAGACAGAGTGACATAGAGACAGAGTGACATAGAGACAGAGACAGAAAGACAGAGAGACAGAGAGACAGAGTGACATAGAGACAGAGTGACATAGAGACAGAGTGACATAGAGACAGAGTGACATAGAGACAGAGTGACATAGAGACAGAGACAGAAAGACAGAGAGACAGAGAGACAGAGTGACATAGAGACAGAGACAGAAAGACAGAGAGACAGAGAGACAGAGTGACATAGAGACAGAGTGACATAGAGACAGAGACAGAGAGACAGAAAGACAGAGAGACAGAGAGACAGAGAGACAGAGAGACAGAGAGACAGAGAGACAGAGACAGAAAGACAGAAAGAAAGTGTGACTGAGACAGAGTGACATAGAGAGTCAAATTTATTCTTTGGCATACATTTTCGAATAAGTAAGCACAATAGAGACTGACTTCAATTCTTCCAAGTAATTAAGTTCTAACAATAAAGAGAGAGAGACGGAGTTAAGCGAAAGCTAAGTCATTATTCGCAGTTCTGTAATCTTGATTATGGGTGAGTGAGAAAAATTGCATAACTTGTATAACAGTTACACAGGCAGATATTGTATTGAAAATGAGCTAGAAAAATTACAGGCGTTCTCAAAACTACGAGCGTACACTTTATATAGTCAACAGAAAGCTATTTAAGAGTTTTTAGCGCAAAACAATCGGTAGGTAGGTTGGGGTGGGTTAGCTTACCCCGCTAGCGATGTAGACAGGCAGAAAGACCCAACCAAGTAGTTGCAGGAGAATGCAGGCCTTTGTTGAAATTTTTGAGAAAATGTTTTTTTCAGGTTTTGCGCAGTATTGGGACTTTGAAATTATTTTTAATATACCTGCCCCGATTTGGCCAGATGTGCAGCCGACAGCACAGCCGCAGCTATTGCGCGGCGCATCTGAAGGCTGCGTACGGCTGTTCAGTCCATGGACTGGGGGGACGCCACACCTACCCTCAATTACCCCAGCTGATGCTGGTACCCATTTAACAGCTCCGTGAATTTGAGTAATGCAGAGTTAAGTGTCTTGCTAAATGACACAATTTTTTCCAGTGCGGAGTGGGGAAACGAACCCCCGACCTTTAAGTCGTGAGTCCGGCGTTCTAGACACTAGGCTACAGCCCCTGCTTTTAAATTAATTATGACTCATAATCGATTGGCTAAGGGCCAACCCCATGCACTGTGACAGTGTACACAGCCTGACGATGAGGCACACGCCTTTGTGTGTCAATTCACAGCCATAATCGCGTCTAAATTGCATTGTTCTCACATTGAGCTCAAAGGCGCCGATTCCTATGCCGGTGGCTGCTCCAGAGCCGGCCAGACCAATGAAATGCTCGCTGCCAATGTTGCTGGCAAACAGCGAAGCGCCGATCTATGGAAAATTCATAGAACTCAATTACTCAAAGCTATTTACCAATTTTGTTAGACACTTGAAGCCCACACGTATGTAACAATGCATTTGTTTCTTACTGGCAGCCAGGTCATGTGACGTCCGGCCAGAAAATAGCCCTTCACGGTTCCTCGTTTTGTGATGCACATCGACTGCGAATTAAAATAGGAAAATATTAATTTTTGCATTATTTATTCCAAAATTAGCTTGTCATTATAGTATAATGATATATTTATATATTAATATATTTACACAAATAAAATTATGGTTAGTAAAATACTGCATAACAATACAGAGAATAAGATAAAGTAAAAAAATAAATAGTAATACAGTTTAATAAAATTGTAGACATATTAAAATAACAATTTTATTCAGTTGCAAGAAGCATTCAGAATATAACTCTTCGATCTATTAATAAAGCTGTAATTATAAATACCAAGCAATAGTTACAAACAAAGAATATGTTAACTTATAGTTAACACGAAAATTACTCACGAAAATTCCAGTAGCAAGGACAAGTATAAAGTAGCCAACAAATATGGCAATGTCGAGTCCTTCCAGGCCCGTTGAGTGCACAGAGCTTGTCATTACAAATAAAGCTATTATAATAAAGAGCTGGTAAATTAATAACTATAAAAGGATTTTGCCAGCGAGGTGGTGGATCAATTTTGGATTGTAGCACGATGTCACGAAAGTCGAATTCTCGCTTAATTTTATTACTGTGCAGCAGTAAAAAATAATAATAAATGCCATTTCCTGTTACAGAAAATAGTTTTTTGCCGTTTTATATATTTAAAAAAACTATTTTGTGGAGTATAGATAGTTATCTCTAGAATTTGTTATAGCACACAACCAAACACCGTTAACTTAGTTAGGGCTGCGATAAACTTTTACCGTATGTTCCTAAGTATGAAGATTAATTTTCTACTGTAAGCTGGATGCGCAACTAAGCATCAAAGCAAAAGATAAAAATTAATTTATTTTACTATCCAGATTTTTTGGTTCAGCCAGAAATGTGCGCAGCCCACAGTGCAGCCCCAGCTATCGTCGTTGAAGAGTAAGAAAGAAAGGATCAAAAGTGGACTGCTATTTATGAAGCACAACTATTATAAGTCGTGAAAAAATTTTAGTTGCAGAGATTAAAATGAATCGAAGATATCGAATTTTATTTGGCCCCTAAATACGCCAACTGCCGATCGTTGCAGCACCCAAAAAAAACAAGGCAATACTGCACTAGTTTTTTGTCTATTTATTTATATACCTAGACATATAAACTACATTTGTCTATAAGCATATTTTGTATAGCTATTTTATTATATATATATTTATATGCACTAGTGAACATAAAACACATGTCTTAGAATCGGAGAAAAAAGACAAGTATAGAAGAAAATCACAAGAAAAGTAAATGGTAGTGATCTATCGAGTTCCTAAAGCTTTGTGTAAGATCTCTTCATCAATAACAAGCATTTACCTTCCAATGGTAGCCTTGGGGTTGAAAAATTCAGACTTACGAGTTAAAGGCCGGTGGTTCGATTCTTGACTCTGCGCTGGAACAATGTGTGTCCTTTCAAGTAGGACACTTAATTCTGCGTTGATTCAGCTCACCCAGCAGCCAAACGAGCACCAGCATCAGCTGGGATAATTGATAGCGGGTGTGGCGCCCCATCGCTCAGTCCATGGACTGAACAGTTACTGTCTGCTGCACATCTGGCCTAATTGGGACAGGTATAAATATATTAGACTTACTATTATCATTGCAACACTAGCTGAGAAAATACTCACATTTATATTTTAATGATATTGCTAACCAGCAACCAGCGAGGAGGCAATTCCGCGCATTTCGCTGACTCCTGAGCACACACTCACAGATACTGTACGGAAACACACGCTCACACAAGTGTGTACATATCTCGTGACTTCCTCATCGTCAGGCAGTGTAAACTCTCACTGTGCTCTGAGGTTGGCCCTCAAGGGCGTAAATTGCTTGACAAGCCCCCAAGCCTTCTCTCCACGGCAGCGCACCAAATAAATGTGGCCTCGCCGCGGAATCGAGCTCGGGGACCTTGGTGCGAGAGGAAAACGCGTTAGACCGCTCTGCCACACGCCCTCTATGAAGAGCCACATGTATTATTCATACATTAGTTTAAAGAATTAGAGGCCAGAAAACATCGTAACATCGGTAAGCTCTTTGCTACGAAAATGAACCAATTCTATTCTGTGAATTTACAGGTACCCCAAAGCTTGCTGCGTATTGGTCAATCACTGAGATAGCCTCAAGTACCTTTGTACAGTAACTACCAGATTAACTCTGCACATAAGTCCATTCAATCAGACACAGGCGATTGAAGCCGAAATAACTACAGTATATGAATGCGAATTAGAGATTAATTTGCCGTGCAAACGCTTTTAGGAACTAGTTCTACACTGCAGCTATGTCTCATTTATGTCTGACAGAACAGCATCGGCGATTGCACCGCAAAGACGAGTACCTGACAATCAGTGTTAATATCCAGCAGCAGTTGCACCAGCATCATCATCAGCATGATCAGCATGTTGATCAGCCACTGCAGAAGGCTATCAGTCTCCAGCCGCAGCACCAGCACAATCACCAGCAGCAGCAGCAGCTACACATTCCATCGAGCCGTCGGGCGTCCTCCGCCAGCGGCATTCAAAGCTTTCCCTCTCCGAACTTGCTGCAGTACAGCCCTGCAGTCATTGACGATCTGCCAGCATCGGCGGCATCGGCGGAGGCTCTCGCCGAGCGGCAATGGCGCTGGAGTCGACGCTGCCTTCGCTGCTTCACCTGCGTCATTCTGGGCTTTGTTCTGGCAGTCGCCGGCGGAACCTGCATCTATCGCGCTGCCATGATGTCACTCTGGACTGATCAGGACGAGGAAGTTGAAGAGAAATCTAGCGAAGACCATCGGGCTGTTGCCCGCTACCGCCTCGCCGGCGCCTGGCTGTTGGCTCTAGGCGCCGCTGTCAGCACCTTCGGCTGCATCTGGGCTGCCAAGTCCTGGTGCCAGGCCAATCAAGCCGGCTGCTACAGCACCGCTGAAAGAGACGGAGCTGGAAGCGCTGGCGATGGCGTCGTTGACGGAGTGGGAGAGGGTGAGGCGAGGTGGAGACTGTCGATCTGAGTTGGCAACAAATTTCTTTCCTATTTGGAACAAATTTCCTTATATTCTTGCGGCTAAATATAAGGAAGTCTAATTATAGTTTTTTGTGCTTCGTAAAGGCATCATATTTAATAAATTAACTGTATAAACCAGCCACACATAATTTTAGTAATTTCATTAAAGCAGCTTTTAGCCAAGTGGAAATTTCCACCGAAGGCCCAAAGGGAAGCAGTTTCCGTCCTTTAGCAAGGTACTTTGTTCTATACTTGCTATATAGTATACAAAGCTTTTAGTTTAAACCCGACTAGAAAATCTACCTCAAACTTAACATAATCTCTAAGTCTATAAACTGGCATTTCTTCCCGAATGCGTCGTTAGTGTATAAAAAGTTTATGAAGCCATGGAAGAAAGACTTGCAGAAGACTGTATGCACTGCCGCATCATTCAGAGATCTCTGAGCACCTCTGAGCATCTCTGAGCACCTCTGAGTACCTCTGAGCACCTCTGAGCACCTCTGAGCAGCTCTGAGAACCTCTGAGCATCTCTGAGCACCTCTGAGCATCTCTGAGCACCTCTGAGCATCTCTGAGCACCCCTGAGACCTCTGAGCACCTCTGAGTACCTCTGAGTACCTCTGAGCACCTCTGAGCATCTCTGAGCACCTCTGAGCACCTCTGAGTACCTCTGAGACCTCTGAGCACCTCTGAGCACCTCTGAGCACCTCTGAGTACCTCTGAGCACCTCTGAGACCTCTGAGCACCTCTGAGCATCTCTGAGCACCTCTGAGCATCTCTGAGCACCCCTGAGACCTCTGAGCACCTCTGAGTACCTCTGAGTACCTCTGAGCACCTCTGAGCATCTCTGAGCACCTCTGAGCACCTCTGAGTACCTCTGAGACCTCTGAGCACCTCTGAGTACCTCTGAGACCTCTGAGCACCTCTGAGCACCTCTGAGCACCTCTGAGTACCTCTGAGCACCTCTGAGACCTCTGAGCACCTCTGAGCACCTCTGAGCACCTCTGAGCACCTCTGAGCACCTCTGAGTACCTCTGAGCACCTCTGAGCACCTCTGAGCACCTCTGAGCACCTCTGAGCACCTCTGAGCATCTCTGAGCACCTCTGAGCACCTCTGAGCATCTCTGAGCACCTCTGAGCACCTCTGAGTACCTCTGAGCACCTCTGAGTACCTCTGAGACCTCTGAGCACCTCTGAGCACCTCTGAGCACCTCTGAGTACCTCTGAGCACCTCTGAGACCTCTGAGCACCTCTGAGCATCTCTGAGCACCTCTGAGCATCTCTGAGCACCCCTGAGACCTCTGAGCACCTCTGAGTACCTCTGAGTACCTCTGAGCACCTCTGAGCATCTCTGAGCACCTCTGAGCACCTCTGAGTACCTCTGAGACCTCTGAGCACCTCTGAGTACCTCTGAGACCTCTGAGCACCTCTGAGCACCTCTGAGCACCTCTGAGTACCTCTGAGCACCTCTGAGACCTCTGAGCACCTCTGAGCACCTCTGAGCACCTCTGAGCACCTCTGAGCACCTCTGAGTACCTCTGAGCACCTCTGAGCACCTCTGAGCACCTCTGAGCACCTCTGAGCACCTCTGAGCATCTCTGAGCACCTCTGAGCACCTCTGAGCATCTCTGAGCACCTCTGAGCACCTCTGAGCACCTCTGAGCACCTCTGAGCACCTCTGAGTACCTCTGAGCACCTCTGAGCATCTCTGAGCACCTCTGAGCATCTCTGAGCACCTCTGAGCACCTCTGAGCATCTCTGAGCACCTCTGAGCACCTCTGAGACCTCTGAGACCTCTGAGCACCTCTGAGCATCTCTGAGCACCTCTGAGCACCTCTGAGCACCTCTGAGCACCTCTGAGCACCTCTGAGCACCTCTGAGTACCATACAGTCATTTTAGTCTTCGAAGGCCTATGTTGTACCATAAACCCAGAGCCTTCAAGATACACGGCAACAACTTCAATAGTAGAAAGAACATGGGTCGGCTATTATTATTGATTATATCGTATTTAATTTTATTGTTTCTTATTATATTGTTAAGTCCATTTGGAATCGCAATAGAGGTTCTTACAGATCAATGTTAGTTGTCCTTCGGTTTAACATCGGTCATTCGGTTTGGGAGCTATGGTGAAGTAGGCAGTGAGTATTAGAAATACACCCGTGGTATTCAAAATAAAGAAGCCACGTTTGAACGTGGCTCATATTTGTTCGAATAATCATGAATATACACTCGAAGCATGGATTTGTACTTATCTAGACGCAATGAACTAACCTCGCTTGGTTGATCTTTGAAGTCTAATAGGCCTCTTCCGCTGTTTGCCCAACTCTTCAGAAAATCAATTACAGAAGAAAAATTATTTGTTCATACAATATCTACTACTAACTGGTAGAGCACGCTGCACTTTTAATTGACCTATCGATCGTGCTTTTGGAAAGAAAATAGCGATCATTGCTACTTAGAAGTATTTGACGCGATGTGATATGAATGATACTTGATCCTGAATTCATAAAGCTACTCTCGTAGAGATTAGCGATCTCGAGAGATTAGTGGCTGAGTTCTCGTGCAAGCAGCTTGACTTTGCAGGTGCAAGAAGGACATACGAGTATAGTCTATTGGTCTTTACATTCTGCTGGCACTCGATACATCATGCATTGTTATATAGATGAACAGATTATTAAGAGTGCGCAATATGGAAAGGCGACAATTAGTATATTGCCAGTCACAGAAATAATCTAATTAATCTTGCCATTGTTCTAATCAAATAAATTATAAATTAAGTGTGACGAGTTGGCTTAATTACCTTATCGACCGCGTACTTTGTATCGACTGATAACGAATGGAAACGTCGGGAGAAATTTCTGCAGATAAATGCTCGAAACAAACTGGAAATTTTGCTAAATTAGTTTCAATTTAAACAAATTTTGTTAAATTAAATTAACAATTTAGCTCCATTAAATTAGGATTACAGGCACTTTCGAAAATTGCCTTGCCTACAATTCTAGTTGTCGACGTTAAAGTCAACTAATCTAAATTAGATTTTTATCGACTGAAATCCAGCTGGATGAAATTCGTGAAGACTCAAACAAATATTCTGAAAGTTGTATTATTGTGCTGGATCAGAATGATGAGTTCAAAGTTCCAATCAGACTAATTAAATGAACAAAAATGATAACGACACGAACACAGAAACCTTTGACTCGAGCTCGTATTTTTTTTTTCTCAGCTAGCATCAATAATATCGAGCTTAATTAATATCTGTAAGACTAAAATAAATTGGAGGACTGGGTAAACACAGTGCTCAAGAAAAAAATTAAGCAGACACCCAGACCCAGCCAATTGGCTATAAACTAATTAAAAAATTACTACCCTAGTTAGATTTAATTTGCACTTCCAGTTTGCTTTGAATATTTATTTGCAGCCTGGGTTTCTGCTAAGAATTTCAGCCTCAGTAGCAATTATATTTGCCTTCTGGAACAAGTGTTTTTATGTGGTGCCAGCGGTGGGATTAAGATCATGCGATATGGAGTGGCTGCGTGCCTGTGTTGCTATGCTGTTACCAGTTTATCACTGACACTGTCGCTTCTATCGCCGGATGCGTCCACAGGTTGATTGCAGGCCCGCTCCACGTATTCGCCATTTACGGAGATGCACTTTCGGTAGCGCTCAATCAGCTTGTCGAAGCCAGAACCCCAGAAGCTGGCATCGAACTGACGTAGAGACTTGTTGGCTTCGATGACCACCTCGCGCGTTGTGAAGATCTCGCCCCGCATTGGCATCTTCATTGGGCCAAAGAGGTGGAAATCGGCGAAAATCGGAAATCGGCAGTTTTGCCCTGTCGTTGGCATGCCATGATAAAGTGGCGCTGGCTTTCCTTAGACCCGAACTCCGATGGATTCTTCGGTCGACTCATTTTCGCTCACTTTTGGTTTATGAAAAATCGTGTCAACAGCTTCAAAGGGTTGCAACCTATTTTGGCCCTAATGTATGCTGTGGTTGACTAAGCTGCATAAGATTTTACGAAAAGTCTTTTCCACAGATTCTATATTACCTAGATAATATATAACACCTTTTAACACCTTTTAACAACACCTTTTAAGTGTTGTTGGGCATAAGTGAAATTTATCTAGTCCAAGTGCTCCTACCACTGAGCGAAGTGAGTTTGATTTAGTCGCTTCAATTAGCTTGCAGCCATAGACGGTGAATTCAATATAGTCGTTTTTAGCGCGCGCAACGAGATCGTGACTTTTATTTAGTCAAAGTGAAATGAATACGGTCAACGAGATCGTAAACTTTCATAAAAGGCGCAAAAACACATAAGATATGTAAGATGTAAGATGTAAGATGTAAGGTGTAAGATGCAATGGCAGCACACAACTAGTGACCGTCAGGCAAACAAAACTGTTCAGTGTTCAATTAGGTCCTCCATGGCTATGCAGCGCGGTACATAGCGCAGACTTTCTCGGTGCCAGGCTTCGCAGTGCAGCTGTGTAACTGCGCTCATACAGTCTTCCAGTTCACGCTCCAGAATGCGTGCGCGGTGTTCCTGCAGCGTAATGCCTAACGCGGCAGCTGTATTCCATGGAGCCTCCATGGAAAGAATTCTATGATTCAGCAAATTCTATAGCCAAACAGGAACTCTAAGCGGACTAAATAAATTTCACTACGACTAACTTTAAGTCACGGTAAGCTCAGCGCTAAGCAAGAGCGACCAAATATATTTCACTTTTCCTCAATCGTCTATGGCCAAAATCAACAGCTAGACTATATCAAACTCACTTCACTCAGTGGTAGGAACACTTGGACTAAATAAATTTCACTTATGCCCAACAACACTGTTAAAGGGTATATTACCTATATTACCTAGGTAATATAGAATCTGTGGTCTTTTCTACGCCAGAATACCATAGACATCAATTTTCAGCCAAATCAAACACGAATTGTCACCAGAATTAGCATTAGTCCGGAAACTTTTGCAACATCCCTCGTACATCATCGTACAATAATTAATAGGCTATACATTAGTAAGAAGGTTCATTCATACATGCTTTTAATAAATAAATTTTAACGAGACTGACAAGGTCGCTCACACGAATTATTGCACAACATTCTAAACTTAAAGCAATTTTTTTGTCTTTTTATTTCTAATTCAATTATAAAAACGAGTTCTAGGCACTAAGAAATCTACATGCACACGAAAAGCCACAAGAAGTTAAAAGAAGAATTCCTAAGTTTAAATAAAGGAAATTAGTTTTCGATAGAATCTTTTGTTCTATAGTCATCTTCTTGCAATCGAACAAAGAAACAAAAGCAAATTAGGAAAAAATACAGCGAAAATATTTTCTCGTTTGTTCTTTAGATGAGAAAAATTCACAGCTTGTTTTTGGAATAAAAAGTTTCGAAAATATTTGCACAGAATTTGCATCTGCCAAGTTCACAGCCCAGCTCGCAATTACTGAGCATAGATGGAATGATAAAGCTGAGGTGATCAAGCAAGAAAAGCAGAAATCTATATGTACCATATTGTGACGTTGTCGCTGAAGCTAATGTTAAATCCCAACCTGCGTACTTATTTGGGCCGTTTAACTAATGTCATTTAACTATCACCAACTTCTGCGGTTTCGTATAATTATTTAAAATTGTTAGGGTACTACTGTAAGTAGACGCCGATGTACATCACGCCACCCTAGCTTGTTTTCTACGCGTGTTTCAATGTTAACTACCCCGGCCAATGAGCGTGCGAGCTCTTTCTGACTAGATTTATCGATCGCTCTGTCTATCCTGCGGGCTAGTTTATTTAAGTAGGGCCCCCGAGCCCGCTCGCGCTTCACCGTTCTCTGTCTCGCTCACCTCCCTCCTCTGGAGTCTGGACCCGGCTCTTGAACCTTTCGTCCCGGCCACTGTTATTCGTCCTGTCAATTACTTCTCTACTAACAGTTATTGCACCTGTCGCATTGTTACCATTGAGCTCCTGCGCCTGACCAAATCCTGCTTGTCGCATGTCCCAGTGCGAATAAACGAGATCAATTTAAAAGTGCTACCGCTAGATTGACTTACGAGGATTCTAACTACAATTGGGGTTGAGTTTCGCCTGATTCTGTTGCCAGTTATTTCGTCACAATATGATAAGATCAATTTCTGAGCACTCAAATAGTTATTTTTTAATAATTATCTGCACGCTCTATAAATTATGAACGAAGTACACGCATTGGTAAAATCACAGATATGTGGTATAGAAGTTAAACAAATTATTTAGAAAGTAGAAAAATATTGAAGTCAATAGGTTTGTGAAGCTTATATTGTAAACTTTTATAAGTAGCAAAGCAAAATTCTCTCTACTTAATTGCGTAATAAAAATAAAATAAACTATCACATTTAAGGCCACTAGTGAGAACAAAGCATCGGTATTCGTTATTGTATTCAGTAAACTTGAAAATTGCATTGACTAAGAATGGATCAAGAGATTATCGCTAGGTTAGAAAATATATAAAAGCACTACTGGATTAACTACAAGTAGTTACTTAGGACTGTTAAGACTAAAACTATTGGTAATGAGCTAGAAAATATATTTTCTGAAAGGATTATTGATCAATAGAGAACCGAAAAGGACGACCCGAAAAATAATATTTGTGAAGTTTGTGAAGTTCAATTGTACAGTGCATGAGCGAAAAAATGCACACGAATGTTTCTTATAAAACTATTCGTTCTTATGGCTGAATTATCGAAAAGCCAAAAGAAGCAAACAAATGAGCCTTCTTTTAAACGAAAACATCATTTGGAAAAGGAAGACGAACGAAATCTTTTTCCAACGAAATCACCTTAGGTTAGAAAATTAAAAAAATATGGCTTTGAAAATCTAATTATTGTAGCAAAGAAAGGTAAATGATTTCTAAAATATATCAGCACTTCAGAGAACAGATTTCAGATCAGATGAACTCTTGGAATGGATCAAGGGGGAAATTTTGAACTCATGGGGTAATACCTTGTGGTTGATTTTGAAAATTATAAAACTAACTAGCTTTTTTTGCCCGTTTTTTTGGGGCAGAAATTTAAAGCAAAGCAGTAAGCAATTCACGTCTCGGTATTAACTTTATAGTGAAGGTCACCATTTATTTATTTACTGCATTAATGAAAAGTGAAGAGTTTGTTTAAGGGCGTTTTAAGTAAAAAATAAGTGAAAAGTTTGTCCAAACAGCCCCCTCTTGATTACTTCTTTAGAAACATGTTTCTTAGCCACTCCTCTATACAGTCAGTGGCAGATCCAGGAATTTTGTTTTGGGGCGGTCTGTCAGGGGAGCGCCATGAGAATCACAGAGGGGGTGCCAGCGGCCGAAAAAGGGCGCCAGGAGCCAAGAAAGGGCGCCAGCGGCTGAAAAACGGGAGCCAGCGGCTGAAAAAGGGGCGCCAGCGGCCGAAAAGGGGCGCCAGTGCTGCGACTGGCGCCCCTGGTGGGGGCATCTTATTCCCATGATTAAAATTTAGGGGGGCGACTGCCCCCCCGCCCCCCCCTAAATCTGCCTCTGTATACAGTATGCATGTACACGCGTATACATAAGGAAAATAGCCATGGCATAACAATAACAATGTCAAAGAAACAAAATTAAACTGTTTCAGAGTTCAGAGTTAGACAGGTCAAGGTCAATTCGTGACTACTTTTCTATTAATTGCTTGCGAGTCACCTCAAGGCCTGGGGATACACCACATTCTTCGTTCTTCCCCTTGGTGCGAAAATGAATAGGCCAGCTGGAGTTCCAACACGGGAGCAGGCGACATAAAGCTGCCCATGCGAGAAGCAAGGAGTCTCCAGGTTGATGCCAGCCACCTTCAGCGACTGTCCCTGAGCCTTGTTAATAGTCATCGCAAAGCACACTCTCACAGGGAACTGCAGTCGCTTGAACTGAAATGGCAGGTCCGTGGGGATAATTGGAATCCGGGGAACGAACAGACTCTCCTCTGCCAGATCCAGTCATTATCGTGGCCTCAATCACGTGTGGGAAGAGCCGCCTGACTATCAGTCTGGTGCCGTTACACAGCCTTGGCGCATTCAGGTTGCGGAGGAGCATAATTGGTGCCCCAACTTTCAGCTGCAAGTTGTGCGATGGAGTTCCAGGAGGATCTAGAGAGTTCAGAAACTCAACAGGATACTCCACAGCGGTGTCATCAGTCAACGTTGTATCAATTGACTTGTAGGTGAAAACTGCACCTGGCAACTCCTGAAGCAGTTGGTAGTTAATTTCGTTGGCGGCATCATTTCTAGGACACAGAATTGCCCTCTCTGACAGCCAGTCAACGTCAGCATATCGAACCATCAGGTTCGGGTAAACTTTTGCCTTGAGCTCCTGCACTGACTGCACAATGGTTCCGATTGTAGCGATCGATGACTGCCCATCCTCGGTGCTAATCTCCAGCAGACCATTGCCGATTCGCAATAGATTGGCAGAGAACTCATGAGCTGTTTCGTCTCCTTGAATTGTAGCTCTCATGTTTGTTCGTAGGTGCAACTTCACAACCGATGGCCACAGGTGAGATGATTTTAGGCAAGCATTAATCTCATCAGCAGGAGTGCCACGCGGAATCACAGGCAGCGTCTGTCTAAAGTCTCCAGACAGCAGCAGAGTGACACCACCCATCAGTTGATCGCCAGCCTCTCTCTTCTATCCCAGGCTGGCTGGAGAGAAATATCGCCCTGCGCACTGGGACGCCACCGCACTCACCGCACTCAGTCTCAGTGCTGCTTGGGGGCCAGTAGACAGTCTAGGGGTTTGGGCTGTGCACATTCACGGCTTGAAATACAATGTACAGTCTGGGGCTTCGGCGCCCGGGGAAGGGAGGGGGTGGCTGTAATAAAATTTGGCCCGCAGAGTGGCGGAGGGGAGTTGGGGTGGCTGTCCTCGGAAAACAAAAAGTGACTCACTTTGAGATGATGCAGCTTTGCTCTGGATTGAGTAGAGATGTTCAAAATTGTCAGCATTGTTGGAAAACATGTAAAGTGTAAGTGGATCAAATTTGGAGAAAATCTGACAAAGTGGGGCGACGATATGTCGAATTGAGTGATTTTTTGACGATTTTTGAGCAGTTTTTTGCACTTTTGAGCAGGAAGGAAATGATTTTTCGGGAATTTGAGTAGCCTATTGCACTCAGCGTAGGTGGTTCTAGGTATGTGCAAAGTTTGGTGCGATTTGGTTGAGCGGTTTCGGCGTCTATAAAGACAAAAGGTTGCACACACACAGACAGACACACACACACACAGACAGAGTTTTCACTTTTATATATATAGATAAAGTAAACTTTTACTTTTCTACCCAGTAGGGGTATAGTCGCTTGTTATATAGCTAATTAACTTAAAAGGTGAGCCATAATTTCTTGGCTCATAATTAGGAACGCTTTAGGTAACGAGAGAATCGTCGCATGCGTTCCTAAAGTAATGGGAACAAATTAGACGCTTTGGGTAATGATGAGGTGAACAATATCTAAAAATACCTTCTTCTTTAAGTCGATCGAACTTTTAACGTGTACCTTCGAATCAGGCTTGAGAATTCGAAACTCGATGCATAACAGCGCTGTCCGGAGCAGAACCCGTTTCGCTAGAATGAACCTCTCCAGTAGCCGGGCAGAACAGGTTCAAACCGGCTCGAGGATCACGTCTGCTTGTCGCTGACGAGGAAATCGCAACAAAATCAGACGATTCAGTGTCAGTTCTGTCATCACTGTCGAAACTACTGCCATTCTCCACTCCGGCAGTGACCAGAGACAGTTGCAATAAACCGCGCAGTATCGACGCTCCAATGGTGGGTAGAAGCCAGCCGTGACCGTTGCCACCAGGTTCTCCATCGTCGCCCGCTTCGCCAGTGGGTGTTGTTGTCGATGCTGAATCAGCATTCTCATCGTCGTCAATGTCGTTGGATGTATCCCGTCGCATAGAAAACTGCCTACGTCGGTGGAGCTGATTTCTGTTGCACAGGTGTTTAGGCTCTCGGGTGAAGCTGCCGTCCTGATGGAACTCCGCTAGATGTCGGCCAGATTTTACAGTGTCTGCGACTCTGAGACGAGAAAAAAAAGTGGATGAAAAATATAGAAAACCAGTGGTGCACCCTCCTCACCTCTCCTTGGCTACGCGTATTACAAAAAAGTATACTAAAATACTTTAACACATAGCGCCCATCATGGTTAAAAGGCAGAAGTTTAACAGATTTTGTCAAGACTTAAAAAATCTTTGCGTTAAAACAGTTTCAAGTCTCTCATGTATTTCTTATCACTTCATCGTTTAAAAATAGTTTTCTTTTTCCTCCGCTGCCACTATAGAAAATGCTTTTTATTTATAAACAGCAGAGAGCTTACTCGAGAAAGCAATTGTTGATGCCAGCGTCCAACGATGTTGCTCGTTGTGGCGGCTGCTGAATTGATGCCAGCATCAGCGAATTGGAAGGATTGCGCTGAGACAAGTTGTCTGTAGTAAAAGTAAGTTTTTTGTATACCTCTTTGGTACTGAATTACTACCATCAAACCAGTTTCACTGTTTCTTACCGTCCCACTCTGCATCGCTGAAAGCTCCGAAATCGTCGCTATCATCGTCGGCCTCACCCTCACCAAAACCGATTCCACTCCTGGTTGTGACGCCGCGCAATCTTCTCGGCGCCATAGCTGCGTGGAGTCCAGGCGTGGCAAGCCTTCTCCATTGAGCTAGGGTGGAAGAACCGCTCAGGGGCTTCACCAACTGTAGACGACGCCCGTCGGCGTAGCTGTAGCTGTGACTACCAAGCCAGGCTAGCCTCTGTTGCTGCTGATGAAGCTGCTGCTGCTGCTGCTGATTATGACGCGGACGCTGATGCTGATGTTGACGCTTCGGCAGCTGCAGCATTCTGTTAGACAGAGGTCCAGGCAAGTTGGCGCCCAAAGTGCTTGCGTACCTCCTAATATTAGTTGGGTTGAGTGGCATTTAGCAGAAGAAAGAACACGCTATTTTCACCCTAATGGAAAGACCACGGTATTTCGAATGCCCACTACCAACAAGAAGAAAAGATTTTCACACATCGAATAAAAGCTTCGCCCGTACCTTGTTGGAGTCTCCTGATCCTGAGAAAACTCTGACTGCTCCTGCTGACTACTGGAACCCGGTGTTTGAGTCTGCGTTGATGTTGCCATTGACGAAGGTTCATCTTCTTCAATCTCTGGCGACGACAGTGAGACATAAGCCACATCGTTTGCATTGTTGTCTAGCTCCAGTGTCAGCGAAGTCAGCGAAGATGCAGACGAGCAGAAGCCAGCGTTGATAACTTCGACGCTGTGATGGTGCCGACGGCGGCAGCGGCGAAGACGTGTCGGACGTGCCGGATGGTGAGCAGTGGCCGGTGGGGAGCTTCAGGGATTTAGGTGCAATGCTATTAGAACCCAGCAAGAACTGTTTTACATGTTGAAAAAACTGAGATTTTGAGAATCTCGAGAACCTCCGACTTTAGGGAAGAATTTTACCTATCCTGAAACTCCTGGGTCACAGCTGACTGACGTCGACATTTGACACGACTGTGCTGTCGACCTTCAGCGACGTCGGAACGGGGCTCGAAGTTTGACGAGCCCTGACAACTAGCGCCTCGTTCTCGGCCCATTGTGGTCGATTGCTTGGCAGCGGCAAAACAACTCGAAGATTCCAATAATGGAGAAGTCAAATTGCCGACACTGATCGACCTACGGGTGGTTTTTTCAATAGACGCGCTCGTATTAACAAGTTTCACATCACACTACTTATCTTTTAAATGTCAGTAGCAAAATAAAAATTTAGAACTGCGAAATACAATTAATTTATTTTTCGTGCTTATAAGCAAACTGCGAATAGTTGGCAAGGAGAAGCAGACAAAATTTCTTTTACAATTTTTTTGGCTTAACACGCAAAGTATTTATTATTCTTCTTGGCAAATTCTTTGGAAACTAGCATAATTTATGGAATCCAATTGTCAAATATTCGCTGAGTTTGGCCAGCTTTTAGTGCCTAGCTTTAGCGAGAGTTATTTATTTCTGTTCTAATTTATTTTGGTTATCGATTCACACCAATATGCCTTGAGACAGATAAAAGAAAGAGGACAGTAGAAGGCAGACTAGGTAGATGAGAGTAGAAAGAGAGGGGAGATGAGAGAGGAGAGAGGAGATAGAAGAGAGGAGATAGGAGAGAGGAGAGATGAGAGGAGAGAGGAGAGATGAGAGGAGATAGGAGAGAGGAGAGATGAGAGGAGAGAGGAGAGATGAGAGGAGAGAGGAGAGAGGATGAGAGGAGAGAGGATGAGAGATGAGAGGAGAGAGGAGAGGAGAGAAGAGAGGAGAGAGGAGAGATGAGAGGAGAGAAGAAAGAGGAGAGATGAGAGGAGAGAGGAGAGGAGAGAGGAGAGGAGAGAAGAGAGGAGAGAGGATGAGAGATGAGAGGAGAGAGGAGAGGAGAGAAGAGAGGAGAGAGGAGAGATGAGAGGAGAGAGGAGAGGAGAGAAGAGCGGAGAGAGGAGAGATGAGAGGAGAGAAGAAAGAGGAGAGATGAGAGGAGAGAGGAGAGATGAGAGGAGAGAGGAGAGAGGAGAGGAGAGAGGATGAGAGATGAGAGGAGAGAGGAGAGATGAGAGGAGAGAGGAGAGAGGATGAGAGATGAGAGGAGAGAGGAGAGGAGAGAAGAGAGGAGAGAGGAGAGATGAGAGGAGAGAGGATAGGAGAGAAGAGCGGAGAGAGGAGAGATGAGAGGAGAGAAGAAAGAGGAGAGATGAGAGGAGAGAGGAGAGATGAGAGGAGAGAGGAGAGAGGAGAGGAGAGAGGAGAGAGAAGAGATGAGAGGAGAGAGAAGAGATGAGAGGAGAGAGGAAAGGAGAGAAGATAGGATAAAGTCTTAAAACAAAATCTCAAAACCTGTACATACAAAGGCAACTTTCTCGCAAATCAAATTAGGCCTATAAAGGTACTTGAAAATGGCATAAATCATAAAGCATAAATCAAGCTTAAATAAGAAAAGTTATTTACTGTTATCAAGCCATGAGACAGACTGAGACAACCGTTCAGTTGATAATATTACACATTTTCGCAGATTGGCGCGTACAAAGCTAAAACCTTGTCCAAGTGGGCAAGCATAAGCAAACTAGGCAAGTCAAGTTAAACAATATTTCCATTTAGCCATGCGTTAAAAAAGGTTTACTAGCAGAAAAGGAAAGCCATGCAGGAATTGAAGAGCTTAATCCTTCAAACGGAACGATTGTCTCTCTGCCCTTTTCTCAACTGAATACTTTACAATGCGACTAAGCTAGTCTAACGTAGAGTCTCTTGTTAGTAACAATGAGGAAGGAAAAATGTACTATTAACAAGAGTACTGCACCGAAAAAGAAAGTTGTAAAAGCAAAATGTCTTTTAGCAACACCTATTGCTGTACTCAATTCAAAAAGAGTTTTCGTCAAAGCTAGAGTTCTAGACAAAAGCTAAATAAACTGTACATGATTAAGGATCTACACCGTTTAGGGTCTGAATGAGTTGGGATCTGAATGAGTTGGGATCTGAATGAGTTGGGATCTGAATGGGTTGGGATCTGAATGAGTTGGGATCTGAATGAGTTGGGATCTGAATGAGTTGGGATCTGAATGAGTTGGGATCTGAATGAGTTGGGATCTGAATGAGTTGGGATCTGAATGAGTTGGGATCTGAATGAGTTGGGATCTGAATGAGTTGGGATCTGAATGAGTTGGGATCTGAATGAGTTGGGATCTGAATGAGTTGGGATCTGAATGAGTTGGGATCTGAATGAGTTGGGATCTGAATGAGTTGGGATCTGAATGAGTTGGGATCTGAATGAGTTGGGATCTGAATGAGTTGGGATCTGAATGAGTTGGGATCTGAATGAGTTGGGATCTGAATAAGTTGGGATCTGAATGAGTTGGGATCTGAATGAGTTGGGATCTGAATGAGTTGGGATCTGTATGAGTTGGGATCTGAATGAGTTGGGATCTGAATGAGTTGGGATCTGAATGAGTTGGGATCTGAATGAGTTGGGATCTGAATGAGTTGGGATCTGAATGAGTTGAGATCTGAATGAGTTGGGATCTGAATGAGTTGGGATCTGAATGAGTTGAGATCTGAATGAGTTGGGATCTGAATGAGTTGGGATCTGAATGAGTTGGGATCTGAATGAGTTGGGATCTGAATAAGTTGGGATCTGAATAAGTTGGGATCTGAATGAGTTGGGATCTGAATGAGTTGGGATCTGAATGAGTTGGGATCTGAATGAGTTGGGATCTGAATGAGTTGGGATCTGAATGAGTTGGGATCTGAATGAGTTGGGATCTGAATGAGTTGGGATCTGAATGAGTTGAGATCTGAATGAGTTGGGATCTGAATGAGTTGGGATCTGAATGAGTTGAGATCTGAATGAGTTGGGATCTGAATGAGTTGGGATCTGAATGAGTTGGGATCTGAATGAGTTGGGATCCGAATGAGTTGGGATCTGAATGAGTTGGGATCTGAACACGTCTTTAAAAATGTATAGAAAGTAACAAGCAGCATAACGAAGATAGCTTGCACAACATTCTACCAATGGCTGCAAAACATTTTTTCGGAAAAATATTAACCTGAAGAGTGTCTTCCAAGATTGCGAAAAAACCGCATCAAGATTCAGTGTTGGACTGAAATAAGAAGCAATTTAACGGTGCTTTTAGTCGGTCCTTTATCTGCTGTCTAGGCTATAAAAAATACATTTAAAAAATCAAATCCTTTTCCTAAGAAAATGGCTGTCTAAACTTCAGTGGAACTCATTTTATTATTTATAAATCTAAAATACCAGGGTCCAGTGTTGATTAACTATTCAAACGATAAGGCAGCCAAATTAGAGATCTACCGAGAATTCACAAAATGAATATTTTGTTAGCCAGTTACCTGAGTTCTACTGTGAGAAATTAGTAAGGAAGGAAAACCGGAACGTAAATTAGGAAGCTTGATTTGGTAGGTGGATTAGGAAGATTGATTAGAAAGATGGATTTGGAAGATGGATTTGGAAGATGGATTAGGAAGATGGATTAGGAAGATGGATTAGGATACATGAGGAAGATGGATTAGGATAGATGAGGAAGATGGATTAGGATAGATGAGGGAGATGGATTAGGATAGATGAGGAAGATGGATTAGGATAGATGAGGGAGATGGATTAGGAAGATGGATTAGGAAGATGGATTAGGATAGATGAGGAAGATGGATTAGGATAGATGAGGAAGATGGATTAGGATAGATGAGGGAGATGGATTAGGATAGATGAGGAAGATGGATTAGGATAGATGAGGGAGATGGATTAGGATAGATGAGGAAGATGGATTAGGAAGATTAATTAGGTAGATGTATTAGAAAGATGGATTAGAAAGATGGATTTGAAAGATGGATTTGCGATATGGATTAGAAAGATGGATTAGGAAGATAGATTAGGAAGATGGATTAGGAAGATGGATTAGGAAGATGGATTAGGATAGATGAGGGAGATGGATTAGGATAGATGAGGAAGATGGATTAGGAAGATGTATTAGAAAGATGTATTAGAAAGATGGATTAGAAAGATGGATTTGAAAGATGGATTAGGAAGATGGATTAGGACGATGGATTTGCGATATGGATTAGGAAGATGGATTAGGATAGATGAGGAAGATGGATTAGGAAGATGAATTTGGGATATGGATTAGGAAGATGGATTAGTATGGATTAGGAAGATAAATTAGGATGGATTAGGAAGATAGATTAGGAAGATGGATTAGGAAGATGGATTAGGAAGATGGATTTTAAATATGATGAGGAAAATGGATTTGAAAGATGGATTTGGAAGATGGATTAGATAAGAGGTGTAGAGAAAAAATGCACTCAAGAAACGCCAAGTGCTAGAATGACAGCTCAAAGTAAAAGTACATCATAGCTGCTAGCCTAGTCATTAAGTGAGGCATGGAAGACTAGGCAGATCACAGAGGCAGCAGTGCATGTGACACGCAGCCGGCAAATATGCCTTGAAGTACGAGTATGGCGGGCCCTTTGTCAAACAGACTAACACAAGCAAAAAATTGAAAATTTTTGAGTGCAGGAAAACGGAACAGTAGAGGCATGTAGAAATTAGTGCGCCACCGTGAACTGCTTCTGGAGTGACCTAGAAAATGAGACTCACTTAGAAAGTGCCGTGTCAATGTCTCCATGGCTACCGCTGAGACTCGATGATCGAGCATCAGTTCCAACAGTGCCGGCAGATTTGGGTCGATGCTGTTTGCCGCATTGGTGCAGATTCTCAGCTGACACTGCTGCCTGACTGTGCAGACTGCGGCTGTGGCTGAAGCTGCGATGCCCCGCATGACTTGAGGCCAGCTGGCGTCGGCGAATGTTCTGTCCGGAGGTGGCGCTGGCACTCTTCACGTTGCGAATGTAGTGAAGCGACCTGAGGATATTTGGTGAGACTCCGTGCTAGAAGATGGCTTACAACCAGCTTGTAGAGAACCCAATGAGAATTCCGAGTAATGCAGAGCTAATTGCAGAAGGGCCGCAGGCAATGGCATATCATTTGGTGACACTAGATCTGCAGACAGCGAGGAGGCAATTCTGCCCATTTCGCTGACTCCTGAGCACACAGGCACTTAGAAACCGTACGCAGGCATACACTCACACAGCTGTGTACATCTTGCCTAGCTTACTCATCGTCAGGCAGTGTACACTCTCACTGTGCCTTGGAGGTTGGCCCTAAAGGGTGTAAACTGCATGTCAAGCCTTCGCTCAGCGCCTCGCCTCGCCTTGGAATCGAGCTCAGGGAACTTCGTGCGAGAGGCAACCGCGTTAGATCGCTCTGCCACACATCCCCCTCTATGCAGAGCTAAGTGCCTTGCTAAAGTACACAAATAGTTCCAGTGGAGTTTTGAAACGAATCCCAGACGTCCAAGTCTCGCTGAATTTCTCGAAAATGTTGACGTCTGACGGTTTCAAAGTTTGTTAGACTTTCAAGAAAATCGATCATTCGCTTTGGGAGGAATCGTTAAATAGGAAGTGGGTTTTTTATAATCCGTGGTCTTTCTACTGTTAAAAGTGCATATTAAAACGTATGGCCTAACTGCGTATGTGTACACACGTGCGTTAAGTGGGTGCTTTGAGAATTAGATGAAGCGTCTACATTGTGAACGGGGTGTACATCTAGGCCAGTCTCACCCAGCCAATCCGCTGTCGGCGCCGGCGCTTCTCTCCAATTCGCTCATGAGGCTCAGCTCGTAGGGCGGCGGCGGCGCCCCCGGACTGGCAGCGGCGCCATTGGGAGCGCGCTCGCCGCCGCCTCCGCTGCCGGCACCTTGGGACTGACCATTTGGAACCTGCAGCAGGTGATGATTAGTTGGCAATGAGTCAACTGTCGAGGCCACTGTGACCGCGGCGGATGAAGCTCGTTGAATCGCCGATTTTAGACGACGCCGCAGGGAGGCCGCCTCCTGCTGCGACCGGTCCAGCAGGGCGATGCACTCGTCGTAACGATCGTGAAGGCAGGCCAGCTCGGAGGTCAGGGCGCGCTGAGTCAGTTGGGTCTCCTTCAGGCGACTTTCCTGCATGTCCCGCTCCATGGATACCTGTGAGGATAGGCAATGAATGGTAGGTAGGCCTATTGGTACGAAACTTTAGTTTCCCCGATAGGGCCGGTCCTACGAATCGAGGGTCGGGGGTTCGATTCCCGACTCCAGTGGAACCATTTTTAGCCTTTAGCAAGACACTTTACAATTAACTTTCGCGGCGCATCTGAAAGCGTCGTAAGACTGTTCAGTCCATGGACTGGGGTGACGCCACACCCACCCTCATTACCCCAGCTGATGCTGGTACCCATTCAACAGCTGGGTGAACTGAAGCATTGCAGAGTCAAGTGCCTTGCTCCCCAAATGAAAAGTTTTTCAGTGGAGTTGTGAATCGAACACCCGACCTTCAAGTCATGGTCCAACGCTCTAACCTCAAGGCGACAACCTCCTATAGATTGAACAGCTGTACTAAGCCTTCAGATGCGCTGCGTAATGGTTGCGTCTGTGCTGTCGGCTGCATATCTGACCCTTTTAATCAGTGGGCGAGTGGGTCAGCGGCTAGCGTCGCTGCCTCGCACTCCAATGGACGCTAGTTCGAATCTCCCTTCAAGTCACGATTAATTTCGGGACTTGTTGGGAGGTTTGGACAGTAGCGACCGGCGGAGGTGCACCATATTTCGTGCAATCAAAGCTTGAAATAATAGCTTCGCTCCTACCTTCTGTGTGCCTGTTCTGCGTTGCGTGAGTTGTGTGCGTTGGCGCTGGGGCGTGAGACCTTGCGGGGGGGGTGGCTGGAGGGCGGGTGTACACCGCCGCGCGCTTTCTGGACTTCTGTCAGCGCGATTGGATAAGTGTACACTCATCACCCGGCCCCCCCCTGAGGACTGATTTCTTATCAGCCTTCCGGCCCCGGCTTGGTCTGCTATGTGCGTGTGGGGCTGGGGTGGGGGACACTGCTGCCTATTCTGGGTGCCTCCTGCCCTCTCCGGCTGGTCTGTGCTGCTGTGTGTGGTGCCTGCTCAGGGGAGGCGGCGCGATGGGTGCTAAGCGCCTAGTTCGCCGGTCTGGGGGCGTGCCGCTCCGTCGCTTGTGCGACAAGTGCCCCGGGCCCCCCTGCAAATAGATAGAGAGACCCTTTTAATCCAACTGAAAAATAGATACCAGTACGTCGTATGGGGGTGACTTGCAGAACGGTCTGACGCGTTTCCCTCTCGCACCAAGTTCCCCGAGCTCGATTCCACTCTAAATGATGTGACACAATCACGTGAAAGAGTAGAAAGAGAAGTTGTTAGTCAAGCATCAGAGGACTCACTCGTTTGACCTTACTCTCCAAGCCCACATTCCTAGCCAGGAGCTGTGTGATCTCAGCCTGCTGGCTCATGTACATCTCGGTACGCTGTGTCAAATTGTCTGCCATGCCTTTAATGTGCAAATTCGATTCGGCCAATTGTCGCACGCAGTCCTTCACTAGGACTGTCTCCCTCTGATCCATCTCCTGTCCCCAGCGGTGCCTGTCGTTGGCGGCGTTTGCCGCAGCCGCAGCCCGCAGCTCGGAGTTCTCAGCCTCCAGTTGGTGCAGTTTTCGTTCCAGACTGGCTAACTGAAGACTAGTGGAGCTTTCCACCGAGAAGCTGCGGGTTTTTTGTTGAAAATTTCAATCATCAAAAAATGCTATTTTTAGAAGCATAGTCAAGCCTCTAAATAAAAAACTGGTACTTTAAACGAAATTGAAAATCTATTTTACCGCAAATAAACTAATAAAAAACACTCACACTCCAACCTGCAAAAACATTGTCCTTATAACCGCGGTTGAAAACGTACTTTCGATACCAATTATTAGCGTAGATTCAAAACCTTTTGAAATTTATATTCTAGCTTTCAATGAAAATAATAATAATATTAATAATAATTGCAGCAGGGTTGCAGACAATGGCACATCATTTGGTGACACGAGACCCGCGGCCAGCGAGGAGGCAATTCTGCACATTTTGCTGACTCCTGAGCACACACTCACACAGGATGTACATCTGCCCTGACTTTCTCATCGTCAGGCAGTGTACACTGTCCCTATGCCTTGGAGGTTGGCCCTCAAGGGCGTAAATTGCCTGACGTACAGTCAAGACATGTTCTTTTAAATCCTTTGGAAACGTGATTTTATTAAATAGTTATATTAATGACGCGGCAATGTCATACTGTATTAATTATAATTCGCCCCAAATTTAAATAAGATTATCTAGGCAGAAAATCTGCCCAATTATGGGTTAATCCGGAACTCGAAGCGAAAACTCAATTATCGAAAATCGCGTGCGCATAAATGTTTCGTTTAAAAAATCTCGAAAGAACGAATGAAAAATTGTAAAAGTACAACGGGAAATGCGCACTACCTAGTCGAATACCTAAGAAGGAAGTTGATCAGATCGATTAATACAGGTAGGGCGACTCACGGTGAGAAACTGGCTATATGTATCTACTTGAGCACAAATATTAGCTGTAACTTGAGTTGGAACTCAAGATAGGGAAAAATAATGAAACACTAGATCTTAGCATACATTTGGACTAGACATGAGGTCAGGGATTAGAGATTCTCGTATAGACTAGATCAGAATGAAATAGTCATTCTGAGGAGGTTGTAGCCTAGTGGTTAGAGCGTTGGACTCAAGACTAGAAGGTCAGGGGTTCGATTCCCGACTCCATTGGAAAATGTGAGCCCTCAAGCAACACACTTCACTCTGCATTACTTCAGTTCACCCAGTTTAACTAAGAATCTCATTGAGACTAGATCCCAAACCAACAGAGAATCTCATTGAGACTAGATCTTAACCAAACTGAGAATGGATCCCTAATGGATCCCTAGAGACTAGATCCCTAACTGACAATCTCATAGAGACTAGATCCCAAACTAACAGAGAATCTCATTGAGACTAGATCCCAACCTAACAGAGAATCTCATTGAGACTAGATCCCAACCTAACAGAGAATCTCATTGAGACTAGATCTTAACCAAACTGACCATCTCATAGAGGCTAGATCCCTAACTGACCATCTGATAGAGACTCGATCCCTAACTGACAATCTCATTGAGACTAGATCTTAACCAAACTGACCATCTCATAGAGGCTAGATCCCTAACTGACCATCTGATAGAGACTCGATCCCTAACTGACAATCTCATTGAGACTAGATCTTAACCAAACTGACCATCTCATAGAGGCTAGATCCCTAACTGACCATCTGATAGAGACTCGATCCCTAACTGACAATCTCATAGAGACTAGATCCCTAACTGACAATCTCATAGAGACTAGATCCCTAACTGAAAATCTCATAGAGACTAGATCCCAACCTAACTGAAAATCTCATAGAGACTAGATCCCTAACTGACAATCTCATAGAGACTAGATCCCTAACTGACAATCTCATAGAGACTAGATCCCTAACTGACAATCTCATAGAGACTAGATCCCTAACTGACAATCTCATAGAGACTAGATCCCTAACTGACAATCTCATAGAGACTAGATCCCTAACTGACAATCTCATAGAGACTAGATCCCTAACTGACAATCTCATAGAGACTAGATCCCTAACTGAAAATCTCATAGAGACTAGATCCCTAACTGACAATCTCACAGAGACTAGATCCCTAACTGACAATCTCATAGAGACTAGATCCCTAACTGACAATCTCATAAAGACTAGATCCCTAACTGACAATCTCATAGAGACTAGATCCCTAACTGACAATCTCATAGAGACTAGATCCCTAACTGACAATCTCATAGAGACTAGATCCCTAACTGACAATCTCATAGTGACTTGATCCAAACAGACAATCTCAAAGAGACGAAAATACAAAGGGAAAGGTCTATTTTAGTACACTAAATAATTGATTAAGCTAGAAAACTCACCTTCTGGAAGCAGCCTGTTTAGCCTGCTGTTGTCTGTCCTCGTTCATGGCGTAGATGACCAGTAGCTCCTCCTTCATGCTCAACTCGTGTCTGAGTTGGGCAGCCTGAGTGCAAAAATGTAACAACCTTAGTGAATTGGATTAGAAAAGTACAGACGAAATTACTCTACCTGACTTTAAGATAATAACTATGACTTATCCACGAACAATCATACCGAACTTATAACGATGGGACTGAGATTATGACCAACTGAATGACGATGAGAATGGGATAATGACCAGCTGAACGACGATGAGAATGGGATAATGACCAACTGAATAACGATGAGAATGGGATAATGACCAACTGAATGACGATCATGATGGGATAATGACCAACTGAATGACTGTGGGACTAGGATATGACCAGCTGAATGACGATGAGAATGGGATAAAGACCAGCTGAATGACGATCATAATGGGATAATGACCAACTGAATGACTGTGGGACTAGGATAATGACCAACTGAATGACGAAAAGAATGGGATAATGACCAGCTGAATGACGATCAGAATGGGATAATGACCAGCTGAATGACGATCAGAATGGGATAATGACCAGCTGAATGACGATCAGAATGGGATAATGACCAACTGAATGACTGTGGGACTAGGATAATGACCAACTGAATGACGATGACGATGAGAATGAGATGATGACAAAATGAATGACTGTGATAGAGTGATAATGACCAAGATAAATTCATAAAATTCTGTCATTAATTACCGCATCCTTCTCATTGGCCAGCAACCGTTCGAGGCTGTCGCATCGAGATTCCAAATCTCGATTTCTATCCAACAGATCTTTGCCAAGGCTGGCAGCAAGAGCCAGCTCTTTGTCGCGCTGTGAAATATTTTAATATTAATTTAAATATTTTCCGATTGAAGTGCTTGCAGAGCTTGTATACATGGATCTATTTTAGACATAGGTAAAATGGATATTTTTGGATATATTTGTTAGGAATATATTTGTCTACTCCTGTGTGCCAGGTGCCTGCCAGTGTGCCTGCGTACAGTATCTGTGTGCGTGTGTGCTCAGGAGCCAGCGGAATGGGCAGAATTGCCTCCTCGCTGGCTGATTGGTCTAGTGTCACTAAAGGGTGTGCCGTTGCCCGCAGCCCTCCTGCAATTATTACTATAATTATTTATTATAGCTTATACTGTACACAATTTCGGATGTGCTTTCGACGGTCTATATCAGGGGTCGGCAAACGTATTAGCTGGCGGGCCAAAGAGAGAATCTAAAAGACGACGGCGGGCCGCTTTGATAATAGAAATATGATATAAGGGCGAGATGAGACACGGGATAGATGAGACACGGGAGAGATGAGACACAGGAGAGATGAGACACGGGAGAGATGAGACACGGGAGAGATGAGACACGGGAGAGATGAGACACGGGAGAGATGAGACCCGGGAGAGATGAGACACGGGAGAGATGAGACACGGGAGAGATGAGATACGGGAGAGATGAGACACGGGAGAGATGAGACACGGGAGAGATGAGACACGGGAGAGATGAGACACGGGAGAGATGAGACACGGGAGAGATGAGACACGGGATAGATGAGACACGGGAGAGATGAGACACGGGAGAGATGAGACACGGGATAGATGAGACACGGGATAGATGAGACACGGGAGAGATGAGACCCGGGAGAGATGAGACACGGGAGAGATGAGACACGGGAGAGATGAGACACGGGAGAGATGAGACACGGGAGAGATGAGACACGGGAGAGATGAGACACGGGAGAGATGAGACACGGGAGAGATGAGACACAGGAGAGATGAGAAACGGGAGAGATGAGACACGGGATAGATGAGACACGGGAGAGATGAGACACGGGAGAGATGAGACACGGGAGAGATGAGACACGGGAGACATGAGACACGGGAGAGATGAGACACAGGAGAGATGAGAAACGGGAGAGATGAGACACGGGATAGATGAGACACGGGAGAGATGAGACACGGGAGAGATGAGACACGGGAGAGATGAGACACGGGAGAGATGAGACACGGGAGAGATGAGACACGGGAGAGATGAGACACGGGAGAGATGAGACACGGGAGAGATGAGACACAGGAGAGATGAGAAACGGGAGAGATGAGACACGGGATAGATGAGAAACGGGATAGATGAGACACGGGAGAGATGAGACACGGGATAGATGAGACACGGGATAGATGAGACACGGGAGAGATGAGACACGGGAGAGATGAGACACGGGATAGATGAGACACGGGAGAGATGAGACACGGGAGAGATGAGACACGGGAGAGATGAGACACGGGAGAGATGAGACACGGGATAGATGAGACACGGGAGAGATGAGACACGGGAGAGATGAGACACGGGAGAGATGAGACACGGGAGAGATGAGACATGGGAGAGATGAGACACGGGAGAGATGAGACACGGGAGAGATGAGACACGGGAGAGATGAGACACGGGAGAGATGAGACACGGGAGAGATGAGACAGGATACTATAGGTGTTGGAAGGAGCAACGGGCCGGATTTGGGAGCTTCGATGGCCGCATCTGGCCCGCGGGCTGTAGCAGGAGTAACTATTTATAAAGATTAAATATCGATTGTCCAAAAACATTTTTTAACAAATCAAGCACTTACCTGGTCTAAAAGTTGCTTTAAAGCATTGATGTCACTCATTCGGCATTTATAATCAGGAATATTTTGACGACGTTACAATTTCAATCAACTGATAAGTTTCCGCAAGGCTTGTTTCTCGCAATTCGAGACGAAAACTGCTTCTAGCAGCAGATAGTTTCTGAAAGAAATAAGACGATTCAAAGTGGTACGAATGATTTAATAACGGGTACAAAGGCTACTCTTATACGAGTATGGTTGAGCTGCTATAAAAGTCAGCAATACTCGTAAATCAAACCTGATGCTCTATAGTTTTCTCAACAATTTTATGCAGCCCTTAGTAAGCTAACCATTGGCTGCTCAACTGGCGAACTAAATAGTACTAGCTAGGTACGGGGAATAGGCTCTCTTGGGATTTGCTATGAATAATGGGAAGTTGCATGAGCACACACCCACACGCATGGGCACAATGAGCACACAAAAGAAGGTCTACAATATTAAAATGCCAGCCAACCCAAGCCGGTTCTGCTCAGATCCAACTGCTTTTGCCCCTTGCGTTTCTCTCCCTACCTCGCATTCTGCTTCTCCTCAATGCCTACCGCATTTTCCTTTCTCTGCCAAGGAGACGGGAGTGCTTAGCCGGCAACTTCCCCAACCAACTGCCTCAGTTTTCTACCTGTCTCGTTGCTAACCTTCCCGCGCCCCAAATCCAGCCCCAGCAACGGGAGGGGAAGGGAATCGATATTGTGTTCCCCCTTTTTTCCATTCTCTAGCTCTCCCTGTCTGTCTGTCTTCAGTGTAGAGTTAATTTTCTTCCTCATTTACACAATTTTAGTCATCGCAGTCGTGTCTCAGTGTGTCTCTATCTACCTGGCGACTCAAAATTCTGGTCTCTAATAGCAACCAACAAAAATTTAGCGCACTCCTGATTGTTGTTAAACCAATTGCATTAGAAGCAGAATGTGTGGAAATTTTTGTACGTGTGGGTGGCATTTGAGCTGGTAGAAAAAAACAAATTTACTCAGCTGTAGCTGGCTTGCACAATGCTACAGTCCTCTTCTCAACAATGGGCTGAGAAAATCGCTTCCAATACAAAAAACTGAATTGATCTAAGTTCATAATCGTTAATGGTACGAAATTAATTAACTGGTCGCAATATTCATCTGAATTAGGAAGTCCAAATATTCTGTAAAAATATTAACATTACTTCTTTCAGTAATGACCGAAATGACACCTGCACGGTCCATGGGTAACTGAAGGGTGAGTGGCAGAGGGCCAACCTCCAAGGCACAGTGAGAATGTACACTGCCTGACGATGAGAAAGTCAGGACAGATTATTGATTATACATACCTGCCCCAATTGGGTCAGATGTGCAGCCGACAGCACAGCCGCAGCTAATGCGCGGCGCATCTGAAGGCTGCGTACAGCTGTTCAGTCTATTGACTGGGGGGACGCCACACCCACCTTCAATTATCCCAGCTGATGCTGGTACCCATTTAACAGCTGGGTGAACTGAAGCAATGCAGAGTTAAGTGTCTTGCTAAAGGACACAAATTGTTCAGGGGAGTCGGGAATCGAACCCCCGACCTTCAAGTCGTGAGTCCGATGCAGGACAGATGTACACACCTGTGTGAGCGTGTGTGCCCAAGAGTCAGCGAAATGGGCAGAATGGCCTCCTCGCTGGCTGCGGGTCTAGTGTCACCAAATGATGTGCCATTGTCCGAGGTCCTCCTGCAAGTATTATAATTATTATTATGTTACTGATGACATGCTATTTGTAGGTGATAGCGTGCAGTCGCATTTAAGGAGCTGTTATGTTTTCAGATGCAACTTTTTAAACCAAAAGTTGTACAATTATACATGGCTGCTTTTACTTTACACTAGAACCTACTAACCGACTCTTTAATGTTTAATACTCTAACTAAATTAATCATAGTTTCAAAGCAAGAGAGACAAAAACAACAGTTATTTTATTTTATATCAAGCCAGCTTTTTATCTGGATATCAATATGAAAACAAAAGTTAAAAATACATTACACAGAACAAATATGTAATCATAGGCTCATATCAGTTTTGGCTTAAGCTTAGCCTTAATTGCAACCTACAGTACTTAGACCCTGTTTGTACTTTAGGTCAAGTAATAGTCTAGAAACTTTTATTGTTAGGTGCATCATGAAAAGTGTCTTGCTTTTGATTTGTCATGGTGTACCATATTGGATAGAAAGATGCTTAAAACTATTGTAAGAGAAAACAGTTTCCCATGTCTTGTGAGAGTGGTAAGAATGGTAAGCTTTTTTTAAGCTGCTACCTTTAAAAAATTATAAGCTCTTTAATTCAAATAAGCAAAATAATCTCAAAATAGCTTACCCTTAATTAAAAAATAGTATTTTTTCAAAGAAAACCGTTCAACAAAAATGCCAGCAAAAGTATTGAATAGTAAGAGATGCTTTCATGACACTAATGCTCTCTTGCTGTAGTAAAATATTCTGCTGTAGACAATAAAACTAATAAAATGCATAATTTTGTGTTTCATACAGAGCAAAAGCTGTTATTGTGCCTCAGCTAGTCGCTATAATAACTATAAAATTATTAATTATAAATTAGGAGCCGAGGCTACACAGAATTATGAAGAAGTTATAAGCATATAGGAAGTAAATAGTATAGAATTCTATAGGAGCATTGGCTCCAAGCTGTAACACACAATTTCCACGTGCCACGACTTTCTTAGAAAAGAAATAAATTGAATTGCTATATCGCGACACACACAAACCTACTTAAACACTGCTTGTTGAAAAGAAGAAGCTGCATATTAAACTTCCATAAACAATTTATGTAAAGGTTTCAAAACCATAAATTAGTAGCCATGAAAAGAGGTATAATATATATTACGGTGTCTATATTTAAAATTAGGATTTAGAACGAACATGACCTCGCGCGGCGCATCGGGAGCTGGCTGAGTCTGACCATCCGGGTATTAAAGGCCTGGCTATTCGAGTCGTTTAGGCCTACTGCTGAACAAAACATGTTATGATTTCGGTTGTTCTAAGAATCTAAGTCTCGTTAAACTTGAGTTTCCAGCAGACGAAAAGTTTAACGCAAAATAGTTTGTTCGTCTGCCTAGCAGACGAAAAGAGTGGCAGACGAAAAGAGTGGCACCCGGTATGATCACTGTAGGCCTATCAATAGCAATTTACATTTTGGCCATTTCGGGTATAATTAAAAATCCGATTCTCATAACTTATGTCCCATAGTAATGCTTATTTTTTTCATTCTTTAAAAAAACTTTAGTTAAGTTTTACTTTCAAATGAGATAGGGCCTAATTTCGATAGGCCTAAACCAATTTAAACTTAAACAACGGGTCCATTATCACATACACAGTTGCCTTTGGCCTACACAGATTCACAGTAATACATACATTACTTATGACTTACGAGTTACACAACATGACAGTTAACAAAAAGTTGGCCTCTGCTAGCACAACTGCCCTCAACTGGCAGCTTTACTTTTGTTTTCGGCTTGTGTCTAACCCAAATTTCAATCTAAAGTAGTATGCAAGAGGGGGCTTCTAGGACAAAAATAATCGCAGCCTCCATTATCCACAAACCATTACTTTTATTATTCCCGAAGAGATCAGGAAAAAAAGGGTCCCCGCCCCTCTAAAAACTCCGTCTCCATATTCTAAATTCTCTACTTTTAATATCCCACATCAGTTTGTAAGTTGAATATCTAGGACAAAAAATTATCGCAGCCTCCTTATTGCACAAACCATTACCTTTCCTGAAGGAACAAGGTTCCCCCGCCAAAAAAAAAATACTTTCCAGTTTCTGAACTTGGACAAAACAAATTATCGCAGCCACTCCCTAAGAGATCATGCACAAAATAGCGAAGCTGCAAAAAGCGTGCCAAGACAATCAAATTAGCACTAAAATCCCATTCCCCAAACTCAAGACCCCAAACCTAGGGTGCTCATCCTCCGAAAAAAAATTATATTCTCATTAAAAATGCTCCCAATCGTCTCTCCAGGATCTTATTACAAAAGTCATGAGCCTAATTACAAGAGTAAGTACCAATGCAAACGAGAATGCAGCGAGTACATGAAGAAATATTGTCCCAACGTCGATATCAATGTCCCTAATATTAATCTAGCTCTCCAAAGTCACTGGTTTCATAAGTATGGAGCAATTATAAAGGACTACGACAGCTACTATAACTTTGCAGAAATCATTAAGCAGCTATAGAACACGCTGCATTAAAATCGATATTTTACGTACGAGCGTTTGATATTTTGCTGTGTGGCGGGTGGATGTTGAGCGGAATGTGTAAGGCAGCTGTTTCTTGTCTTAGTTCACAGCGCGAGCGGTGTTGGTAGTCACTCCCAGTTGGCTCCACCCCCCCCCCCCCCCAATACGCTCAAACGTGAGCTCAACGTCAGCTCTTAAAACAAACGTGAGCTCAGCCCGCCCTTTTCGCCGCCTCTTCCTAAAGTTATTTTACACTTCTCAACCGAAACCGTAATAGCTTCTACTTCATCTATGGATGTCGATTGGTGTATAAACCTGTCTGGCGAAACAGTGCAACGGAGCCTATGTGAGGTCTTATCTGAGACTTTAGCAGAAATCAAGGATCCAGTTAGAGCTGCGCAGAAACGACAAAAGATCGCCGCATTTTTCAAGCTCAACGAAGAGTCGCTGCAAATGGAAGTCCTCACTCTAACGCGGCTGCAGAAGAAGGCCGCGAGTGATCGCGTGGCGGCGCTTGATGCAGAGCGGCGAGCTAAGCGCAAAGAAGACTTCAAACAGAAGCTCCTCGCTTCACGAATTCCCCAAGCAGATGTTGGGAAACCTGCCGATGATGAAAGCGGTGATGTGGTAGAGCGTCTGCAGTGCGCTCTGTTTCGTCTGAGAAGGTCGCAGAAGACTGGTCTGCATCATGCGATCCAATGTGGAAAACTCTTGTTGACATTTAAAGCCAGTAATAAAAACAGCGGTAAGAAGGCACGAAAGCAGCATTTTGACTACCTTCTTGATCAAGTAAACCTCAAGGTTTCGTCAGCAAATCTTTATATGAAGTTGTTCAAGCTGGAAAGTGAATACCCTGGTCTTAGGCAAGTCTCCCTGCCGCTTCGTGATTTGAACACCAATATGTCAATATTAGTTGAAATCCTTGAGGATGATCAGTTATGGAAGCAACTTGTTTGACAATAGGCGCAGAAACTCTAGCCTGCTTCGGATTGGCCAGAAAAAGTTAACGCGTTGGCTTTTTTTTCCTATTGCAACTTTTTTTAGAAAGCTCTAGTATGCTTCGGATTGGCCAGAAAATGTTAACGCGTTGGCATTTTTCCCTATTGCAGAACAAAAAAAAAGAGAAATAGTTGTAGTAAGTGTATTACGTAAAATATTTTTGTGGTATATTGACGCTTCCTATTAGTCAGAAAAGGCTAATATGCTATTTACCCTATTTCCTGAATAAAGTGACAGACGCAATTAAAAAATCTGCTTTCCTATATCTGAGTAGTATGCAAGCGGGGGTCACCAGAATTTTTTAAGTGACCATCTTTGATTTAAATTTTGGTAGAAGAATTTCCTCGAAAATTAAATGATGCGCTTCAACATACAAAAAAAGTGTTCAAAACAATTCAAATTTATTCTTTGAAGATTCAAATTTATTCTTTGAAGATTCAAATTTATTCTTTGAAGATTCAAACGCATAATTAGGTAGCTCATTATCTTTGAATCTTCAAACGCATAATTAGGTAGCTCATTATCTTTGAATCTTCAAACGCATAATTAGGTAGCTCATTATCTTTGAATCTTCAAACGCATAATTAGGTAGCTCATTATCTTTGAATCTTCAAACGCATAATTAGGTAGCTCATTATCTTTGAAGATTCCAATACGAGTATTCTTAAGCAACAAGAAAAATCGGATTCGAACCACAGGCTAAAAGTTTGCAACTGCATGCCAACCACACGCCATACCAACTATGCCAGCGAGCGATCTCTAGCCAGTACGATGGAACTCCTATTTAGCCTGCAAATGTGTGTTCTGCTCTCTCAACCCCCAGCTCTTTCAGCAGTCTTCCCAGTTCTTTACTTGGCGCATGCAATACAAAGCCCACCCCACCAATCCCCAACCCCAACTTTGTCTTACCAAAAATAACAGCTTTAACTAGTTTCCGAGCGATCGATTCCCTCCACCCGCTTGAAGTCCCCATATTGTCTAGCTTTCTAAGCATTTCTTTGTCCCAGCGAGTCTTCTCCTCTGGAAAATCCCTATACTTAATATCATGCCACATACAGACAGAGTCTAGCTCGTTCACAGGCTCATGCCCAGGATTTGGATTATTGTTTTTATCTAGCTGTATTTCAAGCGGATTCAAAGGCCCACAATATTTGTAGCCGGGAATTGTCCAGCCTTTGTTTGGATGAGGAAGCTTTTCTACCAGTCCATGTGAGTCTAAGTTTCCACCAGAGCGTTGCATCATTTTTATAAAAAATTAAATAAAAAATAATGGCAGATCAGAAACTTCAAAAGCTCTACTACAGTGACAAAGGATTCTTTGTAGGAAAAAATGCAGTCACCAAACTCGCGGAACTAAGTAATGAATCAAAACAAACAGTTGAAAGATGGCTCTCTAAGCAAGCAGTTTACCAAGTCTATTTCCCACCTGTTAAATTTACAAGACCTCACTTTAACATCTATAAACCTAATGAAGCGCACCAAGCAGATCTTCTGTTTCTCCCCAATGACTCAGGCTACAAGTATGCGCTCACTGTTATAGACATTGCCTCCAGATATAAGGAAGCGAGACCGCTTAAGACTAAGAAGTCAGAAGCAGTTGCAGCTGCCCTCCAAGACATTTACAAAAACTCTCCGCTCACATACCCCCAAACCTTTATGACTGATCCTGGCAAAGAATTCATGGGGGCAGTCAAATCCCTTATGGAAAAGAACAATACGAAAATGCGCTACGGAAGAACTGAGCTCCATAGAGACCAGGCTTTTGTTGAAAGATTCAATCTAACTCTAGCAAAGAGACTTTTCACAAAGCAGACAGCTGAAGAGCTGAAACTAAAAAGTGGCCAATACTATACCAAGTGGACAGAAAGACTCCCCGCAGTAATAAGTCAACTGAACAATGAAGTATCTCGAATGACAAACCTGAAACCAAATACTGCCATCAAACAAGACACAGTTAAATCAAAACATCCAATCGCCAATTTCAACTATCCAAAGCTCCCTGGCGTTTATTCTCCGGAAATTCTTACTAACTCTGAATTCGTTCGCTTCCTTTACTTACCAGGAGAGCTGGAGAAGGACACAAAGAGAAGAGCAACAGACCCATACTTTAGTCTTGATGTACATAAGATAAACAGGCATTTCACATCAGCATCCGGTGATTACTATTTTCTATCCCAAGACTTTAATTCAAAATCCCCCACACGATCATTCACAAGGGCTGAGCTTCTAGTGATTCCACATGACACAGAAATAAATTAATTTTTTTTTAAATAAAATGATTGAAACCAGAACCGTGAATAAAATCAGCAGAATTATCGACTCTAAGAAGCCAGGCGTTGTATCAATTAAAGGTGTCAAAGTCAAAGTAGATCCAATCCAGCAAATGATCCATTGTAACAATCAAACGCACAATATCACTGATGAGAAGACAGGCGGGATTCTTCCTTTGCTAACTCTTATCCCCATCATCGCAGGTGCTCTTGGTGCTGCAGGAGGTGTAGCCGGCGGAGTTGCATCAGCTGTGAAGGCTGGCAATGACAGAGCACATCAACAAGAGATGGAGAAAATCGCTAGAGAAAAAGGAGTCAGAATCGGGGGTAGTTGTGAATCTGATGATGGATCAGCTGATGAATCAGTCAGCAAATCAGAAATCGTTAAAGCCATCATGACACTGCATAAAGCAGGATTTACAATACTCCGGATGTGAAAACAGAACAGAACAGAATCTGCTCTCATAACTATATTTAGCACTGTTGGTAGTAGTATGCCATACTTTACACTTAACTTGAGGGTGACCACCCTAAATTTTTTTTATAAAATTTTCATTAAAAATGCCTAAAGCAAATCCAGAAAAAAAATTTGTCGAATCTTTCTTTCAAAATAATTGTCCTCAAGCTCAATCGTTTCAACAAAAAAGTCAAGTCCTGCAAGAGTTTTGCAGGCAGAAATTCCATCAAGATCCAGGCTACCTCGGGAGCTATGCAATACAGCAAGAAATTATTAATCAGCTTCTGCATTCAGAGCAGTACACACCAGTGAAGAAGCCGGCGACTGAACACCAACAAAAGAGCCGCAGCTTAGTCAATAAGTATGAGACACTCACAGGTCAAAATGTGTCGAAATACCCACAGAATAAGCAAGAGCAAGAAGATCTAGAACGTACAATCCACCAGGTTGAAGCAGAGCTACAAGCAGAAACTGAAGACCTTAAATTTGCACAGAGAAAATTCACAGAGCATTATATTGAGTATACAATCCAGGAAGACACCACAAATTCCCAATCCGACATTTACGACTTCAAAGACAGAATTCAATCAGTAATTGATCACACACTGAAGTCACGTAAGACCTTCAAGCTTCAGTTATCATTCAAGATTGAATTTTACATGCCTGCAAAACCCACTGAGCGTCTTGAATACTACATGACTACTAAAGCTCTACCCTTTACTCCCACTGACACACAGGATCCTTTTCTTCAAGAGATCAGTAAAAAGATTGACGCCTTTACTTCCAGAGGATCAGGTTGGGTTGTCAATGGCATTCAAAAAGCTACAGTAATGATCATGAAATATGACCCTCTCAAAGCTTCATCATATATTGAGCTCCCGAAAAAGCTAGCGAGTAAAAAAGCTTGCATCAATGTGCAAAATCCTGACCAATGCTGCGCACTATGGGCCGTTCTGTCTGCAATATTGTATGACAAGGATCGAGCCCACCCAGAGAGAACTTCTCATTATCAAGGTTTGTTCCAGCATAATCATCTCATCTGCCAAGCTAAAGGAATTTCCTTCAATAGAGGCGGCTTGGCAATCGATCAAATCCCAAAGCTAGAGGAAGTATTTAACAATAAAATCAGAATCACAGTCTTTGAATGGAATGAGAAGAGCGAAAAAGTACAATTAGTCAGAGCCAGTAAAAACACGCTAGATCCTGAAGGTAGGCGTCGCATAGATGTCGATCTTCTAATCATAGGTGATTTGCGAGAAAATGCCCACTACGTTTGGATTAAAGATCTTTCCAGGCTCCTCCACAAGCAAATGAACAATCATCATGAATCGGTAGCAATCTGCCGTCTTTGTCTGAAGCATTATAGTGGACCCGATCGTGATGAAAAACTTAAAGAGCATGAACTGACCTGTGAAGATCATCCAACCAACTGCACACTTCCAACGGATAAGCATCTCAGATTTAAGAGTTATCACAAGATGGAGAAGCTCCCGTTTATAGTGTATGCCGACTTCGAATGTACTATAAACCCTGAAACCAATAAGCATGTCCCAAATTCTGTTGCGTATCTCTTTATTGGAAGAGACTCTTTTATTGACTCAAAGTATTTCTTAGGTGACCAGTGTGTTGAACAATTCATTTACTCGATGATGGAATTACAGAAAAATGTTGCTGCCATTCAGCCTGTTCCGATAACTATGTCCGATCAAGATGAAATCGACTTCGGATCTGCAACTCATTGTCACATTTGCCGAAAGCTATTAACACCCTGCGACGTCAAAAACCACACAGTCAGAGATCACGATCACTTCACAGGAAAATTTAGAGGGGCAGCTCATAACACCTGTAATCTGAAACTTCAGAAAAACATCCGCGACCTTACCATTTTCTTCCATAACGGAAGGGGATATGATTATCACTTATTGGTTGAGAAGCTGGGTATGATACCAGGCATTAAACTAGATTGCATCGCAGAGAACAAAGAAAAGTTTAAGTGCATTGATATTAAGCGAGATTCAGGCAAGATTAAGATCAAAGATTCATTCCAGTTTCTGGCCGCAAGTCTCGATGCTTTGAGTAAAAATCTCACCGATGACCAATGTACTTATACCAAGATGCTGGCAGATTCCCTCAATCCTAGAACCCCAGATTCATTTAAGCTTCTTAGAAAGAAAGGTGTCTACCCTTATGAATGTAATCACGTCTTTGCAGAACCACTACCACCCAAGGACAAGTTCTTTTCAAAGCTAACAAACTCTGGGATTTCTGATGAAGATTATGAGCATGCTCAGACTGTTTACAAACATTTTAACTGTCGAAACTTTCTTGATTATCACATGCTTTACCTTTGGACTGATGTCTTTCTTCTAGCTGATGTATTTGAAACCTTTAGAAAGACCTGGTACTCTGCTTATGGTCTCGACCCCGCTCATTATGTGTCTTTGCCTGCTACCAGTTGGGAATCATTGCTTAAAATGAAATGGGATCAAAATCCCAACTGGTACATCGAGCTGCTTACAGACATAGACATGTACAACTTTATAGATTCATCTAAGAGAGGTGGCATCTCTATTTGTGTCCATAGGTATGCAAAGGCGAACAATCCGTATCTAGAAGACTATGATAAAGAAAAGCCTTCAAACTACATCATTTATCTGGATGCCAACAACCTCTATGGTTGGGCTATGAGCCAAGATTTACCTGTTAGAGATTTTAGGTGGCTAGATACTTATAAACGCGACTTTTCAATACCTGCGATCTATGAAGTTGATGTTGAAATCCCTAGGGAACTTCACGACAATTTTTCTGACTTTGCCCCCTTCCCTGAGAACATTAACTGTCCAAAGATAATCCAGTACAATGATGGAAGCTGGCAGCTATCTGAAAAAGAAAAAGAGCGTGTGAAAAAGTTAACACAAAATCTCATGAACAAGACACGCTACATCATTCATTACAAACTGTTGCAGTATTTTATCTCCCTAGGCTGTAGGGTCACGAAAGTTCACAGGGCTCTCGCATTCACAGAAGAAGCGTGGATGAAGCCATACATAGAAAAAAACACCCAGTTTAGAACTAAAGCAACAAACAGCTTTGACAAGGACCTGTTCAAGCTTGCAAACAACTCTGTCTATGGCAAGACCCTAGAAAACGAACGCAACCGCACGAACCTGAAGCTCGTTACCTGTTATGAGCCTGGTACTATTCAGACAAGTTTATCAAAGCCCACTTTCAAAGAGCTTCATATCTTTAATGATTACTTGGGTGCCATACTGTTCTATAAGACTAAAGTTACCCTATGCAAGCCCATATTTACAGGTGTGACTGTACTTGACGAATCGAAGCGCCTGATGTATAAATTCTTCTATGACATGAAGCGACAATACGGCGAACAAGTGAAACTTCTATATACTGACACAGACTCCCTAATTCTAAACATACAGACTGAGGATGTCTATCAGGACATGTTGAATCAAAAACATCTGTATGACCTATCCGAATATCCAGAGTCCTTCAAGACTTTGAAAGGTGATCAAGTACGCGACACTGGAAATCAAAAAGTTGTAGGAAAAATGAAGGATGAAACGGCTGGCACCCTCATTACAGAGTTTATCGGTTTGAGGGCAAAGTCCTATTTTGTAAAAAGTTGTAAGTCTACCATTAAAAAATCAAAAGGAATCCCAAAACATGTTGTTAAAAACGATCTCCATGAAGCTTCATACAAGGACGCATTGATCAATAATAAAAACACCACCCATGAATTTATGAAACTGCAGTCTAAGAACCACAACATTCACACAATTCAACAGAAGAAGATAGGCCTCTCAGGTGCCGATAACAAACGACATATCTTTGATGACAACATTACCAGCCTACCATTTGGACACTATAGATTAAATAATTTGTAACAAAATTTGTTACAAAAATTTGTAAAAAAATGACAACCAATATTTATTTAGAAGAGCTAGCTCAGCAATTAAAAATCCCAAACTTCAGAGGCGTCTTTATGAAGGATACACTGCCAGAAACCCCACTAGAAAAAGAATGTGGAATCATGAACTTTGACCCTGCAGAAAAGCCAGGTTCTCATTGGGTTTGTTGGGTAATTGATCCGAACCGTAAACACAAGTACTATTACTTTGATAGCTATGGAACTGCTGTACCCGAACAACTGAGAAATTATATGACTCATATGAGACATAAAATATACCGCTCAGATTTTATACTCCAGGGTATTAACAGTGATATTTGTGGTGAGCTATGTATGACTGTTTTGTATGCAATGACCCACACCCGAAAGAGTTACAAAGAAATCATTTTAGGGATGAAAAAATAATTTTTTTAGGTCCCGTTAGGTCCTGTTAGGTCTTGTTCATTTTCGCTGCTTTCGCCACATGCTGTTTGAACACATTCTCCAGATCATTTCTTAGCTGGCTCATTTCATCAATGGTATTTAGATTAAGCCTAACTCGTTGCTCATAGAGGTCTTGAATGTTTTTAAACTCATCCTCTGAAATGAACTTGTCTTCAATCGCCTTTGAGATGTACCCGATGATAGAGCTTTGTACTGATTTCTCATTTGTTTGCTTCGCATGTAGATGCTTTAGCTTTTGTCGTCTGTTCCGTGATAGTGCTCCTGTAACTGCTGAAATCAGACCACATGTGGCACCAGCAGCTCCGAGTGGAATGGCGATTGGCACAGTGATTACTGGAATTGTTGAAACAGCAGCTGCTGATCCCGATAGAACAGATACAGATCCAAGAAGCATATTAAGGTAATCGAAGACCTTGCACTCTCTATTATAGCGCTTCAGTTTCTTGGTATTATGATCAATTTGCCGTTTAATATCATCTCGCATCTTTTGAATCTCCACCAATCTGAATTGCTGCGAGTTACAAGTGAAAGTTGGGTAAAGGGGTTGTTGTGGGCTTGGGTTGTTTGGAGGCGCACTAGGTTCATATAGAGAGTTAATTTTTTCAGACATTTATTGAACGAAAAAAAATTATATAAATTTTTTATGACCTTTCTCGCAAATCTGTTGCACGCCTTGCCGCCTCCCTTGATACCTCTTCTGATGGTCCATCAGATACTCTTGCTTCTTCAATGTCAATGTCCGGCAGATTGTGCAGTCTCTCTAGTCGGCCGAGTCTTCTTTTCGTTTTCCCCCAGTCGTTGTATATCCTATTCAAATACTCAGTGTGTCTTGTTACGTTTAGCCCCATGGGTCTTAGTGTTTCCTTTGTTTCATTTGCTAGTCTCTGAAGAGTTGTTATATCTGACTCTGCTGCTGTGAGTCGCGAACTCAATCTATCATGCACAGTGCTTGATCTTAGCATAAAGGCTTCTAAATTTCGAACTTTATTTGAATTTTCTGTTACTCTTTCTTCCACCAAGTTTGCTCGATTATTAACGGCAGTTCTCAGAGTGGCGATGTCTAATCTTAGAGTGGCGATGTCTGATCTCAGAGTGGGTATCGCTGCAACAAGAGTATCCCGATCATGAACAAACTGTACATATAGTATGTCAATCTCTTCCTTCCGCTTTGCTATGCTCACCCGTAGGTCTTCCATGTTTATTTGTCGTTGGTGTGTTGCCCGCTCTAGGGCTTTCAAGCGATCTTTAATGAGTTTGATTTCTGGAATTTTTTCGTCAACATTTATATAACGCCTGTCAAGGTAAGAAACTTGAGCACTAGTGAGTGTGCTTCCGCGATCCAACGATTCACCTGCAAAATTAATAGACATTTTTTTAATAACAAAATTTAAATTACAGTTCTTTTTTCTTTGTTGATCATCACAAACTGGTAAGGTTGATTCCACTTGTCATAGCAAAGATTAACGAATTCCTCCTGTGAAATCTTTCTGTTGGAGTTTTTTGTTGGATTTACAAAATTGGCAGGCGCAATGACCTCATTGTAAAATCTTTTTAGCCTGTCCTGTGGAATTGTTGGAAACAGGAGGATCAGATTGCAGTTCCCACGAATTGTTTTGTTCGGGAGCTCGAACCAGTTCTGGGCAATGTAAATTACGTTACAATTGTTGTGCCGTCCTCTTGTAAAATAGTTTTCTATCTGCTTCTGTGGGCCTGTCATGCAATCATCAAAGACAATCAAATGTTTTCTCCCCTTTTCTAGCTCATCTGGTTGGGGTAGAAGTTTGGTCTTAGGATCAACCTGCGGATCTCCGTATGTGAACACTTTAATGTTCTGCCATTTTTCATTGTCTTTGATGTACTTTGCATATTCGGCAGCTACAATTTCTGGGTTACTGGGAAGGCTCTTTTGGTTATTAAAACATTGAATAATGTGCTCTTTGTGCAGTCTGTTTTGCAGTCCAGAGATCAACATTTTATACTCATCTTGATACAGGGTGGGAGAGTAGATGTGCAGAGTGTCATAGTCGATAAAGCCAGGTCTAAGAAGCATGTTAAAGACTCTGAATGTTTTACCTGAACCTGACGAACCAACAACAATGCATCTGAAGTGACTCGGGATTGACTCATGATGAGAAAACTTAATCTGATTACGTGTCCAGTGAGGATTGAAGTCGTTTGAAAAGTCCATTTTTCTATGATGAAAAAAAAATTAAAAAAGAGTAAATCATTTATAAGATGTGTCTAGGACTTAGATGTGTCTATTTGGGACTTAGATGTGTCTTTTTGGGACTTAGATGTGTCTATTTGGGACTTAGATGTGTCTATTTGGGACTTAGATGTGTCTTTTTGGGACTAGTCTTGTACCCTTACATGTCTTGTACCCTCGGAAAGTACCCTAGTACCCTATTCGAATTTGAAACCACTTCCTTTTTTAATGCTAGCTCTCATCTTCTCATAGATTGCAGGGTCCACAGTGTCTGGGTTTGGGGCCAGAGGAGCCAGCGGAGCCAGCGGAGCCAGCGGAGCCAATGGGGGCTGAATATCTTGTGTTACAGTATCCTTTATCTTTTTAGCCGCAGTGACAACACTTCCCACAGATTCAGCCACGTTCTTAATATTATCTTTGTTCTCACTAATGACTTTAAAGATCTGAGCACCCTGTGCAATCATGTCAGCAAGACCATTCCCTGAGCGTTCTTTCCTAGGATAGTGACCTGCTGGGAAAAGTCCAGATCCACGCTTAATTAGATTAAGTTCCTCCTTGTCATAGTATTTGTCCACGTCTTTTTCGAAAATAATCGGCATTTTTTATTAGGGAAGAAATTATTTTTTGTTAAAACGTGAAAGCAGAAGCTCTCTTGCCCGTTTGTCGATATACTTCTTTTCCATCATTTTGTCCAGGATGTTGACAAATTCTTTTCTATTTTCGTCTTTCATGCCAGTCTTTGCAGCTCCAAGAAGAACGGCCACTCGCTTATAGATGTCAGAAATTCCTTTTCCTTGAAATGATTGGTCAGTGGAGGACTGGTCGGTGGAGGACTGGGGTGAACTCTCAACTGGTCTTTGTTGTGGTGTGAACACTCTTGCCTTGATTTTATTCATTCGAGCTGGGGAGAAATTTTCTAGTTGTTGCCAGGCATCCGGGTGATCATTTTTATATTTAGCTACTTGAGTCGGATCTGCATTTTCAAGGGCACTGAGTACGTCTTCGGGTGTTGATTCAGATGTTTGTTGCTGCTGTGGCGGTTGCTGCTGGGGCGGTTGCTGCTGGGGCGGTTGCTGTTCTAGATGTTTTATGGCATCTTCTTGATCTGGCAAACCAAACCATTGTTTAAAATGCTTGTACTTTTTGAATCTAGTCAGGATGACACCGTTGTCATGCATCATTTTCAGAATTTGTGGGGCCTTTAGTATTTCTATATCTCTTGCAAGAGCAAAACTCACAAGATCTCTATAGTTCTTTAGCTGCTTGTCCGAAATTTTCTCTTGGTTCTTAGTCATAAAATTCAGTAAGGTTTCTGTGTAAATTATTCTCTTAGTTTCTGAGCCTTTGACAACAGAAATATGGTTCTTGTTTATGTCGATATAATATTCCACTGGTTCATTATAAATGTTTTTTCTCCACATGCTTATTCCAAATACATATTTCCCATCATGTTCTGCGCGTTCTACTGGTCCAAAAAAGTTATCTGTCACTTTTAGTTGTGACTGTTGTGGGACTTGGACTTGCGGATCTGCAGATTGTTGTATCTGCGGTGCTTCTGGAATTTTGTCCAAAGCCTTTTGCACCTGGGTTTCCTGTATGTCGTCAATAGTTTCTTTGACTTGATCAATATTTTTCTTAGCTTCTCCATACCCGGGTTTATGAAACTCTGTGGCTGCTTGGACAAACTCATTGTAGGATTGTTGCTCCTTATTGATTAGCCCGGTAACTCTCTTTTCTGCTTGTGCTAGCTTCTCCAATTCAGATATTTGGTGCGCATTTTTTCGCTTCATTTTTTATTTTATTTTTTTTAGTTTAAAAAAATGAACGACCCACTGACACCAGTTTTCTACAAAATTAACAAGCCTATTTTGAGTGATGATAGCACAATCAAAGCGACTCAAGTAAGAGTTCCCAGTCAGGAAAATCAGAATGAAACTAATCTTGGTCCTGGTCAAACACTGACATTCACCTACAATGGATGTTCGTCTCTGGTTAGTGTGCACAGTCTTAAGAGCGGCTTCCATATGACATTTCAATTCAAGACAAAGGGAGGTGCGGATGCAGCTCATGCTAACGTTGACAAGCATGATGCAGATGTGGCTCTGATTAGTAACTTTTGGGCGTACATGTTCAAGGAGTTTAGTGTATCGAATGGGAGCACAGAGTTGGAGCGAATCGCCAACTTTGGAATTGTCTATGACGCTCATTGTTTGATCGAGAATCCAGATTTTATTCAGTTGGGGAGTGGTGCAGGTTTTATTGCAGATGAAAAAGAAGGAGATATCAATGACAGTGGCTATAAAAAGAGGAAGAAGAGATACAACTATGCATTGCAAGGTGCTGATGATGCTGCCAAGAACCCGCTGTATCGGTCTGTTGATGTATTCATACCACTGAGATTCATGAGTGGATTCTGTAATACATTTAATCGACTGACTAGTAATTTCAGCTACACCTTTAAGATGACTAGAGATGATCGCAGTAGAGTGTTGTGGACTGGGGCGGACCACACTAGGATGGAAGTGAAGCTAACCGGAATCGAGCTGTATTTGGAAGTCATTGAGCCAAAGACCGCACTAAAAGCAGATTATCTCAAGGCAATAGAGAAGGACATTGATGTCGCCTACACGGCCTACATGTGTCGAGATGAGCGAAACGAAACCAGAACAAACATCTGCATTAAAGAGGGATCATGCAGCAATCCTAGGTATATTATTATTAACATGAGAAACCCAAATAACATTATACGCTACATGCATGGAGACGTGCGGTCCATTCAGCATGAAATCAGTGATAATCTTTACCCCGCACTGCCACAAAATGGAAATTTCAGTCAGAACAAGATTAGCAAATTTTACAGCGAGTTGGTCGACTTGGCTGTGAAAGAGAACAATGGAATTGCTATCACTGCTCTTCAATATGGAACTCTTTATCCGATGTTTGGCGCTGATGTGTCTGCCAGACAAATGCCTACTGATAACAGCCCTGTGAATATCGTGACTAACATTGAGAGGACTGCCGCAACTGCTGTTGACCTGTACATTATCTATGCGTTCGAGAGGAAGGTGAAGCTTAACATGATCAACAATTCATCCAGTAAAGTTTAAATATTTTTTTTCGGGGCTGAAAAATGGAAGCGATTGCTGAAAGACTAAATAATATTATTTCTCACTCTAAGGAGAGCATTCCTATTACAATAGCTGGGCGAATTAATGACTCAAACGGGATATTTGTTGAAAAATTAGAGCAGGCGATTCATCTGGATCCAGGTGCTAATTACCATGTATATCTTAACGACTTCACTGGTTGGTCAAACGTTCCCAATGTGACAGCAGCAAATAATAAGTTTCATTACAAATGGAGAGGTGCAGCAGCAGAAGCTGTGGTATTCCCTGTGAGCACGCAAAGTGTGGATACCTACAATTACTTTCTAGAAAGTGTTTTTACTAAAAGAGGCCATTTTGAAACACCCAATGAGAGCAAGCCAGAGAAGAAACTGTTCCCTGTCAAACTATCCTATGATCTCACTGTAATGAGAGTGGTCATGCAAGTTCACAAAGATGCTGAGGTTGAATTTAAAGATGACACATGGTATAGGGAATTGGGATTCGAGAAGAAAGTTTATAAGGCGGAAGCACAGACTGCATCACCGGAGGCAGTTTCAAGGACCCTGCTAAGCGGCTTGTTCTTAGCACCCAATATCGCAGACATTGTAAAGGGTTTGAATATACTAATCAGAAGTAATCTCAGTCGTGATTGGGTGTTTAAGGGAAAGCGAACGAATATTTTGTACAACATCTCAAACTCTGTTGCTGGAGGACAGATGCTGGTAGAGAAACCAAATCCAGTGAAAAGAGTTGTGCTAAGTAATAAGGAGATTCACGAGATTGTGCTGCAGTTTGAGACGGAAGATGGTGTTGGCGTTGATTTCAACGGTGAAGAGTTTGTATTGACGTTGATCATTGAGAGAATGTAAGCTGCTTAATGATTTCTGCAAAGTTATAGTAGCTGTCGTAGTCCTTTATAATTGCTCCATACTTATGAAACCAGTGACTTTGGAGAGCTAGATTAATATTAGGGACATTGATATCGACGTTGGGACAATATTTCTTCATGTACTCGCTGCATTCTCGTTTGCATTGGTACTTACTCTTGTAATTAGGCTCATGACTTTTGTAATAAGATCCTGGAGAGACGATTGGGAGCATTTTTAATGAGAATATAATTTTTTTTCGGAGGATGAGCACCCTAGGTTTGGGGTCTTGAGTTTGGGGAATGGGATTTTAGTGCTAATTTGATTGTCTTGGCACGCTTTTTGCAGCTTCGCTATTTTGTGCATGATCTCTTAGGGAGTGGCTGCGATAATTTGTTTTGTCCAAGTTCAGAAACTGGAAAGTATTTTTTTTTTGGCGGGGGAACCTTGTTCCTTCAGGAAAGGTAATGGTTTGTGCAATAAGGAGGCTGCGATAATTTTTTGTCCTAGATATTCAACTTACAAACTGATGTGGGATATTAAAAGTAGAGAATTTAGAATATGGAGACGGAGTTTTTAGAGGGGCGGGGACCCTTTTTTTCCTGATCTCTTCGGGAATAATAAAAGTAATGGTTTGTGGATAATGGAGGCTGCGATTATTTTTGTCCTAGAAGCCCCCTCTTGCATACTACTATCTAATAATTTAGTATATTTCATATGATGGCAACCCTCTAGTTTCACAGGTTTAATTTTGCACTTTTGCATCCTCCTAGACCCAACTCCCTTGTGCCCATTATCTTCTCTCCTTTGCTTTGTTTTGGCCATAGACAGCCATGCACTGATTAGTCTACTTCATAAAAACTCACACAAGTTTAGGTAGGCCTACTTACTTGTAGTAGCTAAGAAAGTTAGGCCTATCTTTTAAGTTTTTTTAAACATGCTGTTCTTCATACTTACTTATTTGTAGGAGGGCCTGGGCCCTGGGGCACTTTATATACTTGTTATTATATGTCATTAGTGCTACAAGTGCTTTGAGCACTCAGTGTGCACTCTAAGAATTCAATATAAGGCAAGTGCTTGCCAACAATGTACATCAAATTGGGAGGTAGGCACCACCAACGCATGCATATCTTTCTAGGCATATATTATATGGTCCATTCTATATCATTGTAATCATTTGAATTTATATTTATATTATTTTTTTTCATAATATAATATAAGAAGTGTATATTTTTTCTCATTTAGATATAGGGCCTAGGTATTCTAAACAATCTTAACATAATATGATGTGAGAAATATATTTTTATTTCCATATTCTCATTACTTTCAATTGAGGTCTATTTGTAGTCTATTGTTTTCTTATTGTTGTCTATAATACTCATAGACTATCGATTCTGTTGTAGACCATTTTAGTGTTTTTTAATTACATAGGCCATATAACTAATATTTTATTTGTAAGTTTATCATGACTGTCACTCTATAGTCTCAGTAGGCCTATAGGGCTTATTGACTTTTTTGTAATGCTTTAATTGTAATTTGTTTGTAGCATTTGTCATTTCCTTATTAGGCCTAGCATGTAGTCTTATCTGTTTACACCAAAAAATCACTTTTATCTGTACCTCTATCTTTCAAAATAAATTTCCCACAATGTACCATGACCTTAGCTTCATGTAGCTAGCATCTCTTTAACCCTGTGATTTTGAAACTAATTCAAATATATAGTTTTAGACTTGATAGGTTTGGGTGCAACCCCCACATTAGCCCATAACATCTATGTGCATCAAAGTCACTAGAATTTGAGTCCTTAACACCTAGCAAGCAGTCAGATTAGGGTGGGTGCAGATCATACATGTGCAACCTCCCAAATCTTAGCTGGCCGTGCGACTTATTTTTTGCTCTATTTATGACTTAGTTTGCTCTCATTTGCTCTATTTTTCTCTCCCCTTTTTCCTCTTCTTCACGCCTTCCTTTTTTGTCCCTTGGTCCCCCCTTTGATTTTTTTGCACTTGGTTGATTGGTTTTTGCAACTTACCTTGCTTGGCCCTCGTTTCACCCAACCAGTTCGGCTGGGTCGGCCGGGTGTTGCGAATGTATGGTGCAGATTTTACAAAATAAGTGTTTTAGTCAAGAAAAACACAGGATATGGAAACTAGATACAATAAATGAAACAATGTTCCTGTAAATATCTGTATCCCAAACTTTTGTCTAAATAGCTCCCTATTCATAATTTTCTCTGGTTGTATTTGTCAGCTATGTTTAAACTCTACTATATATATATAGTTTAAGTGATATAAACTTTTAACATTTACAACATTTTTACTAAATTATAGTCATTTTTTATTTTTTTCTAGCTGATATTACTTCAAGTAGTATAAAACGAAAGCGAAAATTTATTTAGTCAAAAGAAGCAGTGCACAATGTCTTTGGAACAGTCAGATGAGCTGGAGCAGCAAGGGCAGCAGCAACAGCAGCAGGAGGAGGTGGAGGTGAATCAATCCGCCAATGGCGTGAATGTTGAGTCAGCTACGCACCCTGGATCCAGTGAAGCTGCTCTCGAAGCTAACGGTGGCGAATCTTCCGCCGCAGTTGTCGAAGCTACTGAAGAATCAGCCGCAGATAATAACGATTGTCCGCAGTGCGAATTGCCCAACGATCCGCAGGGTCTGCACAACCATTTGAGTAATCTGCTCACACAGTCTGTGGCCGGCTCTCTGCTTGAATTCGACGCTATGAAACGGCATTGGCAAAATTTTGGTGCCAATTTGCCTGGTTTCATTGCAACGCCCTACTGTTCTCATTGTAAGCTGCATTTTCAGGTGAGCTGCAATTGTGTTGTTTCTTTTGTACATTTTTTGCTTGGATGGATCCAGAAAGACCAGGAATAAATGACGAAGTTTTCCAAAATCCTTGACTTCGATCCTAAAGTCTCCCAGATCCTCAAATTCCATCCGCCAATCTCCCAGATCCTCAAATTCGACTCGAAAATATCACAGATCCTAAAATTACATCCGCCAATCTCCCAGATCCTCAAATTCCTCTCGGAAGTATTCCAGATCCTCAAATTCCTCTCGAAAGTATCCCAGAACCTAAAATTTTACTCGAAAGTATCACAGATCCTCAAATTCCACTCGAAAGTATCACAGATCCTCAAATTCCACTCGAAAGTATCCCAGAGCCTAAAATTTTACTCGAAAGTATCACAGATCCTCAAATTCCACTCGAAAGTATCACAGATCCTCAAATTCCACTCGAAAGTATCACAGATCCTCAAATTCCTCTCGAAAGTATCCCAGATCCTCAAATTCCACTCGAAAGTATCCCAGATCCTCAAATTCCACTCGAAAGTATCACAGATCCTCAAATTCCACTCGAAAGTATCCTAGATCCTCAAATTCCTCTCGAAAGTATCCCAGATCCTCAAATTCCACTCGAAAGTATCACAGATCCTCAAATTCCACTCGAAAGTATCCCAGATCCTCAAATTCCACTCGAAATTATCTGACATCCTGATTTTCACTCTAAATATCTCAGATCCTTAATTTCTATATAAAAATGTTTTCAAAATAATATCCAAAACCCTCTCAGATCCCACACCCGCACATTTGATCCCAATTCATCTATCTAATCCTGTACTTGTTTTCCTATCAAGGGCTTTCTTCGCTACGCAGCCCATTGTCGTGAAGCTATCGACGCCGCCGAATCCGAGGATGCGGGCGCCGCCGAGTTCGCCAGCCAGCATCAAAGCCGCTTCAACAATCTCGTGACCTTCGTTTGCAACTTCACCGACGAAAGCGTGACGGCCGAGGATCAGAAGACCCTGGCTTCTAGCTTCCTCTGCCCGGCTGGTAAGCCCAACTACGACATGTTCCAGTTGAAGATTGACTTCGTCTTCACTAACAAAGAAGCCGGAGCTGGCGGCACCACGGTGGACACCGAACCGCCTGGCCAGCCGTTATTCGCCTGCCTCGTCTGCCAGCAGCCGTTTCGCAGTCTTCGCCGACATCTAGACGACGCGCTCTGGGGCTGCAGCACGCCGATATTTCGCGGCCGGCACAATCAGATAGCGGAGTCTAGAATTGCTCATCTGCACGCCTGGCTTGGCCCTGAGTCTATGCAGCGCCTGCTGAATGTCTTCGGCAGCGGCGTCGGCGGCAGCGGCGGAGGCGGTGGCGGAGACGAATCCAACGACGCCTCCACCGAGCATTCAGCAGCAGCCATCGGAGCCAATGTGAAGACGCCCCATTGTCCAGTGTGCGGCTGTCATTTCTCCCAGCCTGTGTCCGGTTCAATTGGCGGCGGCGGCGGTGGCTGCAACCGTCTGCTGCTGCATCTGCAACACGATATCGATACGCCCGGCCATCGAGAGTTGGCCGACCAGCTGCGCGATCGGCTACTCGCATCGGATGGCCCGTTGCAGCTGACTTCAACTAGCGAGGATACCGACGCCAGCGCGCTGATTGACTGGATTGGCGAGCACTTTGCCTGCCCCCACGGCGGCTTCGATTCCAACAATGGCATCGTTGAACAGCTGCGCGCGTCGTTAGATCGACGACGCGTTGAAGTCGCCGCCGGCGCCGGCGCCAACTCGTCCAGTGGGGCCGCAATCGGGGCCGGAGTTGGTGGCCCCGGCGCTAAGCGTCCGTTTCCAGGCGGCCCCGGTGTTGGACGCAAAGTGGCTCGAATGTCTCGAGGCGGCGGTTATCCCTATCAGCAGAGCTGGGGCGGTTATCGTCGCTATTGACGCACTAAATAGACGCAATGGCCCCTGGAACATTGTTGCTTTTTTGATAATCGTGGATTTCTACATTTCTTTGCTAGTTTTGTAAACATTTGCTTAGTCTAATTCAATCTGTGTGTGTATTTTATTCGCACCCGAGATTCTGATCGTGGATGGATAATCTTTTGAGATCAATTGTTAGCTAGTCAGCTCTACTAATAAGCTATTTATTATTAGTAGTTGAAAACCCCTTAATCGGGATAATTATACTATAATCCTATTCGTTCCCTAATTTCGGACATATAGAATTCTAATTAATATAAGCAGTTTTCGAATATCGATTAGGATATCTTCTAATCAGGATTGGTAATATTCAAAGCAGGATTGGTAATATTCGAATCAGGATTGGTAATATTCGAATCAGGATTGTTAATACTCGAATCAGGATTGGTAATATTCTAATTAGGATTGATAATATTCGAATCAGGATTGTTAATATTCGAATCAGGATTGGTAATATTCGAATCAGGATTGGTAATATTCGAATCAGGATTGTTAATACTCGAATCAGGATTGGTAATATTCGAATCAGGATTGTTAATATTCGAATCAGGATTGTTAATTTTCGAATCAGGATTGTTAATATTCGAATCAGGATTGTTAATATTCGAATCAGGATTGTTAATATTCGAATCAGGATTGTTAATATTCGAATCAGGATTGGTAATACTCGAATCAGGATTGTTAATATTCGAATCAGGATTGTTAATATTCGAATCAGGATTGGTAATATTCGAATCAGGATTGGTAATATTCGAATTAAGATAGGTAATATTCTAATCTGGATAGATAATTTTCTAATCATGATTGGTAATCTTGAAACAAAAAGGAAGATTATCAACCCTATATCTTCGTTTCCCAAAATTTGCAATCCAGATCTAAGGATTGTTCAACTCATTTGACAAAAAAGAGTCTGCAACTGCTTTCGTTGTTTATTAGTCTGCTCCAACATGCAATTTCCCTTGTTATTGTTTACTCATTGTGGCACCAGTCGCTGCTGTTGTCTTACTAGAATGTGCGTCACAGTCACATTTTGTTCTTTTCTTTATTGGATTTTAACTAGTGGGTAAGATTTTTAATTCAAAATTCGTTGCTAATAATGTCAGGCTAATCTATTTGAAATATAATTGCTTATTGTGTGTTATCTTGTACCTTGCACTTTTGTTATTATGTCTTTTTGTCTTTTGTTTCGCTTAATTAGCAAATTTTAACAAGAAAAACTACATAATAGTCTTGTACTCGTAATTTTCGCTGATTGCAGCTCCTACTATTAGCAAATGCAAAAGTACAATGTTCTTTTTGAAAATGTAATGAAAGCTACTAGCAGACAATACAACTGCTGTTGTTTAAGTACAACTAAGTACTTTGAATTAGTTCAATTACTAATCCAAAAAAGTTATTGATTTCAATCCGTTAGATTTTTGTAAGAAAACGTTAATCAAATACGAAGTAGCACCAAGGAGGGGGAATTCCCCAGCGAGTTATTCAATGGTTCTGGCTGAAGGGCAGATTTTCCCATAAGCGCTAGTGTATTTCATACACGAATTAGCACTGCGCCTCATTGCGGCCTTGCCAGGCCTTCAAAGTTTATCAGCATGTCACCCGAATGTGCCTGCATCATTCCCGTCTTCGGTGGTCACCTACCTTCATCTAGACGGATTTGCTGGACCTTCAAGGGCTAGATCTGGTGAAACTAGGCCACTATGGACACCCTGACGCGAATTTCTCCAATTTCACTGATCAAGCCGAAATATTAGGCGCAGCTCAACCACAGGACACCCTCGCCTAGTCTGTCAACCAACCAGTCACCACTCAACGCTGTTAGCATTCAGCGCTGCCAAAACATTTTCAGGGGGTAGAAATTCTCCCTTGGTATAAAAACGTGCGGCAAAATGGCTTGGTAGTCCTGCTGTTAAATATTTCACACAAGCGAACCAAATACACCTTTACAATAAGGAATTGCGTGTTTATTTTTTATTTCAGCCACAAAAATACAAGCAATTAAAAAACATTTACAACAACAAATATAATCATGTGTTAAAAAATATGCTCAATAAAGCGTTGTGCATTTTAGGTGAGTGATCTATTGATCCGTTGCTATGGTAACCATATGAAATTTACATTTTAAAACAGTTTATACACATGATCGTGTACGGATTTTATTAAGAGACATTAACAAAATATTTGCCCTAAATTATTGTGCAATCTGCCAATGATGCAATATAAGTTTTTTGTTTCTTAGGAAATCGATGTGAAACAAAATAATTCCTTTTCCCTTCTGGGCCTAAGATACAATTCTTGATATTCAAATTGAATTATGATGGGGTGCAAAAAAGTTGAACAACGCAATGACTAAAATTTTATCATCCGGTTCGATTGCTTGCGTGAAACAAGACGTCAATCGTTGTACTGGTTTTTGACGTTGATATTTGTTGACCTTTCTGTCTTCTCTCCATCTCTGCGGGTTTGAGTTAGATGAGAATGAGGTTGTAGGAACTAAATGGTGGTAGTGTCTAACAGTTCTTCAACACCATCACTATAGCGTGGAACAAGTGTGTCTAACAGCTCTTTAACACCATCACTGTAACATGGAACAGCTGTGTCTAACAGTTCTTCAACACCATCACTGTTACATGGAACAGCTGTGTCTAACAGTTCTTCAACACCATCACTGTAACATAGAACAGCTGTGTCTAACTGTTCTTCAACACCACCACTGTAACATGGAACAGCTGTGTCTAACAGTTCTACAACACCACCACTGTAACATGGAACAGCTGTGTCTAACAGTTCTTCAACACCACCACTGTAACATGGAACAGCTGTGTCTAACAGTTCTTCAACACCACCACTGTAACAAGGAACAGCTGTGTCTAACTGTTCTACAACACCACCACTGTAACAAGGAACAGTTGTGTCTAACAGTTCTTCAACACCACCACTGTAACATGGAACAGCTGTGTCTAACAGTTCTACAACACCACCACTGTAACAAGGAACAGTTGTGTCTAACAGTTCTTCAACACCATCACTGTAACAAGGAACAGCTGTGTCTAACTGTTCTTCAACACCACCACTGTAACATGGAACAGCTGTGTCTAACAGTTCTTCAACACCACCACTGTAACATGGAACAGCTGTGTCTAACAGTTCTTCAACACCACCACTGTAACAAGGAACAGCTGTGTCTAACTGTTCTACAACACCACCACTGTAACATGGAACAGCTGTGTCTAACAGTTCTTCAACACCACCACTGTAACAAGGAACAGCTGTGTCTAACTGTTCTACAACACCACCACTGTAACAAGGAACAGTTGTGTCTAACAGTTCTTCAACACCACCACTGTAACATGGAACAGCTGTGTCTAACAGTTCTTCAACACCACCACTGTAACAAGGAACAGCTGTGTCTAACTGTTCTACAACACCACCACTGTAACAAGGAACAGTTGTGTCTAACAGTTCTTCAACACCACCACTGTAACATGGAACAGCTGTGTCTAACTGTTCTACAACACCACCACTGTAACAGAACCGAGTTGTATCTAACAGTTCTTCAACACCATCACTGTAACATGGAACAAGTGTGTCTAACAGTTCGCTGGCAATTGTTTTATGTGGTGGTGTCGTTTTGCATGATAAAATTTTATTTTCTTCTTGATGTCGAATGTGAAAAAATCGCATTTCTTTAAAGCACAGATTGTTTGCCTAATAGACTTTAAACAGAAAATAGCTCTGCGTTGCAGGAATATCTACAAAAACTTATTTTAATCCCACCAGTGATTAATCTCTCCTTCTGATTTATCCTCTAGCAAGAACGGGTGCTTATCCCTTTTCGATTAAGCATTTTTTATTAACGACGTCCTTCAATTTCGATTTTAATCCAGGCTTTAAGACCTTTTAATCTTACGAGTACTTTGCACGTTAGCTGCAATTTTGATTTAACTAGAGGACCTTCCTGCTTTCCGTTTAGTTAAAAAAAGTGATTGACGCAAGCAAGCGAAATCTCATCCTGTCTAACAGTTTCTCATCCTGTCTAACAGTTTCTGATCCTGTCTAACAGTTTCTCATTCTGTGATTCAATCTAACAGTTTCTCATCCTGTCTAACAGTTTCTCATCCTGTCTAACAGTTTCTGATCCTGTCTAACAGTTTTTTCATTCTGTGATTCAGTCTAACAGTTTCTCATCCTGTCTAACAGTTTCTCATTCTGTCTAACAGTTTCTCATCCTTTCTAACAGTTTCTCATCCTGTCTGACAGTTTCTCATCCTGTCTAACAGTTTCTCATTCTGTCTAACAGTTTCTCATCCTTTCTAACAGTTTCTCATCCTGTCTAACAGTTTCTCATTCTGTCTAACAGTTTCTCATCCTGTCTAACAGTTTCTCATCCTGTCTAACAGTTTCTCATCCTGTCTAACAGTTTCTCATCCAGTCTGACAGTTTCTCATCCTGTCTAACAGTTTCTCATCCTGTCTAACAGTCTCTCATCCTGTCTAACAGTTTCTCATCCTGTCTAACAGTTTCTCATCCAGTCTAACAGTTTCTCATCCTGTCTAACAGTTTCTCATCCCGTCTAACATTTTCTCATTCTGTGATTCAGTCTAACAGTTTCTCATCCTGTCTAACAGTTTCTCATCCTGTCTAACAGTTTCTCATTCTGTGATTCAGTCTAACAGTCTCTCATCCTGTCTAACAGTTTCTCATTCTGTGATTCAGTCTAACAGTCTCTCATCCTGTCTAACAGTTTCTCATTCTGTGATTCAGTCTAACAGTCTCTCATCCTGTCTAACAGTTTCTCATTCTGTGATTCAGTCTAACAGTCTCTCATCCTGTCTAACAGTTTCTCATCCAGTCTAACAGTTTCTGATCCTGTCTAATAGTCTCTCATCCTGTCTTACAGTTTCTCATTCTGTGATTCAGTCAACAGTTCTAGCGGGAGAAACAAACGATCTGTTTGCTCACCGGCTAAGAAGATGATCGCTCCTGAAGTGAGCAGAATGAAGCTTGCGAACACAATCCATGCCAGGAATTTTGTGTGGTCAACTTGCACCTTGACTCGGCGCGAGTACAGGACGCCTTCGAAACGTCCGCCGCGGCCGAACGGATGAAGGTCGCGGTCCTCCTGCTCACGCAGCATCTCCATAGCAACGGCTGAGAACCTGTTAGAGTGTGGAGGGTCGGTCATCAGTTATCTAATATGCTATTGCCTCCTGTACCTGACCAGTGTCTAACATGTTCTAGGTCAGTGTCTAACATGTTCTAGGTCAATGTCTAACATGTTCTAGGTCAGTGTCTTTCATGTTCTAGATCAGTGTCTAACATGTTCTAGGTCCGTGTCTAACATGTTCTAGGTCAGTGTCTAACATGTTCTAGGTCAATGTCTAACATGTTCTAGGTCCGTGTCTAACATGTTCTAGGTCAGTGTCTAACACGTTCTAGGTCAGTGTCTAACATGTTCTAGGTCAATGTCTAACATGTTCTAGGTCCGTGTCTAACATGTTCTAGGTCAGTGTCTAACACGTTCTAGGTCAGTGTCTTACATGTTCTAGGTCAGTGTCTTACATGTTCTAGGTCAGTGTCTTACATGCTCTAGGTCAGTGTCTAACATGTTCTAGGTCAGTGTCTAACATGTTCTAGGTCAGTGTCTTACATGTTCTAGGTCAGTGTCTAACATGTTCTAGGTCAGTGTCTAACATGTTCTAGTTCAGTGTCTAACATGTTCTAGGTCCGTGTCTAACATGTTCTAGGTCAGTGTCTAACATGTTCTAGGTCAGTGTCTAACATGTTCTAGGTCAGTGTCTAACATGTTCTAGGTCCGTGTCTAACATGTTCTAGGTCAGTGTCTAACATGTTCTAGGTCCGTGTCTAACATGTTCTAGGTCAGTGTCTAACATGTTCTAGGTCAGTGTCTAACATGTTCTAGGTCAGTGTCTAACATGTTCTAGGTCAGTGTCTAACATGTTCTAGGTCAGTGTCTAACATGTTCTAGGTCAGTGTCTAACATTTTCTAGGTCCGTGTCTAACATGTTCTAGGTCAGTGTCTAACATGTTCTAGGTCAGTGTCTAACATTTTCTAGGTCAGTGTCTAACATGTTCTAGGTCAGTGTCTAACATGTTCTAGGTCAGTGTCTAACATGTTCTAGGTCAATGTCTAACATGTTCTAGGTCAGTGTCTTACATTTTCTAGGTCAATGTCTAACATGTTCTAGGTCAGTGTCTAACATGTTCTAGGTCAGTGTCTAACATGTTCTAGGTCCGTGTCTAACATGTTCTAGGTCAATGTCTAACATGATCTAGGTCAGTGTCTAACATGTTCTAGGTCAGTGTCTAACATGTTCTAGGTCCGTGTCTAACATGTTCTAGGTCAGTGTCTAACATGTTCTAGGTCCGTGTCTAACATGTTCTAGGTCAGTGTCTAACATGTTCTAGGTCAGTGTCTAACATGTTCTAGGTCAGTGTCTAACACGTTCTAGGTCAGTGTCTAACATGTTCTAGGTCAGTGTCTAACATGTTCTAGGTCCGTGTCTAACATGTTCTAGGTCAGTGTCTAACATGTTCTAGGTCAGTGTCTAACATGTTCTAGGTCAGTGTCTAACATGTTCTAGGTCCGTGTCTAACATGTTCTAGGTCAGTGTCTAACATGTTCTAGGTCAGTGTCTAACATTTTCTAGGTCAGTGTCTAACATGTTCTAGGTCAGTGTCTAACATGTTCTAGGTCAGTGTCTAACATGTTCTAGGTCAATGTCTAACATGTTCTAGGTCAGTGTCTTACATTTTCTAGGTCAATGTCTAACATGTTCTAGGTCAGTGTCTAACATGTTCTAGGTCAGTGTCTAACATGTTCTAGGTCCGTGTCTAACATGTTCTAGGTCAATGTCTAACATGATCTAGGTCAGTGTCTAACATGTTCTAGGTCAGTGTCTAACATGTTCTAGGTCCGTGTCTAACATGTTCTAGGTCAGTGTCTAACATGTTCTAGGTCCGTGTCTAACATGTTCTAGGTCAGTGTCTAACACGTTGCCTACACAAATGTCGCAAACTGAATCAGCTAGCCTTAGCGCTACTGATCAAACCTGTCCTGCAACGGATGACGTCTTTGCGGCGGAGAAGACGATGAGCAGTGTGGTACTAGCGGCTCGCTGAGCTCATAGTTGGCAGAATTCTCTGCGGTTTTCTTTGCTGTCAACATTTCTAAACTTCTGGCTGACTATGAATTCTAGCTTGAGATCTTGGAAGCTGTCATTGACAGACTGATAAATTGAAATTAATTAAATCTGGTCTGTTCAGGGAGGCCCTATTGACAGTAGCTGTGCGTACTATCTGGTCTGTTTAAATAATTGCCTTTCACTTGCAGATGAAGGCTTGCTGAGCACAGAACAGAAGGTCTCTGCTTTCTTTTATGAAAAAGCGACTTTGCAATAAAGACAAATTTCTCAGAGCAAAAAAAACACTAACGAACGACTAAGGAAGAATTGAGCATAGTCTCAAGTTACCCCCCAACCCCAATCCCAAGGCCAGGAGGGCGAAATGAATTACTCCCTTGCCCGGACCAATCTCCAATATGGATCCCGTCTCCCTTCTACACCGCACTACAGCCAGTCACTGCTCCTGAGCAAAATATCTAACTGAGCTTTAAGCTGGGGTGCCAAACAAAATACACACACCGGGACTTACTTTGCCCAAAATACACAACCTACGCGACTGAGTGCATTTGTCCATTCCTGTGTACTGACATTTTTTAAACACTATTTTTTTTTTGAATAAAACATGCGACCTATTCCAGAGCCTTAATAGACTTAATACTTTGTGTTTAAAAACATTGGTTAAATGTTTACTGTGAGGTAATATATTATTGATACTAATTTACTAAACCTGTCCCTATCGGGTCAGGTGAATTGCCGACAGCACAGCCGCAGCTTTTGCGCGGCGCAGCTGAAGGCTGCAGCGTACGGCTGTTCAGTCCATGGACTGGGGGGACGCCACACCCACCCTCAGTTACCCCAGCTGATGCTGGTACCCATTTAGCATTCAACTGAGTGAATTGAAGCAATGCAGAGTTGAGTGTCTTGTAAAAATTCACGGAAAGGGTCACATTCACGGAAATGGTTGCATTCACGGAAAGGGTTGCATTCACGGAAATGGTTACATTCACGGAAACGGTCACATTCACGGAAATGGTCACATTCACGGAAATGGTTGCATTCACGGAAATGGTCACATTCACGGAAATGGTCACATTCATGGAAATTGTGGCATTCACGGAAATTGTGGCATTCAGAGAAATGGTTGCATTCACGGAAATGGTTGCATTCACGGAAATGGTGGCATTCACGGAAATGGTCACATTCACGGAAATGGTCACATTCACGGAAATGGTTGCATTCACGGAAATGGTCACATTCACGGAAATGGTCACATTCACGGAAATTGTGGCATTCACGGAAATTGTGGCATTCAGAGAAATGGTTGCATTCACGGAAATGGTCACATTCACGGAAATGGTTGCATTCACGGAAATGGTGGCATTCACGGAAATGGTTGCATTCACGGAAATGGTCACATTCACGGAAATGGTCACATTCACGGAAATGGTCACATTCAGAGAAATGGTGGCATTCAGAGAAATGGTCACATTCAGAGAAATGGTGGCATTCAGAGAAATGGTCACATTCACGGAAATGGTCACATTCACGGAAATGGTCACATTCACGGAAATTGTGGCATTCACGGAAATTGTGGCATTCAGAGAAATGGTTGCATTCACGGAAATGGTCACATTCACGGAAATGGTCACATTCACGGAAATGGTTGCATTCACGGAAATTGTGGCATTCACGGAAATGGTTGCATTCACGGAAATGGTCACATTCACGGAAATGGTCACATTCACGGAAATGGTCACATTCACGGAAATGGTCACATTCAGAGAAATGGTGGCATTCAGAGAAATGGTCACATTCACGGAAATGGTCACATTCAGAGAAATGGTCACATTCACGGAAATTGTGGCATTCAGAGAAATGGTCACATTCACGGAAATGGTCACATTCAGAGAAATGGTCACATTCACGGAAATGGTCACATTCAGAGAAATGGTCACATTCACGGAAATGGTCACATTCAGAGAAATGGTCACATTCACGGAAATTGTGGCATTCAGAGAAATGGTTGCATTCAGAGAAATGGTCACATTCACGGAAATTGTGGCATTCACGGAAATTGTGGCATTCAGAGAAATGGTCACATTCACGGAAATGGTCACATTCAGAGAAATGGTCACATTCACGGAAATGGTCACATTCAGAGAAATGGTCACATTCACGGAAATTGTGGCATTCAGAGAAATGGTTGCATTCAGAGAAATGGTCACATTCACGGAAATTGTGGCATTCAGAGAAATGGTAGGTCGAATTCAAAGAGTTTTTTATTTCTATGTAAATGTCAGTTTTGCTATTTTTTTCAAAAATGAAATACACTATGCCAACTCGCTACTAGCAGTAACGAGATATATTTTAACAGTTTTTTTTCATATTCTAGTTAGGCTAGCAGCTTTAAACATATACTAAAATATATTCCCGTATATATATTTTCACTTCAACCGAACTGAATAGGTATTCTAGGAGTTCTGCCTCAGTAATATATCATGCAAATGCTCTCCGAGGCGTGTATTCCTAGAAATGAGAATTTTCCCCAGTACGTGAGCTTGACCGCATTGCCCCGTCTAGATTGAAAAATTGCCAATTTACGACTTGAAATGAAACACGAAATGCTAATTTTGTTCTGTGTCTCTGGCAGAGAAATTGTTTCAAGAAAATATATTCTATGAAACTTTGCTGGACTTTAAGAGGATAATCGTATTGAAGCTGGTTAGCTTAAGACAGCCGCGCTGTTTTAAACCGCCATTTCAACAGTGTTTAGTCACTTAAACTAGAGTGGCACCATTTTAAACTAGAGTGGCACCATTTTAAACTAGAGTGGCACCATTTTAAACAGAGTGGCACCATTTTAAACAGAGTGGCACCATTTTAAACTAGAGTGGCACCATTTTAAACAGAGTGGCACCATTTTAAACAGAGTGGCACCATTTTAAACTAGAGTGGCACCATTTTAAACAGAGTGGCACTATTTTAAACAGAGTGGCACCATTTTAAACTAGAGTGGCACCATTTTAAACTAGAGTGGCACCATTTTAAACTAGAGTGGCACCATTTTAAACAGAGTGGCACTATTTTAAACAGAGTGGCACCATTTTAAACTAGAGTGGCACTGTTTTAAACAGAGTGGCACAATTTTAAACAGAGTGGCACCATTTTAAACAGAGTGGCACCATTTTAAACAGAGTGGCACTGTTTTAAACAGAGTGGCACCATTTTAAACAGAGTGGCACTATTTTAAACAGAGTGGCACCATTTTAAACAGAGTGGCACTGTTTTAAACAGAGTGGCACCATTTTAAACAGAGTGGCACTATTTTAAACAGAGTGGCACCATTTTAAACAGAGTGGCACCATTTTAAACAGAGTGGCACTGTTTTAAACAGAGTGGCACCATTTTAAACAGAGTGGCACTGTTTTAAACAGAGTGGCACCATTTTAAACAGAGTGGCACTATTTTAAACAGAGTGGCACCATTTTAAACAGAGTGGCACCATTTTAAACAGAGTGGCACTGTTTTAAACAGAGTGGCACCATTTTAAACAGAGTGGCACTATTTTAAACAGAGTGGCACCATTTTAAACAGAGTGGCACCATTTTAAACAGAGTGGCACTGTTTTAAACAGAGTGGCACCATTTTAAAAAGAGTGGTGCCGTTTTCAAAAGGATGAGCGCCGAATCGCAGAGGATGAGCGCCAAATCAAAAGAGGATGAGCGCTAAATCAAAGAGGATGAACGCCGAATCGCAGAGGATGAGCGCCAAATCAAAAGTGGATGAGCGCTAAATCAAAGAGGATGAGCGCTAAATCAAAGAGGATGAACGCCGAATCGCAGAGGATGAGCGCCAAATCAAAAGTGGATGAGCGCTAAATCAAAGAGGATGAGCGCTAAATCAAAGAGGATGAGCGCTAAATCAAAGAGGATGAGCGCTAAATCAAAGAGGATGAACGCTAAATCAAAGAGGATGAGCGCTAAATCAAAGAGGATGAGCGCTAAATCAAAGAGGATGAGCGCTAAATCAAAGAGGATGAGCGCTAAATCAAAGAGGATGAGCGCTAAATCAAAGAGGATGAGCGCTAAATCAAAGAGGATGAGCGCTAAATCAAAGAGGATGAGCGCCAAATCAAAGAGGATGAGCGCCAAATCAAAAGAGGATGAGCGCTAAATCAAAGAGGATGAACGCCGAATCGCAGAGGATGAGCGCCAAATCAAAAGTGGATGAGCGCTAAATCAAAGAGGATGAGCGCTAAATCAAAGAGGATGAGCGCTAAATCAAAGAGGATGAGCGCTAAATCAAAGAGGATGAACGCTAAATCAAAGAGGATGAGCGCTAAATCAAAGAGGATGAGCGCTAAATCAAAGAGGATGAGCGCCAAATCAAAGAGGATGAGCGCTAAATCAAAGAGGATGAGCGCTAAATCAAAGAGGATGAACGCTAAATCAAAGAGGATGAGCGCTAAATCAAAGAGGATGAGCGCTAAATCAAAGAGGATGAGCGCTAAATCAAAGAGGATGAGCGCTAAATCAAAGAGGATGAGCGCCAAATCAAAGAGGATGAGCGCTAAATCAAAGAGGATGAGCGCTAAATCAAAGAGGATGAGCGCTAAATCAAAGAGGATGAGCGCTAAATCAAAGAGGATGAGCGCCAAATCAAAGAGGATGAGCGCTAAATCAAAGAGGATGAGCGCTAAATCAAAGAGGATGAGCGCTAAATCAAAGAGGATGAGCGCTAAATCAAAGAGGATGAGCGCTAAATCAAAGAGGATGAGCCAGCTCACCCAAGAGTTTCAGCGGCCTTTTTTCGAATTCCCTTCGGGGGCAGAGGCGGCCAGCTACCAATGACGGCCTCGTGATCCGCGCCACCAGCGCCGCTGACAGACCGTCTGGCGTCGCCCAGATCTGCTGAATTTGTTCCGAAACGCGGCTCTGTCTTAACATTCTTCTTTAACAGCAATGATGACGAATCAGTCTTCGTATCGAACTGGTTAGCAATCTGATTGTTGCCGTTAATAGGCTGTTGGTTGCCTAGGCAACAATCTAGATGCATTGGGGACAGTTTTCCGCCGTGAAACTCTGGCCCGGTCGAAACTGATTGAGCGCGCGACAAATCGGTAAATCTGGCTGGACTGTCAAGGCTCAGTGGAAGCTTGAAGGATGCTGACCCGACAAGAGCGTTGTATTGGTGCTGCTTCAAAGCATTCATCACAAAGCCAACCTGTATGTTATATATAATTTCTGTTATTGCTTTGCGGCGTCCAGGCTCAGAAAAAATGCTATTTTTTCGCAGCCTACTGGTTTGTCTGCGTTTCGCCTGTGTGCGGCTGTTTAGCAAAGACCCGAAATTGGGCTTAGACAGAAACCAGCCGGTGATGCTAGGGAGAGGAAAATGACACAAAAGCTATCTTTTGGCGAAAGAATTTTCGTGTTCAAAACAAACTTTTTTCTTCTTTCTTCTGCAGCTGTTCTCTTCGTGCCTGGACTTTTCTGCTTATCCAAAAGCAACAAATATATATTGTATAAGAATACTGTTCTTCTTGCAACGATTGGAATGCCCTGGCCAGATCTTAAGAGTTGTTCGCAATAATCCCTAATCCGTGTTTGCTTGTGTCTCGCGCCTCTATACGAGCGTAAGCCGGCCGTTTCGATAATCCGCTTCGTTGGAGTCGCTCAGTCTTTGAAGTCTTTTAATTTTGCGACTTTATGCACGAGTACTCGTATGTATAGAGAGGTCCTCGCGAGTGGCAAAAGGGACGAAAAATAAGCCCGATTTAGATAGAGAGACGAGAAAGCGAAAGAGATTGTCTGCGGCCCATTGGCAGTACTCCCAGATAGGTTTTCCCCTCCACCCCATCAGACTGTCACCTTTCTCATAATGCAGTCAGGCCTGAGCTCCTCTGTCTTCACTCACTATACCAACCAAAGCCTCGGGCCGTTTGACCAGTCGCTGGACCAGCCTTATCCTCCGCCTCCGTCTTCTAGTCTAGAAAGTCGGCTACTACTGTATCCTACCAAAGGCCATAGTTCTGCAACTCACTTTCTCTCCATCTCTCTATCTAATGAAACTGGAGTAGGTAGAATATTCATTACTAGAGTAAGGGAATCTCATTCTTCCACTCCTACGCTCGGATGCACACATGCACACACACACACAGTCTCTTGATATACCCACTCTCTCCTATACTCAAAATTCGTTTTGTATTCAATCAAATATTTTGGTACCTCCTTATCTGTCTATATTGAGGGGGTCGGTGGCAGAGCGGTTAACGCGTTTGCCACTCGCACCAAGGTCCCTAAGTTCGATTCCACGGCGAGGCCACATTTATTTGGGGCGCAGCCGCGGAGAGAAGGCTTGGATGCTTGTCGTGCAATTTACGCCCTTGAAGGCCAACCTCCAAGGCACAGTTCGAGTGTACACTGCCTGACGATGAGAAAGTCAGGGCAGATGTACACACCTGTGTGAGCGTGTGCCTGCGTACGGTATCTGTGTGCGTGTGTGCTCAGGAGTCAGCGAAATGGGCAGAATTGCCTCCTCGCTGGCTGCGGGTCTAGTGTCACCAAACTATGTGTCATTGCCCGCAGCCCTCCTGCAATTATTATTATTATTATTATTATTATTATCTATCTATATTGGATCTATTGGTGCTGACAATGCGAACTTAGTTTTCTTGTGCTTCGGTTCGACAAGCTGTAAAATTGGCACCAGCATCAATAATAATAATAATAATAATAATATTAATAATAATTGCAGGAGGGCTGCTGGCAATGGCACATCATTTTGTGACACTAGACCCGCAGCCAGGGAGGAGACAATACTGCCCATTTCGCTGACTCCTGAGCACACACGCACACAGATACTGTACGCAGGCAGGCACACGCTCACACAGGTGTGTACATCTGCCCTGACTTTCTCATCGTCACAGTGAGTTTACACTCTCACTGTGCCTTGGGGGTTGGCCCTTAAGGGCGTAAATTGCACGACAAGTCCCCAAGCCTTCTCTCCGCGGCTGCGCCCCAAATGAATGTGACCTCGCCGCGGAATCGAGCTCAGGGACCTTGGTCCGAGAGGCAAGCGCGTTATATCGCTCTACCACTGACCCATGGCATCAGCATTGGCTGGGGTAGAAATTAGGGTTGGAAGCGACCCTTGTCCGCAGACTGAATTGAAGTACGCAGCCTTTTGGAAGCTTTGAAGACGCTTGTTTGGCTGAGAGCAAATAATTTGCCTCATTTTCTCGAGCCCAGTATCAATCATCTATTTGAATTATATCCGACCAGAATCAGGAATCAAGGCCATGCTCTAGACAGCATCCGCAATTCCCCTGGTACAATTTGTCCTGCCTTTCGTGTATTTCCCATCTAATTTTCTCTGATCATTATTTTTGGTAATTAGTTTTTGCTTCATCAGCGATGGAAGGATGTTATGCTTCTTAACGTGTACTAGTATTCTGTAACTTTCTCCCGATAATGTCCTTCCTGCTTTCCCTATAATTGGATTTTAAGGCTGCTCATTGCATAGAGATACACTGGATTCGAGATTTTTTTTCTAGTTAAAAAATTTTACTACTAAAAATGTCAAAAGAAAAATGAGGGTCTAGTATAAATTAGTAAATGGTCCAGTCAGACAGAGAAAAATAATCCTGGTACACAGAGGAAGAATCTGGTACACAGTGGAGAGTCTGGTAGACAGCGGTGGAGAGTCTGGTAGACAGAGGAGAGTCTGGTAGACAGAGGAGAGTCTGGTAGACAGAGGAGAGTCTGGTAGACAGAGGAGAGTCTGGTAGACAGAGGAGAGTCTGGTAGACAGAGGAGAGTCTGGTAGACAGAGGAGAGTCTGGTAGACAGAGGAGAGTCTGGTAGACAGAGGAGAGTCTGGTAGACAGAGGAGAGTCTGGTAGACAGAGGAGAGTCTGGTAGACAGAGGAGAGTCTGGTAGACAGCGGAGGAGAGTCTAGAAGACGGTGGAAAATAGTCCTGGTAGGCAGAAGAAGAGAGTTTAGTAGATTAAAGGAAAATCCAGAAACGTGCAGAAAGGGGATTTTAGTTGGAATAATTTTCCAAGATCTGTACATTTTGGTTGTACATCTGGGCCTTACTGAAATATCAGGCTTTTATTTTCTATCCAGCTTCAATGGTTCAATTTTTCTGTTGATTCCCCAAGTCTCAGCAAGATTGATACTTTCGACCTACTGGTGCTCGAGAGACTGTGTGTGACATTTTGACACTTTGTATTAAATTGCCGGAAGTGACTTTTTGGTGGATAAAAATAAGTTGCGCACAATTCTGTTGATGGGGCATGTACGAGTATAGGGGTCGTATTTTCTATTTCAGTTTAAAAAAATTTAAAGGAAACTCCCGTTCGACAGAAGCATTTCCCGTTAGACAGAAGCATTTCCCGTTAGACAGGAGCATTTCCCGTTAGACAGAAGCATTCCCTGTTAGACAGGAGCATTTCCTGTTAGACAGAAGCATTTCCTGTTAAACAGAAGCATTTCCTGTTAGACAGAAGCATTTCCTGTTAGACAGAAGCATTTCCCGTTAGACAGAAGCATTTCCTGTTAGACAGAAGCATTTCCCGTTAGACAGGAGCATTTCCTGTTAGACAGAAGCATTTCCTGTTAGACAGGAGCATTTCCCGTTAGACAGAAGCATTTCCTGTTAGACAGAAGCATTTCCTGTTAGACAGGAGCATTCCCTGTTAGACAGGAGCATTTCCTGTTAGACAGAAGCATTTCCCGTTAGACAGGAGCATTTCCCGTTAGACAGAAGCATTCCCTGTTAGACAGGAGCATTTCCTGTTAGACAGAAGCATTTCCTGTTAGACAGAAGCTGTTCCAATTTATTAAATTTGTTATGGGAATTTTTACTGGTTAAAAACAAAAATTATACCTTACTACTTTTAGTAGTTTTAAAGCAAAATTTTTTATATTAAAAAGGCGCGGCATCAAAAAAAAATAATAAACACTGACTGCAAAATAGACTAGACGGAATAGTCTGCTATTCTTCGTAATTTTCTTATGCTTACTGTAAGTAATATACTGTAATATAATCTTGGGGGAAAACAATTGTTATGATTTATAATAAGCGATAATGAAATATATTAGATCCTATTGGAGTTTAAGGCATTTAAGTGTGTTACAACAGATAAAAATAGCACAATAATGGATTATAATTGACTATATAATGTGTTATAATGCACCATAATGGATTTTAGTGGACTATTGTATTGAAACGAACTGGATTATAATAGACTATAAGGGATTATAATGGATTATAATGGATTATAATGGACTATAAGGGATTATAATGGACTATAAGGGATTATAATGGACTATAAGGGATTATAATAGACTATAAGGGATTATAATGGATTATAATGGATTATAATGGACTATAAGGGATTATAATGGACTATAAGGGATTATAATGGACTATAAAGGATTATAATGGACTATAAGGCATTATAATGGACTATAAGGGATTATAATGGACTATAAGGGATTATAATGGACTATAGAGGATTATAATGGACTAAAACGGAATATAATGGATCCTGATGGACTATAGAGGATTATAATGGATTATAATGGATTATAATGGACTGAACTGGATTATAATCGACTATAATGGATTATTATTGATTACAATGTATTATAATGGATAATAGTGGATTATAATGGACTGTACTGGATAATAGTATATTAAATTTGTCTATGATGGACGATAATGGGATTAAGGTATATTATAAAAAGGATTACAAGATACTGAGAGGGATTAAAGTCGCGGGCTAAAATGAAAATGTCATAAACTAGGTAACTTGCCTTTTATCCAGCTCTTTGCTGGTCATCTGTCCAGGAGCAATATTATAGACTCCAAGCAGTACACTGGTAGCATCGTGTCGAAGGACCCCAGCATTCTGACGTAGCAGTCGCTGGAGTCGCAGCTTGGTTTCTGGGGGCATCGCGTCCAGGCGGCTGGTTGCCCGGCCAGGCCGACGCACCGGCGCGATCGGCAGCGGCTTCAGGATGCCAGTCGGCGGAGTCGGTATTGACGATAGAGATGCACCTGTTACACTGCCCAGCAGGCTGAGTTCGGTTGACAACTGCTGCTGCTGCTGCTGTCCAGATTGCCAAGCTTTCGGTTGCACGGCTGTCGAGCCCGAAGCCGATGGTGGATGATGATATCTGAGCGGGTTGGGGTGTTGAGATGAATGCTGTCAGGTTGATGCTGCTGCTGAGTTACTTAACAGTAGAAAGAACACGTTATTTTCCTCCTGGGGAAAAACCACGGGGTATTTCAAATGCCAAACTTCAATTTCCAACTGCCACTAGCTAATCATATGATACCCTTCTGCTGTAAAGCATTCATATTGTCATAGTTTCTTCTGCGGCGGCGCGACACTATTTCATTAGCTGATGGAATTTCCATGGAATTTCCATGGAATTTCCATGTTATTTCCATAGACAGCTATTTTCAGAACGCTGGAAAATCCCATTCCAGTGATGGCTTTCAGCCAATCGGAGAGCGTGAAACAGTTCCCACGCTCTATATTTCCTAATTAGGATTTTGTGTCCGATTGGTGATTGGACAGAGGAGAGGGGAGAGTGGGGACAGAGGGAAGAGTGGGACAGAGGGGAGAGTGGGACAGAAGGGAGAGTGGGACAGGGGGAGAGTGGGAAAAGAAGGGAGATTGGTACAGAGGGGAGATTGGGACTGAGTTGAGGTGGGGGAAACAGCTGAATGATCTCTTACCCATTAGCGGACACAAGCCGGTACTGCTGCAGCTCTTGTACAAATGATTCGCTAGAATTCATCGACCCGCTAGCGCAGTCTGGTACATAGGCAGCATTTTCGTATCCGCCAATAGTATTCGTAACTGCAGCACTTTCGGCTTTGTCTGTTGGCTGCTCAAAAGAACGAGTGTCGTCGTGAAATATTGTTGCATCAGGCTGTGGATTCTCTTCCTAGAATTGAGGGTCAAAGAAAGGGATTTTAATGAGCACGTGGGTGATGACTTTGCGTGTCCCATTTCAGAGGCTTCATTCCGACGCACTAATTGGGAGTGAATCTGTCCTGATTTGCTCATTGTCAACCAGTTACTGCTGCCTTGATTAAGGTAAGTGAAGGGAGGTAAGTGAAGGGAGGAAAGTGAAGGGAGGTAAGTGAAGGGAGGTAAGTGAAGGGATGTAAGTGAAGGGAGGTAAGTGATGGAAGATAAGTGAAGGGATGTAAGTGAAGGGAGGAGAGTGACCAGGTAAGTAAAGGTAGTTAATGAAGGGAGGTAAGTGAAGGGAGGTTAGTGATGGGAGATAAGTGAAGGGAGGTAAGTGAAGGGATGTAAGTGAAGGGAGGTAAGTGATGGAAGATAAGTGAAGGGATGTAAGTGAAGGGAGGAGAGTGACCAGGTAAGTAAAGGTAGTTAATGAAGGGAGGTAAGTGAAGGGAGGTTAGTGATGGGAGATAAGTGAAGGGAGGTAAGTGAAAGGATGTAAGTGAAGGGAGGTAAGTGAAGGGATATAAGTGAAGGAATGTAAGTGAAGGTAGTTCATGAAGGGAGGTTAGTGATGGGAGGTAAGTGATGGGATGTAAGTGAAGGGAGGTAAGTGATGGGATGTAAGTGAAGGGAGGTAAGTAAAGGTAGTTAATGAAGGGAGGTAAGTGAAGGGAGGTTAGTAATAGGAGATAAGTGAAGGGAGGTAAGTGAAGGGAGGTTAGTAATAGGAGATAAGTGAAGGGAGGTAAGTGAAGGGATGTAAGTGAAGGGATGTAAGTGAAGGGATGTAAGTGAAGGGAGGTTAGTGAAGGGATGTAAGTGAAGGGATGTAAGTGAAGGGATGTAAGTGAAGGTAGTTAATGAAGGGAGGTTAGTGATGGGAGGTACTTGAAGGGAGGTTAGTGATGGGAGGTAAGTGAAGGGAGGTAAGTGAAGGGATGAAAGTGATGGGAGGTAAGTGATGGGATGTAAGTGAAGGGAGGTAAGTAAAGGTAGTTAATGAAGGGAGGTAAGTAAAGGTAGTTAATTAAGGGAGGTAAGTGATGGGATGTAAGTGAAGGGATGTAAGTGAAGGGAGGTAATGAAGGGATTTAAGTGAAGGTAGTTAATGAAGGGAGGTTAGTGATGGGATGTAAGTGAAGGGATGTAAGTGAAGGTAGTTAATGATGGGAGGTAAGTGATGGGATGTAAGTGAAGGGATGTAAGTAAAGGGAGGTAATGAAGGGATATAAGTGAAGGTAGTTAATGAAGGGAGGTAAGTGATGGGATGCAAGTGAAGGGATGTAAGTGAAGGTAGTTAATGATGGGAGGTAAGTGATGGTATGTAAGTGAAGGGATGTAAGTGAAGGGAGGTAATGAAGGGATATAAGTAAAGGTAGTTAATGAAGGGAGGTAAGTGATGGGATGTAAGTGAAGGGATGTAAGTGAAGGTAGTTAATGAAGGGAGGTAAGTGAAGGTAGTTAATGAAGGGAGGTTAGTGTTGGGATGTAAAATGAAGAGGTAAGTAAATATATTTCTCAGAAAGTTTTTATTTTTGTGTAAAATAACTTACCATTTATGTGAGAGGCAAACACTTTGACACGTTAAAAAATGCAGTTTTCAGAAATTAACAACTTGGCGTGCAAATTTTACCTCCAATTTTTTTTATCTGTTGAAGTTTACCAAAAAAATTACTTCTGTCTACATTTGGACAACAAAGAAGAATATAAGAAGATAGCGGGATCAGTTGCTGACCAATAATGAACTTGGCTGAGGATAAAAGGATGAAATTGTGAGGATAAAGGTAGGTAAGAGATGAGTTGGGGGTTTGGAGCACGGCACGAGGGGTGGGAAGGTGGATTGGTCGGGACTGGGTGTATATTTTGTAGTACTGCTAGCGGGTTAATGCATTGCGTTGCATTGCGTCTCACGCACCAAGGTAGGGAGAGACGCATGAGACGAGAGGCATTGAGAAGGCGAAGGCAGGGCGGGGGTGGGGGTTCTTTGGGACAAATTTTCTCTGTGGAAACGCGAGCTTCAATATTGTAGGTGGGGGATAGGGATTTTTGTTCGCGATGGACGGGTTAAGAGTGGCGCGGCAGAGGATGGAATGGGAGGAAATGGATTTTTGGGCCGATAGCCGAGGCTTAGCTCTCTATCTTTCCTTTCTCTTTCCCATCCCACCCGGTTCGTCCCTTTCACATCTGCGTTTTTGCTGCTTGTTTTTCAAACGTGCTTTTCAAACCCAGAGTTCTCTACCTGCGATAGGAAAAGATCCCCAGATTCTACGAAAATCATTGTCGGTGGGTCTAAAGAACTGACTATTAGAGTAACAACAGGAGTGACGATTAGAGTGACAATAAGAGTGACGATTGGAGTGACAACAAGAGTGACGATTGGAGTGACAACAAGAGTGACGATTGGAGTGACAACAAGAGTGACGATTGGAGTGAAAACAAGAGTGACGATTGGAGTGAAAACAAGAGTGACGATTAGAGTGACAATAAGAGTGACGATTGGAGTGACAAAAAGAGTGATGATTGGAATGACAACAAGAGTGACGATTGGAGTGACAACAAGCGTGACGATTGGAGTGACAATACGAGTGGGGTGAGAATTTAAATAAAGTTTAAAAGATTGAAAATTCAAGTGACTCAAAGTAAGCGACAAAAGTACAGGAGTGAACTTTCGAAAGTAAATCGGAAATGAATCGGTAATTCCGAACTCAGAAACTCAATTTGAGGAACATTCTTTTGTCCCCTTAATGCCGACCATATCTAGATCCGGATAAATGTTGAGAATTATCGCCGGACAAGAATTTTTCGATCAAACTAATGGTCCCGCAATATTTTTCAAAAGGGAACAATTAATGAAAGCAACTGGAAATCTAATTAGACTTGACGAAAGCTATGAAAAATGCCAATATTATGCTTCCGCAAAATGTTCAGTCATGGTAGTAAAAGTACGAACCCTGGTTAATGGACCAAACAACTGGGATTTTACAAAAAAATAAGAAGCCCTACAGCAAATGATTGTTTTCTGCAGGTTTCTATTTTTTCGGATAAACTGAGTATTGGGATTAATCGAGGCGAACCTCGAGAGGCTTTTGCACGCCGACTCAGATTACAATAACGAAGGGGTGTGGCATGTTTCATAATTCCTCTTGACTAGAAAATGCGCTGTGCTCTTTGCAGTTTCACGTTTTGTATCCTCAGGTTTTATCTTCCACCGCCAGGAAACCACGCCCAAAGTGCTGCTCATCGTACATTTTCTACACTTGCTAGTCGTAAAAATGAAGGTTTTGCTATAAAAGCTGTAATATCCTAAACGCTTACTATAAGTAGTAAACTCGAAAAATAGGAAATGTTTCAGCTGTAGGTGAATATTTTTTCAAAGTCTGGTGCGCTTAAAAGCAGGTGTGTTAAGTCACAATTACAATTATGTTTATTAGTTAAATTTATTCGGCAAGCAGTTTAGATGTTGCCATTGTGAACTGAAAAAGCAAAATGAAACCGAGCGACTCGAATTTCTAGATTGACACGCAAGAGGGATTTTGTCTTTTTGTGTTGAAGTGTCAAAGTCTTAAGACGAAAGCTTCCTAGGTGTGATAGTGGACTGTCTTTCAAAAAGTTACAAAAAACTTATACGACACGACGGAGCAAAGGGATGGGGTGGGTGTTGAGAACGGCAAGTTAGAATACATAATTCGATACTTCGATACTTAGACATCAAAGCCATCACGGATACGGCTCTATTGCGTACCAGTGTTACCAAGTCATTATTTCCACATTTACTTTTCTTCTTCCTCCTCGTCAGCGTCCTCTTCTTCCTCGTCGTCATCTTCTCCTTCGGCGGCTTTGTTTGCGCGCCGTTTCCACATCTCAATGTGCGCCTCAACATTGTTGCGCAGAGTGCTGTTGGCCTTGACAACAAAGATATTGTCGCCATTCTGCAGGCCCATTGCCTCAGGTGTGGTGTTAAAGCTGACCTGGTGATGCGGAATTGAGTTCCTGTTTCGCACACCTCCAACTAGCATGTCGCCAAAGAAGCCATCGGTGGAGAACACAATGTCCGGATCTGTGTCGAGTCCCATGCGAGACAGAAAAGCCAGAAGCGGGTACTTCATTGGAGCATCGATTTGCATCTTGAAGCGCAATTTGACGGTCCACCTATCCAGGACATTATCCGTGAACAGATCGACCGAGGCGCAGTTTGTCTTTTCATCATAGACCATGAATTCCCAGGAAACGCGTCGAACGCGAAAGTAAAGAAAAATCCATCTGGATAGGCCCCGACGCATCATGATTTTGGCTCCGGCTCGACGGGCGCAGGTCTGCGCCACATCGTCGGCACTGTTGTTCTTGTCGCACCACTGGAACAGGCTGTTGCTCGAGTTGGCTAAATCGTCGTCTTCTTCGTCGCTATCGCTTTCAGCGAAGGTGCCACGCGGCACAGGTCCGAGAATACGACCTCGCATAGCCTGAACCGACGAAAGAGATCGAGTGGTTGTTCCTGATACAAGAACTTTTTACTGTCTTCCTATGGTCCATTTTATGATAGCTTGCTAGAGTCAATTAAAATTTATTGTTGACATATTCACCTGAAACTCGGTGTTGAAAGACTTCGGATTAAGCGGCATTCCGGCGATGCCAAATCGACCTCTCACAACGTACTGCCTGTTGTCAAACAATTCGTCTCCGTAGGCCAGCCTCATGTGAGTCTCCATCAGTTTTTTATTGCTGGGCTGCCTCTGACGCCTTTGCGGCAGTCGCTTCTGCATCAGCGGCAGGTTCGCTCCAGCTGCAGAGTTGTTGTGACTGCTCGGCGCGAAGTCGATGTTGCTAAGCCTAGTTTTTGTTGTAAGCGGATGTTTGCCGTGCAGATACGATTCGCGCTGCATTTTCTCCTTCTGCTTCTTGTCGAATTCGTCTAACACGCAGAAGTTGTATAGAGGACGCGGCTTACGCAGATCGATAACCGAATAGCTATCGTCCAGGCGACCGTGAGGGGCATGGCCCCGGATCATAACTTGGTTCATATTTTTCTTGATACCTTAACTGCGTACTTAGAGTTAAACTATTTTTATGGGTGTAAATTCTTTTATTCTGATTAAAAGTTTTTCCCTTTGCGATAGCTGCGGCTTTACTCAATAGCCATAAACAAAAATTCGGTTCGAGGCAGTGGCGGTGAAAGGTTTCTTGTAAGCTTTCACCATAGACTATCGGAACTCTGCACTTTTCTGACCCGAGTGAAACGACCAAGCCGAGCTTTGTAAGCTAACCTCGTAAAAGACGCCAGAGAATGACAAAACAAAAACCAAAGAAAAATTGTGCTTTTAGATACGACTTTTAAAGGAAAATTAAAATGATTATTTAATCCCCACCTTGGCCCGGCCTATTGGCTATTAATTCTGTTTATGTAAATAATAAACACCGTTTAATTCACATTCACATCCTCGGCTGCAATCAATGGTCCTCGCTACGCTCGCATCGAGACCATTAAACGCAGCCTCGAACATTCTAACTATAGACCATGATGAATTAAACGGCGTTTATCATATATGAAATTCTATTGCTTATTTTTCGGGGGCATCCCATCTGATTGATAGACATATAGGTTTAGACCATTTGATTCCGACCATAGACAAAAAAAATAAATTTCTCACGAAGATACAGTAACGAAGCAGCCAGTCAGTCAGGGTGGCAAAACGTAAAAGCCGAATTCAAAGTTCACTTCAATGTTCCATATAATGCTCCTTATTTCGAGGAGATTATATGATATAATACCCTAGTTTTTGTCAAATAATCTCACCAAAAATCACCATAGACAACACATTCCCGGCTCAGAATAGTACAATTTTTAACGATTAAATAAGCAATCGTATTTTATTTGTTATTTAATCGGCCTAGGCCGTTAAATCATTTAACGGCCTAGGCCGATAAACATATAGTCTATGGTCACAGTTGCTGCTGTAAACAGTTTTAGTAGTGCAATCTCGTGAGCCGGGCCAAGCTTTAGGATTAAATACTATAATACCCCCCTTATTATATTATATATTATATTATACTATAATATAGTATAATACTATAATACTATAAATACTATAATACTTAAATACTAAAATCATTGTCTATGGCCTAGGAACGGCTTCGGACTGCGCTTCTGGGCCTCTCGGCTTCGCCTCGGCCTAGAAACGCGTCCTCAGCCGTTCCTAGGCCAAAGAACCGAGATCAGGGGGGTATTTATTATTCTATACTTAATGATAAACGTATATTACACAAAAATGTATCAGATCTCACTGAAATATATCCTGTTTTTTGTTTAAATAAATAACAAATAATTTAAACTCACGTGAACAAGCGCAAAGATGACTGATTGAATTGCCGAATGGCTTGCAGAAGACATGTACAATCAAAATTAGGGAATTTACTTGTTTTTTTTCAAAGACTAATTTGATCTATTTAGGCGGCACAACGACTTCTGTGCTAGTCAAAGTCATCAAGTTTATATATGAAGACTGTCAGATTATACTTTTCGCAAATGCTTGCGTGTCACTATTCATTTGATCCTTTTGGGATATGCATTAACTAAAACGCGATGTGAATGTGTCGGTCGTTCACTGAAGTTTCGTTCACTCTCTGACTGTATGCGTCTCATCTTTCTAAAAAAGACATGTCGCAAAGTTGCTGCTGCACGCGAGAAGACAGCAGGTGAGTAGTTCTGGTACAGTGCTCACCTGTTTTGTGCGGATTTGCTATGAATTTTGGAAAAATGTCCGATTGAAAATGTCAGTGAAACTGGCCGCTCTAATTTTAATCATCTCGATTCGAAGGCTACAAAGGCATGCATGTCACTATTGGTTTTGACAATCAATATGAGAAGATGGACAATCAAAATGAAGACAGCCATAGATCTGCATGCAGCAGCTCAGCTCAGCTTCGCAGCAGCTGCGGCTTAGGCCACAGACTTTTGACGATCGAAATGATAATTGGACAATCAAAATGGCAACGCTCGGCTAGTGTAGCGAGGCAGCACCATGGAGGAAAGAATAGAATGGCACACCGGTCAAGGACGCAGCAATAATCCTTCAGCTGTCAAATTCAACTGCTCATCGCATCGTGATGAGCAGTACAGGAATGAGGGAAGGATGGACGGTATGCCTCGTGGAGGCCGAAAAGAAGCAAGGTGCAAGGTGGATGAGGAGATTCGTGAATTTCTGGAAGCAGAGGTGAACCGCAACCCGTTCCTCACCCTGAGCGAGATGGCACAGCGGGTCAACAACCATTTCCCCGACAAACTGGACATCTCGTACAGAACTGTGGACAGAATTCTACAGGAGTTCTGAACCCATGCTGCTGTTAAAATTTAAATGTTAAATTTTCGTTCAAATAAACGTGCATACTGCTCCCGTTGCCAGTTTGATTGTCCAATTATCATTTCGATCGTCAAAAGTCTGTGGCCTAAGCCGCAGCTGCTGCGAAGCTGAGCTGAGCTGCTGCATGCAGATCTATGGCTGTCTTCATTTTGATTGTCCATCTTCTCATATTGATTGTCAAAACCAATATATATAGTTGTTTCCTCAGTCGGCAAAAGCTATCACGTCTGCTCACATTTTTCTAACAATGCTTTTGGACAATTACGTCTGCAAGTACTACTGCTGCTGCAAATGATAAGGAGTGTGTGTGGAGTTTGAAGCCCAGTAGAACTTAATTGGAAATCTGAAGTAAGGAGGTCCTGAGTTCGTATCCCAGCTTAAGAGATGCTATTTGTATCTGAAGCAAGACAATTAAGTCAACTATTTCCTAGTGCATCCTTTCACCCAGCTGTAAAAATTGATACCAGCATTGGTACCAGCAAGGACAAAATGCAGCTGTACATGTGTTGGTGCATGCCCTTTTATCTATCTGTCTAAAACCCATCTGATTGCAATGAGAATAACAAAGCAGAGTACAGTATTTTATCAAGTAAATAGGAAACATTTATAACATAAAATGTGTGAGCATTTTTATCTCAGTATATATTCAATAAAAATTGTATTTAATTCATAATCAGATCAGTTATCAATAACAGATAGAACTGAACATAGCTTTATTGTACCTCATTTTAATTCGGCGCTGATAATATATGCATATGGGGGTGGCTTGTGTGCTTTTTACTCATTACTTTAGCGTGCGTATATGCTGTGTACTTTTTAATGCCTGCTTTTCAAACAAACAAACAACCAAACAAACAAGCAAAAAAGTAAGAAATAAACAAACAAAAGCAAAGAAAGCAAGCAACGAAAACATGTTAAGTTCAAATTACACATTTTAATTTACTTCATATATACGTGATTTTGAGTAAAACAAATTGTCCAATTGTTACAATTGCATCTAATCGTATTTTTTCGATAATTATCAATTCAGTAGAGTAAATTCATTCATTAAAAAAAACTTCAAGCCTATATAGCATATATCGAGATATGACTGGGAGATAAAAAGTTGCAGCATTATAGCAATTGTTTGACTAATGTCCAAAAACTGCTTTGATAAAAAATGATCACAGACTACAACGTGACGAAATATTATAATTAAGTGCCTTATAAAATTGCGCTAGTTAAATATAGTGTGTACATGTATTTATGGCATACATAGCACAGAATTTGTCAAGACAAGCATTCGATCTTCTTGCCTCATAACTAAATATTTTAATTAATATAATTAATAAAGGGATCTGTATGAAAACGACTATCTAAATAATTTTACTTACTTTCTTAAATTATAAAAACTACTTCTAAAGTGTTGGTTATTCAGAGAGCTTTGAAGCATTGAAGATCAAGAATGACAAGATACAGTATTTGTAGGTAAGTATTGTGTATTCGATAATATAAAGTATATATATACAGGGAGAAAGCAATAGCCAGCAATAGCTAGCACGCGCTCTACTTTAAGCTGGCCACTACACGCAACGTAAATATAATATTGATTTTGAAAAACAATTATTGTAAAATTCAATATTTCGTTTGAGTGAATGCCATTCAAGCTACTCGCCAGTAGAGTGTTTAGCGCATGCACTAAATTGGTTTTATAGAGAAAAGAGAAGAGAAAAGGATTATGCAAAATAGAAGCGATTTAATACCAGGTTAAATTAACGATTAACGTTTAAAATTTTGAACAAGATCAAATTTTTGTAGCGACATCGTTCAGCATTCAGCGAGGCAGCAATAGTGTTTCAATTTGACATGAACAGCTAATAATGTGTAGCACACTGTTTAAATAGATTAAGACAGGTCATTGCTGTTTGAGCAAGCATTGTGAGGCTGCTACGATATCCTAATATTTAGTTGCTTCGACTATGATAGTTTTGTAGGCCAACCAGACAGAGATGATAAATAGGCTTTGGAGTCGTTTGACAGCTAGCTACTATATATCAATTGAAATTTACTTAGCTTTTTTATACTCTTGCAGTCTATTGCGCATCAATTTTTGCTTCAAAAAGCCAGGGGCTGTGGTTCATACAAAGCCGAGAATACCCTCGGCTAGTCTGACCTAGCCTGAGCTTCAGCTGAGACTGGCCATCCGAAAATAGTCAGAATCAGGCAGGCGTGATGGAAAAAAGAAGGAATATATCTGACTATAGATCGACGCGAGTGGAGGGATAGAGGGTCTGGGGGAGTTAACTTCTCTGCCATCTCACCATGGCCTGACCGATTCCCGTTTTAGTCCTAATGCATTTGCATATTCGCAATTTGCAATTTATTGAAGCGCAACTGTCTGTCGCGCAGATGTGGTGGGAGGAGGGGTCCTAGCCTGGCCTTGCCCCCCCGGATTAATCAGTGAGAGAGGAGACCGGGAGAGACTGGGCAGCCAGATAGCAGCAAATCCTCTTTAGCCTTTCTTTCTTTTCCTTCTTTTAAAGCCGTCCTTGCCTCCCCGGAGGCCGAAAAACTGTCAGGATTGAAGGAGGTCAGCTGGCTTGGCCTAGGGGGGGGCATTTGCAAAGATGGGGACTGAAGGCGAGGGCGCCTAAGGAAAATTTGCTCCTCCCACCGTCTCAACTGTCGCCCTCAGTTCTGAGCAGTTTGTACCAGCCTTGCACGGCCTTCTTGGAGTTTTTAGGCACGCTCTCGATGTCCTCCAGAAAGATGACAGCCTCACCGATGCGTCTGTCGTTTTTAAGTCCCACCTTGCAGGCCCAGAGACCCAGCTGAAGCAGCATGCCGTCTAGTCTAGAGCTGAAGACGAAAGTTTCAGCAAATGTGGCGCCGTCACTCATGTACTTTTGCACCTTGGTGCGGCGTTTCATTGCTTTGGAAAGAAACTGATCGCCATAGAGGAGGCAGAGCTTGCAAAAAATGTCAGTGATTGGCTGCCCGCCAGGTATAAGGTTGCGGCACTGCTTTACTGTCACCTGGAGATTGCTTTCACCGGCAATTTTGCGCAGGATCAGGTATAGCTCCCCAGCCACTAAGCTGTCGTCGGGAAGGTCGCCTGAAAAGAAGAGAAAAAGTGGTTTCTGCTAGATGTGAAACTTTCTAGGCTTCTTTTTTTACGAAAAGGCCATTTGTGACGACTCTACTCTCTCGTACCAATCTCGGAGACAAATTTAATTTTCGACAGGGATTTTTGTCTATAAATTAAAACTCTTTGAAACACTTTATCATAAAAGTAAAAATAGACCTGGTACATGCAGAGAAATGACACTAAACCTATCTGGCCGGAAGGACAGCAAGTGGTACAGCTGCAGCTTCTGATAACAGCTGTTATCGAAAAGCAGCAAACAGCTGTTCAGTCCATGGACTAAGGTCCGCCGGCGCCTGGACCCTCGCATATTTCTAAGCCCAGTTGTCATTATCGGGCTGTGTACACTCTCACTATACTCGTACCGTTAAGGGCGTTGACTGCACGACTAGCTCCCTAAAGCCTTCTCTCTGCGTCTGCGCCCCATATGAAAGTGGCCTCGCCACGGAGTCGAGCTCCTTGGTGCGAGCTACTACCACTCACTGCCAATTATATAACACAAATAATACACAGGTTTATTTTACACGTTGCTTTAGAAGAAGATAAATGCGTAAAAAAGCAGTTCTGACCTCCTCTCTCAGTCTTCAACTCGTCGTTCATCAGCAAGAGCTGACCAGGTCCAAGCCAACGGCGCACCACTTCTCGTTGGTCCTCGGTCAGGAAGTCGGTATTGACGCTGGAAGAGTTGCTAGATTTGCTTTCAACTGTATCGCATCTAGTCAGCATCCACTGCTGTTGCTGTTGTTGCTGCTGCTGTTTCTCTTGGCCTGTCCAATGTCCCGCTGTAGAGTTTCCCGCTGTAAGTGAAAGTAAAAGTTGCACAAAATGATTGGAAAAGCTTTCTTGTTAGTTCACGCTAGCATTAATCCGGCTCTGGCTCAAAGCATGACTTTTATACTCGAAGGCTTTGGCTAGCATATGTTAGTCTCTCGAAAATTTCTCGAGTCATTAACTCTTTAACTACGGACTTAGCATAGCAGAAGTTTCGAATCCACGGTGAGATCACAGTAATTCGAGGTAGAGCTTCGGAGCGAAGGCTTGAGGCCTTTAGGTTAGAAGTTTAATCAATGCTGCTTCGAGTCGAGGCTGAGTTTTCTCTCATTTCTAAAGTACGAAGGACGACTAAAGTAACGCATTCGAGAACTCGTGTTTTACGAGTGTAAGAAAATGTTCGTAAACAATTCATTCAAACTCACTCTGATGTTGTTGCTGTTGATGTTTCTGATGCTGCTGCTGTAGAGTCAAGTCCTCTGTCACCTGGATCTTTGGCACAGGGTTGTAGCCGCTCGAATCAAACGCCTCTAAAATGCATTCGACGCGTGGGTGGAACCGACGGAGAAAGCAGCGAAATGAGACGCTAAAGATGGATGAACTCAAACGCGTCTCAATTTAATTAATGGCAATAAATTTTTCTCAACAGGTGAGAAAATCCAAATATTTAGAATGTTTTACAGACTATTCGTTTAGCAAATTTTTCTGATGGCATTCTATTGATAAGTTTAGAAATTAAAGAAAACATTTGAAGGTCAGTCAGCTACTCGGGTTTCAAGTAAGATTTGTCTTCCGTGGATTTGAGAGACAATGCGTTATGCAAGGTCAGTTGTAAAACTTCCGGGTTTCGTTTGTTGAATTTCGTTGCGAGAAAAAAATCAAAGCATTTAAATGCCAAGCTGTTAAGTATTTGACTTTAATTCTGGAATATATGAAGATGCCCCTGATAAAATAGATCGAATGAAGCGTTTGAAAGGTCTTGATTGATTAATTTGTACATCGGTTTTTAGTTTTTTGTTAGAATGAAACAGTTGCTCTGGGTTTGGTTATATTGCATTTGCATCTACATATTAATTAATGATGATACATAAATTTTATAATAAATCAAAAAGGTTATCGGGCAGGTGTTATGATCTAATGGGTCTTTCTTAACCAGAATCTGTGGATACCAAACCGATTAATTGTAACCAATTTTAAGTAACGTAGAAAAGAGAAAAATGACAAACTGTTTTGTTATGACTGAGAAACTAGCATGTGAATAAAACGCCACTAGATACCGCTTCTTAGTAATCTAGACATTGTCAAGTTTATCTTAGGCTGAGCGCCAGAACTTTAATACTATGAAGTTCTGTTAGCGGTCTTACCGAATTGAACTCTATTTGAAACTTGTGTTATTGTTCTGCTCAAATTTCTTTGAGTCCAATCAAAAAGCAGATCCATGTTGTTGAGAGCCTGGGTGAATAATTATGATATACACGGTATTGTTGTTGGCAAATTAAACGGGACACACCATCACAGCAAAAAAACTGGTTAGGCAAGAAAAATGGCTTATCTTGTGTTAGAATTAAGTGAATGAAAAAATGAAGTTTAGCTCAACATGCAACAAACAACTTAGGGTATAAATGTATCAAATATTTGCAACCGTAAAATGTAAATTAGTGCAATCAATAAAAACTGGTACCGTGAAGTCACATTTTAGAAGGAATTATAATTTGGGGATATGTCTTTAATCATAGGCAGCTTTGGGTTCCAAACGTGAGGCAACCACCATGCAGTGAATGCGGGCAGACGCTCACACAAACACACATTAATTCTTAGTCCTCCTCATTATGGCTTCCAGTTATTTCGTAAATTTTGGCACGTATACGATTGGATGCGATTCGCGTTTTTAAGCATGTTTTGTGAGTGCCGCCAAATTCCCTGAGCCCATAAATATGGGGTGGAGTCATGTAGAGAAGACTTATAGAAGGATTATCATAAAAATTACGTCAGTGAAGGCCAACAATGTACAGTGAGAGTGTACAAGGGGCCGGTGGCAGAGCGGTTAACGCTTTTGCCTCTCGCACCAAGGTCCCTAAGTTCGATTCCACGGCGAGGCCGCATTTATTTGGGGCGCAGCCGCGGAAAGAAAACATTGGGGGCTTTTCATGCAATTTACGCCCCTGAGGGCCAACCTCCAAGGCACAGTGAAGTGTAAACTGCCTGGCGATGAGAAAGTCAGGGCAGATGTACACACCTGAGTGCGTGTGTGCTCAGGAGTCAGCGAAATGAGCAGAATTGCCTCCTCGCTGGCTGTGGGTCTAGTGTCGTAAAAAATTACGACAAACACTCTTGCAAATGCTCGAAAATGCACATAGTCCTCCATAGATTATCAAGACTAAAAAACATATAGCAAAGCGTTTTGCATTCCAAGAAGTGAAATTTCACTGACAGCTTCGAGTAATATTTTCAGAGTTTATCAACGCTAATGGTTTTGCAGTTTCGCATAAGTAGTTGGAGCCACAGCAAAATTAGTTAAAGAATGATGCTTCGGATCAAGCAGCAGGAACTCCACTGGTGTGTGGTCTTACCAGAGAAAAAATTCACCGCTCACTTGCAGAAAGCTGTTTGGCATTCAAGGCGTCACTTTAGCTTATTTTGAGCTGCAGGTGTGTTTTTTGTTTTTGTTTGTTTAAGTGCGTTCCAGTGACTAGACAATACTTCACAAGATGACAACTTTGCTCGAGCGAACACCTATCAGCAAGAATAACAGCAATGGAGTACAAACTTAATTTAAAGATTTTTCTAACCAATTCAACATCGAAAGACAAACAAAATCAAATTGGGAGAGATAACAAACCTCTCGATGATGAATATCAACAACAATGACAACAACATTGGCCTTATTAAAAATGATCAATTTTTAAAGAGTGCATTAGCTTGTTACGAACTAAAATTTTCTGATTTTGTAATCAGTCGTGTTTTTTTATTAATTTCAAACTATCTGCCTGTCATTAGATTCCTCGTGACTTCAGATTCCGAATTTATATTTCTTTGAATGACGAGCTAGATAAGTTAATGCATCAATTTTAAGCACGACCAATGGTCAAAATCAAAGTTAAGCTTTAAACCCTGTTCTTCACAGTTATTATTCAAACAAAAATAGAAAAAGGGAATATAATAATACTATTAATATAGTATGATATAAAGCGACTAGTTTTCTAGTTTAAGCGCTACTTCTGAAAGCAATATTAAAGAAATTTGACACAGCATGACATGACTTAACGATGAAAATACTGCGAAACGTGTAACAGGAGTATGAAAAACAACTAGATCCTATAAACTAAACTATTGTATAGCAAATAGAAGTAGGTCGTGCATTTCGTATCGAAAATTCTGTGTTGGAATGAAAAGACCAGTTACAACAAGACAAGATCGAATTGCAAATCATAAGTGCATATTCAAGAAATTGACACTCACCTCTGGAATTTCCCTGTCGACTATGCTGGCTGTCCTTCTGCAATTGTCGCCCACTGTGATTTTCCTGTGTCATGGGAAAATATCGGGAATGAATTAAAGGATTGTGTTCATTGTTTTCCGGTGTGAAGGTTTAATAGGAGGCTTGGTATCGTACTTATATATTTATTTTATTAGCATACAGTGTAACTGAGACTTTACTGTCAGCTAATTCGTAATTTTTCCTGTGTGACTATATAATTTTTCTTGAGTTTGTTGTCAAGTCTTTGGTCGAGTTCATGGTCTAGTCTTTGGTCGAGTTCATGGTCTAGTCTTTGGTCGAGTTCATGGTCTAGTCTTTGGTCAATTTCATGGTCTAGTCTTTGGTCGAGTTCATGGTCTAGTCTTTGGTCAATTTCATGGTCTAGTCTTTGGTCGAGTTCATGGTCAAGTCTTTGGTCGAGTTCATGGTCTAGTCTTTGGTCGAGTTCATGGTCTAGTCTTTGGTCAATTTCATGGTCAAGTCTTTGGTCAATTTCATGGTCAAGTCTTTGGTCTAGAAATGACTAATTTCTGGCCGAGTAAATTGTGTAATCCAGCTTGACTTAATGGTGTGTCTCATCTTTCACGAGGTAAATATTGAGCATAGAATAAATATTGCACAAGAGCCAAGTAAAATATCTGGAAATCCTCACTGTGGATGGTCTGTGAAATTAGAGCGAAACGAAGACTCAATTATCGTCCTAATGGGTTTTTAAAACTGCCGATTATCTATTCTTGCTTAGTGCACAAGAGACAGCCGCAGTACATAAGCCCAGGTCCTAAGCAGAGCAATTATACTGCTTCGCAATGTCTAGCCTCCCATCCGGGATGGATCGAAGCATTCCAGCAGCACAAAGACAGCTCAACTAAGCTCAGCTAAAGCTGATCAAAAGCTTGCAAAGACAAGGAAATCCGATGTCAGATTCTCTGCAGCCGAGACATAAAAGAGGTGAGTCGCTGCTTTGTGTGCCTCCTATCATTTCTCTCCATCCTTCCTGCTTCAGTGATCCGCGCATTACTTCAAGTCTGGTCTGGTCTCTGTTGTCTTGTTCAGAGTTCATTTTGCTTGCAGTGAATCCTACAGAGCGATTGCGACTAGCTCTTGTCGCTTTTTTGCATCTCTTTAAAGACTACAATTCCTGGCTAGGCAATTGTTTAGTGTGGCTAATGAGACACGGAAAGCGTCCTTATTAGCTGTAGGAAATAGAAAGACAAAGATGTAAAGAGAGTGCAGGAGAAACGAAAGTTTTAAGTCATTGTTGCGCCACAGCATGTCACGATATGCCTCAAGAAATGTTTTCCTACATTTTTAGACGCTTTTTGGTCGTTTACTGAGTCATTTACTGAGCAGCGCTCATATTTGAAATAATATATTCACAAAAAACTGGTCTATTTCCGATCACATTTACATCCTTTCTTCACACTGAATAACTTTCCAATACCCCACAATAGACATCCTGCCCTGCCCCGTCCAATACCCTACACTCCTGCAGTGTATTACCTGCCCCGCCCGTGTAAACACCTGTGCATCCGTTTCGCGATGCTTCAGAATGCTTCGCGGTGCTTCAGTACAGAAGTTTCGCGAATTAAGGTCACTACACATCCAGTGTTTCTCACCTTGCTAGAAGACGAGTGCCCTGTTGCACCCTGCTGCGCAGCGTTGGAACCGCCGGCGAGTTGAGGCGGTGTTGGCATTTCCTTCTCGTGAGAGTACAATGTGAACCAGTGCAGCTTGTTGTCCAGTACTTTGCGCTCTGTTGGTGTCCGATTTGAATTGGGGAATTCAAAATGTTGTTGCAATTCGTAAGTTTTTACAGTTATTGGTGGCTATGAATATCGTTCAAGAGTATACATATCTCCTTTAACGGAATCGTCTGCCCACAAAGTTAGCCTACAAAAAACCCAATTTAAAAGCATTACTCTCTCTTTCGATAACAAATTGCGAAAAAATATGAAATAATTGGTCGATCAAAGCAAGGCTCTCGGCTCGGTAAAGTACACATCTAATGGTTAACACTACACTAGATACTATTCATAGTTTTGATCGAATACTAAGAAAACTAACCAGTTGAAGTCTAAATGGGTTATACTGCATACGTTTTTACGAAACAATAAGCTCATAACAAATAAACAAACTAAATAGAAAATACGCAAGCATTGGTTTTTGCAGGTGTGTGTGTACCAGCTTACTTGACTGGAGGCTACAAAAAATGTTGATTGTTTGATCATTTTTCTACGTCATACGTTAAGTGCCATTGTGCAAAGAGTTTAGAAAAAATCTCAGATAGAAAGTAAAGCCAACTTATAGTTTGTGCATGCATATTGCTACAAATGCAAAAGGAAATGAAATTACAGTGCTTGTTGATCTCATTGCTCAGGTTTAGTTTGCTAGCTTGTTTGTTTTATCGCTTGAGTTGTGTCCTTTAAGAATTGCATCGTGGTATTCAACTAGAAACTAGACTATAGCAACTAATGCAACATACAAACAGTCGCCTGAAAGGTAAATGTAAGATTGCTAGGCGATTAAGAAGTTCAAGAAAGAAAGCGAGACTAGATTAGGATTTGCGCACAAAAGGCATCCAAGAGTCACGGATAGAAAGGCAACAAAAGAAAGTAGAGAACACTGAATGTTTTGGCTTTGGTTTTTCGCTCATCCATCAGCTTCTAGACACTCTAGACATTTCTACCTAGCCGAACTGCGCATCGGCCCATGAAATCGTTGGTCTTCAGCCGGTCGTAGTCCCAAACCGACACGTCGAGCCAGCGACGCCGCAGTTCCTTTTTTGGCACGTCCATGAACACCACAGTCTGCTGCCAGTCAGGCTCCAGCGTGTTGGACATGTACTTCGTCTGGCGAATGAGGTCCTGACTGGAATCGGATTTCATCGAGTTTTATCAAATAATCGCCTAATTTGATCTTGTTTTATTAAAAAGCGTCTAGTTTGATCTAACTTTATCAAAAGGCGTCTAATTTGATTTAATTTTATCAAGTAAGCGCTTACCTTTCGTTGGGATCAGGCATCAATCGAATCTTTACAAACGGATCGGCAAGACCGTTAAGGTCCATTGGCTGCAGGCCACGCGCCTGGGACACGTGAACCGTTAGACTCGAGTCATACTCGTCAAACTGAAGCTGAAGCGCTATCTCGCCGGCCATTTGCCAGTGCGGATCCCCAGGTTCATGTGGCGGCGGCAGCATCACCCCGGCACCGAGACTAGATGAACCAGCGGCAGCCCCTGCGACGGATTGATGCTGCTGATGATGATGATGGCTGCCACTGGGTTGCTGCTCTGTATGATGAATTTGACCTTGGTGACTTTGGAGTTGCTGCATTTGATGTTGCTGCTGCTGCTGCTGCTGCTGCTGCTGCTGTTTATTTTGATTTGGTTGTTGCACCTGCTGCTGTTGATGCTGCTGAAGCTGCTGCTGGTGCGGCATTTGTGATGGCGAACTGTGTGGTGCTGACGTTGCTAGTGATGCAAATGGGTCCGACTGCATCGATGTGGCAGTGCGCAAGTCCTGCTGTGGGTGGTGGTGCTGCTGCTGCTGTTGCTGTGTTTGCTGTTGCATCTGGTGCAGCTGTTGTCCTGATGCGTAACGTTGGAATGGAAAATCTGATGTGTCGGCTGGGACACCAGCTGCACCATCGAATGGGGTCTTTTGAAAACCCATTGAAGCCCCTTAAAACGTTGTTTTTGAGGTTCCATAGAAATCCAAGTTGTCAATTCATTCTTAAATATTTATAATTCCATGCTAGTCAGTTTAGTCTTACTTGCGCTAGTCGGACTAGATGGCATTGGCGGACTGCCACTCGTGTCGAAGCCGGGGGTTGAGGTCAACTTGCCGCGCTGATAGTTCGACTGAGGCTGCTGCTGTTGCTGTTGCTGCTGCTGCTGCTGCTGCTGCTGATAAATCATGGATGGGTCTGATTGTCCGACCAAGTTGTGCTTAGTTCTTGTTGTTTGTGGATTAGCAGACGTTCTCTGCCGCATGCTGTCGCTGATCTGGTTGAAGAGATCTGTTTGCAATGATTGTGCGCAGTGACGTTTTAGGTAGCAAGCTTTTCTGAGTCTACTTAAACTTATCTTAACAACGTGATCTTCGTTTTGTGAGCATTAAGGGTCGAGAAAAAGTTCTTATTATGCAACTATTATTGATAGAGGAAATATGCAAGCTTGATTCTTAATTACAAGCTATGAAAAAAATATCATGAGAAAATATCAGCAACACTGATTGATGTCTCTTATGAAATAAAATCTTATAGGTTTTTTCTCACGATTTTAGATGAAATTCTGCAAATATGTGACCCAATATTTTCCTTGTCACAACAATTCATTACAACAGAAGAACGATTTCGACTTATATTGTGTGGTTATTTCAGGCGCGGAAGAGGCGTACACATTGTGGATAATGAATTGAATTGACTAATTCAGGTTAGAATAGGCTAGTGAGTATTTCATTTTCTATGACCAATATTTTTCATCTTATCTGGTTAGTACTTCAAAGTGCATAATTTCATCAGTTTAATGGCAAAATCGCACTTTATTAATATTGACAATATTTCACAACGATAATGAATGACAGTTATATCAACGCAGGATAATTCAAATGGAGATATAAATAACGAATTGCCGAAATGAGAAAAATAAACAAACAAGCAAACAAACAAAACACTAAAAACAAAGTGGTTACACATGAAAACATCAACTACTCGTAGGCCAAGATATTTGGCTTTCCAATTAAGAATATGACCGATGAGAATTGTTGCTAGTTTTTGAAAGCTTAACTAACTTTGGTCTCAGTACAATGCTTACTTGTACCGATGAAATTCAAAAGCATTGCCTTTTAGCCCTGTATTAGTGCTCTAACGCCTTTTAGCTCATATTAAATCGCTTTGACTTTAAAATTAAATTTAAATTCCGAGTAAAAATTAGCTTCAAAAGATCACAGCGATAATATAATATTATTATGTTATTTGAACAAGAGATTGGGATATATAGTGAAAGCAACATTGTGCAGCACTAACAGCTTGATGTCAGCTCCAGATCTGAAATTAATGGGGTAGTGGAGACAATTTTTAACTAGCAAATGCATGCTAACTCTTGTCTGAATATCTCTAAAATTACTGTTCGTTGTTAACCGTCTTTGTTGTTTAGTTTATTTTAGCTCGCCTGTGCTAAGAATGTCTTCTGTTTTTTGTTTTAAACTGAAAAAGTAATTAAACAAATTATAAATGCAAACAAGTAATGAAAATGCACGGCATCTCAAATGAAATGAGACTTTCTAAAGACACAGATCGAGAGCTTCAAATCGGCACATCAAACACATACACGCGAGATAAACCAGACTTGAAAGCGACCACTTGTTTGTCTGTATTCCAAAATTTAAGCGTGTATTCAAAAGAAAATTAAAAGTGAGAGAAAATGAAAATGAACGTAATTTGTTTAAAAAAATAAACTCAATTCACCGTCTTTGAAAGAACTGGGACCATTTGTTTATGGGTAATTCGATGCACAATTTGCAGAGGTGTAGACATTTAATTTCAGTACCTTATAATACATTTTCTATACCTTTTGCATGCAAATAATTGTTTAAAAAAGTTTTCTTTAAAGAGAGAGTAACGCTATGCTTTCCCCATTGTTACTAATAAATAATAGATAATACCCTCAGCTTAAATAATAGACACTACGCAGTCAAGGGCTATTCACGTTTTATACCTATTGCATGTTATTTCACATAATTTTACTATTTCTTATAGACTTCAGAGCCAGCTGAGTACATTTCAAATTGAGCAAAGTCTAATGGTGAAACAAAGAGATTAACAAGAGAGATTATCATACCTGGATTATCGTTGTAGTGGACATTGTCGTAAGCTGACACTAGGCTCGGCATTTGACCTCGTCTGGACAGTGAAGCCGCCGCCGACGCCGCTGCTGATGTAGCTCCAGCCTGAGATGAGGCTGCGAAGGTCCCGGCCGTTCTAAGCAGGTCTGGCGGACACGGCCTATTTGGAAATCAATCATCGATGGGTTTTGGTGGTGAATGAAACAGCGAATTGGCTTTTGTCTGTAGTGCGATTACATTTTCGAGACACAGAGCGATTTTAGCAAGAAAGCTCACAATCGAACAACCACTTCGATTTCGTCCGTGTCAGCAGACGTGGCTAAAATTCTTTGAACTTCTTCGTAGCTTCGCTCCATGAGGCAGCAGCCGTTCCATTCAACGATTTCGTCGCCGTCTTTGATGTCGGCGCGCAGTTTGTCGCACACCGAGCCTGCGATGATCTCCTTGACGAAGGCGCCCTGATGACCGTCAGGGCAGATGCTTCCGCCAACTATGATTAGACCGACGCCATTGCCTTCCATAGATAAAAGTGAAAATTTGTCAGATCATGCTCAAGTTTCTAAAGATGCTCAAGCTTCTAATGTTCGCTCATCATCCCCAATTGTATTTTTTAATTGACCTTTCGAGCGTGTTTAAATAAAAGTTTTTTGTTAATTCGGTGCGTATTTAGGGAGCACGTTGGACCATTTGTAATGCGGTCGGAAAGTGTATTTATAGTTTAAAATCACCGAAGAATAAAATAACATTTAAAACATTTTTTGCAGCTATGTGTACAATATAAATTGAAACCAATCTGTCAAAAGCTAAACGTTTTTAAGGACCACCACCAATCGCATTGTCTTGTCTACCATGTATAAGAAACTTTTATCATCAATTGAAATGTCGCTGAGATTGTTCATTTATATATCTTCTTTAATAGGCTGAGTAGGTTCCTAGAACGTGGGGATATTTTCAGGTTTCAGTGTTAACGAGAGCACCAGAACAGTTAGAAAAAAGCCAGCTAAAATGGACTCACCTCTGGTGGACTTGTCTCGCGAGTCTCGCGTCAGAAGGAGGCGTTTCACAGGGAAATCATATCTTCTCTGACGTCTGTCCCTCACCAGCTGAAGTGCAGCGAGAGTTGATAGTTGCCTAATTATCTTTTGCTCTGTCAGATTTCAGACATGAAAGCGAAGATTTACGTGGATTATCTAGAGATCATGTAAGTCGGAATTTAGGATCAAAAGATGAAATTGTGCGCTGAAATTGAAACTACTCATAAGTATCAGCAGGGCTTAAATAGCCTCATCTCTAAGTGAAAGGTGCACCAAATAAAAAAGAGACCAATACAGATGTGCAAATATTTCTAATTTCACTAAGAAGCTGACTTGATGACCTAAACTACACAGAAATTTCCCCATATCTCTAATACGAGCCTATCTCTCATCATCCTCTGATCCTCTCCTTACTGTCCAGGTCCTCTTTGCATTCAATAATTTATTGATCTGGCTCTGCTGAGGGAGCTGGGGGGCAGCTGTGTGGGAGGTTGTGCCGGTATGTGTGTGTGCTCGTGTGAGCCCACTGCTCAACCTACAAGCTATTTGAGGACATCCAAGAGGCTGCATCACTCTATCCTTACCTCCCTCGCTTTCCACACTGTATCCTGCATAACATCTCCATCCTCATTCACTCTCTCTCCCTACCCTCAGCTCATACTCTCATTCTGTCAGAAGCTGCATTACCTAGCTTAGGAGTGTCTCGCTCGAAACAGTTAATCCATCCACATCAGTGTTCCACGCATCCGTGTCTTTCTGTCTCATCTAGTTTCCCCTCTTAATGCAGCTTTCGTGTCGTTGTGACCGGAAAAGCTGCGCATGACAGATAGTTAAATATAGATTTGCTTGTAGCAGAGAGCGCTACTTACGTCATCAGCTCCGCCTTGCATTTGTTGTTGTTGTTGTTGTTGCTGCTGCTGCTGCTGCTGCTGCTGCTGTGGCAGAATGGGCTGGGGGTAGTCGTCATACTCGTGCAGCGGCGTTTTCTTTGAATAGGGATAATCATCTTTGAGAGCGGCTGAAAAAATCAAACGGGACATTGTTTTTTTCAACAGAAGACATTTCATGCTAATCATTTTTCATTAGAAGTACTGAGATAAATATAGGTGAATCACAAAGAAAACATCAATTGTACTCACCAGTAGAGTGGGACGGAAGCTGCTGTTGCTGCCGATGGAAGTCCAGCAGCGGCATTGGCTGAATGGTGGCGCCCAGGGTCGGGTCGTAGAGTCCTGTGGCGCCAATTGGGTCCTGCATCAGCGGATGCTGCTGATGCTGCTGCAGAGAGTGCTGATGGTGCAGCATTTGATGGTGCTGATGATGCGCCCGCGATAGAGGCAGAGACTGCTCGTCGTAGGCAAAGGGCAGGAAGAACTCATCTGGCATCGGTTGCTGCTGCAGCTGATGCTGTCTTGTTATTGCGAAATCTGCGGCAGCTAGGTCGTCGTACGGATACGCAGCTGTTGCACCCGGAACAGCGTGATGATGATGAAGCGAATGATGCAACATCTGAGGATGCTGCGGTTCAAATGGCGCGTAGGTTGAAGCGGCTGCGGCTGCAGCGGCAGCCATTGCCGCAGCTCTACTCTGGTGCTGCTGCTGCTGCTGGAGGCTGCTGTATCTCTGCATCTCTTCCTGATAGCGAATTGCTTCATCAATCTGACGCCTGCGTCGTTCGATCTCTCGCTCCAGCTGAGCTATTCGATTTTCCTTCTTGATTAGCTCGTAGTCGAAGTTTCTCAAGTTGAGAACGCCCGACTCGCTTTGCGACTCGTCCTGTAGGTGATTATAGAATCTCTCGTGCGGATCCAAGCGACGCAGCTGGTCGGAGGACAGGGAGATGTTTCGGCTCGACTGCTGTTGCTGCAGCTGCAGATCGTAAGGATCAGGTTCGGGCTGAAGCGAGTGGTAGCCAGTATTTATTGTTTCAGCCCCACTGGCCGAATAATAGCCAGTTGATGAGGCAGACACCTGATAATTGGGATGCTGTGCGGGGTGGTACTGGTGTGAAGGGTGATGCGAACTCCAGCCGGGCTCCATGGGAGATAAGGCCATCCGGTCGGTAATGCCCAGCCTGCCGGACGAGTGGCTGCGGGGCTGCATAATGGGTCTCGAATAGCTGCCACTGGCCGAGCGCTGCTGCTGTTGCATCATGAGGTGCTGCTGCTGCCTCGACCTGCCTCTTGGTAGTGATTCGTAAGCCGAGGTGGCAGCCGCGGCCGCTGAAGCCATGGAGCCTATCTGCGAGGTGCTATAGACTGGCATACCGGCGAGTTTCTCGCTGATGGCGCTCATCTGTGCCTGCTCCATGTGGCGAACACCTTCTAGTTGCTGTTCTAGCCAACGAATATCCTGGAGCTCGTTTAGCTGTTTGCGGCGTTCATGCGTGACCATGAGCAGTTCCTGGTTGAGCAGGGCCTTCTGGGCTCGAAGGTCGCGAGGGGCGTCTGGCGGTAGAGCGCCATACCTGGCTAGGCGTTGCTGCTGCTGCAGTTGCTGCTGGAGCTGCTGCTGCTGCTGCTGGCGTTGAAAACGATTAGCAATGTAGCGAGTGGCTGCTGGGGAGCTTGAGTGAGCCGCGGAAGTGGCTGCCGGTACACGGGGAAAATTGATGCTGTTCGGTGCTGAGGCTCCTCCTGCTGTAGCTACTGCAGCTGCTCCTGCTGCTGTGGCTGCAGCTGCGACAGCTTCGCGGCGTTTGATCGCCTCGAGCTGCCGATCAAGCTCCTGGAGCTGGCGCCTTTGCTGCTGCTGCGGTTGCTGCTGCTGCGGTTGCTGCTGCTGCGGTTGCTGCTGCTGCGGTTGCTGCTGCTGCGGTTGCTGCTGCTGCGGTTGCTGCTGCTGCGGTTGCTGCTGCTGCGGTTGCTGCTGCTGCGGTTGCTGCTGCTGCGGTTGAGCGGCAGGCTCGCACTTTGCCTAGGTGTTAAAAGCGTTAAGAATTCGTACCGGCCTTGTTCTTTGAGTTGGCCAAACTTTCTAGCGGGCCAGCTAATTTCAGCCCCCAAAACGGCTGGGGAATGTTTGGCATCAGAACTTCTCTTGCCGCAGCTCTCCTCTCTCCTCCTGTGATCCGGAACGTAAGTAGTAAGGTAGCCAGGATGCCGGGGAAAAGGGAGAGAGAGAGTTTGAGGGTAAGGAATGCAGGGAAAGGGGTGGGAGAACACGGACGCGGAAACGCAATTCTATCCTGAGAGACTAGAGCGGTATTGGTTGGTTTGATGGGCGGGGCCTTGCGTGAGAAGCAGAGAAGGGAGTTATGAGGATCTCGGTCTATTTACGGCCCACTAGGCGCACCGGGACGCGAACTGAGGTGGGACGAACAAGTTTGGGGTAGCTGTTGGACAGAGATGGAGAGAGTCAGTGCATCGATTCCTCACCGCTGTGTCGGGGTTTATCCCCCTTCTCTGACCCCTTCAAGCCTCTCCTCTATTCCCTTCACTCGTATCTCCCCTCCGCGTTGCCACCGGCCCCTGTACAAAGTCGTACCCTGGGCGTTTTCAACAGAGGCCGGGATTGAGGCCTTGGCAACTATTCAGGAGAACCGGAGAGAAAAATAGATGGCGATGGCTGCGAACTGGATGCCATTGGTTGGCATTGGAATCCAGTTTTACCTACCCGTTCCCCTAACTTGCTATTCAGTATTTTTGCTCAACATTTCCGTTCCTCGCTGTCCTGCTCCAATAGGTCAGTCAAAATTCTTTCCAAATCTTAGTCCTCATTTGAATTTCTCTGTTAGATGCAATGGCGGGCTCAAAGCCTAATCCGTTTCCCAGTGACAGCACGCACTCGCCATGAAGCAGAAGATTAGCTGGAGCAGGGGCGGGTACTCCTGGCTAAAATGAGAGGGAGGAGCCCGAGTTGAGTCTGCCTTTTTTAGCTCGTTCAAGTGAGGAAATCAGGGACGATGGCTCTTTGTCTTTCTATTCCACTTTCATTCTTCCCTCTTTTCACTGCCTAATCTATTTTCCCTTTTCCTCACTAATTTAGTCTCGCCTCAGGTCGACATTTTATGAGGCTGAAGATTAAAAGGTAGGGGGAGCAGGGCGAGCTAGACAAAGGCGGGTTCGAGATTCGCTGTTTGAGGATGAAGGACGGATTTTCTCGTCAAGGGAGGAAACTTTTTTTTCGTCGGGACATGTCACCGCGAGCTGGGGCCGGGCCTGTGCTCTCAAGAGTTGCGAGGAAAGCAAGTGCCTTTCCTGACCTGCTTGCTCATGCCTCATTTTCCACCTGCAAGCCATCTCGCATTCTCTAGTCTCATATTCTCCTCCTGTCTCTCCATGGCTACTCAGGAAAAACAGGCTGGATGCGGGAGAGCAGAAGCCGCCAAGTCTTTTGGAAACTTTCGTCACCTTCCAGGGCGCGCGCGCGTGTGTGTTGTGTGTGAGAGGACCTTGAGCACTGAAGGGCATTACAGTTCTCAAAACCAAACTCTCCAGCTAGCTCCACACCTTGTCGACCTCGGGGGGGGGGAGTGGTGAGGGGTTGCCTACTTCATCCGGTCTTTGCCTGCTAGTTTTCCCCACTTTTTCTCAATGCTTCTCTGTTTCCATCTGCTTTCTTCATTCTAGCTTCTCTAATCCTTGACTTTCAGATTTGAAAGGCAGAACTTTGCTAAAAGCAGACATCCTGATTTCTAGCCAGTTCTCTCTGGCTTTGAGCTTGCTTCTTGATGAGAGCCTGAAATGAGTTTCTTTGGAAAGACTAGAAAGAGTTCGTTGCTTTGAACGGCTTTGAACTAAGAAGTATAACTATGAAGGCTTGAAACAGGTATTTTAAGCATTTTTTTCGACTGCTTAAATTCTTGATTAAAAGATACTAATCATGAATCAGCGACGCAGCGGCGAACTCTAGTTCGACACGGAAATATACTTTTCTAAGAAGAGTAACGAAATTACGAGTAGAACAATGTCCTACATGCCCTCTCTCACCACTGAACTTTTTCAAACACAAAATTATTTTTTTGGCAGCATGCGTTTCCACTCTTCAATATCGACGTCTCTCTGCAGTGTTCCGCTGGCAGTGTTAGTAAAACCCAATGGCAGGATATAAAAGGGGCCTTCAGAGGCCTAGTCCTCATATTTTGATGATGGAGTTGCGGCAGAGTGTGGGCCAAACTAAGGAGAGTCTGCTGAATGGCTAGGGGAGAAAGAAAAACAGGGGGAGAGAAGTTGGGAATGCTGTTGAAACCGCCCTAAACCGGTTTTCTGGGATGTCGCAGTTCTGAAGAAGAAACTAAAATAAGAAGGGAAGAGAAGAGAGAGAGAGTGAATAAAAGAAGCTTCTAAATTGGGGCTAGATTGGGAGCTCGGGAGGTAGCTATGCAGTTCTCAATAAATTTACGAGATTAATAACACCTAGCTTATTTGGTTTTTAAATAAGTGTGTTCATTTGTTCATGTTCAGTCCATGGACTGGGGAGGGATAAATAACAGGACCGGACCTCGGTTAGGGTCCGAAGCTCCCCTGTCAGTATTAGGACAAAAAGAGGGAGAGAAAGTAGGAGACTTTCCTGAAGCCCTGGAGTGATCGAAAAAGCAGAAGGTTTGGAGAAACTTTCTCGAGGTCCTTACTTACTCAGCTGTTTACACTGGGTAGGGACTATTTTTATAATGAAGCTGGGGCAATGAGCTAGCCTAGAACCCTGGAAAAGAACTCAAATCTAATCTCCCCCTCTCCCCAGCCTAGGCAGACAGTCAGTTTCTAAGAAATCGCAGCCTCTTCAGCCAGTGGGTTGGCTATATCTAAGACTCAGTGAGTCCCCCAACCAGGCTACTCGTTTGTTTAGTTTCTCTGAGCAGATCCTGCGGCCTAGGCTAGTTACTAGCGATGGAGATTTCTTTGGGGAGTAATTTCCAGCCTTCCCTGTCCTTCACCCTGCCACTCTCTCTCCCCCGCCAAACTGAATCTCTTGGCAACCCTCCAGGGTCAGTTGCTCAGGCTGGGATAAATGGGAAACTTGAAACTCTCATTTTATCTGCGCCGATTTCAACTTTGCGCATGCTCGCTTCTTAGACTAATTAGTTGTAGGCTTTCTCAAACTCGCCCATTAGAAGGATTAGAGTAGTCTCTAGCTGAAAAAGCACTTTAGAAGCCTAAAATTTTTCTGCTTTCTCGGTCGCAAACTTTCGTATCCCATTGCCGCTCTCTTACTCGTATAAAAGCCCTGTATTCTCACCTCTCTGTCACCTCTCTGTACCTCCCTCTCACCTCTCTGTACCTATCCCACCTCTCTGTACCTATCCCACCTCCACCTCTCTGTGCCTCTCTCACCTGTCTGTAGCTCTCTACCACCTCTCTGTAGCTCTCTCTCACCTCTCTGTAGCTCTCTACCACCTCTCTGTAGCTCTCTCTCACCTCTCTGTAGCTCTCTACCACCTCTCTGTAGCTCTTCTCTCACCTCTCTGTAGCTCTCTGTCACCTCTCTGTAGCTCTCTACCACCTCTCTGTAGCTCTCTGTCACCTCTCTGTAGCTCTCTGTCACCTCTCTGTAGCTCTCTACCACCTCTCTGTAGCTCTCTCTCACCTCTCTGTAGCTCTCTACCACCTCTCTGTAGCTCTTCTCTCACCTCTCTGTAGCTCTCTCTCACCTCTCTGTAGCTCTCTACCACCTCTCTGTAGCTCTTCTCTCACCTCTCTGTAGCTCTCTGTCACCTCTCTGTAGCTCTCTCTCACCTCTCTGTAGCTCTTCTCTCACCTCTCTGTAGCTCTCTCTCACCTCTCTGTAGCTCTCTACCACCTCTCTGTAGCTCTCTGTCACCTCTCTGTAGCTCTCTCACCTCTCTGTAGCTCTCTGTCACCTCTCTGTAGCTCTTCTCTCACCTCTCTGTAGCTCTCTCACCTCTCTGTAGCTCTCTGTCGCCTCTCTGTAGCTCTCTACCACCTCTCTGTAGCTCTTCTCTCACCTCTCTGTAGCTCTCTCTCACCTCTCTGTAGCTCTCTACCACCTCTCTGTAGCTCTCTCTCACCTCTCTGTAGCTCTCTACCACCTCTCTGTAGCTCTTCTCTCACCTCTCTGTAGCTCTCTCTCACCTCTCTGTAGCTCTCTCACCTCTCTGTAGCTCTCTGTCACCTCTCTGTAGCTCTCTACCACCTCTCTGTAGCTCTCTCTCACCTCTCTGTAGCTCTCTACCACCTCTCTGTAGCTCTCTGTCACCTCTCTGTAGCTCTCTCACCTCTCTGTAGCTCTCTGTCACCTCTCTGTAGCTCTCTACCACATCTCTGTACCTCTCTCACCTGTCTGTAGCTCTCTACCACATCTCTGTACCTCTCTCACCTGTCTGTAGCTCTCTACCACCTCTCTGTAGCTCTCTCTCACCTCTCTGTAGCTCTCTCACCTCTCTGTAGCTCTCTCTCACATGTCTGTAGCTCTCTACCACATCTCTGTACCTCTCTCACCTGTCTGTAGCTCTCTACCACCTCTCTGTAGCTCTCTACCACCTCTCTGTAGCTCTCTACCACCTCTCTGTAGCTCTTCTCCCACCTCTCTGTAGCTCTCTACCACCTCTCTGTAGCTCTCTCTCACCTCTCTGTATCTCTTTGTAATTTCGACCGCTCTCTCCATGTTTTGTTGTAGAATCGTTGGAAACAAATATCAGATAGCATGCACTTTTGCAACGGAAGCCTAAACTCATTGCGAACAGTTCCGTTCAATTCTTTCTAGACTTTTTTATCTTAATCACAATCACTTTTCCTGCAAGTGAACTGCGAGAAGGCTTTCAGACCAGACACGGGCATCCGCGACCCGCTCTGGCTGGAGAATTTCCCGACGAGAATAAACAATAGGCTCAAATTTCATGCCAAGCACACGGGGGGACACCCACCAGGCACACACAAACTGATGGGAGATGCCGAAGAGGAAATTGGATTCGACCAAGAACGAATTCCTAGCCTAGCATACGAATAGAAGGCTTTCAACTGCAATTCGGACAGCCATATGCATTCGATTCGAAAATTATTGGCACACGCAAGTCATGTTCGTGACTGAGCCTTAGAAGACAAAACCTACAAATTTATTTTCAACTGCTCTTTAGCCAATGGATAACTGAGTCTCTGACTGTTCAGTCGTTGCTATCCTCTTTCTGATTGTTCAGTGGATCGTTGCTATCCTCTCTCTATTTGGTCAGTGGTTCGTTGCTATCCTCTTTCTGATTGTTCAGTAGATAGTTGCTATACTCTTTCTGATTGTTCAGTGGATCGTTGCTATCCTCTCTCTGATTGTTCAGTAGATCGTTGCTATCCTCTTTCTGATGGTTCAGTAGATCGTTGCTATACTCTTTCTGGTTGTTCAGTGGATCGTTGCTATCCTCTCTCTATTTGGTCATTGGTTCGTTGCTATACTCTTTCTGATGGTTCAGTGGTTCGTTGCTATCCTCTTTCTGGTTGTTCAGTGGTTCGTTGCTATCCTCTCTCTGATTGTTCAGTAGATCGTTGCTATACTCTTTCTGGTTGTTCAGTGGATCGTTGCTATCCTCTCTCTATTTGGTCAGTGGTTCGTTGCTATCCTCTTTCTGGTTGTTCAGTGGTTCGTTGCTATCCTCTCTCTGATTGTTCAGTAGATAGTTGCTATACTCTTTCTGATTGTTCAGTGGATCGTTGCTATCCTCTCTCTGATTGTTCAGTAGATCGTTGCTATCCTCTTTCTGATTGTTCAGTAGATAGTTGCTATCCTCTCTCTGATTGTTCAGTAGATCGTTGCTATCCTCTTTCTGATGGTTCAGTAGATCGTTGCTATACTCTTTCTGGTTGTTCAGTGGATCGTTGCTATACTCTTTCTGATTGTTCAGTGGATCGTTGCTATCCTCTCTCTGATTGTTCAGTAGATCGTTGCTATCCTCTTTCTGGTGGTTCAGTAGATCGTTGCTATACTCTTTCTGGTTGTTCAGTGGATCGTTGCTATCCTCTCTCTGATTGTTCAGTGGATCGTTGCTATCCTCTCTCTGACTGTTCAGTGGATCGTTGCTATCCTCTCTCTGGTTGTTCAGTGGATCGTTGCTATCCTCTCTCTGATTGTTCAGTGGATCGTTGCTATCCTCTCTCTGATTGTTCAGTGGATCGTTGCTATCCTCTTTCTGACTGTTCAGTGGATCGTTGCTATCCTCTTTCTGATTGTTCAGTAGATAGTTGCTATACTCTTTCTGATTGTTCAGTAGATCGTTGCTATCCTCTTTCTGATTGTTCAGTAGATCGTTGCTATCCTCTTTCTGATTGTTCAGTGGATCGTTGCTATCCTCTCTCTGATTGTTCAGTGGATCGTTGCTATCCTCTCTCTGATTGTTAAGTGGATCGTTGCTATCCTCTCTCTGATTGGTCAGTGGATCGTTGCTATACTCTTTCTGATTGTTCAGTAGATCGTTGCTATCCTCTCTCTGATTGTTCAGTAGATCGTTGCTATCCTCTCTCTGATTGGTCAGTGGATCGTTGCTATACTCTTTCTGATTGTTCAGTGGATCGTTGCTATCCTCTCTCTGATTGTTCAGTGGATCGTTGCTATCCTCTTTCTGATTGTTCAGTGGATCGTTGCTATCCTCTCTCTGATTGTTCAGTGGATCGTTGCTATCCTCTTTCTGGTTGTTCAGTGGATCGTTGCTATCCTCTCTCTGATTGGTCAGTGGATCGTTGCTATCCTCTCTCTGATTGTTCAGTGGATCGTTGCTATCCTCTTTCTGGTTGTTCAGTGGATCGTTGCTATCCTCTCTCTGATTGGTCAGTGGATCGTTGCTATCCTCTCTCTGATGGTTCAGTGGATCGTTGCTATCCTCTCTCTGATTGCTCAGTGTAGCATCACAGCACTCTATTTGATAGTTGACAGGAAATTTGCAAACAACGTTTGTTTTACAAAGAACATAGACCTAGGAATCTTCTATTTTCGTCAGAAGCATTTTATTAACTAAACGCGTAATTTAACTCCTAGCACGCCTCCTATCATTTTCGTGTCAAAGAAAAATATGATAAATCTCAAAGCATCGTGCAAAAAATAACTGAAATTCTATCAGGTTGTCGGACGTCATTGTGATTAGGATTCTAGTGACTAAGGTTTACTTTCGAATGGCGTTTCAAAAAGGCACGATGAAGATGTGATTGTTTTCAAGTCGTCAGGTTTTTTGCCACGCCAAAAGCTCGATATTTATCTTTGCAGGATTTTACAGCATTTATCAGATCCGTAAAACAACAAATTCTAAGCGATGGTTATTCAAAAAGCAGACAAAAAAATAAAATAGTTTTCCAAGACAAGAACCTTGTCCAGTTGTCACAACATATTTCGTCTTCAGCTCTTAAATATCCAGGATTTTGATAATTTTTTTACAAATACCAATCACCCGATTCAAGGATCGAGCATGACTGACGAAAAGAAAAGCTCTTGTTAACTACATTTGATTGCACTGTAGCACATGACACACAAATTCCAAATTTCTAAAAATATCGCTAGAATAAATCGACTCACGTCGTCTTGTACGAGTATATATAGTACAAGAGTATCATCATTCTCTACCTCGCCTGGCTCCTCTGAAACTCTCTCGTTGCTAGCGGCAGCAGCTTATAAAATCTAATTTCTGGCCTCACTCCACTCGGCTCACTATTGATCTGGTCCAGCAGCCGCATGCCTACAGGCAAAGGCAGACGTGAGCACACTCATTCTAGATCCCATCTTGTTTCTACTCGTCCTAACACAGAGACTCAGTTTCTGGCCCCTCTAATCTCTCCCAAGCTAGCCACCATGTCATGCACCCTCGCCCGATCAGACAACCCTCTGACGTTGAAGAGAGAAAGAGTGAGAGATAATAAACGGTCTGCTGCTTCTACCGTTAGAGTCGGCCTCTGGTGTGTACTTCTAGTGTTGTGTGTGCTCATCACAGTAGCTGATTGCCATCGCTGCCTGGATGGGAGCGAGGCCAATTTCCCATCATAGAGTGTATAGATTTTTTGTCTGTTAGATGGGGGTAGAGAAATTTTTCCCTAGGAGCGATGTTTGAGTCGGTTGCTAGCCGTTATAGATTGGTTGGCAGTGTCAAGTGCCAGATGCTTCATCTTTGAAGAAGGATTCAGTCTCCCTCTCCGTCTCTCTCTCGTCATGGACTGCTTGAACCGAAACAATACTTAACTGCCAACCAGTGAAATCAATAAAGAATGTAGATTATGGGGTTAAAGGGAGAAAACTACTAGGCAGAGTGGATGTACGCACGATCTGACGATGATTAAGTCCGGATGTGCATCCAATTGTGTGTGCTCAATTATCGTTCGAAGGTATCGCTCGTGCTAGTAAATAACTGAAAATTGAGCGACTACCGCTGCAGTTATACGAGTCTTTAATGTACTTTAATGTCCTCGCGCGCGTATTTAAAAGAGGCATAAAATTTTCGGTCTGAAATTAATCTGGTTTATTTTTATTTTTCCTGAAATTGCATCTGAAATTCGAGACAGATAGTCCCGTCTGGTTAAAATTTTATCAACACCCACAGCGCAGGAATAATGCATGACTCAAGCGTGTCACGTTGCATCGTCAATAATAAAACGATAACCGCCCATGGGAGCGCAGTCGTGCTGGGCAAAGCTTGGTCTCGGAAGTGCTCAACGACCGATATCGTCTTACAGGCTGAGTCGAATATTTGAACCGTTCAATTTAATGCAATAAATGCAATTCAGCTGTTTGATGTAGCTAAAATTATGTTTCTTTTTTTGACTATCGAGTTTAAATTGACATTTCAACTCAAATTTGTTGTAGTCATTACAAAAGTTTTCACTGTCGAAAAACACTGATGCTGGAGCGCAAAGCCCGGAGTAAGTCCTTTGTCTGACGATACGAAATGCATATTTATGACCCCGGTCCGACTCGGTAAAAACCCGATCCCAGTTAATTAGTTACCTAGTTATCCCTAACGAACAAGAGAACGAAAAAATGCACAGTTCTCCACTTCCCATAAAAAGTAACTTATGATGGTGCTGTGACTACTGATAGCAGTAGATATAAAGACTTTTAATACGGCTGGTGTCCAAAATTTTCTGCACATTCTACTCATGGTATGTATTTAACAGCAGCTGAACTGGGCCAACTGGGCATTAATAATCTTAATCAGGCACATAAATATTTGCCCTGGATTTAGAACGAACTTTCAGGGGAGCCCCCTTCTCAAACCACTAGACTCTATATCAGGGGTCGGAAAACTCCGTCCCGCGGGCCAGATGCGGCCCTCGAAGCTCCCAAATCCGACCCATTGCCCCTACAGTATCCTGTTTCATCTTTCCCCTTCCTCATCTCTCCTCAGTCTCGTCTCTCCCGTGTCTCATCTCTCCTCAGTCTCGTCTCTCCCGTGTCTCATCTCTCACGTGTCTCATCTCTCACGCGTCTCATCTCTCCTCAGTCTCGTCTCTCCTGTGTCTCATCTCTCCTCAGTCTCGTCTCTCCCGTGTCTCATCTCTCCTCAGTCTCGTCTCTCCCGTGTCTCATCTCTCCTCAGTCTCGTCTCTCCCGTGTCTCATCTCTCCTCAGTCTCGTCTCTCCCGTGTCTCATCTCTCCTCAGTCTCGTCTCTCCCGTGTCTCATCTCTCCTCAGTCTCGTCTCTCCCGTGTCTCATCTCTCACGTGTCTCATCTCTCACGTGTCTCATCTCTCCCGTGTCTCATCTCTCACGTGTCTCATCTCTCACGCGTCTCATCTCTCACGTGTCTCGTCTCTCCCGTGTCTCATCTCTCACGTGTCTCATCTCTCACGTGTCTCATCTCTCACGTGTCTCATCTCTCACGCGTCTCATCTCTCCCGTGTCTCATCTCTCACGTGTCTCATCTCTCACGCGTCTCATCTCTCACGTGTCTCGTCTCTCCCGTGTCTCATCTCTCCTCAGTCTCGTCTCTCCCGTGCCTCATCTCTCACGTGTCTCATCTCTCACGTGTCTCATCTCCTCAGCTGTCATCTCTTCTCTGTCTGATCTCTCCCCTATCTCATATTTCTACAGTCGATGCGGCCCGCTGTCGTCTTTTAGGTTCTCTCTTTGGCCGTCTCGCTAATAAGTTTGCCGCCCCCTGCTGCGCATGCTGTACTGTATAATACTTTCGATCAAATTGCCCAAAGTGAGCCCTAAAGTTATCATAACGTTATTATTTGTGAAAAAAAATTCAAGGGAAAAACCATTAAGTGAATTAATTAACTCACCTCAATAACAGTCTTGTCCTTCTCGCCTCCGCTGCCCTGCCGCACAACAGCGGTGCTAATCCGACTGACAACTTTGGTACCCTGGCTGCTCAGAAACCCGGTTAGACCTGTCTGAGGAGCCGCTGGTTGAGCTGATTGTAGCTGCGGCTGCGGCTGCTGTGGCGGCGGCTGAGGTGGCGCTGTTGTGGGCATTGCTTGATGCGTGTTTCTAGAGAACAGACTGCTCATTGTGGACAGAAAGCCACCCCCGCTTGTTTGTCCTGTACGCTCCTCCAACGAGCGCTGCTTCGGCAGCTGCTGCAAGGACGTTAGATTCGACGACTGACGTGTTTCTTGAACATCCATCACCGATGGTAGCATGGGAGCTTCTCGAGAGCGCTCAGTAAGCAACGGCGGCGTGGGCGAAATATTTTTTCTACCCTCGGCCATCTCGGGTGATGCTAAATTTCGGTCGTAATCCAAGTCGGCTTCTTCTTCTTCCTCATCGAGTGGCATTGCAATAGCCTTTGCTCTCTGTACTATTATGGGGTGAATAATAGGCTCCTCAATGGAGACGTCTTCTTCTGGTCTGGAAGCAGAAGCCTGCAGAGGCTGCTGCTGTTGAAAAGATTGCTGCTGAAGCTGCGATTCAGGTAACGCTGTTTGTGGCGCTTGTGGCTTCTGGTGCTGCTGAGGGTGCATGGTATGAACACTTGACTCTGCTTGCTGCTGATGCAACTGACGTTGCTGCTGCTGCTGCTGAGGATGCATTGGGTCTATTTCCCACTGTTGTTGCTGCTCATGCTGGTGTTGTTGACGATGCTGTTCTTGTTGACGTCGTTCGTTTTGTGTCTGAATGGACATCTGTTGAACTGCAGGCGGTGGGGAAACAATAGCAGCGCCATGGATCTTCATGGACGTAATATCAGCCTGTTGTCGAGGCATTGCTGGGGCCATCAGTGGTGGAGACGGCGTCCTTCTTGCCACTCTGAGGCTTGTTTCCTCTACACGAGAAGCCTCTGATATTGCACCTTTGGATGAGGCCTCACTTACTCTTGATGATAGCGGCTCAATTTGTTGCTCAGCCGTTGGTGCTTGGTAGGCAGCCGACGCAACTGCTGAAGCAACCTTTCTCGGCACGACTGGCGATTCGTAAACTGTCTTTGACGACCCACTGCTGTCTGTCCTTTCTCGTGCAATAGTTGCTGAGGCTAATGGCTGTCTATTGATTTGAGCTTGAACAGGTGGTGATGTCTGGAACTGAGCCGGCGGAGGCGGCAGAGGCGGTGACGCTGGTGGTGCTGCCGCAACTGCGGCGGATATCGCAATCGCAGCTGCTGAAGATGCAGCTGCGGATGCCAGCGACGGTTGAGGAGGCCCACGATGTAACTGCTCCTGCTTCGCAGGTGGATTTTGCTGCGAGGGTGGTGGGGTTGGCTGCTGCTGCGCTGGTGGCGGTGGCGGTGGAGGTACTGGAGGTGGGGGAAGCGACTTTCTGCGAGCTGATGGTTGCGAATGCTGTTGGACAGGCACTGGAGCCACGGATGACCCTCTGGCCGGAGTCGATGGGGCAGTTTCGATTAAGCGTCCTGTTATGCGCCGCTTCTCAGCTGAAGCTGCAGCCGGCACTGGCTGATGATGCGGTTGCCTGACGTCTTTGGCGACTAACCTGACGACGGCAACTTCTTCCATCTTGCGAAATTTGGATTCTGCTGAGCTGCTCTGCTGCACAGTCTCAAGCGTTAGCGAGTCAGTGCTAGACGCGATAGTGGCAGCGTAGGAAGCCACATCCATGGCAGCCCCGTCACGGGAAATATTTGCTCGCAGTCGCTGATTTAGTTCATCTCCTGTGTCTGGTACCGGAATGTGCAGCTCTGCAGATGATGATTGCGGAACTAAAACTGTCTCCCGGTTTTCCCGGACACTTGAATTCTTAGAAACTTCCGTCTTGCTTAACTCAATTTCTTGCCGCCATCGCCGGCTTTCATCAATATCGTCCGGGTCGTCTTGAGTGGCCATCTCGGTGTACGGCTGAGCGTACAATGCCTCGCCAGTGCTGAGTGGTGAGAGCGGCGGAGACAGGCCGTAGAACTCGGGAAAAGAGTTGCGACGCTGCCTTGGCGATACCGGAGGACTTTCGAATGCGCCAACTGATGTAGGAGGCACTGAACCTGCTGAAGCGTCTAATGATTGCGGTGCACCGGGTCGTCGAAGATTCAAATGCTGATGCTGATGCTGGTAATGATGAGAGTGATGGAGCTGATGAGCTGTATGCTGAGGTGATGCGTCTGACTCACTCGCTACGTTTCGTCTTGCCGGCTGCTGTCTAGGATGTCGCGAGTCGTCAGTCACAGCCGCTGTCACTCTAACTCCAGTTGGCGAGTTTTCTTCCGAGGCAACAGATCTTGGCGCAGTCTGTTGCTTGTGCTGCGGTTGCTGTTGTTGCAGCTGTTGCTGCCGAGGATGACGCGAGTCGTTCAGCAGGGAAGATGCTGCTGCTCTAACAGAAGCTGGTGCGCCACTGTCAGCTGTGGCAGCTCGGAAAGTATGCTGATCCTGTGGCTGAGGAAGCTGCCTCTGGGGCCGTATATCGTCGGATGTTTGCACGATTCTTCTAACAGTTGCTGGCGAACTGCTTTCGGAGACTACGGCTCTGAAGGGATGCTGATCCTGCAGCTGGGGGAGCTGCCGTTGATGCCGGGGTTCCTCTGGCGATTGTGCTGAACGTCTAGTGGAAACTGGCGAGCTGTTTTCAGATACGTCGCCTCTACAAACCTTTTGATCCAGCGGCTGAGGTAGCTGCCGTTGATGCCTCTGGTCTTCTGATTCTTGTACAGATCTTCTAATCTGTGCCGGAGAACTGCTCTCAGAGACGACAGCTCTGGAAGAATTCTGCTGCTTCTGTTGTTGTTGCTGGGGATGACGCAAATCGTCTGAAACCGATGCAGTAGATCTAGAAGTTGTCGGCAAGTCAGTTCTGTTCAACTGTTCTTGCTGCTCTAGATGATGCTGACGTTGGTTTCGTGAATCTTCCAATAAAGGCGCAGATGCTCTTGCAACGCTAGGCGAACTTGTTGCTGAAACAGATGTTCTCTGAGGATGCTCCGCGTGCCTTGGCTGTCTGGAATCGTCCGTAACAGAAGACGTCGACCTTACAACAGACGTCGAGCTAGCTCCACAGACGGCATTCTTAGGAGGATTGAATTTGGGTTGGTGATGCTGTTGCTGCTCTGGCTGGACAGCGACAGCCTCTTCACTGCGGGGCAGGCGTCTAAGGGCCAACCTCAGCGGCGGCTGCGGTGACGACTGACCAGATCCTGGCCCGATCGATGCTGAAGTTGCTGTTGCTGCTGCGGCGGCTGCAATGGCGAATCGAAGCTGGTATTTATTGTTTGCTTGGCTAGCCGAGCTAAAAGCCAACTGGTGAGATGGAATAAGATCGAGCAAAGCTGGGACAGATAGATCTGAAGACAAGCAAAGATGCGTTCTCGCACTGGTTGTCTGCTTCGATGTAATGTCCAGGGGGCCAGTGGTTCTTCTGTGTCAGCAGAAGTGTGCCAGCATTTGATCGATCCCAATGGCTTCGAAATCCTGGCGCCAAATGCTCTAAGCGAGGGCCTCTGCTCTTATCCGTCCAGTCTCCTATAGCTATAGCTACATGGGGAAGCGAAGCGCGCGATCGAGAGCTCTGGTCCCAGCCTCCTCTATCCCCACTTCGCCCCACCCGAAAGACAGCGCCCACACGGACAAACACAACAGCTCTTGTGTTCCTATAACGTGCGGCGCTCATTTTCCCCTCTTAGTTTGAGCCGTCTCTGCTTATCCCCCTTCCCGGCTAACACATATGGCCGTTCCCTGTTATGCCTGTCGCGACCCCAACACAGCATTAGTGCCATATGGTCGCCTCCGCTTCAACTATCCGAAACGTCGAAGCGTAAACAGTACTTCAAACAAGAACATAAATGTACTAGTACATTTACAGATGTACGAGTAGTACGAACCTAAAACAAGACTGGGAAGAAGCAATTATTAGAGGCCTAGGGTGAGCAAACTGTCTAGATGCGAGCATTTTTGCTTGTCGAAGGATATCTAGGAATATTTGTGCATCTAGCTAGTCCTGCTCCATAGCCCAGCCCAGATAACATATACCGTGGAGATCAGCAGCTTAGTGGAGATCTGTCGGCTTTGCGTTAATCCAGCGTAACATTTTCCATTTCTACCCAACTCATCTTTCTTCTCAGGCTAAAAGTTGGTCTGTGTCTAGCAAGCTCTCTATATTGCTCAAACATGGTTGCCTGTACTTTATGCCTCATTTTAAATCAAATGCTCTCAACAGTAGAAAGACCTCGTACTTCAAATACCCATTGCCAGCATCACGGTAGCTCCCAAACCTAACAACCGATTTTCGTTAAAGTCCGACATGTGGATCAATTTTGAAATATGTAAAATATGAAAAAAATTGCAATAACCTCCGTGTTCTTTCTACTGTAAAGGCTACGGCGTCGGTTGTCTTAATTTTTACGTTTTCTGATGGCTCAGTGACATTCACAAAACATACGAGCTAAAAATCTGGCACAAATGCTCTTTGTGTTTGTCTTTGTTCAAATAAACTTACTTGAAGTGGAGCCTGCGTTGGTGACGTCAATTGCGCCGGATGCGTCCGATGCGGTCATTCCGAGGTCCTCCGGTGTGTACACCCCAGCAGCCGGTCTGGGCCGATTGGGGAAACTGCGCCTGCGCCTCATAACTGGCGACCCCGCCGACGGGGACCTGTTAGAGCCGCTCATTTCGTCGTAAAACGAGAAGGACTGGGTGCGCTCCACTTTGCGTGAGGAGTTCATCTGCGGTGTGGCGTTGTCAAGCGGCATTTTCTTAGAAAACTATGCATAGACTCGACAGGAGACTTTAACTTTACTCGTGAGTTTAATACTACCGGGAAACTTTACTATTTTTTAAAACTACTTTAGTGCTTTAAATTCACTCAGGTGTTTTCAAGATCTGCTCATTCAACAAGTTTTTTACTGTTCTGATCATCCTACTAGCTCATCCTACTAAACAGCTTAGCAATCTGTCACCGTCATTCTAAAGTCGATAACATTTCCAAATACATCAGCGAAAATTTAATAAATTGCCACCTAAAAAACTATCTTCTGGTAGTCCTAAAAATAAGGTAAATCCGTAATCTTAGCTGTCACATTATTTACGCCGTGACAATCATTTTACCGTCTTGTCTCACCTTAAGCAGCGTCTGCAAGGAAATTGGCTGGTGCCTTAGACCGTGGTACCATGCACCGCTTGACATGGCCAAGTGCCGCTTCTTCTGGCAGATCGAGCACATCCACTCGGCAAACTAGAAAATAAAAATAAAAACAGAAGCGGGTGAACACGGCTAGCGGGATTGAGAAGAAAAGAACTGTTTTAATACGCATGTCTGCCTGCAGTATTCTACTAATAGTAGAATAAAGTGATGGTACACTACTAGTTGGCCATATTCTCGCAAAAATATTCACGAGCAGCAACTCTGCTTCATTCTGTTGATTCCTAAGCACACCTTTTCACATATCTGTAATTACAGTTTTTTCCATGCGTGAACGTGTTACCTCTCAGACACACATCATAGTGCCGTTGCTGAGTTAAGTTGCTGAGTAATAACAGGTCTTCCTTTCATTGTCTAGAAATGGGGCTTGTGGCAGAGCGGTCTAACGCGTTGCCTCTCACCCCAAGGTCCTTGAGCTCGATGTCGCGGCGAGGCCTCATTTATATGGGGCGCAGCCGCGGAGGGAAGTCTTGGGGGCTTGTCGTGCAATTTACGCCCTTGATGGCCAACCGTACAAGGCACAGTGAGTCTGTACACTGCCTGACGATGAGTAAGTCTCGATATCTGTGTGCGAGTGTGCTCAGGAGTCAGCGAAATGGGCAGAATTGCCTCCTCGCCGGTGTGACCAAATAATATGCCACTTTGAGCCGTATTCGATGAGCCGTATTCAGGATGTGCTACTTATCAACCATCTAGCTAATTATTTTACCTTATTGAACAGCTTCATCAATCAAAGCTAGGTATATGCGTGCGTAAATTGATTTAAAATTTAGAACTTCAAATCTGCCGCCTGATATGAAGAAAAGCAAAAACCGAATGGCATTGGAGATTAAAGTGACTAACTCAGCTGTAACGCGAAGCAAAAAAGAAAGCATCCAAGAACCCCCTTGAGACACTTGAGACGTTCGGAGTAGAGCTGCAGGTCCCTCACAAAGGAAGCAGCATTTTCGGCATCAAAGGCGATACATACGCAGCTTGGAATATTGGAAAATTAATTCACTAGTGAACTGGGGTGCGAGTGTGAGCCTATCTGTCATCAGGGCCTATGCACCAATGCAGCTACGATATCCTTGCATTTGCAGCCTATTCCCATTGTACTCCGGGCGATAGCGATATGTTTTCGTTCGCAAAAGAGGCAGTGTACTTTAACCTACTGGCGAGTGTATTTGGGAACTGGGAAGGCATAAGCTAAACACAGCGAGTCACTGATAAGAAAAAAGATATGAATTAGCAATCCTGCTTTGCCTTCATCCGGTATTTTTTGTCAAACGAATGCAAATCAAAATTTAAATTGGCCTGTGTTGTCTGTTTAAATGGAGACGTGTAGCGCTATTTTCAAATCAAACCCTCCATTTTCTAATAGGCATTGTGTGCGGTTGTTTTCAATTTAGATTGATTCGCAGTTAGACATGCAACCATTTTTTGTTTAATTCATTGCCAAATCTAACAATGCCGAGCATGACACATCACTAACGATGAGTAAACTGATGTATATTTTGTTATTAACAACATACCTCCCTTAGTGCCTAATGCATTTGTTGGATATTTTGTGGCATCTGAAACGTGTTACTCGTTACTAATGCCAGTATTTATCCACAATATACTATCATCTTATCCCATGATCACATCCCAATTCCCTTCGTCACATCCCAATATTCACCCAAATAATAAATTCCCAATTTTGATCCCATCTTTATATCCATCCCATAATTCGTTAATATTATTTTCATGAGGGCTGCAGGCAATGGCACATCATTTGGTGACATTAGACCCTCTGCCAGCGAGTAGGCAATTCTGCCCAATCCGCTGACTCCTGAGCACACACGCACACAGATACCGTACACACAGAAACATACTCACGCAGTGCACACTCTCACTGTGCGCTGGAGGTTGGCCATCGAGGGCGTAAATTGCACTACAATCCGTTGAGTCTTCTCTCTGTGGCCTCGACGCATTTTCGAGCTCATGAACCATCATCCGAGATGTCAACGCGTTAGAACCCTCTGCCACACTCCTCTATATTCATTAAATTATCCCATGCCTAACCAATCAGGCTTAAAAAAATAAAATCAATCGACATTTAAAGCTTCTCACTTTATTTCCAGAATCGTTGCAGAAATTGCCGCAGTCGTAGCACACAAGCCGCTGGCACTCGGTGCATTTGTAGTCGCTCTTCGCTAAATTGATATCATTCTCTAGGCACAGCGGGCATTTGTTACCGCTGCAATCGAGCGCCACCGTCGATGTGTGCCGACTAGCCCGATCTTCTTGCGACTGGACGCTCAACTCGAGACGCCTGAAATGGAATCGGGCATTTGTATGGGGGATTTTTTCGAAGCCATTGGGGTTTGGCCCTTGTGGGCATCGATTGCAAGACAAGCCTCCAACCCTTTTTCTGCGGCTGTGGCCCAAATCAAACATGGTCTCAAGCTCAGGGACCTTGGTGCGATAGTTGGACGCGTTAATGCTGTCACACAACCTCATCGTTTGTCAGCTGCATCGAATGGCTACCTCATGAACCATTGAGAACAAAAATACGCCACGGAATCGAGCTCAGGGACCTTGGTGCGAGAGGCAAACGTGTGAGACCTGCTCTGCCACTCATTTCCACAGGAATTCCTACAATTGGGATTCTATAAAGGCAAAATATATTGAATACTCGATTTACCGAAAACAAACAAATAGATAGGTTGAATTTACTGTACCGTATTTACTTCAACCGAAAGTTAATAGTAAAGTTCTAACATATGCGTTCTGACATTTAAGAATCGATCGATGTTTCATTCAATATCAAATTTCAACTAGACTAGCCGGAGTTAAAAGTTTGAAAAAATGCAAATTCAGCAGTAACACAGGCGGACTATAGTCATTGGGACAGCAGGCTAGCATTGGCGGGCGAAAAAATATGCTAATTTTTATGGATCTTTGGACGTCTCAATTTCGACTGCGAAAACTACATATGTGACTGTGATGTCTAGGGAGTGTTGTATACGTATTCAGCATTACAGTTCTAATGTTCACGTATCTCTGCAGTTTATTATTCAAACTTGACACTCGTAACAGTTCAGTTCAGTAGCAGTTCACTTCGGTAGCAGTTCACTTCAGTAACAGTTCAGTTCAGTAGCAGTTCACTTCGGTAACAGTTCACTTCAGTAACAGTTCAGTTCAGTAACAGTTCACTTCAGTAACAGTTCAGTTCAGTAGCAGTTCACTTCGGTAACAGTTCACTTCAGTAACAGTTCACTTCAGTAACAGTTCACTTCAGTAGCAGTTTACTTCAGTAACAGTTCACTTCAGTAACAGTTCACTTCAGTAACAGTTCACTTCAGTAACAGTTCACTTCAGTAACAGTTCACTTCAGTAGCAGTTTACTTCAGTAACAGTTCACTTCAGTAACAGTTCAGTTCAGTAGCAGTTCACTTCGGTAACAGTTCACTTCAGTAACAGTTCACTTCAGTAGCAGTTCACTTCAGTAACAGTTCAGTTCAGTAGCAGTTCACTTCGGTAACAGTTCACTTCAGTAACAGTTCAGTTCAGTAGCAGTTCACTTCGGTAACAGTTCACTTCAGTAACAGTTCACTTCAGTAACAGTTCACTTCAGTAACAGTTCACTTCAGTAGCAGTTTACTTCGGTAACAGTTCACTTCAGTAACAGTTTACTTCGGTAACAGTTCACTTCACTTTTGTAACAGTTCACTTCGGTAGCAGTTCACTTCACTTTTGTAACAGTTCACTTCGGTAGCAGTTCACTTCACTTTTGTAACAGTTCACTTAAGTAAAATTTCAGTTCGGTACAGTGGCAACAGTTATGTAGTTACCTCGCTGACGAAGTTTTCTTTGTTAATATGCCGTATCTGAGTTGCCAATACTTTCTAATGTAATAATTGCTGGCCATTTTCAATGCAGGATGATTATCTTGAAGCTTTTGATCTTTCTGTACACTGGTTTAGAGCCTTACGGGTTGGTAGGTATTTATAACTAAGCATCAACTTGCCAAAGAAGTATATTTTGGGCCGTAAACACTACTGCACGGCTAGGAATGCACTATTTACAGTGGGCCTATCCTGGATCGGACAGCAACAGCAGCAGCAGCATCAACAGCTACGGACAGTCTTAAGGATGGACAGCAATGGAAAGGTAGAAAGTAGTTTGCCTTTCAAGCGTTCAGACTTTCCAAACTTTTCAAACAAAGTTAGGACAGGGATCAGCGAGAGAATATTTTCTCCCGTTTGTTTCATTGACAGCGCAAAGTTTGTCTGCGTTGTTCAATAAGCCCGTCATTTTCAATGCTATTTCTATGAATCTACACAAGGATCCTCTCTAATAGATTCTGATCTACTGCCTAGAAGTAAGACGAGCAACAGACGAGATTGTTTCTGATGTATAGAAATCTCCATTCATCTGATCTGATTCACATAAATTCACAATTTCCGAAATCTTTATCAACCGCAATCCGGTCTCACAGAAATCAGAATTATACCTATATTATAATACATATAACATTAGTAATAATACAATTATAATAGCAATGAATCTAGCTAGCAGGACATGATTTATCTCTATGATTGCTCTGTTAGTCTGTGGAGCATCTTTTCACAGTAGAAAGACCACATACCCACTGCCTGATTAACGATAGTGCTAAATTTCTAAGCTAAATTTTAAATGCGAACTCTAGCATTTAAACAAATTAAAATCTGCAGCGAGCTAGAATTCTAGGGAAAATAAGCTGAGCAACAACTGATAATTGAGAATTTTGAGTAGCCACTACTAAGCAATGTGCAGTTTTCTACTTGAATGAAAGCAATTTTTTTCAGCAGCCCCCGCTATCCAGTTAATTAGTTTCTTGGGCCTCTAAATGAAATAGATTTCTTGAAAATCCTATTTTAACATAATTGAGTACTTTAGCTGGGTGCTATGGCCATGATAGTCACGGAAAATTGGCGCTTCCATGTAGATCTGTTTCAAATAACTGATTTCACCTGTTTGACTGTGATACTGTCCATACTGACTGTAAAGCTGTCAATGACCGATACTGTCAATGACCGATACTGTCAATGACCGATACTGTCAATGACCGATAATGTCAATGACCGATACTGTCAATGACCGATACTGTCAATGACCGATACTGTCAATGACCGATACTGTCAATGACCGATACTGTCAATGACCGATACTGTCAATGACCGATACTGTCAATGACCGATACTGTCAATGACTAAAGCTGTCAATAACTGAAGCAGGACCTATGACTGAAGCTGTCAATGACTGAAGCTGTCAATGACTGAAGTTATTCGAGAAAGTAGGTGTATTGACCTGACTTAAAATCTGCATGGCAGAAACTGTGTGTGATGCAAACCTCTGACTGAATTTAATTATGCCGACAATCTAATGGAGTAACAAAATGTAAATTGGTTTAATCTAATTTTCCTTGCTTAGTGTCTAGCCCTAATCCCTGTTCAAATCCTTTGTACGCTTTAGTGTGTAATTATTATATTCCAGATTATGGCAAGAAATAATAAACAGGGAAACTGTGCGCCAAATCCTCATTCATGCTTAATCTAACAGAATCCAAATGAGGTTTGGTAAAGCCCTATTCTGAGAACTCGTCGTCTTGGAGATGATTGAAAATGAGCGAGACTGTGATTTAGCTGCTCAGCTGCTCAGACTGCTCAGACAGGTGCCAACGCGCCTCTAAATATGCCTAGCGTGTTGCGGAATAAAATTATCCTCAGCATTCGGGAGAATTTTAAACAGAGTTTCTGTCTCTGTAGCTACAAAATTCGATGACAATTCAGAAAGTTCATGAGGATCAGGATTGGGATTCTGACGATCAGGATTGGGATTCTGACGATTAGGATTGGGATTCTGAGGATCAGGATTGGGATTCTGAGGATCAGGATTTGGATTCTGACGATTAGGATTGGGATTCTGACGATCAGGATTGGGATTCTGACGATCAGGATTGGGATTCTGAGGATCAGGATTGGAATGCTGAGGATTAGGATTGGGATACTAAGGATCAGGATTGGGATTCTGAGGATCAGGATTGGGATTCTGACGATCAGGATTGGGATTCTGACGATCAGGATTGGGATTCTGAGGATCAGGATTGGGATTCTGAGGATCAGGATTTGGATTCTGAGGATCAGGATTGGAATGCTGAGGATTAGGATTGGGATACTAAGGATCAGGATTGGGATTCTGAGGATCAGGATTGGGATTCTGACGATCAGGATTGGGATTCTGACGATCAGGATTGGGATTCTGACGATCAGGATTGGGATTCTGAGGATCAGGATTTGGATTCTGAGGATCAGGATTGGAATGCTGAGGATTAGGATTGGGATTCTAAGGATCAGGATTGGGATTCTAAGGATCAGGATTGGGATTCTGAGGATCAGGATTGGGATTCTGACGATCAGGATTGGGATTCTGACGATCAGGATTGGGATTCTGAGGATCAGGATTTGGATTCTGACGATTAGGATTGGGATTCTGACGATCAGGATTGGGATTCTGACGATCAGGATTGGGATTCTGACGATCAGGATTGGGATTCTGAGGATCAGGATTGGGATTCTGAGGATCAGGATTGGAATGCTGAGGATTAGGATTGGGATTCTGAGGATCAGGATTGGGATTCTGAGGATCAGGATTGGGATTCTGAGGATCAGGATTGGGATTCTGAGGATCAGGATTGGGATTCTGAGGATCAGGATTGGGATTCTGAGGATCAGGATTTGGATTCTGAGGATCAGGATTGGAATGCTGAGGATTAGGATTGGGATTCTAAGGATCAGGATTTGGATTCTGAGGATCAGGATTGGAATGCTGAGGATTAGGATTGGGATTCTAAGGATCAGGATTGGGATTCTAAGGATCAGGATTGGGATTCTGAGGATCAGGATTGGGATTCTGACGATCAGGATTGGGATTCTGACGATCAGGATTGGGATTCTGACGATCAGGATTGGGATTCTGACGATCAGAATTGGGATTCTGAGGATCAGGATTGGGATTCTGAGGATCAGGATTGGGATTCTGACGATCAGGATTGGGATTCTGAGGATCAGGATTGGGATTCTGAGGATTAGGATTGGGATTCTAAGGACCAGGACTGATATTGCGAGCATCGAGATTGGAACTGAGAAGATAATTTTTGGGATTCTATTGATTAAGGTTGAGTTTCATTATCAGCATGGGAATTTATTTGACAGTTGTCTCATGGTCTGAGGGGGGATTCAATCCATTGCGCAGCTCACCTCAGTCGCTCGTCCTCCTCCATTTCTGTCTGCCGGGCCCTGGCGAGCACCCTGGCAATCTGCAGCCTCTCTTCGTCAGTCAGGTGACTCAGGTCCGGCTCGGGCGGCGTCACCGGCGAGTCCTCGCTCGACGTCGGCACGGTTGAGCCACTGCCGCCGCCGTTGTCGTCGTCTTCGTCGTTGTCGAGATTTTCCATCAGCTCCGACGTTGACGCCTGCGGCTGCTTGGAGAATGCCGAAGTTAAGAATGAGGCAGCCGGCGAGAAGAAGAAGGTCGAACTGGACGCTGCGCCGGTAGACGAACCGCCAGCGGCTGTCGCTGGGCCGACATCGTCGCCAACGTCGGGCAGGTCGCTAGCCGCGTTGACGGACGCCAGCCGACGCCGCCGGGCAGTCTCCGGAGTGGCGCTGGCCGACGCAAAACCGCCCGCACCGACGAAGCGTCGGAAACGCGACGTGGCGGCTGGCGAAGCTGGAACTGAGTGCGTCTGACGACCTTCGCTGGCCGCCTCGAGCTTCGTCTCCGAGCTGTTGGCATGGTCAGGAGATTCGTCGGCGCCACCAGAATTTGTTGCACCTCCGCCGCCGCTGCCGCCGCCGCCGCCGCCGCCGCCGCCGCCGCCGCCTCCCCAGAGTTTCCTCACGAACAGCATGGCTGCTGCCCCGGTCCTCAGAGACGGACCGGCTTCATCTCGCTCTGGCGCTCACCGTTCCATTCGAGGGTCGAGGAGCCGTCAGGACGATGGCGACGATGATGGCGGCTGAAAGTAATCCGACAATGTGCTTTTTTATTTACTGTCACGTGACTGTTTAGTTTGATTGTTTGGAGTCGACAGCACAGCCGCAGCTATTGCACGGAGCATCTGAAGGCTGCGTACGGCTGTTCAGTCCATGGACTGGGAGACTCTCAAATCGCCTGTTAGACTCTCAAAGCACCTGTTAGACTCTCAAATCACCTGTTAGACTCTCAAAGCACCTGTTAGACTCTCAAAGCACCTGTTAGACTCTCAAAGCACCTGTTAGACTCTCAACGCACCTGTTAGACTCTCAAAGCACCTGTTAGACTCTCAAATCACCTGTTAGACTCTCAAAGCACCTGTTAGACTCTCAAAGCACCTTTTAGACTCTCAAATCACCTGTTAGACTCTCAAAGCACCTGTTAGACTCTAAAATCACCTGTTAGACTCTCAAATCGCCTGTTAGACTCTCAAAGCACCTGTTAGACTCTCAAAGCACCTGTTAGACTCTCAAATCACCTGTTAGACTCTCAAAGCACCTGTTAGACTCTCAAATCACCTGTTAGACTCTCAAAGCGCCTGTTAGACTCTCAAAGCACCTGTTAGACTCTCAAATCACCTGTTAGACTCTCCAAGCACCTGTCTCAAATCACCTGTTAGACTCTCAAATCACCTGTTAGACTCTCAAATCACCTGTTAGACTCTCAAATCACCTGTTAGACTCTCAAAGCACCTGTTAGACTCTCAAATCACCTGTTAGACTCTCAAAGCACCTGTTAGACTCTCAAAGCACCTGTTAGACTCTCAAATCACCTGTTAGACTCTCAAAGCACCTGTTAGACTCTCAAAGCACATGTTAGACTCTCAAAGCACCTGTTAGACTCTCAAATCACCTGTTAGATTCTCAAATCACCTGTTAGACTCTCAAAGCACCTGTTAGACTCTCAAAGCACCTGTTAGACTCTCAAATCACCTGTTAGACTCTCAAATCACCTGTTAGACTCTCAAATCACCTGTTAGACTCTCAAAGCACCTGTTAGACTCTCAAATCACCTGTTAGACTCTCAAAGCGCCTGTTAGACTCTCAAAGCACCTGTTAGACTCTCAAATCACCTGTTAGACTCTCCAAGCACCTGTCTCAAATCACCTGTTAGACTCTCAAATCACCTGTTAGACTCTCAAATCACCTGTTAGACTCTCAAATCACCTGTTAGACTCTCAAAGCACCTGTTAGACTCTCAAATCACCTGTTAGACTCTCAAAGCACCTGTTAGACTCTCAAAGCACCTGTTAGACTCTCAAATCACCTGTTAGACTCTCAAAGCACCTGTTAGACTCTCAAAGCACATGTTAGACTCTCAAAGCACCTGTTAGACTCTCAAATCACCTGTTAGATTCTCAAATCACCTGTTAGACTCTCAAAGCACCTGTTAGACTCTCAAAGCACCTGTTAGACTCTCAAATCACCTGTTAGACTCTCAAATCACCTGTTAGACTCTCAAAGCACCTGTTAGACTCTCAAAGCACCTTTTAGACTCTCAAATCACCTGTTAGACTCTCAAAGCACCTTTTAGACTCTCAAATCACCTGTTAGACTCTCAAAGCACCTGTTAGACTCTCAAATCACCTGTTAGACTCTCAAATCGCCTGTTAGACTCTCAAATCACCTGTTAGACTCTCAACGCACCTGTTAGACTCTCAAATCACCTGTTAGACTGTTGAACACTCTTTTTAGACTCTTTTTAGACTTGAGAAATCACCTGTTAGACTTTAAGAACTACCTGTTAAACTTTAGAAATCACGTTTTAGACTGTAGCAATCACCTCTGAGACTCTAGAAATCACCTGTTTTAGACTCTATAAATCGCCTGTTACGCTCTAGAAATCACCTGTTAGACTCTAGAAATCACTTTTTAGACCTGTGATTCTGTCTGGCAACGAAAGAAAGAAATAGAAGTTTGTACTTTTAACTGGCAACGGTAAGGTGCAACAAAAGACTGACTCCCCTGAAATAATATAGCGCGCAGCTAAATATAAAACAGGTAAATTGCAAAGCTTGGTTCCATTGTCCAGATTGTAGAATAATCTGCGATCAGCAAAGCGAAGCAGAAAACAGAAGAAAACATATGGCGACAAAAATATTGAGAACAGAAGCGCAATAATAATTGCCTGTCTGAGCAGCTAAACGTGAGCCTAAGTAAATCTTCTATTTCTAACCCCTTGGTCTGTGGGACGAGCTATTTTAACTCTGAGTTCACCCAGTTCTTAATTGTTGGGGGTAATTGGGGGTGGGTGTGGCGTCCCCCCTGTCCATGGACTGAACAGCCCAATAGCTGTGGCTGTACGTCTGGGACAATTGTGACTAGGTGTCTTTTCTACTCTCTATCAACTATTCCGTTATAGTAGAAACTGGAAATAATAAACATAAGGTATTTGATATTTAGCATGAGGCAGGCCACAAGAAACTCGTGTGGGCGTCTCACAAGAGGGACCTGCTTGACAAACATTTTTGAACGTGACCCTGCGCCCATTTTTCTGTTCTCTCCGGAACTGAAAAATATTTTTTTCTGGCTTAAATCCTGTTCTGGGATCCTGTTCGCGGATTATGCACAGCTTTCATTGCGTGTACTTTTGTGCATGGCACATTGAAGTGTGAATTACTAAAGTAGCTGATGAAACAACTATTGACATATATGTCTAAATTGACATATCGACAGTCTTTGAAGAAAACACTGTTAGATAGCTCAGCAAAATATGCTGATAATCTATAAATATTTTAGATAAGCTGCTAACCTGTTAGATAAGCTGCTAACCTGTTAGATAAGCTGCTAACCTGTTAGATAAGCTGCTAACCTGTTAGATAAGCTGCTAACCTGTTAGATAAGCTGCTAACCTGTTAGATAAGCTGCTAACCTGTTAGATAAGCTGCTAACCTGTTAGATAAGCTACTGACATTTTAGATAAGCTGCTAACCTGTTAGATAAGCTGCTAACCTGTTAGATAAGCTGCTAACCTGTTAGATAAGCTAATGACCTGTTAGATAAGCTACTGAACTGTTAGATAAGCTAATGACCTGTTAGATAAGCTATACTAACCTGTTAGATAAGCTACTGACATTTTAGATAAGCTGCTAACCTGTTAGATAAGCTGCTAACCTGTTAGATAAGCTGCTAACCTGTTAGATAAGCTAATGACCTGTTAGATAAGCTACTGAACTGTTAGATAAGCTAATGACCTGTTAGATAAGCTATACTAACCTGTTAGATTAGCTACTGACATTTTAGATAAGCTTCTAACCTGTTAGACAAGCTACTTACCTGTTAGACAAGCTACTGACCTGTTAGATAAGCTACTGAACTGTTAGATAAGCTACTTACCTGTTAGATAAGCTGCTAACCTGTTAGATAAGCTGCTAACCTGTTAGATAAGCTACTGACGTTTTAGATAAGCTACTAACCTGTTAGATAAGCTACTAACCTGTTAGATAAGCTACTAACCTGTTAGATAAGCGACTAACCCATTAGATAAGCTACTAACCTGTTAGATAAGCTACTAACCTGTTAGATAAGCTATACTAACCTGTTAGATAAGCTACTAACCCATTAGATATGCTGTTAAACACAAAGTCGTTCAGTATTTTTGCACTGACTGTCAAAACATGATGTTTAGATATTGTAATTAGGCCAAAATTATTTCGCAAAGTAGCTGACACGATGGAGATGATAAAAATATTTATTATGTCTGGGGTGAAAGCTAGAACTGTTCTGAAATTTGAAGCACTCGACAAGACTAGCTTTCTGCATGCTTCATTTAACAAAAAATTCTAGAATTTTTCTTTTGTCGAAGGAAACAAAATAGATTTTCAACAAGCAACAGGCTCGCTGGAAATAAGAATCCGGCAATGATAATTTTGCTGCTTTTGTGCTCAGATTTCCCGCCAAATCTTAGCAACTCAGCGAGTGCAGCAAAAATAAAAAGGAGAGATATCTATTTCCCGGCTTTTCCTCGCGTGGCCCAGAGCACGAGCTGATGAGGAGAGACGCGAGACAACAAAGCAAGAGGAAGAAGATGAGAACCAAAAAAACGGAAACTCCCCAGGCAAAAGCCTGAATGACGATAGGCTGACAAATTAATCAGAAAATCAGAAAAAATCTATGCGCAAGACTGGCAGAATCAACCAGTCGAGCAGTCGGTAATTATTAGCTCGACCGAGGATAAAAGGCAAGGTTTAGTGTCCCGGGATAAAGGAGGTGATATGATTTCCTAAGCAACATGGTCACACCACATCAATATCAGCAGCTGTCAAGGCTTTCCATTGTCAATTCGCCAAGTTCTGTTGCCGACTGCCCTCCTGTGTGCTGAGGCGCCTGCGAGTGTCTCTCAGTTGGGCAACAGAAAATTTAATTAGCATCACTTTTGTCTGATAGAAATCTGTAACAATGCTAGAAAAAGAAAAAATCATCCAACTCGATGGATGATCCAACGGATAATTTAATAGAATGGATTGCTAGTCTAGCCTCCGATGGATGAAGGAACAGAATGGATTGCTAGTCTAGCCTCCAATTGATGAAGGAATAGAATGGATTGCTAGTCTAGCCTCCAATTGATGAAGGAATAGAATGGATTGCTAGTCTAGCCTCCAATGGATGAAGGAATAGAATGGATTGCTAGTCTAGCCTCCAATGGATGAAGGAATAGAATGGATTGCTAGTCTAGCCTCCAATGGATGAAGGAATAGAATGGATTGCTAGTCTAGCCTCCAATTGATGAAGGAACAGAATGGATTGCTAGTCTAGCCTCCAATGGATGAAGGAACAGAATGGATTGCTAATCTAGCTTTTGAGCTAACACTATAGGACGTTGACCTTTGATGTTGGCCTGAGTGCAACAATTTAGTGTAAGCATCACAGCTACTTCTCGCTAACATGCAAAAGCCATTGAAACTTCCATTTTGGTTCCATTTTATAAATGGAATAATATTTATATTTGTGCCAAATGCGCGCGCTTGTGTGTGTGTTTAAGTGTGTGGGTGTGTGAGTTTCAACAAAGCAGCTTAGAAGTTTTTCAATGCTTCTGGATTGGCTTATCGGGCTTTGAGTCCCTCTGAGACTGGGGTGGGGCCATGGGCAGTAGAGATGGCAGGTGAATTATTTATTTGCCATTTCCATCTGTGGGTCTTCTGTCTGACTCTCTCATCCCTCCTCCTCTCTCTGTCTAGCACACTCTTAGATCGGTCGGTGGCTCAGACTAAAGCGATCTTGAGGTGAAAAAGCAGAAAAAATATAACCCAAGTTTGAACAACCCCGATCAGGGATTCCTCTAGCTTTTTAAGCACTCCCGAATCTTAAAGTTCGTGTCATTTTTAATTCAGGCACAATGGATTAAAAGCTTTTTTGTTTTAATTCCCGCTACAATTTTTTGTTTTAACAAGTTACATTAAAAATGGGACATCAATTCTGGAAATTATGGTTCTGTAGTTTGGTTGAGATTCTGCAGTTCAGGATCCTACAGTTTCGAGATTTTACAGTTTCGGGATTCGAAAGTTTTGGGATTATACATTTTCTGGATTCTTCAGTTATGGGATTCTACAGTTTCAGGATTCTACAGTTTCGGGAATCTACAGTTTCGGGATTCTACAGTTTTGGGATTCTACAGTTTCGGGATTCTACAGTTTCGGGATTCTACAGTTTCGGGATTCTACAGTTTCGGGATTCTACAGTTTCAGGATTCTACAGTTTCGGGATTCTACAGTTTCGGGAATCTACAGTTTCGGGATTTTTACATTTTCGGGATTATTTGAGTTTCGGAATCAAGTGTCTTGCTCTATAGACACTATTTGTCTCATTTGGGTTGAGAATCGAACTCCAAACGTGTCAGTCTGAAGTTCGATTCCCTGTTCGATTGTGTGCAATTTGCAACACAATAAACGCGCGGTTGTCAGCAACTTATGAGTAAATATAAATCGTATAAATTATAGAAGAAGAACTTACCTTGATTTATTTGTAGCCGCCGAGTGTCATAGAGAGTGCTACAGGTACAGTTATTATCTTTCGATTCTGTGATTTCAGGAAATTGACAATTAGTAAAAGGCAAGTCTAGTTTACAACTTAGCAGTAAACACTAGATTCTTTGCAGGTGTCAAACCTACTGATTTATCAGCAATGCGTTCAGACGCCTCGTGTGAAAAAAGCTTTCAGAAGAAGAATTTGCGTTTTTAAAAAACCAGTCCAAGTTGATAAATAGAGCTGTTGCTGCTGCTGCTTGACCAGAAAAAAGGCAGACTTAATGGGGCCAATAATCTACCAGATAGTTTCGTTCGCTTAAGCAGAAGCAATTTGTGTGTATGCGTGTATGTATAGGCGAAAAAATATATAATTTTTGCAGAGAGGAACAGGAGAAATTCAGCACCCTATCCCCAATGCAGCCTTGGCTGGGGATGTCTGAGTGTAGGGGTGTGTTCAGCCCGGATTTGGGGTGGCTGCGAGGTGTGCGGAAGGGGTATCTGGGTGAGTTGCAGTGCGGTGGGATTTCCCATCTTCTCAAAACTACCTCCCCGCCCCAACCAACCAAACAGCATCCATGGGTCTCGTTCTCTACTTGTTTCACTCCTGCCCATGCTTCATCTTCGCCTCCCTATCCGCAACTTGGGGTGGGGGGAGAATTGCTTTTTGAAGCCGGCGCCACTCTAACCCACCTCCGACCTCTGCTGCTCTTCAGCGCAACCCCAACGGTAGAAGTCGCGAATCAGACGGACGCAACTCAGAGTGTCGCCACCCCGGCCTCAGTTGCCGAGGGGGGTTGGTGTAGGGATCACAAGAAGACTGCACGAAAGATGAAGGGAAGCAGAAGGACGCGATGCTGCTGGGAGAGAGCCTTCAACAGCCACCTCCTATGGCGTCTTCTGCTCCCGTATGTACACAGACACTGGCTATGCATTCCATTTCCTAAAAAGCGGCAGCACTGCCCCATACTTACGTGACTACTGCACTGGTCTCTGCTTTCCTCTCTTCCTCCCTGCATCTACTCCCCAGTTCAATTACTAAGCCCATTGCGAGTGGCCCTCGTACACTGCTTCAGCTTAGGGCAATAGGTCGCGAGTGTGGGCGTCGTGATAGGCCAGGAATAGACACTGTCGGACTAGAAGGAAGGAAAGAAAGGAAAAACTCCAAAAATTCGCTTTCTCTCTCTCTTCTACGCTCAACTCCTCATCTATTTCACCTCTGGTTTCCTTCGACCAAGGCCACACAGAGACACGCACACATTGGGGTTGGCACTGAGCACATGATGCATTGCTCAGAAAATTCTACTTTCGCCGTCTTCCAGAAAGCGGGGACAGACAGAGAGATCTCTGCTAGCAGATAAATTTAGAAATGAGGGTCGAACCAACGGAGACACTCGAGACGAACTGGAAGTCTCGGCTCTGTGTCTATTCCCTTCTCTCCAATTTTTTCAGCCCACTGGATCCTCAAAGGGTGACACCTTTCATCCCATATTTCTGAGATCTCTTCCACTCGAATCTCTGCTTCCCTTTCTCGCATGCACTCTCCTGGGCCTCTTAACATTGGTCAAGTGTTGCCTGCTACAGCCTCCTCTCTAATCCTAAAAAAGCCATCCGCTTGCTTGTCGGGGCAGAATTACTTAAGGGGATATTGTGCAAAGATTCTTAGAAAATCCCCAGATGATTTCCCGCATGTCAACTATCTGTCTCTTTTTGTCTCAAGCCTTCGATCCATCCTGAAATTGGTCTGCGCGTGTTGAATTTTATTTATTTAAAATCGTTTTCTCTAGATAAATAGCGTCTGAAGATCACCGCCAACTGATCCTTTGTTATTTTACAACAATATATTACGAAACAATGTCCCGAATGAGCCGGGAACATTCAGACTCAACGAAGCTTGTCGCAAAACAGAGATTTCAAATTCCGAAAACAATCTCACGGATTATTTGCCATTGCTATCAGCTAAATTGATACGGGGTGGAGCAAGCAGACGACGGAGAATGCTGCCAAAAAATTGTGCGCCAATGGAATCAAACCAGGGCATTAAAGAAACACTGAAAATTGCTTTAGCTCTACTTGAAGTAGTCAGATACAGATGTATAACTTTCTGATATAATTTTCTCTCTCACGCTAAATTCATGGCGCACATCGTCATGTTCATGACGGCATTTGCTGTCCTCGATTGTAGAGGTCAACAAGAGGAAGACTGACGTGATTTGCGTTCCGTTCAACAACTAGGTTGCGTCACTGTCTTACCTCGTCCTACCGCCCGCAGTCGGTGTTGGTGGTGCTTTCCCCTCGGTCCGGATTCCAACCCCTCACAGGTTTCGAGTTTTGTTGTTTTTCGTCTTTGTGTATGCTGCTGTTTAGGGCCGACGTGTTTTCATATTTGATGCAAAAGAGGACTCTGAAGGTGAGGCAGACAGACGGCTGAGCGCTAAATGAGGTCGTCTTGTCGCGAAAGCTTAGCGTAACGTAGCGTGCTAAAATTGACATTCCTTTTTTTAATTAACACAGGATGGTGTCAAAATTTCAAAAATGCTAAGGATTGCAGCCATAGTTCAGTATCAAGCAAAATGATTACGTATTCCATTTATATGCTTGTAAATGATAGTCGTATTGGTTTGCAAAGATCAGCATTCACTCTAAAATCAGCTCGGCACCCCCAATCAGTCGATGGTAATCGATTTCGATCAATTTTGTTTATTTCAGCTATCAAAAGAAGCCTCGACAAGAAAAGCAAGCGAGCTGTGTCAGTTGACTTCGAATTTAAGATTTCAATGTTCAGCCTAAAGTGCCGGGACGTCACCCTGTCAATGGTTGACACGAGTTAGTCGAAGTCGTATCGGCGCCTTCCAGCCAGCGATCTGAAGCGCATAGCGGATCCCAGGTAGCGCTTGTTCTGCTTCTGACGACCAAGGCGCATCGCCGCACCGAGATGCCGCTTCATTGGGCGCTCCACCGTCCCGACATCGACCATGTGGGAACCATCGTCGTAATAATCGTTGATGTCTTCTATTTCATCGTAAGTTGGCTCTCCAAGCCAGTTAAAATCGTCACCGCATTGACTTTTTGCACTTCTGTCGTGCTCTGCCTGCGACCAACACGGCATGTCAACTTGACGCTTGAACCGCAGTCGCATGGCGGAGCCCAAGTTCTTCTTGTAGCGGAGCCGCATGGCGGAGCCCATGTTCTTCTTGTAGCGGAGCCGCATGGCGGAGCCCATGTTCTTCTTGTAGCGGAGCCGCATGGCGGAGCCCATGTTCTTCTTGTAGCGGAGCCTCATGGCGGAGCCCATGTTCTTCTTGTAGCGGAGCCTCATGGCGGAGCCCATGTTCTTCTTGTAGCGGAGCCTCATGGCGGAGCCCATGTTCTTCTTGTAGCGGAGCCTCATGGCGGAGCCCATGTTCTTCTTGTAGCGGAGCCGCATGGCGGAGCCCATGTTCTTCTTGCCTTTGAGTCGCATGGCGGAGCCCATGTTCTTCTTGTAGCGGAGCCGCATGGCGGAGCCCATGTTCTTCTTGCCTTTGAGTCGCATGGCGGAGCCCAAGTTGCGCTTGGCTTCTTCGACTGTTTGATAGGGAGCTTCATAAACTTCTGAACCATCGAAGGGTTCCACTTCGCTCGTCATCCCAGTGTTGTCATTGTAGCTAGATGGCACCGGCTCCTCCGAATGGAATTGAGAGGCCTGAAAAAACATCGCGATTTGGAGCGACCAAGGAGAGTTACTTCGGTGCGATGCAAATCAATGATGTCATGAAAGTGCGTTTTTTCATTTAGTTTATTCTCTCTAAGAGTCACTGAATCCTACTGGATTTTGATAAAGCTGGTAGGGCTAAATTTAGCGTAATGTTTTTGGATTGACGTGTGCTGCTTGGTTTCTAGTCGATAAATGTTCGATACCAGTGCATAGAGGGCTACCAGATGAGATTAGACTCATCTAAATAGAAGCACATAGCATCGATTGCTTATTTTTTCCAGATCTTCGAATGGAATAGGTCATCGTTAGGAGATAGGCCATTTAAAAACCGAAATGTTTCTAAGAAATTAACAGTATAAATTCGCGACTTTTTGTTTTACTGAATAAAAACTTGTTAATATAGGAAAAATTGTTTTACCGTAAGATTTATATTTGTTATAAATTATCCACCATTTTGACTAAAAATTGCTATAAATACAGACGACTAGAACGAAAGGAAAAAAACTTGTTTTTTTCATACCAAGTTCGTATATAATACTCAGAAGTGTTCTTTAATGTTTTTAGAAAACATACCGAGGCGAATACTAAGAAAATTCAAGAGAGAGAAATACGAAGCACACTTGATGTACACTTGAGATCATTGGTAACGCTCTTCGGAAAGCCAATACTCAAAAATACATATACGCGATAAAGTAATCGACCAGAAAAACTAAATACGATACTTATACTAACGAGGGGGTAGCATGAATTATCGAGGGGGTAGCATGAATTATCTATGGGAAGCATGAATTATCGAGGGGTAGCATGAGTTATCGATGGGAAGCATGAGTTATCGATGGGAAGCATGAGTTATCGATGGGAAGCATGAGTTATCGATGGGAAGCATGAGTTATCGATGGGAAGCATGAGTTATCGATGGGAAGCATGAATTATCGATGGATTAGCATGAATTATCGATGGAAAGCATGAATTATCGATGGGAAGCATGAGTTATCGATGGGAAGCATGAGTTATCGATGGGAAGCATGAATTATCGAGGGGGTAGCATGAATTATCTATAGGAAGCATGAATTATCGATGGGAAGCATGAGTTATCTATGGGAAGCATGAGTTATCGATGGGAAGCATGAGTTATCGATAGGAAGCATGAGTTATCGATGGGAAGCATGAGTTATCGATGGGAAGCATGAATTATCTATGGGAAGCATGAGTTATCGATGGGAAGCATGAGTTATCGATGGGAAGCATGAATTATCGATGGGAAGCATGAATTATCGAGGGGGGTAGCACAAATTATCGAGGGGAATCACAATTTTCCCCTCGAAAGAATGAATTATTGATGAAAAAGCATGAATTATCAAGGGGGTAGCATGGTTAATCGACTGGGTTGCTTGGTTTGATGAGGGCGTATAGCTTGATATATTGAGACGGTAGCATTTTTTCAATGCGGTAGCATGCTTTTACAAGGGTTAGCATGCTTTTACAAGGGTTAGCATGCTTTTACAAGGGTTAGCATGATTTTACAAGGGTTAGCATGCTTTTACAAGGGTTAGCATGCTTTTACAAGTGTTAGCATGCTCTTACAAGTGTTAGCATGCTTTTACAAGGGTTAGCATGCTTTTACAAGGGTTAGCATGCTTTTACAAGTGTTAGCATGCTTTTACAAGGGTTAGCATGCTTTTACAAGGGTTAGCATGATTTTACAAGGGTTAGCATGCTTTTACAAGGGTTAGCATGCTTTTACAAGTGTTAGCATGCTCTTACAAGTGTTAGCATGCTTTTACAAGGGTTAGCATGCTTTTACAAGGGTTAGCATGCTTTTACAAGGGTTAGCATGCTTTTACAAGGGTTAGCATGCTTTTACAAGTGTTAGCATGCTCTTACAAGTGTTAGCATGCTTTTACAAGGGTTAGCATGCTTTTACAAGGGTTAGCATGCTTTTACAAGGGTTAGTGAAGAGTAGTGAAGTTGCATATTAAAATTTAACTACTAGGGGTCTTGACTAGTGACACACACAGACGCTTCCTTTTTAGTATAATTGATTGTTCTGGAAGCTCTAGGTGACATTAAACCATTTCCAGAGACCAAAGTAATGCTAGCAAAACGCAATCGTGGATGAAATTCGCTGGTTTAAAACAAGCTTTTAGCTCACCTCACTGGTGATGGCAATTGTGGGGCACAGCAATAGCAGCAGAACCAGTGGAGACATTCTGCGCGGTTGGTACCTCGGAGAAATTTGGAGGATACAATCAGGGCAAATTTGGTACAGAAAATAGAGTTTTCACTAATGACAAACAAATCAGGGATACCCTGGTTTCGAGAGATGCTCTAGAATTTCTGTCACGTTCAACTCTTTGCCGAAACCAAATGAATCTTTAATAAGATTGGCTTCGCTCAAAGGATCATATTTTCTGCTGACCCCAAGACACGCTATGGTTCTTAAATAATCAATTTAATTCTCGAAGGAAAATGCAATGTGCATTAGGCTTTGCAAATGTTTTGCTATATTTCTTTCAGGACGTGATTTTTTGCTCTGATTGAAGGAATGAAATTCAGAGTTAAGTGTTCAATACTTGGCGCTTTCAATTAGTCCAGGGGTCGGCAAACTCCGACCTGCGGGCCAGATGCGACCCTCGAAGCTCCCAAATCCAGCCCGTTGACCCTTCCGTCACCTACAGTATCCTGTTCCATCTTTTCCCTGTCTCATCTCTCCCGTGTCTCATCTCTCCCGTGTCTCATCTCTCCCGTGTCTCATCTCTCCCGTGTCTCATCTCTCCCGTGTCTCATCTCTCCTGTGTCTCATCTCTCCCGTGTCTCATCTCTCCCGTGTCTCATCTCTCCCGTGTCTCATCACGTGTCTCATCCCGTGTCTCTCCCGTGTCTCATCTCTCCAGTGTCTCATCTCTCCCGTGTCTCATCTCTCCCGTGTCTCATCTCTCCCGTGTCTCATCTCTCCCGTGTCTCATCTCACCCGTGTCTCATCTCTCACGTGTCTCATCTCTCCCGTGTCTCATCTCTCCCGTGTCTCATCTCTCCCGTGTCTCATTTCTCTCCCGTGTCTCATCTCTCACCCGTGTCTCATCTCTCCCGTGTCTCATCTCTCCCGTGTCTCATCTCTCCCGTGTCTCAAATCTCTCCCGTGTCTCATCTCTCCCGTGTCTCATCTCTCTCCCGTGTCTCACCTCTCTCCCGTGTCTCATCTCTCTCCCGTGTCTCACCTCTCTCCCGTGTCTCATCTCTCCCGTGTCTCATCTCTCCCGTGTCTCATCTCTCCCGTGTCTCATCTCTCCCGTGTCATCTCTCTCCCGTGTCTCATCTCTCCCGTGTCTCATCTCTCCCGTGTCTCATCTCTCCCGTGTCTCATCTCTCCCGTGTCTCATCTCTCCCGTGTCTCATCTCTCCCGTGTCTCATCTCTCCCATGTCTCATCTCTCCCGTGTCTTATCTCATGCCACTGCTGCTAATATAGACCAGGTTGAACATGATCTCGAGAACTAATTGATGCATGCAATGTAACCGTGACAGCTAGGCATTCTCGATTTTGACAGGCTCTTGATTGATGTGTACTCAAAAAAGATAAAATAGCTCATATTTACTGATCAGCTAGATTATTTCACTTACCTACAAGAGATGGTGTTTAGCAATAGCCTGTTCTTAAAAATTTCAACGATTAAAAGTCTGTACAACTGAACAGAACTTTAATCCTTTGTCTCAGCGCAACCTCTGATTTGGAGGTGGACCCGTTTGGGTTAGGGAGGTGAGTAAACTGCAGCAGATGCAGGTGGATAACTTTTATAGCTTTGAAAAGTATTTCTCCCTTGAGGCCAATCAGTGCGCAGTTAGGTCAGGCCGCCTTTCATTGGTATTTTTTTGAGAACTTCAGTTCATGGGTTATTCCCATTTTCACAATTTTTGGTCATAAACTTGTAAACTAATTACGATAATATTTATGCATAATCATAATTGTTACACACCTGGGCTCAATTCGATTAAGCTAAACAGTTTCTTCACCTGTTTGAGCAGGCAAGAGTCGTGTCTACAGAAGATTTTTGCTCAAATGCGTGACATAGCATGCGTTTAATGGCGAATGATGAATATCTGCTTATCACTAGTAGATTCGCATTTCAAAAGAAGCTATCCTGAAACACAGTATAGCAACTAACTGATAGTCAAGTGGTAGTGTTCAATTTCTTCATTTTCCGTTTGTTTTCAAATTCAGCCTTTTAAGGAAAGCATGCAGAACACCTCTTCGTGTTTCGTGTTTGCTGCTTCATTAAAATTATTTGCTTTCTCTCATTTCTAAATTTGGCCTTAAAATGGACTTGTATTTGACTATTTAAATAACTTGTAGTACTCCTGTACTCAGAATTATAATATAAATATTTCCTTTCGCAATGCAATTCAAATAACTTAACATCTAGATTGATTTATAACTATATTTTCTCAGTCACTGTCTTCCTCTCAGTTACTTTGTCTTCCTCTTAGTTACTTTGTCTTCCTCTCAGTTACTTTGTCTTCCTCTCAGTCACTTCGTCTTCCTCTCAGTCACTCCGTCTTCCTCTCAGTCACTCTCTCATACTCTTAGTCACTCCGTATTCCTCTCAGTCACTTTGTCTTCCTCTCAGTTACTCTCTTATTCTCAGTCACTCTCTTATTCTCAGTCACTCTTATTCTCAGTCACTCTCTTATTCTCAGTCACTCTTATTCTCAGTCACTCTCTTATTCTCAGTTACTCTCTTATTCTCAGTCACTCTCTAATTCTCAGTCACTCTCTTATTCTCAGTCACTCTCTTATTCTCAGTCACTCTTATTCTCAGTCACTCTCTTATTCTCAGTCACTCTCTTATTCTCAGTCACTCTCTCATACTCTTAGTCACTCCGTATTCCTCTCAGTCACTTTGTCTTCCTCTCAGTTACTCTCTTATTCTCAGTCACTCTCTTATTCTCAGTCACTCTTATTCTCAGTCACTCTCTTATTCTCAGTCACTCTTATTCTCAGTCACTCTCTTATTCTCAGTTACTCTCTTATTCTCAGTCACTCTCTAATTCTCAGTCACTCTCTTATTCTCAGTCACTCTCTTATTCTCAGTCACTCTTATTCTCAGTCACTCTCTTATTCTCAGTCACTCTCTTATTCTCAGTCACTCTCTAATTCTCAGTCACTCTCTTATTCTCAGTCACTCTCTTATTCTCAGTCACTCTCTTATTCTCAGTCACTCTCTTATTCTCAGTCACTCTTATTCTCAGTCACTCTTATTCTCAGTCACTCTCTTATTCTCAGTCACTCTCTTATTCTCAGTCACTCTCTTATTCTCAGTCACTCTCTTATTCTCAGTCACTCTCTTATTCTCAGTCACTCTCTTATTCTCAGTCACTCTCTTATTCTCAGTCACTCTCTTATTCTCAGTCACTCTTATTCTCAGTCACTCTCTTATTCTCAGTCACTCTTATTCTCAGTCACTCTCTTATTCTCAGTCACTCTCTTATTCTCAGTCACTCTCTTATTCTCAGTCACTCTCTTATTCTCAGTCACTCTCTTATTCTCAGTCACTCTCTTATTCTCAGTCACTCTCTTATTGTCAGTCACTCTCTTATTCTCAGTCACTCTTATTCTCAGTCACTCTCTTATTCTCAGTCACTCTTATTCTCAGTCACTCTCTTATTCTCAGTCACTCTCTTATTCTCAGTCACTCTCTTATTCTCAGTCACTCTCTTATTCTCAGTCACTCTCTAATTCTCAGTCACTCTCTTATTCTCAGTCACTCTCTTATTCTCAGTCACTCTCTTATTCTCAGTCACTCTCTTATTCTCAGTCACTCTTATTCTCAGTCACTCTTATTCTCAGTCACTCTCTTATTCTCAGTCACTCTCTTATTCTCAGTCACTCTCTTATTCTCAGTCACTCTCATTTTCTCAGTCACTCTCTTATTCTCAGTCACTCTCTTATTCTCAGTCACTCTCTTATTCTCAGTCACTCTCTAATTCTCAGTCACTCTCTTATTCTCAGTCACTCTCTTATTCTCAGCCACTCTCTTATTCTCAGTCACTCTCTTATTCTCAGTTACTCTCTTATTCTCAGTCACTCTCTTATTCTCAGTCACTCTCTTATTCTCAGTCACTCTCTTATTCTCAGTCACTCTCTTATTCTCAGTCACTCTCTTATTCTCAGTCACTCTCTTATTCTCAGTTACTCTCTTATTCTCAGTCACTCTCTTTTTCTCAGTCACTCTCTTATTCTCAGTCACTCTCTTATTCTCAGTCACTTTTATTCTCAGTCACTCTCTTATTCTCAGTCTTGACTTGACTTAGCGGCAGGGGGCCTCCATGACGGACGCAGCGAGGAGGCGGCTGTTGCCGCCCATATCGCTAACCCCTGGCAGCCAGACGGCCTCCAGCGAGGCGGTGCCGCTCAGGGTGGTCCGTCGGTCGGTTCCGCCGCGCGATCTTCCTCGCCATAGGCTGGGAAGAAATCAGCTCGGCCGGTATCCCGGAGGAAGTGGGCGAGCTGAGGGATGTTCTCGGGCGAGCAGGCTTCGGCAAGAGTCGGTGCCGGCCCGAGGTGTTTTAGCCTAGCCCGGGTGAAGGCCGGGCAGTGGCAAATGAAATGCTCGGCGTTTTCACGGCCGGAGCAGCAGAAAGGACACGTTTCCTCAGGCACGTGGCCTTGGAGGTAGCGGTGTCTGGTGAAGCAGCCATGTCCCGAAAGGGCCATGGTGACTGCTCTCAGGTCTCTGCGGTTTAGCCTGAGTAAGGCCTTACGCAGGTTACTAGAGGGGGTTGGCACCGCAGCCCTGGACTGGCGACAGTTCAGGGTGCTGGACCACCTCCTCCGGTGCTGGGTCTCCATCCAGTGGTTGATGCTGGAGTTGACAACGGAGGCGGGGATCGGGGATTCCGGGCCCGGGCCCATCAGGGAGCTGGCTGCTCCAGCCTTTGCAAGCTCGTCCGCCATCTCATTCCCTGTGAGCCCGGCGTGCCCAGGGATCCACATCAGCTCCACCTTGTTAGACTGCGCCAAACCGTTTAACTGGGTGTTGCAGTCCAAGGTGGTTCTGGAGCGAGAGGTGCAGCGACTGAGGGCCTTAAGGGCTGCTTGACTGTCGGAGTGAAAAAAGATCCTCCGACCAGCCAGCTGCCTCTGGCGCAGCTCAGCCGCACAGAAGCTGATGGCGAGCATTTCGTTTTGGAAAACGCTTGAGCTCTTGCCACAGTGTTGGGAGTGGGTCCAGAGGACCTCGCCACCCGAGGCGACGCACACCCCGAATCCCGATTTACCGTTCATCAGGGAGCCGTCAGTGTAACAGTGGACTGCGGGGTCATCCCAGCAGTCCTTTACCTCATTACGAGGGAAGATGCTGACTTTGTACCTGTGGCTCCGGAGTAAAGTGGCCGGGGCCCCGTCCGAAAGGATGGTGAGCCCTCCGCACTCGCCCAGAGTTTTCAGGCAGAGGTCAGAGTGGGGCAGAAGGGAGCGCTTCGAGAAGGCTCGCGAATTCTGGAAGGATACACCCGCATCAAGGAGACGACGGGTGGACTTTGCCGCTTCCCCCTTAACAAAAATGTCAATGGGTGTAGCGTTGAGGAAAGCGTTCATGCCTTCAAAGGGAGTGGAGGGTGGGGCGCCCAGCGTCATGCGACAGGCTCTGCCCTGCACCCTATAAAGCGCCTCCAGGTTTTTCTGGATGCTCATGGCACTGGCCCAGATGAGGCCAGCGTAAGCGACTGACGGTCTAATGATCGCCGTGTAAATCCACCAAAGGTTTTTGGGGGTTAGCCCCCAAGTGGTGCCCACGGCTCGCCTGACTTGCGCCAGAATGGCCAGGGCCCTCTTGGCCTTTGTGGTAATGTGCGGGGTCCAGTTAAGCCTATGGTCTAGCAGGATACCAAGGCACCGGACCTGCTTTTCCATGGCAATATTCTTGCCATAGAGAGTCAGAGGCTCAATGGTCCAGCGCAGCCTGCTGGTAAACATAACCGCAACGGTCTTGGACTCAGAGAGTCGGAGCCCGCATTGGTCCGCCCAGCGCACCGCCCTGTTGATAAAGCCCTGAATGAGGTCCCTGGTGGTTTCCGCCGAGGGGCCCGCGCAGATGGCGGTCACATCGTCGGCATATCCCACCTTCAGGACTGGGTCAGGCCGAGTGCTTTTTAGCAGCTCATCCATGACGAGATTCCACAGCAGTGGGGTGAGGACGCCACCTTGGGGCCCTCCTTTTAGGACAGGTGCCGAGAGCACCCTGCCTTCGAGGTGGGCCACCACGTGGCGATTCCGGATCATGTACATGACCCAACGGACGAGGTGGGGGTGAGTGGCCCTGGAAACCAGGGCCTTCTCAAAGGCTTCGAAAATAACGTTATCGAAGGCCCCCTCAATATCAAGGAAAACAGCCAGGGCAAAACCGCTGCCCAGCACTGCCTTCTCGAGAGTCTCCACAATGCAGTGGAGGGCGCTCTCCGTGGACCGGCCCGCCCGAAAGGCGTGCTGGTTTGGTGAGAGCGGGGCCCGCCCTAGCTCTACAGTAAGAAGGCGCCAGAGCACCAGTCTTTCCATGAGCTTGAGGCAGGTGGAAGTCAAGCTTATCGGGCGATAAGACTTGACCGAGCGATAGTCGCCTTTGGCGGGCTTCGGGATGAAGACGACCCGGGCTTCATGCCACCGCGCTGGTACGTAGCCCAGCACGATGCAGGCCCGTAGAAGTCTGCAGAGGAGATGGAGGAAGCGGCCATTTTTAACCGCTTCATGCAGAAAGGCCGGATATATACCATCTGGCCCAGGTGCTTTAAAAGGATTGAATGACTTAGCCGCGCGAACGATGCGGTCATTCGTAACGAGTGACTGAGCCAGGCCCTGACCTCCACGCGAGTGGTCGTCTGGGCCGAAGTGCGCCGGTACACTCGGGAAGAAATGCCCTAGCATAAGCTCGAGCGTTTCCTCCGGGCGCTCAGTGATCGAGCCGTCCGGCTTTTTAATCGATGAGAGCTTGGAGAAGCGGTCGTTGGTGAGCGCCTTTACCACGCGGGCCGTGGGCCGCGAGCCCTCAAGCCCTTCGCAGTATTGTCGCCACTTGTCCGCTTTTGCCCTTCTGACCCGGCCCTTAAACTCATGGATGGCGCGAGTATAGGCCTCTTTGTCATCAGGGTCGTGCGAGGTTTTCAGCTTCCTCTGGAGAGCCTTAGCTCGGCGTCTTAGGACTCCGAGCTCGGGGTTCCACCAGGGGGCCGATTTTTTGCCTTTGTAGGCTTTGAGCGGGCAAGCCATTTCGTAGGCCTCTGTGATGGCGCCGCCCAGCAGGGCAGCCACTCCATCCAGGTCCTGCGTGGTTTCCATGGCCATGGAGGGGTCAGAATCCCGAAGGCCCTCATGCAGCTTTTGGCTGAACGCGGGCCAGTCGGTATTTCTGACATTACGCCTCCAAATAGGCTTTTGCTTCTTATCGGGGGTGCCGATGTTGAAACGGATGAAGCGGTGGTCCGAGAGCGAGCTTTCGGTCTCCCACACCTCCCACCCCAGCACCCTTGGGAGGATGCCGGGTGAGGCCAGGGTGACGTCAAGCACCTCAGCCCACCGCCCATTGTCGAAAGTGGGCGAGTTGCCCACATTGCAGAAGTTTAGAGGCGTGCCGCTGACGAAGGCCAGGAGCTCTTCGCCGCGGTCATTGATTTTTGAGCTACCCCAGTGGGTGTGATGCGAGTTTACATCTCCCGCGAGGAGCAGCTCGAAGTTTCGTGCCCTGGCGAATTCACAGAGGGCGACGAGGGTATCGCTAACCACGGGGGCGTCGCCTGCCAGGTAGGCGGATGCCACGAGGGTCAACTTGTTAGGCACAATGTGTGCAGATTGGATGACGCAGATGTCCCCGTTAGAGAGATCGGGTCTCATCCACGCATTTAAGGCTTTTGCGGCATAGATCAGTGATCTAGGGCGGACAGAGTCTGCCATGCAGAAGCAGTCATAGCCAGCAGGAGTGTTGCTTGGCTTGTTCTTTGATAGCCAGGGCTCCTGCACAAGTACAAGGCCCGGCATCATGCGCTCTGTCGTGCGCATCAGATTGACTGATGCTGCCACGCAGTGCTGGGTGTTAACTTGCAGACATGATATTCCGGGGATCATCATGCAGGCAGAGGTCTACTTGGAGGGGGACCCAGCCAGAAGGCGGTCCTCCTCCTCCGGGTCGATGTCGGTAGCCATGGGCTCCTCCGTGCCCAGGCCCCGAGCCGGAGACGGGAACTCGACGGCGTCAGCCGCCCAGTCCCCGCCCCCGGCCCCGAGCCCAGGCCCAGAGTCGCCCTCAACTGGAGCCGACACCGCTCCCTGGGCCGTGGGAGGGGCGCTCGAAGGGCCCTGCTCGATGGAGCTGGGCACCTCTGAGGCCTCCCCCGTAGCCCTTGGTTGCGGCGCCTGCCCCGGTGGGCCACCGCGCATCTCAGCGCGCAGCTGGGCCATCTTGGCGGTTCGCACCACCTCGGAGGCCCGCTGGAGAAGGCCCCGGCGCTTTGTGACACGCGCGGGGCGACGCTCAGAGCTGCCAGCGATGGCACGCTCTGGCCTTTTTTGGCGGGACGACTGGGCCCTGCCCCCAGTCCCAGCCTTGGGGTCCGAGGACCCTTCATTGGCCGGTACGGTGGTGGGCCCGGTCTGACCTCGGGTTTTATCCGCCTCGAAGGCGAAGATTTTGGTCTTCCACAGACCAATGCAAATGTTGGCGCCATCTGGGTAGCGGCGTGTCCATTGCTCGGACAGGCCCAGAATGGCGGTGAAACCGGTGCCGTCGGGGCGCAGGATCGTGCGGTGCACGATCAGGCCCGCTGTCGGCAGCTCCCGGTTCATCGCGATGAGGCCCCTGCGGAGGTCCTCAGCGCTGGTGACGACACTTTTCGCCGGGACGAAGATACGGTGTCGCTTGGTCTTTGGTGGCTCGTTCTCCCGTAGGAACTCGAGGCCAGCCGCCCAGCTCTGCGTGGGCAGCAACTCGAGGAGCCGCCGCCCCGATTCCGCATCGCCGGGCCAGACGACGAAGCACGATTCCCTGGTAGCGCTTGCGCCGACCGCCAGGGGCTCGCCCTTCAGTTGAAGTTGCCACAACATAGCATCTATGTTGCGGCAAATGTCGCTGAGCTGTTCGCTGCTCAGCCTTTTCCCGTCTCTGCCGGTGATGATGACGGCAGGTTGCCTACGTGCGATGGCGGCGTAGGTAGCTTGTGGTCCCGGGCCCTGTCCGGTGGCGTCCCCACCCTCGGGATCTGCGTCGGCGGTGGGCACAGGGCCCTCCGCCTCCGCTTCTCCTTCGGGCCGGGCAGCCGTCCGGATGGGCGCCGGGCCCTCCTTGGCCCGCGACCCTGGCCTCGGGGCGTCGTGGGCTCCGCCCCGTGCAGGAGCCTGGGCAGGAGGCACAAGGCCCCCCGCCCCAGCCCCCGCCCTAGGCAGAGCCCCTTCGGCCCCTCTGGCCTGGGCCTGGTCCTTGGTCAATGGAGCCGACGTGCCGTGGGCCAGCATGCGCCTACGGCGTTTTGCCGCTCCAGAGGTGGTGGAGCGCTTAGCGCCCCGGTCATCGCGCGAGTTGGGCAGCGCGGCATTTGTGGCGGTCGCGGGGCCAGCTAGCCCGGGCGCCGCAGCGTGTATGGCCTCAGGCACCATGGTGTCCTCGGCCGGAGCAGTTGAAGGGCTAGAAGCCATTGAAAGCTGCAATGAAGAGAGGGGCTTCCTGTAGACACAGGCAGGAATAACCCGCTCAGCCGCGATCCCAAAACTGAGCGGGGGCAGCCAAAAAAGACAAGTTACAACCCGGGGTGGGATGCCAGGACCACCGGGAGGAACCGTAAGAGACCAGACTACTCCCTGGCCAAGCGTCCATCAGCACGGTCAACACTGGGACATTGGAGGGTGCCATTGAGCCGGCGCCGAGGCCTGCGGGCTGGCCGCAAACCCTGTTAAGGTCAAAGGGTGACACCTGTCCCTCAGGGCCGTAGCCAGAGGTACCTGATCACGCACAGGTGCACGAAAATTGCGGACAAGCCACATACCCTGTTAAGGTCAAAGGGTGACACCTTTCCCTCCAGCCGGGGCTAGAGGTACCCAGTTTGGCCGGAGGCCCTGGATGGGTCATCCAGCGCTGTTGCCCATTCTGTCCGGCTGCCCTAGGGTCAGCCTTGAACACTCGCGGGACGTGTACCCATGGGTCAGCTGACGGGACAGCGTTGGAGGGATTCCTGCACCCGAAGGTACAGGTCTCCTTCCTGCCAGGCCTGCTCAAAAAACGGCTGCAGGTGTGAGGCATCGCAGACCAAAGCCCGTGGGCCTGGACTGACTCATATCTCACAGGCACTGTGTCCCGCCGGTGCGAGCCTTATTCTCAGTCACTCTCTTATTCTCAGTCACTCTCTTATTGTCAGTCACTCTCTTATTCTCAGTCACTCTCTTATTCTCAGTCACTCTCTTATTCTCAGTCACTCTCTTATTGTCAGTCACTCTCTTATTCTCAGTCACTCTCTTATTCCCAGTCACTCTCTTATTCTCAGTCACTCTCTTATTCTCAGTCACTCTCTTATTCTCAGTCACTCTCTTATTCTCAGTCACTCTCTTATTCTCAGTTACTCTCTTATTCTCAGTCACTCTCTTTTTCTCAGTCACTCTCTTATTCTCAGTCACTCTCTTATTCTCAGTCACTTTTATTCTCAGTCACTCTCTTATTCTCAGTCACTCTCTTATTCTCAGTCACTCTCTTATTCTCAGTCACTCTCTTATTCTCAGTCACTCTCTTATTCTCAGTCACTCTCTAATTCTCAGTCACTCTCTTATTCTCAGTCACTCTCTTATTCTCAGTCACTCTCTTATTCTCAGTCACTCTCTTATTCTCAGTCACTCTCTTATTGTCAGTCACTCTCTTATTCTCAGTCACTCTCTTATTCTCAGTCACTCTCTTATTCTCAGTCACTCTCTTATTGTCAGTCACTCTCTTATTCTCAGTCACTCTCTTATTCCCAGTCACTCTCTTATTCTCAGTCACTCTCTTATTCTCAGTCACTCTCTAATTCTCAGTCACTCTCTTATTCTCAGTTACTCTATTATTCTCAGTCACTCTCTTATTCTCAGTCACTCTCTTATTCTCAGTCACTCTCTTATTCTCAGTCACTCTCTTATTCTCAGTCACTCTCTTATTCTCAGTCACTCTCTAATTCTCAGTCACTCTCTTATTCTCAGTCACTCTCTAATTCTCAGTCACTCTCTTATTCTCAGTCACTCTCTTATTCTCAGTCACTCTCTAATTCTCAGTCACTCTCTTATTCTCAGTCACTCTCTTATTCTCAGTCACTCTCTTATTCTCAGTTACTCTCTTATTCTCAGTCACTCTCTTATTCTCAGTCACTCTCTTATTCTCAGTCACTCTCTTATTCTCAGTCACTCTCTTATTCTCAGTCACTTTTATTCTCAGTCACTCTCTTATTCTCAGTCACTCTCTTATTCTCAGTCACTCTCTTATTCTCAGTCACTTTTATTCTCAGTCACTCTCTTATTCTCAGTCACTCTCTTATTCTCAGTCACTCTCTTATTCTCAGTCACTCTCTTATTCTCAGTCACTCTCTTATTCTCAGTCACTCTCTTATTCTCAGTCACTCTCTTATTCTCAGTCACTCTCTTATTCTCAGTCACTCTCTTATTCTCAGTCACTCTCTAATTCTCAGTCACTCTCTTATTCTCAGTCACTCTCTTATTCTCAGTCACTCTCTTATTCTCAGTCACTCTCTTATTCTCAGTCACTCTCTAATTCTCAGTCACTCTCTTATTCTCAGTCACTCTTATTCTCAGTCACTCTCTTATTCTCAGTCACTCTCTTATTCTCAGTCACTCTCTAATTCTCAGTCACTCTCTTATTCTCAGTCACTCTCTTATTCTCAGTCACTCTCTTATTCTCAGTCACTCTCTTATTCTCAGTCACTCTCTTATTCTCAGTCACTCTCTTATTCTCAGTTACTCTCTTATTCTCAGTCACTCTCTTATTCTCAGTCACTCTCTTATTCTCAGTCACTCTCTTATTCTCAGTCACTCTCTTATTCTCAGTCACTCTCTTATTCTCAGTCACTCTCTTATTGTCAGTCACTCTCTTATTCTCAGTCACTCTCTTATTCTCAGTCACTCTCTTATTCCCAGTCACTCTCTTATTCTCAGTCACTCTCTTATTCTCAGTCACTCTCTAATTCTCAGTCACTCTCTTATTCTCAGTTACTCTATTATTCTCAGTCACTCTCTTATTCTCAGTCACTCTCTTATTCTCAGCCACTCTCTTATTCTCAGTCACTCTCTTATTCTCAGTCACTCTCTTATTCTCAGTCACTCTCTTATTCTCAGTCACTCTCTTATTCCCAGTCACTCTCTTATTCTCAGTCACTCTCTTATTCTCAGTCACTCTCTAATTCTCAGTCACTCTCTTATTCTCAGTTACTCTATTATTCTCAGTCACTCTCTTATTCTCAGTCACTCTCTTATTCTCAGCCACTCTCTTATTCTCAGTCACTCTCTTATTCTCAGTCACTCTCTTATTCTCAGTCACTCTCTTATTCTCAGCCACTCTCTTATTCTCAGTCACTCTCTTATTCTCAGTCACTCTCTTATTCTCAGTCACTCTCTTATTCTCAGTCACTCTTATTCTCAGTCACTCTCTTATTCTCAGTCACTCTTATTCTCAGTCACTCTCTTATTCTCAGTCACTCTCTTATTCTCAGTCACTCTCTTATTCTCAGTCACTCTCTTATTCTCAGTCACTCTCTAATTCTCAGTCACTCTCTTATTCTCAGTCACTCTCTTATTCTCAGTCACTCTCTTATTCTCAGTCACTCTCTTATTCTCAGTCACTCTTATTCTCAGTCACTCTTATTCTCAGTCACTCTCTTATTCTCAGTCACTCTCTTATTCTCAGTCACTCTCTTATTCTCAGTCACTCTCATTTTCTCAGTCACTCTCTTATTCTCAGTCACTCTCTTATTCTCAGTCACTCTCTTATTCTCAGTCACTCTCTAATTCTCAGTCACTCTCTTATTCTCAGTCACTCTCTTATTCTCAGCCACTCTCTTATTCTCAGTCACTCTCTTATTCTCAGTTACTCTCTTATTCTCAGTCACTCTCTTATTCTCAGTCACTCTCTTATTCTCAGTCACTCTCTTATTCTCAGTCACTCTCTTATTCTCAGTCACTCTCTTATTCTCAGTCACTCTCTTATTCTCAGTTACTCTCTTATTCTCAGTCACTCTCTTTTTCTCAGTCACTCTCTTATTCTCAGTCACTCTCTTATTCTCAGTCACTTTTATTCTCAGTCACTCTCTTATTCTCAGTCACTCTCTTATTCTCAGTTACTCTCTTATTCTCAGTCACTCTCTTTTTCTCAGTCACTCTCTTATTCTCAGTCACTCTCTTATTCTCAGTCACTTTTATTCTCAGTCACTCTCTTATTCTCAGTCACTCTCTTATTCTCAGTCACTCTCTTATTCTCAGTCACTCTCTTATTCTCAGTCACTCTCTTATTCTCAGTCACTCTCTAATTCTCAGTCACTCTCTTATTCTCAGTCACTCTCTTATTCTCAGTCACTCTCTTATTCTCAGTCACTCTCTTATTCTCAGTCACTCTCTTATTGTCAGTCACTCTCTTATTCTCAGTCACTCTCTTATTCTCAGTCACTCTCTTATTCTCAGTCACTCTCTTATTGTCAGTCACTCTCTTATTCTCAGTCACTCTCTTATTCCCAGTCACTCTCTTATTCTCAGTCACTCTCTTATTCTCAGTCACTCTCTAATTCTCAGTCACTCTCTTATTCTCAGTTACTCTATTATTCTCAGTCACTCTCTTATTCTCAGTCACTCTCTTATTCTCAGTCACTCTCTTATTCTCAGTCACTCTCTTATTCTCAGTCACTCTCTTATTCTCAGTCACTCTCTAATTCTCAGTCACTCTCTTATTCTCAGTCACTCTCTAATTCTCAGTCACTCTCTTATTCTCAGTCACTCTCTTATTCTCAGTCACTCTCTAATTCTCAGTCACTCTCTTATTCTCAGTCACTCTCTTATTCTCAGTCACTCTCTTATTCTCAGTTACTCTCTTATTCTCAGTCACTCTCTTATTCTCAGTCACTCTCTTATTCTCAGTCACTCTCTTATTCTCAGTCACTCTCTTATTCTCAGTCACTCTCTTATTCTCAGTCACTCTCTTATTCTCAGTCACTCTCTTATTCTCAGTCACTCTCTTATTCTCAGTTACTCTCTTATTCTCAGTCACTCTCTTTTTCTCAGTCACTCTCTTATTCTCAGTCACTCTCTTATTCTCAGTCACTTTTATTCTCAGTCACTCTCTTATTCTCAGTCACTCTCTTATTCTCAGTTACTCTCTTATTCTCAGTCACTCTCTTTTTCTCAGTCACTCTCTTATTCTCAGTCACTCTCTTATTCTCAGTCACTTTTATTCTCAGTCACTCTCTTATTCTCAGTCACTCTCTTATTCTCAGTCACTCTCTTATTCTCAGTCACTCTCTTATTCTCAGTCACTCTCTTATTCTCAGTCACTCTCTAATTCTCAGTCACTCTCTTATTCTCAGTCACTCTCTTATTCTCAGTCACTCTCTTATTCTCAGTCACTCTCTTATTCTCAGTCACTCTCTTATTGTCAGTCACTCTCTTATTCTCAGTCACTCTCTTATTCTCAGTCACTCTCTTATTCTCAGTCACTCTCTTATTGTCAGTCACTCTCTTATTCTCAGTCACTCTCTTATTCCCAGTCACTCTCTTATTCTCAGTCACTCTCTTATTCTCAGTCACTCTCTAATTCTCAGTCACTCTCTTATTCTCAGTTACTCTATTATTCTCAGTCACTCTCTTATTCTCAGTCACTCTCTTATTCTCAGTCACTCTCTTATTCTCAGTCACTCTCTTATTCTCAGTCACTCTCTTATTCTCAGTCACTCTCTAATTCTCAGTCACTCTCTTATTCTCAGTCACTCTCTAATTCTCAGTCACTCTCTTATTCTCAGTCACTCTCTTATTCTCAGTCACTCTCTAATTCTCAGTCACTCTCTTATTCTCAGTCACTCTCTTATTCTCAGTCACTCTCTTATTCTCAGTTACTCTCTTATTCTCAGTCACTCTCTTATTCTCAGTCACTCTCTTATTCTCAGTCACTCTCTTATTCTCAGTCACTCTCTTATTCTCAGTCACTTTTATTCTCAGTCACTCTCTTATTCTCAGTCACTCTCTTATTCTCAGTCACTCTCTTATTCTCAGTCACTTTTATTCTCAGTCACTCTTATTCTCAGTCACTCTTATTCTCAGTCACTCTCTTATTCTCAGTCACTCTCTTATTCTCAGTCACTCTCTTATTCTCAGTCACTCTCATTTTCTCAGTCACTCTCTTATTCTCAGTCACTCTCTTATTCTCAGTCACTCTCTTATTCTCAGTCACTCTCTCTTCCACTCAGAAGTCAAAATCAGCCCAACGATTTACGGAGCAGTCATTCAAAGAACAGAGTTAAATAAGCTGGACTGCTTGGCGCTTATCATCCCATGATACGAATCCCCTGTATCCACGGGTAGGTTCAGCCTCGATGATGGGGATTACTTTTTAATCTCAGCGACCCCAGGGAATAACTTATATAGTCTCGTTGAAAATAGATAAGTCCCAAGCGTTTCACTCCAATATTTTTCCTCTTGCTCATTCGAGCATAACAGTTCAGGCCCTACTTTACCTAAAAAATCTTTCTTTTCACTGAAGGAAGTCCATCCAAATATGCTTATGGTGTTTGCGATAATACGAGCAAATCTTTATTTAATGATTTTTGAAGGCATGGGTCCGTATATTCTGGTCCGACATGGACTTCTGAATCTACTCCATGACATCTTCAAACATCTCTCTACCCTGTCTCATCGCTCCCCTGTCTCATCGCTCCCCTGCGTCTGATCTCTCTTCCGTGTCTCATCTCTCTACCCTGTCTCATCGCTACCCTGTCTCATCGCTCCCCTGCGTCTGATCTCTCTTCCGTGTCTCATCTCTCTACCCTGTCTCATCGCTACCCTGTCTCATCTCTCTACTCTGTCTCATTGCTCCCCTGTGTCTTATCTCTCTCCCGTGTCTCACCTCTCTCCCGTGTCTCACCTCTCTACCGTGTCTCATCTGTCTCCCGTGTCTCACCTCTCTCCCGTGTCTCATCTGTCTCCCGTGTCTCACCTCTCTACCGTGTCTTATCTCTCTAGCGTGTCTCATTTCTCACTCGTGTCTCATCTCTCTCCCGTGTCTCATCTCTCTCCCGTGTCTCATCGCCCCCGTGTCTCATTTCTCCACTTTCTTATCTCTACCATGTCTTATCTCTTTTCTTCTTTTATCTCTCTTCCGTGTCTCATCTTTCTCGTGTCTCATCTCTCCCGTGTGTCATCTGTCTCCCGTGTGTCATCTGTCTCCCACCTGTCATTTGTCTCCCGTGTCTCATCTCTCCCGTGTCTTATCTGTATTTTCGTCTTATGTCTCATTGAAAAAGCAGGCAAATTTTGAATAAATTAATTCTGCCTCAGATGCACGGAACGAAATAAAGTTATAAAAAATGGAAGTCTACCGAAAATAGTTTTCAACGAGTCACCTATAGCTTCCCAATAAACAACCCGCGAGCTAAAAATAGATCGTCAGCCAATAAAATTCTGCAACGATCATGTCTCACTCAGTGCCAGCGACTAAATCATAGCTGAATTAGTTCTTGGCGCAATGAGCACTATTTTTTAATTGCGTGTTCGTCACCTCCTCGATGGTTAAGATTGGAAGCCGCTTAACTAAATCGATAATGCTTCGCTAATCCTATCCTGTGAGAGAGAGAACCTAGCTAATACCGCGGGTATAAGTGTGTGCATCATGGATTCCAAGGCTTCAGGTTCTACATCTTTTTTGGCCCCTTGGGAAAGATCACAGTGTATAGTGGCCAGGTATGTAAAGGAATCCAGTGTCTTATACTGACTGACGTTGGGATTATAAAAGCTTATAGATTCGACTAAGAATAATCGAAAAACTAAATTTTAATTTATAATTTTTAAGTTGCTCGTTGACACAGTGCAGATGTAACTTCAGGTGATAATTAGCCTTGTTTCTGAAAATATCACGGTGTTGAAAATGTGTGATAAAAATTGTGCTAAAAATAGCTCTCTGTACTTTGCGCGTCGATTTGTCGTAAACATCACGTGACTTATTACTAAAAATAGCACAGAGCAAAATACACAGTATATTTGCAAACATCCAGTGCCTAAATACACCACTATTTTAAATGCTATTGTAACAATCAATTAAGAGTCTAGAATCCCATACTTCTACTCGTAAGTTAAAACACTTCACTATATTGTCAGGGACCACTCAGAATACAAAATAATGAAGTTATAAGATTGTGCAACGACCGGAAACACAGTCCCGCTGATAATTTTCAACCTAATAGAACTAATTAATTAATGTATACTTTCCTTTACTACTGCAGACGGATGCTTTTACCTGCAGACAGATGAGCTTGAGAGACAGACAGGATTTCCTGTTCGATGAAAGATGCGATTATAATTCACTTGATCCGAGTCGACTGACTTGCTTATATACTGGCTTTACTTTTACTTCAGGACAATGCTTCCTATTTGTCTGAATCGCTCTCCGTAATGCAATAATCTCGCAGACTTAGCTAATTTTACCTATCAGTTAGTATTTCAGTGTTGAAAGAAATCTAGTTCTGTCGCTATTCGTAGTTCTAGATAAAACACTGGATTCTCTGAGAAGAAAAACTACTAGAAGAAGAATCAAGACATTTTCTGCACTTTCATCGTTCGGTAAAAAATGACAACTTAACGTTTTAAAAAACCATACTTGAAGTTCTGAAAAATGTATTAGACACTTTTTAACTACTGGAATCGATCACCAGTTAATTTACAACTCGAAAATAAAATCATTGAGCGATGAGCAAAAACTAATACTACTCAATGAAAGTAGTACAGGTGTACAAAATTATTAAAGAAGACAATTGTTAATGATAGATAAGGTTTTAATAAAACAAAAACTACTTTTCTCATTTTTCTGCTCTCACGATAAAAGCAAACGGAAAGTTCTGAATAAATTTTGTTAAAACAATATTGGAAAGCAGCTCAAGTTGTTTAAAAAAGAACCTGACAAACTAAGGAACACAAAAAGGTCACTGGAATTGTTCTAGAATGGTCTAGCAAAGTGATAAATGGCTAGAATGAATAAAATGATTTGTTGGAAGTAATATCACAAGCATTTGGTAAACCAAAGCGGATAAATTTGCCCTCGTAGTTCAAGCACAGCCGAAACCGGGGCTCTGATGTTGATCGTGAAGAAAGGCAACTTTTTACACACGAATAAAAATAGTCAGTACTATGAATCGTTTCGATTATAAACACAAAGGCATATTCAGCAATGAGTAAAATTCGTTGTTTTCTATCGATTGTAAAATTCTCTGAAACAATGCGCCATCAGGTTTTGAGATTCTTGAAATGTAGTGATTAAAAATTGATGAAATTATCAGAAATATTTAGATCGTTGAAGAATTTAGATTCTCTCTTTGATAATGCATCGAGTCAATCATTCTGCTCGCTTTCGCATTGTGATGGTACCTCGAGAAAGTTCAAAATTAAAACTTTGTCTCGCCCTCAAATCCGGCATTGTCTAGGCCGGTGGGGCCATTGTGCGGTGACAGAGAGGCTCCGCTTGACAAGTCCTGCGGCAGGCCAAAGCGAACATGACCATTAGAGGCTTCACTATCAATGCCAGAGATGGGATGGCTCATGTCTGTGACAATGACGCCCTCGGCCAAGGCTGGAAGGCTGCTCACTGGTTGAAGCGACCGGGTCTGAAGAATGTTACCAGCCAGCAGCTCGCTAGAGTTGCGTCGCCAGCTCTCCTTCCGGATGCGCCGACGGCGATCGCGAGCCAACTCGGTTGAGCTCATTCGCCTCGACTTGGCGAGGGTGCTGTGAGAGCCGTGGCCTCCGTGAGATGGTCCTGCAGCTGCGGCACTGTTCAGGTGAGAATGTCGACCTCATGATTGTTAGACGATTAGATTGTTACACTCAAACTACTCAGGGAAAGTATTTAGGCCTTTGAAACCATCAGAATTTGGATACATATTGTTCATGACAAGTCCAAAGTCAAGCTATCAAACAATAAATAACAGTAGAGAGACATGGTGTATTTCAAATACCCGCATATTTATTTTTCTGTCTCCTGAAGTATTAAACCAATTGACATGAAAATCCAGTACACTGGCTAGAATTTTCCGCTCTATCCGATGAAACAACTTCCAGAATAAAAAAACATCGGCAATGGTGGTATCGTCGAGATATTCAAGATTCTCGTCGGGGTGTCTGATGGCAAAAATGGATTCGCCTAGGGGTTTAAACACAGCAATGTTAGTTGTCCTTGTCACCAGGGTCTCCAACAAAAATAGCTGAACATCTCGACGATGGTGACGCCTGACGGCTTTGAAAGTTGGTTTATCGTAAATGGCGGACAATTTAGACTCAGATGGTGGACTTTTACGAAAATCGGTCATTCGGTTTGGAAGCATCGTGAAGTAGGCAGTGGGTAATATATAGAAATATATTCCCGGGAGGGAAGATAGCGTTGTCTTTCTAATGTTAACCAAACGGTGACTCGCTTTCACAAACTCTATACTTTCGACCTTGTGAAACTACCCCAACCTTGTAATATTTAACTACCTGTGGTATTATTATAGAAGGAATCATCGAACAATTTAGAGTAGAAAGAAAACTTTCAACCAAGTCTACGTTATAAAAGTGACTGACTTATCGGAGGTGGCGCCATCGCCAGCTGATCCGCCAGCATTTCCTGCCGCATCCAGCTGACTGTCCTCTTCGCCGTCATGCATTTTGGCTTCGTCCTTGAATTTTGACAAGGAGTTGAATTAATTAGATAGAATACAACGACTTCACTTGAGACTAGAATGCTGAGTACGCAAATAGGCTCACCTGAACCAGCTCGTTATAGAAGGTGGAGAGAGCGTGAAGGACAGCGTCGTGGACGGTGACGAAGAGGCCCTCCTCGCTCCTCTTGGCGTAGAAGTTGGCCTTCCTAAGCTGGGATCTGACCAGCCAGGTGCAGCCGCTCAGGTAGATCTCCACGCCGATCTTGCTGAACTCGTCCACGATTTGGGACAGCAGGCGAATGCCCACGGCGTCGGTGAAGGCGCAGGCTGACAGGTCCAGGATGATGCAGAAGATGTTCACAGTAGAGGCTATCTCCTTATCGGAGTGATAAGCCACCGACTCAAAGTGCGCGTGCTTCTCCAGCACCGGCTGCGTGCCCTGCGCCACCACGCGGGCCTCCGCCACCTGCGCAAGAGACCGGCTGCGTTTCTAGGAAACTGCAGTGAACTGACCTGACACCTCTCTGCATCGCCTGACACCTCTCTGCTTCGCCTGACACCTCTCTACCTCGCCTGACACCTCTCTGCCTCGTCTGAAACCTCTTTACCTCGCCTGAAATCTCTCCGCCTTGCCTGACACCTTAATGCCTCGCCTGACACCTCTCTACTTCGCCTGACACCACTCTGCCTCTTCTGACACCTCACCGCCTCGCCTGATACCTCAATTTCTAGTCTCTATCTTAGTAATATTTTTTCAGACTTATCAGCGAATTGCTTTGACATAACTAATAGCTTTCTAAACACCCTAAGATTGTCATAACAAGAAATCAGCAATGAAAAACTGAAAAAAAATTCAACGCACCGGATGGCTGCCCTCCTCAGTGACGGTCTCCAGAATCTGGCGAACACCTTCAACCTGAAGCATGTCAGTGCGCAGGTCAACTTCGCCGTGACGCCTTCCTTCTCGTTTCGCGCGCGCTTTGGCTTTGGCCAGAATTCGCTTCGGATTCAGGGCCACCTGGCGGTAGAGCCGATTGCGATAGTTCTCAGCGCTGGCAAAGTACAGCGAGCCCTCGAATTTGAAGATCTTGATGCCAGGAATCTGTTCGGCCTGAATAATTGAGTTTTTATTGTTAAGAGTTTTGCATGTTTACTACTTTAAGTAGCTTAACCTGTACAAAATATAACAGTAAGCTAAAGATAAAGTGTGTTTCTTACGATTCTCAATTAATGATAAAATTAACGAACAAATTAGCCCTGTTTAACAAGCAGACCAACAGAATACCAGTATTTAGATGTGTGTGTCAAAAGTCACTCAGTCTATGATTTTTCTGTATAATAAGTTATAGTCCAAAACGGATCTACAAACATGTCTAAAAATATATTAAAGTTCTTAAATAGAATTTATAGACACAAAATTTAGTAAATTTTAATTTCTATACATACCAATTATACGCTCATAAAATGTTTTACAAATTTATTTATATTATAGAATCGTAAACACTACAGTTGGTCTAGTTAGTCTCACTTCCCAGCAACAGCATCTTAAGCTCTTGAATTTTGAGACAGTCAGACTAACACAGTAAAAGCAAGTGTCTAGCTAAAATCGAAGCCTACCTTCTTGTGCTTTTTAATATTCCTGTAGATGTCAGTGTTTGGCAGTCGGCCCAACAGGTAAGCCTTGGGCGCCTGGGTGCGAAAGATCACAGTAGCCAATGAGAAGACGACTCCGATGAGTAGTCCGATGGGCAAGTCGAGACCGAGAATGGCGCCCAATGTGACAAGAAAGATCGTCTGCCATAAAGTTCAAATTTTCTTTGTAGACGATTTCGAGTAGATAAATATAAAACATTTCCAGGTAGAAATACTTACGAAGTCGTATCTGTTAGTTCGCCACAGTCGTGGCAGCTGTTCCACTTGCAGGATCATGTTTTTTAGGTTTACGATGATAATTGCTGATAAAACGCACTGAAAATTTGAGTTAAAAAAACCTCTTTAACTTAAATTTTGACTCAAAAAACGTTTTAAAGAACATTTAAAGGTCGTGGCTTAGTGTTAAGAGCGTCGAACTCACGACTTTAATTCGGATGTTTGATTCACGACTCTACTGGAACAATTTGTGTCCGTTAGCAAGACACTTAAACTCTGCATTGCTTCAGTTCAACCAGCTGTTAAATGGGTGCCAGCGTCAGCTGGGGTAATTGAGAGTGGGAGTGGAATCCCACCAGTCCCCAGTCCATGGACTGAACAGCCACATGCAGCTATCAGATGCGCCGCGCAATAGCTGCGGCTGTGCTACGGCAATATAAAGGCTTCAAATCTAGCCAAGTTAGGTAATCCATTATTATTACTATTATTATTATCACCAATGAATATTATGCCATTAGAAATTTATATGGGGCCACATGGGGTCAATGAATAGATGATCAAAATAAATAAGCGCACTGTGTCACCTTTGGCACAGGTGCAAATTCAGGTGCAATCACGAGTATAGCAATCAGTGTAATGACTGCAGCGTACAGCGAGTAGACTAAAGTTTTGCCTTTTAAAGACTCGTGTAGCGATGTGCAGGTGATGGCAGCCGCCGAGACGAAGGTGCTAAACCAGCACATACCAATGTTCACGGCACCGTAGGCGATCATCTCCTGATTGGGGTCGATTTCGTAGCCGTTGCGTAGGGCGAAGGTTTTCGATAGCGAGACGGACAGCGCGTAGGAGATGACGCCGAGAACGATGCCGTTCACAATGATCCCAGAGCCTGAGGTAAAGTGTTCAATCTTAGGAGATCTCGGCGCCTCGAACCTTGACATGGTGCAATGAGAGTTGGCAATTTGAGCAGAGTAGATAAGATGTGACAAGATTACATAACTAATCAGATTAGAGAGTGACAAGATTGCATAACTTATATCAGATCAGAGAGAGACAAGATTACATAATTAATCCGATTAGAGAGTGACAAGATTGCATAACTAATCAGATAGAGAGGGACAAGACTGCATAACTAATTAGATAAGAGAGTGACAAGATTGCATAACTAATTAGATAAGAGAGTGACAAGATTACATAACTAATCAGATAAGAGAGGGACAAGATTACATAACTAATTAGATAAGAGAGGGACAAGACTGCATAACTAATTAGATAAGAGAGGGACAAGATTACATAACTAATTAGATAAGAGAGTGACAAGATTACATAACTAATCAGATCAGAGAGGGACAAGACTGCATAACTAATTAGATAAGAGAGTGACAAGATTACATAACTAATCAAATCAGAGAGGGACAAGACTGCATAACTAATTAGATAAGAGAGTGACAAGATTACATAACTAATCAGATCAGAGAGGGACAAGACTGCATAACTAATTAGATAAGAGAGTGACAAGATTACATAACTAATCAGATAAGAGAGGGACAAGATTGAATAACTAATTAGATAAGAGAGTGACAAGATTACATAACTAATCAGATCAGAGAGGGACAAGATTGCATAACTAATTAGATAAGAGAGTGACAAGATTACATAACTAATCAGATAAGAGAGTGACAAGATTACATAACAAATCAGATCAGAGAGGGACAAGACTGTATAACTAATTAGATAAGAGAGGGACAAGATTACATAACTAATCAGATCAGAGAGGGACAAGACTGCATAACTAATTAGATAAGAGAGTGACAAGATTACATAACTAATCAGATAAGAGAGGGACAAGATTGAATAACTAATTAGATAAGAGAGTGACAAGATTACATAACTAATCAGATAAGAGAGGGACAAGATTACATAACTAATTAGATAAGAGAGGGACAAGACTGCATAACTAATTAGATAAGAGAGTGACAAGATTGCATAACTAATTAGATAAGAGAGTGACAAGACTGCATAACTAATCAGATAAGAGAGGGACAAGATTACATAACTAATTAGATAAGAGAGTGACTAGATTACATAACTAATCAGATCAGAGAGTGACAAGATTTTGCTTACCCTTTGCGAATTTCTCCAACAGACGCAATTTTCAATGTAGTCTCCCAGAAGAGAAACTTTGATAACAGCAGGCTGGCAATGAGCTGCAAATTATTACAAATTTAGATATGTCAACAAATTGACCAATTATATGTACATGCAGATGGCAAAAGCTTACTCACCACAATGATATCAATTGGGATTGGCACCCTGATGTGTTTGATGCACCTCTCGTTAACGATCTTGATCGATAACAAGATCAGAAAGAAAAATACAAAAACCAAGATTGTGGGCACGTTCACCTTTGACGCAAGGATTTCTTTTACGGCCTCGATGAAGTACTGAAAATAAGGGACAGAATACGAGCGCTTAATTTTCCATTGGTTTCAAAATCATACGAGCACTTCTTACAGTCTACCAAGTCTACTTCTCACCGTCTACCACGTCTACTTCTTAAAGTCTACTAAGTCTACTTCTTACAGTCTACCGAGTCTACTTCTCACAGTCTTCTAAGTCTACATCCCACAGTCTACCAAGTCTACTTCTCACAGTTTACCAAGTCTACTTCTCACAGTTTACCAAATCTACTTCTAACTGTCTACCAAGCCCAACTCTCACAGTCTACCAAGTCTACTTCCCACCGTCTACCAAGTCTACTTCCCACCGTCTACCAAGTCTACTTCTCACCGTCTACCAAGTCTACTTCTCACCGTCTACCAAATCTACTTCTAACTGTCCACCAAGCCTAACTCTCACAGTCTACCAAGTCTACTTCTCACAGTCTACCAAGTCTTCCCACCGTCTACCAAGTCTTCCCACCGTCTACCAAGTCTACTTCCCTCCGTCTACCAAGTCTTCCCACCGTCTACCAAGTCTTCCCACCGTCTACCAAGTCTTCCCACCGTCTACCAAGTCTTCCCACCGTCTACCAAGTCTACTTCCCACCGTCTACCAAGTCTACTTCTCACAGAGTACCATCAATAACTATCATAATCTACCAACGCTACAACTGTATTACAAACTGCACAAATAGTTCAAAGTTAAACAAACCAGAAAGAATTTTCCATTGCCATTGATAGTTGGTATTGGGGCGCCCAGCATGTTGCCCAGCTGGCTGCTGACAATGTGCAGTGCCGCTCCGCAGGTAAAAGCGCTATTAATTGGATCAGACAGGTAGATGGTGAGGAAACCGAATTGAAACAGGCCAAGCACCAGCTGCAGGGCACCCGCAATCATTGTGATTGTCAGGGCGATTCTTGCATTGGCGTCATCTGGGGTGGTGCATGGCACTGAAATGAAGGCGCATCCAAAGAATTTGTAAAGTTCTGTTCAGTCCGCGGACAGGGCAAAGCAATACCCGTCAAAGTTTCTGCACCTAGCCAATAAATAAAAATAATGATTGATTACACCTGCGCTAATTGGGTCAGATGTGCAGCGGACGGTACAGCCGCAGCTATAGCGCAGCTCATCTGAAGGATACGTACGGCTGTTCAGTCCATGGACTGGAAACTCGGGGGACGAGACACCAACTCTCAATTATCCCAGCTAATGCTGGTACTTATTTAAGGGACTAAAACCCCATAGACTAGGCTACAACCCCCTAGACTAGCTAGAACATCCCTAGATTGGGCAAAAACCACCTTGACTACGCTACAACCCCCTAGATTAAGCTACAGCCCCGTAGATTAAGCTAACAACCCCTAGATTAAGCTACAGCCCCGTAGATTAAGTTAACAAGCCCTAGATTAAGCTACAACCCTGTAGATTAAGCTACAGCCCTCTAGATTAAGCTACAGCCCCGTAGATTAAGCTAACAACCCCTAGATTAAGCTACAGCCCCCTAGATTAAGCTACAGCCCCCTAGATTAAGCTACAGCCCCGTAGATTAAGCTAACAACCCCTAGATTAAGCTACAACCCCCTAGATGAAGCTAACAACCCCTAGATTAAGCTAACCCCTAGATTAAGCTACAGCCCCGTAGATTAAGCTAACAACCCCTAGATTAAGCTACAGCCCCGTAGATTAAGCTAACAACCCCTAGATTAAGCTACAGCCCCGTAGATTAAGCTAACAACCCCTAGATTAAGCTACAGCCCCGTAGATTAAGCTAACAACCCCTAGATTAAGCTACAACCCCCTAGATTAAGCTACAACCCCCTAGATTAAGCTACAACCCCGTAGATTAAGCTACAACCCCTAGATTAAGCTACAACCCCCTAGATTAAGCTACAACCCCTAGATTAAGCTACAACCCCCTAGATTAAGCTACAACCCCGTAGATTAAGCTAACAACCCTAGATTAAGCTACAACCCCCTAGATTAAGCTAACAACCCCTAGATTAAGCTAAAACCCCCTAGATTAAGCTACAACCCGCTAGATTAAGCTACAACCCCTTCTGATCCAGATACAGTTAAGCTTTATTGAAAATAAATACAGTTCACTGTTAGCAAACACACTACTCACCATTCGTAGCCGCAGTAGTATTAGCGCTAGTAAATGTCGTCGCGCTAGTCCAAGCCACTGTGGGTTCGCTAGTCGACCAGGCGGTGTAGTTTGAGTCCGCAGTTGAGTTCGGTGTCAAACAGAGGCCGACGCGGTTGGGATAGACCTGATCTACGCCGGCCCTCACTGCCTCGCCAACCAGTAGGGATATCGCGCCCTGATTGGCTGGTTGATTTTGTTTGAAGAGAAATCATTATCCTTTTCAGATCATCTCATAATATTCTTTATATTTTCTTGCCCTACAAATTTTCTGTAATCGAACCTTAGTTCATTGATAATCTCACTCTACTTCTCAGAAAATATAACTCCACTTCTCAGATAATGTAACTCTACTTCTCAGATAATGTCGCTCTACTTCACAGATAATGTCGCTCTACTTCACAGATAATGTCGCTCTACTTCACAGATAATCTCACTCGACTTCTTAGATAATCTCACTCTACTTCACAGATAATGTCACTCTACTTCACAGATAATTTCGCTCTACTTCACAGATAATCTCACTCGACTTCTTAGATAATCTCACTCCACTTCACAGATAATGTCACTCCACTTCACAGATAATCTCACTCTACTTCTCAGATAATCTAACTCCACTTCACAGATAATCTAACTCCACTTCTCTCAGATAATCTTCTTGACAATAACTAGACTCCACATCAGTGAAACAAAGACTCACTCATATTAAGGTGGTTGGATGTGCCAAAAATAAAGTAGATAATCATGGCAAAGAATGCGGAGTAGAATCCACTCTGCGGTCTGAGATTGGCCAGCAGAGCGTAGGCAATGGCTGAAATTTAAATTCAAGTAAAAATCTGTTTATAAATTTAGAAGTGTGAATTTTTTTCCTAAATTAAATTCATTTTTCAACACATATCGGCTACCTTATAAGTACAACTTCTCATCCCTTTCAGATTCAGTATCATCCGATTAAAAAAACTGCAAATCAAACTATAGAGTTTTGCAGGGAATTTTTTTCTTCACAAAAACACCATTCGCATAAACTACTCGCTATGAAAGTTAGTAGTAAAGTGAGGAAATTATTGCATCCCAAATTATGAAAACGCAATTTAAAGGCTCAGCATTGCAGAACTCACACTGAGGAATGAGGAACAGACCCACGCTAATTCCGGATAACAGGTCGTAGGGTCCGTATTCGCGCAGGTCGTAGTTAAGCAGCACCTTCACAAATGGAAACAGCCGGGTGATGATGCCCAGAGCGATGACACCCTTGCCCTTCACCTCCTTGTTAGCCCGACGTTCGTCCATGAGATTCTGCTTGTGAGCCTTCTGTTCTTCCGGCTCCATCCGGGTCTGATAGGCTTGCTCAAGCTGCACCTCAGTGTAAGCTGGCCTGGAAGCTATCGTGCCAGCCGGAGTGAAGCCGTCCCCGGCGCCTCTGTTATCGTCGACGTCTTCGGCGACGCCGACGCTGAAGCCGCCTCCGCCACCGCCGCCTCCAGCGGCGTTGCCAACGCCTGCGGTGTCAGCCGGGATGGCCACCTGCAGCCTCAGATCCGAAGGAATCCTGCTTCGCCGATTGATAGAACCGCTGCCGCCGTTTGCGCCGCCATTGCCACCCGGTGTCGTCGGTGGTGGCGCAGCAGGACCACCGGCTGCCGGTTGGTCAGACATATTGGGGACTTAGAGACGGCTGCCTGAACTGCTGCATGACGGAATTGGACTCATGATCGATAATAAGTGAATAATGAACAATTCCCAATAAACCATGACCGAAATCATTGTGAATCACCGGCCAGTCATACTGAATGACCAATAATAATATATGACCAATCATACTGAATAACCAATATTAATATATGACCAATCATACTGAATGAACAATTATAATGAATGACCAATCATACTGAATGACCAGTCAAACTGAATGACCAGTCAAACTGAATGACCAATAATAATATATGACCAATCATACTGAATGACCAATCATACTGAATGACCAAATCATACTCAGTGACCAATATACTTAATGATTAGTAATACTGAATGACCAGTAATACTGAATGACTAGTCATCTTGAATGACCAGTAATACTGAATGGCCAATCATTCTGAATGGCCAATCGTACTGAGTGTCTGAATCGAAATGAATGACTAATTATATTGAATGAACAGTCAACCTGAATGACCAATCATACTGAATGACCAGTCAAACTGAATGACCAATAATAATATATGACCAATCATACTGAATGACCAAATCATACTCAGTGACCAAATCATACTGAATGACTAATCATACTGAATGACCAATCATACTGAATGACCAATCGTAATGAGTGTCTGAATCGAAATGAATGACTAATTATATTGAATGAACAGTCAACCTGAATGACCAATAATAATATATGACCAATCATACTGAATGACCAATCATACTGAATGACCAAATCATACTCAGTGACCAAATCATACTGAATGACTAATCATACTGAATGACCAATCATACTGAATGACCAATCATACTGAATGACCAATCATACTGAATGACCAATCATACTGAATGACCAAATCATACTCAGTGACCAATCATACTGAATGACCAATCATACTGAATGACCAATCATACTGAATAAATGAATCAAACTAATAACCAAATTCCATGTCTCCGTACAAAAGCACTGATAAGAATTGCCTCTAAAATAATTACCTGCTCAAAATAGACCGATGTGTCGCGTTTCTAATTAGATCAGTCGGCCTGGTGGAAACAAAATCCGGCAGTCCAGTCTTGCCTGGTTAGTAATCTGTTTGGACCTGTCTGACTGACTGACTGTACCTGTTTTGTCTTCGCCCAAGCAGAGCACAACGTGGACTATTGTCTCGAACGGAAATTACGACTCAAACTAGCGACTGGCTGCTAGCATGAAGACGAGAATGCTCATAAACCATTATCGTTTTTTTCATTTATTTATAGTCGAGTTGGTCTCCAACATCCATTACTCTCTATCCCTGCGACCAGTACGGCTTTGAGCAGTTCTAACCTACCTCTGTGAGTACAACAGCCAACCAAACCTACTCACTTTTAGTCATTAGCCTATTCTATTCACAATATGTACACAATAATACAGTACAACGATGGCTTTGAATGCTTTTCTGACTCTTAGACTATTTTGCAGTGCAGAGCTACTGAGCCAACCCGCCCCTCCCAGTTTTTGACTGGCTACCGAGGGGCTTCCGAACAAGGCCCCGCCTCACGTCACAATGAACCAGTCTGAAATAGGGGCTAATTAACAACAACCTGCTTTTATCTAAAGCAGACCTGCTTAAAGCAGCATGGCATTGTCTGCCTTCTGCGGCTAGTGCTTCACATCTCTTACTGATTGCTCTGGAATGATACCAAAAATAGAATGACAAGGTGCGTTTCTTGACAGCTTAAAAAATGAACTAATAATTAGAGCTGAATTTAGTAGTTTATAAGTTAGAAATCACGTGACTTATTATGACTCACTTTATCTCTTTATTATACTCCAAATTATATCCCATTATTTCCGGCTTCAAAATCATCTCACGCGAGATCTCGCTTTTAGGATAATCTCACAGAATACTCGTATCTTAACTCTAGGATAATCTCAAAAGGAAATCTCTGCTGTAGGATAATCTCACAAGGAGATCTCACTTTCAGAGTAATTTCAAAGAAGATCTCAACTGCAGAAAAATCTCACAGATCTCAACTGCTGGATTATCTCACAGGAGATCTCAAATGCTGGATCTTTGAGATCTCACAAAGAGATTTAAACTGCAGAAAATACTATAAGGTATTAATAGACCAAAAGTTTGCTTAGCGAGTGGTCTAAGATGACTACTCAAGAATGGCTAGGAGTTGAGCATTCTCACAACTCAAACCAGTTCTGTCCTCCACTAGATAGATAAAACGGCTTTTCAATGCAGCTTAAAACCAGCAGAGTATAACAAAATAGAATAAATTTCTAAGGTCTAAGGTCCTTAGAATAAAATGTGAATAGAAATGCCACTACACAGCTCACTAGTAACCCAGCGCAATGCCGAAATTCTGTATCGAATACAACAATGGATTAGATTGAGCACTGCTCAAACAGACCTTAAGATTCGAAAGCTCACGTGCCTCAGAGAACAGCTATTGTTCACCTAGAGCAACTGGGCGGTAATATAATAATAAACAATATATTTTTCAACTCGAACCACAGTTCTGGCTGACGAAATTGTGAAGACAAACTAAGAACTACATTTAAATTATCTGGGGTACTTTGATTTTCTAGTTTTCTCGCAGTTTTTAAGAACAAGATGTACATTTTTTATAACAAGGCATTTTTCTGTATGCAACAGTCTCTGATCCCATCTGTGTCAGTCTCTGATCCCATCTGCAACAGGATCTGATCCCATCTGTAACAGTCTCTGATCCCATCTGCAACAGTCTCTGATCCCATCTGTAACAGTCTCTGATCCCATCTGTAACAGTCTCTGATCCCATCTCCAACAGTCTCTGATCCCATCTGTAACAGTCTCTGATCCCATCTGTAACAGTCTCTGATCCAATTTCTAACAATTTTGGCAGAAATTAAGCAATAGTTATTGAACAAAATAATAATTTAATTTTCAAAAAAGCTTTAGCAAAGAAGAGAAAACCTTTGGTCAATATAATTACCTTGTTTCTATTCAATTAGGGCGCAACAATCAGACTTTTGAAGAGAACAATATGTACTCTCAACATAAGTAATTATGGTCTACTTAGAGTAGAGTGGGTAGAAAGCTTGCATTATAACTGGATAATGTAAAAATGCAATATATACCTACTACTAAGAGTACAAGCTCAATGTGAAAAATAACCATGGGAGGATCTTGATATGTAAAAAACTGTAATTGGAAGCCGAATTCACAATCTACGATGCGCATAATCCTCTAGTAAAAACGTAATCGATTTTATAACTGTTAATAATTACAGTCGATTTAACCAACTGTAGCCACCAATCTAACGAAATACAGGTAAAAATATTTAAGATTTTATAATGATCTGAGTTGAATAGGAATAAGTCGGAGCAGAAAAAGAGATCGAAGGAAGTGGAAAGAGGTGGGTGCATAGGGACTGGGGTGGCTGTTGGCAGAAGTGAGGTGGGTGTGAAAGGGAGTGAGGTGGGTGTGAACGGAAGTGAGGTGGGTGGGAAGGGAGTGGGGTGGGTATAAAGGAGTGGGTTTACACGAGGCTAGGCGTGTACTTAAGTTAAGTCAAATGAACAGTATAAGACAGTTTAGAAATTCGTCGATTTAGAAATTAGGTAATTTAAACACTTGGCTAATGTTTGAGCTTAACGCATAGAAATGGAAGATTAAACCGTACACATTGGCAGTGGCGAGTTAAAATAATCCAGTCAAGCTAATCGAGTTTAGGATAAATTAGTCTCCTTGCCAGAAGCCGCAGCCAGCAGGCTTGGCAGATGCAGCAGGAAAGCCAGTCGTTTCTCGCTCTGTTCTGCACTATTTCCTAGCTTAGCAGTCAGCGCGCACCAATGCCTAACAAACTGATCGGATTCCGGCAATGGCCGATTCCAAGACTGAAAGCCTCTGGCCAAGCAGTACTGCTGACGCAACAGACTCTCGGCTGGGTCTCCGGGCTCGCCAAAGACAAAGCCGGCTCGTTCAACAGCCCGATCCTCTTCGTAGATGAGCTTGGCTAGTCGCCAAAGGCGGTACTCGCGGTACAGACGCAGGGCGGAGATGCCATTGGCTCGACTCAGGTGGATCTTCAAGAAGAATTTCGGCTATTTCAACAGTCAAGGCACTTAATGAGTCACAACTACTCCCACGGTCATTTAATGAGTCATACTTACTTATCAGAGTAATCAAGCGAGTCATAATGGTATCTAACTGTCATTATAATAATAATTGCACTAGGGCTGCGGGCAATGGCACATTGTTTGGTGACACTAGACCCGCAGCCAGCGATGACGCTATTCTGTCCATTTCGCTGACTCCTGAGCACACACTCACACAGGTGTGTACATCTGCCCTGGCTTTCTCATCGTCAGGCAGTGTACACTCTCACTGTGCCTTGGAGGTTGGCCTTCAAGGGCGTGAATTGCACGACAAGCCACCAAGCCTTCTCTCCGCGGCTGCGCCCCAAATGAATGTGGCCTCGCCTCGGAATCGAGCTCAGGGACATTGTTGCGAGGGGTAGACGCGTGAAACCGCTCTGCCACTCACCTCCTGCACCTAACGGTTATTTAATGAGTCATAACTCCACCAGATTTTTCATTAAGAAAAACGAAATGGATATATGCATTCAAAAGCTCACAGCGTGTTTATAGCTGAGATAATCGAACTGAAGACAGTCGTGCTCAAAAGCTTCAACGCTGCTAGCCAACAGATCAGATGAGTTCTGCTTGCCAGTCCGCACCTGAGAAATTTGCGAGTTATACAGTTTTAATATACTGTTATTTATTAACTTCGAAGCTAGATACAGTTTACAGACACGGTAGATACTTAGGTAAAAGGAAGGGAAGATACAGAAGGACAGGAGGGTAGATAGGGAGGGAACAGGAGGGTAGATACAGAGGGACAGTAGGGTAGATAGGGAGGGAACAGGAGGGTAGATACAGAGGGACAGGAGGGTAGATACAGAGGGACAGTAGGTTAGATAGGGAGGGAAAGAAGGTAGATAGGGAGGGAACAGGAGGTTAGATAGGGAGGGAACAGGAGGGTAGGGAGGGAACAGGAGGGTAGGGAGGGAACAGGAGGGTAGGGAGGGAACAGGAGGGTAGGGAGGGAAAAGAAGGTAGATAGGGAGGGAACAGGAGGGTAGATAGGGAGGGAACAGGAGGGTAGATACAGAGGGTAGAGTAGGGTAGATACAGAGGGTAGAGTAGGGTAGATACAGAGGGTAGAGTAGGGTAGATACAGAGTGGAGAGGAGGGTAGATAGGGTTTACAGAACAGACGGGAAAGGAGGACTCACATTACGCAGGACAGTTCTCAAAGGTTCACAGTCCAGCTGAGGCTGGAGGAATGCCAAGTCGTCGGCCAGGCTTGAGTAGTAGGCGCGGCGTCTCTGCAGCTGAGCATTTGTGAACTCAAGCCGCTGCTCGGGTGTCCAGAAATGTTCGGTGAGAAATAGGCGCGGAAAGTAGAAACTGCAAGCGGATGTTGGGAACAAGTTTGTGGGGTGAGGAGAAATGAGTAAAATAAACCTGGAGATGGGATTGGGAGCTAGGATTGGGATTAAGAAACTAGGATTCGGATTAGCAACTAGGATTATTTGGATTAGCACCTAGGATTCGGATTAGGACCTAGGATTCGGATTAGGACCTAGGATTCTGATTAGCACGTAGGATTCGGATTAGCACCTAGGATTCGAATTAGGACCTAGGATTCGGATTAGAACCTAGGATTCGGATTAGCACCTAGGATTCGGATTAGCACCTAGGATTATTTGGATTAGAACCTGGGATTCGAATTATAACCTGTGATTCGGATTAGCACCTAGGATTCGGATTAGGACCTAGGATTCGGATTAGGACCTAGGATTCGGATTAGGACCTAGGATTTGGATTAGAACCTGGGATTCGGATTAGAACCTGGGATTCGGATTAGCACCTAGGATTCGAATTAGGACCTTGGATTCGGATTAGGACCTAGGATTCGGATTAGGACCTAGGATTCGGATTAGGACCTAGGATTCTGATTAGCACGTAGGATTCGGATTAGCACCTAGGATTCGAATTAGGACCTAGGATTCGGATTAGAACCTAGGATTCGGATTAGCACCTAGGATTCGGATTAGCACCTAGGATTATTTGGATTAGAACCTGGGATTCGAATTATAACCTGTGATTCGGATTAGCACCTAGGATTCGGATTAGGACCTAGGATTCGGATTAGGACCTAGGATTCGGATTAGGACCTGGGATTCGGATTAGGACCTAGGATTTGGATTAGAACCTGGGATTCGGATTAGAACCTGGGATTCGGATTAGCACCTAGGATTCGAATTAGGACCTTGGATTCGGATTAGAACTTTGGATTCGGATTAGGACCTAGGATCCGGATTAGGACCAGGGATTTGGATTAGGACCTAGGATTCGGATTAGGACCTGGAATTTGAATTAGGACCTAGGATTATGATATGGGCTACGATTGGGATTAACGAAGTAGGATTGCGATTAGGAGTAGTAATTGGGATTTGGAGCTAAGATTGGGATTAGAAGCTATGATTGAGTTTAAGACTTGGGATTGGGAGAAAGGATTGGGATTCGCAGCTGGGGTTAAGATACGGAGTTAGAATTGGGATTGAGAGCTAGGATGGGGATAATAATCTGGATTATGGACTAGAAATGAGCTTGAAAGATTCTAAATCAAACAAAGGTAAAACGATTGTTGAGCTCACAGCACTGGCAGCATGAGTACAGTTCCTGGTAGGGCGGATATACACAGAGCAGGAGTAGCCCTCAGGAGTTCCTTAGGCACCAGTCTGAGTAGGGAAATATCCCTGTAGCCCAGCTGTGAGTAGGGCACGCCTCCGCCTGATACTCTAGTCCAGACGGTGACAAAATCTTGAAAGTCGGTCACCAAACCGCTGACACCGGAGCGAAATGTGCGAAATAGTTTGTGAGTGCCCGGACTGCGGGCCTGCCATCTGTGCTCAACCCAAACTAGGAAGCGACGATAGCTGGCTATGCCGGACTTCACTCGCTCGCTTGGAAGCTCCTTCATGGCGCTGCAGAGTTGCATTTTTTCAGGTGTTTTTTCTCTATTGTCATCCTGGTAAGCCTGTGCGAGGTCCTAGCTACACAATTGTTGGATTAAGCGTTCAGTGAGAATAGGATCAGATATACAGAAAGAAATGGTAGATATATGAGAAGTGAGATTAGAGATACGAGAAGTGAGATTAGAGATACAAGGAGTGATATCAGAGATACAAGGAGTGAGATTAGAGATTTCAGGAGTGAGATAAGAGATACAAGGAGTGAGATTAGAGATACAAGGAGTGAGATTAGAGATACGAAGAGTGAGATCAGAGATACAAGGAGTGAGATTAGAGATACAAGGAGTGAGATTAGAGATATGAGAACTGAGATTAGAGATACGAGAAGTGAGATTAGAGATACAAGGAGTGAGATTAGAGATACGAGAAGTGAGATTAGAGATACAAGGAGTGATATCAGAGATACAAGGAGTGAGATTAGAGATATGAGGAGTAAGATTAGAGATATGAGGAGTGAGATTAGATATACAAGAAGAGAAATTCGTGTTATGGGGCGGATTAGAGAACAGAGCAAACTTTCTAGTTGAAAATGAGTATGAAATTAACGAAATGTAACACTAGGAAAGAAAACTTGTTTACCAATCACGCGGAATAGACAGGATAGACAAACAATTTAATCCAGACGCAGCTTTATATATTTTTTCTTATTGACCATTTTAATACAATTGGTTACAGTAATGTATAGAACAAAGAATCAAAATTTCCTAATAAAAAACGTGCGAAACTAAATTTAGTACACTTGCTCTCGTTAAATAGAAATTAGCTAACAAAAAAATACAAGCTGATTTTGTAAGACACCTATTAAAAAAACAAGAGAAAGTAAATGTAACAATTATTAGTTTAAATACATTAATAAGCACACACAGGGAGACATCACCAAACAAAGAACACGACAAACAAGCAAAACTTTATTTTCTCATTAATTTTTTCGTCCCCAGTAGATGATGACGGAGATATTTCAAGCACCCACATTTTTGTTATCTGTATCTCCCAAAATATTCAACCAATCGCCATGAAATCGGTTAACAATTTTCCACTGATCAAGAATTAGGCAGTGAGTATTTGAAATATCAACCCAGTCATTCGACTGTTAAAGACGCATTTATTGATTGAATTACAGCAACAAATTATAACAACAGAAGAATGAACTTAGATAACAGTAAAAAGACTAGCTAACGAAGCCTGGCCAAAGTTTAAACTCGACTCTTGATGTAATTCTCTGGCATGGCAACGGTGTGCCGGCCATCGGCGTAGATATTCAACAATCGGCCACTATTCGGAATGACATTGTACTGCAGAGCCAGGGTAACATTGGGATTACCGCGCAAACCAAATCCGTCATCCCAGAAATAGTACTTGGGATTAACTCGATTGTACTTTAGTCGAGCCGATTCACCGCGACGAATGATTTTATCCCACAGTACTACCTGGTTGAAGGTGTTCTTTTCAGTCTTGTAGTGAGCGGTGACGTACACAAACAGCTGCTTGACATTCCAGTTGAACAGATGATTGAGGTCCGCCTAGTTTAAATTTAATAGGGAGTTGAATCTTGGGTTCTAACATGTTTAAATACTGTTCTGTATAAAAAACTGAAATAAAATTAGCTAGTAGAATCAAGGCTTTATAGAGGGTATTTCAAATGACTGCAGGATATAAGCAAAGATTTTAGCAAAGCCAAGGCTTTTTTAAACATGGTCTGAGTGAACACTGAAATAGAATACAATGGGACTGCAACAATAAGGAGTACAATAGCTAACCTCAGAGAAAGTGGTACAACACAATAATTACAAGATGATAAACAAGACAAGATGATAAACTAATTTATTTTTAAAGGTGCCAATGTTGGCCTATTTACAATTAGGCCTAATTGATTTTCATTTACATTTTGATTATGGTATAGTGTTAACTATCAATTGATTGTTACATTAAGATAGTATAAACATGAAAAATATAGAAGATTACTAATAAAAATGTTTGGAAAACTGTGCAAAAATTGGAAAACAATCTACTGAAGTATGTGGAATTTTTGCTATAAGTAGCTATAATATAAGTGGCAATTCAATATAAATTTCATTATTTATTTTATTCTAGTTCTGATTTATCTAGTTAACCTATTCTTAAAGCAACATTATAACATAAATTTTTTTATTCATTGAAAGTTTTTGACTGCTTTCAGCTTGTCTATTGGCCATGGATTAAAAAAGCCTAACATTTTTCAAAATGGTTGTTATATATATACTCTGTTTTGGTGACTGTTCACCATTTCTAAATTATAAACTAACATAGACCAATAGACCATCCAAAACCTATTCCTTTGTACACTTGCCACCTTCTTGATTATGAAAGTTGCACCATTCATCTATGCCTTTAAATACAACAGCTAACCATGTCAATAGCTGAGTAACTTTTTAGACAAAAACTATTCAAAAGGCATTAAGTAGGCCTAGCATAAAATGTTCTATTTTAGTGATAGTGATAGAAAGAGTGTTGGTAGAAATTAATTATAAACTAGTGAAGATAAAAAATAAATAAATGTGTAAGTTACTAAGTTGCATTCAACTAAAACTAAACAGTACAGCAACCACAAAACCACTTATTGTGAAAGTTAGACTTACATCAATATCAAGAGTCATGTGACCAAGGTCGTTTGTATCATGACTAACCATGTAGTCAGAAGCCTGTCGAACTAATACACTTGGTGCATCAAGCTTAGCTACGGCATAGTGTGTATGATGGACTGTAGAAAGAAAACAAAAAAACGCCAGTGCAGCCAATATGGTCATTGTCATTGCAAAAAGCGAATTCAAACGGGTTAAGAATGTATTCATGTTGTTGATTAGGCAATTATATGAACGAAGAAACGAGATTTAGTATCTAGATAATACTTTTGCCTTTAATAAACTTTACAAATATCCTTAAAACAGAGGAATCCGTAGTTCAATAATCCGTTCCTTTACCGATATTCCAGAAAACAACTCTGCTTGAACAGATCATAAGTCCAACTTATTTGTTTCAAAATTTCAAATTTGCGCCATAAGGCGTGTATCTATTCGTTTTTATCGTTATATAACGAACAAGGATCCTAGAGTCACTTCGTCAACTGCCACTTCGTCAACTAGGGTTTTGTAAAATGCCTTCGATAGTTGGTCACTTCGTCAACTAGCCAAATGGGAGACCCATAGAATTGGTCACTTCGTCAACTATGCCCTTAGTCAACAATGCCTATGTCACTTCTTCAAATTCAAGCGGGCATGTATGTACGCCAGCAAGGACCTGCGTCAGGCCGTTGCCCACGTGCTCGGCTGACAGATAAGGCAGCGCCATCAGCATTCGCAAGAAGCCACGGGTGCAAGGGTCTGTCAGGTAAGCCCGCTGGAGGCCCAAATGCTGGACTCTACGAAATATAGTATGCTAATAATGGAACAGGCAGCATGCAATTAATGGAATGTGTTTCTAGAAACACGACCCGCAGAGCTTGACAAGCAGCAGCTTCGAAGTCCATAATGCAGACCTTCAGTGTGGAGTTGCCCAGTGTCTGTATCAGTGCAGCAAGTACGGCGATGTAGTCTGAAACCGACTATCCGGACATGACTGCGAACGCTGCTAGAGGGACAGCTGCATGGCTTGGTTGCATGTCGACCCCCTTCTGCAGATGTAGCAGTGCACTTAGTACAGTTGCTTTAACGGCGCGTGTACAACGTCGAAGGTGCCGTCTAGAAACCATTTAACCTACGGGAAGCAAGCAGCTCCAGCTGGTTAGCGGTTTAAAGCATCTGAAGCATGGCGCTTTTCCTGTGTGCCTTCAACCCGGATCTCACGCACCCGCGCGGTTCGCAGACGTGGTCTGCAGCCCGACCGCATCTGAAATTAAATTGTCCTTGGCTATGCTCGATTGCAGTAGCCAAGCACTTTACTGCAGAATTGCGTTGAGTGCAGCGATAGTACCACGTGTTGTTCTTCTGAAGGTTGAACCCTAGCGTGAACTTTAGCTCGCCAATAAGCTGTATAAGTGCGGCTAGTGCCATTGCGGACAAGAATGAACTCAACTTCGGCGGCGGCCTCCGGGTGACTCTTAAAGGTCTGGCCGGTCTTTACTCGTATTCAAACTTGAGTTTGAATTTCCGCTTTCTCGAACGCGAACATACAACCGCTATGTAACACTTGTATGTCAGAAGTTTTGACGAAATGATTTGAAATAGTTTGGTCAATCCGTCAAATGGTCTTATACGCTCGTAATTACGACAAATACATCTTGGTCACTGATCGTCAACCTCGCATTTGACGAAATGACTAGCATCCACGAACAATGAGGATGAGCAAGTGCTAGGTAGCCTACTTCTACTTCAAATTAAAGTGAGTTTATAATTGGTACCTGGACGAAGTAATTATAGCTGCTGCACAAGGAAGCTCTGCAGCTCGCTTTATGTATAGCCGCAGGTGCGTCAGAAGGAGCTCAGGAGCGCCAGCACAAGCTGCGCTACCAGCATTTCCAGGAATCTGCAGGTAGAACGCAGATTCAGTATCGAATTCAGCAGGTGCGTTCGAATCCATAAACAGCTTCCTGTTTAGTTGCTCGCACCTTGGTCGTGTGCAAGGCCAGGAGTAGCTAATTGAGTGCCTTATACCTTGTAATTAGCTAATTTTATCTTGCAAAGTATTTCTGACCCATTCTGCCCAACCTTTTTGTTTTTCTTGTTACTCGTACGATTTGTGTAAGCTCAGTAAAAAACCGAATACTTTATCGTAATTTAAACGACTTAAAAACAGTAAAATTCGCAAGGATTTCTTCCATAACGTTTTTACAATTACGTTAGTTCTTAAGCCATTTTTATAAATAAATGATTTTGATTAAATAAACAAAAGCAGATACATAATACAAACGTATTTTCTTCCAAGCAAATCAAACTGCGGCTTCAAAATTTCGTTTTCAGTTCTGTTGTATTGCTTTCCTTTCTCATTTTTATAGCACAACTAAGTCAACAAACCAACCAATTTACTATCAATTTAAGACAGTTTTTAACAAACTTTTAATCTTCTTCGGCCTCTTCGCCACCCTTGGTGCCCTCGCGGGCGTTCTTCCTCTTGACGCGACCCGCACGACCGCCGCCGAGAGGACTCTTCAATGAGAAGTCGATGTGCTTCTGGCTATCTAGGCGGACCATAAAGGAGGGCACGTTAACCATTTGGCGACGAACGCGGATGTGACGCTGACGGATTAGTACTCGGGCGTGGTGGATGCTTTTGGCCAGACCCAGTTTCAGAACCTGGAAGGAAAGTGAAAAACCAGTGCGGCTGCGATAAGAATATAGCTAATTACTTTGGAAATATGTTCGGGTTGTTTGAAAAACGTATGGTTTAAAAACTTTTGGTTACGACAGAACTCAAATACATGCCTGCGTCTGCAGTCGCCGCTCTAGGAAGTCCTCGATCTTGAGGCCAAGCACGTAATCGAGCTTCATCTTGTCCTCCTGCAGCACACCGATTCTAACTAGCCGACGCAGCAGAGCGTTGCCTTCGAATAGCCTCTTGGGATCTTTCTCCTCAAGGGTTAGCAGCTCTCTGGCGGCCTTGCGAATCTTGGCCAGGGTGTACTTGACGCGCCAAACCTCGCGCTTATTCTTCAGGCCGTACATGCCGATTAGTTTCAGCTCGGCATCCAAGCGCTCTTTTTCAAATGGACGCCTAGGCGTGGAGTAGGTCTTTGAATAGATGCGGGGCACGCGGCTCATCCCGATGGCTGGAGTAGAGAAGAATAACCAGCATTACAAACAGACCAAAGACACAACTAATTACCAGTTCGTTTTTAGCCCTATCCAATGAACCAAATTTTTGTGTGCAAGTATTTTAGTACAAAAAATAATGTTCACTTTCAGTAAGTTAACATTCTTTGTAGAATATTTAATAAATGCTGGTAGAAATGTTTCCTTAGGTATTAATCATGGTAAGAATACTTGTGCCATGAGTATATGATTGGTTAACTGCTAAAAAAGTTTTTAAATGAAAAAACATTTAAACTTACCATTATGCTAAACAAAATCAGCATATTGCTTAAATAGTTGTTTAATATGCTCACTTTCTTTGTATTTGCACAAATTGAATAAATCAGAACTTGAAAAATCTTAAAAATGAGGCCTCTTGATTTCAGTTCCTCGATTAAAGTACAAGTGAAGAAAGTCAATAAAGCATTTTAGCAGATGAAATTAGGAAATTATGTTAGTACTTTTAACTTATAATATTGTTTAGGACTGTAGTTGTTTAAGGCACAACAAAACCCATTAAAGGAAACAAAATACTTAAGCTATACTTAACAGACTATAGCAATAGAATATTTTATACAATTGTTTCACAATACAATTTTATAATTTATTTAGAATAAGAGTGAACTCACAATTTAAATGGCTGAGATAGATTTTACAAACTATCAGACAAATAAAACAAATAAGACCATAACAATACAAGTTAGTGAAACAAGGACATGTAGCCTAAAACCAATCACAGATGCTTTGTATAATACACCCCAGAAGCCAGTCTTTTCTGTGATGCACTAGTCCTTAAGCTTGGGTTTGTTTCATGTATGCTGATGAGCACACAAACAATAGCATAGCAACTAAGAGGCCATCAAAACTGTATATATTAGCTATTGGTGCTTGTTGACAATATAGTCTGGACCACAAAAAATATAAGGTGACAACTATATATACTTAAATGACGATATTAGCTATTGTGACAGAACATTTAAAAGACATTTTTAAAATAGTACTTACAATATTACTATTGTTCCAAAAAATTATAGTTCTACAAATACTTTTGTTTGAAACAAGTGTCAAACAAAAAGAGCAACTAATTTTACAGAAATACAACCTTCCAATGCAATTATGAAAAAGGCATAACTGTAAAGCAATATGCCTATTACATATTAATCATTAAAGGAATGATATTTTGTTTGAGTGAGATAGTTGCAATTAGGATATAGAATCTAGAAGAAAAAGATGGAGAGAGACCTAATTTTCATGTGAGGATTCCCAAATTTGTTTTATAAACTGTTGCTTGCCAAAGACTAGCATTGTTTTTCTTTACTTTTAATTGTTATGGTTTTGATTCAATGTTATTGCCTTTGATTGAGTGAAAGTTCATTAGCACTTTTCAGTAAGGTGGCTGTACATGTTGACAAGGATGCTAGCTTCCTGGCTGAATGAGCAAAGTTGAAGAGTATTCTCAATTGATAGTAAGAAATGAACAATACATACTGGAAAGAAATTCCTAGGTAATGGAGATATCTTTGCAGTTGTGTCCAACAAAATAAACAACCTTACTTCTGTTTGTATGTTAGCTTAATTACTTTCCTACTCGTATTTATTTACTGCACTAAAAGGCAATACAGGTTGAAATTGACACAATACTTGTTGGCCAGGGAGTCAATTCTCATAATGCCTGACCAACAGTTCATGCAAAAAATGAATTTTTCCAGCTGTGGGCTGAGTATCTAGAACCAGGTCCATTGATATGTTTCTGCTTGCCTACAGCAAATGGAATGCTTGTGTTGCACAATGACATATTATTTGCACTTTCTGTGGCATATGAACTTTTCCTCATGTTCTATTTTAGCAAATATACACTGTGACAATGTAACCTTGAGTTGTTTAATTACTTATTTTATAGTAATTGGCTACATTATAAGTTGCTGTGAAGATTACTATTTATATGATAAGCAGGTTTACCAAATATTTTTATAATGTATCATTCTAAGAATTATCAGCCTTTTTTAAAAAGCAATGTATATATGTATTTTCTGCTCTAACTGTGCCTTGTGAGCATCAAGATTATATTGGAGATATACTTATTTATATAAAATATAATTAGACAATATTATTGCTACATAAATCTTAGTCTTTATATTTATTTGGCACTTAAATTTGGTCCTAACTTAAAGACTTGAACAAAATTGCTACTGCTACACTACTACACACTGCACATTTAACATTGGTGTCTCCGCCTGACCAACAACAAGTGCAACTTTAAGGGCACATGCACCATCATTCTAGTTGCCTTTTGTCTGGCAAAAAATTGGTTGATAACCAATCAACCAATCAGAGATGACCTGACCAGTGGCCAATCTCAAGTCCAATGTCAATTGTACATCCTTGATCCTCAGCCAGAGCTACAACACAACAACACTTCGGCATGTTATTTACTATCATACATGAACTCATATATGAATAGTGCTGGTTCCAGCAATTTATTTCCTATTATCAATAAAAAACTAATCTATTCTCTCCAAAATAGTTGTCACCAAAATGTTTTGTCACTGAAATATAACAGACTCCTAAGCCATTCGCTACTAATTTTTTATTAGTAGACCAGAAACCAGACCAGGCTATAAACTAATTTTTTATAAACAAGCTAGACACATGTTTACATAAATTCAGTTTTTTTCTATAGGGGACATGAGTTCAATATTTGATATAACTGGGCTAAGATACTGCTGCATAGCAATATGGTAGTATAGGCCCTACTAGTGTGACTGTTCATTTATTGTAGCCATATAATTATTGTAAATACTTTCTTTCTTACTTCTTTTCTTTTAACCATACAGTATCTGAAATATTATGTATAGTAAACTATTTTGGTTTATTATATTTTGAATTTCACTTATCTCGATTGTATTCACAATCCTTTTGCACAATATTTATTCCATTCTGTGACCAGAAAGTAGAACTTAGCTCTGACCTTGACCCTATATTCTGATTGACTTAATTCCTATACATACACCTGGGTATTATTCTACTAAATTTGTTTGATGCCTAATTAGTACTTTTTATTGTTAAATAGGGGCCTAATTATGAGTGTTGTCTTTGCTGTCCCTGGCCCTTACCAAGTCACAGCTAGTTGAACAAACTAACATAGAAAGCAATAGATTTAAAATTCCAACCTGAATCCACTCCACAACAACTCTAAGTAAACTCAACTCTAAGTCACACTAGGTTCAGACTTTCAATTAATTATGACTCAAACCCAAAGCTAAATTTTCAACAATTACAACAAGCAAAATTCAACAACAATATAATATGAATCAGACAGCATGACAATGATGACAAATGACAGCAACAACAACATTCTTGAAATAAAGCTAATGTTTTTGTTAGTGGCCTAGTATTATTATATTTAAATACTTTTCTATATATTACTAATTTGTATTTATTCATAGTTAGCCTAATTATTGTTCACAAAAGAAGGTAAATCATGATCATCATTCATGATGAGTTTTTATTTTCTTATTCATAGAAACTAGAAGCAAACAAGTACTCATTACTATACATATAATTTTTTTAAAGTTACAGGTAAGCTACAATATATAGACAGCGGGTGAAGTTTCAAGTCAATTGGAAAACCAAAAGTAACATATATAGGATTTATAGGATTAGAGTTCAAGAAGTCCACAAGAGCTACTTAAACAAACAGGGTGAAACGTGTTAACTAACTGAGTAGAGAAATCTATTCTGCGCTTTGATGATATCTGATAGATGTAGCCATAACTAGGGATGAGTCTAAAAGACGTGTCCACAAAGTGCGTCGAGCACACAGGCGGATAGCGCTAACGGCAACAGTATGTTTTTACCAGACCCACAATTTAAGGCATTGAGTGTCGTTACTAAACAGGAAAATCTTGTAACTATATATGTACTGGAATGTTGCAGTACATTGTATTTCAGCAATGTCTTTTTGTCGTTCTCGTTAAAATATTAAAATATTCTCGTTAAAATATACCGTTAAAATATGTTTTCGTGAATACAACACGAATACAAATTACAAACAGGGGAGCTAGTATATATAGTCTTTACTCTTTAATGCTTGACTATTTAAGGCACCGTTCGAAAAGCAGGTACCGAAATGTAATGTACCGAAAATTAAGTCATCGAAAAGCACTGACTGGTACCGAAATGCACTGTACCGAAAAGCCCTGTTACCGAAATGCCTGGCACCCCCTTTTTACGTATCGCATTGCCGAAAGTGCTTATAGTTTGAAACCTTAACTGAAAAGGTAAACCAAAATATTCTAAAAATATTCTAAAGAACATGGATCTTGAGAGTTTTTTTTTACAATTTGGGCATTAGCAGGTTTAATATTTTATGATATAAAAAACTGTTTTGTGTACGCCTAACAGTAAATTTAGTTTTTCGTGAAAACCTGAATATTAACATTTTCTTTTTTTTCACAATTTTTGCCAAAACATTTTCAGAATCTATTTAAACGGTAACAATATTTAGTGGATGATCAACTAATAATTTATAACGATAGGCCTAATGATTAACTAGTCGAAACTATCATTGCTTTAAGTTTTAGCAGCTAAATCAGAGCTAAATGTTTTTTGCTTCCTCACTTAAAAATTAAAGATTCGATTTGCATCAAACTGTTCTATAAAGCCCTTTACTCCAGCTTACTTATAGGCTCTCTTTTTAGGCATTAGGCCTAGTTCAGTTATCAGTGTTGTCGAATTATTGTAACAAATGTGTCAGAGAAATCTTTGATATTAACATTTATATTTATAGGTAGGTAGCCTAGCCGACTGCAAGAAAGAGAAGAATAAATCCTAATTCTTTTACGCCAAAATTTCAGTTTGTTTTAGCTTCTATAATTATAATATCAAAATTTTAGTATTAGGCCTATATAAAATAAAATAGTGGAATATAGCTAGAGTTGCTATATTTAGGAACATTGGTTTGCTGGGCCTATCATTTTATATAATAATTTATATTTTTATTAAATGTTTTGTAACAGAGCTTATCACTTTACTTTCTTTCAGTGGTAGCAGATTACTTGGCACAAGTGGACTCTACTAAGGATTTTATTTTAATCAGTTTTCACTGCATTGGATCAGAAAGTCATAGCCTCAATAGTCAACTTAATACCTAGCATGTGTCCAAACTTATTGTTTATCTGTAGCTTGTTAAAATTGTTTCTTGCCACATTGGCAAGAATAAAAAAATATTGAATGCATAAATATTTAACAAAGTTTGCATATTAAACAAAAGAAGCATTATAGCACAAACTGGACTTAAAAAATAGTGAAAATTTGAGACAATAAATCAGTATAAAAATTCTCTAATACATCCTAAAATATAGCATTAAAAAAACAGGAAGTGTGAATTAAGCCTATTTTTATAATGTTTTATAAATATAATTATTTAATATGCTTTTGGATTTAATGTAAATAACTTTGGCCGATCGGTTTTTACCAACGTTAAACAGACGTTAAAATGTACATACACTGGAGTGGGGTTGCTGCTAGCGGGACGAGTTTTTAATTGGGGTTATAAGGAGTGGCTTCTTGAGTATGACCTCTCCTCTGCGCCGATCAACGAAGAGATCGCCTCCTTATAAGATTGAATGAGAACCCGACTCGGACTGACACAATTCGAGTTCGCTTATAATACCTTTAAAAATCAAATGATTGATTATGAGTAACACACTTTGGGTTAATGCCTGAGATCGACTCCGTCAAGCGGGCTGCAGAGGAGAAAAAAGCGAGAGACGTAGCTCCGCGCTTGTGATATTATGTTTATTTGCCATCCTTACACGTACAATATTTCACGTAAAATGTGCATGATATTTCTTGCTCCTTTTCATCCCCGGTCCGGTCTCGGCCTCTCGTTCCTGGCTCCTCTCTCTCTGCCGGTTTCACCCATTTGTTCAGCCGTACTCACTCGGGTCAGGTTCGAGGGTGCGCAGCCGCTGTGTTCCGATGCTCGCCTGGCTCTTCTCTCTCTCTCTCTCGCTTTCTGTCGGCCGGGTCATCAATGACTCACTGGGGTCAGGTCGCTCCGTCTTCCCGCCAAGCCACGTCATCAGTCTCTGGAATTAGTATTTGCCTAAGCCTTTTCTCTTTTTAACATCCCTCTATGCTTCTTTCTATTTCTACTTATTTTGTCCCTTATAGGGGTGTGTGACAGGGAATTCCCAAACCCACCCCAAGTGGACAATTATCATGGGCATTGTATTTTGGTATACTGCATCCATGCATATATATGTTTAGTTAGCATCGGGAAAAGTTTACGTCGGCAATGTATTTCATTTGAGGCCTAAATGTAGGGGCTTTTTGAGAGATGAATCATCAGCATGACTAATTGTCCACTTGGGGTTGGTTTGGGAATTCCCTGTCACACACCCCAATTAAAATCTCATCCCGCTAGCAGCCACCCCACTCCAGTGTATGTACATTTTAACATAGGTAAAAACCGATCGGCCAAAGTTATATACATTGGATTTATATTTATTTACAAAGTAAGCCTATTGTTGTGAAATTTGTATTGACCCTCTTTCTTGTCCTTGTTTTCTCTAAGCCAAGTCTATATGGATTGGTTTTTCCTTCCATTCTAGTCAGCCCTCTCTAGTCTAGCCTAGCCCTACCCATTTATCTTACCTCCTTTGGTTTTGGTTTACTTTTTATTGAACAGTTTTATTTCCCTTATCAAAAATTTTATATATTTGTTTTTAACTCTTACCTGTAGGTTATTACTAACAAATAAATTCCCCCTTTGGGGAAGGGATAGAGGGAGGAAAGGAGAATTAGCTTTGAAGCCCTGTCAAAAAGAGTTTAAGTTCTAGATCATATTCATACAGTTGTGCAATATATGATTTTTTACACATTGTATCATTTTAATATCATGCAATTCTTGCAGCAGCAGCAGAGACAACTGCCACTGTCATCACAGCAGACTGGTTCATGCTGTGGTCGTCTCGTAGCTCTATCTCATCCAATTAAATCCAGTAGAAAATGTTGCCTGCTTCTCAAACTATTGCCAAAATCAGCAGCACCTTTGATAAACTATGGCCAGCTGTCACATCCAGATCATTGTTTCTGTCGCACAGAGACTGTCATTGTTATGTGTGATCAAACCAATGAAGCTTGTCGTCGTCTAGTTGAATTTCACAGCAGTTTAACTGTTGGAGATTGGTTGGAATTCTCTAGTATTTCGCGACCAGTTAAGTTGGCTTTGGACTCAGTCGAGTTTGGTTGCTGGCGTTGCGATTTGAATGAGAATTTTGATTTGCTAAATGATACAAAGATTGTCAAAAGTAGACTCACACAAGGCGTCAAAGTGTCTACTAATTCTGGTGTACACAAATGCAGTTGCATTGTTAGCCAGTGCTCCAGTTATCAAGAGTGGATTGACATTCGGATAGTGTCACTTTCATTGTGTTCATCAGCTGGCTTTGCTCGGGTCAACATTTTGGCAGCAAATGGCACAGGATTTGAGCGCTTGCAATTAGGCAGTGAAGGTAAGTAATTTCTTAATTAACTACTTGCTACTCACAGTAGCATCCAATGGCCGTTTAAGATTTATATTGCATCAAGTTTTTTATTTTATTATTCCTCAGAACCGGCTTTACTGGCCTATTTTCCTTCAACAATGACTGCTTTGTCGCCTCGCACTGTTGGTTGCACGATTCGACTATGCAACGCGCATGTGTACACTGGCGTCGCGTGCCAGCCAATCAGATTGGCCACAAATAATTCCATAGCGACAGTAATCGTAGCATTTGTGTACACTAGTTTTCATTGCCCAGAACTGGGTAATTTGACATTTATCAACACCACTAATAGTAGCGGAAACGTTGAAGTTAAAGAAAATCGGTCAATAAATCAAAACTGGCGAGTATGTCGTCAGTCTGGAGAGAATGACAGCTCAGCTGTACTGCGCCTGTTATCTTGGTCATTGACACTGGAGAATGTTAAATCCAGCTCATCTCGATCTCTTTTGCCAGCACTTTGCAGCGCGTTGTCATTAGCAACCAAAGAATCTGTCGTCGAACCACCTCAGCATCGAAGTCATCAACAATTGGTTGTCGATTTTATCAAAACTAGACAGCCAGATATTAACGGCGGCGGTGAAAATATTAACAGGCGATGTGCTTTGTCAAACACGCTGGCAATGTCATTGTCTGACCTGGCGACGATTAGCAATGAACCGGGCATTCTAATTGGTCAGCGTTTAGCCTTCGATTGCAATGGCGAACGAATGCGTTTAGATTTATTTAAATCCAGTGCCCAACAGACCGATTCAAATTCGACATGCGTAGGAATTCGGCTAATATACGATGGCCTATTTAACCTTAGTTTGTCGACTAGTTTAACATCGATTGTTGCTTTGAAATTGACGCCCACTTTTAGACAGCTTCGTCAGATAATAATAAAAGATTGGGATGGTGTTGAATGCTTACTAACTAGGCTAAGTTACTTGGTGACCAGTCATCATAAACTGCGTCCCAATATTCGCGCTTCAGTTTCAATGCAGAGATCAACAGTTTCTTTTGAACTGACCGTGACTACTTGTCACAGCGTTGATTTTGGTTTGTTCAGTCTTGCTGGTCGAATTAATCCTAGCGTTACCAATAGTAATGGCCACTCAGTGCTGATTGAAATGGAAGGCAGCGGTGAGTTCTTTGCTAATAGATTTGTTTGTTATTGAAGCCCTAGAAAAATAAGAATACTAATACTTAATTTTTCATATAAATGCAGCTGGAATACTACGCGAGCTCCTACTACCGTCTGGCACTTATCGAATTGTCACAGACGAGAATTCTATGTCTAATTTGCTTCAGTCTACTAATGCTACAGACGAATCTAATAATCAATCGCCTGCTCTGATTCGTTTAAGGCGTCGACCAATCAGTGTCGAGTGTGTTCGATTGCGCCAATCTGATTGGTTGACGCCGAGTCGAGCACGATCTTCGGGGCATCTGCGATTGTTCAGTTTAAGAGGCCGCTTATTAGATTTCGGATGTAGTTGCCATGGTAACAGCGACCAAAGCTACGATTGTCAAGGTAACGCTTGGCTACTTATCGGCGATCCCCTAGCCGAAGAAGAGATTGCGCGAGTTGAATTCTCTACTCCCATCAATCGTCTAAGACGATTTAAATTATTGAGCAGACTAGCTCAATCCGATCTGTGGATCGAAGATGTACTTCTACTGAATGTTAGCCGACGACAAATTGCCGATGCGGATGCTAGACGGTTAGAGTTGGATTGCATCTGCACCGATGGTAATCCTACAATGCATCTCTTGTCTGTGACTCGTTCAGCTAACGGTCGACCGCCTCTACCAACTTCTCGGGCGTTGATGAGCGAACCGCACCCAGAATGGGACAGCATTGGTGGCCTCATTGAATTCAGCTTGCCACCGTCTCCGCCATCGTCTATGATGGCTGCTGTTGAACCCGAAGTTCGTTGTCTAACTAATTGGTGCGACGAAGGTCGAGTGTTCCAGCTCGACTGTTTCATGTCGGCTGTCTGTCGATTACAGGTCTGTTGAACGCGAAATTAAAGTAATACAGCCCACTAACTTCAAAAAAACTTCATAATTCTTAATCCCTGATTTCAGTTTCAACCGTCAACTGCTTCTGCTGTTCCTAATCAGCGCATGAACCGGGGGCACAGCAGAATGCCTTTAGCCGAGGCATTCGTACTGCTGCAGGACGGCACACAAACAGCCGGCCTATCCTGTCGAGGCTTCATTAATATTTGTCGCCTTTTAGCATTTCCGCAACGATTTGCTGATAGTTTATCATCGATCAATCATTTATTGACTTATCGACGTTGCTGGGACGACGGCAACGGTGGAGGCGGAGGCAACGCAACTGGCGATGGCTCCTATCTGACCGAAGTTCTTCGCTACTATTTGGAAAGCAGCATTTGTCGTCGTCCCCTTAGCCTATTGGTTCGTTTGCGTCGCCAACCGTTGCTAATGACGCAATTGACACCAAATGATCTATTGCCGCGTAGAAGACTACCGGATGTGTCGCTAACGCTGATGAAGGTGCTTTAAAATGCTAGTATCTATGGCAATTACCTGCGTTTGCCATTTACAGTTGAGGTTGTATTTAAGAAAATATACCATCGATATTAAAACAAATTTTCGCGAGCCAAAATGAAAACATAAATTTCATGTAATAGGAGAAATTATAAATTCGTGATTTCAACGCTTCACTACTGCTTTGCTTCTCAGTAAACTGAAAGTACCATTTAGTTTCTAAGCATGTTTCTACTGAGTTCATTGTTTTATTATTGTAAACTACCATTATAAAAATTCTGGTGCTAATTTTATACGCACATTTATTTTTTACTTCTCATTTTTTTATTCAATTTTTTGTTTTATCACGGTGGTATCTGCATTTGTAGTATTTATTAGTTGTTTTCAACTTTACTATTCAGCTTAAACCTGGAATTGTACAATGCTATGAGCCATTAATTATATGATATACATAAACTAAATACTTACTCATATAGTAAAGGTGTTATGTTCTTCCTTTTCTAGAAAATTACTATTATCATTATCAGAAAATAGCCATTAATAGCCAAGTCTTTAACAACCACTAACAGCAATCATTTGACCTGCAGCCAGCGAGGAGGCAATTCTGCGTATTTCGCTGACTCGCACGCAGATACTGTACACAGGCACACAGGTGTGTACATCTGGTCTGACTTTCTCATTGTCAGACAGTGTACACTCTCACTGTGCCTTAGAGGTCGGCCATTAAGGACGTAAATTGCACGACAGGCCCCCAAGCCGCGGCTGCGCCCCAAATGAGTGTGGCCTCACAACGGAATCGAGCCCAGGGACATTGTTGCGAGAGGCAGACGTGTTAAATCAATAATTTCAATCTTCAGCTAAGTCGAAACAATTTTTCTTTAATTTTCAGCGAATAATTTCGCCCTACTTTACAAGCCTTTAATAAAGTTGAGCAACTAAAAGTACAAAGACTAGTGATGTCTCGCTTCGTATTGGCCGCCACGTCTATGCTAACTGTTCGCGGTAGCCTTCGAATGGTATCGCGCAGCCTCGGCTCCGGCGGCGGTCATCAAGTTGTTGAAAATACCACCAAGGAGAATTTCTTGGAGAAGGATATGGAATGCATTGATATGCACAAGGGCAAGCAGTTTGTTGATGGCGGTCTGCCCGACGCTCTTGGCTACGCTGTCGGACGCTCCAGGATGGAAAAACTGGCCGAGCTAGCTGGCAACGACCAGTTCTACGAGACTAAACTGTACCACTTCTTTCCCAATAGCAAGGAGAAGCCGCATCTGGTACCTAGCCATATTCACTATCGCCAAGTTGGCTGTCCATGCCAAGAAACCAGCGTCAGCTATACCTTCTTGCACAAGAATGTCAACCAGAGGTTTGTTCGGATTGTTTCTCTGCGATTTATTGATCTAGAAGATGTTGTAGCCTAGTGGTTAGGGCGTCGGACTAACCACTTGAAGGTCGGGGGTTCGATTCCCGACACCACTAACACAATTTGTGTCGTTTAGCAAGACACTTAGTGCTTCAGTTCACCCAGCTATTAAATGGGTACGGTAGTCAATAGTCGGTTCAACTTGAGGATCTGGGAAGATTGTAGGTTCAACTTGAGGATCTGGGAAGATTGTAGGTTCAACTTGAGGATCTGGGAAGATTTTAGGTTTAACTTGAGGATCTGGGAAGATTTCAGGTTTAAGTTGAGGATCTGGGAAGATTTTAGGTTTAACTTGAGGATCTGGGAAGATTTTAGCTTTAACTTGAGGATCTGGGAAGATTTTAGGTTTAACTTGAGGATCTGGGAAGATTGTAGGTTCAACTTGAGGATCTGGGAAGATTTTAGGTTTAACTTGAGGATCTGGGAAGATTTCAGGTTTAAGTTGAGGATCTGGGAAGATTTTAGGTTTAACTTGAGGATCTGGGAAGATTTTAGCTTTAACTTGAGGATCTGGGAAGATTTTAGGTTTAACTTGAGGATCTGGGAAGATTTTAGGTTCAACTTGAGGATCTGGGAAGATTTTAGGTTTAACTTGAGGATCTGGGAAGATTTTAGCTTTAACTTGAGGATCTGGGAAGATTTTAGCTTTAACTTAAGGATCTGGGAAGATTTTAGCTTTAACTTGAGGATCTGGGAAGATTTTAGGTTTAACTTGAGGATCTGGGAAGATTTTAGCTTTAACTTGAGGATCTGGGAAGATTTTAGCTTTAACTTGAGGATCTGGGAAGATTTTAGCTTTAACTTAAGGATCTGGGAAGATTTTAGGTTCAATTTGTGTGAAGAATTGAGAGAACCAGTCAGCGGTTTAATTGTCAGAAAAGTACGCGCTCACACTCGCATGCAGCGCGGGTCATTTATATTATTTTATCAGCACGTTGGCATCAATGTACATATATTATGAACTGGATTAATGTACATACTGGCTTGGACAGGCAGGTAATAATTTAACAACGTGCTAAATGAAACGTTGCACGTGCAACGTACAACGTGCTAATACGAGTATAGGACTAAATGAAAGGTTAGAATATTTTTATAAGCAGCGGAGCTCTCACAATTTGAGGATCTGGGAAGATTTTAGGTTCAATAGCTGCGGCTATGCTGTCGGCTGCACATCTGGTCCAATTGGGGCAGGTGTAATCAATTATTATATTTATTGTTATAAGTTTAATTTGTTGATTTGGCAGGATTATAGGATCAATTTGAAAATCGATGTTGATCATTTAACAGTAGCACTACGAAGCCATTTTGGCGCCATGGGGAATTCCCCTTCAGTGAAATTTTTTGGCAGCGCCTGAATACTAACACCGTTGGGTGGTGACTGATTGGTTGACAGACTAGGCGATGGTGTCTTGTGGTTGAGCTGCGCCTAATATTTAGGCTTGATCAGTGAAATTGGAGAAATTCGCGTCAGGGTGTCCATAGTGGCCTTGTTCCACCTGTTGTAGCCCTTGAAGGTCCAGCAAATCCGTCTAGACAAAGTTAGGTGACCACCAAAGACGGAGATGATGCAGGCACATTCAGGTGACATGCTGATAAATTCGAAGGCCCGGCAAGTATCAAATACACTAGCCTTAAGGGAAAAATCTGACCTTCGGCCAGAACCATTGAATATCTCGACGGTCTGAAGAGCTGGCGACTTGATTCTTGTTTCAGAGGATGCGCAACATAAATTTGGCCCGTGTTCTTGACTTTCGTGTGCTTGCGTTGTTCCGTTCGGGTGCAGTGAAAAAATGGTCACAGTGGGGGTGGTAGTTCTACTCTTAATGCTGTTATATTTATTCATTTGTGTTCCACTGTCCCAGGTGCTTCTGCGGCCACCACATGCGCCTAGTGTCCTACGACGAGTACTTCCAGGACCTGCGCAAGCGAATCACGGCCTGCTACGAGGCCTATCACAAACTGCCGGAGGGCAAGCGCTCCTTCGACGTCTTGGACGAGGAGTTCAAGGTTCTGGTCCACAATTATCCCATGGTGGTTGGACCCATTGAACGCGGCGCTCTTGAAGGCGCCCTGCCGCCAAAGACCTGGAAGGAGCTGGAGGACAACCTTGGCAATCTGCGAACTCCGCTAATTAACCTGCACTAGAACAGACGAACTTCAGCCGCGGACAAACAACCCCGAGAGTCTGTTAAATGGGATTTAAAAAATAGACAATTCGAAATTCACTTAGCCTAGACTAACTGACTGAAATAGAACTGTTTTACTGTATTCTATTTATCCATCCTTACATAGTAGTCTGTTTGAAAAAGTATCTGGAAATGAAAACAAATAGAAATACTTTTATACTACTTAGAACGAGTAGTCTTATTTGCCTATGTGTCGGAAAATGCAAAACTCAAGCAAACTCTAATAATAAGAAACGGTAATTAAATTCTGTTTTTTTTGTCTTACGCCTCTTTGTGTACCTCTACTTCTTAGAAAGAAAACTAGCACAACAAGGCTGCGCTGTCATCAATTGACATTTGAAAGTCACTTTAAAGTATGCCGGAAATGATGAATTATGTCATCTTATATCTTGAGTTTGGCTTAGTTGTTGTTAGCTAATCAGCTATCAAACTTAACTGTTCGATTTATTAGCAACATCTCTGAGGCGGTCGAAAATTATTTGGCAGGTTAAGCAAAGAAACCACAAATAAATTGTCTCCGATTAAAATGTTTTTTTTCGGTTACTAATTCTGACTAGAGGAGTCTGTTTTCGTTATTTCTTCCTCGGTTTAGAATTTAGCGTGTTACGTCATTATAGTCGGTAAACTCGGGCCCGCGGGCCGTATGCGGCCCTCAAAGCTCCCAAATCCGGCCCGCTGCCCCTTCCAACACCTTCAGTATCTTGTCTCATCTTTCCCTTATCTCATCTCTGTCTCTCATCTGGAGATAGAGTCTCATCTCTCCTGTGTCATCTCTCCTTTGTCCCATCTATCCCGTATCTCATCTCTCCCGTGTCTCATCCATCCGTGTTTCATCTATCCCTTATCTTATCTCTCCCCTGTCTCATCTCTTCCATGTCTCATCTCTCCCGTATCTCATCTCTCCCGTGTCTCATCTCTCCCGTGTCTCATCTCTTCCATGTCTCATCTCTCCCCTGTCTCATCTCTCCCGTGTCTCATCCATCCCATGTCTTATCTCTTCTCTATCTCTCCTCTCTCTCTAATCTGTAGATAGAGTGTCTCATCTCTTCCCTTTCTCATCTATCCCGTCTCATCTCTTCTCAGTCTTATCTCCCGCTGTCTTATCTATCCCCTTTCCCATATTCCTACAGTGAATGCTACCCGCTGTCGTATTTTAGGTTCTCTCCATGGCCCGCACGCTAATAAGTTTGCTGGCCACTGTCATATGAATTTGGAAATATACAGTTTTTTTTCATATATTAGCAGTCTGTAGCGGAATCGTATGTCATTTTTATCTTTCTAGTCGGATCAAGCCATCGATATCTACGACGACCTCCCCACTGGGGCGGCGCCAATCATAACTGGCGGCGGCAGCTTCAAAGGCGCCAGCGGAGAAGTCAAAAATGGTCGAGATCTTGCGCACATACGCGTAACAGCCTGGCTAACATCCGACGCCTCTGATTGGTCGAATCTGCCGGAAGCTTTAGCGGAACGCCTTGAGAGTGATCGGCGCCGTTTGATCTCTGCCGGCGTCGGCGCTTTTGTAGTTAATGACGGATCTTCGCTAGCCAAATTCCTGTCCGAATCTAAGAAATCCAATTTGGGCGCCTACGATCATCCAGCGAGATTAACCTGCCGGTGGAGTCACGGCGCTGCCGATGTTGATTGCACTGTTCCCATAGCAACGGTTGTCACCGACGCCGCTGGTAGTCATCGTTCTAATAGACGAAGTGTCAGTGTTGCGCTTCGATTTGATTATTTGTGTGCGGTGTTAATTGGCGGCAGTTATGACGATGACGTCAGTGACACCTGGCGAAAGTTGGACTCTGGCCTAGTTGACTATGCTCGCCAATTAGGCTTAGCTGTTTCCAAGTGGCACCAACCCGTAGATACTAATTATTATCGATTAGCTGAGCCATTGATTAGCGGCCGGCCCAGGTTAGTTAGAGTTCTGTACCCGGCCGGAGCTCTGCCTGATGAGCAGCGACTGTTGCGTCACGCTTGGCACGATCAGCTCGGAGTGGCCAAGACTGGTCCTGTGTTTTGGCCAGCTATGAAACTGAAGTTCCTTGGCGACTCCACAGCGGGACCCGATGGGGCTAACAATTGTAGCGAAGATGCAAGGCTAGTGATTAACCCACATTTGAAGGTTTGCAGTTTTTGTCTTTTTGGTGCGTTTAGTTAGATCGATGAATTCTTTGCCTTTGATCATTCGATTGCAATTTATCCCATAATATGATCCTCATATCATACTTTATCCCATAATCTGATCCTCATATCATACTTTATCCCATAATATGATCCTCATATCATACTTTATCCCATAATATGATCCTCATATCATACTTAATCCCATAATCTAATCCTCATATCATACTTTATCCCATAATCTGATCCTCATATCATACTTTATCCCATAATCTGATCCTCATATCATACTTTATCCCATAATCTGATCCTCATATCATACTTTATCCCATAATCTGATCCTCATATCATACTTTATCCCATAATCTGATCCTCATATCATACTTTGTCCCATAATCTGATCCTCATATCATAGTTTATCCCATAAAGGAGGTTGATGCCTTGTGGTTGCAGTGTCGGGCTGACGGCTTGAAGGTCGAGGTTTCGATTCCAGACTCCGATGGAACAATTTGTGTCCTTTAGCAAGACACTTAACAATGCATTGCTTCAGTTAAATAGGTTCCACCATTAGCTGAGGTGAGAGGGTGTGGCGTCCCCCAGTCCATGGACTGAACAGCCGTACGCAGCCTTCAGATGCGCCGCGCAATAGCTGCGGCTGTGCTGTCAGGTGTAATAAATTCTGATTTTTTTATCTTAAGGGTGGCACAGTAAAAACTTGTTTACCCCATTATCAAGTCCTCGTATTATGCAAATATATGAAACTCCTTCTATACTACTAACAGTAGCAATTTGTAAATTTTCACGCAACACGCAGGCGAAGCCACAGCCGGACGCCGCGCCCTGGGTGACTAGGACTGTGCAGGGTGATTATGCCTACTATCACTATGGCAGCTGCAGCTTCCACGACTCTGGCTGGGGTTGCGCCTACAGGTGCGCTGTCTTCTGAATCTGAATCCCCAGTTATTATTACATGACTCTATTCAAATCCCATTCCAAGAAATCCCGTGCAGTGTTTTAAATCACACTTCTGTAGTTCCTATCCCTAGGAATTTCAAGAAAGCTTTTTAAACCATATTTCTCAGAAGCCGATTGAGCTGCTCTAGAAATCCATTGAAGCTAACCGAATCCCATTTCTAGAAATCCCCTTGGAGCTAGCCGAATCCCATTTCTCTAAATCTCATTGTAGCTAACCGAATCCCATTTCTAGAAATCCCCTTGTAGCTAAACGAATCCCATTTCTAGAAATCCCCTTGTAGCTAAACGAATCTCATTTCTAGAAATCCCCTTGTAGCTAAACGAATCCCATTTCTTGAAATCCCCTTGTAGCTAAACGAATCCCATTTCTAGATATCCCCTTGTAGCTAAACGAATCCCATTTCTAGAAATCCCCTTGGAGCTATCCGAATCCCATTTCTCGAAATCTCATTGTAGCTAACCGAATCCCATTTCTAGAAATCTCATTGTAGCTAACCGAATCCCATTTCTTGAAATCCCCTTGTAGCTAAACGAATCCCATTTCTAGAAATCGCCTTGTAGCTAAACGAATCCCATTTCTTGAAATCCCCTTGTAGCTAAACGAATCCCATTTCTTGAAATCCCCTTGTAGCTAACCGAATCCCATTTCTAGATATCCCCTTGTAGCTAACCGAATCCCATTTCTTGAAATTCCCTTGTAGCTAACCGAAATCCATTTCTAGAAATCCCCTTGTAGCTAAACGAATCCCATTTCTAGAAATCCCCTTTGAGCTAACCGAATCCTTTTTTTAGAAATCCTCTTGGAGCAAACCGAATGCCCTTCTAGAAATCCCTTTAAATCCTTGAATTTCACTGAATTTCCTAAATTAGTTAATTCCTCCCAAAATATTTCCCGGAAACTCTAGTTGTGTGTGGCGTATATTTGTGCGTTAAAAAATCTCCCCATTTCCCAGATCCCTCCAGACGCTGATCTCCTGGCTGCGCCGTCGCGGTCTGACAGATGCCCCGGTGCCGCGGCACGAAGCGATTCAACGCGCCCTAGTTGATCTGGGCGACAAGCCAAAGTCTCTGATTGGCTCGCGACAATGGCTTGGAGCGGTCGAGCTGTCCTACGCTTTGAAAAGTTTAACTGGTGTCACTGCACGATTGCTGCACGTTAGCAGGGGAGCCGAATTACCTGAGCAGGTGCGAATAGTTTAATTGGTGTTTTAATCACAGATCCCTATTTTTGAATCGGTATTTTCCCAGATCCTCAATTTTAAATCGGTATTTTCCCAGATCCCTAATTTTGAATCGGTATTTTCCCAGATCCCTAATTTTTGAATCGGTATTTTCCCAGATCCCTAATTTTTGAATCGGTATTTTCCCAGATCCCTAATTTTTGAATCGGTATTTTCCCAGATCCTCAATTTTGAATCGGTATTTTCCCAGATCCCTATTTTTAAATCGGTATTCCTCCAGATCCCTAATTTTGAATCGGTATTTTCCCAGATCCCTATTTTTAAATCGGTATTCTTCCAGATCCCTAATTTTGAATCGGTATTTTCCCAGATCCATAAATTTGAGTCGCTATCTTCCTAATCCCAAGGTTTCGTGTGTTTAGCAGTCGACCAGTCCATGGACTTAATAGTCCAATAGTCGACCAGTCCATGGACTTAATAGTCCAACAGTCGACCAGTCCATGGACTTAATAGTCCAATAGTCGACCAGTCCATGGACTTAATCGTCCAATAGTCGACCAGTCCATGGACTGAATAGTCCAATAGTCGACCAGTCCATGGACTGAACAGCCGTAAACCGCATTTTTAGTGCCGCGCAACAGCTGCAGCTGTGCCACTGGTTGTACTTTAGGCCCAACTGGGAAATGTTGCCAGTTTAATTTTAAACAATAAATATTAGTGCTAAAAAATAACTCATCGATTTCAGGCGCGCCTATTGCTGCATCACTTTGAGACGATTGGCTCGCCAGTTATGATTGGCGGCGGGCAGTATGCTCACACTCTGCTGGGCTGCAGTCTCAACGAAGCTAGCGGTGAGGTTCGCTTTCTGGTGCTGGATCCGCACTACACTGGCGTGGAAACTGACGCGCGAGTGTTGAACAAGGACGGCTGGTGTGCCTGGAAACCATCCGGCTTCTTCAAATCCGATGTGCACTATAATCTGTGCATTCCGCAGCCAGATTTGGGCGTTTAACTCGCAGCTTGATTATTGTTAGCTTTGATTTGTATTTAAACAGTATATAACTTTTAACTGTAGAAATTTTAAAACTATTTGATCCCCTAATCTCTTGTAGGTCAGTTCCCCTAATCTCTTGTACATTAGATCCCCTAATCTCTTGTAGATCAGTTCCCCTAATCTCTTGTAGGTCAGATCCTCTAATCTCTTGTAGGTCAGTTCCCCTAATCTCTTGTAGGTCAGTTCCCCTAATATCTTGTAGGTCAGATCCTCTAATCTCTTGTAGGTCAGTTCCCCTAATCTCTTGTAGGTCAGATCCCCTAATCTCTTGAAGGTATGATCCCCTCATCTCTTGTAGGTCAGTTCCCCTAATCTCTGGTAGGTCAGATCCCCTAATCTCTTCTAGGTCAGATCCTCTAATCTCTTCTAGGTCAGATCCCCTAATCTCTTCTAGGTCAGATCCCCTAATCTCTTTCAGGTCAGATCCCCTAATCTCTTTTAGGTCTGATCCCCTAATCTCTTTTAGGTCAGATCCTCTAATCTCTTGTAGGTCAGATCCTCTAATCTCTTCTAGGTCAGATCCCCTAATCTCTTTTAGGTCAGATCCCCTAATCTCTTGTAGGTCAGATCCCCTAATCTCTTGTAGGTCAGATCCCCTAATCTCTTTTAGGTCAGATCCCCTAATCTCTTCTAGGTCAGATCCCCTAATCTCTTTTAGGTCAGATCCCCTAATCTCTTCTAGGTCAGATCCCCTAATCTCTTTTAGGTCAGATCCCCTAATCTCTTCTAGGTCAGATCCCCTAATCTCTTTTAGGTCAGATCCCCTAATCTCTTTTAGGTCAGATCTAATTTACAGACATGACAGTACAGTTTGTTGGATTTTGCTTTTTCCGTTAAATTAATCTTACAATATAAAATGTTTGATTAATTAATACAGTTTAATCATTCGATTTGTTTGATCAGATCGTTTGTTACATTGTGATGCTAATGTGCTTATTGTGGCTATCTGCTTACAAATCCCAAGTTTGCTCTTTATAATAATTATTATTAAAACGCGTCATATATCAAGTCGGTGACAGTGTTAGCTACAGCTTCGAAATGCTTAATTAACGCACCTATTTACCTGTTAAAGTCGCATTATCAATAAAAATGTGTCTGTTTTCCCCAATATTTTCAAATGCAATTTTCTATATACTTATTAGTCATGGAATGTTTTTGGAAAACTCCTCAATTAGATAGCAAATACAAATGAAAACAAACTGATTTGTGTTTTGTCGATTGGCAAATGACTTTGGTGATATTGTGTGATTTTGTGCAGTGCTCTGAAAAAATTGTCTTTTGGCTTTTAAATAGGTTTGTGTTTGCTTTGAAGTTATTTCATTTTTTCTATCCAGATTGATTGACAAATAATTGATATGACAACTAGTAATTTGTCTGTGGCTCGATCGCAGCTAACGAGCGTACAGCTGGTTAGTCCATGGACTGGGGCCAACCTAGAAAAACCATGCCTGTACGCTTACGTACACCTGCCAATTTCCAAATTCTGAAATAATTTAAAACGGTTTGCTGCATGGACACTTGCAGATCAGACTACGGTTACGATTAACTCCGGACTACAATTATTGCAAGAAGATTATGCGGTGGACAAAGCCTTCAGGAAGTCAAGCATCCATCTCAAAATCGCTTGCGTCTTTGCCCCGTACACATGAACAAATTCTTGATGAAAGATACGAATACACGGCAAGGAGTTCTTAATTAAAATGACGGCGCACATTTAAAGGCCTGTTTTCGTATAAGGTACAGTAACGAGATTTAAAAAAATCGCTCTTTTAGAAGAAAAATGGTTGTAACTTTCGATCTGTAACAATCATAGCAGAATATAAACTGCATTTAACAAGTCTCGTAGATCCATCTCTAAATAATAATAATTGATTACACCTGCCCCAATTGGGCCAGATGTGCAGCCGACAGCACAGCCGCAGCTATTGCACGGCACATCTGAAGGCTGCGTTCGGCTGTTCAGTCCATGGACTGGGGGGACGCCACACTCACCCTCAATTATCCCAGCTAATGCTGGTACCCATTTAACAGCTTGATGAACTAAAGCAGTGCTGAGTTCAGTGTCTTGCTAAGGGACGCAAATTGTTCCAGTGGAGTCGGGTATCGAACCCCCGACCTTCAAGTAGTGAGTCCGACGCACTACGAGCGTACCACAACGCTTCAGCCTCCTACAAGGCCGCAATCTCTGAAACATAATTTAGAATCATTGTATGTACGAGGGGAACTTGCTAACATTTATGAGTACATTTATGAGTACAGTCACAAGTATCTCAAATCACGCATTGCTGCGACTTAATTAGGAGAGAACTAAACAGAATGAGGATGTACATAATCAGCATGTTTTTCTTTCCAAAATCTCGTATTAAACTTTTGCCCACTGAGTCGCTACCGCCTTTTTGGACGAAAACAGGCCTTTCAAAAGTTTTTTTTAATCAACTGTGTCCCGTCCTGTAGCTTCGGACACGAACTAGAGAAAGCACGCGTTTTCAGAAAAGTTAAGAAGGTTTTTTCGAGTTTGCCAAAATCACTAGCAATCAGTAAGTGCGATATAGGCTTTTCTAATGTAAATTATTAGTGATATAATTTGCATTTTTGACACAGCCAAGTACAAGTCCTGCTCCAATGTAGCAAGCTCTCAATCCAGGCACGGCACTGGACCACCTGTCTAGTTCGCACAAAAGCTAACCTATAGCTTTGGCCCCAATCAAAGCGAACTCAAAACTTTTGCGCTTTTGCTTGTCTTTAGCTTTGGCAAGTTCCCAGCTGAATCAGACATTTCCTTTTATTCATGCGTCCGAATGAAGCACCTAATGAAAGAAAGCAGATAATCGTTCTAAACAAGCACACTTGGCCGGATTTAAAATGTGTGACCTGCAGAAGCTGAATGACGTCGCGGTGGCGAAGATCGATGCGTCCAGCTCACTGCTGAGCAGCGTGAGCTCTCGCCTGTGGAGCAACCCGGAGCTGGCCCTGGAGGAGCGAATGGCGCACCAGATGCTGACGGAGGTGCTGGAGCAGGCGGGCTTCAGCGTGACTCGCCACTTTGTGCTGGAGACCGGATTCAAGGCCACATTCGGGTCGTCTCCGACTGCTCGGCCCCACGTGGCTGTGATGTGCGAGTTCGACGCCCTGCCTTCGATCGGACACGCGTGCGGCCACAACCTGATCGCGGAGGTAGCGGTGGGCGCCGGAGTGGGCATCAAGGCCGCCATCGAGGCCGGAGCGGTCGGGAGAGTGACAGTGCTCGGCACACCGGCTGAGGAAGGCTACGGAGGCAAGATTGATATGATCAGGTCGGGCCAATATCGTAAAGCTTCGTTACTGTTAATAATACGCATTTAGCATAATGGGCCTATCGTTGATTTCTTATCAGATCCGGATTCTTTTCCGACGTTGACGTCGCAATGATGGCCCATCCGTTCAAGCTGACCGCCGTTAATATCGAAGCTCTCTGCAGGCAGTCGCTACGTGTCACCTTCACCGGCAAGGCGTCGCACGCCGCCGGCTCGCCATGGGAGGGCGTGAATGCTCTGGACGCTGCGGTTACGGCCTACCAGAGCGTGTCGAACCTGCGACAGCAGATGCGGCCCGAGTGGCGGGTCCACGGCATATTTAAGGAGGGCGGCCAGCGACCCAACATCATCCCGGAGCGGGCTGTGTTGGGTGAGGAGCTTTTAGAACTTGAATCTTTAACAAAACTTTGAATTGTGGGCATCCTGCCGTTGAGCACACGCCTAATATTTTCCTCGCAGAGTACTACATCCGCTGTCCCACAGACAAGGAGGTGGCGGTATTGAGACGCAAAGTGGAGGCCTGCTTTAATGCAGCTGCCGCAGCCACTGGTTGCCAGTGCCAAGTCGAACAGTCGGCTCAGACCTATAGCAGCATGATCAACAACCGGCCAATGTTAGAACTGTTCCGCCACAACCTGAGCCATCTGCGGGTGCTCTTCGCGGAGTTCACTAACGAATGGTGCGGCTCAACGGACATGGGCAACGTGAGCTACGCTGTACCGTCAATTCATCCAATCTTCTCTGTGGGCGGCTGCGCTGAGAACCACACCAGGGAGTTCACGGAGCTAGCTGGTCAGCCAGGCGCTCAGCCGCACGCTCTGGCTCAGGCCAAGGCTCTGGCCATGACCGGCGTCGACATCCTGACTCAACCGGCTGAGCTGGAGCGAGTTCGGCTGAGCTTCGCTGCCGATCTGGAGATGTACAGAGCGGACTAGCAGCCGTCAATGAATTCTAGAGCTCTAACATTTCACAGGCCGATTGTTGAGTTTTGTTTTTTCTGCGAAATGTCTGAATTCGAAGTTAATCACTTCCAAAAAAGGAAATTGCTGCATAATTCCAGTTATGATTGCTTGAAAGACTTCGATAAAAACTTGTACAATTTTATTTTTGAACGCTTAATTTATCCGGGTTTTAACACCACGTTCTTACCATTTCATCTCCGAAGATTCTGCAATTATTACACATTTTATTATAAAAAACAATAGAACTAGCACTGCTGATATCTTATATATATAGTAATATAGGTATATAGGTATATATAGTGATAGTTTAAACGAAAATGCGAGCCCTAAATTAAAACTTGAAAACCCGCATCAAGGTTCGACAAAAGTTTGAGCACCAGTTTCTTATAATCATTCGACGTGAATAATTCGCATTCCTAATGAGATCCCCGCACTAAATGTCAACATTTCAAGAGTGAAGGTCACGTTTACACGAAAAATTACGTAAAACTATTGCGTAAGTGCCTTTCAATCGTCCTTTGCAGCTCTTAATGGACACACAGAAGCTGAAGGACGTCGCGGTGGCGAAGATCGATGCGTCCAGCTCACTGCTGAGCAGCGTGAGCTCTCGCCTGTGGAGCAACCCGGAGCTGGCCCTGGAGGAGCGAATGGCGCACCAGATGCTGACGGAGGTGCTGGAGCAGGCGGGCTTCAGCGTGACTCGCCACTTTGTGCTGGAGACCGGATTCAAGGCCACATTCGGGTCGTCTCCGACTGCTCGGCCCCACGTGGCTGTGATGTGCGAGTTCGACGCCCTGCCTTCGATCGGACACGCGTGCGGCCACAACCTGATCGCGGAGGTGGCGGTGGGCGCCGGACTGGGCATCAAGGCCGCCATCGAGGCCGGAGCGGTCGGGAGGGTGACCGTGCTCGGCACACCGGCCGAGGAGGAGCACGGAGGCAAGGTGGACATGATCAGGTAAATTCTTGTCATCCTTCTGACAAAAATTTTTGTTCTTTGTCAAAATATCTGGTCATAATTGCCTGTAACTCATGTCTGCAGTGTTTATTTGTTGTTTTATTAGCTACAAAGGAATTTGTCAATTGTTTACACTGTGTAATGTAGATTATTTCCACTGGAGGATCGGACTTTATTGCGAAAAAAACGGGTTCACGACCAGCTCGTTATATTCTTTTGAATTTTGATTCTACACTGCATTTTACATCCCTGCAGTGCGGGCTTCTTCCGTGACGTAGACGTCGCAATGATGTCGCACCCGTACAAGCTGACGGTGGCTCGTGCGTCTGCACTCAGCATTTTCGCTTTCTTCGCCACCTTCACCGGCAAGGCGTCGCACGCCGCCGGGTCGCCCTGGGAGGGCGTGAATGCTCTGGACGCTGCGGTGACGGCCTACCAGAGCGTGTCGAACCTGCGACAGCAGATGCGGCCCGACTGGCGGGTCCACGGCATCTTTAAGGAGGGCGGTCAGCGACCCAACATCATCCCGGAGCGGGCTGTGCTGGGTGAGTGAGCTCAATACATTTGCAACTACTGGTTTAGTTTCATTTTCAATTTGCTGCACCCCAGATCCTCAGAACTAAAGCTCCACCCCAGATCCTCAGAACTCTATCTCCACTCCAGATCCTCAGAACTCTATCTCCACTCCAGATCCTCAGAACTCTATCTCCACTCCAGATCCTCAGAGCTAAAGCTCCACTCCAGATCCTCAGAACTCTATCTCCACTCCAGATCCTCAGAACTCTATCTCCACTCCAGATCCTCAGAACTCTATCTCCACTCCAGATCCTCAGAACTATAGCTCCACTCCAGATCCTCAGCAGCTAGAGTTGACCTCAGATCCTCATGGCTCCACTCCAGATCCTCAGCAGCTAGAGTTGACCTCAGATCCTCATGGCTCCACTCCAGATCCTCAAAACTATAGCTCCACTCCAGATCCTCAGCAGCTAGAGTTGACCTCAGATCCTCATGCCTCCACTCTAGTATACTGAACGAAGTAGCACGAAGCAAATTTATTGATAAGATTTCTCATTGTTTTCCTTATCAACTCAGAGTTCTACTCTCGCGCCCCCACGGACAAAGAGCTAGACGTTTTGCGACTCAAAATAGAAGCCTGCTGCCACGGAGCGGCTCAGGCCACCGGCTGTGAGTATCAGATCACACCGAACGGTCATTCGTTCAGCAACGTAGTGAACAATGAGCCACTTATGCTGCTGTATACTAGCAACATGAAGCAACTCAAAGAATTTTTTTTGGATATTCTGCCCGACTCGTTCGGCTCAACCGACATGGGCAACGTGAGCTACGCTGTGCCGTCCATCCATCCGATGTTCACAGTAGGTGGCCGCGCTGAGAACCACACCAGGGAGTTCACGGAGCTAGCTGGTCAGCCAGGCGCACAGCCGCACGCTCTGGCTCAGGCCAAGGCTCTGGCCATGACTGCCGTCGACATCCTGACTCAACCGGCTGAGCTGGAGAGAGTTCGGCTGAGCTTCGATGCGGATCTGGCCAGACTGAATTAACGAGTTGAAATTATGTTACTTTGACTAGAGTCTCAAGGCTGCAATGTGTAACGAATCGGATGGATACTGTTTTGATATATACAATGCTGCTACCGTTGAAGCGCTCTTTTTTAACAAACAACTATTTTACTCCCATCCTCGTCAGTTAGAATCAAAGTTTGTAATTATCTTTCTCAGGTTGAGACTATTATAAATTAAATGCTCGTAGGAGCTGAATAAATTTACAGTAAATTGATGCTGCTCTTCTGTGATTTAAATAACTAAAACATCGTTTGACATTATATTTGCTTTCAAGTTATTTCATTGAAAGTTGCGAATAAAGCCAATCAAATGCAAATACAAACGCTCAATCGTTCTTTCATTTCAGAACTTCGTCAACAGCTCTTCATGGACCCGCAGAAGCTGAAGGACGTCGCGGTGGCGAAGATCGATGCGTCCAGCTCACTGCTGAGCAGCGTGAGCTCTCGCCTGTGGAGCAACCCGGAGCTGGCCCTGGAGGAACGAATGGCGCACCAGATGCTGACGGAGGTGCTGGAGCAGGCGGGCTTCAGCGTGACTCGCCACTTTGTGCTGGAGACCGGATTCAAGGCCACATTCGGGTCGTCTCCGACTGCTCGGCCCCACGTGGCTGTGATGTGCGAGTTCGACGCCCTGCCTTCGATCGGACACGCGTGCGGCCACAACCTGATCGCGGAGGTAGCGGTGGGCGCCGGACTGGGCATCAAGGCCGCCATCGAGGCCGGGGCAGTCGGGAGAGTGACCGTGCTCGGCACACCGGCCGAGGAGGCTCACGGAGGCAAGATCGACATGATTGGGTCTGGCTTCTTTGATGACGTGGACGCTGCTCTGATGGCGCACCCAGACCGCATGACCACTGTGCACAGCGCGCACCTCAGTCGGATCAAGCTTTGCGCCACCTTCACCGGCAAGGCGTCGCACGCCGCCGGCTCGCCCTGGGAGGGCGTGAATGCTCTGGACGCTGCGGTGACGGCCTACCAGAGCATTTCGAATTTGCGACAGCAGATGCGGCCCGACTGGCGGGTCCACGGCATCTTCGTTGAAGGCGGTCAGCGACCCAACATCATCCCGGAGCGTGCAGTTCTAGGTCTGCCGTCAATTTCGTTTGCGCTTTTCAAACGAAAATGAACTCTAAAAACCTGTATGTCTTTTTCCTTGCAGAGTACAGCGTTCGAGCGTCGACCGACTCTGATACCAAGCTTCTTCGAACCAAGGTGGAGCGCTGCATGCAGGCGGCTGCGCTGGCCACGGGCTGCCACTGCACCGTATCGGAGCCGGATCCAGAGTACAAGAATGTGATCCCAAATCGAGGACTTGCCAGAGCGTACAGTGCCAACCTGCAGCAGCTGGGCATTGAGCACAGCCAGCTGTATCCTGAACCCACCGGCTCCACCGACATGGGCAACGTGAGCTACGCTGTGCCTTCCATCCACCCAATGTTCCGCATCGGTGGCGACGCTGCAACGCACAGTGCCGGCTTCGCAACGCTTGCTGGAGCTCCGGAGGCGCAGCCGTTCGCTCTGGACCAAGCCAAGGCTCTGGCCATGACGGGCATCGACCTGTTGACGGACGCTGCACTGTTGAAGCGCTGCTGGGAGACCTTCAAAGAGGACCTCAGCATCTACGGCTAGAGCTGCTGGGAGACCTTCAAAGAGGACCTCAGCATCTACGGCTAGAGCTGCTGGGAGACCTTCAAGAAAGACCTCAGCATCTACGGCTAGAGCTGCTGGGAGACCTTCAAAGAGGACCTCAGCATCTACGGCTAGAGCTGCTGTGAGACCTTCAAAGAGGACCTCAGCATATATGGCTAGAGCTGCTTTGAGACCTTCAAAGAGGACCTCAGCATATCTGGCTAGAGCTGCTGGGAGACCTTCAAAGAGGACCTCAGCATCTACGGCTAGAGCTGCTGGGAGACCATCAAGGAGGAGCTCAGCACTTGCGCCTAGTTCAACGATGTTCTATGGATAGTATTGTATCTATTTTCATTCACTGATTTAACTGGTGGTATTGTTTTCCTTGTTATTGAGTCACTCACTGTTTGACGTGTTTTTCGTTAGTATTTTTTGCACTCGCTACGATTGCTACTTAGAGGTGCATTAGTTTTCAGACATTTTTTGCCGTCTTAATTTAGTTTTAGAAAGTGTTTCTTGTGCTTTTGTTTATTTTCCTTATATATTTTCGTTAAATTGTTTCTCTAGGTTCAAGTCCATTCAAATCCTACAAATTGTATATTGAAAAAATTTAGCCTAATGCCATGAATAAGTAGGCTATTTGAACTTATTGTTGACAACAATTGTCTTTTTCAACTGCACGTCTACTCTTATGTCATTAAACATGAATTAAGCATGATCCGGTTGTCTTATGGCATAATCTAGTTCTTATAGTTACTGCTGGATTAGCGAATTAAGATACATACATAAATTAGACGCATTAGGGCACACCTTAATATATGCTGACGCTTCAAAGTTATCTTCACTTTTTTATTGCGAGAAACTATTGCGTAAGTGTCTTTAACTGTTTGCAGCTCTTTATGGACACGCAGAAGCTGAAGGACGTCGCGGTGGCGAAGATCGATGCGTCCAGCTCACTGCTGAGCAGCGTGAGCTCTCGCCTGTGGAGCAACCCGGAGCTGGCCCTGGAGGAGCGAATGGCGCACCAGATGCTGACGGAGGTGCTGGAGCAGGCGGGCTTCAGCGTGACTCGCCACTTTGTGCTGGAGACCGGATTCAAGGCCACATTCGGATCGTCTCCGACTGCTCGGCCCCACGTGGCTGTGATGTGCGAGTTCGACGCCCTGCCTTCGATCGGACATGCGTGCGGCCACAACCTTATCGCGGAGGTAGCGGTGGGCGCCGGAGTGGGCATCAAGGCCGCCATCGAGGCCGGAGCGGTCGGGAGAGTGACCGTGCTCGGCACACCGGCCGAGGAGGCTCACGGAGGCAAAGTCGACATGATCAAGTACGTTCTTGACGACCATGTCATTTCTTTGAATTACTGTTAATGATTTGTTTCGCTTTTGGCAGCAGTTTCTACTCGCACTTGTATGCCTCGATGAATTATCATTACTCTGGTGCGGTTTTTCAGAAACTCAAGGTCAAAGTGAGTTTGAAACATGAGTACATGAGTCTAGAAATGTTCTGCTTCAATTGAGTTTATTTTATTGGATGCTTAAACAAACTATTTGGTATATTTTCCTGCGATAAGAAATCTTCGAAGACTGAGTAGTCTTGTGTTCTCAATCGAACCTGTAAATCTGTAAATTGATGTCCCTGTGAGGAGTGCCGTGCCGAGAGACCGATGTATTGTGGTAGACGAAAAAGCCTAAAGCGAAGTAGGCTCTGAGCAATCGGTTATATTTGATATCTGGTGATGAACATGCAACGTGCACGTGATAGGCGCAGATGTACAATAATCGCTCGCAGTTGAACGCACTCTACGATATAACTCAGGGCTTATAGCTAACACGACTGAACGAAAGCGCGCCCACTGGGGCCTGCAGTCCCGTCCATTGTTTATGTTCTGACTGTTTTGTTTCGATTCTGTTAACATAGCCAAGGCGTTCTATTAGCGCATTATTCCTATTCTTGCCATTGCAGCTCAGGGTTTTTCAATGACGTCGACGCAGCGCTGATGGCACACCCAGACCGCATGACCACTGTGCACAGCGCGCACCTCAGCTGCTCGAACATCATCGTGACCTTCACCGGCAAGGCGTCGCACGCCGCCGGCTCTCCTTGGGATGGCGTGAATGCTGTGGACGCTGCGGTGACGGCCTACCAGAGCGTGTCGAACCTTCGGCAGCAGATGCGGCCTGACTGGCGCGTGCACGGCATCTTTAAGGAGGGCGGTCAGCGACCCAACATCATCCCGGAACGCGCGGTACTGGGTAGAGTCACAGAACGGATTATCTTGCCTTTGTCCTTGAAAATTCTTTCACTAACTTCACTGAATTCTTTTAGAGTTCATTACGCGAGCTACAACGGACACTGATTCGAGACTTCTTCGTACCAAGGTGGAGCGCTGCATGCAGGCGGCTGCGCTGGCCACGGGCTGCCACTGCACCGTATCGGAGCTGGATCCAGAGTACAAGAATGTGATCCCAAATCGAGGACTGGCCGGAGCGTACAGTGCCAACCTGCAGCAGCTGGGCATTGAGCACAGCCAGCTGTATCCTGAACCCACCGGCTCCACCGACATGGGCAACGTGAGCTACGCTGTGCCTTCCATCCACCCAATGTTCCGCATCGGTGGCGACGCTGCAACGCACAGTGCCGGCTTCGCAACGCTTGCTGGAGCTCCGGAGGCGCAGCCGTTCGCTCTGGACCAAGCCAAGGCTCTGGCCATGACGGGCATCGACCTGTTGACGGACGCTGCACTGTTGAAGCGCTGCTGGGAGACCTTCAAAGAGGACCTCAGCATCTACGGCTAGAGCTGCTATGAGACCTTCAAAGAGGACCTCAGCATCTACGGTTTGACGCGACTGTAGTGCATCATTTTCGTCTTTTAGTGTGTTTGCAAGGGATTTTCAGTGTTTATGTGTACTTCTCTGTTTTCGGCTCTCTTAGTTCTGATTGGATGTCTGTCTATGCGTTCGTTGTCTCTACTTCCGTTGCCTTTAGTTTACCCAACCCTTTTCCAGGTCTGAGCTGTCCTTATGTCTCTGCGGTTTTCTCTCCTCAGTCTTTGTTTATGCTCTATCTGTCCACCCCTCTTTTTCAGCGCGCTCAGACAACTATTTTCTTACCCATTTTATCTATTTAAGGGTCACACAATCATCAAATGACTCTTTTTTGTGGCAATATTGTGTCATGTTTAAGTAATTAGGGAATAATTGGATTTACAATCGTTTGTTTCGGCCTAATTTGATGACACTGTAAAAGAGCCCTCAAATATGCTATTTTGAGGGCCTATCCATCATGCTCATGCCTAATTATTGTTAATTTGTCTCGCCTTGTCTAGCGACAACGGTTTGACTTCGAGCTTGTGTTTTTCATTCAATTTAGCAAGACTTCAATTTATCACGACTGAATATCTGCTTCATTATAATCATGTTAACAAAAAATATATATCAACATTTAAGTAAGTGCGTTAAAAATAACTAATCCTAGGTGTAGATACGACAAGACAGAGTAAGCCACTGAAATCTAAAGTTTAGATAAAATTTCGCACGTAATTGTACCTTACATTACTTAAGTTTGTGGCAACCCAAACCTTTACAGCTCATGGACCCACAGAAGCTGAAGGACGTCGCGGTGGCGAAGATCGAGACGTCCAGCTCACTGCTGAGCAGCGTGAGCTCTCGCCTGTGGAGCAACCCGGAGCTGGCCCTGGAGGAACGAATGGCGCACCAGATGCTGACGGAGGTGCTGGAGCAGGCGGGCTTCAGCGTGACTCGCCACTTTGTGCTGGAGACCGGATTCAAGGCCACATTCGGGTCGTCTCCGACTGCTCGGCCCCACGTGGCTGTGATGTGCGAGTTCGACGCCCTGCCTTCGATCGGACACGCGTGCGGCCACAACCTGATCGCGGAGGTGGCGGTGGGCGCCGGACTGGGCATCAAGGCCGCCATCGAGGCCGGAGCGGTCGGGAGAGTGACCGTGCTCGGCACACCGGCTGAGGAGACTGTGGGAGGAAAGATAAACATGATTAGGTAAATTGAGTAGTAATCTTGTTGGTTCTGCTTTGAGAAAAGTCTTATTTAGTAACCCATCTTGCGTAACCCTTTCTTGTCTTCGTTCTGCTCATGTTGTATTCTATTTTTTGCAGCGCTGGATTCTTTGACGATGTGGACGTCGCAATGATGTCACACCCGTACAAGGTGACTCTGGCTCGCATTTTCTGCCTCAGCATGTGCGCTATCCGTGCCACCTTCTCCGGCAAGGCGTCGCACGCCGCCGGCTCGCCCTGGGAGGGCGTGAATGCTCTGGACGCTGCGGTGACGGCCTACCAGAGCGTGTCGAACCTGCGACAGCAGATGCGGCCCGAGTGGCGGGTCCATGGCATCTTCGTTGAAGGCGGTCAGCGGCCCAACATCATCCCGGAGAGGGCTGTGCTGGGTGTGTCTTTGTTGACTTTGAATTTCTGTGAAAGTTTTTAGTTACAAATTAGTTTAGTATATCATTTCACCGTGTTACTAACCAATGGCAGAGTTCTATGTGCGCACCCCCACTGACAAAGAACTGGCCATTCTACGTCGCAAAGTTGAAGCCTGCTTCCAAGCTGGGGCTCTGGCCACCGGATGCGACTGCCGGATCGAAATGACCGAGCCTACCATGAGCAACTTGGTGAACAATGAGTCCCTGATGCTGCTGTACACCAGCAACCTCAAGCACCTTGGAGTGTCCTTCATTGAGCTGGATTCAGAACCGGGCGGCTCAACTGACATGGGCAACGTGAGCTACACTGTGCCGTCCATCCATCCGATGTTCACAGTAGGTGGTAGCGCCGAGAACCACACCAGGGAGTTCACGGAGCTAGCTGGTCAGCCAGGCGCTCAGCCGCACGCTCTGGCTCAGGCCAAGGCTCTGGCCATGACTGGCGTCGACATCCTGACTCAACCAGCTGAGCTGGAGCGAGTTCGGCTGAGCTTCTCTGCGGATCTGGCCAGACTCAGCGAGTAGTTTGAGACCATAGCCGATGCTATTGTTAATGCCTGAATGTTAACATTTTGTCACCTATAGTGCGCATCTTCGTACTAAAATCATGCTTTTCATTGTGGAGAATTGTATTATAATCACATGTGCAAGAGTCTAGTTTGTCTATGTCAATTAAGGTTTTACTGACATGTACGCTACGCAAAAACCTTCTTCCCGGTAATGGTTTCCTTCTCGGTTTGTCGATTGTTTCATTTTCTAATTCAATAGCGTCATAAATGCTTTCATAAATAATTCTTCTGCACCTGTGTCTTGACTGCATGAATATTTAATGATAAAGTCTAGTTTTTATGGTGAACTGATTTCTTCATGCTGTAAGTTTTACAATGATTTACAACTATGTGGGTTACAGTTAGGACTTGCCAAGCAAGCATTGTTAACTGATTTACAATTTCTTTATTAAACTTGAACTTTAAATTCCAACATTGAGTCTGCGACCAATTAAAGTTGATTCCAGCCTCACAAAGACCAAAAGCACCAATTGTTCACTTAGCGTCGTTTTTATCTTTCTCATAATTATCTGAACAATAATATTTAATATGCTACGAATAATTCAATATTTATTCCATGCAATCTTTACTTGTGCAATTCCAGCAGCTCATGGAGACGCAGAAGCTGAAAGACGTCGCGGTGGCGAAGATCGAGACGTCCAGCTCACTGCTGAGCAGCGTGAGCTCTCGCCTGTGGAGCAACCCGGAGCTGGCCCTGGAGGAGCGAATGGCGCACCAGATGCTGACGGAGGTGCTGGAGCAGGCGGGCTTCTGCGTGACTCGCCACTTTGTGCTGGAGACTGGATTCAAGGCCACATTCGGGTCGTCTCCGACTGCTCGGCCCCACGTGGCTGTGATGTGCGAGTTCGACGCCCTGCCTTCTATCGGACACGCGTGCGGCCACAACCTGATCGCGGAGGTGGCGGTGGGCGCCGGACTGGGCATCAAGGCCGCCATCGAGGCCGGAGCGGTCGGGAGAGTGACCGTGCTCGGCACACCGGCCGAGGAGGCTCACGGAGGCAAGATTGATATGATCAGGTACGTTTGCCGGAGTTCCGGATTTGTGAATATATTAACTGTTAATCAATTAATTGTAACAATTGTTTTCTCTTTTTCCTTAATTTCGAAGGGCTGGATTCTTTATTGACATCGACGTCGCCATGATGGCCCATCCGCAGAGGCAGTCGGTGGCTCGCGCCTTCTCATTCAGCATGTGCGCCCTCCGTGCCACCTTCTCCGGCAAAGCGTCGCACGCCGCCGGATCGCCCTGGGAGGGCGTGAATGCTCTGGACGCTGCGGTGACGGCCTACCAGAGCGTGTCGAACCTGCGACAGCAGATGCGGCCCGACTGGCGGGTCCATGGCATCTTCGTTGATGGCGGTCAGCGGCCCAACATCATCCCGGAGCGGGCTGTGCTGGGTGATTACTTATCCATTATTTTTTCCTTTGCTTTATCTTTGGTCGCTCTTAAATATATAATTGGCCCTCAACAAATGGGTCTGATGCTAAAGAAGCACTAGCATCAGTGATGCGTAGCAATTCAGTAGCAAGGAGAATTCTAGGATTGGCAGAGTTGCAGCTAAAAATAGAACATGACTAAAAAGTGCAAGTAAACAGGCACATGACCTTGACCACCACGTGACGTGAGGCATGCACCCCAGACAGACAGACAGGGAATCACGTGCTCGGGGCACACAAACAAAGGCACTAACCACCACGCAGGGTGAGAGACTGCTGCCGGCACGAATCCGACTGAGGACAAGACCTGCAAAGAGAAATTAATTTTGGAGCGAACAAATTGTTTTTATTGCTTCTTCATTTCGTAAAACTCGTAATTACAGTTTTATAAATATTTGCAGAGTACTATGTTCGCGCACCAACTGACAGAGAGGTTGGCCTTCTTAAAGCCAAAGTAGAAGCCTGTTTTAAAGCTGGCGCTTTGGCCACCGGCTGCGATTGTCATATTGAAATTACTGGCCAACCGTTCAGCAACTTGGTAAACAATGAGCCCCTGATGCTGCTGTACACCGGCAACCTGAAGCACCTTGGTGTGTCCTTCACTGAGCTGGATTCAGAACCGGGCGGCTCAACCGACATGGGCAACGTGAGCTACGTTGTGCCGTCCATCCATCCGATGTTCGGCATCGGCGGCAAGACGTCCAACCACACGCCAGAGTTTGCTGAACTAGCTGGTCGGCCAGGCGCACAGCCGCACGCTCTGGCTCAGGCCAAGGCCCTGGCCATGACTGCCGTCGACATCCTGAGTCAACCGGCTGAGCTGGAGCGAGTAAGGTTGAGCTTCTCTGCGGATCTGGCCAGACTCAGCGAGTAGAGTATGAAACATCATTTCTTCAGGTGAAAGCCAAAACCAAATTTTCAATTTTTATCTGCTGGTGACCCATTTATTTAATTTAAATGCGCTACGATAACACATAAAATTATCTACGTCAGTTATTGTTATTAACAAATTCACAGATCTTAGGAATGCAAAGCAATTGGAATTTAAGTGTCTTTTACATTGCCACAAATTGGTTTTAACGGTTTGAAAAATATTTTGTTCTTGTTACTTTAGGCTTTTAGTCTGACAACAATTATTAGAATTAGCTGGTATTAATTTTTTACTTTGTCTTTGTTTTTCAATTTTGCTATATATTGATCAAAAAAATTGACACTTTTATTTTAACTTCAATTTCCTTTGTGATTCTCATTCCATATGTGTGATTATAAAGGTTTCTATTGCGGTTAGTGTCGACATCTATATATTAAAAATTCTTGTTAATACAACGGCAAATGGTGTGCCTGCTTTATAACTGGGATCTAAATGTTTCAACCTGATTAAAAAATGTTTTTCTTCTTTCGGAAATTTAAAGAAGAATTTCATTTTACTAAGATATATTTACAAGTATTGAACTAAGGAACTGGTCCTACTCGATTTAGCGACACACATCTACCCCTCAGACAGCCACACCTAAGCTAAGTCTTACATCCAGCCTCTAAGGCTCAAGAAATCTATTTGTCCGAGGCAGTTGGACTCGAGTCCAAATGCGCACTACCACGCAGCCATATCATGCCCTAATAGAGCATGCCATACTAAGTAAAAGAGTGTTTGTTGTTCGTATGCAGAACCAGCCCTTAGACCCATGGTACCAATCGAGTAAGTTATCTAATTACAAAGTGTCCATGGAATTAAGCTTCAACAGTTGTTTTTTTCAGCAGCTCATGGACCCGCAGAAGCTGAAGGACGTCGCGGTGGCGAAGATCGATGCGTCCAGCTCACTGCTGAGCAGCGTGAGCTCTCGCCTGTGGAGCAACCCGGAGCTGGCCCTGGAGGAGCGAATGGCGCACCAGATGCTGACGGAGGTGCTGGAGCAGGCGGGCTTCTGCGTGACTCGCCACTTTGTGCTGGAGACCGGATTCAAGGCCACATTCGGGTCGTCTCCGACTGCTCGGCCCCACGTGGCTGTGATGTGCGAGTTCGACGCCCTGCCTTCGATCGGACACGCGTGCGGCCACAACCTGATCGCGGAGGTGGCGGTGGGCGCCGGACTGGGCATCAAGGCCGCCATCGAGGCCGGAGCGGTCGGGAGAGTGACCGTGCTCGGCACACCGGCTGAGGAGTGCTACGGAGGCAAGATCGACTTCATAGACTCCGGCTTCTTCCAGGATGTCGATGTGGCACTGATGGCTCACCCATACAAGCTGACTGCCGTGCACGTTCCGCACCTGAGCGTGGCTTTCATCCGTGCCACCTTCACCGGCAAGGCGTCGCACGCCGCCGGCTCGCCCTGGGAGGGCGTGAATGCTCTGGACGCTGCGGTGACGGCCTACCAGAGCGTGTCGAACCTGCGACAGCAGATGCGACCCGAGTGGCGGGTCCACGGAATCTTTAAGGAGGGCGGCCAGCGACCCAACATCATTCCTGAGCGGGCTGTGCTGGGTGAGTGAGCTCGGTGAACTAAGAGAATAGTCCTGAGCTCGGAGAATGTATTGTATAGGAAGGATATCAGAGATGAAAGGATATTTTATAGAAGTACGGGCGTACAGTACTTTTCTGATCCAATCTCTAGACTACTACATCCGCTGTCCGAACGATCGCGAACTGGCCACGCTGCGCGCACGCGTGGAAGCCTGCTTCCGCGCTGGCGCCCTCTCCGCCGGCTGTGAGTGCAGCATCGAGGACACTGGCAGGGCCTACAGCAGTGTCATCTGCAATGCGCCACTAGGTGCGGCCTACAGCACCAATTTATCGGCTTTGGGAGTGGATCACGTGAGCATCACCGAACTACCATCTGGCTCCACCGACATGGGCAACGTGAGCTACACGGTGCCATCCATTCACCCAATGTTCTACATGGGCGGCGAGGCTCCAAATCATAGCGTTGAATTTACAAAACTAGTCGGTGCTACCGAGGCTCAGCCGTACACGCTGAATCAGGCCAAGGCTTTGGCAATGACTGGGATTGACATCCTACTGAGCCATGAGCTGCTTGACAAATGCGCGGCTCAATTTCACGAGGATGTGGCTCGATTTTCGGCTACTTAAGGAGCTAGACAAGATTCATTTACATCGCGTACTTTTTTTACTTGACTAAACGCTGCCTGGCCACAGATAGAACCCGATAATTGCTACTGTTTCTAGGGTATTTTTTATATGATTTGATAATACAATAATATATAAAGTAAAGTACTTTATCATTTTAATGTCGAAGTATAAGCTAAGCTCGTGGAAAAACGTAGATTTGAAAAAATAATACAAGGACGTACATTTGCATTATTACGAACGCGTAGATTGTAATTTATTATATTTTTTTCTTTTTTTCTGAGCTTCTGCTGGCCTTGTAGTCCGAGCTTTAAACTTTATAGTCTCTAACTTAGGTCGTCACTGAATGTAATCTAGACGGAGCTGCTGCACCTTCATACTATTATCGCCTCGTCTTTCAACCAAGTCATCAAGTCGACGTCGTCGGCACCTTTCAGCAGGTGCCACTGTAAATATGTGATTTAGTATATGTGACTAGTTATACTAGCCCCACTTAAAATCATAATAATTGATTACCTGCCCTAATTTCGCCAGATGTGCAGCCGACAGCACAGCCGCAGCGGCGCATCTGAAGGCTGCGTACAGCTGTTCAGTCCATGAACTTGGGGGGACGCCACACCCACCCTCAATAACTCCAGCTAATGCTGGTACCTATTTAACAGCTGGGTGAACTGAAGCAATGCAGAGTTAAGTGTTTTGCTAAAGGACACAATTTTTTTCATGGGAGTCGGGAAACGAACCACCGACCACAAGTCGTGAGTCCGAAGCTCTTACCACAAAGCTACCAGCTCCCATGTTTTAGCATCATACTCTCTCCATTAATAAAAAAATCACTGGAAAAGAGTTTAAATTTATTAGGCTCACAGATACCACTGTCTTTAAGTAAACAAGACTATCAAAATACACGCAACAGAATTATTTGACTTTGTTTCAAACAGGCATTCAATTAAGTAAGTGCAGCTTCAGTTGCAGGTGTCTGAGCTCGGTTTTAATTTATCATTAGCAATATTATATATATTTGCCAAGCTTGACGAAGTTTTCAATAGATTAAAATAATTATTTTTATTGTTGTAGCTCTCAAACCAATTGAGACAAGTTCAAACCGAAAAGCACATACTGATTAATAAAAATAAGGATCGAAGAGAATAATAGTCAGAGTAGACGGAGAGCAGGCTAAATTGTCATTGTCCTCTAAAAAACACTAAATCCTAAGAAAAAAAGTAATTTTCGCTGAACACAATTTATATTTTCAAATCGATCATTAGTCAGCGAAAATTATTGCACAATATGAAATGTCCGCATTTAGTTCAAATAGATGACACAGATGCTTATAGGAGACACAGCTAGAACAGACATGACAGATAGGGGAAAACTTACAAAGGAGTTGGGGGCAAGACTTATTCATCAATTTAGCCACACAATGTACAAAATGTTAAGCTGTAGCTGGTAAATGACACAAGTAATTGTTTTAATACTTTTTGTACTGGTGGTCAGGGACTACACAAGTTCTCACTGACACTGACATACAATTTCATTGACTGACCAGGTGCTTCAGCGAATTGTCGAGCAGTCAAACGGTACATGACACAAATAAGAAATAGATTAATTATAGCTCGTATATATTAGAGATGCGATAAAATATCAACAGAATTCTTTCGATGAAAGTCCTAACTTAAAGAAGCTGTGAAAAATGAAAAAATAAATATTATTTTCATTCTCGCAGATAGCTGCTTTAACTGAGTAAATTACTGATCTTTATTGCGTCACCGATAAAATAAGGGATCAATTCAGGATTCATCAATTCATCAATTAACTGACAGAAACTAAGGGATTAACAAACTGAGAGTAAGGGATTAACTGACTGAGAGTACGGGATTAACTGACTGAGAGTAAGGGATTAACTAACTGAGAGTAAGGGCATTGAATGACTGAGAGTAAGGGATTAACTGACTGAGAGTAAGGGATTAACTGACTGGGAGTAAGGGATTAACTGACTGAGAGTAAGGGATTAACTGACTGAGAGTAAGGGATTAACTGACTGAGAGTAAGGGATTAACTGACTGAGAGAAAGGGATTAACTAACTGAGAGTAAGGGATTAACTAACTGGGATTAAGGGGATTAACTGTATAGAATTAAGGGGATTAAATGACTGAGAGTAAGGGATTAACTGACTGAGAGTAGGGATTAACTGACTGGCCGAAAGACTTAACCCGTTAGTTAAATATGATGAAACAAAAATAAAAAAGCTTAGAAAGTAGAATTTCAAGATTCCAAAATAATAGAAGCATAATCATTGCAAAATAGGGCAGCAAATAGAGCGATTGTTACAGTCGATCTTTTTAGAAACAAAGAGACAATCATGTGTGGCAAACACATGCGTAGAAAGTACGCAAGCTGAATTTTAAGAAAAAAAGTCCAGTAGCTACTTTAAGTAGCAAGTATTCTAAAATGGTATGCTTACATTGTTTTTTTCACAATTTTCCTCCAAATTCAACTTGAAACTTTAGAAAAAAGATAATAATTAGAGAAGCAAGGATAAGAGTTGGCTACACAAGACTAAGAGTGAACTAGACTAATGCAAACGAAACAACAATATTGCGCGTGTAGGCACGCGTTCGAAGCGGGATGATAAAGCCCGATTTATAACTTACTGATTCGTCAATTAAAGGTCGTGTTTTTTTGGTAAAGTACCAGCTATCAGCAATGACGTCACGATAATTATTTTAACAACAAAACAAACAAACCTTCAAAGATGCCCGTAGCTGTGAAGTCATTCCGCTGTTTGCTGTTTGGCTGGGGAGTTATTAGCGGCGGCGGCAGCAGCAGCCGAGACAGTGACGGACACTGGCGCAGGAGCTGCGGGCAACACGCCGTGCGGTATCTGCAGTATGGTGCTTTTCTTCAGCAGGCTAACAGGAAACTGTGCAGCCTGTCGCTGCAGATCCGTAGTCCGCTGAGCCGCCGCCAGGACTAGCACCGGCGGCGCCACGGAAGCTGCTGTCGAACTGCCAGTAGATCCAGAAGAAGCGGCGGCGGCGGCGGCGGCGGCAACAGCAGCAGCCTGAGCCGACACGACATGGTGGGTTGGTACAGCTCTCAGAATGGAAAACTTTCCAGATGGATGCGGTATACCCAACGGGGCTGCCGATACCGGAGTTGATAAGCCGGGAGAAGCGGCTATTGTTGCTAGGCCGGCCGATTGAGTCGGCTGAATGACCGAAGCGGCTGCAACTGGGGTCTGGGCGGATTCCGACTGACCGGCAGTGCCCGGCGGCTGACCTCTTGTGGCCCATTTCGGCATGGCCACACTGTAGGGAAATAAGATCCTTTTGCTGCTGGGACTGACGGCTGCAGTGGGTGACAGACCGCCGACAGCGGCAGTGGCGGAGACGACAGCTCCTGGAGTTGTTGGAGCGGCGGCGGGAGCAACGGCAGCAGCGCCGACGGGTGCAGTGACAACTGCAGCGGTGCCCTCGACGGCGCTAACGCGACCGAGATGATCGATCAGTTTACCACGCGTCAATTCTAGTTCATCTTGACGCTTCTGTTCCATCTTCATCTTGACATTCATGTACTCTTTGAAGCTGACTTTGAATGGCAAATTAGCGGAGCCGGCAGCGGATGTCACAACGATGGACGACGAGTCGACGGGTGCCGTCGGCGGGGCGGCAGCGGCAGTGCTTGTGGTTGGATTGTCGAATATACTAGAGACCATCTTGTCGCTTGAAGTACGCAGAATTGGAGTGAAAGCTTTGCTCTGACTGACAGTGTAGGTCACTGACTGAGTTAATAGAGGGCCTGCTTGGGTAAGCTGCTGCTGCTGCTGCTGTTGCTGCAGTTGTTGCTGCTGAAGCTGGATAGTCTTGAAACTATTCTTGATGATTGCTTTTGTCTTAGGAAACTGTTGAACCATGCGTGCAACCACGGGCTGCTGAGCCGACATTGGCAAAGGCGGTGGGGGCGGCGGCGGCGGCGGTAGAGACTGAGCTACTGGGCTTTCGGCCGAAGCCGCGTTGCCCGTTGATGTCGGAGCCGTTGTCGAAGTGACGCCGCTAGCGGCGGCAGCTGCGGCAGCGGCTATAGCGGCGGCTTCAGCTCTGGCTTGTCGAAAGCCTGGACGCGATTCCAAGACACTATTAATAACTGACTCCAGATTTGGATGATTGCCTTCAATGAACAGGGTGTCACCTTCGGGCAGAACAATCATCGACTTTCGCTTTGGACCCTGACGCGGCTGTTCCTGCTCGCCAGGAACGCTGACGTGCACATTAAACACGCGATTTGGCGTAGGCAGTCGGATAGTTGTCGACGACGGCTGCGGCTGCAGAGTCTGCTGAACAGATGGCGACTGCTGCGAAGGCGGAGGAGGTGGCGGTGGCGGCGGTGGCATAGGCGATCTAATAAGCGAGTTGCCAACGGACATTGGGGCCAGGCGACTCAATCCGGTGGTCGTCAGTGGGAGCCGTCCATGCGGATGCGGACTCAGCGTGGTGCTCGCGCCAGTGGCACCTGCGTTAGGATGTCGCAGGACAATACCTAGTGTGGCTGGATACGCCGGACGAATCTGACTATGCCGCCCTTGCAGCACGGGTCCAATTGTGGAGACACTTGTGCCGCCGCTGAGTGGTACACCGCTTCCCCGAAGATGAACCTTCTGAGTTGGAAACGGCGACGCAGCGCTAACCGGCCTCAGATGCTGATGACGCTGCTGCTGATGCTGGTGACGCTGCATTTTTAACAGTTCGAAGGCTGTTGGCTGACGCGGCTGCTGCTGTTGCTGAGGCTGCTGCTGTACAGGCGGCTGCGGCGCCTCCTGTTGCAATGAGGCCACTGCAGCATCGGCTTCTGTCTCGTTGGTGGCGTTGCTGACGCCACCACCGGAGGAGGAGGAGGCGGCGGTGGCTGCTACGGCAGCGGCGGCATCGGCGGCCGCTTTCTCAATCCTGGCGTAACTAACAGCAGCTTTCACCTCTTCGGGTGTGAAATGGCCGACACCGCCGGATGTCAGGCCGTTGTTGGATAAGCCACTTCCGCCGCCGCTTAGTCCAGCGCCGGGATTCAACACAGTGGCCGAAGCTATCGCGGCCTCATCTTCTGGATCATTTTCAGCATCTGACGCATTTGAACTAGAGCTCTCCCAGTTGTCGGCGCTGTCTAACATTCGTCTAATACTGCGTATAACATTAGATTTGCGTTGAACTAGTACGGCACAGAACACCAGGCCTGTACTGTTCACTAGCTTGTGCTTGACTGCGCGCAATTTAAACGAAGAATCGTCCAGTCGCTCCTGGAGAGTCTCCAAATCGCCTAGGCTGAGGTCGACAACGTTAACTATGAATTTATCGAACGGCATTGATCGTTGAATCTCAACGTCGCAGCTAAGATCGTTAGTTAGAGCCTGCAGCTCCCTAGTCAGACTGTGGGATAACGGCAGGGCGGCTGGCAAAGAGGAGCCGCTAGCGGAAGATGCAAAGATCTGCTTTCGCTCCGAGCGGATACCGCTGGGACCAGCGATGGAGGCGGAGGTTGAGCCAGGGATCTTTGGCACAGTCGATGATGAGTCCAATTCAATCGACTCAGTTTTAATCGCCTCGTCAGTGCTCTTAGCTGTTGCATCGTTGTTTGGGTTATCGCCTGCCTGTTCGTTGGCATTTCCGACCCTGGCACCCAAACTAGGCGCCGGCATGGAAGGAGACATCTGCTGCTGCTGGTAAGAAAATTGCTTCTGTTGACGTTTAGATTTACTGCCTGCACCAGTGGAAGAAGAAGAATTGGTCTGCTGCTGCTGCTGCAGAGGCAACTGGCGCTTCTTGTCGCTGTCCATGATGCTGACCTTTGGCTTGCCAGATAGTAAGCCAAGCTCATCAGTTGATTGACGCTTGCTACTGATCTGCTGCTGCTGCTGCTGGATTTGCTGCTGCTTTCGCTCCTCACTGAACATCTTCCACTGCAGCAGTTTGGAGCGCAGATCTACCCTGCGTTTGGATCGTCGCACACCGCCAGAGGCGGCAGCGGATGCTACAGCGGCGGTTAAAGAGGCCGACGATGAAGCTGAATCTGCGTCGTTTTCGATGCCGCCAGCAAGACCGGCTTCAATGCGACGCTGACGACGTTTACCAAAACGCATCGCAGCGGTGGGTGACGGACGCTTTTGATCAGTATTGTCAACAGTCTGAGGTCGAGTCTGCTGCTTTTTAAGACGCTGCTTATGCTGCTGTTGCTTCAATAGCTGCTGATCCTGCAGCAGCTGCTGTTCTTGTCTCTTAGAAGCTGCCTCATCGGTTGTAGCTGCAAGGCCGGCAACTTCGAAGCCCTGAAAGTGAAATTTGTAAGTCTTTATTGCAGAATAGTCTCATTGTTGACCAGTAGAGTTGATCACAAAAGTTTAACCGACTCACCTGAGAGCCGCTAGACGCTGTGGACTTTGCCGCCTCGGCTCCGCAAGACTCGGCCTGATCCACCGAGCTGCTAACAGCGCCTTCGGATTCGTTGCCATCACCGCCAGCCAGAAGCAATTCGTCAATAAATTCTTCTTCGTCCTCTTCAGCCGATAGGATGCCGCCGCAGCCGAGAGAATCGCTGGCAACGTCGATCTCTTTTACAAACTTGGCTGAGCCCGGGTGCAGGCTGAATGTTGGCTGGCTGGACCAGCGCAGATTCGGCTGCCGGCACAGCGGCCACAGACGATGACGCCGCGGCTCAAATGGCACAGCCTGTTGCTGGCGTTGATATCGACGACGCCGACTATTCAAATCTGCGACGGCGCGACGCTGCTTCAAGCTGTTGCTATTAGCAACGGTTGCTAGGCGACGCCGACGCTGCTGCTCCAAGGTGATAGCGGCCGATGTGTGGGCCAGAGCTTGCGCAGCCTGTTTCTGCTTGCGCACCTCCTCCTTAGTCACATATTTGCCATTGTGCAGCACTAGAATATTCGGATCCGGCTGGCGTTTGTGCACGTGACGACACAGTCGCATGGGTTGACGCGAAGATGTGGCCCGATGGAGCTGCAGCCGCAGAGCTTGGCCCTGTTTCAGGTGGAGTTTAGGGTAAACCTTAGTGCACATAGGAAACGTATTTGTATTTTTTCCAACACTCGAAGTTTCCCAAAAAACATTTAGTGACTTAAGTTTTAGGGAGTCTCTCTTTCAGTTTCAGATCCCAAACTCTTCTTCCCCACCGTTCAGTTTCAGATCCCAAACTCTTCTTTCCCACTGTTCAGTTTCAGATCCCAAACTCTTCCCTACTGTTCAGTTTCAGATCCCAAACTCTTCCCTACTGTTCAGTTTCAGATCCCAAACTCTTCTTCCCCACTGTTCAGTTTCAGATCCCAAACTCTTCTTCCCCACTGTTCAGTTTCAGATCCCAAACTCTTCCCCACTGTTCAGTTTCAGATCCCAAACTCTTCTTCCCCACTGTTCAGTTTCAGATCCCAAACTCTTCCCTACTGTTCAGTTTCAGATCCCAAACTCTTCTTCCCCACTGTTCAGTTTCAGATCCCAAACTCTTCCCTACTGTTCAGTTTCAGATCCCAAACTCTTCTTCCCCACTGTTCAGTTTCAGATCCCAAACTCTTCTTCCCCACTGTTCAGTTTCAGATCCCAAACTCTTCCCCACTGTTCAGTTTCAGATCCCAAACTCTTCCCTACTGTTCAGTTTCAGATCCCACACTCTTCCCCATACTTCAGTTTCAGATCCCAAACTCTTCTTCCCCACCGTTCAGTTTCAGATCCCAAACTCTTCTTCCCCACTGTTCAGTTTCAGATCCCACACTCTTCCCCATACTTCAGTTTCAGATCCCAAACTCTTCCCTACTGTTCAGTTTCAGATCCCAAACTCTTCTTCCCCACTGTTCAGTTTCAGATCCCAAACTCTTCTTCCCCACTGTTCAGTTTCAGATCCCAAACTCTTCCCCACTGTTCAGTTTCAGATCCCAAACTCTTCCCTACTGTTCAGTTTCAGATCCCACACTCTTCCCCATACTTCAGTTTCAGATCCCAAACTCTTCTTCCCCACCGTTCAGTTTCAGATCCCAAACTCTTCTTCCCCACTGTTCAGTTTCAGATCCCACACTCTTCCCCATACTTCAGTTTCAGATCCCACACTCTTCCCAATTCTTCAGTTTCAAATTCAAAGTCGCTCACCTGAATAGCTTCTCTAATTGCCTGTCCGGCCTCCATCGGAACAAGGCCAAGGCAAGCCAAACTGGCCACTTTAGCCTCGGCCTCGGCGTTGACCTCGTGCGGATCGATCAGCGAACAGGCACGATAGCCGGCCGGGCAAACATCCCGAAGTGAAGACACGAGACTGTTGAAAAAAGGGGAATAGAAAATTAAATCTCGAAATTGATGAAGCTAATGAAAGATTATGTGATTTTTTGGCTAAGCTTACCGTTTCAGCTGTTTGTTACACTCTAAAGTATCGGTGGATCGTCTGCCTGGCAACGCTACCGCGTCCCTAGCAACCTCAGCGGCGGCCAACAATTCGTCGGCATTGTTGGAGCTCAGACGACGAAATCTGGCAGTCGAGCTGGGATTGGCGCCCAGACTTCGGCGCTGGGCGGCCATTGGCAGCAATGGTGCCTTGTGCTGCAACTGATCCTGTATCTTCTGCTTCTGCTGTAGCTGTTGCTGCAGTTGAAGCGCTTTTGTTGGCGGTCGACCAGCCGAACGACGCGGTTGTGCAGTCGACGAAGCGGCTGCCTTTACCGCATTAGCAGGACGGCCGCGCTTTTTAGACGAACTACTACTAGCAGTAGTATTAGCAGTAGGGACAGTGGCAGTTTCTGAATCAGCAGCCACGGAAGTTCGAGGTCGTTTAGCAGGCCGACCAACTGCAGCAAAGACGGCGGCAGCGAGGCCAGTCAGAGGACCACCGTGCAGGCGCTTTTGAGCCAGCCGATCAGATTTCTTTACAGGCGATTGTGGCACAGCATTGGTAGTGGCAGCAGCAGCAGCAGCAGTGGAGGCTGACACAGCGTTGTCAGTTTCAGATGGTGCCCCAGAGGAAGATTTGTCCAACTGAATTTTTGTTTTCATGACTGCATAAGTCAATAAACACCTGTATGATTTATGGAAATGATGTAAAAGGGAATTTATCTTAAATTTAAATACAATTGCAAACCACTTTTTCTTGAAACAATTACTTAGTTATGGTTCAAAGTTATAACATTAATAAGCTGATAGTTATTCATAATTTTTTACGGATACCAGTTTTTTAGTTGCACTTTTTGTGTCTCTTTCATAAAAAGAAACTACTTTTTTACCATTCTAAATATAATTTGTTTACTGTCATTTAGATTTCAACACTTTTTGACTTCTTGCCACTGAAAATTAGAAATATATATATTTTAACTAGCTAAATAGTAAGGTACATTAAATTGGTTGTCCACTTTTGATTGAAAAATCAAGGTGCTTCTATTAGCAATATATGCAAAATGCAAAATGATGGCAAAATGTAAATATAACAGAAAATAACAATTTGCTAAAGCCTACACAGATTTTATGCTTTACACACCTGAAATATATGAAAATGTAGAAAATATATATCAAAATTTGATGGAAAAATAGTATAACAGACTACAAAAACCTTGCTATAAAGGAAGGTTTATAGTTTATATAGTTTATATATTGTTTATATTCTCTTAAAATGTACATAGCCACATGTAAAGATAAAAAATCTGTTACTTTGCTTACTAGTACAAAAGTATGATTTTTAATTTATCTATCTAATAGCTAGATCAGAGGACAGAATTGAATAAAAAGCTATAGTTTTTTACTTTAAGTAAAAAATGTTAACCAGCTACTTAATTTAAAAACAATACAGCTTTATTGCCATTAATTACATAAAGAGATAAGAATTTCACTAATTTTTTTTCTCTAAGCAAACGGTGGCACCCTAAAAAATAACTAACCATAAAATCTTCCTAGATAGGTAATAAAACCATATTCCCAAACAACCATAAAACCAAACACTATAAATCTCATATAAATCACATATCTTTGAAAACACAACAAAAAGCGACATTGATTTATGCTACAGTAAAAATATGATTTTTTTACTAGAGCAAGTTTTCCCTGTCACTTATAATTGATAATTATTAAACGAAAGAATCAAATTAGTTTAATAAAAACGATGCAAGAAATAAACTTACAATGTAATTCTTTTATGAAGTCTAAGAGAGAAGAAGAATAAGAGTTGGCTTATTTCGACACCAGAATACTCTTTAGAGAATACGATTTCAACCTATTTCTTTTTCTTTGCAAGAAGTTCACACTAAGTTACTCATAATAAGTACAACACATTTTGTGACATGGTGAAAATTGGATTTGGTTTTCGATCTTTGAAACGGAGCGACTGAATTTTTGTTAATATTTGGTAAAGAGTTCAGTTAGTAGCGAGTAAAACACAGTTTTAAACATGATTTTGTTTCAAGTGCAACTTTAACATGTATAAATAATATTTTTTAAATTGAATTATTTTCCTTGTGTGCTTTAATTCTAAGTTATTAGCAGTATTTTTACTGAACTATTGAGTCTTGCCTATTTTACTTGGTTTCAAATTGGTAACGCCCGCCATTTTTTATTTTAGATTTGCTATGCTTTTTAAGTGCGATACCAGATGTTACGTATTTAAGTCGCTTCTTCTACAGTTTTTTGTAGTTTAAGCAAAGAGTTGTAATATTACGTTTACAACTCTTAACTGACGGCTTCAATCATAGAATATTTTCATGAATTTTTCTAAAATTTCGAATGCATTGTCTGTTGTGAAACATACCTAATCATTTTATCTTACCTAATTTTTGCCTAATCAATAATAGTTCAGTTATTTAGCACCGTGGATGGCTTGACAGTGAGAAAAATTAAGTTGCTTCTAATTTGCTTGAGCTGCATAATGCAAAAACACTTATTGAAAAGCATAAAAGCATGGCTGCTATGACTTTTAATACTTCGCGCCAAAGGAATTTAATAAAAATACCTTTGAAACTGAGCTAGCTAGTTCAGTCAAAATAACAGTGTATTCATGGGTATACTTCATTGTCTAGCTGTAATGGGCTGATATTTTTTACTAAATTTATTTATGATTACTTCAATAATTTTTTTAGACTAAATTTTACTAGATATTTAGAAGTTGTTCTATTTTAGTCTCTTGGTGAGCTGATGATTACTATATTCATTTTTTCTCTTGATGTGCAAGACATTACCTGGCATTTGGACACTAAGTGTTACTAAATATGTCATTTGTTAGGTTTCAGCTGGCATTTAAACAAAAAATATAAGTTTTGGTTTCAAATGATCTAGAGACTGGAGTCAAGATATTGTAAAAACAAAAAAATAGCAAAACAGTTTTTATGCTAGCTTTTTGTTAATGTTGATGATGCTAGCTAATTGTGAATGGTAAGTTATGCAATAGAAATGCTTGTTTTACATATATTTGTTACCATTCTGAAATAAATATCATGTTTCTATATACTAAGTATAAGATATATTGTGAATACTTGTGAATAAATTCAAGTTAGAAAGTTTCGGTAAATTTAGCTTATAGCTAGGAGCTATACAGTTTTACTATATTATGTGCTAATTTTTGCAGGTCACATTCAGGATAATGACCTTTTAAACTTACATGTGTTCTATAAACTTTTTTTAAAATTACTTTGAGTTTTTGCTAACTTAGTTATATTTCTGCCATTGTGTGAATAAGGTTTACTCATACTGATATGTATTATTACAATTTTTTGGTTATATAAACATATTGACTTTATTTGATTTCTATTTATGGTGTTTTACATACACATTATTTACAAAACTGAAGAACTCTGAAGTGGTTTAACTTTTACCCAAATTCACCAACATAAAATATTCATATCATATTGCTATTAAACAGATTTATGATTTATGCATGCTTTTAATCAGAAGAAACATTATTTTGAAACTTGTTCCGATGTATTGCTAATTAGTCAGAAGTCCTGTTTCCATTACCCACTTTGTTGCATCAAAAGTATGAGTGTTAAAAAGCAAGTATCCTGAGACAATGATGTGCAAAGTCATTCATCAGTATCTAAAAATAACTTGGTCCTATTGTATTTGCGCTTCTATTCAATGAGAAGAGCGCATTAAAATGCTGGCTATGTGGTATGTAGACAGGGCTGCTCGATAGAATGAAAAGCTGCTTCTTAACTTTTGCTATCAACTAGGTTGTAGCCTAGTGGTTAGGGCGTCGGACTCACGACTTGAAGGTCGGGGGTTCGATTCCCGACTCCACTGGAACAATTTGCGTCCTTTAGCAAGACACTTATCTCTGCATTGCTTCAGTTCACCCAGTTGTTAAATGGGTACCAGCATCAGCTGGGATAATTGAAGGTGGGTGTGGCGTCCCCCCAGTCTGTGGACTGAACAGCTGTACGCAGCCTTCAGATGCGCCGCGCATTAGCTGCGGCTGTGCTGTCGGCTGCACATCTGACCCAATTGGGGCAGGTGTAATCAATTATTATTAATTATTATTATCAATTAATTTTTTCAGCCTACAGGCTATCTAATCTATTCAGATGCCTCCACCGCCACCGCCTCCTCCGCCGCCGCCACCGCCGCCGCCGCCACCACCACCGCCACCTCCTTCCGCGCCAAAAGCTCCTAGTGGCGGTGGTGGCGGTGGTAACGACAGAAACGCCCTACTCGGAGCAATTCAACAAGGTGCCAGATTGCGTAAAGTGCCGGAAAGCGAGAAAAATGATCGCAGCAATGCGCTGGCTGCAGCTGAGAAACCAAAAAGTTAGTAGAATTTAATGATTTTTTATTGGGCCCGCTAGTGGTTAAAACGTCTTCAATACGACATCAAGATCGGGGGTTCGACTCCCGACTCTACGATTCTTTTTAACTCAAGCAAGACACTCCGCGTTGCTTCAGTTCACCCAGCAGTTAAATGGGTACCAGCATCAGCTAGGGTAATTGGGTGTGGCGTCCCCCCAGTCCATGGACCAAACACCTGTACGCAGCCTTCAGATGCGCTGCGCAATAACTGCGGCTGTGTTGCGGTGAGTGCTGAAGTGAGTAGCTGAGCGGTTAGCGTTTTTCCACAGATTCCTGAGCTCGAATCCACAGTCAGGACATATTTACTCGTAATTGTGCACTAAATGTCGTGCACTTTACTCCAGTAAGGGTCAATCGTCAAGGCACATTGGCAGTTTACACTGCCTGACAATTAGAAGGCCAGGGCAGATTTACACCTGTGTTAGTGTGTGCTCAGGAGTCAGCAGAATGGGCCGAATTGTCTCCTCGCTGGCTGCAGGTCTAGTGTCACCAAACGATGTGCCAGTGCCAACCTCCTGTTTGTCTGCTAATTTAGAAAATCTTTTGCTGACATTGACTTCATATCGAGCTGTGTTAACATTTCTAATAGCCCAGATTAAAAGCATGCTTAGCAGGCGCAACTGATAATGAATGTAAAATTCTTAGCAAAGTTTTTTATAACCTTCAAGGCCAACTAAATAGCGATAGCAAGTTTGGTAGCAGTAAAAAGCAGATTTTCGTTTACTACGTATATGTGGGGCTACATGTTTTTATTCTTTTTATTTAATGCATAAAACATAATTGCTTGTCGCCTAGGCAACGGACCTTCATCTGCTAGAGCTCCAAGTAGGGGAGGCGACGGCAGTTCACCTGCCCCAAAACCGGCCCTTCCAATTGGCGGCTCGATCCAAGACGAACTGGCCGCTCGAATGGCTCGCCGACAACAGGCAGGCGGCGGAGGCGCAAGTGGTGGATCTAGCCGACCCGCCGGAGCTCCTCAGCCTTTTCGTCTTGCCGGCCCCAACACGTCGCCAAGCTTGAAGACACCGGTTCCAGCGCCTCCTTCGCCAAATGCAAAGCCGACTTTTAATGACATCGCTGCGAATGCTTCAGAGCCGCCGCCGCCGCCGCCACAGAATCAGAAGCCTCTGCCGACACCTCCCGTCGTTCAACCACCACCAGCCCCTCCGCCGCCGCCGCCGCAGAATCAGAAGCCTCTGCCAACACCTCCCGTCGTTCAACCACCACCAGCCCCTCCGCCGCCGCCGCCGCAGAATCAGAAGCCTCTGCCGACACCTCCCGTCGTTCAACCACCACCAGCCCCTCCGCCGCCGCCGCCACAGAATCAGAAGCCTCTACCGACATCTCCCGTCGTTCAACCGCAACCAGCCCCGCCGCCGCCGCCGCCACAGAATCAGAAGCCTCTGCCGACACCTCCCGTCGTGCAGCAATCACCAGCACCTCCGCAAACACCGCCACCGATTAAGAGGTCGTCACAGCCACCCGCGGTGCAGCCTGTGTCTGTCGGAATATCGGCATCTGCCGCTATCTCCAAGGCTTCGGCTGGATTGAAGGCGGCGATGATTCCGATGCTGCCAACACAGCCGGTTGATCAGCAGCAGCAGCAGTCGCCAGTAACAGTTGTCGCAGGCGGTCGGGCTCCACCTCCTCCACCGCCGCCGCGTGGCGCACCAAGTACATTCGCATCTGTGTCTCAGCCACAGTCGCAGCCGCCACCGCCACCGCCGCAGCCGCCAGTTGGGAATCCTATGCTCCAGCAGCGAGGGCAACAATCTATAAAATTTGCCAATCGGTTCAGCTTTAAGCCTGTGACGTCGTTTCCTAGAGTTCAAGCATTCATGGGGGTTCCCAAGTCTGGAGGTAGCCGACCGTAGGCCAGCAACAACCAACAAAAACGTTTAAAACAAAATATGTGCGTACACTTTTAATAATTTTGCAATTTATGTCATCATTTAGGCGACATGCTGCTCACACAAGCGGATCGCAACTTTCTTAAGCAGGTTTTCATGAAAAAAAGTTTGCCTATGTGTGATAAAATTTAAGTCGGTTCTAAGCAAGTTAGTGTGGTCCTATATCATCAGTAAGTGAATTTTCTTGGTTTTTTAGTTCAATGCTAGGCGTTGATAAGCATCAGTTTAGTTAAATTCACTGGCTTTAGATGCAGACTATTTTAAGCACGGAGTGTGTCTTACAGAAATTCTTAACTTTTATTGAGTGTAAATCATGTACAGCCAGACAGTTGTGCTACAAGACCCACTGCAAGATATTTTAATTAATTGCTCTCTACTGCTTTCGATTATTTTAACTTTCGAGCCCTTCCCCCGCTGCCCAGACCAAATGTACATTCAATTGACCGCCACCCTACCCATTGAATGTACATTTATTTCTTCTACCCTCTCGTGCACTGGGGTGGGGATTGAATAGTGTTTTTGTTCGCCTGAACTTTAACCGCTAACACAGTTTTAGCGCCGGAAATTGAAAACATTTTAAACATTCGTAAAATTATTGACAGTGTCAATTATTTAAAGGCGAGCTATAAAAGAAATTATTGTAATTAGTTAATTGTCGTTCATTATAACTTATTAACTTAAAAATTGTAGCGGGTTGGAAATATAACGAAATAATGTCAACTCAAATGATTATCTTTTAAGCCTGATTTGTCATGTCTGCATTAAAAATACTATTTAACGTTTTTATCTTACGTTTAATTATGTTTTAACTCTTTTTTTTCACTGAAAAGTAACTTCCCTGCTTTAAAACTCTTCTTTTTGAGATAGCTAAGCCTAGGGTAAAGAAATTCTGGTGTCCGTTAGTTGCTTTTTATTACCATGAATACCTATTTGGTGCTAATTAAAGTTTTTTTATTTTTTAATGGCTGTTTCGCTGCTGCTGCATTGTGCTGCATATTCTAGGCGAAACTGTATTTTAACTATTTGTACTCAGATTCAACTTGAATTCTTTGAAATATGGTTTGTACTTTTTGCATCGATTTTTCAGTTCGCGACGTTTTTCATTAGAAGGTTCTCGTTTATGGATTTTGAGCATGTTTTTTAATATATCAACGACTTTTGATTTATTTTGGTGCCTATTTTATACTTGTGCCACACTGCCTTACATTAACATTATCGCTGTGATTTATCATTCACTTATCGATCGTATAGTGCTACAAAATCTGTTACTTTAAGGTGATTATTAAAAGATTTCAAAGGTTGTTTTGCGTTGTTGCTATCATTTTTTTTCATTTTTATTCAGTGTTACTTTTTTACCCCAATTTTTTTCTCCTTAGAGTAATTAGTATTATAACTCGATTCGATTTATGATAACAAAAACTCTTTCAGATATGCCACTGTGTCATTTCCATTCATAATGCTTAACTAAAACGTATTTAATAATGAAGGAAAATATTAACCATGTTGCGTTGCGATGACACATTTATTGTTCCTTATTTAATTTTAAACCGTTTTAAGTTTAGCTGCGGTTAAGCAAAGCACAGTCGCTGATAAATATTCATATTAAATTTGAATTTTACTTTCACAAATAGCCTACTGAAAGTAGAAAAAGAAGAAAAATACGAAAAAAGGTACCAGGGTTTAAAAAAAATTGGTAAAATTAGCATGCTCTGCACAGTTATCCCGCTTATAAAGCTTTAATAAAACACTATTCGAATTGTGCAATATTCTGAATTCCAGAAAAATGAACCAAGCAGATTTGCTATCCAGCTATTTTTAGAAAAGTGACTCACAACGTGTGTTGCCATGGAAACCGCCGATCCCGCATCCGATGTTTTGCGTCGCGAGAACGAAGATCTGAGAGATCAACTGGCTAAACTGAAAGCCGATAAAGAATTTGTTTGGGCGCTTTGGAAAAAACTGCAGGTGGCTACGCCTGATGTTAGCCAAGCTGTCAGCTTAGTAGCTCAGAGGTGAGTCTACTTGAGACTTATTTTCTTTGGGTCATTAATCCCCAAATCCCTGTTATTTTCGACGGTATCAGAATCCCCAAATCCCAGTAATTTTCGATGGGATCAGAATCCCCAAATCCCAGTAATTTTCGATGGGATCAGAATCCCCAAATCCCTGTCATTTTCGACGGTATCAGAATCCCCAAATCCCAGTAATTTTCGATGGGATCAGAATCCTCAAATCCCTGTAATTTTAAATGGGATCAGAATCCGCAAATCCCTGTAATTTTCGATGGGATCGGAATCCTCAAATCCCAGTCATTTTCAATGGGATCAAAATCCCTAAATCCCAGTCATATTCGATGGGATCAGAATCCTCAAATCACAGTCATTTTAAATTGGATCAGAATCCCCAAATCCCATTAATATTCGATAGGATCAAAAGCCCTAAATCCCAGTCATTTTCAATGGGATCAAAATCCCTAAATCCCAGTCATATTCGATGGGATCGGAATCCTCAAATCCCAGTCATTTTCAATGGGATCAAAATCCCTAAATCCCAGTCATATTCGATGGGATCAGAATCCTCAAATCACAGTCATTTTAAATTGGATCAGAATCCCCAAATCCCATTAATATTCGATAGGATCAAAAGCCCTAAATCCCAGTCATTTTCAATGGGATCAAAATCCCTAAATCCCAGTCATATTCGATGGGATCAGAATCCTCAAATCACATTCATATTCGATGGGATCAGAATCCTCAAATCCCAGTCATTTTCGATGGGATCAGAATCCTCAAATCTCAGTCATTTTAAATGGGATCGGAATCCTCAAATCCCTAGTCATATTCGACGGTATCAGAATCCCCAAATCCCAGTCATATTGGGGGATTCAGAATCCCCAAATCCCAGTAATTTTCGACGGTATCAGAATCCCCAAATCCCAGTCATATTGGGAGATTCAGAATCCCAAATCCCAGTCATATTCGATGGGATCAGAATCCTAAAATCCCAGTCGAATGAAATTTCTGAACCTTTTCCACCTGTCAGAGAACGCGAAAGATCAGAAGCGAAGGACCAGAAGGTGTTGCAGATTTTGCAAGCAAAGGACGCTCGCCTAGAAGAACTGGAGTCACAAAATGTGCGACTATCATCTGAGATGTCTGGCCTAATGAAGCAGTGAGTTGCATCTAGTTAATTTTAGGCAATTTTTATGTGTTCATGTTAAGTACTGAACGCAACCTCTACGGAAACGTAAAAACGGCCCAATTAGGGGCCACCACAGTAAAACACACTGGCAAAATAGTAAAAGAACGGTAATTGTCAGTAGTTTGTTAAAAAATGCTTTATTTCTTTTTACAGGAAAGCCGATCTCTTAGAGCGTGTAGAACGACTTGACGCGGAAATTGTCAACCTGCACGACAAGAATCGGCACTTGCAGGGTCAGGTGAGTATTGACCATCCGTGCAATATTGGGTGATCCGTTTTTAAGGAATAATTATTTTGGGAATCATTGCTTACACTCTGATGCTGAATAGCTAGATGACACGCTAGCCTGCTGGAGGATTGCTCGGAGGATAAAATAAGCATGAGATAAGATTTAGTCTATAGTCTCTAATAGGTACTGTAGTGGAATTGTAGGTGAATTAAATCAATATTGGTTTGATTATCTTAAGTGCTGATATTCGAACCCCCGACCTCTCTAAATAACTCATAATTGGAAATCAAAAACGTCTCCTCGCCCGCTATTCCAGTTGAAGAGCGTCGAACGCGGCGCCCAGAGTCATGACAGCGCCACTCGGGACAGCCTGGCACGCAGCGAAGCCGAGGCCAGCCGGCTCCGGGCTCAGGTCGGGGCGCTCCAGGCGGAAGCTGCCGAACTGCGCGATCAGGCGGCCAGCGCGCGCCTGACTGCGCGTCAGGCTCTCGACGAAGCCAGAGCTGCCCGAGCTGCTGCAGCAGTCGATAAAGAACGACGCGACCAATTGGAGGGCCAGGCTGCTCTGCTGCAGCAGGTGCAATCGCTTCAAGAGGGAACTCAGGTGACTGAAACATTTCAAGCAACGAGCGCGCGAAGTCAGATTTCTGTCCTAAAAAGGGCCGTTTTTATGCTCTTACAGCGCAGGATAATAATAATCGCAGGAGGGCTGCGGTAATGGTACATCATTTGGCGACACTAGACCCGCACCCAGCGAGGAGGCAATTCTGCCCATTTCAGTTACTCCTGACTCAGGAGTCCTGAGCACACACGAACTCATATACCGTACGCAGGCACCCACCGTACTCACTTAGGCCATAATAATCTGCCCATAATAAATTGTTAACCGCTCTAACACTCAACAGGCCATGCTAGAGACTCAATCGGACGAGCTCGCCTGCCTGCGCGCCGAGGTGCAACGCTGGCGCGACAGATGCGCCGAGCTAGAAGCTCGCCTGGACACGAAAAGCGATGCAAAGAGTGCCGCAGCCCCCGTGCCTGACTATCCGTACAAGGTGGCCCAATTGGAGGCTCAGATTTCTAGTCTGAAGTCGCGCCTTCGCGGTATCAACTCGACTCCAGTTCCGCAGGCCATGGTGGAGTTGCAGAGTCGGGTAAATGCGTCCACTAAGCGAGCCGCCGCGGCCGAGGCAGAGCTGCGGCTGCGGGACGCCGAGACGGCTCGCCTAAGCGCCGAGTTGCGCAAGAAAACCGCCCGGGTCAAAGCGCTCAAAGTGACCCTGCAGCAGGCTAGAGCAGATGGAGAGCAGCGACTCGAGGCTGAGCAGCTGCTGGGAGAGAAGTGAGTTTGTTGTGTTTAGTCTCAAATTTAGTGGCGTAAATAAAAAACCTGGTGTGTAGACTGTCGGCTAGTTCAAAGGAAAGTGTGAAAATCAATTAAAATAGCTGATACTGTAGATTGTCGGCTTGTTCAAAGGAAAATGTGAAGGTCAATTAAATAGCTGATACTGTACATTGTCGGCTAGTTCAAAGGAAAATGTGAAGGTCAATTAAATAGCTGATACTGTAGATTGTCGGCTTGATCAAAGGAAAGTGTGAAGGTCAATTAAAATAGCTGATACTGTAGATTGTCGGCTAGTTCAAAGGAAAGTGTGAAGGTCGATTAAATAGCTGATACTGTAGATTGTCGGCTAGTTCAAAGGAAAGTGTGTAAGTCAAATCAACTACCTAACAATCTAGATTAGAGGCTAGTTCATATGGGACATTGAGTGCGATTATAAAGTTCAAATTAGCTTTTTATATTTTTAGCCTTCAAGAACGTAGATTACACATCAAATAAGCGCCAGCTCAGCAACTGTGCTGGTATCTGCAGTAAAAATGACCCCTGATTTCTTCTGGCCTTCAGCGCGCGCCTACAAAACGAGCTGGCTCTAGCTCAGGTGCAGCTAGTTGAGCACACGGCCACCTCGCAGCAGCTGCGCAAATCCTTAGAATTCGAACGTCGCGCCTGCGCCGAGCTTAGAGAGGCCGTCGAGTCGGCCGCCGCGTCGGCCACTGCTCGACCAGAGGAATTGAGAATTCTCAATGAGGAATTGGAGAGCGCCAGGCGCAAGGTGCTGCAGCTGCGCGATCTGATCGGGCGCCAGACTCGCGAGCTGGAGGCCCACTCTCGTGCCAGGCGCGAAGCTGACGATCGCGCCGACGCGGCGCGCGCTGAACTAGCGCGTAAAAATCAGGTATTGTATAGCTACTCACATTTGCAAATTAAGCCAAAGAATCAGGGCTAGGGGTGAGTGGCAGAGCGGTTAACGCGTTTGCCTCTCGCACCAAGGTCCCTGAGTTCGATTCCGCTGCGACGCCACATTCATTTGGGGCGCAACCGCTCAGAGAAGGCTTCGAGCTTGTCATGCAACCCCCGAGGCACTCAGGAGTTGCTCAAGGGTCAGCGGAACGGGTGGAATTGCCTCCCTGCTGGCTGCGGGTCTAGTGTCACCAAATGACGTGCCATTGCCTGCGGCCCTCCTGCAATTTATATTTTTATTTGGTTAAAGAACCTTTATATAAAAAACTTTTTTCCTTGCATTTCTACTCACAGTAGTGCAGTTCGCAACCCTTACTCGCATTTTGTCAGGTACTAATCGAAATGAAGCGCTACCTGCGCCATCTGGGCCGGCGAGTCAGCGGTTTGAGAACAATGAGCAGTCTTGGCGGCGGCAGTGCCAGAGTTGCTCGGCCGAATTTCCGATCCAGAGCACAGCCGCATGATTCCAATGGCGACGATGACTTCGGTTGGGAAGACCTGCCAACTGACGACGACTTCGTCGGAGTCGCATTCGACCATGACCCGGATGCTGGCAGCGGCTTGGATGACGCAACAGCTGATTTGGAGAGGCGACAACCCGACAGCGGCTGCAGTCTCGGTAGGGCCATTGCGGCGAAAGCTTCTGCAGCCGATGAGCCAAGCCGGCCGATGTCTATGGCCAGACTTCAGGCTCGAGCTGGCGCCCTCCAGCAGCAGCTATTGCAGTGCCGCCGGTCCAGACAGAAGACCGTCGCCGAACGCGATCGTCTCTCGGCTGAACTTAATAGGCAGCGAAGTGAGCTGGCACAGTGCCAGGCCAGGTGCCGACGACTCAAGGAGGCTTGCGACAAAGCGGTGAGTTGATAATAATAATAATTGCAGGAGGGCTGCGGGCAGTGGCACATCATTTGGTGACACTAGACCCTCAGCCAGCGAGGAGGCAATTCTGACCATTTCGCTGATTCCTGAGCACACACGCACAGGTGTGTACATCTGCCCTAACTTTCTCATCGTCAGGCTGTGTAGGCACTCTGAACTGTGCCTAGGCGGTTGGCCCTCAAGGGCGTAAATTGCGCGACAAGCCGCCAAATGAATGTGGCCTCCCCGCGGAGTCGAACTCAGGGACCTTAGTTATAGAATTATAATCTGGCTGAATTGATAGACTAAGAAAGAACCACCGCTCTAACCACTGGGTAACATCTCCTTAAGACCGTAAAGACTGTCTCTTACTGCGAAGACCCATTCTTCAAACACCCATTACATCAGCAGCAACAGCTGCAGCAGACGCAGTCGACTAAAGACCCCGGTTATCACTCTGAGGGCCCGACTGCCGACGATAACTATCTAGGAGGCGAAGAGAATCGCGCGGGCTTGTCTTTGAGCAGTTCGGCAGCGGCAGCGGCAGCAGAAGCGGCCGCCTCTCTAGCCAGCTGTCGTCAGGCGAAGGCGCGTATTGAACGAGAACTTCGGTCGGCTCGAGACACAATTGAAGAATTGCGTAGGCGGGTCAGATCGGCGGAGGAGTCGGCGGCGGCTGATCGAACGGCGGCGGAGAGAGCCAAGTCGAAGGTCAACGCCTTGAAGGAGAACGTCAGGTGTGTGACGGAAAAAAGGGGAAAGTTGTCTGTTGTCTGTGGTCGGAATATAGATAGGATAGGAAAGATTGTAGGAATGGGGAAGACTCTAGGGATGGGGAAGACACTAGGGATGGGGAAGATTCTAGGGATGGGGAAGCGAGTGCGGATTGTCAACGAGCCCCCGCGAATGTCTGGCACCGCAGGCGCTCGCAGTCGCAGCTGGAGGCGTCGAGAACAGCCGCCACATCCGCTGGTGAACAGCGTCGCCGCTTTGAACAGCTGTGGCAGGAGGCCCGCGCTGAGCTAGACCAGGCTCGAGCTCGGGCTCGCTCGCTTGCCGCCGATTCTGAACGACGTCGTCGATTAGCCGACGAAGCTTCGGCTCGTTCTACCGCCGCCGAGGCGGCTGCGCGCGACGAACTGTCAGCCTGTCAGGCCAAACTGGGCGTTGCCGATCGGTTGCTAGGCCAGATCGCCCGACTAGCCGAATCGAAAGCGGACACTGCGCGACTACTTTTAGGTGCCTACTGCGACCGACTGCAGGCGGCGCCTCCGATACTGCCGTCGGTTTCGACGCAATCGACGACAACTGAGCACCAGATGAGAGCCAGGCAGCGAGCGGCCGGTATTTTGCATTTGACCGACTGCGAGCTCGACTCGCTACTCAATGCCAATCAGGCGACCGCTGAGCCCGCTAGTTCGGCTTGTCGAATCGGCCAGCTGCGTTTGGCTATGGGCAGCCGAGAGACTGACAAACAGTGGGCCAATCAGTGCCTGAGACTCGCGCAGGCTATCAGGGTTTGTTTTAAGATTTTGTTGATTTTGCTGTTTTAGTCTATGGTAAAAATGCGCAGTTTTAGTCTATGGTGAAAGCTACATCGCTTTAGTTTATGGTTAATGCTACATCGTTCTAGTCTATGGTGAAAGCTACGTCGTTTTAGAAGCTACATAGTTTTAGTCTATGCTTAAAGCTACGTCACGTCGTTATAGTCTATGGTTATAAAGCTACGTCGTTCTAGTCTATGGTGAAAGCTACGTCGTTTTAGAAGCTACATAGTTTTAGTCTATGGTTAAAGCTAGAATGTTTTAGCCTATGGTTAAAACTAGAATATTTTAGTCAATGATTAAAGCATTGACAGTTTTTGTCTTAGGTTACAGCTACACAGTTTTAGTCTATGGTTGAAACTACATAGCTTTAGTCTAATGAAAAGTTTGCACTGTCACTAGCTATAACTTGCTCTTACATTTGCAGAACTGCTCCTTATCTGGTAGTTGTTCGAACAGCGAAGCCGATCAACTATTGGACAAATTCTCCGAGAAATTCGACGAGTTCGTGAACGCAGTTCGTCTATTGGCTGTGTGAGCGCTTCAAGCGACTGTAGTACCAAATTTATAGAAAGCACTGATTAACTTACTCGAATCGTATTGCTAACCAGAATCTCAGTTTTGCTTTTGAAAAAAAACTCAGCTCTTTGTTATCGAAAATGTATTAATAATGTTCTCAATAAAAGTGCTCAACGCTAATGTAAAAGCTTATTCTATTTTGAGTTAGTCATTTTTATCTTGTTAATCCGTCTTTTTTCAATGCCTCAATCTAGGATATCAAATTTTTCCCAGATCCTCAGGCTAGGATCTGTCATTTTGTTAACCTAAAAAATGAACAAAAGAGATTTCATAAAAGCTTGTAAATAACCATATCTAATTTTAATTTTAGTCACGTGCTGCGCACTTACACGAGAGCTGTGAAACATTCCTGTCAAAAGTACATTTCTCTTTGATAATAAATAAACTGTGTAGGCTTTTTTCAATTAGATTTCTATGAAATTTCTCCAGTAAATAAAAACTTAGATCACTTTTTTACTTTTTGGTGGTTTGCTTCATTGGTCGCATTGTCTAAGGCCGAGATAGAAATTGTAAACAATGACCGGTTATTGTCCGAATGCTATTGCTATGAAGTCATAGACCATAGACATGAACAGCATCCAGCATGATAACATAATAATTATGATTTGGGCATTGTGGCAGTCGACCCGCAGCCAGTTCATCTGGTGTGTACATCTGCCCTTGACACACTCATCGTCAGGATGTGTCCACTCTCCATCCACTGTCATTTGCTGTTCGTGTTTTTGAGGGGGTTGTAGCCTAATTGTTAGCCTAATTGTTACAACTTGAAGGTAGGGGGTTCGAATCCCGACGCCACTTAGATCATTTGTGTCCTCTAGCGAGACACCTAATTCCAAATTTGTTCAGTTCACCCAGCTGCTTAGATTGGCACCAGCATCCATTTGGGTGTCCATGGACTGAACAGCCGCACGCAGCCTTCAGATGTGCCGCGCAATAGCTGGGGCTGAAAAAAAATAACAATTATTGCGAAGAAACAAAAACAAGAACTTAACATATTTTCGCAAATAAAATCACAGTTAAAAATATATAGTTTCTAGAATATATTTATAATTTATGGTTTGATACTGATAAGATCCTACAGTCAGGATTAACGAAATCTTGATTGTAACACTTTTTGCGTCAAAACAATATAAATAATCAATAAATAAACCTCGGATAACAATATTATTCTTTATGTGTGCCTAAACTTTGGAATACCAGAGACTTGCTGCTAGGTTAAAAAATTATTCACTTTTGCTTTTTTAACAAACAAAAGTTTCGTCTTCACATCATAAACTTGACTAATCAGTTTGCGTTGTAAAATTTAACATTTTGTCACAAAAATGTCTTCCAAAATCTTTGACAGATGGTTAAAGTTATAGGAATAGCCAAATACTAGTTTAATAAAAATCGATAAACAGTCAAATTAAAAAAAGCTGTCACACTTGCTGCGACACCAAAAACAGCTGCTGTCCCAGGGCGACTAACTCGGTGTGAAACTCGAGAGCCTGCAACGGAAACAGGAGAGAATTAGCGCTAAAGAATAGAATGGATTGCTAGTCTAGCCTCCAATGGGTGAAGGAATAGAATGGATTGCTAGTCTAGCCTCCAATGGGTGAAGGAATAGAATGGATTGCTAGACTAGCCTCCAATGGGTGAAGGAACAGAATGGATTGCTAGTCTAGCCTCCAATGGATGAAGGAATAGAATGGATTGCTAGTCTAGCCTCCAATGGATGAAGGAACAGAATGGATTGCTAGTCTAGCCTCCAATGGGTGAAGGAATAGAATGGATTGCTAGTCTAGCCTCCAATGGATGAAGGAATAGAATGGATTGCTAGTCTAGCCTCCAATGGATGAAGGAATAGAATGGATTGCTAGTCTAGCCTCCAATGGGTGAAGGAATACAATGGATTGCTAGTCTAGCCTCCAATGGATGAAGGAACAGAATGGATTGCTAGTCTAGCCTCCAATGGATGAAGGAATAGAATGGATTGCTAGTCTAGCCTCCAATGGATGAAGGAATACAATGGATTGCTAGTCTAGCCTCCAATGGGTGAAGGAATAGAATGGATTGCTAGTCTAGCCTCCAATGGATGAAGGAATAGAATGGATTGCTAGTCTAGCCTCCAATGGATGAAGGAATAGAATGGATTGCTAGTCTAGCCTCCAATGGGTGAAGGAATAGAATGGATTGCTAGTCTAGCCTCCAATGGATGAAGGAACAGAATGGATTGCTAGTCTAGCCTCCAATGGATGAAGGAACAGAATGGATTGCTAGTCTAGCCTCCAATGGATGAAGGAACAGAATGGATTGCTAGTCTAGCCTCCAACGGATGAAGGAATAGAATGGATTGCTAGTCTAGCCTCCAATGGATGAAGGAATAGAATGGATTGCTAGTCTAGCCTCCAATGGATGAAGGAACAGAATGGATTGCTAGTCTAGCCTCCAACGGATGAAGGAATAGAATGGATTGCTAGTCTAGCCTCCAATGGATGAAGGAATAGAATGGATTGCTAGTCTAGCCTCCAATGGGTGAAGGAATAGAATGGATTGCTAGTCTAGCCTCCAACGGATGAAGGAATAGAATGGATTGCTAGTCTAGCCTCCAATGGGTGAAGGAATAGAATGGATTGCTAGTCTAGCCTCCAATGGATGAAGGAACAGAATGGATTGCTAGTCTAGCCTCCAACGGATGAAGGAATAGAATGGATTGCTAGTCTAGCCTCCAATGGATGAAGGAATAGAATGGATTGCTAGTCTAGCCTCCAATGGATGAAGGAATAGAATGGATTGCTAGTCTAGCCTCCAATGGATGAAGGAATAGAATGGATTGCTAGTCTAGCCTCCAATGGGTGAAGGAATAGAATGGATTGCTAGTCTAGCCTCCAACGGATGAAGGAATAGAATGGATTGCTAGTCTAGCCTCCAATGGGTGAAGGAATAGAATGGATTGCTAGTCTAGCCTCCAACGGATGAAGGAATAGAATGGATTGCTAGTCTAGCCTCCAATGGGTGAAGGAATATAATGGATTGCTAGTCTAGCCTCCAACGGATGAAGGAATAGAATGGATGAATTAGAAGGAGTCACGCAAATCTAACCTGATGATGGCCTTCTGGCACGCCGTCCAGCCCTCCGTTGAGCAGTCCGTAAATGCAGCAGGCGATGGCCCCAGTCGAGTCATTGTCACCGCCGTGAAGTACCGCAGATTCGCACAGCCTCAGCCAAGTTGAAGAGCCGTCAGATGCATCGTCAGGTTTGGCATCTTGGCTGCCGCTGAAGGCGTACAACAATCCATCGTAGGCGATCATCGGCGCGTCGTGCCCGGAGGCGCCGCCCCAGCCGCTGAAGGACACGGACTTGTAGAATGCGTCTCTCTCGGCCGGTCCGTAGGGTGATTTGAATTTCGCGGGTCCACGACCGTCAAGGAGGCCGCGAACCTTCAAATAGTCGGCCCAGGCGGTGGAGAAGTAAGGCCAGTGGCGCTTGTTCTCGGCAACGTCGCGGCCTTCAAATAGCAAGTTAGGTGTAACTTAAGAGTATAACTTGTAAACCCTATGAAGGGCTAAAATGCAATGTCTGGGACGCACCGGTCTCCTCAATGTACTTCCAAGCGGCTGGCAGGGCGGTGTGAATCAGCTCGAAGCCCCAACGTTCCAACGGCTGGCCTTGGAGAGCCAGTGCGGCGAAGTAAGCGGAGGCCAAGCTGCCCAGGTAGCCAGTCGGATGGTTGTGCGTCATTCGGCCGGCTTCAACCGCAGCGGCTACTAGACGGGGCAGCTGGTGTGGCTGCCAGAACACCATGCCGATGCACATTGAGCGCATCGCGCCGCCGCAGCCACCTCCTCTGGGAATGGCGAAACATGTTACTTTATTGTGCCACTCTGATTAAAAATTACCGATTTAAATTGCTACAAAAATACATAATATAAAACTAAAACACAAAAATTGCGGGAAAATGCTAGAACCACCATCCCGCGTCCCGACTTCCGACAGAGCCGAGAAACGGGGTCGTTTCACAAACCCTAATTTTCACAACGTCGCAAGACACACACTTTCATAAGCCCTAAATTCATTAAGCCCTAAATTTCACAACGTCGAAAACAAAAGTTGCTTCCGACTTCACAAGCCCTAAATTTCACAAGCCCTAAATTTCACAAGCCATAATTTTCACAAGACCTAATTTTCATTTTCATGCACATTCTGTGCATGGCTTTTCGACGTTGTGAAAATTCGGTCTTGTGAAAATTATGGCTTGTCAAATTTAGGGCTTATGAAATTTAGAGCTTATGAAAATCTGTGCATGCCTTTTAGGCGTTGTGAAATTTAGGGCTTGTGAAATTTAGGTGTTGTGAAATTTAGGGTTTGTGAAATTTAGGGCTTATGAAAGGATCTGGTTTAGACGTTGTGAAAATTAGGGCTTGTGAAAGCGACTCCGAGAAACGAGCTAAAAACGCAGCACGTGCTCGGCACGTGATAGTGACCCACAAGGCTAAAAATAGAATAGTAGACCTGCTGGCGATGACAAAGTTCAGTCACGCAGCAGACGCGTGCCACTTGATAGTGACCCACAGGGCTAAAAATAGAATAGTAGACCTGCTGGCGATGGTAAAGCCCAGTCACGCAGCACGTGCGTGATCTGAAGTGACACAAATCTTTAAAAACATTATCCTAATCTTAATTATCTTAAAAGACAATTAATTCATGAGCTCACCGATCATTGAACGCGATTTTGTACCCACCAGTCTCTTCCAGCTCGCTACAGCTGAATCTGGTGCAGTCGCCTGTCAATATTTGTTTTATGTTTTAAAAAATTATATAGTAACCTCGGAATAGCTATTATTAAATTAGTAGTCAGATAAATTTTATACCAGGAGCACGTCCAGCCATCTGCAGCATGCAGGCGCTATACTCCTTGGCCAGACGCAGAAACAGCTGCTCAGGATCCGATTCAGCAGCCTTGGCAACCAGAGCTGGAATTATGTCAAAACTATTTAGAAGTAATTATTACTTATATTCTTTTAGGACGCTCGATTAGCAATATATTGTATTATTTCACCCATTGGAGTACAGCTCACCCTTAGCTGTAGCAATATGCATGACAGTGTCGTCGCTGACTCTAAACTTGGGCAAAGCGACTTTTAAACTCGGCAGGCCGCCCATACGCAGCACAGCCGCGTGCAGCTGCACGCCATCGTAGCAGAATTCCCATTCTCCGTTCTTGTAGCCCATGGCGTCGCCGCAGGCGCTGAGCAGCATGGCCGCTGAGAAGGCCTGAGCTGTACGCCGAGACCCAATACTCGCCATCGGCTGGCGAGGCGAAGCGTCGGTCGTTGAGTCGGCCTTAAAGATGTCACGAGATTTTCTTGGTATTAAATTGACAGGCCACACTTTTTTTGCACCTGGCTCCTATTTGTTAACACCTGACTATTCTCTCTACATAACTAGCTCTAATCTGTCAAAACTTGTCTTTTATCTCCTCATATCTGGCTCTTATCTGTCAACGCCCGTCTCATGTTTCTTAACACCTGACTCTTGTCACTCAACACCTGGCTTTTATCTATCAACGCCTTACTATTATTTAGCACCACTAAATATTGTCTCTCACAACCTGGCATCTTTCTCTCAACACCTGGGCATTATCACTGAACACCTGGTTCTTTTATCTCTAATACCTGGCTCTTATATCTCTAACACCTGGCTCTTATCACTCAACACCTGGCTCTTATCACTCAACACCTGGGTCTTCTCAGTCAACACCTGGGTCTTATCTATAGACACCTGGCTCTTATCTATAGACACCTGGCTCTTATCTATAGACACCTCGCTCTTATCTATAGACACCTCGCTCTTATCTATAGACACCTCGCTCTTATCTATAGACACCTGGCTCTTATCATATCTATGAACACGTGACTTTCTAATACTAAAAAAAATAAACGAAATTAGTTTTATTTTAATCGTAAAAAGTATAGTTTTGAGTTTTGAGATCGGATTTAAGATTAAAAATGCGTAGTTAGCAAACCAGAAAATTCATATAAATCAATTATAAAAAATGACACGGTGAAAAAAGCCAGCACCAATGCTTCAGTTGTGGCGGATGAAAAAAAGCCAAACAAAATCTCTCGCAATTGCACTCGGAAGGGACAAACGAATAGAGTAGTCTAGAGTAGCTCTAGACATGGAGCTCTGAATCTAGTAAATTCTGATGCGCGACTATTTTTCTCCAAGTAGTAAATCTGAATTTCCTATCCTTGTCTCTCCAGTTTCTAGATTCAGAGCTCCATACTCTAGACATCGGACAGACGAACTAGCACAATACAAGATCCGCGTAGAAGAACCTGACCAAGGTGATTGTGCTGCACTTTTGTCCGACAATTCGAACCGCAGTCCTTGCCGCCGCTAGAAGCTTCGGCAACATCAACTGGACGAGAAGGCTGCGCCGGCGGTTTGTTGGGTCGATTAGCAGTGCCTCTGCCAACAGTCTTTGCCTCCAATCTAGCGGCTGCTCGTCTAGCATTTCTACGCTGTTTTCGTAGGAGTTCAGCAACGCAGACAGCGTCTAGATTCACTAGGCGAGTCTCGTCGGCGTCTTCTAGAACGAGATTCACGTGCTTATCAAAGCTAACTATTCGGCCACGGATGATGGAGTCAATCTGGTTCATCGAGCGAGTGTAAACCGCCACGCGAGGCTGGACGACCGTCCCCGGATTCGAGCTATCGAAGCCGCAGCATCGCCACAGGAAATGCAGAGGACCGGATTCTGGCGAGCTGTAGCGATGCTCCAGCTGCCAGGCTAGATGATGCTTCAATCGGCGCTGCTGCTTTCGACGCTGTCGCTCTAGCTGCTTCCGTAGCTGCTCTTCGCAATGCGCCGCTAGTGCAGCGTCATTAGCAACCGGGTTACTAGGCGCCGAATTCGCAGTAACAGAAGTAGACGGTAAAGTTTTATCGGTGGATGATTTCAAAACCAAAGTAGGATACTTTTCAGCGGCTTCGGCTGATGATGAAAAAGCGTCTTTAGTAACCGCGTTGCTAAGCAACAAACTCCCAGCAACAGTTGGTGCCACAGATGATAAATTCAACGTCAACGGATGATCAATTTTAGTTTTCAACACCAAAGTCGGATACTTATTAGCGGCTTCTGCAACTAATAAAGCGTCCTTAGCAACCACGTTACTAGGCGACGAAGTTTTAGTAGTGGATGTAGCCACAGACACTGGCGTAGATGACAAATTATGATCAGTGTTAGTTTTTAACACTAAAGTCGGATATTTATTAGCAGCTTCCGCGGCCGCTTCCGCTGATTCCTGAAAGTAACGAATGAGCTCAAAGTGTTAAGTGTACTTTGATTGATTTTGCCTACTATAGAATAATATTACGGGATTCGAACCTACGAATTTCAAGACACTATGCTGCAATAGCTGTAATAACCTTAGATAATAAATAAAGTAGAATGTCTCATGCTTGCTACTAATAGTGCTACATTTCTGAAGGCCACATTTTACGACGAAAAAAAAATAAACTGGAAACAAAATAATTAAAGACTAAGATAGTAAAACACCAAAAAATCTGCAAAGAAAAGAACTGATACTATTAACTCCAGAATTTATTCGCGCTAAAAAGTTAAAGATAATGTTTGACACAGTTCAATTGGCAATTTCGCTAAAAAGCGGTTTAAAAAGTACTTTATCAAAGCTATCCTTCTGTTAAAGAATTTTTACAATCGTTTTAAACAATTTGAAATAACAAAATTAAACTGGAATAAATTTATTTTCACAATCATAAAAGCAAAGGCAAGTCTAAGAAAATTGATTACTAGCAAAATAAATAACATACCCTCTAGTAACATTAAATAATGAAAAAGTAAAGTAAAAAATTGTCAATAAAGACTATAAAAAATGAGCAAAAGTGAAAATAATAACAGGCTTACCTGGAAAGCAGTAAAAATTGGTTTCACACAGTTTTTTCAATACATATAGGCATCGTCTAGTTACTGAAAATTGCCATATTTTCTATACATATCGGCAAATATTTAAGCTACAGGTCCCAAACTAATGACCAAATGTAGATTTTATTATGGTGAAAGGAATTAATTATGAAGAAAAAACATGTTAACTAGCGTATTTAGAAAGCTGGTTAGGCAAAAACACGGCACATCAATAAAAATATATCAGTAAAAGTAGAGTAAAAGAGTTACTCCAACCAAAAATTTCGATAGCAAGGCACTTTTTCTGCTGCGATAAAAAAACTAGCGAGTTTTTATATATCACTACTAACGTTCGTTAAAAAAAGTAGTATTATAAGCAAGTTGCTAAGAAAAAAATACAAAAAACTCAAAGTAAAAAAAAATACGGAATACAAAAGCTATAATTAGTACATGTCCTCGAATTCCTATCGAATAATTAAGCTAATGATACAGCTTGAAGTTTTGAATTGTCAAAGTAAAAGCTACGACTAATTGTACAAATAAACTATAAACGAATAAACTCTAATTTTATAAATTTACCCCACTGCTAAAAAAGTAAAAAAGGACTTAAACATTCCCATTTTAAAGGACTGTTTAATAGAGTCTAGATTAAAGCAGTGAAATATTTACAATTTACAAAGACACCCTTACCGTTAACAATAAAACTTTCACGATTCACAATGAAATCTATCACGATTCACAATGAAATCTGTCACGATTCACAATGAAATCTTTCACGATTCACAATGAAATCTGTCACGATTCACAATGAAATCTGTCACGATTCACAATGAAATCTTTCACGATTCACAATGAAATCTTTCACGATTCACAATGAAATCTTTCACGATTCACAAATAAATCTATCACGATTCACAAATAAATCTATCACGGTTCACAATGAAATCTTTCACCATTCACAATGAAATCTTTCACGATTCACAATGAAATCTGTCACGATTCACAATGAAATCTTTCACGATTCACAATAAAATCTTTCACGATTCACAATGAAATCTATCACGATTCACAATGAAATCTATCACGATTCACAATGAAATCTATCACGATTCACAATGAAATCTATCACGATTCACAATGAAATCTTTCACGATTCACAATAAAATCTTTCACGATTCACAATGAAATCTTTCACGATTCACAAATAAATCTTTCACGATTCACAATGAAATCTTTCACGATTCACAAATAAATCTTTCACGATTCACAATGAAATCTTTCACGATTCACAAATAAATCTTTCACGATTCACAATGAAATCTTTCCCGATTCACAATTGCTACAGTCTATATAAGTGTTGCTCCTTGAACAGCTCAAACTAACGATCCCAATGCAAAAAAACAGGCGTGAGCGATTGAATCACAGCCTTATAGCAGATCCGAATGCTTGCGCAATGGCCAGGCCGGCTCGCAGGCGATCGTGAGGATGGCACAGGTACAGCTCGGCCAGGTGGTCAGTGAGGTGAAACACGGACATATCCATGAAGCTGGCAAGCTGTTCAGCTAGTCTGGAGTCGACACCGGCGACAACGGCGACGCCGTCAAGCGAGTGCTGAGCTAGAACTGCCTCCACAGCTGATCTAATTTTGGCTTTATTACCTGACTGCGAGGCGGACAGCAGGTTGCCGAAATCGATGTCGCGAATCAGCGCCACCTGGTCAGACACGGTCGAGAGCAGGGTGACAACGCTGTCGTCGCCTGGCGGCTTCCGACCGTCGGCCTGCGATCGACGCTGGTGAACAAATAGAAATCCGACACGAAGCCGCGGCGGCGCGGGTGTCGACGATGTCGGAGACGACGGCGGCGTGAGCAGGTGGTCACGCATGCCAGGCGTGACGGCGGAGGCGGCCAACGATGGCAGGCGAGCCTGGCTGGCCAGGATGGCTAGGAATCTGCCCGCCGGTTGGTCGCGCTGCAGCAGGGTGGCGCACACCGGCTTGCTGGCGATGGAACGAAGCACTTCGCCGAGGCGCGCAATGGGGTACTGGCCAACGAAGAACAATGCGCCGTGGTTTAGCAGCAGACCGCTCACCTGGACGACAAAAAGAAAACAAATAGCTGCATTTGGATAAATCAACATTTACAGCTTTCCTTGAGTAGATAGAAAATATTAAAACTAGATAGGGAATTCAAGCCTTTTACCAAGACTAGATAGGAAATTCCAGAATTCATCCAGACTAGTTAGGGAATTCCTGGATTCCGCAGACTAGATAGGGAATTCTAATATTCACCTAGACTAGATAGGGAATTCCTATATTCACCTAGACTAGATAGGGAATTCCTATATTCACCTAGACTAGATAGGGAATTCCTATATTCACCTAGACTAGATAGGGAATTCCTATATTCACCTAGACTAGATAGGGAATTCCTATATTCACCTAGACTAGATAGGGAATTCCTATATTCACCTAGACTAGATAGGGAATTCCTATATTCACCTAGACTAGATAGGGAATTCTAATATTCACCTAGACTAGATAGGGAATTCTAATATTCACCTAGACTAGATAGGGAATTCCTATATTCACCTAGACTAGATAGGGAATTCTAATATTCACCTAGACTAGATAGGGAATTCCTATATTCACCTAGACTAGATAGGGAATTCCTATATTCACCTAGACTAGATAGGGAATTCCTATATTCACCTAGACTAGATAGGGAATTCCTATATTCACCTAGACTAGATAGGGAATTCTAATATTCACCTAGACTAGATAGGGAATTCCTATATTCACCTAGACTAGATAGGGAATTCCTATATTCACCTAGACTAGATAGGGAATTCTAATATTCACCTAGACTAGATAGGGAATTCTAATATTCACCTAGACTAGATAGGGAATTCTAATATTCACCTAGACTAGATAGGGAATTCCTATATTCACCTAGACTAGATAGGGAATTCCTATATTCACCTAGACTAGATAGGGAATTCCTATATTCACCTAGACTAGATAGGGAATTCTAATATTCACCTAGACTAGATAGGGAATTCTAATATTCACCTAGACTAGATAGGGAATTCCTATATTCACCTAGACTAGATAGGGAATTCCTATATTCACCTAGACTAGATAGGGAATTCTAATATTCACCTAGACTAGATAGGGAATTCTAATATTCACCTAGACTAGATAGGGAATTATAATATTCACCTAGACTAGATAGGGAATTCCTATATTCACCTAGACTAGATAGGGAGTTCCTATGTTCACCTAGACTAGATAGGGAATTCTAATATTCACCTAGACTAGATAGGGAATTCTAATATTCACCTAGACTAGATAGGGAATTCTAATATTCACCTAGACTAGATAGGGAATTCTAATATTCACCTAGACTAGATAGGGAATTCTAATATTCACCTAGACTAGATAGGGAATTCCTATATTCACCTAGACTAGATAGGGAGTTCCTATGTTCACCTAGACTAGATAGGGAATTCTAATATTCACCTACACTAGATAGGGAATTCTAATATTCACCTAGACTAGATAGGGAATTCTAATATTCACCTAGACTAGATAGGGAATTCTAATATTCACCTAGACTAGATAGGGAATTCTAATATTCACCTAGACTAGATAGGGAATTCTAATATTCACCTAGACTAGATAGGGAATTCTAATATTCACCTAGACTAGATAGGGAATTCTAATATTCTCCTAGACTAGATAGGGAATTCCTATATTCACATAGACTAGATAGGGAATTCCTATGTTCACCTAGACTAGATAGGGAATTCTAGGATTCACTCAGACTACACAGGATATCCCTGGATTCTCCCAAACTAGATGGGGAATTCCCGGATTCAATCAGACTAGATACCCTAAATTACCCGAACTTAAACAACAGAAATTCCTGAATCTTACCTGTGTAAGATCCTTATCAACTAGAGCAATATCGATGGATCCTTCGGCCCTAAGAGCCAACACAACCGGGTGATCCTTCTGGCACACGTCGCCATCTTCGTCGCGATCTTCGAATGCCACCAGAGCTCCGTTGTAATAGAATGCGGCTGCTGGCATCAAGAAATCCTTGGCGCGACCCTCCAGCAACAGGGCTTTGACGTCAGCATCGTAAACTACCTCCTTGATCTTTGAAGCCTTTGCCTTCTGGTCTAGTAGCAGTGTGCGGGCCTGTACAAAATGAAATTAACAGATAAGAACTCCACGAATCTGCAGATAAGAACTCCACGAATCTGTAGATAATAACTCCACGAATCTGCAGATAAGAACTCCACAAATCTACAGATAAGAACTCCACGAATCTGCAGACAAGAACTCCACGAATCTACAGATAAGAACTCCACGAATCTGCAGATAAGAACTCCACGAATCTGCAGATAAGAACTCACGAATCTACAGATAAGAACTCCACGAATCTGTAGATAAGAACTCACGAATCTGCAGATAAGAACTCCACGAATCTACAGATAAGAACTCCACGAATCTGTAGATAAGAACTCCACGAATCTACAGATAAGAACTCCACGAATCTACAGATAAGAACTCCACGAATCTGTAGATAAGAACTCACGAATCTGCAGATAAGAACTCCACGAATCTGCAGATAAGAACTCCACGAATCTACAGATAAGAACTCCACGAATCTGCAGATAAGAACTCCACAATTCTACAGATAAGAACTCACGAATCTACAGATAAGAACTCCACAATTCTACAGATAAGAACTCACGAATCTACAGATAAGAACTCCACGAATCTGCAGATAAGAACTCACGAATCTACAGATAAGAACTCACGAATCTACAGATAAGAACTCCACGAATCTACAGATAAGAACTCACGAATCTACAGATAAGAACTCCTCAATTCTACAGATAAGAACTCACGAATCTACAGATAAGAACTCACGAATCTACAGATAAGAACTCACGAATCTACAGATAAGAACTCACGAATCTACAGATAAGAACTCACGAATCTACAGATAAGAACTCACGAATCTACAGATAAGAACTCACGAATCTACAGATAAGAACTCACGAATCTACAGATAAGAACTCACGAATCTACAGATAAGAACTCACGAATCTACAGATAAGAACTCCACAATTCTACAGATAAGAACTCACGAATCTACAGATAAGAACTCACGAATCTACAGATAAGAACTCCACGAATCTACAGATAAGAACTCACGAATCTACAGATAAGAACTCCTCAATTCTACAGATAAGAACTCACGAATCTACAGATAAGAACTCACGAATCTACAGATAAGAACTCACGAATCTACAGATAAGAACTCCTCAATTCTACAGATAAGAACTCCTCAATTCTACAGATAAGAACTCCACGAATCTACAGATAAGAACTCCACGAATCTGTAGATAAGAACTCACGAATCTACAGATAAGAACTACACAACAACAGACAAGGGAATTTAAATCTATAGACAAATAAATAAGAGTGCAATCAAGAGAATATTCTTTCTAGAGATAAAATATCTAAAACAAATAATTCTGAACTCACCTGAAATGCTTCAAGAACATCGACCGGGGCCAACTGGCCAGAAAGCATCTTCTGCTTCAGCACATCGTACTCTTCAAGGCAGATGGTTTTACAATTGTTTATTGGAGTACCAATACTGCTCAATTTATTCCAGAGCCGCGCTTTCTTCTCTAATAGTTCGCGTTTAGTTTTACGCTTTGATCGATAAGTAGAAATCAGACGCCAGGCAAGCTTCCCTAGCAACAGAATGGACACAGTTAGTAGGCTAGTTAGGAGCAGCTTAACACCCCAAGCCGATCCGGCATCGTAGATGCGGCTAGCAACTAGCCAGGCGAATGGGAGAGCTACGGCTCCCGATAGCAGCAGTGCGGACAGAGAAGGAGCCTGCATTGGATTTCGCGACGCAGAGTTGTCTGTCTGGGCTAATGATCTTTCTTTTGGCTAGCTTATAACTCCTAACTCTACTGGATATATAAGCTATTGTGAGAAAGATCTATAGGGATAGACCCGCGGTGAGGGGGTGACAGAGAGAGCCAGTAAGATCACCAACTGTACTCAAACTTCTGCTAACTATAGTTGAGTTGTGAGTGCTATATTGTCATAGATTCATATATAGTAAAGAAGCCCGATACAATAGACAAGATATATTTAGACAGAACGAAACTGACTAGTAGCACAATTCTTAACAATACGATTGCTCTAAAGAACTGTAGAACTGTGTGAGGTACCTGAAACTACTCACGACGCTTAAAACTGAGCTGGCTGCTTAAACTCCTAATCTGAAACTTCTCAAAACTATTAAAGAACTGCTTAAACTAATTTAACTAGATTTAACTGCTCAAACATGATTTAACTACTCAAACACGGTTTAACTACTCAAACATGATTTAACTACTCAAAAATGATTAAAACTACTCAAATATGATTAAAACTACTCAAACATGATTAAAACTACTCAAAAATGATTAAAACTACTCAAATATGATTAAAACTACTCAAACATGATTAAAACTACTCAAACATTATTTAACTACTCAAACATGATTTAACTACTCAAACATGATTAAAACTACTCAAACATGATTTAACTACTCAAACATGATTTAACTACTCAAACATGATTAAAACTACTCAAAAATGATTAAAACTACTCAAAATGATTTAACTACTCAAACATGATTAAAACTACTCAAAATGATTTAACTACTCAAACATGATTAAAACTACTCAAACATGATTTAACTACTCAAACATGATTAAAACTACTCAAACATGTTTTAACTGCTCAACCCTTATTATACAGCTTAACCATAATAACCATAAGCAAGACCCACCTAAATCTCTATCCCAGCAGATGCTTATAAAACGATAGCACTACTATTTAAGATGATAAAATTGAAATTAAAAGAACAAAAATCGAAAATATGTTCGTAATTTGTATTTTTGCTAACAACTTTATTTTTGTTCGGATACATCGAGACTTATAAAAATGTATTAATACGTTACAAAATATAAACAATGTCATACTCAATTGAGTACTTTGTTCTTAATAAGTTTCCAGGTGCCTCAGATCTCCATTTTTATGCGTCCTATATGTATCGAAAAAAGCATTTTAAATATCTTGAATTAAGCTCAGTCGTGTACAAAGACAAGCATTTTAACCAATCAGCTGTGCAGAACTCTGTTTAATTCGCTACATTCTCTATTAAAAACAAGACACTAGTATCCGCGATTCCAAAAAACAACAATAAAGACAAATATTAAGTTAACTCAATACTTTAGTTTGTTGATTGATTCAACGCAATAAATATCGCAATATAAGTCAATCAGAAAATAACGTGTACATATGACAATGATGAAAGCAATTTAGATAATAAAAATAAATACAGACTAAAAAAACACTCAACCTAGAAAAAGTATTACAACAAAGTAGGATCATATCTTCTAGTAGAAGAAATTGTCAAATTAATAGTACACAAAAGAAGAAAGTGAAAAATCTGTTAATCAGCAAAAAATCTGCAAACGTGTTTCTAGACCATTTACTATCTCCATCGTATGTAATAAAGTAAAAACCATTAATTGACTCTAAACAGCAGGAAAAAATATGAACTGTAGAAACAAAAATATGGATTGCTCAAAAAGGCTGCCAGATGAAATCTATAAAAAAAATTGACAAAAGAAGTACAAAACATAAAAACACCAAAAAGCATGAAATGTTAAACAAAAATAGCTTACTGAACACTTTAAATTAGTTTTCGCAAAAAATCTCGTGCTAAACTTTTCGCGAACCTTTTCACTGAATCTCTTTTCAGAATCCTTTTCGGAAATCGCTTGTGAGAATCCCATTTGACAATCCCTTGCGGGAATCCCTTTGCAGGAATCCTTTCGGGGATCTCTTGCGGGAATCCCTTTGGGGAATCCCTTTCGGGAATCCCTTTCGGGAATCCCTTTCGGGAATCCCTTTCGGGAATCCCTGATGGGAATCCCTTTCGGGAATCATTTCGGGAATCCATTTGGGAATCCATTGTGGAAATCCCTTTCAGGAATCCCTTTTTGGAAAACCCCTTCAGGAATCCCATTAAGAAATCCCTTTCGGAGAATCCCTTTCGGAAATCCCATTAAGGGATTCCTTGGAAGAATCCTTCTGAGAAAACAGTTATATTTTCAACAAAAGTTTTTTTAGTTCAATATTCTAGCGAATTAGAAATACTTTGTTCACAAAATTTTAAACATGGAATTATAATAGATTATCAGATCAATTAGATGAGTGTAATCAGATTCATTTCACTTTGAAGCCGCAGCCTTCCTAGCCGCCCGCAGCAGAGCCCAGATGCACAATGGTCGCATGTAGCCCAGGGAACGAAAGCGTCCGTCGGAGAAAATCGCCTCCGGTGTCTGATAGGCCAGGCCGAAATTGTCCCAGACTGTGCGATAAGTGCCGCCAGCGCAGGTCCAAGCCTCATTGGTCAGGCCGGCTTCCAGCATCAGCGCTGCGACACCGTAGGAGACGCCAATCCAGGATTCTTCGGCTTGAATGGATCGCAGTTCCGGTCCAGGCGGCTTAATTAGCCGACCGCCATTAAATAGGCCCATTTGGCCGTTAAAACTCTGCAAATTTTGCGTTAAACAATCTTGTGAGATAGGATCAAAATATCAAATATTAAAACCTGATACGAGGAGTCTTCGTTTTGGGAATTCCCTGCGCATAATATAAAACAGGGTTTTCTCGATAAGGTATAATACGGCGTGGGTTTTCCCAATCAGGAATCCCCAGCGTGTGAACTGGAATAGAGTTTTCCAAATTGGAAACCCTAAGTCCATAATGTAACATAGGGAATCCCCATAGTATAATCTGACATGGGGTTTTCCCGATTGGGAATGCCGTGTATATGTATAGCATGGGTTTTCCTTATTGGAAATCAGGCACGTAGCTTTTCCCACTAGGAATCCCCAGTTAGTATTAAGCACGGGTTTTCCCAGTTGGGAATCTCCATTGTATAATCTGGCATTGGGTTTTTCCTGATTGGGATTCCCCAGCGTTAAATTTGAAATGGTGTTTTTCTAATTATAAATCCTACTCTATTATGTAACATAGGGTATTTCCAATAGGGAATCCCATGTTTAAATTAGAACAAGGTTTTCCTAATTTGGAATCCCAATGTATTTAATCTGGAATGGGTTTTTTTTAATTGGGAATACCTGTGCATATTGTGACATTCTCTTTTGGGAATCCCTGACGCAAAATCTAGACGGGGTTTTCCCGATTGGGAATCCGCAGTGTTGAATGAGGAATGGGGTTTTCCCAATTAGGAACCCCTATTGACATATGAAAGTATGTCATATTTTCGATCTGAAATCTGCTTTCGTTTAACTACCTGGGCTAAACAGTTGCATTTAAAAACTGTTTCCATAGTAACGCGAACCGCTTCGTCGGGTAGCAACGGTTCCTCGTCTGGGGTGGAAGTTTTCTCAGCGTTCACAGGTTGAGACGCTTTCAGCATCCAATAGCCGAACAGCTGATCGGACATGACCGTGTCAGAGAATCGGCCGCCAGTGTCGAATCGAAATTGTTCCCCAGTCCATAGTTTGGCCAGGTAGCTGGCTCTGGCGCGATCGGCCAATCGGCGCCATTCAGCAGCGTCCGAGTCCGATCGGTCGGTCGTAGCGGCGGACATTTCGGCGGTGGCTCGCAGAGCGGCTAGCCACAGGCCGGCGCAGTAGGCTGACACTCCGGTCATGGGCCAGGCGTCGTAGGTTTGATCGGCGTAGCCTGCAGTGTTGTTAATTTTAGCTGCGTTTAAAAATAGCCTAGGGAAAGGATTTCCCGGGAATTCCGATAAAGGAAAATGTTCTTTCGGGAAGACCCTATAATGGATTTTCACGGGACTTTCGACACATAATCAGGCAAGGGATTGATTCCCTGGGAAATCCAATCTTGGACACCCCAAAATAGATTTTCACGGGATTTTCGACAGAGCATCCGAAAAAGGATTCACTCGGAAATCAAACCTAGGACACCCAGAACGGACTTTCTTGGGATTTCCGACACAGAAAGGAATTCCCTGGGAAATCCAATCTTGAACATCCTAGAATGGATATTCACAGGATTTCCGAAATAGAATCCGGAATGGAATTCCGCGGGAAATCCAAACTTGGATACCACAGAAGTTATTTTCGTGAATTTTGACACAGAATCCAAATAGGGATTCCCTCGAAAATCCAACCTCGGACACCCCATAATGGATTTTTTGGGTTTTCCGACACATAATCAGGCAAGGGATTTCCTAGGAAATCCAATATTGGAGACTCCATAAACTTTTCTCGTGGATTTCGACCTAAAACCATTAAAAAATTATGAAGCCAGCGACTAAGTGTTTACGCACCGGTATTCTCCACTAGTCCATCGTTGTCAGTGTCCCATTGTAGACAGTGTCGCATTAAGCCTTCAACGGCGGGCATCATGTCGGCCAGGTATTCGGCATTGTACTCCGGCAATAATTTCCAATCTCGATAGACGCAGAGTACAAACTTAGGATTTAAATCGCGCCAATCGTCGCTGCACATCATTATGTAACTGTTGACGCGAATAAATGGCTCGTCCTCTGTATGATGAAACAGAAAGGGTTTAAAAAACTATTTACTACTGAAAGTAGTCCGAAATAAGAAAGCAACTTTTTATCAAACCTGGATCGCCCAGATCGTGAGGCAGAGCCATGCGCTGATTGCGTGCAGTCCTGGTGTTAGTAACCACCCAATAGACTTTGGTCTGATCTTCATCAAGGGCAGCTTTGGCTGGAAGTAATGACAAAAAATTGTTTAGAGCGAGAAACAGGTGCGCTGTGATTTGGATTTCATTAGAGTGGTAAGTACAGTTGGAATTAAGAGGTGTAGTAATCTATGACCAGGAGTTCCTCGGCGCCAGGTCAAGGAAATTTCGAAAGTTTATTTCGGGAATCTATTTTGGAAATTCTCTTTCAGGGGTTTCTTTGAGAATCCTTAGGGTATTCCTTTCGGGAATTCCTATGGGGGAATCCATTTCGGGAAATGCTTTCGGGAATCCCTTTCGGGAATCAATTTCGGGAATCTCTTTTGGGAATCCCTTCCGGGAATCCCTTCCGGGAATCCCTTCCAGGAATCCCTTCCAGGAATCCCTTCCGGGAATCCCCTTCGGGATTCCCTTTCACGAATACCTTTCGGGAATCCATTTCGGGGATCCCGTACACGAATCTTATTACGAACTTTCCGGAAATTTTCGGTCATTATTTTATTGGAAATTTCTCTTAGGTAGCGCCTTTGGAATCCAATGGTTGAAATCATAAGTACTCTTCGTACCACAAATGTGGTTGTGACGACACAGCCAACTAAAACTTACCAAAATCGTACTGAATAGCCATCTGTAATTTTGGGAAATTTTCCAAAAATGCCCACGAGGCGTAAGTGTGCACATCGTACGTTGAGTACATGCGGTACTCGTGACCCTCTAGGTAGGCGAATAAGCCCATGTCGGCCTTCACCGGACAGGCCCAACGGCCTGGTTCAGAGTGAATAGCGTTGACGTCGCCTCCGTCTAGCCAGACGCTGCCCGAATCGCTCAGATAGTAGCTCTCGTTGAAGACGGCTGACTTGAACCAGTCGGGCAATCCGGCATCGTTTAAAACGCCACTGTGCCACTTCCGGATGGCGTCTAGCCAATCAGGAAGGCGACGAAACGCGTGACGAATCAGAGCGATGGTGGCCTCTGATTGGCTGCCGTTGAACCAGCGAACGTGGCGTCTGAAATGGTTTGCAAAATGGCGAGTAAGAGTCGTTGCTTTGATAGCGAGATGTGTGAAAACTCAGGCTAGTAAGAGTCGCAGTTTCGATAGCGGGAGGTGTGAAAATTCAGGCTAGTAAGAGTCGCAGTTTCGATAGCGTGGTGTGAAAACTCAGGCTAGTAAGAGTCGCAGTTTCGATAGCGGGAGGTGTGAAAATTCAGGCTAGTAAGAGTCGCAGTTTCGATAGCGTGGTGTGAAAAATCAGGCTAGTAAGAGTCGCAGTTTCGATAGCGGGAGGTGTGAAAATTCAGGCTAGTAAGAGTCGCAGTTTCGATAGCGGGAGGTGTGAAAATTCTGTCTAGTAAGAGTCGCAGTTTCGATAGCGGGAGGTGTGAAAATTCAGGCTAGTAAGAGTCGCAGTTTCGATAGCGTGGTGTGAAAACTCAGGCTAGTAAGAGTCACAGTTTCGATAGCGGGAGGTGTGAAAATTCAGGCTAGTAAGAGTCGCAGTTTCGATAGCGGGAGGTGTGAAAATTCTGTCTAGTAAGAGTCGCAGTTTCGATAGCGGGAGGTGTGAAAATTCAGGCTAGTAAGAGTCGCAGTTTCGATAGCGTGGTGTGAAAACTCAGGCTAGTAAGAGTCACAGTTTCGATAGCGGGAGGTGTGAAAATTCAGGCTAGTAAGAGTCGCAGTTTCGATAGCGTGGTGTGAAAACTCAGGCTAGTAAGAGTCACAGTTTCGATAGCGGGAGGTGTGAAAGTTCAGGCTAGTAAGAGTCGCAGTTTCGATAGCGGGAGGTGTGAAAATTCAGGCTAGTAAGAGTCGCAGTTTCGATAGCGTGGTGTGAAAAATCTGACTACACGAGTCGCTTCTTAAATGAGCGCTCACCTCGTGTAGGACTGCTGGCCGGCATGAAATTTCACGCTAGGCATGTGCCAAGCAAGACAGAATTTGGCAGATTCCACGGACTGACGAGCTGGTACTCTGCTAGTGACACAGACAGCGGTGGCAATCTCTTCTCCGGTTTTAGTCGCCAGATTGTCATTTTCAGCAGCAAATTTACTATCTGAATCAGACTGTGGCCAACTGATTAGACGACCCGTGTTTAACAGTGAGTACCATAGTCGATTAGCCATAGTTGGATCCTTAGCTGGATCGAAACGCGGCCAAATTGTCACGGAGGACTGTAAATTGTTGTCGGTACAAAACACTAATTAATAAAGGCTTCATAAGTAATTGAATAAGTAAATCTTCGTTATGGGGCACGGATTGCTAGTCCACATGCCAATATTGGGCAGCAAAATTATATTTCTGTAATCATGACTTCGGCTCGCATTTTTTGCTGCTTTTGTAAGTATCGAATCATTTTTTAGATTAAAATGAAAAAAATTAGGCCTTATGAACGGCTGATGAACTGTTTTCTTCATGGCATGACACACCACTATGAACAGAAAAGTAATTGCACTTAAACTTTTCGTTAAACTCACATTATCAGCGGGCATTGCTGCCACACCATAGGTGCAAGGCAAACCGGCCATCTGCTGATGAATTAGCGCGCCAATCGGGCCAGTTTGTTGACCAGTCTGGTTATCGTTAAACGGCTCAACGGTGACCCCGCCTGCTCTATCGGCCGAGGTGCCGTCGCCATTTTTAAAGCAGAATGTCAGGCTAACTTCCAGATCTTCGCCTAAAGAATTCTCTACGCGCCATTCGAATAAAGCGACGGGTAGGCAGGAGTCCTGTGCAGGGAAAATTGATTTGGAATTCGCAGTTAGTAAATAGTAAATAGGCACACGTAAAATAGCAACTCGACAATATGTAAGGGATAAATACGCAGCCAGCTAGAGGCATTTCTGCTGACTCCTGAATATACACGCACACATACTGTACGCAGGCAGGTACACTCAAAAGTTATGTACATCTCTATTTCAATTGACTTTCTCATCGTCAAAAAAGGCACACTAATAGTCGTAAGCAACACAAACACGCAAGTATTCTCTACTCGGCTGCGCCCCAGTGTGAAATTAGGCGGGAGTTGCGAAAACTCAGGCTATTAAGATACGCTCTTTCGATAGCAGGAGGTGTGAAAATTCAGGCTAGTAAGAGTCGCAGTTTCGATAACGGGAGGTGTGAAAATTCAGGCTAGTAAGAGTCGCAGTTTCGATAGCGGGAGGTGTGAAAATTCAGGCTAGTAAGAGTCGCAGTTTCGATAACGGGAGGTGTGAAAACTCAGGCTAGTAAGAGTCGCAGTTTCGATATCGGGAGGTGTGAAAATTCAGGCTAGTAAGAGTCGCAGTTTGGATAACGGGAGGTGTGAAAACTCAGGCTAGTAAGAGTCGCAGTTTCGATATCGGGAGGTGTGAAAACTCAGGCTAGTACGAGTCGCAGTTTCGATAGCGGGAGGTGTGAAAATTCAGGCTAGTAAGAGTCGCAGTTTCAATAGCGGGAGGTGTGAAAATTCTGGCTAGTGAGAGTCTTTGTTTCGATAGCGGGAGGTGTGAAAACTCAGGCTAGTAGTTTTGATAGCCGGTTATTTTATATTATATTTTCAAATGACTTTGACGATTAGAAAATTAAAATTAGCAGGACAATCTCTATTCGATAGAGGACCAGACGGTGTCCAATAAAAATTACCGTATAATCGTGTGGCACAACCGGACTAGTCTGTCGACAGAGCAGCCTAACGCCACGATAGGGTAGCTTATAGACAGTCCAGGACTGCGGATAGAGGCCATGATAGGCACAGGACTCTTCGGGCATGCCGCTGGCCCAGCCAGCCATCGCTGGCCGGCGAAAATTTTTAAACACTAGGGCTCGTTGAAACACAGTGCCGCCTCGTTTGCGCAGCGTCACAATGAAACAATCGGCCTCAGGCTGTTCATACTCGTACAATCCAGGCACCAACTGGAAGCGACGAAATTCGCCGCGAAAACCTCGACCAATACTGCCGCAGCCGAGTCCGCCAAGTGGCACACCGTACACTGGCTCGTACGGCACGTGTACTAAGCCGTCGATGAACGGTCGACGCTTCTCTATGAAACGTTTTCTCAAATAGAATTTAAACAGATAGCGCAAAGACGGCAGAAGCAGTTCCAATAGTTGATGCCAACGCGGTCGATGAAACGGTTGGCAACTAGCGAATTCGCGGCTAAATGTGGCCAGCCAGCCGTGAGACGGCGGGCGCCAATCGTCCGGACAGTTGAGCTCGGCGAAAAGAGCCTCCGCGGCGGCTTGATCTTTGCTCCAAGCCTGCTGCTGCTGCTGCGCAGCACCATTCTGTTCGTGTGTCATTCCGTTCAAGTTGTCCACCTGTTGTTTTTTATGCTGTAATTTAGAGTTTTTGGTAGTTTATCATAACAAGTAGCACAATTTTATACTTTTTAAACAAAATGCCGCTTGAAAACTAACGCTATTTAGTTATCTAACACAGAACAATAATTAGGTAACTTGGCCTGATATAAAAGACATACGTTGGCACTTCAGAAACATTTTGCACTTTTGATAGTCGCGACTAGGTTTTTTTAGTGGAATGATTTTCACAGTACCCGTATAATACTTCAAAAGATGTCTTGCCGGGTGAAGATAGTCTTTAAGAGCAAAGCTACTTCGAAAGAAACAGACAAGTGTTAACAAAACGGGAAAATTATTTCTAACTCGAAAATCTACATTTCAACTTGCGTTAAAAAAATTCTAACTATTTTAAAGTTTACAAGAAAGAAAATCTGATCCAGATATATTCAATTAGAGACAGTTATTAGAAAATTAGGATAATATTCTAAAATGTTTTCTTAAATCAGTGGATGGTTAGTAATTAGAAGATATTTTTTATTAGCCGCGCATGAGAAGATGCTTAAAAAACTAAAAAAACCACCGAATGGATTTAGCAATCATGGACAAGAATTCATGTTTGATTCTGCGAATGAATATTCTTAGAATAATATACTAGTCAGCGCGGAGTTTTTTTGTTAAGGCGAACACATATAAAAGTAGTCTAAGTATTGTGATAAAGAAAGACTACACATCCTTATCAGGGAGGGAGCAGGGAGCAGGGAGGAAGGGAGGCGGCGCAGGAGCGCCCGACCCATCCCCAACGTTACTAGTCATCGTTTCAGCAGCAGGAAGTGATTTTGAGAGTCTTTTGGCAACAGCACCAAGCCATGACCATCCTCAACCTCCGCTTTGAAGTCTTCTTTTTTACAACTCCTAACACTCACCCAGCTTGCCGCAAATGTGTTGTGCTCTAACAGAATCTTGCGCCCAGTAGGTCTTTCTGACGACACAATAGCAGCAGCTGGAGTATTAAAACCCCTTGGCTTCTGCCTCTCACATCAAATCTTATCCAATAAAATTAGCTCTGCTACAAAGAAGCACTATCAGCCTTTTCTGTTTGTCCGATTCAGGGCGCCAAGCAGCATTGCTGTAATTTTTTCTCCACCCAAACTCCTTCCGCGGTTTCCAAGGCGAACCTGTTTAAGGGGGTGGAGCAGACAGGGGACGCTGGAGACAGGGCAAAAAAAGAATAATAAAAAGACAACATCGCTAATGCGTCAGAACAGACGAGGAAGATACTATTTCTATAGCTCCTGTCAACACATTCTGAGCGCTGAATCGCGAATACAAGTTGAGAACTACTTGAAGAAAGGTAAGCCTAACTACAATCATACAAGGTGTTGCTCTTTACGAGTTAACTAGCAAACCGATGTAGATACTGCAAAGAACTGTCACTTTCATAACCGATATCTACATTTACTTGTTTGTAGAGAAATCTCTGAAGGCCAAAAATATGTTTATACGTTAAATTTCATTCACTATTTAAAAACTTGGCGATAGGCCCACTACTTTGAAGATTCGAATCTTTAAGTCTTATCCGATACATTCCAGCAGCAACCCATCATAAAAATCATGAAGTCTGCGGCAGTCGCAGCTGCTGCATCTAAAGCTTCCCTAGCAAGCAACACTGACAACGGCGGAGAGAATAGCAATGCTGGTCGAGCTAGGTTGCTAAGCCACTTAATCAGCGACGAATCTAGCCGACATCAGCAACAATCTCAGAATCGACTGGATTTGCCAAGACCGTTGACGGCTAAACGCCGACTATCAGGGGCGCATCAAGAGACAGCCGCAGCCGCAGCCGCAGCAGCGCAAGTGCCAGTGGGTGTTGAAAAGCCGACAATAGCTAGCCGACTGCGCAGCAGTGTTGGAGGCATAAACGTTGGATCCAATAGCACCAGCGGACTACTAGGAATTGTCGGAGACACTGGGCCTAGACGAAGATCGCAAAGGATCGCTCCTCTTTTGCCGTTTCGATTGAGAAGTCAGCAAGTAAGTTTTCTACTAAATTTGGTTTCGTTTTCTTTTAATTTAAAAAACATTGACAGTACTTCCTTCGTATTTTTCAATTTTTTAGATTGCATCTAATGATGTTGGCAACGGAACAGGAAATAGCGAAACTGGAGGTGTTCGATTCGGTCGCCTTAGCAACCCACGGCAATTATCTGGAGTAGCCAGGGGCGGCGGCGGTGCTGGCAGAGCCACTAACCTGTGCTACTACAGCGGCGGTGCAGGGGCGTTTGGACGAAACGGAGTGGGCATCGGTGCGCCCTACCTGCCTAAGAGTGCCGCTCTGCAGGCGCGACGCGGCAGCAACGCTGGCTCACGACGAGCCTCAAACAGCAGCGGAGTCGGCATCCTTTTAAATGGCAACGGCGGTGGCAACAGTACTCCCGGCAGTAGGCGAAGCTCCCAGGCGAGCATTCGCAGTCAAGGCTCAAACGCCGGTGGAGGCGGTGCAGAAAGCGGACGCAAGAAAGCCAGTAAAGCACCAGTTCCAACTATGCTAATCGACGTGCAAATCCAGCTGCCGCAGTCGCGACACTGGCCAAAATGGCAGCGGGATCGCATCGCTAATAGCTTGTTTGGTAATCGACCCGGAGAAGAACAGTGGATTACCCTGGACCAATTGGACGAGAAAATGCGCCAACTGCTACTGCTTAGACCGCAATCAGCTGGAAAAGAAGCTACACCCGCAGTTGGTATTGAGGCATCGGACGAGGACTCTGAATCAGCATCGACGTCCAGACGTCGTCAGCGCAATCAGCACAGGCGGGCATCTTTGCGCTCGCGATCACCATCACCGAATGGCAGTAAAGGAAGTGAAGGCTATCAACAACAGGCGCTGCAGCCGCAGCAGCAACAGCTATTGCTGCGAATAAAGGCTAGACAACCAGCGACTGAGCGACAGTTAACACGCAGAAGGCCGTCATTTTCACTCGCAGCAACAGCAACCGAGGTGGCCAGTGCGGTTTCAGCAAAGCAGCACTATCATCAGCAGACATCAGCAACTACAGCTCAACTGGCTTCAGGTGTAGCACGTCGCAGAGGGAGTCATGCTAACCTAGTATTCCCTCACAGATGGCCAAGCGCTCGACCTACATCGTCTGCAACGCAAAATACAACGACGGTATCTACAGCAACGGCAGCAGGGGCGACAACAACGCAGTACGAGCAGCGAGTCCCAGCCAGACAGGATCTAAACATTCAGGCGGCCGCAACTGTTACATCAACAAGCCAGACTAAAGTTGGCGAATCAGTGGCACATGCAGACAACGATAAGACAACCAGGCAGCAACATCCGGCGAGACGATTTCACAAGGTCGGATTAGGCAGGGCAAGAGCAGGACGACTGTTAAAGACAGTCTCGGAGCAGAGGTTTAGTTTTCTGGGTGCAGCTGCGGGAGGCGGAAGACGCGGCTCGACTGTCACCGCTATTGCTGCCGCAGCGTCTGCCGGTACAGGAAGTTCAACGAAGGCTGGAAGTACAGGAAATGAGACTAAAAATGTCAATAGAGCTGGCAATGGCATAAAATTAGCAGCAAATCATGGAGGCGGCGGTCGCATCTGTGGTGACGATCCCTACACGAGCCAACTACGCAATAGTGTGCACAATACCTACTACAATCCAGGACCTGTGGATGCGGCTGAAGCTGCAGCAAACAATTCACAAAGCATGACAGTATCAAAAACTACCGGTGGCAATACTTCTTCAACGAAAGGATCAGCAACAGCAACAGCAGCAGCAGCAGGATTAGGAACGGCAACAACTGGCAAAGGAGTTGCCAGTTTAACTCACAGCATTAGCACACCAAGCATTGTGATCGACGTTGCAGGAAGCGACGACATTGGGAGTGGCATTGCGGTTGCATCATCAGGTGCATCAACTGACACAGTTAGTGTTTTTGGCCAATCAACACTGACAGCAGCATCAGCACTGCGTGGTCGAAAAGCGCCAGTGCAGAGCTTGCTTCAAGTGCCAGGATTTTACTGACCAATATATCTAATGCAACAATTGAAGTTTAAAGCTTTTTTCCGAGTAAAAACTTCAACACAGTCACTTGCACCAATTAGCTGAATGTTGCCACTTGCAAACTCAGCTCTGTTTAGGCCTACAAAGCAGAAATAGTTTTCTCAGCTACAAAGTCACTACTTTAAGTAGCAATAAGGCTTTTGTATTAAAATTTGAAACAAAATGGTTGAAATTTTGAAATTAAATTAGAAAAATCTAGACTACTATACTTGTTCTATGATATAAATTTCAATGGATAAACAAGCAGATTAGTGCAAATTTATGTAGAAAACAAGAAAAAATGTTTGGCTTTCAATATGCTTTTTTAATGTAAGCTGGATCTCACAAAATAGTTAGATCAGGGGTAGGCAAACTTATTTGCTGGCGGGCCAAAGATAGAACCTAAAAGATGACAGCAGGCCGCATTGACTGTATAAATATGAGGTAGGGGAGAGATGAGACATGAGAGAGATGAGACAGGGAAGAGATTAGACATGGGAGAGATTTGACACGGGAGAGATTAGACACAGAAGAGATTGAGACATGGGAGAAATTAGACACTGGAGAGATTAGATACGAGAGCGATGAGACACGGGAGAGATTAGACATGAGAGAGATGAAACAATACACTTTAGATGTCAGAAGGGGCAATGGGCCGGATTTGGGAGCTTCAAGGGCAGCATCTGGCCCACGGGCCAGAGTTTGCCTACCCCTGAGTTAGATGGTCAACAAGATGGTCAAAATGTGATTGTTTTATTATAAAATTGTATTCATTTTTCATACAATTTTAGATTTACAATGCAGATTGAGCTATACATTTCCATAGATGAGTTTTTTACTTTGATTCTGCAATCTAATTTGATGCACAGAAGCACAAATATAATTATAGATATTATTTTTAAAGCCTTTGAATTGGTTAAATTATCACTGCTTTAAACTTTCATCAATTGTCTAAAAATAAAATAATATATCTACTATATAGAATAATTATTACAAGCCATGAAATTTCTATAATTAGCTTTATAAACTTAGTTCCAAGTTTATAATAAATTATAATAAATTATAAGTTATAATAAATTGATCACAAAATGACACAGCCCTAGCTAGCTATACTCTGCAACATAATTTAAAAGCAACTGATATATATATATATACTTCAAAGATTCAAAGAATACTTCAAAGAATAGAAGCTGCAAAGTATTTGTTTCAATGGCAAAATTATTTTTAAAAAACAATGCTAGACATATACTAGGTAGTTTTACATATATTAAAATAAATGTAGAACTTGCATTTAATTACTTCAGAGAAGTTACAAATTTTAAACATTACTATTAATAAAACTTTATATGTGCCCTATTAAAATTTGTACTCCAACTGATAGCAAGCTTGAAAATATCTAAGCTTAGCTTTTTGTAACTAGGTAAGGAGTTGAATGATAAAGTTACAATCATATACAAGTATTATAATTTTAGTATGCTTCTGAAAGTTAGCCAGCAGTGCATTGTGAGATAAATAGAACTAGGCTATTATAACTGAAATTTGCGGCATAGACATATGATTAAACCCTAAATTAACTTACAGAATCTACTTTGCTTTCTAGCCTTAGCCCCACAGTTCAGATTATCACAATCAAAGATGATTAGGATATTTGTTGCATTAATTTAATAATAATAATTGATTACACCTGCCCCAATTGGGTCAGATGTGCAGCCGACAGCACAGCCGCAGCTAATGCGCGGCACATCTGAAGGCTGTGTACAGCTATTCAGTCCACGGACTGGGGGGACGCCACACACACCTTCAATTATCCCAGCTGATGCTGGTACCCATTTAACAGCTTGGTGAACTGAAGCAATACAGAGTTAAGTGTCTTGCTAAAGGACGTAAATTGTTCCAGTGGAGTCGGGAATCGAACACCCGACCTTCAAGTCGTGAGTCCGACGCCCTAACCACTAGGCTACAACCTTTTTGTTGCAAAAAAAGTAAAAATTAAGAAGATCCAAAGAAGTTGAGTCGCTAAGTGACTCAAGTTGAAGTCGAGGAACAAACGGCTTAAACTTCGAGTAATTGAAAACCCAAAGCAAAGCACTTCAAAGGGTTTTATAAATGTACTAAATAAACTACATACACAGTCAGTAGTAGTCAGGGGTAGTCAGGACTCATACATAGTCAGGAGTTGCATTATTACAGGAATATATGTACTGATTGCGGTCAACATTCTTTCTTTATTAACAGTACAAAGCAGCAAATAAGTAAGTGAACATATCATAAGTATTGTAATATAAATAAACAAAATTAGAAATTAGAAATTAAATAAAACTCTGAGTGCCAGAAACAGTTCCTTGATTTTCACTTCTACTGTTTGATAATATAAAATATGAGTTAAATATGCTTCATACACGAGCAGCAAGGATTTTGTTTAGTAAGTGGCGATTCACAGTTCTGGTTTTGTTAAAAAGCACATTATTCAAAAAAGTTATCGCGTCTGTCTAAATGTAACCATATATCATGCCAGAAATGTCTTTGAAACAATTCAATTGATTATGAATAATCAGTGAGCTACTACAGTGCTTATTTTTTATGCAACTAAAGACTCCGCAGATGGAGAAGTAGAACGATACGTGGTGGGTGATGGCCATGGGTGGTTATCTAGCTAATAACAGGCATAAACTCCTAACTAAAGCCGTAAAACTCGCGTCGTAACACCAAGATCAGGATCGTTGAGGTTGTAGCTAGCACAATGGGTTTGAGCTTCCGGTTTCTTGATTGCTACAATAATTTAAGTTTTTCTATTCGCTAAAGTAAGATGTACAAAAAAGATTTTCCCGAAATGCGTTTTTCTCATGCAGGTTGATCTAACAATAAAGTTGCATGCATGATAACGGCATAGTCATAATTAATCGAGAGTATTTTTACTTGCGGATTAGATTTTTGAAGGCTTAAATCCAGATTATATTACGTTTACTAGAGATTAAACCTATACTCGAACAATTCAAAACACCTTGACAAAAGATCGATTGACGCAACCCACTGGAAAATGTACTAGGGGACCCTTAGGGGAACTGAAGGGGCATCGGGGTTTGGTTGGGGCGAGGTTGAAAGGCAAAGATTGTTTATTTTTTGCATAAAAGTAAATTCCTTGAGGCATATTTCAACTTTTCTACTTTTTAAAGTGTTTAAGCATATTTGGGTCAGAGGGGGTTTTGATGGGGTTTTCCCCTATGAACTCAGCTTTTGGGGCTGTCCCCTAAAAGCCCCTTAGCCTTTAATCGTTATAACAAAGTTTGAAAGTTTTTTTGAGTTTGAATATTTCAAGCGAGTTGCCTAACAAATGCTTGTTTATTTTACTTTTTATTGTTTCAAAAACGAATAATTTGTATAGTGCAAGATTTTTATTTTAAATGTAGTTAACCCTGCACTTAGCGTCTAGATGCACAAAACACGAAAGTTATCTTTTTATCGCAGAACTTTTAATTTAATGATATGTAGCTATCTGTCTGTATGATATCGATTCTTGTACGAGAGACAGAGTCAGGGCACTCTGAAATAAAAAAGGATGTGTAAAGCCCAGAGATAGGCTAGCCTAAATATAAGTTTATTAATCAGGTATTGCCATTTAGACTGGCTAACAAGCATTCATTCGATCATATATAGGCCCTATATTGGGTCAATTATAGTAGACCTAGTCCTGAACAATGCTCTTCAATATAACTGAGGCAGTAATTGTTTGATTACATTTTTTGTTATATGCCTGTGCCTAGGTAGGCCTACTTTACCTATTATTTTCTATAGTAGTTAGCATGGCTAGGCACTTCGGAAAAGGAATAATATAAATGCAATGAAGTCTCGAAATGTGCAGCTTTGACTTTGACTGCTTCATTTGACTGCTGATTAGAAATCATTCTCTAACTTCTAATTTCTAAAATCTTCCGCTGATACAGAGTACAAATATATTGCAAAAATCTGCTAGGGGTTAGCCCCTATAAGCTACATTTTACTAGGGTCTGAGAAGGGGATTACCCTTAACCAATTCCCCTAGTTGCCCCTAGGGGTCCCCTGCCGAACCTGCTCTCATTCCCCTAGTCATCCCCTATCGTTCCCCGAGGTGTAACCCCGAGGGGTCCCCTAGTGTTTTTGCCAGTGGGAATACGCATGAATAGAATTGAAGAAATAAAATAAAAGTAGTACAAGTAAGATAAGCGAGAAAAGGTACGAACAATGGGAAAAAAATAAGTTCACTTTAACTGGCCTAACCCACGCAATGCTCTGCGGAGGAGGCCCAGCTGTATCCGCTTTCGGCTCCGACAGATCCTATCTAGCACTGCTTCTGCCAGACGGCGGGGTCTCGGAAGAGCACTCTGACTTTGACAACAGGCGCCTATATTTAGACCACTCTTGACCAGCGGAGCACTTTCAATACGCGGAACGCCGAGAGCTGCCTAACTGACAAGCTGCAGCCTGTGGTCGATAACGGGTGGAACGAATCAAAAGCTTGGGCAATCTCTGATTAGAGCGCGCAGCGCGCTCTCAGAGGGTCTAAGCGAAAAACACGCTGTCTATATAGATCGATCTGACCCCTAATTATGGCGGTTCGCGGGGTGGCTGTCAGGCTGGCATGCAGCTTGAGCCTGATTGGTGGAATCGCAATAGACTTGCGGCCACTGTCTCTAGTCCTGGGGGTGTTCTTCTCGCCGGGGTAGAAAATCAGCGAGGCCGGATTGCAATCTGATTGGCCGGGGCTCCAGCCCAGGGGTATAGATTTGACGGGTTGGTTGTTGGCCCGGATCGCGGCTAGGCGTAAACTTGGGCTGTTCTAAAAGTAGACTGGACACTCGCTATACTGTCCTACGTGCGAACAAGCTAGGACATAAAAATAACAAAATATGCTCACTCTAGATAAACCTTCTACGATCTCACTCGTTCAGGCTGCATCTATGTGCAGTGCAGTGCATTCGAATTGTCCATTGTTAATTTCAGTACGCAGGCTGTGTATATGATAAATGCATTGAGGCAATTATATTGTGCTATTATCTTAGCTTGCACAGAATTTATGTTAATTGTGCAATTACTTAAGCGAAAACTCCTAAACAAGAACATCCGCATCAGTCTGCTGAGAGTAAACTCAAGTATTAAGATGCTTGAGGTTATATATATAAAGAGTAAACTGAGTCACTAAAAGCGCCAACTTAAATAACATGCAAAGCTGATATAGCACTGAAATTTAATATCGAACTTTACAAACCTGTGATTAAAGTCATGAATTTTCGTCAAGGCACCTGGATGCACAGCCTGGTAATCTTATTCATCATGCGAGTGTGCATGTCGTTCAACTTCAATTCTTCCCGCGACATTCGCATCACAGACTTTGTCTGGGACGCCAACGTTGGACACTGTAAATTTGTTGGCGGCAGCGACGGAAATCCCTACACATACGAAATTGTTAATTACCTGATACAATTCTTCCTACCTGTTCTAGGCGGCCTCATAGCCGACAGGTGGTTTCGAGAGATTTATCTCCTACGCGCTGCCGGGGCCCTCCTGTTAGTGTCTGCGATCTACATAACTGCCGTCGACTTGGCCGGTATCGTCTGCCTGCCAGCAGTGTATCTGGCGGGTCTAGTACCGAGCTGCTTGGCCAACGGAATCTGCGTCGCCCCAATGTTGGCAACACCAATGAAGGTGTCTCAAGGTCAGTTCGGCAGTCCAACTCCTGGATTGATTTTGTTCTACGCTTCGGCCTCACTCGGTGAAATGATGGGCCTGGTACCCAGGCTGTTTCGATCTAGCTTCAACCTTACCTGGATTATCTGCATCTCGTCACTTGTGTATGTGGCGACGTCGTGGGTACTGGAGCTTAAATGGGCTACGTATCCACATCGTGATGCAATCTACGCCATTCCTGCCAACTTTCAATTTCCAACCAAAGCACGACTTTTGCGCTATTTTCTGCTTCTTGTGCCACTAGTTTTGCTGGTGGTCCTCATTGCAACTGTGCGCGGTGCGACATACTGTTTGGAGATACATTACTATCTTAACTATTCGACTGTCAACTCTACAGACACCTGTGCAGGGGTATTCGTTAGTTACAACTTAGCAACTATATGCATGCTGTTGATCTTGGCTGGATTCTATCAATTAGGCTGGCTGAGCATAGAGGGTCAAATCAATATACGCTTCTGCTCTGGCGCGGTTTTGCTGCTACTGTGTCGGGCCGCCATGATTCCCTGGCACACCTGGGCTTCCAAAATGGCCAGTGAAACTTGGACTAATCCGAATTCGCGACTGGTTAACATCGTCTACGCATTGGCGTCAACTGTTGACGGTGTCGCAAATGCTCTGGCTCTGGCTGCTGGATACGAGCTCATGTACCTGGTGGCACCAGCCGGTTATAAAAACCTGGTCGTGGGCTTCCTGTACTCTGTCTGGGCCATCGGCGCGTGCATTACCGGCGGCATGGTGATTCTAATGCTGAAGTATCCAAGTGGACAGCCAATTCTAGGCCCGGTGTTTGGCAAATGGAACAGCCTTAATACCGTTTACATAGTAATGCTGATTCAAGCAATAGCGCTTCTACTCTACTATATTTGCGTCAATATGAAGATTTCCCGGAATATGATCGAGTTGGAGGCCACCGATTGTGACGCCACCGAATCGAGCAATGCAGAACAAGAGGCCGGTAGCATTGACGGCGGCTATGATTTGAGTATTCTAGGCGGCTCTTTGAGAACGCCTCTACTGGCTGAGGAAAATAGGTTAATTGGTCACCGATATGCTAGCATTCATTCCTGAATAAGCAGACTGCGAATCTAACCTCATTCTAATACCTGAAAACTTAATTAGGCCACTTCATACTAGCTCACAAATGCGGCTAGGCATCCTAAATACTTGTGTTATTCGTATTTGCTACGTAGAAAATGCTTATTGTCGATTTTTCTAATTAACGTTGTTTTCTGAAATTCTTAAAAAGAAGAAATTTTATTTTTGTGCTCTTTTTCTTTTAAATGCGTAGTTGAGTGACAACTTTTTTCTTTTTGCAGTTCGACGGAGAGATGCTTGCTCTTTTTTCAGCAAATCAGCAAATCAGCCAATGTGTGTGAAAATGTGAAAATTTACAAATGCTCTAAACAACTGTATTAATCCATACCGCACTTACCAACTATTTAATGACTCATTCACTGCCTTTAAACTTCGCCGGGCCAGTTCAATACATCTCCACGGGTCCGGCTCTATTTGGCTAAGACCCAGTGAACTCTGATTGGCTGGCTGGCAGCCCTACGACTATCCGCCTCGTCTCTCTCACTGTTCTGCGAGCTATCCCTGTCAGTCCAGCTTGGTTTAGTCCACCCCTTCTAACGCCGCCCTGATTGGCTGGGGTAGCCGTCGCCCCTAACCACGCTTTTCTGCCCCCAGCTAGCCCCACCCAATGCCTTTTTTTATTATTTTTAAAGCTGGGCCTTCTCCAACTCCAATCTCGCTTGTTTTCAACGTTACACCCACCCACCCTGTGATATAGCATGATAAACAAAATTTAGAAGCCAACGATAAATATAGCAATCTGACGACAACGAGATTTTATACTCGCTTTATTAATGTCTTAGAGTGAAGCAGCTACCAGACAAGTCCAGTACTCGAACCTATGAACGCCGTCTAAATCAAAACACGTAATGCTATGGAACTCGATCTTTCATAGGAGATTAAAAAAGTGAATTCTTCAAGTACAATCTCAACCCAGTTTTCCATGTTCATAGTTGGTCGCACGCTTCAGCGAACGGAGCGAGCAGCTGCACTACTACACTGCCCTGGTCGCTATTCTCGTTGCCGCCTGTAACAGCTCTGCAGCCGGTGCCTGAACAGTAGGAGCCGCCTCCGCCGCCCGCCTGGTAGCCCCTGAGTCCAGCACCGCCTCCGCTGAAACCGCCGCCGCCGCCAGCGGCACCCCAATAATAGGCTCGTCCACCGCCGCCACCGCCGCCGAAGCCACCAGCGCCTCCGTTTCCAGAGCCGACTCCGCCAATCCAACCGTCGGCTAGGCTACCGCCACGCTCGCCATCGTCGGAGCTTCGTCTAGAATGTACGGCCTTCCCAAGCCAGCCGGCTCCGCAGCCACCGTGGTTGCTCTCGTTGGTTGGCGTTGCGTTAGGAAAATTATAGCCTGGATTGCCGTTCGCGCCTCCGATACCGGCATAGATGACGCTTTTACCAATTGAGTCGCTGCCATTAACGCCGGATCTACCGGGACGACCTGAAATTTGCGCGCAAGTTGTTGGATTGAAAACGCGTGAGACTGGCAGAAAATTAATAAAGGTTTGACTCGCGGCTTTTTAGGTTGCGCCACAGACGTTAAAAAATTCGAAAAATGAATCAGACAAAATTTCGGTTGTCTCAGGATGGCTTCATAATTTGTATATAACCAGTCTATGGCCCGACTTGGCCCAAAATTTTTAATGCTATCACAGACGATTGGAGCGTGAAACAATATTAGTATTGCTTTTGTTGCGCTATGTGGAACGTACAGTGGACATGCAAAACGGAACGGCCCATTGAATTCTATGGCCGAGCGTTTGAATTCACATGAGAAAGTAAGCCATAGACAACTCAAATTGTCATGCTATGTGGAACGATGAGCCAGAATAGAAGGAACGATTTTAGCTTTTATTTGCAGAAAGAATAAAGGCAAGCAGAAGCAGAATTGCATTCAAGTGAATCTTATCATAAGTCTGAAATTGAAGCATCAGTTACAAAATTTGAACCCCTAAAACAGATGTCGCTGCAAACACAATCGAAACAATCGATTGCAGCGCAGCTCCCTGCCAGCGCACTTGTCAGCAGTGACTGCTTGACCAACAGCTTCAAGTATAGCATGAATCTCCACTGCTCAAGTGTCAATCCTTCTGGTGGAACTTGCTCATCCTCAACCATGCCGGCTTCCGCCAAACGGTTCTTGAGATTTGACTTCAACGCAGAGTTAGCAAATTCGGTCGGGTTTAGAAATGGTGAATAGGGGGTAGGATTCGTGTCGTAATTATGTTCCGATGGTTCTCTCGGATCTCCACATTACGATGAAAATTTGGGCCGTCCATAAAAATTATCCAGTTTCCAGTAGGGTCCAGTTGATGGCAGCGGTCTGCTAGGTGGTTTAAAAATTCTTGAAACCTCTCTGGATGACAGAATGCACCAACCCGAACTCCGACTAAATTGCCATTCAAACCGTATCGTTAGGACCCCTTTGGGTTGTCACCGTGCGCTTCACTGGGTGTCCGACCTGTCCTGCGACCTCCGGGTCCACAAGTTAAAACCGGTCTCATCTAAGTAGACAGTGCGAACTCCTGGAGCTTAGTGGAGCATGAAGTTAGCGTATTCGCTTCTGGCGTCCAGGCTTTCAACTCGGTTGGTGTTTAGGCGAATATCCGTCCCCTTGGTAGCTAGTTTAACCGTAAAGAGCAAACCATCCATTGTTCGATCAATTGTTTTAAGGCTCACCTGCGGCTTGTCAGGAAAGCGTCCAATCAGCTTCTCAGCCATTGACTTTAGGTTTAGAAAGGGATTTCGCTGCACCTCATGTTATAAAAAATCTCGCACCTCTGCGTCCATTTTGCAGCTTGCTTCCTTGCGTCCTCCACGAGGCAAAGCTTCCAACCTGCCAGCTTGTTCGAATGTTGACCGAATACGGTAAACAGAAGTTTTGGATACTCCTAACAAGACTGACACGTCCCTCATCGACAGTCCACCTTGCAAGGGGGCGACGATGCGCTGTCGATCACGTACAGAAATTTGAGACGTCATTATTGCTTAACTGATCAAACGAAAGAAAATGAAAGCGTGTTGTTGTCACTGTGAAAAACTAAAATCGTTCCTTCTATTCTGACTCATCGTTCCACATAGCATGACAATTTGAGTTGTCTATGGCTTACTTTCTCATGTGAATTCAAACGCTTGGTCATAGAATTCCATGGGCCGTTCCGTTTTGCATGTCCACTGTTCCACATAGCGCGACAAAGGCAATAGTCTGAGCGTGCAGCAGTACATCATTTATTCACTTTTCAAATGTCTATGGCCTCAAGGTTTATTGGCAGTTTCGCAAGACAGATAGCAAGTTGTGGCCATAGACGATCAGTGGGCTTAATTGATAGACGGCTAAATTGATACAATGTTGATTATTTCCTGTCGCAGTTTATATATACACTCTTAGATAAAATCCTACCGTCATTGTCATACGAAGCGCCGCCGCCGCCAGCAGCAGCCATTAGTAGGCCGTCCGGATGCGAAGCCAACTGTCTGTAAACAAAACTGCCGCCTCCGCCGCCGGCTCCGGCATTGCGACTGCGAGACGAGACTCCGGTCTGGCCGACAACAATCGACAGCTTGTCGCCAGATTCTAGACGGAAAATTCCCGACCCAAATGCGCCTCGTCCAGCTGTGTGATTAGCGAGACTGTTGTTGCCGCCGCTGGCTCCAGTGACGATAATCCGATAGCAGCCAGTCAGATTCACCACAGCTTGCTGAATGATGCCATTAGCTCCAACGCCTGTAGCTGCATATTGAAATGATATTACAATGCGCAGTGTCAGGCAGTGTGCAAATGTTATTATGCCATGTGGGTTGTGGCCCTTCCTAGGTGGGAGGTGGAATATTGTTGCGAGAATCGAACCAATGACTACTTCAAAGAGCCATAATCATACATCAAATACAGAGAATAGTATAGAAGTACTTTATTTTACTTTCACTTTAGTATAGTCCTTGGCGCGAACGCATGAACCGTTCTGCCATCATATCCTAATGCGTCCTGACACATGTGGGTGAGTGGCAGAGCGTTTTCCTCTCGCACCGAGGTCACTGTGAGCTCGATTACACGGCGAGGCCACATTCATTTGGAGCGCAGCCGTAGAGAGAAGGCAATTGTCGTGCAATTTACGCCCTCGAGGGCCAACCTCGAAGGCACAGTGAGAAAGTGTGAGGACAGATGTGCAAACCTGTGTGCGTGTACGGTACGGTAACTGTGTTGGAGCGTAATAATTAAATGTTCGATCTTACTATTTACCATTAAAAATCTGAGCGATGGGCTGAGCAATTGTGTAATTAAACTGTCTCTGACGAACTAGATTTTCGAATTCGTCATATTTCCACACCCGATCGCCAGGCTTTGATTCCAAAACTCGGCGCACATATTTGTCCATCGATCCGAGGGTCTCAGACACGTCGTTAATGATTAATAGCTGACAGGTGGCGTTTAGCTTGACAAACACAGCGGCAGCGCAGATTACAGTCTGGCAGGCTGATAGGCAGTGATATTTCGACTTGGAATTGGTCAAGTTGATAATGTCACTATTCGACGAGGAGTTTAGCGTCAAAACTCCGGTGGTCTCGACATAACGACGCGATGTCGATCGACTCACTATATTTGAATGCGTGAGATAAGGTTCAATAATAAAAATAATTAGATTAAACCTGCCCTAAGCCAGGCCAGATGTGCAGCCGACAGCACAGCCGCAGCTAATGCTGTTCAGTCCATAGACTGGGGGGACGCCACACCCATTCTCGGTGAATTGAAACTGTGTACTCGAGAATCGAACCCTAGACCTTCAAGTCGTGAGTCGGACACACTAACCTCTGATGGCTACAACAGTTTATACAATTGATACCAATTTCAAATAAATGTGCCAACAAGCAATACAAGGTATTTACCTTCTGTCAGAGCTGTAGTTGTCAGTACATTAGTAGACAATAGAACAAGGCAAATTAAATACAAACAAGCAAGTCCAACTATGGAATGCATTGTCTGTACTTTTACGAGTAATATATTTTATTTGTATTATAGCACTATTAGCTATGTAATTGTTGAAGCTTCTGAATCTGAACTGTCGTACGAACTTCTCGGATCTTTTATAATGAAATTTATCTCTATACCTTGTCGTTCGCCTATTGGATGAAATTCTGTAACAAGACAATAATCAGGACTATTGGTTGTCCATCATTCACTAATTTGTTATTGAAGTTTAGTTTAACTTATTAAAAATAGAAGCCATGCACAAAGCTCTATTTAATTTAAGAAGTAACCTGCATTTTTGTAATGAATAACCAGAACTATTTTAAATCGTTTTGATATTTTTTGCTGCCATGAAAGCAAATATTAACGCGGCACAGAAAGAACAGATTTAGTCAGTATTGGATTTCAGCCTTTTTGTCGTTGTTTGATTAACTCTGCGAGCATGTGTGTAGTTTATATAGTTTTCAATTTCAAGAACACAGGAGACAAATAAGGATGTAAGATGTAGCTGCACTAACTGAACTGAAGCATGCGAAAGAAATGCATAGCTTTACATGGTGCTGCATGAATTTGAAATCGCAGTTGAAAGACGTGTCAAGTAAAATGTAGAACTTCACTGAAATTGTAAAGTTACAAATATTTGCTGTTGCACTCAAATTCAATATATTTGAATAGATTTTATTTATGCTTGTTAGCTACTTTGAGAAGAAAGTATACTTACGTATGTAGTTTAATATGAATCCAAACAGACATAGCATTGTTTCGAGTTAAGCTTCATCAAACAAGCAGCAGGCAAGGTGCATCACCCAGTCTTAAGTGACAGACCAAGTACAGAGTCCAAAAATTTATTGATTTCGTTCTTTGTCACGGCGACACAATTAATTGTATAGCAATTCTAGCTTCTAAAAGTCTATACATATAGGACCTCTTGAGACAGCTTTATGAGAATTAATGAGCTTTGTTGTCAAGGCGAAATTTGAACAGAGAAATTCAATAGGACAAAGCATTCAAACTGTACTGTTGAGCACTTGTTTAAGTTAGTTACAAGAGTATATAACCCGCTAGACACTGGGTATAACTGTTAGACTTCAACTTAACCTGTTAGACAGCAGTGAGACAGTTAAAAAGTGAGTGTCATATGTAAGACAGAGGTTACCTGTTAGACCGATGGGTTACCTGTTACCGTCAGCACAGCCGCAGCAATTGCGCAGCGCGGGGGTCGGTGGCAGAGCGGTTAACGTGTCCTCTCGCACCACGGTCCCCAAGTTCGATTCCACGGCGAGGCCACATTTATTTGGGGCGCAGCCGCGGAAAGAAGGCTTTGGGGGCTTGTCGTGCAGTTTACGCCCCTGAGGGCCAACCTCCAAGGCACAGTGAAGTGTATACACTGCCTGACAATGAGAAAGTCAGGGCAGATGTACACACATGCGTCAGCGTATGCCCGCGTGCAGTATCTGTGTGCGTGTGTGCTCAGGTGTCAGCGAAATGGGTAGAATCGCTTTTTTGCTGGCTGCAGGTCTAGTGTTACCAACACTAGTGTGCCATTGCTCGCAGCCCTTCTGCAAATATTTTTATTATTATTGCACGGCGCATCTGAAGGCTGCGTACAGCTGTTCAGTCCATGGACTGGGGGGGACGCCACACCCACCCTCAATAACTCCAGCTGTACCTATTTAACAGCTGGGTGAACTGAGTTAAGTGTTTTGCTAAAGGACACAATTTTTTTCATCGGAGTCGGGAAACGAACCACCGACCACAAGTCGTGAGTCCGAAGCTCTTACCACAAAGATACCAGCTCCCATGTTTTAGCATCAGTTAAGTGTCTTTCTAAAATGCACAAATTATTACTGTGGAGTCGCGAATCGAACCCTCGACCCTTTATAAGTCATGAGACCGACGCTCTAGCCAATAGGCTACAATCCACCTAGCGGTTTGTAACCCAGCAGGTAAGCCAAGCCAATGAATGGTGTCACCAGTTACGCAATCATTTTTTTCAGAAACGAAATTTAAGACTAAACTAGTTTAGCAGTTCTTATTGACATGTTCACCAATTTATCAGCGCAAATCTAGTCATTTTTCTTCTTCTCCGGTTAAAAGCGAATTTCTGTTCAGTTTTTCAGAGAAAGTGTAAACCTTAACGTCAATGCTTCTAAAAAAATGAAATTCACATATTAACTTTTCATTATTACATTTATACAAAAGGTTTTTATAAAAAAAACAAACGGACAACCACCAAATTGAATTAAATAACGGTTACAAAGCACCAAAAATAGAATACTCAATGACTAATAAGCTGCAGCTGGTCATTCTTTTAATACACAGAAAGTTTGCGCATCAGATTACACACGCATAATAATTAAGCTACTATTGCGAAACAGAATTTAATTAGAGCATCCATGCCAATAAAATTAAATAGGAAGTGTGTGAATTTGTGCCGGCATATAAAATTAAAAATTCAATCATTACGGAAACAAACTAAATACGATTAATTTGAACAGTTTAAAACGCGACAATCACTTAGTTTTCTAGATGTTTTAATTGATATTAAAAAACGAAATACAAATATTACGGAAGACGGGAAAATTATTTAACAAAAAAATACATTCTCCTGCTCAATCAACAACGAGCTGCAGCAAAAGCGACACAAAATATAAGATGGAGAAAGCTAATACGGAAACTTTGAGATCCAGTCGTTAAACAGCGGTCTACAGAAAAAAACAAATTATCGTTGCACAAACACATAAGAAATGCTGATATAAACTAGTGTTGATGAGTCAAGGCAACCCAATGTAAATTTCAAAACGATTATCAGGCTTTAAAATATATAGATCTGATTCCAATACACAAGCATGGCCATAATCAAATATTGTACACATTAATTTTACTGCATCTTTAAAAGCTTTTTATTGGTTTTTTCACCACTCTTCTTCCTGACCAATCGCAGAGATTGGAGAATGGGACATTTTTTCTCCTGACCAATCGAAAAGTAACAGTTTATAATCAGCAACTCCTGCGTTTATTAACTCTTCTGCACAATTCTGAGACCGACAAGCTTTTATCATTCATCACCAGAGAGTGGCATGCTTTTATGATTCTTCCTGACCAATCAGAGAGTGACAAGATTCTATCATTCATCACCAGAGAGTGGCATGCTTTTATGACTCTTCCTGACCAATCAGAGAGTGACAAGATTCTATCATTCATCACCAGAGAGTGGCATGCTTTTATGACTCTTCCTGACCAATCAGAGAGTGACAAGATTCTATCATTCATCACCAGAGAGTGGCATGCTTTTATGATTCTTCCTGACCAATCAGAGAGTGACAAGATTCTATCATTCATCACCAGAGAGTGGCATGCTTTTATGACTCTTCCTGACCAATCAGAGAGTGATAAGATTCTATCATTCATCATCAGAGTGGCATGCTTTTATGACTCTTCCTGACCAATCAGAGAGTGCTTACAAGCTTTTACAATTATTACTGGCCAATCAGAAAATGATGCACCGTAACGTTTTTTCCTTCTAAGCAGAGATATTTTTTGACAATTTTCCTGACCAATGAGAGAGCCACACGTTGATAACCTGCGTACCCGCGTGACCAATCAAGGAACAACTAATCTACCAAAGAACAAGATGAGTCGGAAAACAGACCTATATATACCTATATTTATGCTGCTGAAAAAATAAGTGTATGTACGTTTTTATATAAATTCGAAGATGTGGAACCTTCTACGATCAATAAATTAAACTAGTGAAAACCACAACTCAAAGCAAAATATAGAAATGAGCGCGAACAAAATGAGGAAGCAGACAACTCTTTAAAGGAAGAGAAAAATAAAGCAGAAAATCGTGTAGAGAAATCCGACTGACATTAAGTGAAAGATAATAAAAGACAAGATGGCAAACCAAACTACCAAAACGAGACGGCTGTGCACTTATTCTCCGGCATAAACAATACAAACTAGTTTGAGAAATCAAAATTTTAGAGGTCTTTCAATATCATAACTATCCTACTTTTACTAGGCCATGCAGAAAGTAGTAAAATACGTGAATTGAAGATGGCCAAAAGCGCAAGCAGACTAGAAGACACGTTGTTGGATCACATTCCGTAGGGCAGACCGGAGGGCGCCGGTTGGCTGGTATTATAGAAACTGATGCACAATTTGCGATCCCTCAGATCTCCCCAGCCGCCATTAGGTTTGAGGTTGCGAGCTCGTATCTTTAACTTGGTATTGAATGTTAGCTGATCTGGATATAGTCTGGCTATGTTATCAGCTAGCATTTTGTCTAATTTGCTAGTTAATAAGACCGGATTGCAAACTTTATTTCTGTGATGAACTCCGCATTCGCCGATATGAAATACTCGAGGACTGACACGCACAACCATGGTTTGAAATGGTCGCTTAGTGCATTTGGACAGAATGTGGTTCAGTGACCAGTCCCAGTTGTAGTCGTCGAAGGTGCAGAAGGCCTGAATAGAAAAATAATTGACTTCATCAGATATGGACTAACTTATTTTATCCCAAAAATATCCTAGCTAGCGCTCAGCTAACGACAAATAAAAAAGTAACTTTCGTCACGACCAATCAGTGACCAAAAAGTCAATTTCGTCACGACCAATCAGAGACCAACAAGTCACTTTCGTCACGACCAATCAGTGACCAAAAAGTCACTTTCGTCACGACCAATCTGAGATCAACAAGTCACTTTCGTCACGACCAATCAGTGACCAAAAAGTCACTTTCGTCACGACCAATCAGAGATCAACAAGTCACTTTCGTCACGACCAATCAGTGACCAAAAAGTCACTTTCGTCACGACAAATCAGAGACCAACAAGTCACTTTCGTCACGACCAATCAGAGATCAACAAGTCAATTTCGTCACGACCAATCAGAGACCAACAAGTCACTTTCGTCACGACCAATCAGTGACCAAAAAGTCACTTTCGTCACGACCAATCTGAGATCAACAAGTCACTTTCGTCACGACCAATCGGTGACCAAAAAGTCACTTTCGTCACGACCAATCAGAGATCAACAAGCCACTTTCGTCACGACCAATCAGTGACCAAAAAGTCACTTTCGTCACGACCAATCAGAGATCAACAAGCCACTTTCGTCACGACAAATCAGAGACCAACAAGTCACTTCGTCACGACCAATCAGAGATCAACAAGTCAATTTCGTCACGACCAATCAGAGATCAACAAGTCAATTTCGTCACGACCAATCAGAGACCAACAAGTCACTTTCGTCACGACCAATCAGATACCAACAAGTCACTTTCGTCACGACCAATCAGATACCAACAAGTCACTTTCGTCACGACCAGTCAGAGACACCAACAGGTCACTTGCTTCACGACCAATCAGAGACTAACAAGTAAATTTCGCCGCGACCAAGTAGAGAGCCACAAGTCACTTTCGCGGCGACCAACAAGTCACTTTTTTCATGACTAACCAGAGGTTAGAAATTTATTCCTGCCACAACCTAAAATAGATTAGTACGTCCTTATAGTCACAAAAATTATAAGATAAAGTCAGTTTTTTTCAAGGCAAACGAGTTGGTTTATTGGATCATTAAAAATCTTTTAAGGCACCATTCAAAGATCAACAAGTCAATTTTGTAATGACGAATTAGAAATCACTTGCCGAAAAAGCAGCAGACAAAAACATACGATGTTTATGGTCTTTCTTGTAAAAATTTACTTAAACGCTTTAACCAAACTATTTTCAGTATATTTCAGTATATTATACTGTGTTTTTCAGTATAAATTATATATACCGATTATTTAAAAAAATTAGAAATTGCAAAGCAAGTAAAAATATTCTTATCGAAAAAAGCTAACGCGAAGTGAATTTGCAAGCAAATTCTTACCTCCAAACATGGCTTTATTTGATTCCAAATGGCGCGAGAAAACGACATGCCCATGTTATGAAAGCTAGATATCCATTTGTCCACAACAACCTGAATAGTAGAAATTAAATTGAATTAAATTAAATTAAATTAAGAGAATCCATACGGGAGAGAATCCCTACGGGAGAGAATCCCTACGGGAGAGAATCCCTACGGGAGAGAATCCCTACGGGAGAGAATCCCTACGGGAGAGAATCCCTACGGGAGAGAATCCCTACGGGAGAGAATCCCTACGGGAGAGAATCCCTACGGGAGAGAATCCCTACGGGAGAGAATCCCTACGGGAGAGAATCCCTACGGGAGAGAATCCCTACGGGAGAGAATCCCTACGGGAGAGAATCCCTACGGGAGAGAATCCCTACGGGAGAGAATCCCTACGGGAGAGAATCCTTACGGGAGAGAATCCCTACGGGAGAGAATCCCTACGGGAGAGAATCCCTACGGGAGAGAATCCCTACGGGAGAGAATCCCTACGGGAGAGAATCCCTACGGGAGAGAATCCCTACGGGAGAGAATCCCTACGGGAGAGAATCCCTACGGGAGAGAATCCCTACGGGAGAGAATCCCTACGGGAGAGAATCCCTACGGGAGAGAATCCCTACGGGAGAGAATCCCTACGGGAGAGAATCCCTACGGGAGAGAATCCCTACGGGAGAGAATCCCTACGGGAGAGAATCCCTACGGGAGAGAATCCCTACGGGAGAGAATCCCTACGGGAGAGAATCCCTACGGGAGAGAATCCCTACGGGAGAGAATCCCTACGGGAGAGAATCCCTACGGGAGAGAATCCCTACGGGAGAGAATCCCTACGGGAGAGAATCCCTACGGGAGAGAATCCCTACGGGAGAGAATCCCTACGGGAGAGAATCCCTACGGGAGAGAATCCCTACGGGAGAGAATCCCTACGGGAGAGAATCCCTACGGGAGAGAATCCCTACGGGAGAGAATCCCTACGGGAGAGAATCCCTACGGGAGAGAATCCCTACGGGAGAGAATCCCTACGGGAGAGAATCCCTACGGGAGAGAATCCCTACGGGAGAGAATCCCTACGGGAGAGAATCCCTACGGGAGAGAATCCCTACGGGAGAGAATCCCTACGGGAGAGAATCCCTACGGGAGAGAATCCCTACGGGAGAGAATCCCTACGGGAGAGAATCCCTACGGGAGAGAATCCCTACGGGAGAGAATCCCTACGGGAGAGAATCCCTACGGGAGAGAATCCCTACGATAGGCAGACAAACCTGTCCAGTGTTTTTCGTAAAGTCAGGCTTCTTCTCGTAGGTTGCGAGGGTTAAAATTTCCACATCCTGGTTCAAGCTGCAAAAGGAAAGATGGTTGCATTTTTGTCTCACGGAAGCAGCAGAACAGAAACACAAGTGAACAAGTAAAATTCACTTTTTCTTAGCTGATAACATTAATCGGAGCATGTGCAGTAGGTCTTCAACAACATAGTGATCCTCTTCAAGAAAGATCATCTGACCAGTGAAATTGGCCAATACGGGGCTGCGTTCAAACAACCGATGCATCTTGTACAACCAGTGATGCTTAGTCTGGGTGTACTTTGACTCTCGATAATGGCCGTAACTATCAGGCCATTCGGCATTGTTGCATTTAAGCTGGCGCGCCCTGTAAATTCCGGCGTCTCTAGGACAATCGCGCGGATCGTTGCCGGGGAAACAATCAAAGTAGATCTGCTTCGTGTAGGGATAGAAAATCTAAAAATAGAATGTTCATAAGACGCTTTCTAAGAAATACGGTAAGTACTTTTCAACAAAAACTATTGAATTATAAGTACACAGCTGTTGTGCGGCGCATCCAAAGGCTGTTCAGTCCATGGACTACGGAGACGCCACACCCACCCTCAACTAACCCAGCTAATTTTGTTACCTATTTAACAGCTGGGTGAACTGAAGCAACGCACAGTTAATTGTCATCGTTAACTGACACAGTTTGTTAAAAGCCGGGAAACGAACCCCTGACCTTCTAAATCGTGAGTCACGCGCTTTAACTTGTAGAGTCTCAAATTAACCCTTTTTAAGGATTAAGTAACGATTTGTTGATTTAACGCTACTGTCATCATTACACGTTAAATAAAAAAAACAATAATAAAACGTATTTAGACAGATAACTCTGAAACAAACCTGCAAAACTTTGGCGTATCGAATCGATCGAACTAACGAATTGATTGCCGAACTATAAACATCGTGCGAAAACACCAATAGACAGTCTTCGATGTCTTTAACGCGTCTAAGCGAATCAATTAATAGATAGAGATAGTTAATTCGGTCGTGCACCTGTACAACGATAACTTCCGTGATTGGGCCTGGGTACAGTTGAGCATTTAGTACCTCGTGTTCAGCATTGATTGCCAACATTGCTTCTAACAGGGCTGTGCTATTAGTGCCGTCTAATGTGTACATCAAAGATAGCGACTCTATAAGTGACGAATAGTTTAATGGCGTTCGTGTCAGTAGAAGAGGCCTCTGTAGATCCTGCTGATCGGCATTTTTTAGAGGGATAAATGAAAAGTGGCGATCAAATTTATATGCATGAGAATCTAGATTTAAATGATGGCGCGATTGGGAGACATTCTTATTTTAGATGAGAAAGAGACTGGTGAGAATGAGAGAGATAGAGACTGATGAGAATGAAATTAGAGAGACTGATGAGAATGAAATTAGAGATACTGATGAGAATGAGATAAGAGAGACTGATGAGAATGAAATTAGAGATACTGATGAGAATGAAATTAGAGAGACTGATGAGAATGAAATTAGAGATACTGATGAGAATGAAATTAGAGAGACTGATGAGAATGAGATAAGAGAGACTGATGAGAATGAGATAAGAGAGACTGATGAGAATGAAATTAGAGAGACTGATGAGAATGAAATTAGAGAGACTGATGAGAATGAGATAAGAGAGACTGATGAGAATGAAATTAGAGATACTGATGAGAATGAAATTAGAGAGACTGATGAGAATGAGATAAGAGAGACTGATGAGAATGAGATAAGAGAGACTGATGAGAATGAAATTAGAGAGACTGATGAGAATGAGATAAGAGAGACTGATGAGAATGAGATAAGAGAGACAGATGAGAATGAGATAAGAGAGACTGATGAGAATGAAATTAGAGAGACTGATGAGAATGAAATTAGTGAGACTGATGAGAATGAGAGAGATAGAGACTGATGAGAATGAGAGAGATAGAGACTGATGAGAATGAAATTAGAGAGACTGATGAGAATGAGATAAGAGAGACTGATGAGAATGAGATAAGAGAGACTGATGAGAATGAAATTAGAGAGACTGATGAGAATGAAATTAGTGAGACTGATGAGAATGAGAGAGATAGAGACTGATGAGAATGAGAGAGATAGAGACTGATGAGAATGAAATTAGAGAGACTGATGAGATTGAGAGAGATAGAGACTGATGAGAATGAAATTAGAGAGACTGATGAGAATGAGAGAGATAGAGACTGATGAGAATGAAATTAGAGAGACTGATGAGAATGAGAGAGATAGAGACTGATTAGAATGAAATTAGAGAGACTGATGAGAATGAAATTAGAGAGACTGATGAGAATTAGAGAGAGATAGAGACTGATGAAAATGAGAGAGATAGAGACTGATGAGAATGAAATTAGAGAGACTGATGAGAATGAGAGAGATAGAGACTGATGAGAATGAAATTAGAGAGACTGATGAGAATGAAATTAGAGAGACTGATGAGAATGAAATTAGAGAGACTGATGAGAATGAAATTAGAGAGACTGATGAGAATGAAATTAGAGAGACTGATGAGAATGAAATTAGAGAGACTGATGAGAATAAGATTAGAGAGACTGATGAGAATGAAATTAGAGAGACTGATGAGAATGAAATTAGAGAGACTGATGAGAATGAAATTAGAGAGACTGATGAGAATGAGAGAGATAGAGACTGATGAAAATGAGAGAGATAGAGACTGATGAGAATGAAATTAGAGAGACTGATGAGAATGAGAGAGATAGAGACTGATGAGAATGAAATTAGAGAGACTGATGAGAATGAAATTAGAGAGACTGATGAGAATGAAATTAGAGAGACTGATGAGAATGAAATTAGAGAGACTGATGAGAATGAAATTAGAGAGACTGATGAGAATGAAATTAGAGAGACAGATGAGAATGAAATTAGAGAGACTGATGAGAATGAAATTAGAGAGACTGATGAGAATGAAATTAGAGAGACTGATTAGAATGAAATTAGAGAGACTGATGAGAATGAAATTAGAGAGACTGATGAGAATGAAATTAGAGAGACTGATGAGAATGAAATTAGAGAGACTGATGAGAATGAGATTAGAGAGACTGATAAGAATGAAATTAGAGAGACTGATTAGAATGAAATTAGAGAGACAGATGAGAATGAAATTAGAGAGACTGATTAGAATGAGTTATGAGAGACTGATGAGAATGAGGTTAGAGAAATACTGGTAAGAATGAGATAAGAGAGACAGCTGACGATTTAGATGAGGATGAGATGATGGAGAATATGACTCACATGAGACTTACCACAGACGAATCGAAATTGCACCCAGGACACATGAGTTGCGCAGGCTGCTGATGCTGTTGATGTAAATTTAAAGGACTTTGTGGCACTGGCCTCGCGAATCTTTGCAACAACTCCGGCGCAATCGCTTTTATAGAGGCCATATGTCGCCTACCGGCTAATGTGGTCTCTTCATCAACAGGAATTTCAGCCTTTGTTAACGAAAATTCATAATTTTGACGAGCAATATTCAGAAGAGACTTGGCAGGAAAGCCGCTTTTATCATTAAACATGTAGACAATGTGACACATCATGAAAGCGGCTGCAGCATACAATGAGCCGCGAATCATGCGTTGCAAACTTAGCCGCGGCATGCTGAGCTGAAGTGTAAATAAGCAGCAATTCTGGCAGAAGAGTGGGACATGGGTCAGTCTTCTTATCTATGAGGGTTGTTCCGAAAGTCCGCAATCAAACATGCATATTTTCTTTTTAGTCACTGCTTTGAACTAATACTTAATACCATAGACAAGTATCACTAATTGGTTCAAAGCAAGAGTAGTCTTGTTTGAGCAAAGCATTTCCTTCTTACAGTGTTTGTAGACGTACGAGTACTATGCTAATCAATCAAAAACCATAGCCAACAAGTGGATACAGCATTTTGAAGATGGCTGAGAGACAGTTGATGAACCTCCAGAGGATCTGGCCTGTCAACAGCTCAAACATCAAGCTCTGGATGTTGACCGCCAAGCCAGAGTTGTCAACCACTATTGGCATCTCATCATTGGCTGTTCACTTAATCCTGACAGTTGAACTCGGAATGTCACGTGTTCTTGTTTATGATAATAGATCCCAAAACTTCTGATTGACCAGCAGCAGTGAGAGTGGGTCCAGGTATGCCAGCAGCTCCTCCAGACATATAGCAATGTATCCCAACTTTTTGGACAGGTTTTTGACTAGGGATGAATCTTGGTTATAGTGAGCTAGAGTCCAAGATGCAGAGCTTCTTCTGGGACCATCTTCTGGGATATCTGCTCATCAAATGTCTTCCTTGTGGTGCTACAATTACTAGTGAGTACTACATTCAAGTCCTGCAGAAGTTGCCTGATGCCATCAAGGCCCAGTGGTATGCCAAGCTGAGCCATGGCATGCTGCTTCAGCACCACAATGCCAGATAACAATGGCTGCTAGTTTGGACCTGGGCTGCCAAACCGGTCTTACACAATGAACATCATACCTAGAGACTACTGGCTATTTGGAAAGACGAAAAAACCTTTGAGGTTGCCAGTACAGCTCTTCATAGACCATAGCATTGGCCATTTCGAGAGTAGGGAATTTCGAGAGTGCGTGAACTTCGTCGACGACTGGGATTTTAGACAGCGCTTTAGAATGTTGCCACCTACGTTCGAGCAGATGCTCGAATTCGCCCAACCTTGGAGTATGGTAGCGTTCGAAGTGGTCAATTGAGTGCCAGGGAGCAAGCGTTGATCTCGAATTGCATTTCTACGCCTGTAATGGCTGCTACCACGTACTTCGAGACGCGCACGGGCCTTCCGAGTCGTCTGTCACAAGCGTTGTGCGCCGCCTAAGGACTGCCATTAACTCTGAGCTTTTTCACCATACCGTTGCTTGGCCGGACATCAACAACGTTGTGCAGAAGTTCTTTAACATCGCAGGAATGCCTTCTGTCTGTGGACTCATCGATGGGACCGGCGTGGACATGGTTGTGCACTTTTAAAATCTTTTCAGTTTTGACTTCTAAGCTAGCGAGACTAGAGCCTTACATACTACCCGCTCCTTCTCTTTCTCCTTCTCCAACTCAGCTTCTTCTTCTGCTGCAAAGTGAATGTCTATGGCACGAATTCAATGCTAGGGGGAATAGCAGTACTGATATTTACCAGTAGATATTTACCATTTGCTTCATGAAACCAGTTTTTAGCAGACTGCTGAATATCCACAGTTATTTTAGCTGCTGCTAACTGCTAATCTACCAGTTGCTTTTGAAATCGGTCCCGGGTGTCATAAGTAATGTCACTATGGTTGTTGTACAGAAAACCAAAGCCATTAGCATCCAAATACATTATATTCTGAAAGTACATTTATTGAGAAGTTGCCACCACACTGGAGTAGCAATTTTATTTCTTTTTATGCTATCACTGAATTTTATTCTGACCAAAACTGTCGCAAGAATTTATTAATCAGATTTAGCAAGCGCAACGCTTAATTAAATTAAATCTTTTTTTGCAACGAGCAAAACTCAACATGAATCACGACAAGACGCACATCCAGTTCTACGCTTTTTTTGCCTTAAGATTGGAAAATCTGCGGCAGAAGTAGAGGAGGATCTCCGGACCACACTGCCAGACAACTGCCCAACTCGCAGGACAATTTACAGGTTGTTTCAGAACTTTACTGATCCTGGGTTCGAATTGGGAGATGCCACCAGATCTGGCCGACCATGTTCAACGCCAAACAAACGAGTCTCCATCTGTACAACTCCCCTAAATACCAAGGTCGATGGCCAGTACTTCATCGACTTTGTCTGACACACTGGGAACCTCTGGTGCACACTCTGGTCAAACCCGATTCACCTGAACGAAGTGCTGTGGCAGATGGACATCTCATGGCCGCACACCTGTCAGGCTGTTTCGGATTTTCTGGCTGGACGGCGAGTGAATCTGCTCTGGCAGAGTCCCTACAGCCCAGACTTAAACTTGTGCAACAGGTTTCTCTTCAAATGGTTGAAGGCAGACTTTTCCCAGAAAAGTTTTGCAAACCATGATGAGGTCAAAGAAGCCCTGTTGCACTGGTTCTGACAGCTGGAGGAAAAACACCTGCAGGCTGAGGTGGAAAAGCTGTACGAGCATTGCCAGTGGGTGATTGATATTTGTAGTAGGCCTCTAAAACAAAAAGTTGTGCAAGTTAAAATAACGCGAGAAAAATAATTTGTTTAAAGTGAAACAAGTAAATAACAAAATTTTCTGATTTGTTTTAATTGTTGAACAGTAAAAAATATTTTCTCAAATGTTTGTTAAAATAGGCACGAAACAAAATATATATTTTGTAATAAATTTCTGTTAAACAATTGCAAATAAAACATTATATAAGCAGGAATTTTGGAGAGAGGAATTCATAGTGTGCCTTTGGGGCAAACTTACTGACAAACAAGCAAAGATACAAAATCTTTGAAAATTTAATTTTGAAACTATACCTGTAGCAGAATATTCAGAGAAAGGAAAAATTAGCATGAACAAGAGTGTTCAGAATACTTATAGGACATAGAAAGTAATACCTGCATTACGGAGTTTATCCATAGGTGGTTCAAAGGCCTATTGCTGTGACCCTCAAATCCATAGGTACGCCTGACAGATTAAGTGTATAAAAGGTGCTAAAAGACCTCTCAGGCCACATATACACATACAAGAGAGAGAGAGAGAAACACTACCATGGAGAATAAAAGTGCAAATAAGGAATATCTTTGAAACATTCCTTTGATAGCAGTTCTTTCTGCTTGGTGGCAGCACTACTAGTAATAAATAGTAACTTTTGGTAACTAAAGGGTAGTAGTGAGAGTGTAACATTACAGTGGAGAATATTGAAAAGAGAGCCCTAGAGCATATTGGAGGACACAATGTTGTTGATTGATACAGTTTTTTTATCTATGATTGTTAGTTGGTCTGTTTTACCCTCAGTGACAGTATTTATGGTACAACAAAAGTATTAGACAAGTTATATTTTGGACTTTCTCAACAACCCACATAGTAATATAGTGCTAAGCTAACCTAGTAATCCAAAAAGTTAAATTTCTTAGAAAAGTAGGAAAAAATTGTTTTATATTTAGCTCACTGATTATATACCTTTCAAATTTGTCAAATTCATCAGCTGTGTAGAATTTTTCTACATTTTAATCAGAATGTAAGATTTTAATAAAGCATGGTGCAATGTAACAACTAAGCATGGCCTATTGTAGTGCTTTATAGTGGTGGGGTGGGCCAAGGCAATGCTATTTTGGGCTAGCCTAACTTACAATATTATACAGTTCCTGGCATGTCTATGAACTTAGTGCAACAATTTCAATAGGGGTCAAGACATTGCATTTATTTTACTCTTAATAGACTAATAAATAATTGAGATGTATATTTAACTTGTCTAAGGTACAAGGCAAGCTATAGACTTTACAAAATCAAAGCCTATATATTAAATAACAAATTAGCTTGGCCAAAATTAACATATTATAGGCCTACTGATAAAAAAAATAGTAAATTAAAAAGACTGAATTAAAATTTATAATACTAGGCCCTCGCCTGGGCCTGGCCTAACTTAACTAATCATAATTAACTAGATACAGTGCATGTAGGTACAGGCCAGGCCACAGTCAGCTAAGCCTCAGCGATGCAAAAATTCCTTGAGAAATAAGACATTGATTTCTACTAGCTAACCACGCTAGTCAGTCAGGTAGCGTAGCCTAGCTAGTTATTTAATCAGAAGTAATAAATTAGGCCAAAGTCTGTTTTTTAATTACAACATTTTTTATTCTAGCCTTTGACTAGTCTACATTCACACTTAAAAGTTTATGGTGTATAGTTATATTAATCCATTTTGACACAACGATTCATGTTAATTTCATAAGTAAAGTGTACAGGCCACTACAGTGTCTACAGTGCTGTACTTTAATAATGTAGAATTAGAAATAAAGCTTTCGTAAGACAAGTTTCATATTATTTCCTGGGCAGTGTAACTTTTAGTTCTTACGTTTAAAGTTATGAATACAAAAGTTGATAGTACGCGCGCCACATTTTAATGCGTCTAGAAACGAAACAATCCGGGTGAGAACTTTGTGGTGTGCCGTGGGGAAAATAGGATTTTTTAAACGGCTTCAATAAAGCTTACAAAACTGTGTTTAAAAGTACTTAAAATTATAGACTAACTAACAACATATATATTTAGTTCATAAGTAAGACTTTAATAAAGCAGTGTTGTAACAGTAGTAACATTGTAAAGTACAAGACAAAAATATTTGTTTGTCCTAGTAAACGTGTTTTTAATATGGCTATATTTTAAACAGTTAAATTTTCTAAGAAGTTTGAATACAATTACCATAAAATTAATATATATTTAATTTCTTGATTATTTTTCTATTTTAACTATGGCCTATGGTCTTCTTTTTAGCTCTCGTTGCTAGCTGGTATGGGACTCAGTAGCATACCTATTTAACTGCTGTATTTGTAACAGAAGCATATTTATTGTAGTTTTTCGTTTTTATATTTACCCTTGGCAGAATGGCAGTGTCAAAGTGTCATATATGAAAAAACATGATTACAAGACTGTTTGATATAATATTAATCTTTAGTAGCTATTCTATTGCTGAATTAACTAGCTAGATATTTTTAAGACAAAGTCCAGTCCATATTGTTTTTCATTTTAGTCTGATTATTAAAAAGTAAACAGTTGTTACTGTTTTTGCACATTTTCTAACCTTAGAAACATTTACTGCTGATTAATTCATAAGGCTAATTTATCAATTTTGCATTTCAGCTTTCCTAAATCCTACCCATATGACTTATGGAGCAATTCACTTGGTCGGAAATCTGGCATCTATGTTTTCTATCTTGTCCTATCTGCCGGGACTGTAAGTTGCTAATAAAAATTGTGTTGAGTTGTCAGGTTGTTTATAATAATATATTTTAAGCTACCTTACCTATGCACCTCAGTTTGAATTTTTTGCTCCTATATTTCAGTAAGATAATGGCATCAATTATTACTAAAAAGTCATCTGAATCCTATTCATTCTTCCCATATGTTGCAATGCTAGCTAGGTAAGTTTTTCTGCTGTTATGAAAAGCAAAATATATACCTAGTATAAAAGAAAAACTCATTTATGAATATATATTATACATATTATAAGTTTAGATAAATTGCAAAACTAATTTGAAACTGCAGCTCATCTGTGTGGCTCAAATATGGCCTAGTTCGAGAAGACTTTCCATTAACCTCAGTGAGCTGCTTTGGTCTTGTAGTTCAAGCAGTCGTTGTGTTGGTGTTTTATCTGTATGCTAGGCACAAGGTGAGTCTAAATGGCTGTTTATGTGACAACAAACAGTGAGAAATTATTGAACATGAATGAAAATGTACTGGAGTATATCTGAGCAAAAAATCTTTCACTTTTCAGATCGCCATCCACTTTCAGTTAATGCTCTGCATGCTGATGGTGTTTCCAATCTTGTCTTATGTTAGATTTTCGCCTAATCTAGATTTGGCCATTGAGCATTTGGGTATATATTGCACAGCGGTATCAATTATATCCTATGGGTCTCCGTTATCCGCTGTGGTAAGTTCAGTTTAAATCAGTCTAGCATTGCTTAATCATCGTAGTATGGAATGGCCAGTGAATGAATCGTAGCAGGAATCGCAGCTAGAATCTAAAACAGGAATATTAGCTGGAAATAAAAAATATCTACAGCTAGAATTTAACCACTAAGTAGTAATCGCAGCTAGAATTGAAACAGGAATCGCAGCTAGAACTGAAACAGGAATCGCAGCTAGAACTGAAACAGGAATCGCAGCTATAGAATTGAAACAGGAATCGCAGCTATAGGATTGAAACAGGAGTCGCAGCTAGAATCGAAACAGGAATCACAGCTAAAGGATCGAAACAGGATTCGCAGCTAGAATCGAAACAGGAATCGCAGCTAGAACTGAAACAGGAATCGCAGCTAGAACTGAAACAGGAATCGCAGCTATAGGATTGAAACAGGAATCGCAGCTATAGGATTGAAACAGGATTCGCAGCTAGAATCGAAACAGGAATCGCAGCTATAGGATCGCAGCAGGAATCGCAGCTATAGGATCGAAACAGGAATCGCAGCTATAGGATATAATCAGGAATCGAAGCTATAGGATCGCAGCAGGAATCGCAGCTATAGGATCGAAACAGGAATCGCAGCTATAGGATATAATCAGGAATCGAAGCTATAGGATCGCAGCAGGAATCGCAGCTATAGGATCGAAACAGGAATCGCAGCTATAGGATATAATCAGGAATCGAAGTTATAGGATCGCAGCAGGAATCGCAGCTATAGGATCGAAACAGGAATCGCAGCAGGAATCGCAGCTCGAATCAAAACAGGAATCGCAGCTATAGGATCGAAACAGGAATCACAGCTAGAATTGAAACAGGAATCGCAGCTAGAATCGAAACAGGAATCGCAGCTATAGGATAGAATCAGGAATCGAAGAGTATAGGATCGCAGCAGGAATCGCAGCTATAGGATCGAAACAGGAATCGCAGCAGGAATCGCAGCTCGAATCAAAACAGGAATCGCAGCTATAGGATAGAATCAGGAATCGAAGCTATAGGATCGCAGCAGGAATCGCAGCTATAGGATCGAAACAGGAATCGCAGCTATAGGATCGAAACAGGAATCGCAGCTATAGGGTCGAAACAGGAATCGCAGCTATAGGGTCGAAACAGGAATCGCAGCTAGAATTGAAACAGGAATCGCAGCTAGAATCGAAACAGGAATCGCAGCTATAGGATAGAATCAGGAATCGAAGCTATAGGATCGCAGCAGCAATCGCAGCTATAGGGTCGAAACAGGAATCGCAGCAGGAATCGCAGCTATAGGGTCGAAACAGGAATCGCAGCTATAGGGTCGAAACAGGAATCGCAGCTAGAATTGAAACAGGAATCGCAGCTATATGATAGAATCAGGAATCGAAGCTATAGGATCGCAGCAGGAATCGCAGCTATAGGATCGAAACAGGAATGCAGCTAGAATTGAAACAGGAATCGCAGCTAGAATTGAAACAGGAATCGCAGCTAGAATTGAAACAGGAATCGCAGCTATAGGATCGAAACAGGAATCGCAGCAAGAATCGCTGCAATGTCTACTTATCTTATTTTCAGTCGGAGGTAATCCGTACCAAATCATCGGACAGCATGTCACTGGGTCTTATACTGTTGAACTTTATCACTGCCTGTCTCTGGCTGGCTTACGGCAGTTTAGTTCACGACAGCAATCTGACGGTGCCAAATTTTGTTGGCGCCTGTTTGAGCTGCTTCCAGCTGGGATTAATCTGCATTTTCCCTGCTACTGGCGCCGCTTCATTGTCGGCAGGTTCTGGTGCATCGTTGAAGACAGACTCGCCTAGTCAATCAGAGGCAAAGAAGAAACGTTTATTAGGATCTTTAGCACACGTCTAAAATAGCACTGATTGCATCACCGAACTTTCAATCTTGAATTATGCCCATAATATTTTTGTATTTTTTTTGTTTTTAAATCATTTTTTCCTGTTCGCATCTTTGTTCCAAGGCTTGTCAATAGTTATTTAATTCCTAAGTATTTCTCATACTTTTTTCAACCAGCTTCCTAAGTCTAAAGAATTGGTGTAGTAAATTTAGTGTCATGATAAACTTATTATGAGAAGTTAATATGTAAAAAAATAATAATTGAAGGAGGGTAAATGGCCCATCATTGAGTGACACTGGACCCGCAGCCAGCAAGTCGGCAGTTCTGCCCATTTCGCTGACTCCTGAGCATACACGCGCACAGATACTGCACGCTCACACTGGTGTGTACACTCTGACTGTACTTTGGAAGGTTGGCCCTCAAAGGCGTAAATTGCACGACAAGCCCCCAAGCCTTCTCTCCGCGACTGCGCCCCAAATGAATGTGGCCTCGCCGCGGAATCGAGCTTCGGAACCTTCGGCGCGAGAGGCAAACGCATTAGCCACTCTGCCACTGATGATGAGCTTAGTTATCTGTACTTATCGTCAGGATTAATATCAGGATTAATAAGAAGATCATTTGAATTAGAGGGGCGAGTAGAAATAACCGGCGCATAAAGCAAAAGACTATACACGGCTGTTTAGTCCGTGGACTGGGAGGACGCAATTCGCGCCCTCAATTTACTAATTTAACAGCTGGGTGAACTGAAGCAATGCATACTCGTAGTTAGAGGTGTCTTTGCTATTGGACAGAATTAGTTCCTGTGGGGTCGGGATTCGAACCCATGACCACTATTTAGTAAAAAACTATTTGTGAAAAAAACTATTGAACAGTTTGTCATTTTAAGATCAACGACAGTAAGTAAAAGAACTAAATTTATTTTGATTCTACGATTTTTTGTTTCATTTGATGTAATAAATTTTTGTTTAAATCTGTACATTCTTCCGCCGTAGTGTTCTTTGTTGTTGTAAGTAGCTGTTTACAACGCTATCAGCGGTCTTTCAAATCAAATTATCTCTCCCTCTGTGTGTGAATAACAAGTGTATGTCGTTTGTGGTGACATTTGTATTTAAATTATTCTTAACCAGAAAAATCATTTCTAAATCTGTATTCCTCATATGTAACACATAGTAAATAATCGAATGTTAACACTCATTGATTTATTGACAGATTATTAATGGGGTCGAAATTTTCGTTTTAACACTATCTTTTTAAGTTGGTTGTTGAGTCTGTCTATTTTTTATCGGTTTTTATTTTTGTTGGTTGCGGTTATTGTGGCTGAGTTCGTCGTCAGTGTCAATGCCTTTATACCTAATTTATAAATAAATTGCATAAAAAGAATGTGATGGCAATCTGTATTTAGTAGATGTTTTCTTCTGTTTTTACTTTTTCTTATTATAAAACGTTCTAATTTCTAAAAACGTTTTTTCTACTTTAAGTAGACAGGTTCGCATATTAACCCTTCTATTTTCCTTCCAGAGTCCTCGCCTAGATTTTCGTTTAGAAGAAGCAAATCTTTTGGAAATTTTCAGCAATGCCAACGGCCAATCCATCATGTCGTCTTGCGGATCACAGACGTTGTCTTGTTCTACTGCAGTTATCTTCTATTGAGAGTAGTATCGCTGAAAATGAGCACCGATTCAAAAATATTTGCAAAATCATCGAAAGAAGACGACGCGATCCGGCTACCGGTGCTTGTCTATGGCCGAAAGTGCTCACTGAATTCAGTCACGAGAATGAAGAGTGGTCCCGTTTCCAGGGTCACCGAAAGCTTAGAGCGGTTTTGTTGACTTTGTCAACTAGTGTACCGAATGGAGACTTATTAACTATCAAACTACCTGATGATTTTCAATCTGATAACTTTGAGGCTCTGTTAGACGATTTAATGAACAAGCTGGTATCTAATTTGGCTGCTCGTTTGAATTCGGAATTATCGTCACTTGAAGCGGCTAATTCTGTGTCAAATTCGCCATCAACCTCGGCAGCGTCAACTCCGTCAACTCCGCCTACAGACAATGCATCGTTGAATTCCTCCATGCCGTCGTCAATTTCATTATCTCTAACTGGCGTCAGTGGCGGTGTTAATCTGCCATGGGCTCCCATTGAAGCAACGGAAATTGCCGGCTGGTCCGATGGGAAACGAACTAAAAGAGCTATTGCCAGGCGAGAGAAGCAGAAGGCAGATCTGCGCCTGTTGTTAGGCGATCTGAAAGCAGCAAAGTGAGTAGCCAGTGCATGGTAAATAAAGGACGTCGGAGCTAGTTCCTTGTTATTTTTTAACTTCGCTGATTTAAAAATTAACCACGTGATTGTTCTCGTACTGTTGTTCAAAACGGTGTGATTGTTCTGTGGTTTAAGCCTTCTCATTGTACTGTTCTTCAAGCCTTATCATTGTTCTGTGCTTCAAACCGTATCACTGTTCTGTGCTTCAAACTGTATCACTGTTCTGTGCTTCAAACCGTATCACTGTTCTGTGCTTCAAACTGTATCACTGTTCTGTGCTTCAAACCGTATCATTGTTCTGTGCTTCAAACTGTATCACTGTTCTGTGCTTCAAACCGTATCACTGTTCTGTGCTTCAAACTGTATCACTGTTCTGTGCTTCAAACCGTATCATTGTTCTGCGCTTCAAACTGTATCATTGTTCTTTCGCTCAACCATATCATTTTACTGTTGTTTAAAATTCAATTTCGAGTACAGAATCGATGTAAAATGTTCGACCCTACCAACCGCTAGATCGGGCTTCAAGGCTGCGTCAGAATCTCTACGCGCCCTCAACGACTTTCTGTGGTACGCCGCTGCCCTGGAAGGCCTGAGCGCCGTAGCGGTGGCAGACAGCAGTCACCTAGAGGCAGACGATGTCGCATCGAATTTTAGTGACAGCTCGACAGTGCTTGAAGCTCCAGAAGCAATAGCCAGTCGTTGTAGAGAAGCGTCCAATGAGTACCTGAAATACTCTGGCGCCACATGGTTGGCAGCCGAGGCTAGCATTAAATCGGTCAGGGCAATGAGAGGCAGTCGACTGCATCGGCAAAGATCAAGATGGTCCGCTGTTGAAGCGATTCAATTTCTAGAATTGCCAGCCACTGAAAAATTATTAACTAGCTGCATTCGCGACACCTGGTGCCTGGGCGACCTAATGGCTGAATTAGGATTAACTCGGCGTGCCGCGTTGCATCGTTGGCTTGCGGCTCGACGTCTTATCGGCGACGATCAGATCACTGATGACGGCGAAGTCGATGATGAAGCTGGAGGTTTCGGCGATGTGGACTCGGCGGTAGTTCTATTGTCGCGCTGCCTAGACGATTTCAACGCTGGTCTAACCTCGCCCAGGCTTCGAGTTTTAGTGTCCATTCGTCTGGTTAGTCTGCTTCGAAGGAAGCGATGGAGAAGAAACAATTCGGCTAGGCCCAGTGACGAAGCTTGGCGACGTGCCCTGGCGACCTTGGGCAATCTCGGGCCATGGCTAACAGTGGACGAGTGCCGCAGTCTTTTCGATTGCTTAGCCGACGTTGCCAATTCGCTGAAGGAACCAATTGAGGCGCCGTCGAAGCTACCCGAATGGTTGTCTGCGAAACCGGAGCCGATGACCGATTCGCCCATACGAATGACAGCTAGACTGACTGATCAGAATTCTACCTCCGCTGGAGAATCCGGTATTGTCGGTACAAACAACAAACCATTGTTCATCTACACGCCTCTGACACTCGATACCAACGTTGGCAGTTCCGGCAAGACCGCCTCGGTCTATTGGTCCATTGAGGAAGCTAATAGGCTTCAATTGACTGTTCGACACAATCTTCCTGTTGGACTGCAGCTGTGGAAGCCAAGCCTGCTAGTACGTCATGTGCAGCAAACGGCAACAACCTCTTTGTGGCCAGCTAAATTTGATACGAAAGACAATGCCGAGAGTCTAGCACTGCCGCCAAATGTGTCTAGCATGGATGTGAATTTGTTGGTCAGTCCGGAAATGATTGGTCGATTTGAACTGGTTGGCATCGATTATCGACTTGACTCTGGCTTGCCTTTGCGATGCCGTTTTCCAACTGATTGTGCGGCTAAATTTGTTCCTTATATCAGAGTAGCCCCCGCCATGCCGAAGCTCCGCCTCGAATGGCTGGATAATCCCAATGGCGTCAAAGGTGACACTGTCCGGCTGATTATCGATCCGTCCATACTGTCTGGCCGACCAGTTGATCAGAGTCAAAGCGCAACAATCGGTAATTCTTCTGCTTCAATGCAGCTCAGACTGACTAACGCCAGCAATTTGTCAATTAGTCGGACTAGTCTCGATTTAATGCCACTGGGCTTGGCTAGCTGGTCGGAGACTAATTTGGCTAGGCAGCTACCCATCGCTCCTGGCGGTGTGGCCGCGGTCACACTTTACGTCGGCATCGGCTCTGGTCGAGAGATGCCAGATTTTGGTCGGCATAGATTAAGAGTTCGAGTGCGCTACTGCGCAGTCAATGAATCAGCTGAAGATGATGACAATGAGAACAAATCCGCTACATCGCTAGGCAGGGAGGCTGTTCTCTACGGTCACGTTATTGTTGCGAGAGCCAACGTCGCACCGACTGCCGGCAATCACATTGACGAAGATTCAATCGCGTCTGCCGAAGACGATTCTGGTACTCATGGACCAGGCGTTGACGATGAAGAGGCCGCGGATGCTGTGGCAACCGGTGATTGGTTGGCGAGCCAGTTGAACTGGGCTTGCAGCTGCGATGGAGTCGGCACCAATGGTAGCAGCGGTAGCGATCATCGAGGCCTATCTCTGGTCACTGGACAGGTGAGAAAATATTTGGTGGATCTGTCTGAGAGTTTGAACCCAACTAATCCTACATGATCCAGCTAATCCTACTTGACCCAGCTAATCCTATTCCTACATGACCTATCTTATCGTACTTGACCCAGCCTGACCTATCTTATCGTACTTGACCCAGCCTGACCTATCTTATCCAACTTGACCCAGTCTGACCTATCTTATCCTACTTGACCCAGCCTGACCTATCTTGTGAAACTTGACCCAGCCTGACCTATCTTATCCTACTTGACCTAGCCTGACCTATCTTGTCAAACTTGACCCAGTCTGACCTATCTTATCCTACTTGACCCAGCCTGACCTATCTTGTCAAACTTGACCCAGCCTGACCTATCTTATCCTACTTGACCCAGCCTGACCTATCTTATCCTATTTGACCGAGCCTGACCTATCTTATCGAACTTGACCCAGCCTGACATCTTATCGAACTTGACCCAGCCTGACCTATCTTATCCTACTTGACCCAGCCTGACCTATCTTATCGTACTTGACCCAGCCTGACCTATCTTATCGTACTCAATCCACTCCTAGGTTCGGGCCGTCAGCGTTGAAGTCCGTTATCGAGGGGACCGCATCCTCCGCGGTCCGGTGCTGCTGGTGTGGCCAGAACAAGCCGGACTTCTCGTCACCGGCCAGACGGCCACTCAGCTACCCGAATTGTCGCGTCAGCATCGCGTAGCTCGACTATCGTCTGGCGTATTGTTGCTAGGCAACGCCAGCGGACGCCAGCTAGTTGCTACGCTATTTTTTCCTAGCACGAATGTAAAAGTTACCAAGGCTTGGCCTATTCTAGCTGATTAAGAGAAATGTTTTTGAAAGATTACTAATTCTAAGAAAAGTTGTAAATAAACCCAAATTAAGTGTCAGTCAGTATAATTATTTTTGTATTTATTTAAATACTACTCATTCCACTTTTAGATAGTAAAAAAAAAGATTTTAAAAAGTAAGTTATAAATTTAATAAAATCACTTTTTTAACGAAACGCCTCGTTTGATTTTCCAACTTTTCCGTGAGTTACTGCTGAAATAATGATGAATAAGTAGGATTCTTATTAACGCTATTCAATTATAGCTAGTCCTTTTGAATTTATCGGATTCCATGTTTATTTTTACTAATCTCATTGTTAAACTCTTTGTGATCCTATAGAATTACTTTTATCCTGTATTATTGGCTGTTGCTAATACTCAATTAGCTTATTTTGAATATTTACGAACTGTGATTTGCTGTTTCCTTGAGGTGCTCACAATTTTTTTCTGCACTGATTGCTTAATCAGAAATCAAAAATATAAAGTCATGTTTTGTGGTCAGTATTCTGTGCATTCTTCAATTTAATGCGCTATTAATAGAATACTAAATTATATTTTTTAGTTTTTAGTGTCTCTTATTATTACTGTTCCATTCAGGGTTTCAGCAAGAGTGATCTTGAAATACATAAAAATAATGAATGTACAATCTACGTTTTCGCACAAAAGGCTCGACAGAAATTCATCAATGAAGATATAATAATGAGGAGATTTGTATCTAACTATCAGAAAAGTGAAAATTTCCTACTTTCGTAGTGAAAGAAACTTTTTCTAAGAAACGCATTTCCCGTCATAGTCTACTCATAGTGCTACGTTAGAACAGCTTTGTCAAGTGTTCAAATTTAATCAACTCAGTCTTGGCTGTCTGCGGTGTCTTTGAGGTCAGTTCCACTCTTCGGTTCCTTAAATTCGATGTCTTTATTATCTTTCTTGTTTCGATTCCGACTTCAGTTTTTGGTACCTCCAGTCCATGGACTGAGCAGCCATACGCAGCCTATCAGATGCGCCGCGCAATAGCAGCGACTGTCCTGTCGGCCGTATATTTGGCCCAATCAATTATATGTATTCTTATTATTCACCTGCAGAAACCGACAGTAAATAATGACAAGCTGTAGTTTAATTAGGAGGCAATTCCTTCAGAAAATGTTATTTTTACTAAACCTGCCCACAGAAACAATGCTAACAATTTTATTTGTTTACATTTTTTGTAAATAAAAAAAGTATTCGCAAAAATATGAATTAATTCCATCGGTACTACTTATGGATAATAGATTAGTAGTATAGAGTCTGAAGAACACTGACGAACAATCAGTTTATGTGGCTTATTCTTACTTATTACTAATATTAATTTACATTAATTTTTATAATAATAATTTATACGACCTAAATGCTACAGAATCGCGCAAGAGTCACAATGTCACACACAACAGGAAGAAAGTAAATAAATTATAAAATTATTGAAATAATCACATCGTAAAACAAAAACTAATTATTGTAGTTCTATTTATACAGAAAATAGGCTATCGATAAACATAATTTATACACCAATTTATCATTGTTTAGGGATATTGGATTCTGCACTTAACATCCGATCGATAATGAAAACAAGTAAAAGTGCAAAGAGAAGACAATATGAAGGTGAGAGTGGAGATAAGAAGGGTGAGATTAGAGACGTAGATGGGTGAGATATAGTAGTTTGGACATAAGTAGAGAGAATTGTCAATTAATGAAAAAATTGTTCAGAGAAAACACACCAGAACGCATAGAAATGCTTCAACAAGGCAGACATTACGAGAAGCAATTATTTAAGCTAAAAGCATAAATAGCATAAAAGCATAAAAGCATATATGCTTAATACAGAATCCCTACATATAGTACAATTTGAAAAAATACTAATAAATTTGCACTTAATAAAGCCTATATGTACAACATACAGTAAGAAAAGGATAAGAATATAAATAAACAAGGCGAATATACACAGAACAGCCCTTGAGCCGAAGAGAGACAACAGTTAATCGTGTCGTTAGAAAAGATTAATTCCACATGCTAACAGACAATTTAAAACAAAAAGCAAAGAAACACTTAAATACAAGAACAACAATAATGGTAGCATTGCAGTCACAACATTGTCGATTAATTGATAGCATGACAAAAAACAATACAAATGCTAATTTATATATTGTGCAATTGTGCAGTTACAAGATTGACTTAAAAATGCTACAATGAGCGAATATACTACTATCGATTAGCTAGTAGCACAGAAAATAATTTTTCAGTAGTAATGGTCAACATGAACCTTTTGAGAGATTACTGAACTATCCAATTATAGAAATTCTAGCTTCGATTCTTAGGGAAATTCTAGCTTCGATTCTTAGGGAAATACTAGCTTCGATTCTTAGGGAAATTCTAGCTTCGATTCTTAGGGAAATACTAGCTTCGATTCTTAGGGAAATTCTAGCTTCGATTCTTAGGGAAATTCTAGCTTCGATTCTTAGGGAAATTCTAGCTTTGATTCTTAGGGAGATTCTTGATTCGATTCTTAGGGAAATACTAGCTTCGATTCTTAGGGAAATTCTAGCTTCGATTCTTAGGGAAATACTAGCTTCGATTCTTAGGGAAATTCTAGCTTCGATTCTTAGGGAAATTCTAGCTTCAATTCTTAGGGAAATTCTAGCTTTGATTCTTAGGGAGATTCTAGCTTCGATTCTTAGGGGAATTCTAGCTTTGATTCTTAGGGAGATTCTAGCTTCGATTCTTAGGAAAATTCTGGCTTTGATTCTAAGGGAGATTCTAGCTTCGATTCTCAGGGGAATTCTAGCTTCGATTCTTAGGGAGATTCTAGCTTCGATACTTAGGAAAATTCTGGCTTTGATTCTAAGGGAGATTCTAGCTTCGATTCTTATGGAAATTCTAGCTTCGATTCTTAGGGATATTCTTGCTTCGATTCTTAGGAAGATTCTAGCTTCGATACTTAGGAAAATTCTGGATTTGATTCTAAGGGAGATTCTAGCTTCGATTCTTAGGGGAATTCTACATGTAGCTTCGATTCTTAGGGAGATTCTTGCTTCGATTCTTAGGAAGATTCTTGCTTCGATTCTTAGGGAAACTCTAGCTGCGATTCTTGGGGGAGATTCTAGCTTCGATTCTTGGGGAGATTCTAGCTTCGATTTTAAGGGAGATTCTAGCTTCGATTTTAAGGGAGATTCTAGCTTCGATTTTAAGTGAGATTATAGCTTTGATTCTTGGGGAGATCCTAGCTTCGATTCTTGGGGAGATTCTAGCTTCGATTCTTAGGGAGATTGTAGCTCGGATTCTTAGGGAAACTTTAGCTGCGATTCTTAGGGAAACTCTAGCTGCGATTCTTGAGGGAGATTCTTGCTTCGATTTTAAGCGAGATTCTAGCTTCGATTCTTGGGGAGATTCTAGCTTCGATTCTTAGGGAAATTCTAGCTGCGATTATTGATCAGATTCCAGCTTCGATTCTCATGGATTTTAGCAAGGATTCTCGCTGATTTGAACTTGGTGAAACAAGTCACTTATTGGACTGTCTGCTAATAAAAAAATCAACCAATCAGCACTTAAGCCACGGATGAGCAGCCAAGGTAGCCGGATCTCTATCTCCGTAGTCGTACAGCAATTCCTCTCCGGGAGAAATGTCCCTCTTAGCAAACAGGCACAGGTGAGTCTGATCGCCAATGTTAACCACCTTGGTGTAGCAGTTTGGCGCCAATCGGCTGTGATTCAACAGTCGGCCATAGTAGGGACTCTCAGCTGTGGCGTCAACGCATAGTTTGGAACCCCTAGCAATAAAATAGTACATGTAGCAGCCGACGCTCGGGTCGGCATTGTAGGCCTGTTCACGCAGTTTAGCCGCTTTGAAATCAATCAAATCGCCTTTGTATTCGACAACAAATTCGTCGCGTTTAAAAGCGCGGGTGGATACAACGCCGCGACCTTTCTGCGGAAACTGCACTACCTTGAGGCCGTCCTGACAGACCCGATTGATTCTATCAACGGTGTCAGCCTCCGTGGTCAAGGCGGCGGCTTTGAACAGGCGTCGCTCGCTGCGCCTAGTCGCCAGCGAGAAGAAGTTTTCAAGGCTGACTGATTTCGACATTTTGACGGCTTTAGACGAAGATGCTGAAGAAGACGATGAAGCCGATGAACTGGCGGTAGCGATGGCTGCAGAAAGTGGAGTTGCTTCAGAGGCAACGCTGTTACCAGCAGCAGCAGCAGCAGCAGCAGTCAAGCGATGCTGAATGTCACACGATTTGCTGCGTCGATTCAATGGCTTCTTGGCGACTAGTTGCTGCTGCTGCTGCTGCTTTTGCTGTTGCAAATTTATGGTTTTAAGATTATGTATAAAGACAGTGACCGATATAATGACTATAATGGCAATGACCAATCCTAAATAATGACTAGTGCTATAAAAGACAATGACCAATCCAGAAATACCAGTGTAATTTGGACAATAACCAATCCAGAATGATTGGTGTCATTTAGGATAATGACCAATCAAGAATGATCACTGTCATTTAGGATAATGACCGATCAAGAATGATCAGTGTCATTTAGGTCTATGACCAATCCAGAATGATCAGTGTCATTTAAGACAATGACCAATCCAGAATGATCAGTGTCATTTAAGACAATGACCAATCCAGAATGATCAGTGTCATTTAAGACAATGACCAATCCAGAATGATCAGTGTCATTTAAGACAATGACCAATCCAGAATGATCAGTGTCATTTAAGACAATGACCAATCCAGAATGATCAGTGTCATTTAAGACAATGACCAATCCAGAATGATCAGTGTCATTTAAGACAATGACCAATCCAGAATGATCAGTGTCATTTAGGACTATGACCAATCCAGAATGATAAGAACTTTTGACCTATCGGTCAGTTTTACGAAACACTGAGCTGCAACTACAAGCTCCCTTGATGACAGAAACAACAGCAAATAGCAATAACCTACCCTACGTTTCCCATTTGTGATCGCTCCATTGCTACTAGAAGCAGCAGCAATGCCGCAGTCGAATTTTTCGTCTTTAACGTCGGCCTCAAAATCTAATCTAGGCGATTTAACCGGCGAACACTGCTGGGTGAAGCCAATTAACATGGCTGTCTTGGAATCAGACGAAGCTGACTGCTCAGCCACCGGTGATAGCATCAGGTGCGTCTGTACGAGACGCCTAGCCCCACCACCTGGCTTAGTCTTGGCTTTAGCCGCAGGCTTCGACGATAATGATGATGATGATGCAATCTGGGCCTCAGCATCCTCTGCTGCCTTTGCGGACATTTGCAGCCTCGATTGCAATCTAATTTGCCTGTAGTTGCTGGAGAGCTAAGACTTGAGAATCGGTGATAACAACTGAAATTCAAGGTAGATAGCATCTGGGTTGCATTTGGCTTGGCCATTATCACCTCAATCTAGGTGTGTTATCATGCACTATCCAGGTGTGTTATCATGTTATCATCCACTATCCAGGTGCGTTATCATCCTCTATCTAGGTGTGTTATCATCCACTATCCAGGTGTGTTATCATCCACTATCCAGGTGTGTTATCATCCACTATCCAGGTGTGTTATCATCCACTATCCAGGTGTGTTATCATCCACTATCCAGGTGTGTTATCATCCACCATCCAGGTGTGTTATCATCCACTATCCAGGTGTGTTATCATCCACTATCCAGGTGTGTTATCATCCACTATCCAGGTGTGTTATCATCCACTATCCAGGTGTGTTATCATCCACTATCCAGGTGTGTTATCATCCACCATCCAGGTGTGTTATCATCCACTATCCAGGTGTGTTATCATCCACTATCCAGGTGTGTTATCATCCACTACCCAGGTGTGTTATCATCCACTACCCAGGTGTGTTATCATCCACTATCCAGGTGTGTCATCATCCACTATCCAGGTGCGTTATCATCCACTATCCAGGTGTGTTATCATCCACCATCCAGGTGTGTTATCATCCACCATCCAGGTGTGTTATCATCCACTATCCAGGTGTGTTATCATCCACTATCCAGGTGTGTTATCATCCACTACCCAGGTGTGTTATCATCCACTATCCAGGTGTGTCATCATCCACTATCCAGGTGTGTTATCATCCACTATCCAGGTGTGTTATCATGTTATCATGCACTATCCAGGTGTGTTATCATCCACTATCCAGGTGTGTTATCATCCACTATCCAGGTGTTTTATCATCCACTATCCAGGTGTGTTATCATCCACTATCCAGGTGTATTATCATCCACTATCCAGGTGTGTTATCATCCACTATCCAGGTGTGTTATCATCCACTATCCAGGTGTGTTATCATCCACTATCCAGGTGTGTTATCATCCACTACCCAGGTGTGTTATCATCCACTACCCAGGTGTGTTATCATCCACTATCCAGGTGTGTCATCATCCACTATCCAGGTGCGTTATCATCCACTATCCAGGTGTGTTATCATCCACCATCCAGGTGTGTTATCATCCACTATCCAGGTGTGTTATCATCCACCATCCAGGTGTGTTATCATCCACCATCCAGGTGTGTTATCATCCACTATCCAGGTGTGTTATCATCCACTATCCAGGTGTGTTATCATCCACTACCCAGGTGTGTTATCATCCACTATCCAGGTGTGTCATCATCCACTATCCAGGTGTGTCATCATCCACTATCCAGGTGTGTTATCATGTTATCATGCACTATCCAGGTGTGTTATCATCCACTATCCAGGTGTGTCATCATCCACTATCCAGGTGCGTTATCATCCACTATCCAGGTGCGTTATCATCCACTATCTAGGTCTCTTACCTCACTCTATCTAGGTATCTTATCACCATCTATCCAGGTATCTAAGCAATAGATAGGTATCTCATATATCTCATATATATTTCAGGTTTCTTATCACTGTCGATTTATGTTTAAGTTTCTAATATAAGAAAATAACGCAGATAACACACAATATCACTAGACAAATCATAACTATTTTATTGAATTAAGCAATTTTTGCAAAAACTCTACAGGTTAAGCAAGCCATTAATAATAGAAAGACTTTTCAGAATTATTATATAAGTTATATTTTTCATCAACCCGATCCATCGTTAGCCAACGCGTCTACTAAACAGCCAATAGTAGTCTCTCGTCCCGTTAGCTCCGTTACCATAGCAACCGTAGATTCTTCGCCGCCCCTAGACAATAATCTACGCTCGTAGTCTTTGCCAGCTGACGAGCACAATGGATCTTTGGCGAATCTGGTAGACCAAACAAGCGAAGCTATGGCCTTAGATACTAGATAGGCGTGATATTTAGCACCGTAACCAATCAGATGAGTGAATCGGTGCCAAGCTGTGCCAGGCGGCTGCATAGGCAGGTGACGCAAGGAGGATCTACTAGCTAGGCGATTAAACACGGCCGTTGTAGTTGGACACTCAACTGACGGTGGCGGACTTGACGAATGCAAAGCGGTGTCAAGCATCGAGTAGAGAGTCTGCTGTTGCCGACTAACGCCTGGTAGGACTCGACGCGAAGTTCGAAGGGGAGAGTAGAGACGCTGTGGTAGAGGCTCGCCTGTGCGCCAGTGCCTGGGTTTAAGGATTAAATATTGAAGATATTCACACTTCAGAGGTTGGATCTAGATATTAAGAATTAAGATCTAGCTGTTCAGAAATGGGATCTAGATTTTCAGAAATGGGATCTAGATTTTCAAAAACTAAAATTTAATTTTCGGATATAGGATCTAGATTTTTTATACAGGATCTAGATTTTCGGAAATGGGATGTAGATTTTAAAAAACTAAAATTTAATTTTCGGATATAGGATCTAGATTTTCGGAAATGGGATCTAGATTTTAAAAAACTAAAATTTAATTTTCGGATATAGGATCTAGATTTTTGGATATAGGATCTAGATTTTCGGAAATGGGATCTAGATTTTCAAAAACTAAAATTTAATTTTTGGATATAGGATCTAGATTTTCGGAAATGGGATCTAGATTTTCAAAAACTAAAATTTAATTTTTGGATATAGGATCTAGGATATAGATCTAGATATAGGATATAGAATCTAGATTTTCAAAAACTAAAATTTAATTTTCGGATATAGGATCTAGATTTTTGGATATAGGATCTAGATTTTCGGATATAGGATCTAGATTTTTAGAAATTCGATCTAGATTAATATATAGGATCTAGATTTTTATATAGGATGTACATTGTTATATATGATTTAGATTTTTATATAGGATCAGGACAACTAGATTTTCGGAAATACACTTTAGATTTTTAGAAATGGAATCGTGATTATTTTAATTTTTATTATTTGATCGCGATGGAAAACTATGAACTATTTAATTTTAAATAGTTTTAAATCTGGGTTTAAAGTTTCGAGTGTTTTAAATAGTGAAATCTAATTTTTTCCTCACCTGGCATAGTGTTTGAGCACAGCAGGCTGAAAAGCGAACATCTCCATCAGGGTGCTAGGCACCTCAGCCAGATCCGTGCTACACCTGGTACCGGTGACATGCTGATACCTGGTACAGCCCAGCACAGAGTGCAGGGCGTGGCCGAATTCGTGAAACAGATTTTCAACTTGCCCCGGAGCTAACAGACTGGGGCCTGCGTTAGGAGCAGGATCCGGGCACTGAAGCTGCAGGCACACGATGGGCAGCTGATGAGGCGGATTGGGGCCGCTACGACCGCCGCGAATAGTGAAATGACAATCCTGAGCTGGCTTGCCAGGCCTAGGAAAGAAATCGCAATAGATGCTGCCAATTAGATCCGCGTTATTGACGCTGCCATTGTTGTCATGGCAACGATAGACGCCAAGTTTAAATACGCGACTGTCCCAAACTTCGTCGTCAAGAGAATTGGACTCAATTAGTCGCAGTTGAACATTAAACAGGCGTTCGACAATGTAAGCTAAACCAGATAGGCAATTGCCTACTGAGAAGAATTCATCGATTTGACTAGCAGCTGGATCGCCTGTGATTGGTTGTGATATTGGAGGGGTAGGGTAATCCTAACGATAATCCTAGAAAGCATTGCTAATCCTAGTAGTCATCGATAATCCTAGTAGTCATCGATAATCCTAGTAGTCATCGATAATCCTAGTAGTCATCAATAGTCCTAATAATCATTGCTAATCCTAGTAGTCATAGATAATCCCAGTGTCAACGATAATCCTAGTAGTCATTGCTAATCCTAGTAGTCATCGATAATCCTAGTAGTCATCAATAATCCTAGTAGTCATCGATAATCCTAGTAGTCATCGATAATCCTAGTAGTCATCGATAATCCTAGTAGTCATCGATAATCCTAGTAGTCATCGATAATCCTAGTAGTCATCAATAGTCCTAATAATCATTTCTAATCCTAGTAGTCATCGATAATCCTAGTAGTCATCAATAGTCCTAATAATCATTGCTAATCCTAGTAGTCATAAATAATCCTAGTGTCAACGATAATCCTAGTAGTCATTGCTAATCCTAGTAGTCATTGCTAATCCTAGTAGTCATCGATAATCCTAGTAGTCATCGATAATCCTAGTAGTCATCGATAATCCTAGTAGTCATCGATAATCCTAGTAGTCATCAATAGTCCTAATAATCATTTCTAATCCTAGTAGTCATCGATAATCCTAGTAGTCATCAATAGTCCTAATAATCATTGCTAATCCTAGTAGTCATCGATAATCCTAGTAGTCATCAATAGTCCTAATAATCATTGCTAATCCTAGTTGTCATAGATAATCCTAGTGTCAACGATAATCCTAGTAGTCATAGATAATCCTAGTGTCAACGATAATCCTAGTAGTCATTGCTAATCCTAGTAGTCATCGATAATCCTAGTAGTCATCAATAGTCCTAATAATAATTGCTAATCCTAGTAGTCATTGCTAATCCTAGTAGTCATCGATAATCCAAGTAGTCATCAATAATCCTAATAATCATTGCTAATCCTAGTAGTCATCGATAATCCTAGTAGTCATCAATAGTCCTAATAATAATTGCTAATCCTAGTAGTCATCGATAATCCTAGTAGTCATCAATAGTCCTAATAATCATTGCTAATCCTAGTAGTCATAGATAATCCTAGTAGTCATCGATAATCCTAGTAGTCCTCGATAATCCAAGTAGTCATCAATAATCCTAGTAGTCATCGATAATCCTAGTAGTCATCGATAATCCTAGTAGTCATCGATAATCCTAGTAGTCATCGATAATCCTAGTAGTCATCGATAATCCTAGTAGTCATGGATAATCCTAGTAGTCATCGATAATCCTAGTAGTCATCGATAATCCTAGTAGTCATCGATAATCCTAGTAGTCATCGATAATCCTAGTAGTCATCGATAATCCTAGTAGTCATCGATAATCCTAGTAGTCATCGATAATCCTAGTAGTCATCGATAATCCTAGTAGTCATCGATAATCCTAGTAGTCATCGATAATCCTAGTAGTCATCGATAATCCTAGTAGTCATCAATAATCCTAGTAGTCATCGATAATCCTAGTAGTCATCGATAATCCTAGTAGTCATCAATAGTCCTAATAATCATTGCTAATCCTAGTAGTCATAGATAATCCCAGTGTCAACGATAATCCTAGTAGTCATTGCTAATCCTAGTAGTCATCGATAATCCAAGTAGTCATCAATAATCCTAGTAGTCATCGATAATCCTAGTAGTCATCAATAGTCCTAATAATCATTTCTAATCCTAGTAGTCATCGATAATCCTAGTAGTCATCAATAGTCCTAATAATCATTGCTAATCCTAGTAGTCATAGATAATCCCAGTGTCAACGATAATCCTAGTAGTCATAGATAATCCCAGTGTCAACGATAATCCTAGTAATCATTGCTAATCCTAGTAGCAATCGATAATTCTAGGGTCATCGATAATCCTAGGGTCAACGATAATCCTAGTAGTCAACGATAATCCTAGTAGTCAACGATAATTCTAGTATTCATCGATAATCCAAGTAGTCAAGGATAACCCTAGTAATCATTGACAATCCCAGTAATCATCGATAATCCTCCTAATCTTCACAACTATCGATCGTCTCCCTAATTATCGATAATTCGTATTATGTTTGTGCTAATCTTTCCAATCCAAAATATCGATAAATCAACAATCTCACCTTGAAAGCAAGCGGCCGTGGCAACATTAAGCACGTGTGCAAAATCCCAAGCTCCAGTCGGTGTTGGATTATCCTGGCTGCCGAGGCAACTTCGCATAAGCTGACCATCGATAGCGGCTGAGGATTCTAAGCGATCAGCGAGCCCAGCTAGGAAAGCTTCAACATTTTGAGACGAATTTAACAGACAGCCCGCTGTGGCCCGGTCTGAGTAGGAATCGAATCCGGCAATTTGAGCAATCTCTAGTCGGGTGGCCAGCAGTTCGCATAGCAGGGTCTCCTGTGCGAGGCCGATGTAAAGCATTCACTAGTAGAGTGATTATATTAGATGGTCCTATCTAGTAAATTTGAGATTTCGCAAACAAGAGAAACTTTAGAGATGCAAAATCTTACTATTTAAATTTAATCACACTGAAAAAGACGTAATTCCACAAACTAAATCTACAATTCCACAAACTAAATCTAAAATCCCACACAAATAATCTAAAATTCCACAAACTAAATCTACAATTGCACAAACTAAATCTAAAATTCCACAAACTAAATCTAAAATTCCACAAACTAAATCTACCATTCCACAAAATAAATCTACAATTCCACAAAATAAATCTACAATTCCATAAACTAAGTATAAAATTCCACAAACTAAATCTAAAATTCCACAAACTAAATCTACCATTCCACAAAATAAATCTACAATTCCACAAAATAAATCTACAATTCCATAAACTAAGTATAAAATTCCACAAACTAAATCTAAAATTCCACAAACTAAATCTACAATTCCACAAACTAAATCTACAATTCCACAAATTAAATCTACAATTCCACAAACTAAATCTACAATTCCACAAACTAAATCTACAATTCCACAAATTAAATCTACAATTCCACAAATTAATTTTATAATTCCACAAAAATAATCTAAAACTCCACAAACTAAATTTAAAATTCCACAAACTAAATCTAAAATTCCACAAACTAAATTTATAATTCCACAAACTAAATCTACAATTCCACAAACTAAATCTACAATTCCACAAACTAAGTTTATAATTCCACAAAAATAATCTAAAATTCCACAAACTAAATTTAAAATCCCACAAACTAAATTTATAATTCCAGAAACTAAATCGATAATTCCACAAACTAAATCTAAAATTCCACAAACTAAATCTACCATTCCACAAAATAAATCTACAATTCCACAAAATAAATCTACAATTCCATAAACTAAGTATAAAATTCCACAAACTAAATCTAAAATTCCACAAACTAAATCTACAATTCCACAAACTAAATCTACAATTCCACAAATTAAATCTACAATTCCACAAACTAAATCTACAATTCCACAAACTAAATCTACAATTCCACAAATTAAATCTACAATTCCACAAATTAATTTTATAATTCCACAAAAATAATCTAAAACTCCACAAACTAAATTTAAAATTCCACAAACTAAATCTAAAATTCCACAAACTAAATCTAAAATTCCACAAACTAAATTTATAATTCCACAAACTAAATCTACAATTCCACAAACTAAATCTACAATTCCACAAACTAAGTTTATAATTCCACAAAAATAATCTAAAATTCCACAAACTAAATTTAAAATCCCACAAACTAAATTTATAATTCCAGAAACTAAATCGATAATTCCACAAACTAAATCTACAATTCCAAAAACTAAATCTACAATTCCACAAACTAAATCTATATATATAAAAGTGAAAACTCTGTCTGTGTGTGTGTGTGTGCAACCTTTTGTCTTTATAGACGCCGAAACCGCTCAACCAAATCGCACCAAACTTTGCACATACCTAAAACCACCTACGCTGAGTGCAATAGGCTACTCAAATTCCCGAAAAATCATTTCCTTCCTGCTCAAAAGTGCAAAAAACTGCTCAAAAATCGTCAAAAAATCACTCAATTCGACATATCGTCGCCCCACTTTGTCAGATTTTCTCCAAATTTGATCCACTTACACTTTACATGTTTTCCAACAATGCTGTCAATTTTGAACATCTCTACTCAATCCAGAGCAAAGCTGCATCATCTCAAAGTGAGTCACTTTTTGTTTTCCGAGGACAGCCACCCCAACTCCCTTCCGCCACTCTGCGGGCCAAATTTTATTACAGCCACCCCCTCCCTTCGCCGGGCGCCGAAGCCCCAGACTGTACATTGTATTTCAAGCCGTGAATGTACACAGCCCAAACCCCTAGACTGTCTACTGGCCCCCCAACCCAAGCAGCACTGAGACTGAGTGCGGTGAGTGCGGTGGCGTCCCAGTGCGCAGGGCTCTCCGGTCGATATTTCTCTCCAGCCAGCCTGGGATAGAAGAAAGAGAAAGGCTGGCGTTGACTCACTGTCAGAGAGGGCAATTCTGTGTCCTAGAAAGGATGCCGCCAACGAAATTAACTACCAACTACTTCAGGAGTTGCCAGGTGCAGTTTTCACCTACAAGTCAATTGATACAACGTTGAATGATGACACCGCTGTGGAGTATCCTGTTGAGTTTCTGAACTCTCTAGATCCTCCTGGAACTCCATCGCACAACTTGCAGCTGAAAGTTGGGGCACCAATTATGCTCCTCCGCAACCTGAATGCGCCAAGGCTGTGTAACGGCACCAGACTGATAGTCAGGCGGCTCTTCCCACACGTGATTGAGGCCACGATAATTACTGGATCTGGCAGAGGAGAGTCTGTGTTCGTTCCCCGGATTCCAATTATCCCCACGGACCTGCCATTTCAGTTCAAGCGACTGCAGTTCCCTGTGAGAGTGTGCTTTGCGATGACTATTAACAAGGCTCAGGGACAGTCGCTGAAGGTGGCTGGCATCAACCTGGAGACTCCTTGCTTCTCGCATGGGCAGCTTTATGTCGCCTGCTCCCGTGTTAGAACTCCAGCTGGCCTATTCATTTTCGCACCAAGGGGAAGAACGAAGAATGTGGTGTATCCCCAGGCCTTGAGGTGACTCGCAAGCAATTAATAGAAAAGTAGTCACGAATTGACCTTGACCTGTCTAACTCTGAACTCTGAAACAGTTTAATTTTGTTTCTTTGACATTGTTATTGTTATGCCATGGCTATTTTCCTTATGTATACGCGTGTACATGCATACTGTATACAGAGGCAGATTTAGGGGGGGGGGCGGGGGGCAGTCGCCCCCCCCAAAATTTTAATCATGGGAATAAGATGCCCCCACCAGGGGCGCCAGTCGCAGCACTGGCGCCCCTTTTCGGCCGCTGGCGCCCCTTTTTCAGCCGCTGGCTCCCGTTTTTCAGCCGCTGGCGCCCTTTCTTGGCTCCTGGCGCCCTTTTTCGGCCGCTGGCACCCCCTCTGTGATTCTCATGGCGCTCCCCTGACAGACCGCCCCAAAACAAAATTCCTGGATCTGCCACTGACTGTATAGAGAAGTGGCTAAGAGACATGTTTCTAAAGAAGTAATCAAGAGGGGGCTGTTTGGACAAACTTTTCACATATTTTTTACTTAAAACGCCCTTAAACAAACTCTTCACTTTTCATTAATGCAGTAAATAAATAAATGGTGACCTTCACTATAAAGTTAATACAGAGACGTGAATTGCTTACTGCTTTGCTTTAAATTTCTGCCCCAAAAACAACGGGCAAAAAAAGCTAGTAATTCCATAAACTAAATCCGAAACTCCACAAACTAAATTTAAAATCCCCAGACTAAACCAAAAATACCAAACTAAATCGCACAAAAACCAATTTTTTTAAATCGCCAAACCTGATCAGGCATCTCGCCGTAGAAGGCTGCGTAGGCGTCTCGCCTAACTCCAGCATCCGGGTGTTCTCCAGCCGCGTCAGTCAGAGTCGACGGTAGTCCGCGTATTCGGCCGCGAGCTGGTCGCATTGCGTTGCGAGAAAATTCGGCGCCGAGTAGGAAAGCCCGCCTACTAGCCGACACGAATCGGTCGGCCTCGCCGCTGCTAGCGTCCAGATGAACTCCGCTCTGTAGGAAATCCCAAATGAACAACTCGCCGACACGCTTATCGACATTGTCGGTTCTAAATCTGGCCGCGTCGCCAAGTGGGCCGGAATCGCGAACAGCCACTACCAAAGCGTCGTACAATGGCCTATTCGTGTTTAACGATTCAACCAGTGTTGCTATGGCAACGCAAGCCTCTTCGGCTGCGGTGCGATACTCAGCCGATGGATGCAGTTGACGAACACAATCTGCCATGTCGGCAACGCGGCAGACTGTGTTAGACATGTCGTCCAATATGCTAACCATTGATCGCCGCCTAGACTCAACTGGTTGTAAAGCCTCATTTAATAAACTAGCCACCTTATCAGAGGCCTCGTTCTGTAGCCTGGCAAAGCCAACCGGACCAGAGCACAGTTCGTCGATGCCAAATAAACCGGTTGCGCCAGTTGGTAACGATGGCGAGTTGACAAAAACTCTACTAGCTCGAGCGACGGCGTCGCTAAATATTCTTCTCCGAACGCCAGATGATTGGCGTCGTTGGCAACGACTCAAAGCATTCACTGAGTCAGCTAAGGAGGCTGCGACTGTCGATGGAGCTTCGGATGGGGAAGACGAGGCCGTGGTTGTCAAACTAGCCGAGTTGGTGGCTAAGACGAATGTACGGCGACACTAAAGTGTTTTAAAAAAACATTTGAAGTTTTCTACACATATCGAATTTGGCTTAACAACTGTTTCTTAGAAAAAAACTAATTTAGAAGTAATCTTGTGAATCGCACGTATTTTTCATATTATTCTACTTATCAGACACGCCAGTCAGTAGTATACAAGGAAAGTTCTACTTTAAAATAGAACAAAATATTACCTTTACACGAGCAAACTGTAGACTTGTAAAATTCAACATTGTTATTCTTGTTTATGCCTGAAATGTGAGGGAGAAACATTATGTTACTGTAAGATTTAAAAAGTTTTCAAAAAAAGCGGAACACCATTCTATGATATTTAACAATATATAAATCAGACATAATATATAGACATCAAACTTTATAACAAGTCAGGTCAAGTGTCAATAAATCATCATAAATGACAAACTGTTAAGATTGATTTTTTAACAAAAAATATATAAAAACTTACCCTTTCTAAAAGAAATTTTTCGATCTTAAAATTAGTTATCATTGTGGTTTCTGAACGGCGCCAGACCAGACCTTTAAATTGAGTTTAAATAGTATTCGTTATTAGTTAAAATTTGTCATAATAAATTAAAATGCGATTTAATAGCTTTTATTTTCAGAAGAAATAAAAGATTCAACAGCATTTTTAGATGTTCAGGTCAAGTGTCTTAAAATTGCATCATTTAAAAAACCTATTTAAAGTACAAACTTGATTTCTACCATAAAATAAAAGACATACCATTGTTCTAGTTTAATAAGTTCAGTAAATAATTGTAGACTGTCTGCGAAGTACTGAAATGAGTACGTCAATTATTAATTTACTTTACTGTTTCAACAAGACAATTGCTAAAAAAATCCTTATTTTTTATGCAAAACAAACCCAACTTATCTACTGGGACTAGTTAGGAGTTAGGAAAAAACTGTGACTTCCAAAGACTTCTAACGCCTACGCATTTTGTCTTGAGTACGTGCAAGGGGCAATAAAAGTGCATACGACTCTTCAGACTATGTTCTAACAATTGTAAGCTAGATTCACAACGACTGGGACTTTGATTTTCAATGACTGGGCTTTGGATTCTTACAGACTGGGATTCGAATTTTTACAGACTGGGATTCTGATTGCTACAGACTGGGATTCTGATTGTTACAGATTAGGATTCTGATTGCTACAGATTGGGATTCGGATTGTAACAGATTTGGATTGGGATTCTTACAGTCTAGGATTCGGATTCTTACAGACTGGGATTCGGATTATTACAGACTGGGATTCTGATTGCTACAGATTAGGATTCGGATTGTAACAGATTAGGATTGGTATTGTTACAGACTAGGATTCGGATTGTTACAGATTGGGATTCGGATTGTTACAGATTGGGATTCGGATTGTTACAGATTAGGATTCGGATTGTTACAGATTGGGATTGGGATTGTTACAGACTGGGATTGGGATTGTTACAGACTGGGATTGGGATTGTTACAGATTAGGATTGGATTGTTACAGATTGGGGTTGGGATTGTTACAGATTTGGATTGGGATTGTTACAGACTGGGATTCGGATTGTTACAGATTGGGATTGGGATTGTTTCGAATTGTTACAGATTAGGATTGGGATTGTTACAGATTGGGATTCGGATTGTTACAGATTAGGATTCGGATTGTTACAGATTGGGATTGGGATTGTTACAGACTGGGATTGGGATTGTTACAGATTAGGATTGGATTGTTACAGATTGGGGTTGGGATTGTTACAGATTTAGATTGGGATTGTTACAGACTAGGATTCGGATTGTTACAGATTGGGATTCGGATTGCTACAGATTGGGATTCGGATTGTTACAGATTGGGATTCGGATTGTTACAGATTGGGATTGGGATTGTTTCGGATTGTTACAGATTAGGACTGGGATTGTTACAGATTGGGATTCGGATTGATACAGATTGGGATTCGGATTGATACAGATTAGGATTAGGATTGTTACTGAGTGGGTTTGTTACTGAGTGGGATTGTTACTGAGTGGGATTGGGATTGTTACAGATTAGGATTCGGATTGTTACAGATTGGGATTCGGATTGTTACAGATTAGGATTCGGATTGTTACAGATTGGGATTCGGATTGTTACAGATTGGGATTCGGATTGTTACAGATTAGGATTCGGATTGTTACAGATTGGGATTGGGATTGTTACAGACTGGGATTGGGATTGTTACAGATTAGGATTGGATTGTTACAGATTGGGGTTGGGATTGTTACAGATTTGGATTGGGATTGTTACAGACTAGGATTCGGATTGTTACAGATTGGGATTCGGATTGTTACAGACTAGGATTCGGATTGTTACAGATTGGGATTGGGATTGTTTCGGATTGTTACAGATTAGGATTGGGATTGTTACAGACTGGGATTGGGATTGTTACAGATTAGGATTGGATTGTTACAGATTGGGGTTGGGATTGTTACAGATTTGGATTGGGATTGTTACAGACTAGGATTCGGATTGTTACAGATTGGGATTCGGATTGTTACAGACTAGGATTCGGATTGTTACAGATTGGGATTGGGATTGTTACTGAGTGGTATTGGGATTGTTACAGATTAGGATTGGGATTGTTACTGAGTGGGATTGTTACTGAGTGGGATTGGGATTGTTACAGATTAGGATTGGGATTGTTACTGAGTGGGATTGTTACTGAGTGGGATTGGGATTGTTACAGATTAGGATTGGGATTGTTACTGAGTGGGATTGTTACTGAGTGGGATTGGGATTGTTACATATTTTATTAGGGATTCGGATTCTAAAGAGGATTTAGGTTATAACCGATGGGGGATTAGGATTTCTACAAATGGATTCTAACTGGTGACGATTTTGATTTTGACAGATTCGTTACACATGACGCTTAGGAATTGGGATTTTAGAAGGCTAAACACAGACAAGACACTATACAACGCTTTGGTAAGTGCTTTGAGAATAAAATCTAAGCTTTTTACATTACACATATTCTGGCATACAAGCTTTGCACAGAATTGAAGCAAAGAACTTTTATTATTATTAATCAACGCCTACGCATTGCAGCCAAAGCTACGGTTAGTCAGTGGAGTACATTATAACCATGTGAAATGGAGAAGTGTTCTTTCTTATCTATATATATCTCTTTCTAAATGACTATTTTTTAGCATTTACTGAAAAAAATCAACGCATAGCAACAAACTCGTTTGTTTTATATTTAAAAAACTCATAGATAGTATTTTCAGTCAATTGTACTTTTTGCAATTGAACACCTTGGAAAGAAGTACACAAGAAAGAAAATATTAGACAGCTTCATACTTCGTTGCTAGAAAATAAAAAATTTTTTAAGTCGCAGTTCTCTTTTAATTTTCACAATGCGTCACCGAAGAGATCACAGAAAAGGGTTTGAAAGTTATAACAAACTTGGTGATTATAATAGAAAATCTGAATGATAGACCCGTTTAGCAAGTGAAAATACATAGCAACAAAGTTAATAAGCAAGGCCAAGTAACCTATTAATAATTATTCATAACATTATGATGCATCAAACATAAATATATTATTTTTAAACTGAGTAAATAATAATAAATAAAGCCTTTTATTTAAATAAAAAACACTGCTTTTCACTATAGTGACCAGGACAAATATACTATTCTAATAGGCAAACAGATACACACAAACAGAGTGTAGCTTTTTGACACACTGGAAATCGAGGAAGATATTTTTCAAAATTAAACAAGTACTCAGATATTTAAATATATATGAAAATAACAGCATATATAAACATTTGACACAATAAACTATAAGCGATGCATAAGCAGATGTAGCATAGGAGAAACCAGGTTATATTGTAAAGGCAAGGTTGTATGCCAGATGAATACTACATATTTTGAATGAGGCAACATATATTGCTAGAATGCTAACACTAATGGGATTCTAAAGCATAGGGATTTTTACTTTTTAGAATATTTATTATAATTTTTTGAGAATGGGGATTGGGTTTTTAAGATTAGGGATCCATTTTTCCGATAGAGGGTTTGGACTTCATCATGGAGATGAAGAATTTTAGATGATAAGCGAAATTTGATAAAAAGGGAAGCTTAAAGACTGGAAAAAAAACGAAGCAATCTCCTAAAAACTAAAACAATGCAAACCGGCTCACAAAGTATAACAAAATCTGTGCTAATTTAATTTGGCGCCAAAGTCAACCATTGCTCTTGTATGTAGCGCCGCATTTTGTCTCGATGCGCAACAGTTAAAATTCGGGACAGGCAACGCTCGGCTCGCTGTACATCGGCTTGAAAGCTGAATTTGGCGCTTAGGTGACTGTCGCGACGCGCCGCTCGATAGTCGTCGGCAGTAAATGGGCCGGAGTCGATTTCGTGAACCTGGCTGGGTCGCTGATCGAAACTCACCTGCAAATTTTAGGATTAGATTAATTTCAAATTAATTTTTTTTCTTGACTTCGAAAGCTTACTCCGTTTTTTAGGTAACAAATAAATTAAATGTGAATATGGTTCATGGTTAGAAAAAGCAGCCAAGTAACAGCCAACTATAAGGACGGGAGTGGGGGTTAAAGATAGCAGCTAATTAGAAGGACGGGAGTGGGGGTTAATGATAGCAGCTAATTAGAAGGACGGGAGTGGGGGTTAAAGATAACAGCCAATTAGAAGGACGGGAGTGGGGGTTAAAGATAACAACTAATTAGAAGGACGGGCGTGGGGTTTAAAAAAAACAGCCAATTATACCGAGGGAGAAAGGGGTAAAAGACAACAGCCAATTAGAACGACGGATGAAAAGGTAAAAGACAACAGCCAATTAGAACGACGGGTTAGGCTAGAGCTTAAGATAACAGCCAATGAGGAGTAGGAAGGAGGTTAGAAGCAGCAGACACTTAGATGTGGGCAATTGACAAAGGAAAGGAGTACAAAAAATTACTTAAATGAAAAGTCGAGAGAGATCAGTAAAAACAAATCAGGATTGGCTATAGCTAAAATTTGGTCACACATGAATTTAATTCCATAAGTTGTCAAATTTGCTTATGTAAATTTCCAATAATAACCTCTTACCTGTCGTTTCGGTGCCAATTGTCCATTTCGGGGTGACCTAACGCCGCCGCAGCAGATGCAGACCCAGTCAACGTTTGCTTTCAATTGCGCATACTCGTCTCGCTCTTCCGGCGTCAATTCGGGATAATCGAACGATACCCAATCATTGTCACTGTCATCAGAGGTTTCGTCTAGACAGTCAATGTCGCTCTCTGATTCGTTATCAGAATCAATTGAATTCGACAAGGTGGGAAGCACCAAAGAGCTAGGAGAATAGGGCGAAGGCGGTGATGCTGGATGCGGCAGCGGCGGCGGAGTCGGAGTGACGATTGCCAAACAATTTGACAGCTTAGACAATGGCTTGACATCATAGTTTGGCATTGCCATCATTGACTTAGTAGACACAGTTTGGGTTATGGCCACAGTTGTTGTCATTTTATTAGCTGTAGCTGCTCTGTTTGACAATGTTGAAGCTTGAAGGCAGACATCGATTGAGTAGTCGCAGAACGACATAGCTTGTAGTAGGAGGGCTAGTAGTAGGGGCCGCACACGACTCCTAAAAGTATATAATTTAATAGTATTTCACTTTTACGTGTAATTAAAAACAGTTATGCATTTGTTATATATAGCTTGGCTGCCTTAATCTGGTAAGTAGTATATCTTACTAAATATTTAGTACACACAACAATTTTTAGTGCACATGGTACACCCTTGGCATGCACAAAAACTTTTTATTCAAAAAAGAAAAAATGAAAGTAAAAAATAATTTTGCAACTTTAAATACAAAACCATTTTTAAGCACACTTTTTAAATAAATTATACAGATCTATTTAGATTTTGTTTTACCTAATTATCATGATATTAAAAATACTAGGCCTAGCACATTTTATTTAAAAGCAAGAATTGTTCATTTTATTGAACAGTCTTAAAGTCACTTGCAACTTTGCACTTGTATATGCCAAATGGTTAGCTATATTATTGGTCTATACATGATAGGTTGAAACTTGAAACTAGTTTGTACACAAACTTAATATTCATGTTCAAAATGTATGCCAAGTGTATGCCAACAGCCACTGAAGCACTTAGAACTAGTTTGGCATACAGGCCACCTTATGGACTATGGGATTCAAAATTGGTCTAAAATCTACAATGCTGATGTAATCTGTTTAATGCAAAAACTAAGTAAATAATGCTTTACTTAAGGCCTAATCTCTAGACTCTAATAGCTATACACATTAAAAAATATATAATTTACTATTTTAGTCATAAAAATAAAGAAACAAGGCTCAGCTAATAAATATCTTGCTTCAGCTTAGGCCTAATAAATAAATAAATAAATAAATAAATAGACCATATCTTGCAATTGCAAAGCTGCAAAACATTAAGAAAAAAGTTACTTACCTTGAACTCAACAACTGAATAGGTAAAGAGCTTCTCTTGGTCTTAGATTCACAAGAAAGGCAACATTTCTTAGTACAAGAATTATGACTGACTGTCACTTCATAGCAAAGCAAAATATGATCAGAACTATTACAAGAAAATAAGTCAAAATGATTCCACGGAGTCCTATTGAGTGGAAACAGGAACTGCTGGTGCTTGGAGAGTGCTAGCTTTTGATACAAGAAAAAGTAGTCAAAAAGTGCTGATTCATTCAGACAAAGTGCTTTAATGCAGCACATAGTATCTAGCAAATTTTTAAGTAACTCGAAAGAAACTTGTTAAGCTACTGCAGAATTTTGGTTTAAGATTTTTAAATGCATGCATGCAGCATGCCTAAAGCAGTAGGCCTACTCTATAAATGTCTTGCTGTTGCAATCGATGTACTCGCGGTCACTTAGGCTTAGCTAGGCCCTAGCTAGAACTAGAAGAGTACACTTAACTTTAAAATTAAGACAAGAACGTTTTTTATGAAAAAGTTGCTACTTATTTGCTAATTAGTAATTTAACTCATAGATTACAAGTCAATTTTATACATAAAATTTCGAAATTTGCTTTCTGTTATGCTTGTTCAATGATGTTTATTAAAGTCACGCTGACACTCAGATTAACCAAAAATAGAAAATTAACGAAACTTCGACCATTTCGTCATGTTGCTCAAACTAAAATCACAAAAGTTGCTAAAAAGCTGCCTTTAAAAATATAAAAAAGATTTTAGCTTTAACAAAAGGTGTAAAAAGCATTGTGTATTCGCATTACTTAAACAGTAATAAAAACGTTTTGTTTAACTATTTAATTACCACATATTTTATAAACCGTAGCCTGGTAATAAAATAATCCTAAGTAACTATATATAGCTTTTATCCAAGGAGAGGACTCTTTTTCGAGTGGTCCTTGCTTTTTTATTGCTAAGACATAAAAAGGGCTTCCTAAAATTATAGTCTATTTTAATAAACTCATGTTAGATCTTTGACAGCACTGAAATTTCTGACTTATAATGAACTCGACTGAGCGACACAAAACTACTAGTGGACACTCAAACCTACTATATTATTTTGCTTTTTATAACACCTTTACGTGTGTATAGTCCTCAATTCCATTAAAAAATTTAATCGTAAATATGTCTACAGTGCAGTATACGTCTGACAGAAATTAAGGCTTGTCGCCAGGCCATTCTGCTCGCCCTCCAGCCTTTGATCGCAAAGCCGCACGTTTCATGCTGATCCATGCCGGCAATCTTTAGCCGGCCCTGCTCAGCCTGATGCGCGGCCACCGTTGGTCGCGGCATTGATGTATCAGTTAATTTATTCTCTTTGTTTTTGGTTGCAGTTACAACGGACCAATAGTAATTATTAAACCTAGGTTCGGTGCTGTGTCTTCCTGACTTCGATTTGTCGTTGACGTCGATTAACCAGTACTCACTTGTGGAGTGTGTTCCTTCTTACCAGCTTTGGTAGGTTCTAGCACAAGTCTGGCGCTTAGCCCTTGTAGTTCGTATAGTATAATCAACGTAATCACGTACACGTCTGTGACTACGACTTAATCATTGGTTAAACGATTACTTGGAGTAGAGAGGTTTACTTAGCTCAATAAAAGACTTCTAATTAATAAATAATTAATTAGGATAACTCAAGGAACTCTTACCACAAGTCTTGGACCTGGAGTCTGATTTACTTCTCTCCGGTTCCTCTTCTCGGCGAGACTCTGAATCTGGGCTCGCTCCGGAGTTCTTGTATTTATAGAGAATCGAACCCTCTCGGGTTCGATGAGTGCGTTCAGTGTATACAGGTGTTGTACCTGTGGTAGCGTGGCACACACAATTGGTAAAATAACCAAGACAGGAACTAGATTTCGAGAGAGAGAGTTTATACCGGCCTCAACACTGAATGCTTCGTAGCAGTGGACAACCCGGTAGTCAGGCTAGATTTACCTAGTTTTCTCGGTCTTGCCTTGAATCAAACAATGATTCTTGCAACCTAGTTCTGCTCTGAAATCTGACGATGTACTCTGCTTCGAAACGCAGTACACGGTCTAACTTCACTATAAGTTAGCAGTAGTTTAGCTCGCAAACGTAGACACCAACAATGCAAGAGTTGCAAGGGATGCAAGACGTAAGTGTCGCAAAACGCATGAAGACTGGAGACAAGAAACGTGCATATTCATACAGAAGTTGTGTTTACCACGGCACTAACACCATCTCAAGAATTCGTCGGACTGTGCTCTACTCATAGTAGGAGCATTTGAGCGTTGTTATGCCAGTCTTCTTCCGAACTTAAGCGATTGCACCATGGTGTGCAATGTGACTTAGTGCGCAGACAGAGCTGGAAGGAGAGAGAGACAGCGGAGGGGGGTGGCGAGCGGAGGTGACAGTGCAGGGGGAACACTAACTACCAACCCCTAGCCCTCCCACAGACCTAGAACAGCCTGACTCACAGATTGCCTGGAGGCTGCTCAGCAGTCTACAGCACATCACAGGTGTCAAACTGGTGTCAAAAAGTCTGGGTCAACGCTTGACAACTTGATAGGATAGATTTTTTTACAACTAAAGCAGTAGTATAGAAACGCAAAAAGATGGATTATCGCTTTCTTGACCTTGATTGATTTTGGGTAACATTATTGGTTTGATTGTTGGTCGCTTTATGACATAAAAAAGGATTTGATACTATTAACAGTAGTCACATTACTTTTGATTGATTCGTTTGTCCTTTCTTGGCGAAATGAATCACATGCTGTACTTGTATGTTTTTTGGTTCGCGCAGAAGAACAAGAAGGCCTGGCGCATCATGCGGCGGGGATGAGACATGCCTCGAGTAATACGGATCTTCCATATAATTGGGTTCGTGCGTCCTATATAGGTTGCAGCCAATTATAATAAATAATGATTATCTTAGAAATAAAAGACAGGGGGGCAATTGTCACGAACTCGGCATACGAATTTCAACTCCCTCAAAGAAATTACCTCTCACTTAAGGTGGATGCTCATTTAATCGTAATAATGATTGTTGCGCTCTTCAAAGTAATTAAAAACTGCAGCCCATCGTGCAAGCTATAGCGTACTGACTACTGACTCACCGTCACAGCGCTCTTATAGGCTCAGCTGGAAGGCGCAAGTCTAACATTCACCTATAATGTCCGTCAATGTTACGAATGGATTATCGTGCACCTGCAGAATTAGATTTACGAGTAATTGCAGGCTCCATGCATGTTTACAGAATCAATCTTCCGGCCTGACGTTTTTCTCGTCGACCTTTCCGCAATTGGGAACTTTAAGCACGCGCGTCGTTGCTATACGATCAAAGCCTTAAAAAGCGTTTGTTAGTATAGGCAGATATCTCAACGGTGTTTTTAGCCGATAATGGTGCCCGATTTCTTGGGAAACACGATGCAGATGTACAAGTGCAGGCAATTGTATGTGATTAGAAAAACTTGGGTTTTCTAAAATCCTATATTGCCTGCATATGTATGTACCAATTCGGTATAAAAAAAATTTTCGCATGCCATGTTGTAGTGTCAGCTTGTTTGCCTTCTATCTCCCCGTGTTATTATTCAGTACTTATTTTTAGACACGTGTTTTTGCTAAAAGTCACCCACGCCAAGCCGGGCCGGACCAGCCGGGGGAACGGACGCCCACCACCCCGCGAGCGCTACCCCTGGGCTACAGTCCCGGCCAATCAGCGAGCGACCCGGCCTCACTACCTGTCTACCCTCTGCAAGAAGCTACCCCGGGGCAAGAACGGCGGTCGCAAGTCTACTGTGATTTGTTGCCTTGGCTCAAGCTACAGCCAGGCATCCACCTCGCCGATCGACCTAATTTGTGGTTAAAATGACTCTATAAAAGGAAGCGTGTTTTTGCAGTGACTTTTATCGTTCTCCGCAATTCGCCTCACACTGTGAGAAGCACGTGCAAACCAGTCCACTTTGTTTTGTCTCTCCCCGCCCGACCACGCTCCGCTTGTTCAGTTAGGTAGCTTTTGGCGCTACGCGTCTTGAGAGTGTGCCGCTGACAAGTGTGGTCTAGATAGGCGCTTGTTGTCGAAGTCAGTACGTGCTCTCTTCGGAGACTCCGCCGTCAGGCAGAAGGAGTGCCAACCGATAGGAGCTGTCGGGGCAGCGCTGAAAGCAGAGACAACCGGAGCCTCTCGGGAAGAGTAGGGCGCGGATTAGGCCAGTTTAGGTAAAATTGTTATATCCAAATTGTTTGACCGAACTTGCTTTTCACTGTGAGCGCGCTATAATTTATTTCCGTGTGAACATCCCTATTCTGTCAGTGTAACTTTTAAATCAAGTAAACGAGATTCAAATCAATTCCTACTCTTATCTGGAATCTTAGCGAGTCACAGATTAACACTCACTCCCAATCAATTTATTCGAGTCTTCGTGTTCACACTGTGTTATTCTTTTTCATTGGGAGTTTCGCCGGGCCGGAGGGACACGCGGGTCTCATCGCTTATCTATTCCACTTCGCTCGCTACCACAGTCTCTAACGCTATTTAATTCCAGATTTCCCTGCTGCTATTGAAACGATTGGTAGGACACCGACCTCGGTGAATAGTGAATAGTCGCTAGCTTTAAATTCCTCACGCTCCTGCAGCTAGGACATTCATTTTATTACAATGTAACCTTCTTAATTAACCAAGTTTAAACTAACTCGTATATATAAACTATACATCATGAAGAAGTGTTTTAGTGTTTTAGTCACTTCAAAAAATGTTTCTGAACTTTGATGATAAGTTAAAACAGAAAATAAATTCATCGATACGTACGAATGTACAAGATTTACCAGATTTCGTTACCTGGTTTTGATCTATAGCAAAGTTCAGTTATCTATATATAAAGTTAGCATTTCAACAAGAGGAAAACATATTTAGTGTCCTAAATTCACTATAGTGCATTAGTTATTCCAGCTGCTAAATTAGTACCAGAAATAGTTGCAAGGGTAAAATTTCGGGTATAATTTGTCCCCGACCCAGTCCATGGACTGAGCAGCTGTACACGGCCAGGGAACAGCTGCTGATGTGGCACAGGCTGTATGTTTGGTCCAATGTTTTCAATTGAAATTCAGATTTTCAGCCAAAAGCTTGAAACTCGCAAATGCACACTGGGTAGTTATTTTGGTTAACAACCCGAACCCTGCTACCAAATCGATTACAGCTGAAGTTGGCAATCGAGAACGGCGCAAACAAATTTACGAAGTTACACTCGACACCGTCCACTAGCAGTAAGAAGCTATTGAGTCGCTCAGGGCAGCAGTCCTGCCTGTTGTAGATTGTAACGTAGGAGACAAGAGCTGGCCTGACTAGTTTCGCCTCGAACCATTCAAAACTTTTGTAATCAGTATGGCTGCACGAGTTTAAGTAATAGTTCTGACTAGTATTGCCATCAATCGCTCGAGTACAGTTCATGCCCCATGCTGTGGAACTTTGGTTGCAACCGCTGATGCTTAGCTGTGAATCCCGTTGTTCAGAAGAATCTACAATAGAAAAACACTAAATGATAATTGTGAAGTGTACATCGAAATATGTTCAATATGATTGTAACTTCGAAATCAGATATTTGATTAAACTTTCAATCTAGAACGTTGACCAACGCTGAGAAGTTTAACGTTTTATGTTCATTCAGCCAAGGACTTCTATACAATAGCATCTGGACTGGAAGCAAAGAAATACCCATTTACCTCATGAGGCCAGTTTTTCCCCTGCTTTCTATGGAATCTGTCAAACTGGGAAATGCAAGATCAGAAATTCAAATATCGGAAATGCAGAGATGTAATGTTAACTGGCTAGTTCCTTTCTTCAGATTATTAATTTATGTTTACCTTGAAGCAACAACGCAAATTCAAAAGAATGAACGCATGTGCAGGTGTGCTTCAAACAATCGGTAACAAACAAAACACGTAGGCAATGGTAACGTAGAACTTGCAGAATAGTGCTCACAGAGGTCATATTGGCATCAAATGAAAGTTATTTGTCTGTTCTTGCACTGGAAAGTTTGGCCGACTTTCGCTTACTTCGAGCCCCAGCTCCACCAACCCAAACGTCCTTGACTGCATTTTTCATCATGCAGTTGAAAAATGCATGGTGAATACCTTTTTTCTCATCATGGCCATCCGTGCACATCGTCTGACCCATGAAATGTTCCAGATAGTTGCTGTCATCCATCATCTCATCGACAATGTGACAGAACAGCTGCATCTGGTTGGGCGCATGCAGCAGCCGTCTGCGCAGTTCATTGCTCTGCCGGATCTCCTCGAACACCTGCCAGCAGTGTCTGGCCAGCCCGAAAGCGATATCAGACGGCTTGGATAGGCCACCCCGGTTGATCTCCTCCAAGAAGACGATGGCCGTGGCCTGAATCCCGCCATCAGTCTCAAGAGGCGGCAGATCGTCAGAGCCTAGCAGAAGTTCGCGGCAAAGATGCGCACCCGCACTTCCTTTGCACGAATTTCTTAGCGACTGCTCCACTTATATAGTAGATTACGGTACGGTCAGAGCTCAATGGCTGGATATTCATCTCTGACATCTTGCTTGCTAACTCTCGCGCCAGTTCCTTCACGCGCTGATCCTTGGGTGTAGTATTTGAGTGCATCTCGAGTTGAATCACAAAATACTGCCACTGCCAGCTTCACTCACGACTTCTCGATGTTCTTAGGGTTCAGCACAGCAGGGCTGAGCTTGTGAGCAAGTGTCACCGGTTTGTTGGCTTCAGCATTGAACAGCTCACCGATGTGACAAAAGTGAGCGTCGCAGGCTTCTGTAAAAACTGGTGGGAATGCTGGGCAGCGAAATGATTTCCGTGTCTGGAAGTCGTTGTATATGTTCTTGAGGTTGTGCACGGGATCGATCACAATGAAGATAGGCTGCCCTGTGACCCTATCAGTAGTTGACTCATTATTAACGGATATTGCAATGATGGAGAACTGCAGGCTGCGCAGCAAATCCATGACATCCTGGAACCAGTGACTGAGCTTCTGTGCTGTCAGCTTTGCCACAGGAAACATGGACACCTTGTCCTTGTACTTGCCTGCAATTGGCATTATCAATTATATAGATCTCATCAATCATCAGCACCACAACTCGCTCTATCTGTGTCAGCTTGGACGCTCGCAGCCGAAGGTAACTCTGAGAATCAATCCATCCTTTCCAATTCTCCGCGTGACTGATCGCAGAGTTCGCTCTGATGGCAGGCAGAGAATCTCTTGCTCACGTAGAAGCCCGTAAGCTGCAGCACTTACTGAATAAATCATGTAGCACAAGACCATCAGCTGTTGAGAGTATCTCCTCGAGGTCTTTGGCTCACAGCTCAACTGCAGCTGCTCTCGAATAAAAGTCACCGACCTGTCTTCCTTTTGCTCTGAAGCACTTGTCAGATTGTTGTGGGCCATGTCCATGAAGTGAGCGAAATGATTCTCAACAACAACGTTCAAGTCCTTCTTTCAAATTTTTGACTCGAGCCATCAAATTCACACCTTCACTGATGGAAGAAACTTTTCCATACGAGCCAACCAATTTTATCACCTGGTCTTGTAACAGTGCTGTGCCATTCAGACCAACGGAGACTTTGTGATTCGGTCCAATGCAGATGGAGCACGCAACCTGGCAGACATGCTTTTCCTCCAGGATGAAGATGCATAGGAACTCGTTGCAAATTGCAGTTTGAAAGCCATCTGGTCTCGTTTCCTCTGATTCGAGCAATTCTTGAATTTCTCGTGGCTAGTATGTGCTCCGAGCTGCTTGCCGGACAGAAGAAAGGTATGCAGGTGCATTAGGAAAGATAGTTGGCACCGCATCTTGCCTCAGATAACGCTTGGTCAGCAGTTCTTTCTTCTCTCTGCGAGTGATATTGCTATCTCGAGTTGTTTCGACGAAGTCCTCAGTGGTGAAATGAAGCGAGCAGATACGAGAATACTTGGTGGGCTGAAACGCCTTCCTCGGATTTGCCTTATTCCATTTTTTCAATAGACTCGGATTGTTGAGTGGATAGCAATGAAATGTCACAGTACCTGGCGTTGAACTATTAGCGAAGCCGCTCTTGCAACCGAATGCGGAACACTTGTTCACCACAGTGAAGGGTATGCTTTCATGGCGCAGAAATCCTTGGCAAAGAAATCTGAGGAAACTGCGTTGAGTATAAAATGAAACAAAAAACTAGCTTTTTACCATAGACATTCGAATCGGTCTTTATTACAGTTATAGCTGTCATTAATGAATAATTTTTTCTCAAGCATGTCTCGACCATAGACAACAGCCTTTCACTTCATCTCCCATGTGAGGCGTTTTTGTCTATGGTCAAGACATGGTTGAGAGGAACGACTATAAAGTGAAAGGCCTTTGATTCCCCGCTATAACTGTGTAATAATACCAATAGTGCATTGTTTCCTCGTGCGCTAATTTCTATGACCTAAAAGACCAAGCATTATTTAGTCATTAATGGTGTCAAACGAAAACGCTGTCCGCTGTTCGCTGTCCACAAAATTTTTTGCGGTCATTTGCGTAGGTTGACCTTGAAAAAATTGTACCATTAACCAATGAAAATAAAAACCGGATAATTCTGGTATCAATCAAATGTGTGTGACCTTGGGCGCCAAGTGAAATAATTGAATGTTCATACCAAGTTTTCTAACGTAGACGGCGCAGCTTTTAGCGACTGTAGGCCAAAAATTTGAGCCAAACGCGGTCCTATTGAACAGCCAGCAGAAACTTTGAAGCCGATAGAAGCCAAAGCACACCTGCTTGACAGAGCATAGAGAGGAGCAAACAATCCTACTGCCCTTGTCTGGCAAGACTTCGGAAGCCATTGGGACTGAGAAGCTGCTCAAATTTACTGCCTGAAAGGTGCTTTCGGACGTGCTTTTGCTCGAAACCAGGAGCAGATGTTGAACGGCGACTAAAGCCACGATCAAGCTCTGGAGCGCAATGCGAGCCTGTACGTCTAGCATGATACAGGTGCCAATCTGGATTCGCTTTCCAACCTGTAATATTGCGGGTTAACTGCACAGCTCAGACAAATCAGAGATTAAACTGTTTAAGCCACAACTGCTTTCGATATCCTCACAAATTCCTTGTTGCGCCTAAAATTCTGCTGTTTTCGACACATTTAGTTGCTTTATAATGTTCTAATGATTTTAAGATGTCAATCTAATTTAAATTGTGTCTTGAGGATAGAAAAACGAACGCCTGTTTGCTAGATCGAATACGTAGAAGACTTGAAAAGAAGAGGATATGATGATTCTTATCTCATCTTAAGAGCTTATCTCATCTCCAGACAAAATTTAAGTAAATATACGCGACAAAATTCGATGCTTATTTGCTCAGAAAAGAACACTTTCAATGGCCAGCTGTAATGGGTTAAATATTTTGAATTAAAGAAGCACCCTTTCTTTTTCAAATAATATACCAACTTTGAGGCAGTCCCGAAGATAAATAAAGTAATTTGCAAAGCAATTTTCAGCGTGAATTGTTCCAAAATCTTATATTGCTACACCCAGTCATTGGTATTTACTCGCAGTCCTAAACCAGTTCATATGGCTAGGTGTGGCAGCCTGACCAGTCTATGGACTGAACAGGAGGTGTACACAGAATGTAGAATAAAATGACTTTCTGCGTCGCCAAGCTACAACACGCGGTTCCTTCAATAAATTATCGAAACTGAGAAAGTATAAGCGCCAGCGATATCTTGACTTACATGACTTAGGTTGAGGGGGCATCCTCCGGATGCAGGAGGCGTCCAGTCGCGACTATTGCGCTAGCCCCTAGTGACCACGGGCAACTAAAGCTGGGGTGTCGCGCAGGGGGATCCGGTGATGCCGGCGTCCACGGCGCGGTAACGAACGAGCTGGCGGATGTTCACAGGCCTACAAACGTCGGAGAGGTCCGGGTTTGGGCCGAGATAGGTGAGCCTGTCCTGAGTGAAGGCGGGGCAGTCGCAAATAAAATGCTCTGCATCCTCAACGTTGGAGAGGCAGAAAAGGCACTCCTCACTGCGGATTTTGCCTTGCAGGAAGCGGTGTATAGCGAAACAGCCATTGCCAGAGAGAGCCATGGTGACTGCCCTGATGTCCCTGCGGTTAAGTCCAAGCAGGGCTTTGCGGAGGGCAGTGGAGGGACAAGGAACAGCAGCGCGAGCCTGCCGACAACCAGCGGTGTTGATCCACCCGTCCTTCGAGGTCACACACTGGTTAATCCAAATGTTGACGACGGCGAAAGGGGTGGAGAGCGAACCAGGCACGGGGCCAAAAAGCGAGCCCGTCGAACTGGCCTTGGCAAGGCTGTCGGCCGATTCGTTACCGCGGGGTGGCCAGATGCCCTGGAATCCACCTTAGGGAGACCTTGTTATGTGTCCCTTAGGTGCTTAAGTCCACGACTTTACAGGAAGAGAGATGTAGAAAAAGTACACACGCACATAGATACTGTACGCAGGCACACACTTTCTCATCGTCAGGCAATGTGCACTTTCAATGTATACCATATAGAGGTTGGCCCAAAAAGGTGTAAATTACATGACAAGCTCCAAATGAATGTAGTCTCGCCGCGGAATCGAACTCGGGGACCTTGGTGAGAGAGAGACAAACGCGTTAGACAGCTCTGTCACTCGCCCACCCGATATTTGTATCCCTATACTTTGCATCCACAATTGTTACCACTTTACTGTTTAATAAACCAGCGGTTATATCATCCGATGGTAAAATAATTAAAGGCAGTTCGAAAGAAAGATAGACTTACTCACGAAAGAATTCTGGTTAAAAATTAAAAAGAAAATGGACTATGTGCGAATATTAAAGTGCAAGTGTGAACACTTATCGTTTTGCATAAAAATTGTATGCAGACATCTGGCCAGAATAACTTTTTTAAGTTAAAGCAGTTAAATTTTTCAGCAGAGAGTCGCTCTATGATATGATATTGCGGTTGCAAGATCAGTATAGTGACAATTTGCAGTCACGGCTAATGCCACCAAGAGAATTGATGGCTGCGTTCTGCTGCATTCACACGCACCGCATTGTCAGCTTGTCGATTGAGTTTCAGTTGCAAGCAGAAAATCACAGTTTTCAGGCTGACCACTCTCAGTTTGCTGCCGAACCCGGCCCAGCTGAAGTTGGCCACGGAGAAGGGCATTGTGAGGTTGACTCGGTTGCACTCAACTCCATCCAGACGCAGTGTGAACTGCTTGAGTCGATCAGAGCAACAGTCCAGCCTGTTGTAGACGGTGACGCACGATACGAAAGCAGGTTTCGCCAGTTGCGCCTGCCACCACTCAAAGCTTGTTCTATCTGTGTGGGTGCAAGACCCCATAAAGTAGTCTTGGGTAAAATTGCCATCAAGTGCTAGAGAGCATTGCTTAGACTGGAAAGTCGAGCTCTGATTGCAGCCAATTGTACACAGCTTCTACAATTGAGCGTTAGAGACGTCTGGTAAAATTTAAGTATAGAATGACTCCAAAAACGTGATATAAAATCTACAAGTGTCAATAAGAACAATCGGATTCTCTCCACTGTTTTTAGTTTTAGATAAACCAATAAAGATACGAATTAATTGTCTGCGATGCAAGTGTTGCAGGGCTATTCTATAATATTTAATATCCCACTGATGCCACCAAAGTTGTACCAGGTCTGATCTCACTGCTGCTGTTTCAAATAGATATTTTAGACTGGCGGTCCTTAAATGGGCCGTTTCAACTTCTCAATATGGTAGCGCATGTGTTGCACGAGCGGTAATTAGGCACTATATGTACTTTTCAGCCGATTAGGCGTTCCCGAGATTAGAGTTTAGCAGTTCCCTCTTAGTAATATTCTTAGTATAAATCTGAGTATATGTCTTAGTATGGTTCTTAATATGGTTCTCAGTATAGTTCTTAGTATGGTTCTTAGTATGGTTCTTAGTATAGTTCTTAGTATGGTTCTTAGTATAGTTCTTAGTATGGTTCTTAGTATAGTATACTCAGTATATCTCTCAATATCTTCTCACAAATGGCTAACACAATGAATTCTTTCCTCAAATCACTCTTTTATATCTCGAACACACTTAAAGCTTCAACAATGACTTGACTTTCGGCCAACAATTTTACTCACACACTCTCTCTCACTCTCTTACACGCACGGCGAGTTTATTTTTCTGTCTGAAAAACTGCGGCTATATATACAATAGTTTTTTAGCATTTGTTTAAATGGTGAATTTTCACAAAATATTTACTCGGTAATCATTAAAACAAAAATGTTCATACAGTATTACTTTCAATATAGTAAAGAGTAAAACAAAATTTTGTTATTTTTGGCTTGTATTTAATTTTTAGATTTTTTAGTCTTTTTATAAAACGTACATTTACAACAAAAAAATGAAACATATACAACAAAACTAAAACTGATAATGTATTTACACCGTTACACAAGGACTACTAAAGGACTGCTAGTGCTAACTATACTTGTGGTCCTTGCAGCGATGCTGGTTGTACAACTGCCCTTAAACACTAGCTCCCTGATCGTACAAAATAACCGGCTGAAGAAGCCGCACAGCTCGACTGCGGGCTGGCCTGGTCGGTTGAAGAATGCCGAAGCGTTGAACAGTCGGCACAGACCGTCGAGCCAGCGGAAGCTGAAGCAGACGGCTCCTCTGGCAACACACTGCTGGGACAGACAGTGCAGCCTCCCGAACAACAACAACAACAAAGGACGACAACCCAAGGCCGAAGCCAAAGGGGGCTGCCGTCAAAAGGCACGTGCAAGAGCAGAGTGGCGCAGAATTGTCAGTCCGCGGGGGTCGGAGATTCCAGCGTCAGTCAGTAGCAGTTCAGGGTAGCGTAGCGCCCTCGCCTGACCACGCCGCCAGGGCCCCCGCAGTGAAAGCAGCAGCACGTCCTGCAGTGGCTCGGGGCAGCGCTGCTCCGCACGGATGGCGTGGCCAGCCAGCAGCTGCAGGCGCCGGATGCGCAGCAACTGACTTGGCCGGCAGAGCTGGGCCCGGCGATAGAGCTGATCATAGTTGCTGGTGTTGGTGACGGCAGTCGGCGAATAGTGGACGCTGAAAGCGGCTCGCAGGAGTCCAGCGTGGGCGGCATCGAGTTGCTTCTCCTGCGTGCCGTTCAGAGTCCACGGCAGCCTCCCGACTCCGGACAGATCGGCGAAGTAGGACGGCTCGGGCAGGCAGCCGCGGCTGACCATGAGCGTCTGAACCGCGGCGATGGCAGATAGGGAACACTGACTATAAGTCCCCACAGCAGAAGCAGCAGCTGTGGACTTAAAAGCTGCAACTGCATTTAGAAGAAATTTTAACGCATTAAAAACGTAGAACTCGCAAACATGGATTGCTTAATTTCAACATTTACTGCATATCACAATCATTTATCGCTTCATATACGAAATTTTATAAAAATCGGCGTGGAAAAAAAGTTTACTTTCAAAGAATCCATTAATTTCCGGAATGTTTGCATCTACCTATTTGAACAAGGTTCCTCTCTTGTGCTAGAACCGGACGTTTCGGAGGCAAATAGTTACAAAGTGAAATTTAGTGCTTCTCGTTTTTTACTGTATTCGGGTGATCGTCTTAACTATGTTGTTTGCTTTACTAAAGTAAATTTTACTAGGCGTGTCACTCATTGTCAACTATAACAATTAAACGGTTATTCGTTATGCGAATTTTTTTATTAGTAAACGATTTGCTACATGCAGTATCTGATCCATACTCCTGGTTCTAAAGGTATCACTTGTAGCTCCTAGTTGTAGTCTGTACGAGTGTATTTCGTGCATACTGTATGTATATAGTTCATATAGCGAGGTATTCTTAGGTGATTACTAGCATGACGCTATATATAATATATATCGAGGTGATCGTGTTTTTGATCGCTACGAAAGTATGATCGCTAAAAATAGTATGAGAAATCGTATTTGGGGCTCCAGTGAGTAATCTAAGAGTCGTTTGCGATTATATAAGGGTAATTAGATAAAATATAAAGAAGATGATTAAACAGGAGATGTTGGTATAATATGGTGATAGACAGATTAAAATAACACCCCAAAGCCCATAACAGCAAAATAGCAGTCGGATGTGAAAAAAAGAATTTAACAAACAAACAAGTTATAACACCTAAATTTACACATTAGTATACTATTTAACCTTTTTCTAGAAAAAATGAAAAAGTCAGATCTAATTAAAACTTTTTTCATTTGTTGTTTTTGTGTTTACATTTAAAATGCGTCTCTTTATATTTTTCTATCCAATTGTACCGACCGACCGACATGTCATATATTATGTAATTTACATTATAGGCCTATTTAATCATTCCCCAGTTCTTAATTATTTTATTCGTTTGTTTTGCTGTTCATTGCTAATGCCTATTGTGCAAATGTGTTATGTTTGTTTTCACTGTAAAGTACTTGTTTAGCTAGGCCCTAAAATTTAATTAAAGCACGCTTTATAGGCTATTAGGCCTAATATTAGTAATGAGCCCAGTGTCTTTCCGAGATCAAGATTTAGACATTTTGACAATTAAATTTGTATTCATGATTTATTATTTAGCAAGTGGCCTTTTTTTGTGCATGGTGAGGCATTGTACATTGCATATAGAACAAAAAGTATATACAAATCATTCAAATTAGTCAATTTGCTGGTATTCTATCTGCTCACTGACATAATAGCAATTTCTTATTCTAGTTCATGCCATGTTGGCCAACTTGTCTCTGGGCAGACAAGATTGTAGTAGACAAAGAGACTAAAACATACCTATCTCTAGGCCTAGGCCCTAGACACCTTGCTAGAATAATAAAATCTCTGGTCCTAGATAAGATATTGTGTGTATCAGAATTTAAAAAATAAATTTAAAACTATACTATAGATGTGGGGCTACTTTGATACATTTCAATGGGGCCTTCAAGCTCCACATAATTTTAATAAAGATTTTTCTAGTGCTTGTCAAGTATCAGAAATAATTTTTTGACCTTTTAGTTCTAAACTTTTTGCAATCAGTTCTTTTTTATGTGCAGGCTTTCAGAATTAAAGTATATAAAAAATTACATTGTTATTATTTTTTCCTAATTCCTCTTAAACAGTGAACATAAAATGTGGTTTGAATCCTCAATTAGCTACTATGATACTATTACTATATTGATTTGTCTTGTAGACTTCTTACTAGGCTGGACCTATTAAAAAAATATTTTGTTCTAACATTTAATTTTAATAATTCAACATAATAAGGTACAGTGTTACCATAACAATTTACAAAAATGCATATACAGACAGCTATGTGTAGCTAAGACCATTGACCATAGCTTCACATGTATCTAAGATGTGAATAAATGACTAAAAATGTGCTAGAAGCCTAGAGATACATGTATTTGTTAGATCTAGGTATATAGCAACATTGTAGTGCTACAAATTAGTGCAAGCTAGTCACCAGTATTGTATTTAGTACACAATAGAAATTAAAATTTCAATTGAATATTGGTCCAATGTAAATTTCATATTTTAATTTATCATTACATTAAGATGCCTTTTTATAAGCAAAAATTGCAACAACTCAGCATTATGGCTAGGCTATAGAAGATAGCCACTAGGTAATTTCATGAATTTCATTAATGGGATGGAAATTTCATAATTGCCACTTTATAGGCATTATTTATTATCATGTCCATTATATGATGTGGCTTGAATATGGACATAGAGACTGTCTATTATTCCTAAGTTATTTTGCAATAATATTGTTAATATTAGGGTAAGGGACTTGGTAGCCATGTGTATAATGTTGTAGCTAATAGGCACATAAGCTGTAATTACTCCTTTAATTATAACTTGAGTTAATATTAACTTAATTTCTAAATTTCTAAAGATTCACTTCAAAGAGTGTAGTTGGTAGTGAGCCACCCATTAATTGGGCCTAGATGCCAATATCAATCTCACTAATTTAATTTTTGTATTGGCCTATTTGTTTATCTTTCAAATGCATGTTAAGTTAATCATTTGTATAATAGATTTATGGTAGGTATTAGCCTTAGTGAATCCATTATTATTAAAAAATGTGTCATTATTATATGCATAATATCAAAGAAAAAAAATATTTTTTCAAGTTTTTAATTTTAGAGCATTAAAGTATGCATTCAACCAACCAAGGCTATATGCATTTCCAGAGCCATTTGTAGTGTTCTAACTGTACAATAACCAAAAAATCAGCACAATAAAAGCTGAGACCAGAAGCTATTAAAGGACATTCCAACACCCAAAATGGAATGCCCAGTTTGTGGCACCCTTCTGCCATTAGACGAGCGCTCAAATCTGCATGTTGAAGCACATTTTTCTAGTGCATCCCATTCCACCACATCAGCTGCATCCACCTATTCCATTGATGATTTATCGACTAGTCAAGGCGCATGCGCTAGCAATCTCAGCAATGACTCAGGACGTTTAGGATTTGCAAAGAGTAGAGCATTGTTTGGAGGTGAGTTATAAGTATATTTACTGTGAGAAATATTCCTGATCTATTATTCACTGATCAAAATCGAAACTAGACTGATCTAAAACCAATCTAGACTGATCTAAAACCAATCTAGACTGATCTAAAGCCAATCTAGACTGATCTAAAACCAATCTAGACTGATCTAAATCCAATCTAGACTGATATAAAACCAATCTAGACTGATCTAAAACCAATCTAGACTGATCTAAAACCAATCTAGACTGATCTAAAACCAATCTAGACTGATCTAAAGCCAAACTAGACTGATCTAAATCCAAACTAGACTGATCTAAATCCAATCTAGACTGATCTAAATCCAATCTAGACTGATCTAAATCCAAACTAGACTGATCTAAATCCAATCTAGACTGATCTAAAACCAATCTAGACTGATCTAAAACCAATCTAGACTGATCTAAAACCAATCTAGACTGATCTAAAGCCAATCTAGACTGATATAAAACCAATCTAGACTGATCTAAATCCAATCTAGACTGATCTAAAACCAATTTAGACTGATCTAAAACCAATCTAGACTGATCTAAAACCAATCTAGACTGATCTAAAACCAATCTAGACTGATCTAAATCCAAACTAGACTGATATAAAACCAATCTAGACTGATCTAAAACCAATCTAGACTGATCTAAAACCAATCTAGACTGATCTAAAACCAATCTAGACTGATCTAAAGCCAATCTAGACTGATATAAAACCAATCTGGACTGATCTAAATCCAATCTAGACTGATCTAAAACCAATTTAGACTGATCTAAAACCAATCTAGACTGATCTAAAACCAATCTAGACTGATCTAAAACCAATCTAGACTGATCTAAATCCAATCTAGACTGATCTAAAACCAATCTAGACTGATCTAAAACCAATCTAGACTGATCTAAAACCAATTTAGACTGATCTAAAACCAATCTAGACTGATCTAAAACCAATCTAGACTGATCTAAAACCAATCTAGACTGATCTAAAATCAATCTAGACTGATCTAAAGCCAAACTAGACTGATCTAAATCCAAACTAGACTGATCTAAATCCAATCTAGACTGATCTAAATCCAATCTAGACTGATCTAAATCCAATCTAGACTGATCTAAATCCAATCTAGACTGATCTAAATCCAAACTAGACTGATCTAAATCCAATCTAGACTGATCTAAATCCAATCTAGACTGATCTAAAACCAATTTAGACTGATCTAAAGCCAAACTAGACTGATATAAAACCAATCTAGACTGATCTAAAACCAATATGTACTGATCTAAAACCAATTTAGACTGATCTAAAACCAATCTAGACTGATCTAAAACCAATCTAGACTGATCTAAAACCAATCTAGACTGATCTAAATCCAATCTAGACTGATCTAAAACAATCTAGACTGATCTAAAACCAATCTAGACTGATCTAAAACCAATCTAGACTGATCTAAAACCAATCTAGACTGATCTAAAGCCAAACTAGACTGATCTAAATCCAAACTAGACTGATCTAAATCCAATCTAGACTGATCTAAATCCAATCTAGACTGATCTAAATCCAATCTAGACTGATCTAAATCCAATCTAGACTGATCTAAATCCAATCTAGACTGATCTAAATCCAATCTAGACCCCAAATAAAACCTATTGTCTACAAATAGTTAAACAAACTTAAATTAATTAGCCACTGGGAGCAGTTCCACTAGTCGCATGATGAGCGGAGGATGGGATCTGGATCACGCCGCCGCAGCAGCAGCCATGGAAGCCTCTGATGCGGCTATGGCAAGACAATTGCAACGCGAAGAGGACGCCAGATTAGCTGCCAGAGAAGCGGAACAGCTGAGAGAGATGTACGGCCTTACTGGCGTGTCTAGCGACCAGCAGTTGCAACGGGCCCTAGACAATGCCGTCGAGCGAGGCAGCATGGGGGTGGCTGATGTCTACGAGATTCAAAGATTGAAACGTTCGGCTAACCGTGTTGGCTACGACGATGGACTATCTAGGACTCCGGGACTAGCTCCAGCTCTGCAGGTTTGTACAGCTTGCTCTCTTGGTTTTTAATGTGCTTCTGTGTCATTTATGTGCGATTATGTGTTTTTTATGTGTACTAGGTCTGTTTTATGTGTACTAAGTCAGTTTTATGTGTACTAAGTCTGATTTATGTGTACTAAGTCTGATTTATGTGTACTAAGTCAGCTTTATGTGTGCTGAAGTCTGTTTTATGTGTACTTAAGTCAGCTTTATGTGTACTAAGTCTGTTTTATGTGTACTAAGTTTGTTTTATGTGTACTAAGTCTGTTTCATGTGTACTTAGTCTGTTTTATGTGTACTAAGTCTGTTTTATGTGTACTAAGTCTGTTTTATGTGTACTAAGTCTGTTTCATGTGTACTAAGTCTGTTTTATGTGTACTAAGTTTGTTTTATGTGTACTAAGTCTGTTTCATGTGTACTTAGTCTGTTTTATGTGTACTAAGTCTGTTTTATGTGTACTTAGTCTGTTTTATGTGTACTTAGTCTGTTTCATGTGTGCTTGTTTTGTCTTATGTGGTTTAATGTAATTTTATGTACTTTTGTCTGATTTGCGTGTGCTAAAGTCAGTTTTTAGGCGTCCCAATGTCAGTTTTATGTGGGCTTGTGTGCTAACTTAGTTCTTTTTTGCGCTCACATTCCAGGCTTGGTATTCCAAGCAGCGTTTCACAGTGTCGGAAGACAGCATCACGAATGTGCTCTGGTGCCGGCCGACCGCCGATCAGTTCAGCTCCCATCTAGAAGATCGCGGCTGGGGCTGCGGTTATCGCAATCTGCAAATGCTTCTTAGTTCAATGTGTCGCGAGCCGGCCTTCCTAGCCCTGGTATTTAACGGCGTGCCGCAGGTGCCTAGCGTTAGAAAATTGCAACAGCTGATTGAGGACGCGTGGTCGGCCGGCTTCGATCCGGTTGGACGAGATCAACTGGGCGGCCGGCTTGTTAATACGAGGAAATGGATTGGCACCACTGAGGCATTCGCAGTTCTCAGCTATCTAAGGGTTCGCTGCCGAGTCTACGACTTTAGAAGGCCGACTGGGCCTGGCGGAACGCATGTGGCCCTGTTTGAAGCTGTTAAGGTAGCCTATGGTATTTTATTGCCGTACTTAATCGTGTTTTTAGTATTGGGGATTATCGTGTCTTTATTAGTGGTGATTATCGTGTCTTTATTAGTGGGGATTATCGTATCGTCATTGGTGCGGATTATCGTGTCTTTATTAGTGGGGATTATCGTATCGTCATTGGTGCGGATTATCGTGTCTTATTTGTTTGGATTTTTGTATCTTTATTAGTGTGGATTATCGTGTCTTCATCATTGTGGATTATTGTCTTTATTAGTGTAAATTAGTGTGTAATTTACAATCGTGGTTAAAATAGATCTACTATTCCAGTCAACAAGTCGTTAGCTATTTAGTCCCTAAACGAATTTCTCTCCCACTCCATCTCCTAGGCCTATTACCGCGGTCGCGAGACGGAATGCTCGTTTCCGTTATATCTGCAACACGAAGGTCACAGTCGAACCATTGTGGGCATGGAGATGCGTCGCAATGGCGATAATCGACTGCTAATATTCGATCCGGCTTGGCGGCCAAACACAGTTGCCAGCTGGTGTCGCAAGCCTAGCAGCGCTCTGGCATCGGTGCGTTGTCGATTAACTGACCTGCGACAGGCCGAATATCAACTGCTGTGCGTCACCGGTACATTGGGCAGCGACAATGATTGGATTCGGGCGAAATCAATGCGCGGCGCACTGGTTCGCGTGCCGTCCAATGAAAAATGAGTGCTTCTTGAAAAGATAAACTTTGAAATTCAATTAGAATCGACCATATGAATTCTAATTCCATTAAAGTGAGAGTTTTTTTGCTGAACAGTGTCGTCTTGTGATTTTCTTGTTCTTAATCTCTTTGATTTTAAACCGATTTAGTGGGGCTGTTTTAAATTTTTCTTTTCGTAGCAATTTACTTACCATAATCTCTACCTGGTTGTGGTTACAATGGTTTCTACCTGGTTACTATGGTTTCAACCTGGTTGCCATGGTTTCTACCTTGTTACCATGGTCTCTATCTGGTTGCTGTGGTTTCTACCTGGTTGCCATGGTTTCTACCTTGTTACCATGGTCTCTATCTGGTTGCCATGGTTTCTACCTGGTTGCCATGGTTTCTACCTTGTTACCATGGTCTCTATCTGGTTGCCATGGTTTCTACTTGGTTGCTGTGGTTTCTACCTGGTTGCCATTGTTTCTACCTTGTTACCATGGATACCTGGTTGCCATTGTTTCTACCTGGTTGCCATGGTTTCTACCTGGTTACTATGGTTTTTACCTGGTTGCCATGGTTTCTACTTGGCTACCATTGTTTGTACCTGACTACCATAGTTTCTGTATTTCACATATTTCTGTATTTCACTATGAGTTTCACATGGTTACCATAGTTACCAAGTGTCTGTCGTTACTAAGATATATTGTGTTTTTTCTTATTTAAAGATACGTTGGTCGTCCTGCTAACTTCAAAGCATTGACTTGTCTTTTGCGTAGCTTAGTGCTTTCCATTTGAATTTGTATTTTTAAGAATTTGTACTGCAAATCATTCTTTAAGAAATATATTTTTCGATGTGTAGACAATTTTGTTGTTAAATGTTTTTAAAGCTTTTATTGTCAAGCAATTCAATGGCTGAAAGAATTTAAGTATTTTCTAATTATTTTTCTAATTTATATTTCTTAATTTTACTTTTAAACATCTTGCATATCATTATACTGGTATAGATAACAGAATAATCTCTTGTAAAACTATTTTTCACATTGCCATAATTTTAGATAGTAGACACTGTTGTAAATATGCGTCATTGCCTACTTATAGTAGAGCTAAAAATAAATGGAAACGTCTGTATTTAAAAAATTCTTTTTTTCGAGCACTGTTTTTTATTGTATTTTTTGCAAGAAAAAATATGCATTTTAAGTCCAATGTAAAGTCACTAATAATTATTGAAAACATAACAGGCTCTACACATAATTAACAAAAAGTCATGTGAAATCATTTGAAAGTATTTTTTATGTATGCCTGCTTTTTTTACATGCTTTAAAATTATTTCCTCAAAGCCTACTTGCAGTCCAAGAGAAACAATGCGATAAGATGCGTGTTAAAGCTTTTTTTTGTTGTAACACTATGGCGTGTTTGACTAAGTCTATTTTCGCTTTTCACTTGTTTCTGAAGTATTTTTATTTAAGTAAAAACTATGTTAAATACATACACAGGCTTAGATATGGCAGTGCCCATGCTGTTAGATATGACAGTGCCCAGGCTGTTAGATATGGCAGTGCCCAGGCTGTTAGATATGGCAGTGCCCAGGCTGTTAGATATGGCAATGCCCAGGCTGTTAGATATGACAGTGTTCAGGCTGTTAGATATGGCAGTTCAGGCTGTTAGATATGGCAGTTCATGCTGTTAGATATGGCAGTTCAGGCTGTTAGATATGGCAGTGTTCAGGCTGTTAGATATGGCAGTGTTCAGGCTGTTAGATATGGCAGTTCAGGCTGTTAGATATGGCAGTTCAGGCTGTTAGATATGGCAGTTCAGGCTGTTAGATATGGCAGTTCAGGCTGTTAGATATGGCAGTGTTCAGGCTGTTAGATATGGCAGTTCAGGCTGTTAGATATGGCAGTTCAGGCTGTTAGGTATGGCAGTTTAGGCTGTTAGGTATTGCAATTCAGGCTGTTAGATATGGCAATGTTCAGGCTGTTAGATATGGCAGTGTTCAGGCTGTTAGATATGGCAGTTCAGGCTGTTAGGTATGGCAATTCAGGCTGTTAGATATGGCAATGTCCAGGCTGTTACGAGTAGATATGGCAGTTTGTTAAAGTTAATCGTAGGGTTTTAAATCCTAAAGTTTAACTAATTAAACTTTGCTTCATCTTCTAGATCGCATTGCGATTTTCTGCTGGCCACAAGCAAGCTTAAAAAAATTAGCAACAATCAAATAAGAGAGTCGATAAGATCAACAACTCAAGCAAATTGACACTTATTGGCACTAGCAGCAGCAGCCAGCAGCTTATAGCTCACTGCCAGCAATGTGGGCAGCCCAAGCAAACAATCCCAATGGCGCCGGCGGTGCAGTAGATTGGGCAGAACTGGCTAGACAGTGGGTAAACAGTCAGCAACAGCCGCCGCTTTCTAGTCTGGATTCGGCTATGGATTCTGGCGCTTCCGCTGACCCTCCACCTCCCGGCATCGAACAGCAGCAGCAGCAGCCGTCCTGGAGTCGTTCCGCTCCCCCGCCACCGCTGCCTCAGCGTCCCAGCCTGCCGCCGCCTTCGTCTTGGGATCCGACGCAACCTCCGCCTGGTCATCAGCAATGGTTTCAGCCTCACCAGCCTCACCAGCCTCACCAGCCTCACCATCATCATCAGTCTACTTGGGACCGCGTGGCGCCTCCATCCGTACCGTCTCTGCCGCCACCACCGCCTCCGCCTCAAGCTCAGCAGCATCACCATCACTCGCATCCGTCTGTTCGAAGTTCCTTAATTCCTCCTCCGACACTTCATCAGCATCAGAATCATCATCATCATAAGCAGCTGCCACCGCCGCCGCCTCCTCCTCCGCCACCGCCGCCGCCGCTATCGTCGGCGCAGCCGCCACCGAATCGCGATCTGCCCGCTTGGCTGCGCGATGGATTGAAAAAAACTGGCCATTTAAAAGTTATGGAACAGCTGCAGAATCAACAATTCGCTACTGTTAGTAGTCATGCTACTGAACAATATGCGGGCAATGCAAGTCCAAATGCTGGCTTTGATGTTCAGCAATCTGCTACGCATAGAGTTCAACCACCTGTTGACCACGAATCGACTACTCATCGCCGTCATTTGCCGCATCCGGACGACTTTGTGAGTGTCGTCTTTTCTTAGAAATCACTTTCCCGTTTCTCTATTTAAGGCGGCAACTCTACCAGATTATCAGTTTAAGTCTACCGTTTAACCAGATCCTCAGCTTCAGTCTTCCGTTCTCCCAGATCCTCAGTTTGAGTCTACCATTCTCCCAGATCCTCAGTTTGAGTCTACCATTCTCCCAGATCCTCAGTTTGAGTCTACCATTCTCCCAGATCCTCAGTTTGAGTCTACCATTCTGCCAGATCCTCAGTTTGAGTCTACCATTCTCCCACATCCTCAGTTTGAGTCTAGCATTCTCCCAGATCCTCAGTTTGAGTCTACCATTCTCCCAGATCCTCAGTTTGAGTCTACCATTCTCCCAGATCCTCAGTTTGAGTCTACCATTCTCCCAGATCCTCAGTTTGAGTCTACCATTCTGCCAGATCCTCAGTTTGAGTCTACCATTCTCCCACATCCTCAGTTTGAGTCTAGCGTTCTCCCAGATCCTCAGTTTGAGTCTAGCATTCTCCCACATCCTCAGTTTGAGTCTAGCATTCTCCCAGATCCTCAGTTTGAGTCTACCATTCTCCCAGATCCTCAGTTTGAGTCTACCATTCTCCCACATCCTCAGTTTGAGTCTAGCATTCTCCCAGATCCTCAGTTTGAGTCTAGCATTCTCCCAGATCCTCAGTTTGAGTCTACCATTCTCCCAGATCCTCAGTTTGAGCTACCATTCATCCCAGATCCTCAGTTTGAGCTACCATTCATCCCAGATCCTCAGTTTGAGCTACCATTCATCCCAGATCCTCAGTTTGAGCTACCATTCTCCCACATCCTCAGTTTGAGTCTACCATTCTCCCAGATCCTCAGTTTGAGTCTACCATTCTCCCAGATCCTCAGTTTGAGTCTACCATTCTCCCAGATCCTCAGTTTGAGTCTACCATTCTCCCACATCCTCAGTTTGAGTCTACCATTCTCCCACATCCTCAGTTTGAGTCTAGCATTCTCCCAGATCCTCAGTTTGAGTCTAGCATTCTCCCACATCCTCAGTTTGAGTCTAGCATTCTCCCAGATCCTCAGTTTGAGTCTACCATTCTCCCAGATCCTCAGTTTGAGTCTAGCATTCATCCCAGATCCTCAGTTTGAGCTACCATTCTCCCAGATCCTCAGTTTGAGTCTAGCATTCTCCCACATCCTCAGTTTGAGTCTAGCATTCTCCCACATCCTCAGTTTGAGTCTACCATTCTCCCACATCCTCAGTTTGAGTCTACCATTCTCCCAGATCCTCAGTTTGAGTCTACCATTCTCCCAGATCCTCAGTTTGAGTCTACCATTCTCCCACATCCTCAGTTTGAGTCTAGCATTCTCCCAGATCCTCAGTTTGAGTCTAGCATTCTCCCACATCCTCAGTTTGAGTCTACCATTCTCCCAGATCCTCAGTTTGAGTCTAGCATTCTCCCAGATCCTCAGTTTGAGTCTAGCATTCTCCCAGATCCTCAGTTTGAGTCTAGCATTCTCCCACATCCTCAGTTTGAGTCTAGCATTCTCCCACATCCTCAGTTTGAGTCTACCATTCTCCTCTATGATTTCATAACCTCTAGGATCTCATAATCCCATCTGATTTCATAATCCCTCTGATTTCATAATCCCTCTGATTTCATAATCCCTGTGATTTCATAATCCCATCTGATTTCATAATCCCTCTGATTTCATAATCCCTCTGATTTCATAATCCCTCTGATCTCATAATCCCTCTGATTTCATAATCCCTCTGTATTCCCCCACTCTATAATCCTCCCCTATTTAAGAAAATCCTGTCAATTTTCTTACCTTAAATTTTTATCTTTTCAATTCCATTACCCAGTATAAAATCAATTTTTATCAATATCACTCCTTTGTCGTTTTATCTGCTTAAGGTTGAAGAAGATGGCGACGACTCACCTCAAACTGAGGACAGATCGAATCACCATCCCCCACCTGTGTCGCCAGTAGAACAGCAAAAAAATTATCTCAACGATAGAAGCGACAGGCAGGTGCATAGCCAATTCAGCGACAATGAAGACAGTGACAACAGCGACGCAAAGTTTGACTCGAAAGAATCAAAGCGTTCTGCTCAAATTCTTGAAGCCGAGACAAAAACTGTGCTCACCAACACTGGAGAACTGCAGCTCAAGGTCACCCCGCTGATTAGGGCGCATCCGGCTATCGCTAGACTGCCATCGCCCAAGCTATCCAAGCAGCAAATCGACGAGATCTTGGTGCGTATATATCAGAGATCCTACTAGTGTAGTTATTCCCACCGCAGGTTCTTAGGCATCACGCCTTCACATCCGTTTGGCTCTCCAAGACCTCTAGTACTAGGGTCGGAGATGCATGAGACAGGGTGAGATAAGATACGATGGAGATAAGACTGTAGGGAGATAAGACAGTGGAGAGATGAGACAAGTGGAGAGATGAGAAAGTGGAGAGAGGAGACAGTGGAGAGATGAGACAGTGGAGAGATGAGACAGTGGAGAGATGAGACAGTGGAGAGATGAGACAAGGGAGAGATGAGACAGTGGAGAGATGAGAAAGTGGAGAGATCAGACAGAGGAGAGATGAGACTAGGGAGAGATGAGACAGTGGAGAGAGGAGACAGAGGAGAGATGAGACAGTGGAGAGATGAGACAAGGGAGAGATCAGACAGAGGAGAGATGAGACAGTGGAGAGATGAGACAAGGGAGAGATCAGACAGAGGAGAGATGAGACAGTGGAGAGATGAGACAAGTGGAGAGATCAGACAGAGGAGAGATGAGACAGTGGAGAGAGGAGACAGAGGAGAGATGAGACAGTGGAGAGATGAGACCAGGGAGAGACAAAACAGGCTGAAGACTAGACATGAGGGGAATAAGACAGGGTGATGAGTGAAGGGAGATCAGACACAGCAGATATTATATAGGGGATTTGATAAAACCAAAGCGAGAAGTGACAGGGTCTTGATAATAAGGACCAGTAAGTATTATTATAGAGTGCGGTATACGCTAATTAATAGTTTGTTGTTGAGACTTCATAGTGAAATTGGACATTAATTACAATTGATCAACATTCTCTTGTCTGCTTTTATAAAACCCGAATTTAACCCATCGAGTGTCTGTAAAAAAGTCGCATTAGGATTTTCAAGCGATTCCCGCCAGCTTTAAACGCAGCTAACAAAGCCTAATAAATTATAGTTGGCTAAGCTCAAAGAGCTAATGACTGAGACACTGCTGGAGGTAACAACAAGCTTGATGACGGAGGTAGCCAACGAGGTTCTCAATAAATCTACGAAACGGCGCCAGCAAGGTCAGAAATGTTCCTTTCTTATTTGTTTTGCTGATGATTTGAAATTAATTTTTCAAAGAAACAATTTCTAACAACGATATCGTCGCCATATAGTTATACATTATGCCCCCTACTAAGTGTTTCTGGTCTTCCATTTAATAATATTCAAATATTTTTGTGTGCATTTTTTCCAGGCCTTGCGACTTGCTGCACTTTTATTTTGTATATTATCCTCACATATATTAGATTGTCTCTAGCCTAGTGATAAGAGCTTAGAGCTTTTGACCAAGAGGTCCGAAGTTCGAATCTCATTCCTAGATAAACTATTATATATTTGAGTAGGACACTTGAGTTTATCTAGTAAACAGTTAAGAAATGGTTAAGATGTATCATTAGCTATGTTAGAAATTGTAGCTGTGTGTCTGCCTCGCCAGTCCATGGACTGAACAGCTACGCCACAGGCTGTGCATCTGACCCAGACGGGCTGGGTCTAATTCTCTATTATTATAATCGATTTGTCCTTTGTCTAGCAATCATAAAAATTTTGTTTCACTAAAAAGTAAGTATGTCTTCTTTTCCACTCTGGTCTTCTGTCTGTTGCTTCTGAAAGCAAAAAAACAAAGTCAATGTTACTTTAATTTTTTCAAAAGCGCATCCTAATTTTGCAACAGCAGCAACAGCAGCAGCATTGGTGCCAGGCTATTATAGCAAAGCTGCCAATCGACCCAAACTTGGTAAGTGTTCGTTGAATTCATTCAAGCTCTTTGTGTTTTATCAGTCTTTGTTGGATCTTCGCATTGGGTTTTTAAGCTTTGCATTTAAAAGCTTTGAAAAATATATTTCTTGATTTCGTGTTTTTTCAAACTAACAGATATTTGGCATTGCAAATTTATTATGTCCACTTTATTTCGCTTAATTGTATAAAATATAACTATTTCTTGTCCTTTAAAATGTCTAATCCCAGGGATTAGAATGCCTTATTCGATCCGAAGGATTAGTATCCTTAATCCTAAGGATTAGTATCCTTAATCCGAAGGATTAGTATCCTTAATCCGAAGGATTAGTATCCTTAATCTGAAGGATTAGTATCCTTAATCCGAAGGATTAGTATCCTTAATCCGAAGGATTAGTATCCTTAATCCGAAGGATTAGTATCCTTAATCCGAAGGATTAGTATCCTTAATCCGAAGGATTAGTATCCTTAATCCGAAGGATAAGTATCCTTAATCCGAAGCATTAGTATCCTTAATCCGAAGGATTAGTATCCTTAATCCGAAGGATTAGTATCCTTAATCCGAAGGATTAGTATCCTTAATCCGAAGGATTAGTATCCTTAATCCGAAGGATTAGTATCCTTAATCCTAAGGATTAGTATCCTTAATCCAAAGGATTAGTATCCTTAGTCCAAAGGATTAGTATCCTTAATCTGAAGGATTAGTATCCTTAATCTGAAGGATTAGTATCCTTAATCTGAAGGATTAGTATCCTTAATCCGAAGGATTAGTATCCTTAATCCGAAGGATTAGTATCCTTAATCCTAAGGATTAGTATCCTTAATCCAAAGGATTAGTATCCTTAGTCCAAATGATTAGTATCCTTAATCCAAAGGATTAGTATCCTTAATCCAAAGGATTAGTATCCTTAATCCAAAGGATTAGTATCCTTAATCTGAAGGATTAGTATCCTTAATCTGAAGGATTAGTATCCTTAATCTGAAGGATTAGTATCCTTAATCCGAAGGATTAGTATCCTTAATCCGAAGGATTAGTATCCTTAATCTGAAGGATTAGTATCCTTAATCTGAAGGATTAGTATCCTTAATCCGAAGGATTAGTATCCTTAATCCAAAGGATTAGTATCCTTAATCCAAAGGATTAGTATCCTTAATCTGAAGGATTAGTATCCTTAATCCAAAGGATTAGTATCCTTTATCCAAAGGATTAGTATCCTTAATCCAAAGGATTAGTATCCTTAATCCTAAGGATTAGTATCCTTAATCCGAAGGATTAGTATCCTTAATCCAAAGGATTAGTATCCTTAATCCAAAGGATTAGTATCCTTTATCAAAAGGATTAGTATCCTTAATCCGAAGGATTAGTATCATTAATCCAAAGGATTAGTATCATTAATCCAAAGGATTAGTATCATTAATCCAAAGGATTAGTATCCTTAATCCAAAGGATTAGTATCCTTAATCCGAAGGATTAGTATCCTTAATCCAAAGGATTAGTATCCTTAATCCAAAGGATTAGTATCCTTAATCCAAAGGATTAGTATCCTTAATCCAAAGGATTAGTATCCTTAATCCAAAGGATTAGTATCCTTAATCCGAAGGATTAGTATCCTTTATCTGAAGGATTAGTATCCTTAATCCGAAGGATTAGTATCCTTTATCTGAAGGATTAGTATCCTTCATCCGAAGGATTAGTATCCTTAATCCAAAGGATTAGTATCCTTAATCCAAAGGATTAGTATCCTTAATCCAAAGGATTAGTATCCTTAATCCAAAGGATTAGTATCCTTAATCCAAAGGATTAGTATCCTTAATCCAAAGGATTAGTATCCTTAATCCAAAGGATTAGTATCATTAATCCAAAGGATTAGTATCCATAATCCAAAGGATCATCCCTAATCCAAAGGAGTTTCAAGTGAGTTTCAAGACTTTAATCCTTAATCTTTACTCCTCTTCCAAAACCCTAGCTTGTAATAAGAACAATTATTTGACATTAGAATATAGTGTTGCTTTCTAATGTAACTCTCGATTAAGAATCGAAATTCCATTTGCAACTAAAACAGAGAATTAGATTTGTCATATTAATTTTGTTCAGTACCGTATACACACAGTAAATCCTTTCAGTAAATATTCTTTAATCAATAATTTTAATGGTTTTGAAATGTCTTTTGTATGCTTTCAATTACAAATTGTAACTAAAATTCAAGAAGCTATCTAATAATACTGAACAATTTATTCAGAAACATTTTTCCTCTGCTTTTTTTTCTTTTTTAGCTACAAGTGAACATTTTTTAATATAAAAATATTACAGACTTATAAACAGTTTTGTAATACTCATTACGTCAATCAAAGAAATTAACTTTTTGTTTTAAGGAATTCTAATAATCGTTATACTGTCATCGAATGAGTACAACTGAAGTCAAATGAACATCTTTGTTTCATTCGTTTAGAGTGATTCTTAAACAAAACTGTTAATTCCTAATAATCGAATCACAAATTCTTAGAATCCAATCCAGAATCTCCCATCCCAAAACTGGAATCCCCAATTCTAAGTATCGACTTTAGAATCTCAAATCCCAAGACTGGAATCCCCAATTCTAAGTATCGACTTTAGAATCTCAAATCCCAAGACTGGAATCCCCAATTCTAAGTATCGACTTTAGAATCTCAAATCCCAAGATTGGAATCCCCAATTCGATACGACTTTAGAATCTCAAATCCCAAGACTGGAATCCCCAATTCTAAGTATCGACTTTAGAATCTCAAATCCCAAGACTGGAATCCCCAATTCGATACGACTTTAGAATCTCAAATCCCAAGACTGGAATCCTCATTTCTAAGTATCGACTTTAGAATCTCAATTCCCAAGACTGGAATCCCCAATTCTATGAAACGACTATAGAATCTTAAATCCCAAGACTGGAATCCTCATTTCTAAGTATCGACTTTAGAATCTCAATTCCCAAGACTGGAATCCCCAATTCTATGAAACGACTATAGAATCTCAAATCCCAAGACTGGAATCCTCATTTCTAAGTATCGACTTTAGAATCTCAATTCCCAAGACTGGAATCCCCAATTCTAAGTATCGACTTTAGAATCTCAATTCCCAAGACTGGAATCCCCAATTCTAAGTATCGACTTTAGAATCTCAATTCCCAAGACTGGAATCCCCAATTCTATGAAACGACTATAGAATCCTAAATCCCAAGACTGGAATCCTCATTTCTAAGTATCGACTTTAGAATCTCAATTCCCAAGACTGGAATCCCCAATTCTATGAAACGACTATAGAATCTTAAATCCCAAGACTGGAATCCCCATTTCTAAGTATCGACTTTAGAATCTCAATTCCCAAGACTGGAATCCCCAATTCTAAGTATCGACTTTAGAATCTCAATTCCCAAGACTGGAATCCCCAATTCTAAGTATCGACTTTAGAATCTCAATTCCCAAGACTGGAATCCCCAATTCTATGAAACGACTATAGAATCTTAAATCCCAAGACTGGAATCCCCAATTCTAAGTATCGACTTTAGAATCTCAATTCCCAAGACTGGAATCCCCAATTCTAAGTATCGACTTTAGAATCTCAAATCCCAAGACTGGAATCCCCAATTCGATACGACTTTAGAATCTCAAATCCCAAGACTGGAATCCTCATTTCTAAGTATCGACTTTAGAATCTCAATTCCCAAGACTGGAATCCCCAATTCTATGAAACGATTCTAGAATCTCAAATCCCAAGACTGGAATCCCCAATTCTAAGTATCGACTTTAGAATCTCAATTCCCAAGACTGGAATCCCCAATTCTAAGTATCGACTTTAGAATCTCAAATCCCAAGACTGGAATCCCCAATTCGATACGACTTTAGAATCTCAAATCCCAAGACTGGAATCCTCATTTCTAAGTATCGACTTTAGAATCTCAATTCCCAAGACTGGAATCCCCAATTCTATGAAACGATTCTAGAATCTCAAATCCCAAGAATGGAATCCATATTTCTAAGAAACGACTCCAGAATCTCAAATCTCAGGACTGGAATCCCCATTTCTAAGAAACGACTCCAGAACCAGAATCTCAAATCCCAATCCTAAATTCTAACAAACGACTCCAGAATCTTTAATCCCAAGACTGGAATCCCCAATTCTAAGAAACGACTCCAGAATCTCAGATCTTCCGAATTTCAATTTAAATCTCTCCCAAATAGAATATTTCCATCACCACAAAAGCCCTGTCAATCACATGTCTTCAATTCGATATTTGCGGCTGCTCACTTACTCAGGCCTTGATCAGTACGACGACGACAATGACGACAATGCCAGCAACAGCAGCGGTGGCAGCATCCCCGCTGGTAGGCTGACACAGCAAAGGAATCGTTCGCAATCGAGGCACAGTCAGCTGACTGACTCGAACGATTCTGACGCGGAGTTGAGCCGACTGGCGGCCGCAAAATCTGAGCGATTTGCCAAGCGACAGCGCGGGGACTTGGCCAGCAGAGGTGCGATTCCATTTTTGGGATATTTACGAATTTCTTATAAATAATTATTTGCCTAAATTCCAAGATCAAAACAAAACATTAAATAGATTTTTTCCTACAGACGGACTGTGGGATTATGATAACCTAACCGCCATCCTAAATTCCAATGATCCCATAAGCCAACTTAAATCCCAATGATCCCATAGCCCAACTTAAACCCCAATGATCCCATTAGCCAAACTAAATCCCCATGATCCCATAACCCAACTTAAATCCCCATGATCCCATAACCCAACTTAAATCCCCATGATCCCATAGCCCAACATAAATCCCAATGATCCCATAGCCAAACTTAAACCCCAATGATCCCATAACCCAACTTAAATCCCCATGATCCCATAAGCCAACTTAGATCCCCATGATCCCATAAGCCAACTTAAATCCCAATGAACCCATAACCCAACTTAAATCCCCATGATCCCATAGCCCAACATAAATCCCAATGATCCCATATCCAAACTTAAACCACAATGATCCCATAAGCCAACTTAAATCCCCATGATCCCATAAGCCAACTTAAATCCCAATGATCCCATAAGCCAACTTAAATCCCAATGATCCCATAACCCAACTTAAATCCCAATGATCCTATAAACCAACTTAAATCACAATGATCCCATAACCCAACTTAAATCCCAATGATCCCATAACCCAACTTTAATCCCCATGATCCATAAGCCAACTTAAGTCCCAATGATCCCATAACCCAAATTAAAATCCTATTGATCCCATAACCCAGTTTTAATCCCCATGATCCCATAACCCAAATTAAATCCCAATGATCCCATAAGCCAACTTAAATCCCAATGATCCCATAACCCAACTTAAATCCCAATGATCCCATAGCCAAACTTAAACGCCAATGATCCCATAAGCCAACTTAAATCCCCATGATCCCATAGCCCAAATTAAATCCCAATGATCCCATAAGCCAACTAAAATCCTAATGAACCCACAATCTAAATCCAAATCTCAATTATCCCATCTACTATATGAACTCTTCATTGATCCCAAAACCTAACTGAAATCCCCATGATCCCTCACATGACCATAATCAAGCTCAAATACAATCCGATTACGTGTCCCAAATCCCAAATCCGGTTGATCGCATTGCCCAACTTTAATTCGATCGATCCAATTTCTATTTCAGATCGATCCGGTGCCTCGGCCAGTCCCTCTTCAGGTCATGCCAGACAGCAATCGTTGAGTAAAACTTATTCAAGTCGCCAGGCTAAACGCCGCAGCCGCAGCCGTAGCCGCATTAGTACAGGCAGCCCTGCGCCGAACCATCAGCAGTTGGCTTCCTCATCGGCTTCCGCCGCAAAGTTATCGCTGTCGTCTTCGTCTAGAAAACGCGATCATCAGCAACAGCAGCAGCAGCATCGCGATGAGCGATCGCGTCATCGTTCTAGATCTAGGTCCAAGTCTAGATCCAGGTCCAAATCCGGATCTCATAAGCGCTCGAGGCGTCGCAGTTCCAGGTCGCGCGAACGCGACCGTAGATCGACGCGAGATATTAGCAACAAAGACCGTGATCGACGCGACCGTGAAAGTGAACGTGACCGTGAACGCGACCGTGAAAGTGATCGCGACCGCGACCGACGTCGGAATCGTGATCGATCGCCGGCAATAGAAAAAGTTGCCCAACCGACTGCCGATTCCGACAGTCCGGAATGGATTGAACAATCGGCGTCTAATACTGCCAGTCGCGGTGGCAACAAGAAGAAAAATAAAAAGCACAAACGCGGCGACAAAGGCAAAGATCATAGGCGCAGTAGTAATAAAGAGTCTAAGAGAAAGAGAAACGACTCGACTGGTGATAGCAGCGGCGATAGTTAAAACTTTTTATAACAAAGTGAAACATGTTTTCAATCTTTGGGTCCTAATATAGGCTTCTTTGTGTTTCTTCTCGCCCTCTTTATCTTTCCCGGCCTCATTAATTTGCTAGCTTTTCTTAACCTTCCTTTGTTTAGTTGAAATAATTTTTTAGTTATTTATTGTCCTGTAAATAAGTAAATGCTTTTTTGTTACGATTGCTTGACTTTAAGTTTCAAACTCCAATTATTCATTGATAAATCATTCTGGTCTCAATGTTATGTTTTCCTTCATATTGAGCATATTTTAATCTACGTAGCCAATAACCGTTTATCTCTGCTACTTAACGTTTAGAGTTTCTTTAAGTAAAAAAACTTAACCTGTAGTGTTTGTAAAAATAGTGAAAACAGTTCAAGCTTTAGGTGTGAAATTTTGGGGGTGGTTGTCCCGCAATTGCGAAAACAGTTCAAGCTTTGGGTGTGAAATTTTGGGGGTGGTTGTCCCGCAATTGCGAAAACAGTTCAAGCTTTGGGTATGAAATTTTGGGGGTGGTTGTCCCGCAATTGCGAAAACAGTTCAAGCTTTGGGTGTGAAATTTTGGGGGTGGTTGTCCCGCAATTGCGAAAACAGTTCAAGCTTTGGGTGTGAAATTTTGGGGGTGGTTGTCCCGCAATTGCGAAAACAGTTCAAGCTTTGGGTGTGAAATTTTGGGGGTGGTTGTCCCGCAATTGCGAAAACAGTTCAAGCTTTGGGTGTGAAATTTTGGGGGTGGTTGTCCCGCAATTGCGAAAACAGTTCAAGCTTTGGGTGTGAAATTTTGGGGTGGTTGTCCCGCGATTGCGAAAACAGTTCAAGCTTTGGGTGTGAAATTTTGGGGGTGGTTGTCCCACGATTGCGAAAACAGTTCAAGCTTTGGGTGTGAATTTAGAGTTTAGATTTGAAGTGGTTTCAATTACAGAGACTTATCGCAAAGAAGTGATGATAACTGCATTCTTGTTCTTGTCTGTAATTTATCGTCGAGAATTGACAAAAATTTAAGTGGTGACTACTGTATGATTCATTTGTTAAAATAATATTTTTACAATCACTTGCCCCTTCACTAGCGTTCAACGGTTTGGCGTTTCTGAACATAAAATAAACTGTTGTATTGAAATTTCAATCACTCAATTGAATTTTTATTACGCCGTAATGTTTCTTTTTTGAAGTGAACAATTTATCGTGATTGCTAGTTCTGTCCCGTATTGATCTAGCGTTATTATTAGAAATGAAAACTGTTCTGACTATTGTGCCCTCGTCATCAACGCCTTAACAAAGCTAGCTGCCTGTTGTATGTAACCGGGCTTGTTCACCATTCAATCGCTAAATAAAGAAACGATTGCTGTCTTTTAGGCATTGTTCTTCTTAGACAAGAAAGAATTGCTAAATTAAGTTTCTTTCATTAATCTTTCTTTTCTTGTCTTTCAAAACGTATTTTAATTTAATTAATTAATCAAAAGGCGAGAATCAACATTTAACGTTTAACGACGCGTTTCGCACGTTTCGTGCATCTTCAGGTTTATTAAAACGAATATAGCAAGTAGCAAAGCGAATAAATATGAGATTTTGGGTGTAACTTTAATCAATGTTTTTTAAAAAAAAATAAAAAAATTTTCGAATACATATTTGATATTCCGTAAGTCAAGAGGCAAGTCCAGGGGCGAATAGCCCCCTCCCTCAGAACACACGGAGAACATGGCCCGCGCCACTGTGTTGGAGTTGAGTGTTGAGGTTAGGGGAATGAGCTTTAATGTACAACGCTTCAAGTATCTGCAGTTTGGAGTCAAATGAGCATTGGTCAATGACTTTGAAGCGCTCTTCGGGTTTGCAGCTGGAGCAGCTGGAGAGATGGTTTTGAATAGCCGACGGTTTCAGCCAGTGCTCCCTGATTCTAGTGTGCAGGTGCCTTTTAGTCTTCCCCACGTAGGAGGCGCTCTGGTCATCAGAGCAGTTGAATTGGTAAACTACACCAGCACGAAGAGCACAGGGAACACGTGACTTCAACCGACCGACAAAGTTGCCAACTTTATTAGCAGAACGAAAGATGACGCGGATGTTGCAATTAAGGAAGTTGCGAAATAATTTGCAGATTCGGTTTTTGAAGAAAGGAGAAAGTCTTTTAAGAAACTCCTTGGCTTTGCCACCTCTGGCATTTTCATGTTTGACAATAAGTACTACCGTCAAATTGAAGGTTGTGCCATGGGAAGCCCCTTGGCCCCCACCCTCGCTGATGTCTGCATGTCTCACTGGGAAACCAACAACAAACCAACATTTGCGTACAAATTTATCTCCTTGAATAATTCACAGGTTGCATTTAACTAAAAGCATAATGTCAGAAATTGATTGTAAGCGACGGCAACAGGAGCAGTAAAACAGAATATTAAAGTAAAAAATGATTAAGTTAGTTAGGTGCGTGATTATCTTTGATTATCCTGCGAAGTGAACTTCCAAATGTACTTTAATACGACGATTCAATGATGAAAGAACTATAGCAGGTCAGGTAATCTTTTGCGGGCCTGAATATCAGTGTCTCACGCATCCAAATAAAACTAATTAAAGCGGCGGCTGAAAGTGTAATTTGATATTAAAATTTTTTTTACTTCGTTGGCTTAATCGTTGAAGAACGATTTTTAATCATTTTTTTAATAAACCATGCGTGCTCTGACTTCCAGTGCTCAATTTGTGGCTGCCACTTCTCTTGCAAGACTCTGTATAATACAATAGTCCAGTGGCCTAGCCAAGATTTTTGTTCTAGAGTAGCCCCGCGCCTCTGAAGAGGGGGCGCCACATTAGTTTATTCAGCTGATAAGGGGGCCACATCGTTTAGTCAGCTGATAAGGGGGCGCCACATTAGTTTATTCAGCTGATAAGGAGGCGCCACATCGTTTAGTCAGCTGATAAGGAGGCGTCACATTAGTTTATTCAGCTGATAAGGGGGCGCCACATCGTTTAGTCAGCTGATAAGGAGGCGCCACATTAGTTTATTCAGCTGATAAGGGGGCGCCACATCGTTTAGTCAGCTGATAAGGAGGCGCCACATTAGTTTATTCAGCTGATAAGGGGGCCACATCGTTTAGTCAGCTGATAAGGAGGCGCCACATTAGTTAATTCAGCTGATAAGGGGGCGCCACATCGTTTAGTCAGCTGATAAGGAGGCGCCACATTAGTTAATTCAGCTGATAAGGGGGCCACATCGTTTAGTCAGCTGATAAGGAGGCGCCACATTAGTTTATTCAGCTGATAAGGGGGCCACATCGTTTAGTCAGCTGATAAGGAGGCGTCACATTAGTTTATTCAGCTGATAAGGGGGCGCCACATCGTTTAGTCAGCTGATAAGGAGGCGCCACATTAGTTAATTCAGCTGATAAGGGGGCCACATCGTTTAGTCAGCTGATAAGGAGGCGTCACATTAGTTTATTCAGCTGATAAGGGGGGCAACATCGTTTAGTCAGCTGATAAGGAGGCGCCACATTAGTTTATTCAGCTGATAAGGAGGCGCCACATTAGTTTATTCAGCTGATAAGGGGGCCACATCGTTTAGTCAGCTGATAAGGAGGCGTCACATTAGTTCATTCAGCTGATAAGGGGGGCAACATCGTTTAGTCAGCTGATAAGGAGGCGCCACATTAGTTTATTCAGCTGATAAGGGGGCCACATCGTTTAGTCAGCTGATAAGGAGGCGTCACATTAGTTCATTCAGCTGATAAGGGGGGCAACATCGTTTAGTCAGCTGATAAGGAGGCGCCACATTAGTTTATTCAGCTGATAAGGGGGCCACATCGTTTAGTCAGCTGATAAGGAGGCGCCACATTAGTTTATTCAGCTGATAAGGGGGCCACATCGTTTAGTCAGCTGATAAGGGGGCCACATCGTTTATTCAGCTGATAAGGAGGCGCCACATTAGTTTATTCAGCTGATAAGGAGGCGTCACATTAGTTTATTCAGCTGATAAGGGGGCGCCACATCGTTTAGTCAGCTGATAAGGAGGCGTCACATCGTTTAGTCAGCTGATAAGGAGGCGCCACATTAGTTTATTCAGCTGATAAGGGGGCGCCACATCGTTTAGTCAGCTGATAAGGAGGCGTCACATTAGTTTATTCAGCTGATAAGGGGGCGCCACATCGTTTAGTCAGCTGATAAGGAGGCGTCACATCAGTTTATTCAGCTGATAAGGGGGCGTCACATCAGTTTATTCAGCTGATAAGGAGGCGCCACATCGTTTAGTCAGCTGATAAGGAGGCGTCACATTAGTTTATTCAGCTGATAAGGGGGCGCCACATTAGTTTATTCAGCTGATAAGGGGGCCACATCGTTTAGTCAGCTGATAAGGAGGCGCCACATTAGTTTATTCAGCTGATAAGGGGGCCACATCGTTTAGTCAGCTGATACGGAGGCGCCACATTAGTTTATTCAGCTGATAAGGGGGCCACATCGTTTAGTCAGCTGATAAGGAGGCGTCACATTAGTTTATTCAGCTGATAAGGGGGGCAACATCGTTTAGTCAGCTGATAAGGAGGCGCCACATTAGTTTATTCAGCTGATAAGGGGGCCACATCGTTTAGTCAGCTGATAAGGAGGCGTCACATTAGTTCATTCAGCTGATAAGGGGGGCAACATCGTTTAGTCAGCTGATAAGGAGGCGCCACATTAGTTTATTCAGCTGATAAGGGGGCCACATCGTTTAGTCAGCTGATAAGGAGGCGCCACATTAGTTTATTCAGCTGATAAGGGGGCCACATCGTTTAGTCAGCTGATAAGGAGGCGTCACATTAGTTCATTCAGCTGATAAGGGGGGCAACATCGTTTAGTCAGCTGATAAGGAGGCGCCACATTAGTTTATTCAGCTGATAAGGAGGCGCCACATTAGTTTATTCAGCTGATAAGGGGGCCACATCGTTTAGTCAGCTGATAAGGAGGCGTCACATTAGTTCATTCAGCTGATAAGGGGGGCAACATCGTTTAGTCAGCTGATAAGGAGGCGCCACATTAGTTTATTCAGCTGATAAGGGGGCCACATCGTTTAGTCAGCTGATAAGGGGGCCACATCGTTTATTCAGCTGATAAGGAGGCGCCACATTAGTTTATTCAGCTGATAAGGAGGCGCCACATTAGTTTATTCAGCTGATAAGGAGGCGTCACATTAGTTTATTCAGCTGATAAGGGGGCGCCACATCGTTTAGTCAGCTGATAAGGAGGCGTCACATCGTTTAGTCAGCTGATAAGGAGGCGCCACATTAGTTTATTCAGCTGATAAGGGGGCCACATCGTTTAGTCAGCTGATAAGGAGGCGCCACATTAGTTTATTCAGCTGATAAGGGGGCCACATCGTTTAGTCAGCTGATAAGGAGGCGCCACATTAGTTTATTCAGCTGATAAGGGGGCCACATCGTTTAGTCAGCTGATAAGGAGGCGCCACATTAGTTTATTCAGCGGATAAGGGGGCGCCACGTAGTTTTAACTGACTCGGACTTTTTAATCATAGACTATGATGAGTTCATGTTAAATTAAATTTGATTGCCCGGGGAACATCTATTAATTTGATGGGCTCGGAATGCAGACTGTTTGAACCATAGACAACAGATTCTTTACTTAAAAAGAAGCCCATTAAATGTCATCTATTCTGTTACTTATTTTTTAATCCCATGACAACATTCTCTTTATGAAATGTGCCCAACTTAGTGTCCTAAATGTAATTTTATTAGTTTATTGTCAGACGTCAAACACGCAATCATTGCGTAAGTCAGCAGCAATAGCCTAATCCGGTTGTTTACACGTGCTTTCGATCCGACGCACCGCCTACCCGAAGGCATTAATTATACAAATCACTAACAAACGGGTGGATAAGGTGGGTGGCATTGAAGAATTTTCAAAATAATCTTCAGATGCTACTGGACAAATTCAAGAACGGAGTAAATATTGCCAATGAGTCTTATCATCCTCATTCGTGATTGGTTCAGGGGACTCACAAAATACTTCGTCCTCTAATTATGCCCGACTCCAATGACCCTAGAGACAATTTCTGAGGCGCTAATCAGGACCAAGTCTAGCAGAACGTGGGTGGACAAAACGACACTATAAATTCAGGACTGAAATTAAACCATTCAGCGCCTTAATCTTTTGAGCCGTAAGTCTCTCGCAACGTTTATACGAAATCCGATTAAATATATTTACTGTTTAAGATAGCAAATGTCAAAGTCTCTCACGAACCAGCCGATTAAGTTTATGATCACACAGAATTGTCGATCTACAAAGCCAGATGATTTAGCCACCAATGCCACCAGCAACACAAATTTCACTGGCGTAGTCGAGACTGTCAGAACGAGGCCGTCATTTCTAACAGTCTACACTGGAGTTCTAGTTGCGGTGGCGGCGCTGAATGTCGTACTCAATTTTACTAGCCTGCTACTATTGCGTAAGATGCTAACTAGGGCCCAGATGCAGCTACTGCACCTGCTTCAGTTGCTATGCGCAGCTGAGGTTGCATTCAACGCTAGCCAGCTAGTCTACCAGGCCTTCATTTGGGCCTACGGCCTTCAACAGCTGCCGTTTGTCTCTTTACAGGTAGACAAGCGTAAATGTATAAATAGTTGCGGTAGAGATCTGCTCACTGGCACAACATTTTGTGACACTAGACCCGCAGCCAGCAAGGAGGCAATTCTGCCCATTCCGCTGACTCCTGAGCACACGCGCACGCAGATACCGTACGCAGGCACACACTCACACAGGGGTGTGTGTACACCTGCCCTAACTTTCTCATCGTCAGGCAATGTACACTCTCAGTGAGCCTTGGTGGTTGTCCCTCAACGGCAACTAAATGTGGCCTCGCCGCGAAATCGTGCTCAGGGACCTAAGTAAAGATTAAGTTTAGATTAAATTTGTAATCTTTTGAGTTCACAGTTTTTTCTAACCGCTTATATCCGTACAGGTCGGCCAGATTGTGGCGGTCGCATTCTGGGCGGTTCTGTTTCTCAGCCAGGGCTCTCTCAGCCTTCGCAACTGGACCGTGGCTCTGCTGTCCTTGGCGCGCTACAAGAAGATTCGTCATCCAGGATTATCGCTATCTGTCACTACCAGACGAGGCGCATTCAACAGGCTTCTGCTCTTGCTGCCGATTTGTCTGTGCGTCAGCCTGCCGAAGATGCTGCTATACAACATTGTGGTGTGCAGCGATACTCTGCGTCTGAGCCAGCAGTCAACCTGGCTGCACGGCAACGCAGTTCTGAATCGCATCCTGATCAGCGCCAGCTACCTGGTCTCCACTCTCCTGCCCGTGGTGTTCGTCTCATTCAGCAACGTTCGCATCCTGCTGTTTCTTCGCCAGCGACGTCGCCAATTCGCGGCCAACCGGCCGGGTGTTCGCAGCGCCCTCAGCAGGAATCGAACCGCCGATCGCCTGCTCCTGTTGCTGACTGCCGCCTTCCTAATCTGCGAGATGCCAGCGTTCTTTGCCGGCCTGCTCGATGGACAGCTCTCTGACCGCGCCAAGCGTCACTTCATTCACGTGGCTCACCTGGCCACAATGCTCGACTCCAGCCTCAACCTGTGCATCTACCTGCTGTCCCAGAAGTCAGCAGGCTGTGTGCCCAGCTGCTGCGAGGCCAATCATTCGCTGTCTAACAATCCAGGGAAGCCAGTGGAAGCTGATGAAGCTCTAGCGTTGGATGCTGGCATCGAGCTCCAGGTTCATCCGGTCGCTGAAAATTTACTGGACAACTAACTAAATTATGATCCATTAGAAAGTTAAAAAAACTGGAAGCGTACGAGCGTATTTTGTCTGACTTTTTATCTTGTCAAATTATTATCCTCTCATTTTCTCTGTTTTCCTTAATGATCATCTTGCTTTATTTCTGTCAGTTTTTTTTAATTAAGCACTACGTTTTCTGTACGTCTGTCAATGGTTACACAAGCAGCGTATTTTTCACAAAGTTGTAAATAAAATATATTGTTAGATGCGCAAACTGAATGACCGATTTTCGTGAAAGTCCACCATTTGGATCAAACCATCGACGATGCCGATGGTTTTGTAAGATTCCGTAAGTTTTTTTCATCGGTTAGAGCGGAGAATTTTTAACCAATGTTCTGAATTTTCATGCCGATTGGTTGAATATCCGTGGTCCTTCTATTGTTAACTTATATTTAAATGTAGTTCTTAATTTGCTTTGTTTTAATTTCCTCTCTTGCCTCCATTTTAGCAGCACGCCTTTATGTATTGTTCAAATCTATCTTTCGTGAACTATCATTTTTTTATTATGTATGTTGGATTGCTAGCAGGAACTTCCGCTATTTAAAACAAGAATACTTAAATTTGCAGAAATGCTGCACTCAAAAATGAGTCATAAAATTTAATTTTTGGTTTCTTATTTCACAATCACAATTTTTAGAGGTGTAAAAATTGAATATTGCAAACCATCTTGCATCATATACTTGGCGTTCCTACTCCCTGCAATCTCCCTACTCTCACCCTGCACTCTCCCTACTCTCACCCTGCACTTTCCCTAATCTACTCCCTGCACTCTCCCTACTCTACTCCCTGCTCTCTTCCTACTCTTCTCCCTGCACTCTCCCTACTCTACTCCCTGCACTCTCCCTACTCTACTCCCTGCACTCTCCCTAATCTACTCCCTGCAATCTCCCTACTCTCACCCTGCACTCTCTCTACTCTACTCCCTGCAATCTCCCTACTCTCACCCTGCACTCTCCCTACTCTACTCCCTGCTATCTTCCTACTCTTCTCCCTGCACTCTCCCTACTCTACTCCCTGCACTCTCCCTAATCTACTCCCTGCAATCTCCCTACTCTCACCCTGCACTCTCTCTACTCTACTCCCTGCAATCTCCCTACTCTCACCCTGCACTCTCCCTACTCTACTCCCTGCTATCTTCCTACTCTTCTCCCTGCACTCTCCCTACTCTACTCCCTGCTCTCTCCCTACTCTCACCCTGCTCTCTTCCTACTCTTCTCCCTGCACTCCCTACTCTACTCCCTGCTCTCTTCCTACTCTTCTCCCTGCACTCTCCCCACTCTACTCCCTGCTCTCTTCCTACTCTTCTCCCTGCACTCTCCCTACTCTACTCCCTGCTCTCTCCCTACTCTTCTCCCTGCTCTCTTCCTACTCTTCTCCCTGCACTCTCCCTACTCTACTCCCTGCTCTCTTCCTACTCTTCTCCCTGCACTCTCCCTACTCTACTCCCTGCACTCTCCCTACTCTACTCCCTGCACTCTCCCTAATCTACTCCCTGCAATCTCCCTACTCTCACCCTGCACTCTCTCTACTCTACTCCCTGCAATCTCCCTACTCTCACCCTGCACTCTCCCTACTCTACTCCCTGCTATCTTCCTACTCTTCTCCCTGCACTCTCCCTACTCTACTCCCTGCTCTCTCCCTACTCTTCTCCCTGCACTCTCCCTACTCTACTCCCTGCTCTCTCCCTACTCTACTCCCTGCTCTCTCCCTACTCTACTCCCTGCGCTCTCTTAACTCCCTACCTGCACGCTATTTCTTTTCTATATATATATATTATATGTTTCCTATTATATAAATATATATAGACTTTACCAACTGAAAATATTGACTAGCAATACTCGAACCAATGGGAACTTCCATGTACAAAATCCCAACAAAAAATAACGTATAAGAAAGCAAAAATTTTCCGAAACAATAACCAACCCCTTTCTGCGATATTCGTAACTTTCAGGCTAGAAAAAATACTCACAAACCAAAATATTATTTTTTCACAACCGCACAACTCTCGAGAAATGTCACGTACCAGCCTTGGCATACCTGTATGGAATGCTCGGGTTTTTAACGCATCCACCTCTCCCAAATCCGTCTCTTCTTCTCTTTTTCCGTTCATTATTCAATTCCCATTTAAAATTCCTCCCAGTCTCCATTCTTCCCATTTGTCATTCTTTCCCATTTCCAATTCTTTCCCATTTCCCATTCTTCCCATTTGCCATTCTTCCCATTTGCCATTCTTTCCCATTTCCAATTCTTCCCACTTCCCATTTTTCCCATTTGCCATTCTTCCCATTTGCCATTCTTTCCCATTTTCCATTCTTCCCATTTGCCATTCTTTCTCACTTCCCATTCTTCCCATTTGCCATTCTTTCCCATTTCCCATTCTTCCCATTTTCCATTCTTCCCATTTCCCATTCTTCCCATTTCCCATTCTTTCCCATTTCCCATTCTTTCCCATTTCCCATTCTTCCCATTTCCCATTCTTTCCCATTTCCCATTCTTCCCATTTCCCATTCTTCCCATTTCCCATTCTTTCCCATTTCCCATTCTTCCCACTTCCCATTCTTCCCATTTCCCATTCTTCCCATTTCCCATTCTTCCTATTTCCCATTCTTCCCATTTCCCATTCTTTCCCATTTCCCATTCTTTCCCATTTTCCATTCTTCCCATTTCCCATTCTTCCCATTTCCCATTCTTTCCCATTTCCCATTCTTTCTCATTTCCCATTCTTCCCATTTCCCATTCTTTCCCATTTCCCATTCTTCCCATTTCCCATTCTTCCCATTTCCCATTCTTCCCACTTCCCATTCTTCCCATTTCCCATTCTTCCCATTTCCCATTCTTCCCATTTCCCATTCTTCCCATTTCCCATTCTTTCCCATTTCCTATTCTTTCCCATTTCCCATTCTTCCCATTTCCCATTCTTTCCCATTTCCCATTCTTCCCATTTCCCATTCTTCCCATTTCCCATTCTTCCCATTTCCCATTCTTCCCATTTCCCATTCTTCCCATTTCCCATTCTTCCCATTTCCCATTCTTCCTATATTCTCCCTTTTTCTCCATAACTAGCAATTTTATGTTTTCTTTTTCTAAATTATACCCTCTTTCTCCCATTTTCCCTAGTTGGGAGAATTCCCCCAGTTCGTCTTAACTGTTGATTATTGTAATTTCCCCTCGAATCGAATGATAAACAGTTGCTTTCGCTCTGCAGCTCAACTTCTGCCCAGCTGCCCTATCATTCGCCCGGTCCCGCATTCGTGAAATCGCGTCAAAGCATGAGGGTCGAGAATCGAATTTCTGTTTCCGGAAAATTTCGAAGCTGTTAAGAGTCTCGCCCCCGCAGTTTGACCTAGTTCGAATAACTTCTCGAATTGCTCAGAAAACATTTCATAATTTTTTTCAGTAAATCTGAAACTTAATGCAGAAATAATCTAATAATTTAGACTGATATAGAATCTACTGTAAGTAACATATAACTCCCAAATAAACTAAATATAAAAAACACACAAAAATGACGAAAATACCAGCAAACAAAATTATAAAAGATTAACAAAAACTAATCGAATTAAACAACTAAACAAACAAGCAAACAAATAAAAAAAATTGTTTTGACTTTCTTGACATCAAGTGATTGTACATTAAGTGTCTAGACGCAATGGGTTTGCGTCCCTATTCTCACCCTGCACTCTCCCTACTCTTCTCCCTGCACTCACCCTACTCTACTCCCTGCACTATTCCTATTCTACTCCCTGCTCTCTTCCTACTCTTCTCCCTGCACTCTCCCTACTCTACTCCCTGCTCTCTTCCTACTCTTCTCCCTGCACTATTCCCTACTCTACTCCCTGCACTTTCAGGCACTTGCACTTCCTATTCTACTCCTGCACTCTTCCTACTCTACTCCCTGCACTCTCCCTACTCTACTCCCTGCACTCTCCCTACTCTACTCCCTGCACTCTCCCTACTCTACTCCCTGCACTCTCCCTACTCTACTCCCTGCACTCTCCCTACTCTACTCCCTGCACTCTCCCTACTCTACTCCCTGCACTCTCCCTACTCTACTCCCTGCACTCTCCCTACTCTACTCCCTGCACTCTCCCTACTCTACTCCCTGCACTCTCCCTACTCTACTCCCTGCACTCCCTACTCTACTCCCTGCACTCTCCCTACTCTACTCCCTGCACTCCCTACTCTACTCCCTGCACTCTCCCTACTCTACTCCCTGCACTTTCCCTACTCTACTCCCTGCTCTCGTCCTACTCTACTCCCTGCACTCTTCCTGTCATAAAATTGGCTAAATAAAATAAACAATAGGACACGAACTTAAGAGTAATTCGCTTTTAAAGGTAACTTTTTGGATCATGCAGTATTACATAACGAATATGAAAAGTCAAATTTCAGTGTTCAGTTATATTTGTTTTACATTCTGACATAAAAGAAAGGTACAATTACAATTAACTTAAAAGATTATATTCAATTATTAAGGACTGAAAAGCTAGCACTAATTGTATCGAAAAGTATTTTTTTGCAAACAAACGTGAGTATTTAAGCTCGCAAGCTTGACCGATAACTGAAAGCTAATAAAAAAAATTTGGACGGAGTTAAAACAAAATTTGAGTGGAATGTGATTTAACATTCGGGTGCAGCTCAAAAAATTGTAACTCTATTTGCAGTTAGCTTGTCAAACATTATATATAATTTGTTAAACAAAAAAATTATAGTTTTCGTTACGATCCTCCATCAGTTTAATTTGATTGCTGGCAATTATCAGTCTGCTTCAAAGAACTCCAACAGAGTCTGCAGATCGTAGCTCTGCAGGCATTGCATCAGGGCTGAGACTCGAGATTTCACATTCTGGCCTTGGAACTTGTACTTGTCTATATAGAGATCTGTGATCATGCCTGGAATGGAATTGGCCGGGTGGGTGAGTCTCCGGTTAGATCACTGGGTTGGACGGTAGCTTGACGATCAATGAAAATATTCTATCGAAAATAGAGAAACTGATTATTTTTTAATGTTTAGATAGTCTAGATTACCTTTTTAGCTAACTCTAGCAAAAAATTTTCTATCGATTTAGTATCGATAGACTTCAAAAATCGATTGAGTAGACTCAAACAAATGAATTGAGTAGACTCAAACAAATTAACTGAGTAGACTCAAACTAATTAACTGAGTAGACTCAAACTAATTAACTGAGTAGACTCAAACTAATTAACTGAGTAGACTCAAACAAATTAACTGAGTAGACTCAAACTAATCAATTGAGTAGACTCAAACAAATTAACTGAGTAGACTCAAACTAATCAATTGAGTAGACTCAAACTAATCAATTGAGTAGACTCAAACAAATTAACTGAGTAGACTCAAACTAATCAATTGAGTAGACTCAAACAAATTAACTGAGTAGACTCAAACTAATCAATTGAGTAGACTCAAACTAATCAATTGAGTAGACTCAGACAAATTAACTGAGTAGACTCAAACTAATCAATTGAGTAGGCTCAAACAAATTAACTGAGTAGACTCAAACTAATCAATTGAGTAGGCTCAAACAAATTAACTGAGTAGACTCAAACTAATCAATTGAGTAGACTCAAACTAATCAATTGAGTAGACTCAAACAAATTAACTGAGTAGACTCAAACTAATCAATTGAGTAGGCTCAAACAAATTAACTGAGTAGACTCAAACTAATCAATTGAGTAGACTCAAACTAATCAATTGAGTAGACTCAAACAAATTAACTGAGTAGACTCAAACTAATCAATTGAGTAGGCTCAAACAAATTAACTGAGTAGACTCAAACTAATCAATTGAGTAGACTCAAACTAATCAATTGAGTAGACTCAAACAAATCGGTTGTGTTGACTTAAACAAATATTTTGGAGCAGACTCAAACAAATCTATTGATATAGCTCATTAAGTGTCAAAACAAAAAACTAATAATAAAGCTACAAACCGTAGAGTCTCTCCAGGTGAGCCGGTTGGCGTTTAAACATTCTTTGCAACTCGTCTGCTTCTAGTAGAATTTGGCGATACTCGTCGGACAGAAAGTCTGCGGACTGTTCGCTGAGCATGAGCTCACGAAGCGGTTCAATCAGCGCGACCCGTTTCGCTAGCACGAGCAGTGATTCCAGCTTTGGTGCGATCAGCCTTATGGTGTGACTCACGGATCGATCATTTACCTGGTTTGAGCAGTCAATGAATGGATAGTAGAATCGCTATAGGAGAAAAGAGGATGGGAAGGATTGGGGGCTTGTCGACGATCAATTTACGTCGTTTAGGTCCAACCTCCAAGGTACAGTGAGATTGTACACTGCCTGACGATGAGAAAGTCAGGACAGATGTACACACCTGTGTTCAGTATCTGTGTCCGTGTGTGCTCAGGAGTCAGCGAAATGGGCAGAATTGCCTCCTTGCTGGCTGCGGGTCTAGTGTCACCAAATGATGTGCTGATAGCAGAGAACTAAGTTTTATTTAAGTCGATCGTCTGTTCATTGATTGATAAATAATAAGAATCACAACAGTATGAACTCAAAAGTGGAGCTACCTCATAGGCAATCTGCAGTGCAATCTTCCTCTTCGTGGCCTCCTTACTGAGGCACTCCTTGATGATGGAGATGGTGGACAAGTTGTCGGATTTGAAAACAGCTTCGCCCTTCTTGTAGCGCACTTCAAACTGAGTACCCAGGAAGGTGTTCTCAAACACTAGCCAGCCGGTTTCGTCAGCTGGCGCCTTCTCTGGCACTTCGCCAACCAGGAAGGCGACCCAGTGATGAATCTCGGCTAGGGAAAACGCGCCAGTCAGTGTCAGGCTGTTCAATGGACGAGTTTCGTCCAGTTCGTGAGCTCGACGATGCAACGATAGCGGCTTGATGTGATAGGCCAGTAGCTGACAGACTTTGGGCTGCAGGCGAGGTGTCACGTACGCCATGAGGGTGCCGTAGTGGCCCTCAATTGTGCGAACCTTTATCTCCAACCGAGTGGTGTTAGCTTGGCACCTGTGATTAGGGAGTTCAAATATTAATGGACTTTAGGAATTAGCATTCTGATACAGCTGACTGCAATAAAAGCCTAACATCTGAGAACAGAATGGGATAATGTGAGAACAGAATGAGATAATGTGAGAACAGAATGGGATAATGTGAGAACAGAATGAGATAATGTGAGAACAGAATGGGATAATGTGAGAAAAGAATGGGATAATGTGAGAACATAATGGGATAATGTGAGAACATAATGGGATAATGTGAGAACAGAATGGGATAATGTGAGAACATAATGGGATAATGTGAGAACATAATGGGATAATGTGAGAACAGAATGGGATAATGTGAGAACATAATGGGATAATGTGAGAACATAATGGGATAATGTGAGAACATAATGGGATAATGTGAGAACAGAATGGGATAATGTGAGAACAGAATGGGATAATGTGAGAACAGAATGGGATAATGTGACAACAGAATGGCATAATGTGAGAATAGAATGGGATAATGTGAGAACAGAATGGGATAATGTGAGAACAGAATGGGATAATGTGAGAACAAAATAGGATAATGTGAGAACAGAATGGGATAATGTGACAACAGAATGGCATAATGTGAGAATAGAATGGGATAATGTGAGAACATAATGGGATAATGTGAGAACAGAATGGGATAATGTGAGAATAGAATGGGATAATGTGAGAACAGAATGGGATAATGTGACAACAGAATGGCATAATGTGAGAATAGAATGGGATAATGTGAGAACAGAATGGGATAATGTGAGAACAGAATGGGATAATGTGAGAACAGAATGGGATAATGTGAGAACAGAATAGAATAATGTGAGAACAGAATGGGATAATGTGAGAACAGAATGAGATAATGTGAGAAAAAATGCTGGAATTACGCTAGACGTTTAAATAAAAACAGGGAAGTGTCGATTTTATAGAAGGTTGTATTGCTGTTTTAAGACAGTATGTTGTTGATACTTTCAGTTGAGTATATTGTATAGAGGCAGTTATTTGATTTTCGAATCTTGAAAATATGATTAAAGGTTAGATGCTAGACTGTGAAATTTCAGCCTCTGAAATCAAGGCCCGATTATGTTTATCCTTTGGTTTTATCGGTAGATCATATTTCGTCTCGGGATAAAACTTGATTTGAGGAAACTGGATACGAGAAATTATCATGCAAACCAATAGTATCGAAATTCATCGTGACAGTGGAATTCAAACTTTACCTAGAACCAAAACTATCAACCAAAAACCAAAAGATAGTTTAGTAAAGACGAGAAACAGTCACGACTAGTCTAGACTAATAAAATTTCTAGTTAAGTAAATAGCATTAATCAAAAAATTATCTAAATCCAACAATAAACACCTGATTTTGAAGTCTAAAATACTATTCTCAAGTTTACCAAGTTACACTAGTATCTAACATGTTACATTAGTATCTAACAGGTTACACTAGTATCTAAAAGGTTACACTAGTATCTAAAAGGTTACACTAGTATCTAACAGGTTACACTAGTATCTAACAGGTTAGCACTAGTATCTAACAGGCTACACTAGTATCTAACAGGTTACACTAGTATCTAACAGGCTACACTAGTATCTAACAGGTTACACTAGTATCTAACAGGCTACAATAGTATCTAACAGGTTACACTAGTATCTAACAGGTTAGCACTAGTATCTAACAGGCTACACTAGTATCTAACAGGTTACACTAGTATCTAACAGGCTACACTAGTATCTAACAGGTTACACTAGTATCTAACAGGCTACAATAGTATCTAACAGGTTACACTAGTATCTAACAGGTTAGCACTAGTATCTAACAGGCTACACTAGTATCTAACAGGTTACACTAGTATCTAACAGGTTACACTAGTATCTAACAGGTTACACTAGTATCTAACAGGTTACACTAGTATCTAACAGGCTACACTAGTATCTAACAGGTTACCCTAGTATCTAACAGGTTACACTAGCATCTAACAGGTTACACTAGTATCTAACAGGTTACACTAGTATCTAACAGGTTACACTAGTATCTAACAGGTTACACTAGTATCTAACAGGTTACACTAGTATCTAACAGGTTACACTAGTATCTAACAGGTTACACTAGTATCTAACAGGTTACACTAGTATCTAACAGGTTACATTAGTATCTAACAGGTTACACTAGTATCTAACAGGTTACACTAGTATCTAATAGGTTACACTAGTATCTAACAGGTTACACTAGTATCTAACAGGTTACACTAGTATCTAACAGTTTACACTAGTATCTAACAGGTTACACTAGTATCTAACAGGTTACACTAGTATCTAACAGGTTACACTAGTATCTAACAGGTTAGCACTAGTATCTAACAGGCTACACTAGTATCTAACAGGTTACACTAGTATCTAACAGGCTACACTAGTATATAACAGGTTACACTAGTATCTAACAGGTTACACTAGTATCTAAACAGTTAAACTAGTATCTAAAAGGTTACACTAGTATCTAACAGGTTACACTAGTATCTAACAGGTTACATTAGTATCTAACAGGTTACACTAGTATCTAACAGGTTACACTAGTATCTAATAGGTTACACTAGTATCTAACAGGTTACACTAGTATCTAACAGGTTACACTAGTATCTAACAGTTTACACTAGTATCTAACAGGTTACACTAGTATCTAACAGGTTACACTAGTATCTAACAGGTTACACTAGTATCTAACAGGTTAGCACTAGTATCTAACAGGCTACACTAGTATCTAACAGGTTACACTAGTATCTAACAGGCTACACTAGTATATAACAGGTTACACTAGTATCTAACAGGTTACACTAGTATCTAAACAGTTAAACTAGTATCTAAAAGGTTACACTAGTATCTAACAGGTTACACTAGTATCTAACAGGTTAGCACTAGTATCTAACAGGCTACACTAGTATCTAACAGGTTACACTAGTATCTAACAGGCTACATTAGTATCTAACAGGTTACCCTAGTATCTAACAGGTTACACTAGTATCTAACAGGCTACACTAGTATCTAACAGGTTACACTAGTATCTAACAGGTTACACTAGTGTCTAACAGGTTACACTAGTATCTAACAGGTTACACTAGTATCTAACAGGTTACACTAGTATCTAACAGGTTACACTAGTATCTAACAGGTTACACTAGTATCTAACAGGCTACACTAGTATCTAACAGGTTACACTAGTATCTAACAGGTTACACTAGTATCTAACAGGTTACATTAGTATCTAACAGGTTACACTAGTATCTAACAGGCTACACTAGTATATAACAGGTTACACTAGTATCTAACAGGTTACACTAGTATCTAAACAGTTAAACTAGTATCTAAAAGGTTACACTAGTATCTAACAGGTTACACTAGTATCTAACAGGCTACACTAGTATCTAACAGGTTAGCACTAGTATCTAACAGGTTACACTAGTATCTAACAGGTTACACTAGTATCTAACAGGTTACACTAGTATCTAACAGGTTAGCACTAGTATCTAACAGGCTACACTAGTATCTAACAGGTTACACTAGTATCTAACAGGCTACACTAGTATCTAACAGGTTACACTAGTATCTAACAGGTTACACTAGTATCTAACAGGTTACACTAGTATCTAACAGGTTACACTAGTATCTAACAGGCTACAATAGTATCTAACAGTATTCTCACCTGTAAGTAGCCAATAGGTGGTTGCCCTCATCTGGGTTCACTGCACTCAAGCTGACCACAGCCGAGTTTTTGTCCGTGTCCATGATGTCTATGGGCACATCCGATTGCAGCAGCAGATTGTCTATGGGAGCCTGACATTCGATTGTCAATGTGTAAGCCGCATCAACAGGTGTCAGGATAAATCTGTCATTGATGTCGAACAGGGGTACCGCAGACACAGCGTTGCCTTTGGTGGACATTGTCTGGTATTTGTCGCGTTCTTTTTCCACTTTTTGTTGCAGCTGGCCGATCTCGTCTCTGAGTTGCAGTGTGGAAAAATCGGTTGCAAGTACTCATAACTAGTGAGATGAAGATGGCCGTGGTATGAATGAGAAGTTGCGTGGTACTAGATGTAGGGTATGAGATGTAGGGTATGAGATGCAGGGTATGAGATGCAGGGTAAAAATGAGGGGCATGAGATGCAGGGTATGCAATGAAGGATGTGAAATGCAGGGTATGAGATGCAGGGTATAGGTGTGTCAGGAGTGGAAAGATTGGGAGTTAAAGAGGTTGTATGAGATGACAGTAGAGGTGAAAGAGAGATTTAAGGGAATTTGAAAGTTAAGTGTCTAAGGGATATTCTAATCTAAATATTACTTGATGAATCTAGAATGAAGTAAAGTAACTGGCAAAAAAAGTTCAACAGAAAAAAAGGTAGCACAGTCAGCAGCTTGCCTGAGTCCCTCCAGTTTTCCGTTTCCGGCACCGGTTGAAGCTCTGGCAGCTCCGGTTGCATCAGCACCAGTGGAACTTTCTAGAACAGCTCTGGTTAGGCCGAAAATCCAGCCTACAGACAGTCAGGTTTTCGGTTACTCCTATTGTCTTGGAGTAGTGTCTAACAGGTTTGAGCAGTGTCTAACAGGTTTGAGCAGTGTCTAACAGGTTTGAGCAGTGTCTAACAGGGTTGTGCAGTGTCTAACAGGTTTGAGCAGTGTCTAACAGGTTTGAGCAGTGTCTAACAGGTTTGAGCAGTGTCTAGCAGGTTTGAGCAGTGTCTAGCAGGTTTGAGCAGTGTCTAACAGGTTTGAGCAGTGTCTAACAGGTTTGAGCAGTGTCTAGCAGGTTTGAGCAGTGTCTAGCAGGTTTGAGCAGGGTCTAACAGGTTTGAGCAGTGTCTAGCAGGTTTGAGCAGTGTCTAACAGGTTTGAGCAGTGTCTAACAGGTTTGAGCAGTGTCTAACAGGTTTGAGCAGTGTCTAACAGGTTTGTGCAGTGTCTAACAGGTTTGAGCAGTGTCTAACAGGGTTGTGCAGTGTCTAACAGGTTTGAGCAGTGTCTAACAGGTTTGAGCAGTGTCTAACAGGTTTGAGCAGTGTCTAGCAGGTTTGAGCAGTGTCTAGCAGGTTTGAGCAGTGTCTAACAGGTTCAAGCAGTGTCTAGCAGGTTCAAGCAGTGTCTAACAGGTTTGAGCAGTGTCTAACAGGTTTGTGCAGTGTCTAACAGGTTTGAGCAGTGTCTAACAGGTTTGAGCAGTGTCTAGCAGGTTTGAGCAGTGTCTAACAGGTTTGAGCAGTGTCTAGCAGGTTTGAGCAGTGTCTAACAGGTTTGAGCAGTGTCTAACAGGTTTGAGCAGTGTCTAGCAGGTTTGAGCAGTGTCTAGCAGGTTTGAGCAGGAATTATGACCTGAAAGCTTCAGAAAATGCTTACCAGCGTAGGTTGAGCAGACAATTTCGTCATAGGATTTCTCGTTAACGATTCCCACAGCCATTCCGGTGATGGTTTCATTGCAGTTCTGTCGTATGGAACAGTTTTTGCAAGAATGTGAATTCCCGAATGCACAAAAATTAACAAAAATGATTGCCCCCTAGTACATTAAATGAAAACAATTGCCCTTGTGTTCTGGAATACTGAGCTGCGAATTAAAGTTTGTCCTGAAAAACCCTTATTCATTATTTCCTACGATTCCCCAAATTTACACTTAACAGGGATTACGTAAATGTGCGATAAATAGGGATTCCCTAAATGTAAAGTTATCATGTATTTCCTAAATGTACATTTATCATGGATTCCCGTAATGTACACTTATCATAGATTCCCTTAATGTACACTTATCATAGATTCCCTTAATGTACACTTATTATGGATTCGCTTAATGTACACTTGTCATGAATTGCCGAAATGTACACTTATCATAGATTCCCTTAATGTACACTTATTATGGATTCCCTTAATGTACACTTATCATAGATTCCCTTAATGTACACTTATCATGGATTCCCTTAATGTACACTTATCGTGGATTCACTTAATGTACACTTGTCGTGAATTGCCTACATGTACACTTATCATAGATTCCCTAAATGTACACTTATCATGGATTCCCTTAATGTACACTTATCATGGATTCACTTAATGTACACTTATCATGGATTCCCTTAATGTACACTTATCATGGATTCCCTAAATGTACACTTATCATGCATTCTCCAAATGTTAACTTCGCGGTGATTTCCGATGGTACTGAATCGGGAATATAATTGGGCAATCCTAAATCACAAAAACCCAACACATTCGCTCACGTAGGACCAACGCAGCACAGGCTTGTCGTGAATATCGTAGGCATAGATTTCAACGCTGCCGTCTTCGCGGGCAACAATCAGATCCAGCATGCCGTCTCCGGTGATATCGTAACTGTCTATGGCCGCAACTCCAGCGGAGCTGAGGTCGCTATTAAACACCCACTCTAATTCTGGATCTGAGCCGCACAATTTCAGCAGTCCCAGCGAACCGTCCTCGGTGCCAAACAGTACTTCGTCGCCATTCTCTCCGCCATTGTTGTTGAAGAGGGCCAGCACTAGGGGCGAACCAGGAAGAGAGACCTCCAGAGTGATCTTGCAGTCCTGAAAATGAGATTTGACACAATCAAACTCCGTTAAGGTTTCTTAACTATAAGGACTAAGAAGCTCATTCATTGTTTCCGAGGTCACTCTTGTCACTTTCTTCATGATTTCTGAGGTCACTCTTGTCACTCTCTTCATGGTTTCTGAGGTCGCTCTTGTCACTATCTTCATGGTTTCTGAGGTCACTCTTGTCACTATCTTCATGGTTTCTGAGGTCACTCTTGTCACTCTTTTCATGGTTTCTGAGGTCACTCTTGTCACTATCTTCATGGTTTCTGAGGTCACTCTTGTCACTATCTTCATGGTTTCTGAGGTCACTCTTGTCACTATCTTCATGGTTTCTGAGGTCACTCTTGTCACTCTTTTCATGGTTTCTGAGGTCACTCTTGTCACTATCTTCATGGTTTCTGAGGTCACTCTTGTCACTATCTTCATGGTTTCTTAGTTCACTCTTGTCACTATCTTTATGGTTTCTGAGGTCACTCTTGTCACTCTCTTCATGATTTCTGAGGTCACTCTTGTCACTCTCTTCATGATTTCTGAGGTCACTCTTGTCACTCTCTTCATGATTTCTGAGGTCACTCTTGTCACTATCTTCATGGTTTCTGAGGTCACTCTTGTCACTCTCTTCATGGTTTCTGAGGTCACTCTTGTCACTATCTTCATGGTTTCTGAAGTCACTCTTGTCACTATCTTCATGGTTTCTGAAGTCACTAAGTTACAATAATAAAATGAAATAAATAATAGTAAATTATTAAGGTTTTATTGCACGATGTAGCCTTAACTGTAGATCTTAACTGGAATTGAATGATTTTGGCCCCCTTTTACCCATAGACAGTTAAAACGTGCAACAATAATTTAGTCTACGAGTGAAGCAATACATAGTTAATGCACGTTCTAAATGTCTATGGCTCAAGCTATGGGTAGATGTAGCAAGTCATGGCCATAGACATTCAAGGCGTGTAACAGACGGCCTTAATTGGTAGACCTAAAAATGCTAGAAAATTATACACTATATCTAAGCTCAACCACGCCATTATTCTTGGTTTATTAAGAAACAACAGTCACTACTTATAGGTCTTATGAGCCTAATCTCACATTACTTTTCAATATGACTATTGCAGCGACTAACCTCCACAATTTTAACGCTTCGATCTTTGCAGGCCAGTACGGGGCATTTTGTACTAGGCAGGATGAGAATATCGTTGATCACTTCTGGACAGAGCAAATAGCCTTTGTCTTTCAGATCTTTGAAATGCGAGAACGACGTGTTTCCAGCCACATAGAGGTCCGATAGATCGCTGATTGCGCTGGAAGAAAGAATTTCGAACTTCTCGTTTTCCTACTGTAAGTAGGAATAGACGTTTTTTACTAGTAAAACATTGCAAATCAGCTCACATGGATCGAATAGTCTCGGTCATATTTGTGTCAAATTTTACGAATTGTTTTCCGTTGCGCGAGAAGCCGCTGACTTCAGAGCCCGTGGCAACAAAGATTCGATCTCGAGTTTGGCCATCCTTGCCGGCAAGCTCAATTCGGGTGACTTGCTTGCCCAATGCTTGACTGAAGATTGCCTAGAAACCAAACGCAAGTTTTTTTCTCGGATGTTCAATAATATAAGAGGGAATTCCCTGATGTACAATACTGGGAGAGGGGATTCCCTGATGTACAATAATCCGATAGGGAATTCCCTGATGTACAATAATCCGATAGAGAATTCCCCGATGTACAATAATCCGATAGGGAATCCCCTGATGTACAATAATCCGATAGGGAATCCCCTGATGTACAATAATCCGAGAGGGAATTCTCCTATGTAAAATACTGGGAAACGAGGTGCCCTTGCCTTAGTACTTCATGATCGGAGTCAATAAGGTTTGTTTTCTAATGTAAGGTTAGTTTCTGGATTGGCCAACCAACGCATGCGAACATTGCTAATCACCTTAGAAACTCACCTTTGGTTCATTCGATTTCAAAGAATAGATATTAAGGACTCCATTGCGGTCACCAATGCAAACCTTGAATTGTGTTATTTAATATGCTATTTTTTTAGATGTGATTTATTCTGTACTGCTTGTTTGCTTAGTGTCAAAATAATAGGAGGAGAAGATACCTTCTGTAGTCCATCGGATCCAGGTGGTAGCAGTTTCATACAGTTTCTTGTGGTCACGCCAACCTGAAAGAAGAGAGAATAAAGAAAAATTGAATCATATTTCTACCTGCTAATGTAAAAAATGCTAACTGCTAAAAAACTGCTAATATAATCATGCAGTTTTTTATGCCTACTTTAGTCTTAACTGACCTGTAGGTAATCCAGTCGTGAAAAGTTAATATCCATCATCTTGCTGCTTTTAACTGAAATATGAAGACGGAAATACTTTTATTATTACTTAAAAAAATATTATATACCTATCTAGATCATTATTCTTTTGATATTAATTCCTATTTAAATGTTGCAAATTAAAGTCAAGAGAATTTTCTGCCAAAAACTATAAAAATGCGACTATTAAGTAAGTAAGCACCTCTTTTAACTGTTTATCTTGACTTTTTACTGTTAGAATTGAGTTGTTTTTTTGAGAAATATATCAAAACCTGCTGAACCTTTTTAGGAAACTTAGTGCTTGATATTTTGGCCAATTTTTTTACATGTCGTACTTGTCTATTAACAATTTTAGAATCAATATAGAAATGTTATGCACTGATTTTCAGAGCTTAGAAATGATGTGCGTATGAACCTTGCAATGCTATATACATGCGTACTTTATAAATCACTCATATCTCTTCATCTCAGTGGAGTTTCTAGACATTGATGTCATGCAGAAAATGCTAGAGCAGAAGGGTGCCGTTTTCCCAACTAATAGAGCAGTTGCTAAGCAGTAAGCAAAACCCCAAAAGAATATTGTGATAGTTTATGTCATAAAAACGTAGAGTTTTAGTTTTTTCGACTATACATTTAGTATCCGACTTTCAAAGGAAGCCTCTATAGACTAAAGTTATTATCTTAAAGCCAATTAAAGCAAAAAATCGGTAAGCAATTTCTAATATGGTTGTTTAAGTAAGAAGTTGTTTAGTATTATACACTAGCACATTAATAAACTTGATTCAAGCGACTCGATTTCTAATCCCGTTAACTGAAGTATTATACACTAGCACATTAATAAACTTGATTCAAGCGACTCGATTTCTAATCCCGTTAACTGAAGTAATTACTGAGTTTACTAAATATCGTACTAATATAAAAGTAACGACAAATCGTTTATAAAAAGGATAAATTATTGAGGAGAACATATCAGGAACAGTTTCGTGTTTCATTATCAAGCTACAGATCATTTTAGCGTAATTGCACGCGCGCGCTTGTATTCAATGTTTCGAAACGATAAAAAATTAAGAAATGCTTCAAATTAAATAATGTAAGAGTATGGTGCTTATGTAAACACATAAACTAAAACAAAACAAAACACAAATTATATTAAAAATACTTTTCACATAAAATAGTTTGTACCGAGCGAAATCTAATATAAATACTTTTTTACAAAGATTTATCTAAAAAGTTAATGTGTGAATTGATGAATTACATTTGCTATCAGCAATTAGACCAGCCAGCCAGCCAGCCAGCCACGCCTATTGCAAAACCTGCAACTGTAGAATTACCCTCTCTTTCAATAAAAGAGGCAACTACATCTTTCAATATTTCATATTATAACTTTAACCTTTAATTTGACTAGGGACTATCGCTCTTAATCTTGAACTTTATAACATAAAAAAATTGCATGGCAATGGCAAAAGATGATGAGTACGACTATTTGTTTAAAGGTAAGTTGAAGTCAAGTAATTTTACAGTAGAATGAGTAGATTGTAGAAAAACTTTTTTCTCACTATTTTAGATGCCCACTGCCAACTTGATAATAGCTCCCAAACCGAATGACAGATTTTCGTGAGATTTCGCGAAATAAATAGAAATTTTCCACCCTTCGCAATAAACTAGCTTTGAAAGCAGTAGGCCCTGGCCTATAACATAAAAATGTTCAGTGATTGTTCAAGGCTCTAGGGACAAGGACAACTAACATAGTATTGCACTGTATAAGCTTCTACAGCGAATCGATATTGGTTTAATTATGAAATTATTAACAGTATAATAAGCAATTACTGCCAACATGATTAGGGCCTAGCTAGGCCTATAAATAAAAGGCAGAGCTTATTCCCACGGTCCCGTGCCGATAATTTCAATTTTATCCACACGGATCCGTGCCAATAATTTTCTGCTTATCCACACGGCAGCTTGTATGAATAGGTCTACAACTCTTTATATAAATATGACGTGCTGTTAATTTCTGAAATTTTATCCACACAGTTCTGTTCTTTGAAACAAGGACCTTTCGGGTTTTAACTAGTTATTACTAGCATAGCCTGGGCATATTTTGATTATGTTAGCTATTGTCAATAAAAATCTACAAGAAATGTTGTTAATCAAATTTCCAATAAGTCTGCTTGCTTAGACTCTTTACTAAGCAATCTATGTATTAAAAAAATACTAGTGAGATTTACCTATGTCAAATCTGTTCAAATTTGTTATCCAGTTGTACTTATTGGCGACTCTGGTGTTGGCAAGTCTAATCTATTGAGTCGATTTACTCGCAACGAGTTCAACCTGGAGTCCAAAAGTACTATTGGTGTTGAATTTGCCACTAGAAACATCCAAGTTGATGGCAAAGTAATCAAGAGTCAAATATGGGACACAGCTGGCCAAGAGAGGTAAGCAACTTTAACATCTCATTCTGATTAATAATCAATTAAGCCCTATTTCAATTTATTATAATCCCACAGCTGCTTAGCTTTGAATTTAGAATCCTAGCATCTGATTCCAATATCAGAATCTTAATGTAGCAGACCTATCAGCTCGCTCTCTATTTGTTGGATTTGGGATTGGTGAGTTGAGTATTTGGGGGGATGTTAGCGTAAGTTATGAGGGTGAGAATAGGTATTTTCCACACTGTTCTGGTTATACGGTTATACCTAAGGTAGCGCTAATGCCCGAGTGGCAGGACACTAGCTACTAACAATGGGAGAAGAATCGACTGTTGCTGGCATAAGGGCTTAGGTCACTGATCTGGGGCACACAGTCCGTGGGGCATATCAGGATGGATCGAAGTTGCCTGGTGAATGTCCTTCGCACTCTCACTTACTTTCCTCTATGGGGTCTGGAATTAGTTCAGTTTCAGCAGGGGGATAAAGGCGGAGTTTTGGGACTTCAGGGGTATTTAGGGAACCTTAGGTGGACTTTAGATAGACTTCAGGTGGACTTTTAGATGGGATTTTAGGGCGGTGTATTGGGGTTTCAAAGGGGTCATATAATAGGGTGGATTTGGGTGAAGAAGGCCGATGAGAAATCAATGGGAGAGGATTTGGGAGGTAAAGGGATCTATCTGTTTTACTCCTATTTGGAAAATAACTATGGAACTCGGTTTATTTAATAGCGAAACAGGGAGAGAGGTAGTAAGTGGAATCGCTTATATTTCGTATAGGTAGTATCGAACGTAGAGCTAAACGTTGAGAACGTATAGAATAGAACGTAATGCAGGTCAAACAGGGTCAAAATCGCGTTATTTTCTACTCTGTATATATATACCAAGATTGGGGTGGGTGCATGTCCCGCTTGAGTGAGCATACAACGAACAAAGAGCGCTGCGTGAGGTTACGACAAATAGCTAGCGCGTGAGAAAAAGTGGCGGGAATTCAAAATGAAAAAGTGTCCGAATTATTCACTGCCTCACTAATATCAGAATTTAGAAATCTCATTACATCCCAATTTAGAATGTTAGATCCTATGAGCTCCTCATTTATATAATTAAAATCCCATCAAATCACAATCCAGAATCTAAAAATCCCATCAGATCCCAAATTTAGAATATAAAAATCCTATCAGATCCCAATTCAGAATCTAAAAATCCCATCAGATCCCAATTCAGAATCTAAAAATCCCATCAGATCCCAATTTAGAATCTAAAAATCCCATCAGATCCCAATTTAGAATATAAAAATCCCATCAGATCCAATTCAGAATCTAAAAATCCCATCAGATCCCAATTTAGAATCTAAAAATCCCATTAGATCCCAATTTAGAATCTAAAAATCCCACCAGATTCCAATTTAGAATCTAAAAATCCCACCAGATCCCAATTTAGAATCTAAAAATCCCATCAGATCCCAATTTAGAATCTAAAACTCCCATTAGATCCCAATTTCGAATCTTAAAATCCCATAAGGAAATCCTACAAATCCCAAATCCTCAGATACCGCGCTATCACATCGGCCTACTATCGCGGTGCTGTTGGAGCACTTTTAGTCTACGACATTGCGAAACATCTCAGCTATGAGAATTGCGAACGCTGGTTAAAAGAACTGCGCGATCACGCGGATTCTAATATTGTTATAACCTTGGTTGGCAACAAGTGCGACTTGCGTCACCTAAGAGCTGTCCCAACTGACGAGGCTAAAGCGTTTGCCGAGCGGAACAATCTCAGCTTCATTGAGACCAGCGCCCTAGACTCAACTAATGTTGAGGAAGCATTCGTTCAGATTCTGACAGGTAAATTATTTACTAACCCACTTAGCAATCTTTCATGGAAACGCGATCGTTTATTGACTTAATAATCTTTCTTTAGAAAACACCCTTGGGGTGGTGTTCTTTTCAGTAAAACAAAGTTCATCTCATTTAAATTCATCTCCGTAAAACAAAGTTTTTCATTTACTCTTTGTTTTTTTTAATTCTTCATAAACCATCCGGGTGGCCTAAACACAATCGCCTGTGCTTGTAACAAGTCGGCGAACATAACTAGCTAATGAAAAATGCCCCATAGCAACAGAGAACCAATGTCTCCCCAGCAGCAGAGAACCAATGTCTCCCCAGCAGCAGAGAACCAATGTCTCCACAGCAGCAGAGAACCAATGTCTCCCCAGCAGCAGAGAACCAATGTCTCCCCAGCAGCAGAGAACCAATGTCTCCCCAGCAGCAGAGAACCAATGTCTCCCCAGCAGCAGAGAACCAATGTCTCCCCAGCAGCAGAGAACCAATGTCTCCCCAGCAGCAGAGAACCAATGTCTCCCCAGCAGCAGAGAACCAATGTCTCCCCAGCAGCAGAGAACCAATGTCTCCCCAGCAGCAGAGAACCAATGTCTCCCCAGCAGCAGAGAACCAATGTCTCCCCAGCAGCAGAGAACCAAAGTCTCCCCAGCAGCAGAGAACCAATGTCTCCCCAGCAGCAGAGAACCAATGTCTCCCCAGCAGCAGAGAACCAATGTCTCCCCAGCAGCAGAGAACCAATGTCTCCCCAGCAGCAGAGAACCAATGTCTCCCCAGCAGCAGAGAACCAAAGTCTCCCCAGCAACAGAGAACCAATGTCTCCCCAGCAACAGAGAACCAATGTCTCCCCAGCAGCAGAGAACCAATGTCTCCCCAGCAGCAGAGAACCAATGTCTCCCCAGCAACAGAGAACCAATGTCTCCCCAGCAACAGAGAACCAATGTCTCCCCAGCAGCAGAGAACCAATGTCTCCCCAGCAACAGAGAACCAATGTCTCCCCAGCAGCAGAGAACCAATGTCTCCCCAGCAGCAGAGAACCAATGTCTCCTCAGCAGCAGAGAACCAATGTCTCCCCAGCAGCAGAGAACCAATGTCTCCCCAGCAGCAGAGAACCAATGTCTCCCCAGCAGCAGAGAACCAATGTCTTGAACAAAACTTGATCCCCTATAGTCTAGACACTTGTTTTTCATAAAAACACGATCCTTTGTGTACTGATATTTCCTTTAACCATGAACTTGAAAACGCTGATGTATAATAACCTTCCTGAAAGCAATTTACAATAATGGTTTTTCATAAAATCTTTCTATAAAACAGGGGCATTTCCTGAAAGCATGATCATTTAGACGCTGATTTTCCTAGAAACACAATCCCTAGCACAGATCTGTTACAAAGACACGATTTTTTATATACAGATTTTCTGGAAACGAAATTCTCGATTATGATTATTAACCAACCGAACCCGACTAAACGCTGCAAATTTTTTTTCTGCTTTTTTTCAGCAATCTACCGAATCGTAAGCTCCAAGCAGATAAAAGAAGACCCGAACGTCGCTGCCTGGCTGCCTGGTGGCGAACGAAGCACAATTAATTTGAGCCCGCCACAGACCCAAGACACTAAAAAAGGCTGCTGTTCATGAGCGCAATAACTTCTTTATTTTTACTTTATTTATGTAATTTTCAGCTTTTTTCTATTCAGGGAATAATTGGAAACTATAATTTACTCTAGTTTAGGAATAGTCGTACTAAAAAATTAACCCAAAAAATCACAGGAACCAAAACTATGGCATCTCAAAACAATCAGTCCATGATCCCCAGATTGTAAGTATAAATTTGTGGAGTTTTTGTGCTACTAGCAAATAAAAAGTTTGATATTTTTATACAGAAGTCCGTATAATAGAAGTGACAGTCTAACTTTTTTGAATTAAAAAAATTCCTAGAACCTCCTTGCTCTTTATTTTCTAAGCCTCTCACCGAAATTAGACTGTATTAACCGCTTAATTAGTAGAAATTGTTACTTTATTAAAACTTGACTATTATTTGCAATATGCAAGCTGTAAAGTCAGCGCTATTATGTCCATATTATCATAAATTATTAATAAACTTATCTGAGACTCAAAATATTTTGTGATTTACTCTATGTGTATAATCGTGCATACATCTTTATCGTTGCTATTAAAAGATGCGGTAAAATATTAACACCGACTTATTCCAGCTTCTTATAGTTTTTTTATTGCCGCTTTTATGCGTTAATGATTTAGTAATTTTGGCGCTTTTTTAACTAACCGGATTTCCAGGAAAGCGAAGTTTTTGTCTACTTTACACTTACTGACATTTAATTGCTTCTTTTTTTCACTCGTTGGTTGGGTTTCTGTCATTCAGCGAAATCGCTTTAGTTATTATTAAACACCAGTTGATTGCCTGCGTTTTTTTACTGCCTCTAAAGTACCTTCGTTATAGTAGCTCGTGTGACTTATTGCTTATCTGCTTCTATAGTGGCTAAACGGTTTGCAAAAATGTTGAATATAAATTAAATGAGTAATGTTATCTTTAAATTCTAGAATTTTTTCTTCTAATTTATTTTCTTTGTTAGACATATCTATGGTTCAACATAACACCTAGTAGAGTTTGGTCAGAGAGACCAAACAGGTGTATACATCTGCCTTGACTTTCTCATCGGCAGCTTAAATTGCACAAGCCCAAACCTTCTCTCCGTGGCTGCGCCATAAATGAATGTGGTCTCGCCGCGGAATCGAGCTCAGGGACCTTGGCGCAAGAGGCAAACGCGTTACACAGCTCAGCTGTTACTGACCCCCTTGGTAGCTTGTTTCGCATAGGTAAATCCTAGAAATTATATAGAAACTAAGGCAATTTATTGAATCCGCATTGCAGCAAACGCCAACACCTTTAATCAACCACTAAATACTCAAATATAATATATACAGACCACAGTGGTGGTCTTTGAAAATGAGTCAGCAGCAGCAGCTGCCCGATTCTCGTCGTCAAGCTCGTTCAGATTCCGAGCGTCGTCGCAGAAATTGCATCAAATCTGCGTACGACGATTTAGACTCTGCTCTGGACGACATCGGTTTTACATCATCAGCTGAGTCTTCGTCCTCCCAGTCGCATTCTAGGGCCGCCATTCTAGAATCAACAGCCGCCGCTATTGAATCTTTGAGACGAACGCGCGACGAACGAGAGCGTCGCGTGAACGATCTGCGACGTCGAGTGGAAGCCACTGAGGCTATCTGTCGCGGTTATCGACTCCGACTGAACCAGTTGACTAGCAGTGGCGCTGGTTACGGCTCCACATCTGCCAGCTCATCGCATCGACAGCTAGCCGTTTTTCGTCGTGTCGCTGATACACTGGAAGCCAGTTTTGCCCAGGAAGTATTATGCAGCTCTTCGTTGAATGCGACCGAGCAATTCGTGGTTCGACTGGATGTTTGGCTGCAAAATCGTCTACAGGCCGAGGCTCTGGCTGCTCTGGGCGATGCGGCGCTACAGCTGGGTGGCAGGCTCGATGGCGGAATCAACTCAACTGCCAACATGGACTGCGGTTCTCGCGCAAGTTTTAGTTGAATCGATCATTAGCTCCGTTCTGTAGATGGATAGATAAGTGCTGATATCGATATTTAAATTTTTTAACAATAAAAGCTTGTCTTGTAAATTATCTACTGCGATAATATTTTTTGTGCTGTTTATACAGAAAATGTCTGGCCTTGTAGTACCAAAATATTTTATTAACGGCCAGCGCCTAATTCTTTTTTTCTTGCGCCTTATTAAGATGTAAAGAAATGCTTGTCTATATCGTATACTGGATTATGACGGATGCGAGAACGATTAAGAAAATATTTTGACTTATAAAATTGTAAAATACTTTTTTAAGTACACATATTTTTTGTATACAAAGTCATGTGTTGCCTATATATACAATTATGAGCATGTTACTACGACGCAGCAAGTGTATAACATTTTGAATGAAAACTTAAGGCTAAATGTCTAAAGACATGTTTTTCGTACTTTTCTTCATTAAATAAATCTGCAATCGATTGTCTTCATCTATAGTAAACGTCTATATGATCGATACTATTGAGTGAAATATTTATAGACTTGCCAAAAATTTGTTTCTCAGCCTGCACCTCGAATTATGTTTGCACGAATGACTTGTTTTAGTTTCAATAGAGCATGAAGCCTGGTAGATTAAAAAAGCCAGAAATTATTAGCGCTAGTTACTGTGTCAGCTAAGGCAGTAAACTGTTTGCGCTTAATATGGTATTATTCAACAATCTATTTACATTCGCTGTCTCTTTATATGCTACTTTCCTCCGCTTAAAAATGCACATAGGGTATAACGATGAACTATATAACGTCACGGATTAAAAAAAAGCCTAGCACGTTTTTAGGTTTTATAATTAAAGGTAAGCAAAAAAGTAAATTTATCTTTAAAAAACATTTTCCTGTAAGACTTGTCAAATATTTTCCCCGTTTTGTTATACCTCGCAGAATGGTTGGTTTGAGCAAACTGCAAAAGCCAGTATTGTCGTTCGTTCATTGGACTTACAGATCAAAATAAAGCACACAAATCTTCGATTTAAGAGTGTTTAAACGATTTTGCATCTGCAGCGTGTTTTTAGTCAGTTAGTAATGCAAAGTAAGTACCATTGGCAGACTTATAAAATATATATTGCTGTATGTCAATTGTTTAGTATAGAATTTTTTGTATGTTTTTGTCTATCCTTAATAGTAAAGTTTTGATCTCGAGTTCTATGATATGAATTTCGTGAAATGTTGTTCAAAATACTAATAGGCATACAAACATATTTCTCATCAATAATAGTATCATTTCATAGGTTTCTGATTATCTATGTGCTTTTTGTGAGCTGTACATTTGTTACTATTAGTCAGATCCAGATATTATCATAGTTGGATGCCTTGTAATATTTTTAAAGTACACCCCTTTTAGTGTCGCAGAAGTTTTAAAAGTAGCTGATGCAACTATTCACAAAATCTTTTTTAATGGCGTGGCCATGAACATCAGACTAGTCACTGTTAAGCTCTAGGCTCAAAGGTCACCGTAATGTCAATGGCTATCTTTAATAGTTAGTCTTTAGCCGTTTGATTATTCATCTGGTTAGGGTAATGTATCATCAACCAAACAAGAATGTGTATTTTTTTAACTTCAAACCTAAGCTACAGATTTTCTATTTAAGATAAGATGATAAATCAAAAGCCAAGTTATAGAAAACAGTTACATCTTTCTAAAAAGTATCTGCTTTTGCTATTTTGTCAAATAGAAAAAAGTTATTCCTGCTTTTTATCTAAAACCAAACAATGATTTTCATGTATCTTCAAACCAAACAGAGAATTTGATGTTTGGTTTTACATTTGAGTGAGTGGTTTAATCTTATTTTAAGGAGTGAACTATCATGAATTATGTCATTTGAAAGCATTTTTCATGCTCTATAAATAATTACATTTATGGTCATTTAATTGGCAAGCAACCACATACAATCTTTGTCTAAAGTATATACTGAAAAAATGTTGTTAAAAAGTATGCTTTTGCGATAAAAATTTCTACTGAAACATCAATATCTTTCTTTCCTCTTAATGCTTCATTGCACATCATGCCTCAGCTTGTAGATAATTTCTTCAACTTTCAAATTAGTTGTTCTGTGAAACACAATTAGCTTGTTTCTGTCTTGCACGAGATCAAGGAAGGAGTCAAAATTCTTGTTCGGTTTGAAGATACACTGTTCGGTTGATGATACATTACCCTAGCCAAGTTATAACTTATAACTGAGTTATAAGGGGTTGTAGCACTACTACAAGAACCTCTATCATTTGTAAGATAAAATAATTAACAAGCTGCAAAAGGACAGTCATTCAGATTTAAAGTTTGTGTCTCAAATTATTTTCACTTATCAGCTAATTAAAAAATGAAAACCTTTTCCAGAAATTCGATTGTTTCAAGGACTAACTTAGTTCAAGGGTATAGTTTGGTCTTTGTGAGGTCAAGACTCAAGATGGCTCTCAGCAGGGCAAGAGTGGTCTTTAGGAGGATTGTTGCTCCTGCTCATTGAAAAGGGAGAAATTAAGTCCTTGGGTGGTTAACCGCCAACCGGTTAACCGGACAAATAATCAAATGGCTATTTGTCTGGTTAACCGGACAAATAACAACTACCAATGTCAATAGATAAATAACAATAGTATGGAAAAAAACTAATCATTAATCTTACTAGCTTGTCAAATTTCTAGACTGACAATGCTCATTGCCAAATTGGCATGGTCCCATGCAAATAGTGCCAAATTCATCTATATGGATCTATGCCAATAATGCTTATCTTTTCTAGTAATATATTGAATTAAGGGCACTTCTACATTTTCAGACCACCCTGTAGCTAAGTCAAGACTATTCCTATGTAAATTAAAAAATAGCTTGACTCAATGTTTTTAGTAAAAAAGCTTATATTTTTATAAACTGTCTTATTTAGATATTTTCATTTTTATTCAATTAGCTTATTTGTAGATCATGTCAATGGCATAATTATATTTCTTTTAGTTTTATGCTTTTAATGGTTTTATTAGTGCTTAGACATAATAATAAGAAAATGTTTCTTTCCATTTTTTAGTCTTTAAAATGCACCAAATAGCTATGCTAAATGCTCTATTGGCTATGAGTTTTCTTTTTCAATCACGAATTGATTTAAGAAATATATAACTTTACTAAGCTCTATTGTAGACTCTAAAAGCTTGATCAAATAGATATATTATTTATACATGTACAATATGGTAGCCTATTCTAGCCAGCTACTATGTGGATATTATGGATATTATGAGTTTTATTGCCATAAATTTATGTGGATGTCAAGGCACTATTTACAAAAATTTATTTTAATTCACATGAATCAGTACTAATATGCCTACCTTATCTGTATTGCAGCTTAGTGAAATAGGCCACTATGTTGCAGCCAGCCATGCATTTTTATTTGTAAATTATAGAAATAAAAAACAAATTACAAAATCTAATTTATAATGAATAATAAAAACTTTTCATGAATTATTTGGGCTAAATGTATAGTCAGGTAAAGTTAAATGTTTCAATACTCTTTATGATTTTGTAGTCAAGTATGTTTTTTAGTTAAATTAAACCAAATAGACTGTCTTTAACTCTAGACTAGACCTTTTAGAGTCTAATTTCTAAAGCTCTGTGTAAGCTTAGTTACGATTTTTTACGATTTTACGATTTAAATATAGATTTTTAACAGCTTCTAAGTTTTTGATTCAAATGGGTATTGGACTGTTAGCATTGATAATGACATGTTGTACTACAGCATACTAGATTAATAATTCTTTTAATTTCATACTTTATACTTTCTCAGGCACAGCAGCAGGTACGCCACTAGCCGAATTAATTGATGATGCTAGTGAGGACACACTGCGTCAATTATTGCAGAATAGCAAGCATAGAGTCATTCAGCTGGCTAAAATGGTAGCAGCAAAGGATAAAGAGCTACTGGTTTGTAATGTAAGTCTGGTTAATATTTTTTTCTTTTTATTACAAGCAGCAAAACTTAAAACAATATTTTCACTTGTTAACTCTAGCAACAACTAGATCAGCTACGCTCTGAGGCTGCTAACCAATCCGTTAACAATATGAGATTAGCTGCACTAGATCCAGCTGTTGGCCTGGCTCTGCATAGACTCAAACAGGAGCTCAACGACACCAAGGAACGTTTAGAGCAGGCTCAAAGCGATTTATCGGCTTGGAAGTTCACGCCGGATAGTCAGTCGGGTAAGCGACTAATGGCTCGCATTCGCCAGATGCAAGAAGAGAATAGCGAGCTGAGCCGCGGTGTGTCGTCTGGCAGTGTGGCCAAACTAGAGACCGAGATTTCTCTGCAACGCGTACTGCTCCAGGATATGCGACGAACTCAGACTGGTTAGTTTCTAATCATTTTGTTTACTGTAGCTAACTTAACATAGGGGTGAAAAAAAGAAAATTGTTCCTTCAATTTTTGTTCTGACATACAGTCCAAGTTTTAACATGTATAAGTAAACAATGCAATTTTAGCCAAGCAAACAGGCCTATATTTAAAAGTAAGTAATTTTCTACTAGGCAAATAGTAGACGGCTAGTTCTGTATCGAAATGTGGAACTTATGAATACTATTAGACCGCATTTTACTGTAGCAACAATATAACATTTAGCTAGAGATTTTTCATAACTTTCTTTTTTCGACAATAAAATATATTACAATTTTACTAGCTATAGTTAATAAAAACGATCCTTTCAATATATTGAAGTGTTGAAAGTGGCTAGTTAGCTCTCACGAGCGTTAAATATCCTAGTAATCTGTTTCAATCCTATCTCTCACAAACTCCAGAGCAAGAAGAATTCCTAATGGAGATCGACTCCGAGACTGAATCGCTTCAGTCCACTGTTGTACAGTTACAGTCCCAGCTAACTGAGGCCTACAGTCAGATACACGTGCTAGAGCAGAGTCTGCGAGCTAGGGGCGTCCTTAGTGGCAGCGGTGATGCAGTGACGCCGGTTGACAATTAAGATTATTTGTTCTAATATTGTTTTTCTAAATTTTGCCAAATGTAATAGCAGCATTTTGTTACGCTTATTTTAGTATTACATTGACAGTTATATTTATCTCTTGTATAAATTTCAGTTACTTAATAGTATGTTTCTCTGTGTTTTTTTAATCAATTCGACTATGCGGCTAAAATAAAAAATGTTAAAAGAGCTTTTATAGTATGCTATTTTACATCCACTGTCTTTTATCTACTAAAACAGCTTTGATTTCATTAGGTTAGACTTTCTGTCTCCACAATCCCTAAAGTAGAATAGATTTCCTATCTCCCTAATCCCTAAAGTAGATTAGGTTTCCTCTCTCCCTAATTCCTAAAGTAGAATAGATTTCCTCTCTCCCTAATTCCTAAAGTAGAATAGATTTCCTATCCCCCTAATCCCTAAAGTATAATAGATTTCCTCTCTCCCTAATCCCTAAAGTAGAATAGATTTCCTATCTCCCTAATTCCTAAAGTAGAATAGATTTCCTCTCTCCCTAATTCCTAAAGTATAATAGATTTCCTATCCCCCTAATTCCTAAAGTAGAATAGATTTCCCATCTCCCTAATTCCTAAAGTAGAATAGATTTCCTCTCTCCCTAATCCCTAAAGTATAATAGATTTCCTATCCCCCTAATCCCTAAAGTATAATAGATTTCCTACCCCCCTAATCCCTAAAGTAGAATAGATTTCCTATCTCCCTAATTCCTAAAGTAGAATAGATTTCCTCTCTCCCTAATCCCTAAAGTAGAATAGATTTCCTATCCCCCTAATCCCTAAAGTAGAATAGATTTCCTATCTCCCTAATTCCTAAAGTAGAATAGATTTCCTCTCTCCCTAATCCCTAAAGTAGAATAGATTTCCTATCCCCCTAATCCCTAAAGTATAATAGATTTCCTACCCCCCTAATCCCTAAAGTAGAATAGATTTCCTATCTCCCTAATTCCTAAAGTAGAATAGATTTCCTCTCTCCCTAATCCCTAAAGTAGAATAGATTTCCTATCCCCCTAATCCCTAAAGTAGAATAGATTTCCTATCTCCCTAATTCCTAAAGTAGAATAGATTTCCTCTCTCCCTAATCCCTAAAGTAGAATAGATTTCCTATCCCCCTAATCCCTAAAGTATAATAGATTTCCTACCCCCCTAATCCCTAAAGTAGAATAGATTTCCTATCTCCCTAATTCCTAAAGTAGAATAGATTTCCTACCCCCCTAATCCCTAAAGTAGAATAGATTTCCTATCTCCCTAATCCCTAAAGTAGAATAGATTTCCTATCCCCCTAATCCCTGAAGTAGAATATATTTCCTATCTCCCTAATCCCTGAAGTAGAATATATTTCCTATCTCCCTAATCCCTGAAGTAGAATAGATTTCCTATCTCCCTAATCCCTGAAGTAGAATAGATTTCCTATCTCCCTAATCCCTAAAGTAGAATAGATTTCCTATCTCCCTAATCCCTGAAGTAGAATAGATTTCCTATCTCCCTAATCTCTAAAGTAGAATAGATTTTCTATGTCCCTAATCCCTGAAGTATAATAGATTTCCTATCTCCCTAATCCCTGAAGTAGAATAGATTTCCTATCTCCCTAATCCCTGAAGTAGAATAGATTTCCTATCTCCCTAATCTCTAAAGTAGAATAGATTTCCTATCTCCCTAATCCCTGAAGTAGAAAAGATTTCCTATCTCCTTAATCCCTGAAGTAGAATAGATTTCCTATCTCCCTAATCCCTGAAGTAGAATAGATTTCCTATCTCCCTAATCCCTGAAGTAGAATAGATTTCCTATCCCCCTAATCCCTGAAGTAGAATAGATTTCCTATCTCCCTAATCCCCAAAATAGATTAGATTTCCTCTCTCCCAAATCATTAATATCGATTCAGACTTTCTGTCTCCCCAATCTCTCAGATAAATAAGGCTTCGAGTTTTCCTAATCCCTAAGTCATTATATGCATCAATATATTTTAAAAGTCGTCACCAAATATCGATCCGATTTCAGCTAGGGCGGCCTGCATTTTAAGGCAATAATTTTTTCTAATATTTATTAGTTAATAAAACCCAGCAAAGTCAGAATGTCGGCCGATGCTAAGCAGCAGCAGCAGGTTGAAGATGAGCACGAGGACGCTCTAACAGAAGCTCGCGAACTATTCATGGAATCCGAGTTCGAGCAGGCCCTGGTCAAGTTCAAAGAGGCCGAAGAAGCCGCCTCCGCTGACAAGTCCCGGTGGCCGGAGGTTCTGGCGGCCGAGACTGGCCAAGCCGAAGTGGCCATTCAGAAGCGCGAATGGGCCGCCGCCGCTGAACAACTCACCGCCGCTGTTGCCGCCGCCGACGCCGCCGCCAAGGCTGCCGGCGACGAGGACGCGGCTTCGTCTGCGGCCGCCGCTCGCGATATGACCCGCGCCCACTACATGCTGGGCATCGCCATGCTGGGACAGAAGAAAATCGAAGAGGCAAAAGCTGAATTCGAAGCCGCTAGAAGCATCGCCAACGAGGCTGCCGATGCTGTTGACATGCTGTCCGATATTCAGGCAAGCCCAAAACTACTTGATCTGTTGTGCGTTCTCATCTGGATTCTCATTGATTCCACTGTGTGTATTCTCATCCGGATAATCACAAATTCTCTGGTGTGTTCTCATCCGGATTATCACAAATTCTCTGGTGTGTTCTCATCCGGATTATCACAAATTCTCTGGTGTGTTCTCATCCGGATTATCACAAATTCTCTGGTGTGTTCTCATTCGGATTATCACAAATTCTCTGGTGTGTTCTCATCCGGATAATCACAAATTCTCTGGTGTGTTCTCATTCGGATTATCACAAATTCTCTGGTGTGTTCTCATCCGGATTATCACAAATTCTCTGGTGTGTTCTCATTCGGATTATCACAAATTCTCTGGTGTGTTCTCATCCGGATTATCACAAATTCTCTGGTGTGTTCTCATTCGGATTATCACACTCTCACCCAACAGGACCGCCTAGAGCAGCTAGACGAGGTTGAGGAGGATGACCTAATCGAGATCGCCCTGGAGTTCGGCGTCGCGCCCGAAGGCTCGCTAGCCGGCGACGAGGACGAGGAGGACTACGACGAAGAGGTCGATGACGAAGAGGATGAGGAAGAGGACGAGGACGAGGAGGGCGGCAAGCAAGTGGCCAATTCTCGCAAGCGTCGCGCCGCAGCAGCAGCCGCAGTCCGCGCCAACGGAGGCGGCGACGACGACGAAGAAGACTTTGACGACGAAGAAGACGAGGATGACGAAGAGGAAGACGAGGAGGAGGACGAGGAGGTGCCAACGAAGCGAGCTAGGCAGGCAACTGCGCTCTCTAGAAACGGTCGTCGAGTCGCCGGCGGCGGAGACGAGGATGAAGAGGAAGAGGAGGAAGAGGTGAGTTCGTCCGCTTGAGTACAAATAAAGGTGGGCCGGTTAGTTGTTAATCTGTAATTGACTATCGTTCTACATTTATATCTAAAAGAATATCGATATTCTGCAGTTCGTCAGTTGAAATTTGAGCATTAGCTAGCATATAAGTTCGATATTTGCTTCATTTTTTGTCGTTTATTTTTTTATCATTCACTGTTTAGCTGTTTATATTGAAACAAAAACAACAATGAGAGAGGCAAGCTTGAAATGTACCGAATGCATGTCACATTGTATTAAATAATTAGTGAAGTAATTCGCTATTCTAAGACTAGTTTCTTGTTGTTCTCGGTGAATAAACTACCAATACACATTTTATGTATCGAGAAAATAACTGGCTCTAAACGAAGCCTGTCGCTTTTTTCTGTCTCTTTTTTACAATGTTTTTGTTCTCGTCTGTTGCTTTTTTTCTTATTATTCATTTTTTAAAACTTCAATCTTTAATCGCACGCGAAATAAATGAAAGTAGTTTTTTACACACGCATAAAACCTATTAGTTAATTGGACACGTGCGTTACGCGTTCTCGTCTGCATTTTCCCCATCTCAACCTCCCTAGTCTGTCTGTGTCTCTCTCTATTTTTCCCAACAATATCTGGTTAAGTTGTAAAAAATGATTTAGATAAATTGCACTATTCTTACTACTAGTAATTTAGTAGCATAGCGCACACGGGTACAATTTTCAAGGTAACTTAGTACGCCTAAACCAGCTTCTATCATTAATATAGTAGTTCTCTCTCTCTCTCTGCTTGTCATTTAGTAAACCCTGTACATAGAGTTCATTATAGTCTTCTCCTCAAACTATAAGGCTTATCTATATTTGTTCTCAACTGTGCTTGCGCGCGCGTGTGTGTGTGTGTGTTGTCATTCATGTTTTGGCTAATCTGTTTTTTAATATTTTTTAAAAAATCAATCCGTAAGCATATATACTACTGTTAATCTAAGTAGCCCATTTTTGTGCGTTTAAAAAATAGATTTCAAAAGTTTAATCTAATGCGCCCACTTTGGGTCTTGTTTTTTTATATATTTGTTTCTCCCACCCATAAAATATGTTTTCATTTCTTCTCTGTTATGCAACTTATATTTATTATCTATTTATATAGAAATGTAAATGAAGCTTGTTGTTTTAACATTTTCTGTTGTCTTCTTCTTGGCTTCCCCAAGATAACCAATTTAGCTGTCCAATAAAATCAGTTGGTCCCGCGTTTTTGTGTGTTTCGTCCTGTTTTTTTAAATCGCTTTTTGTTGCACAATTGTTTGTGTTTAAATTGTTGAAAATAACAATGAAATTCTCGTCCCTTTACTTGTCTTTGCAGCTAAAAATGCGTTAGGAATGCCCCTGGCTGGTTGACCTATTGGCAGTCTAATGCCTGTCTTTATATAAAGTTATCTAATTTTAATTGCTAACTTAATTTATTATTGTCTAATATGCTTCGTTTCAAATGTTGAATAAAACTTTCGTCTAATTAAGAAATAAAAATAAATCAAATGGCTAACTCTGAAACACCAACAATATTGGAAGGAAACTCAGCGGTTAGATTGTCTGTTCTCTGTGTGTTATTTATTTATTTAACAGTAGGACTACCAAGCCATTTTGCCGCCCGTTTTTATACCAAGGCCCTGACAATTATTTTTGGCAGCGCTGAATGCTAACAGCGTTGGGTGGTGACTGATTGGTTGACAGACTAGGCTATGGTGTCCTGTGGTTGAGCTGCGCCTAATATTTTGGCTTGAGCATTGAAATTTGAGAAATTCGCGTCAGGGTTTCCATAGTAGCTTAGTTCCACCTGTTGTAGCCCTTGAAGGTCCAGTCTAGATAAAGGTAGGTGACCACCGAGGACGGAGATGGTGCAGGCACATTCGGGTGACATACTGATCAATTTTGAAGGCCTGGCAAGGCCGCACTGAGGCACAGTGCAAATTCGTGTATAGGGGTGTATGAAATACACTAGCTCTTTTGGGAAAAATCGGACCTTCGGCCAGAAACATTGAATATCTCGACGGTCTGAAGAGTTGGCGACTTGTTTATTGTTTCAGAAGATGCGCAACAAAAAGTTGGCCCGTGTTCTTGAGTTTCGTGTGCTTGCATTGTTCCGTTCGGGTGCAGCAAAAAAAATTGTCGGGGGGGGGGGAAATCCCCCCCCCTTGGTAGTTCTACTGTTACGTCTATCTATGAACTTTATCGACATGAAAAATTTTGTAGCTTTCCTGACGTTACCGAAATGTCGATTTTGTAAACGTAATATTAGCCTAAAATATCCCCTAAAATTTCCCGAGAAAGATACACATTTGCTCAAATGATATAAAGCTAAAGAAATGTTCTACTCACAGGCTCAAATAACAAACAGCGGATTGATTTCGGCCTTAGTTAAAGGAATGAAATTGTTGTATTTAGAATTTTTTTAATTGACGCGCTTTTAACATATTAGAGACACCAGGCTAAGTGGGTGTCCCACTGCCTACTCCTAACTTCACGGTAGACAAAAGAAACGATTTTCGTGAGCTCTTTGCGATTAACTAACTTTTAAATCGTTTGTCGACAGTCGATCGTCGAGATATTCAGCGATTCGGCGATGTCGGAGACCCAGGTGACAAAATACAATTTGTTCTGTAAAAACAATTCTTAAATGTCTCATTAGTGCAGGCTGCAGGACACATCTGTCTTGTTAGCAGTTAACGCACGCTTAGCTGAGTATACTATGCCTAAGTTGCCTGTGCAGTTCTTTAATGAGAGTTTATTAGCATTTTTTCATGACAAAATACCTGCACAAGTTTCTATTTGTACAATTTTCTTGTTGATTTAGCAAATGCTCACTTAAGCAGCTAATATGACTGATGATCATGCTCATGCCTTAACTATATAATTATGTCAATTATTCGAGAATGAAAATAAACATCTCTTTGACTCGTGAGCAAGCTTTTGATTTGGCACTTGGTTAATCAGAGAACACCTCGCGTTTGCCTCTCGCACCTATAAGGTACCTGAGCTCGGTTCCGCGGCGAGGCCACATTCCTCTGGGACGCAGCCGCCGAGAGAAGGCTTGGGGGCTTGTCGTGCAATTTACGCCCTTGAGGGACAATGAGTAATTCAGGGCAGATGTACACACCCTGTGTGCTTGTGCCTGTGTACGGTACGCTCGTATCTGTGTGCGTGTGCTCAGGAGTCAGAATTACATCCTCGCTGGCTGCGGGTCTAGTGTCACCAAATGATGTACCACAGCCGGCAATGATTATACTCGCATTATCATATATCTAACACGAATAGATAAATCAGTATTCAATATTTTTAAAAGAGGAAATCCAGGTATTTCATGATTTACCGTGACTAATTCGGGATAAAACTCTATTGTCTATTACCAAAGCATTCATCCCGATCCGACACTAAGCCGTGGTTTTATTCCGCACTGTAATAGTGACTGGATGTCAGTGCCAATTAGAAACAGCCAAGAGTTAGGGCAACTTACGGAATCTTAATTCCTACTTATCTTAAAAATACAATCTATGCATCTAAGCAGCTTGAATTTGATTGGTTAGCAGATAGTCAAACCATGGATTTGCTTGCTGGCAGGGTAGGGATTCTCAGGCCTGCAAATGACAATTTTGAACCAGCAAATCACCGATAAAATCTAACACTGAGGTGGAAAACTTTTAATTGAGTTTCGGAATAGAAGACTCTGTTGTTCCGAAATAAATCAGTAGTTCGTTCATAATTACTCTCAGACATTTAGGAACAAGGAACAGCAAAACAGGACGGATTCAGGTGAGATTAAGCTCTTTACTGTTTCGCTACCTCTACACGATTTATTACTTCCTGGTTCCTGTTGCTGTTCCAGTTCCTGTTCCTGTTCTAGTTCCTGTTCCTGTTTCAGTTCCTGTTCCTGTTCTAGTTCCTGTTCCAGTTCCTGTTCTAGTTCCTGTTCCTGTTCCAGTTCCTGTTCCTGTTCTAGTTCCTGTTCCTGTTCCTGTTCCTGTTCCAGTTCCTGTTCCTGTTCCTGTTCTAGTTCCTGTTCCTGTTCCAGTTCCTGTTCCTGTTCCAGTTCCTGTTCTAGTTCCTGTTCCTGTTCTTGTTCCTGTTCCTGTTCTAGTTCCTGTTCCTGTTCTAGTCCATGTTCCACTTCCTGTTCCACTTCCAGTTCCAGTTCCAGTTCCTGTTCTAGTCCATGTTCCACTTCCTGTTCCACTTCCAGTTCCTGTTCCTGTTTCAGTTCCTGTTGTCACAGAGAGGTTCCCAATCAATAAATTTCCCCTGAAGTCGCAGAAGCTGCCGCATCCAATGAACTCGACATCCGAGAACTTCACCGGCGTCACGACTGACGTGGCCGGCCTGGCGGAGTCGGAGGACTACATCAGGCCGAATGACCCAGTGACCCGCGGTGTGGACATCTTCTTCCTGACGGTCGGCTGCATCGTGGGATCAGCTGGCAATGCCCTCATCTTCCTCGCTGTGGCCAGAGTTCGATCTCTCAAGTCCGCCATCAACTGGATCGTCGTGAACATCGCCGTGGCTGACTTTATCGTCTGCAGCTACGCCATGCCTTCAGTGCTGGCAAACCGAGTCGCTTACAGAGAGCTGTCCGACCGCTGGCTCTGCATCGTCAATGGCTTCTTGATGTTTCTCTGCGCTGGGGTGTCCAACTTCAGCTTCATGCTCATCGCCATCAACAGGTGATGCAGCTCTGGTGTACCGAATGCTTGCTAATGTACCTCTGCTGCTGCTGCCTGGAGCTAACTGCAAATATCCCCTGCTAGCTGCAAATATCCCCTGCTAACAGCAAATATCCCCTGCTAGCTGCAAATATCCCCTGCTAGCTGCAAATATCCCCTGCTAGCTGCAAATATCCCCTGCTAACAGAAAATATCCCCTGCTAGCTGCAAATATCCCAATCTCAATGCGAATCTCGTCTCAAATCCCATTGCAATTATCCTCAAATCCCGTAGGTACATCTACATCCTGCACCAGAACTTGTATCGTCGGATCTTCACCATGCGCAAGATTGCCATCATCTGCGCCACCTTCTGGCTGCTGTGGTTCGGCTACTCTGCTGTGGTGGCAGTCATGGACGGCTTCTCCTACATCCCGGACTCGTACATGTGCTTCTACTTCGACGATAACACGGACTTTGCGGTGTCCTTCATGCTCACCCTACTCGGGGTGGGCGCGCCGTCACTTCTGGCGGCCATCTGCTACACCGCACTGTTCTACCGCTTGTTCAAGAACAGCCATCAGAACCAGGACATCAGCTCGAACCGCGCCTTCGCCAGGGAGCGGGCAGCTCTCGTGCCAGTTGTGGCTGCCTTCTGCGCCTTCAACTTATGCTGGGGACCCTACAGCGTGCACGTGTACATCGACAAGTTAGTGCACCGCCCCACTCCATTTTCCGGCGGGAGTGAAAAACCGATCGATAATTGCATTCACCCACCTCACTCCCTTCCCCGGTGGAAGTGAAAACCAGTCGATAATCTAGACCACCCCACCTCACTTCCTTCCCCGGCGGGAGGTAAACCGATCAATAATCGAGTGCACCCGCCTCACTCCTTTTATTAGGGGAATTGTAAACCGATCGATGATTGATTGCACCCGTCTGACTCCCTTTTCCGACGGGAGTGAAAACCAGTCGATAATCTAGACCACCCACCTCACTTCCTTCCCCGGCGAGAGTGTAAACCGATCGATAATCGAGTGCACCCGCCTCACTCCTTTTATTAGTGGAATTGTAAACCGATCGATAATCGATTGCACTTCAACCACCGTGAGTGTACATGAAAAGTACATAAATATATTTATAATACTTTTTTTCTCTTAGATTCGCGTTTCCGATTCCGCGCCGCGTGCACAACATCATCCTGTGGCTGGCCATGTTCAACTCTTGCGTCAACTGCATCATCTACGGCATATTCAATAAGAATTTCCGACGCGGCTACGTGACAGCTCTGGGACTTCAGCGATGCCTTTTGAATGCCAGAGGAAGCGTCGGGCCGCTGGAGATGCGCTCGGCTGCGAACTACGGAGCCGACAGTGTCATCCTGGCTGGCAGACACGGCGGCGGCAGCGGCAGCGGCGGAGTGACCGTTGCCGCATCTATCGATGTGGCTAGCAGCAGCGGAGTCAAATAATGAGCAGCCATCTGTTGGCCATCTGGACTCAGTCTGTTTTGAGTAGACGAGACGAGATGAGGGGATAGCCATCTGTTTATAAATATAAATAATAATGTACATCTGCCTCTGGAGGTCGTAGCCAAGTGGTTAGAGCGTTGGAATCGATCGGACTTAAAGGTCGGGGGTTCGATTCCCGACTCCACTGAAAAGTTTAGCAAGAAACGTAACTCTGCTGTTTAATAGCTTGGTAACTGGTTCGACCCCCAGTCCATGGACTGAATAGCTAATAAAAATTGACACTAGACCCAAGGGCCAGTGCAGGTGTTGTGTGTCAAGCACACTAAAAGGTGGGGACTGCACACCTATTGTACTCCCCGGCTCTCTCGGACACCGGTTGACAGCCGCGTGTCAGCATTGGAATTTATTTTTTCCAAACATATCGGCAGCATCCAAACCCCACTGAATTGCTGCACAGAACTGCTTTATTCCACGCCAGCCGGAATTATTATTACCCGACGAAATGTTGGTACTCATTTTCAGCTGAGTAGACTGTGTGCACTCAGGGCAAAGCAGCTTGCCAAGGGCTGCACGAATAGTTCTAGACTAGGTCGGGAGTCGAACCCAGGACCATCTGATCCAGAGTCCGACACCTTACTGACTGAGCTATCCGCCCTTAAACTGAACAGCTGCGGCTGTGGTGTCGGCTGTACATGTGGCCCGATTTATAGCAGATGTAATCAATAATATTATAAATTTATAATTTCTTCTACACCAATTTTTTAATCGGCATTGTAGCTCTAAAATATTTATTTTCATATTTCTAATAAAATCTACTGATATCTCTGTAATTATTTGCTTTTTTAGGTAGTAGGTGAAAGTTTGTTAATTATCAGCAGGTCCCATTTTAATTTGATTAAAATAAGCGGCTTCTATTGATCAGCAGTTTTTGTTGCACTTCAGTTTAAATTAGTCTGTCGTGTAGACTGTACTGCAATTTAGCCAGCACTCATAAACTAACTCAATTCCTACATGTCCGTTGTGATCGATCAATTGTGAATCCATTCTCTGACCGCGTATTCCGCCTATTTGATCATCAACTCAAGATCAGATTTCTAAATTGTCGATTTTTTTAGTTTCTTTTCACAGTTTTATTGATGCCTGAAGGGAAGTGAAGCGAATTGTGTCAGTTATTAATGCTGGTGTTTCTTAGAAATGCACTTTAGCTCGCAACTTGCAACAAACTTGACTCCGCGTTTACTATTTACTGATGTTAAGTACTAAATAGGTGAGTGGTTAGTATTGATTGCCAGTCTAGCCTCTAAATAGGGAAAGGAATAGAATGGATTGCTAGTCTAGCCTCTAAATAGGGAAAGGAATAGAATGGATTGCTAGTCTAGCCTCTAAATAGGGAAAGGAATAGAATGGATTGCTAGTCTAGCCTCTAATGGATGAAGGAATAGAATGGATTGCTAGCCTAGCCTTCAATTGATGAAGGAATAGAATGGATTGCTAGCCTAGCCTTCAATTGATGAAGGAACAGAATGGATTGCTAGTCTAGCCTCTAATGGATGAAGGAATAAAGTGGATTGCTAGCCTAGCCTTCAATTGATGAAGGAACAGAATGGATTGCTAGTCTAGCCTCCAATAGATGAAGGAATAGAATGGATTGCTAGTCTAGCCTTCAATTGATGAAGGAATAGAATGGATTGCTAGCCTAGCCTTCAATTGATGAAGGAATAGAATGGATTGCTAGCCTAGCCTTCAATTGATGAAGGAACAGAATGGATTGCTAGTCTAGCCTCTAATGGATGAAGGAATAGAATGGATTGCTAGCCTAGCCTTCAATTGATGAAGGAATAGAATGGATTGCTAGCCTAGCCTTCAATTGATGAAGGAACAGAATGGATTGCTAGTCTAGCCTCCAATAGATGAAGGAATAGAATGGATTGCTAGTCTAGCCTTCAATTGATGAAGGAATAGAATGGATTGCTAATCTAGCCTCCAATGGATGAAGGAATAGAATGGATTGCTAGTCTAGCCTCCAATGGATGAAGGAACAGAATGGATTGCTAGTCTAGCCTTCAATTGATGAAGGAATAGAATGGATTGCTAGACTAGCCTCCAATGAATGAAGGAATAGAATGGATTGCTGGTCTAGCCTCCAGTGGGTAAAGGAATAGAATGGATTGCTAGTCTAGCCTTCAAGGAAGGAAGGAATACACAAGACGAATCTAGCCATTACCCGAAACAGGCCCAGCGACCTCGGTGCTATTGTCAAACGCGTCATCAGGTCTGCAGTTTTATCCCCAGACAATTCTTCTAGTGAAAAGAGATTGCATCGCAGAACTATTTTTATGACTGCAAACAAAGAAATTTACGAAATAAAGACGACTGAGTTGTTTCATTCATTTCAGGCAACGGAATCCTGAAAGAACTCTGCTTTTAGCCAAGAAATGGGGCAATTAGAGTCGACTTGGACTTGCATAATTGCTGTCAACTACAGAGGAGGTTTGATTCGTTTTCTAAAACGATTTCCTCGTCAATTTCGGGGAAAAACAGGTCCCAGCTTAGAAAAACTAGCTAAAGAGCGAATTCTGCTTTCCAAAAGAAGCCAAACTTCAAGGATATTTCGTTACGGGCAAGCATTATTAACCAGGGCATCAAATGAAAAAATAAAAGCAAGATAATTGCTGAAAGAATGACCTACTCAGTGACTTAAATGGTCCATTTTAGCATTTGCAGACAATTATTGCTACACAATGGAGCTCGTGTTGCTCGTGAGGGGATATTTGTTGATAATCTCAATGACATCTGTGGGGATATTTGCTGATAATCTGAATGACATCTGAGGGGATATTTGCTGATAATCTGAATGACATCTGAGGGGATATTTGCTGATAATCTGAATGACATCTGTGGGGATATTTGCTGATAATCTGAATGACATCTGAGGGGATATTTGCTGATAATCTGAATGACATCTGTGGGGATATTTGCTGACAATCTGAATGACATCTGAGGGGATATTTGCTGACAATCTGAATGACATCTGAGGGGATATTTGCTGGTAAACTGAATGACATCTGAGGGGATATTTGCTGATAATCTGAATGACATCTGAGGGGATATTTGCTGGTAATCTGAATGACATCTGAGGGGATATTTGCTGATAATCGGAATGACATCTGAGGGGATATTTGCTGGTAATCTGAATGACATCTGAGGGGATATTTGCTGATAATCTGAATGACATCTGAGGGGATATTTTTTGGTAATCTGAATAAAATCTGGGGGGATATTTGCTGGTAATCTGAATAAAATCTAGGGGGATATTTGCTGATAATCTCAATGACATCTGATGGGATATTTGCTGATAATCTAAATGACATCTGAGGGGATATTTGCTGACAATCTGAATGACATCTGAGGGAATATTTCTGATAATCTGAATGACATCTGAGGGAATATTTCTGATAATCTGAATGACATCTGAGGGAATATTTGCTGATAATCTGAATGACATCTGACGGGATATTTGCTGATAATCTGAATGACATCTGAGGGGATATTTGCAGATAATCTACCTTGTAAAACAAGTTCTTTATTCTGGGGATAATAACTTAGATATTGGGGAATAAGTGGGGAATTTACGGATATTTAATGAATTTTTTGATCAGTGAAGAAATTTATGGTTTTTGAGATAATTTTTGATTCGGTTAGGATTTCAGAATTTTAGGATAATTTCTAAATTCTATAATAAAAACAAAAAATGTGGATAAAATAGGATAATCATTGATTGTCTCATAACTCAAGGTTTAGATAGAAGGCTTATCGCTCGGTAGGTAAACTTTCTGGTTAAAATGCAACTGATTTCTTGATTCCTTTGATATTTTTGATTCAATTCTCTTTTGCAAGAAAAAAAGGCGTGCAATCACTTTATGTCAACTGGTAATTTCCTACAGCTCGTGCGATGATTAATCCGAAGGGAAGCCGTCTTTGTTCTGAATACCCCGAGTCAGATTTCGTGTCAAATTAAAGAAACGCTACAAGCAATCTACTAGCAAAAAATCACCAAAGAATATTGACGTCAAAGAATATATTTTTTATCTCTTAATTGCAAATCGCAATTCTTAAAGTAGATTAAATTTCTCTTCAAAGTGCCGTTAAAGATCAATGATTAAGGATTATTATAACGAGTCAATTACAGCCTTTGACAGACGTCAATGACGGCTAAAGTACTTCTAACAGAAGTAGCAGGCAAATCGAAGTTGAATTAATTTTTAAGGATGAATGAATATTTGTTCTCAAAACAAGACAAAATCAAAAGTGTATTTAATCAGCTAGATTAAAAACAATGTTTTAGTCTAATGAAAAACTAATTTTGTCGATAATGTTATTTATAAATTTGGAATAAACACTTTTAACTGATTGGATTTCTACGGAAAATTATTAATTCGTGCGCACAGCCACTTTACGGGTTAAAGAGATAAAAATCAAAGTAATTTAGGAGGGTCACAGCACACAACACGCGTTTATTATACTAAATAGATAACTTTACGGTTTATGATCGCTATAAGTAGTGGGGTTTCGTTTGATGGGAAATTTACAGCTAATCTGAATAAAACCTGAGGGGATATTTGCTGATAATCTGAATAAAATCTGAGGGGATATTTGCTGATAATCTGAATAAAATCTGAGGGGATATTTGCTGATAATCTGAATAAAATCTGAGGGGATATTTGCTGGTAATCTGAATGACATCTGAGGGGATATTTGCTGATAATCTGAATGACATCTGAGGGGATATTTGCTGATAATCTGAATAAAATCTGAGGGGATATTTGCTGATAATCTGAATAAAATCTGAGGGGATATTTGCTGATAATCTGAATGACATCTGAGGGGATATTTGCTGATAATCTGAATGACATCTGAGGGGATATTTGCTGATAATCTGAATGACATCTGAGGGGATATTTGCTGATAATCTGAATAAAATCTGAGGGGATATTTGCTGATAATCTGAATGACATCTGAGGGGATATTTGCTGATAATCTGAATAAAATCTGAGGGGATATTGTCTGATAATCTGAATAAAATCTGAGGGGATATTTGCTGGTAATCTGAATGACATCTGAGGGGATATTTGCTGATAATCTGAATGACATCTGAGGGGATATTTGCTGATAATCTGAATGACATCTGACGGGATATTTGCTGATAATCTGAATGACATCTGAGGGGATATTTGCTGACAATCTGAATGACATCTGAGGGGATATTTGCTGGTAATCTGAATGACAACTGAGGGGATATTTGCAGATAATCTGAATGACATCTGAGGAGATATTTGCTGATAATCTGAATGACATCTGACGGGATATTTGCTGATAATCTTAATGACATCGGAGGGGATATTTGCTGATAATCTGAATGACATCTGACGGGATATTTGCTGATAATCTGAATGACATCTGCGGGGATATTTGCTGATAATCTGAATGACATCTGCGGGGATATTTGCTGATCATCTGAATGACATCTGAGGGGATATTTGCTGATAATCTGAATGACATCTGAGGGGATATTTGCTGATAATCTGAATGACATCTGAGGGGATATTTGCTGATAATCTGAATGACATCTGACGGGATATTTGCTGATAATCTGAATGACATCTGAGGGGATATTTGCTGACAATCTGAATGACATTTGAGGGGATATTTGCTGATAATCTGAATGAAATCTGACGGGATTTTTGCTGATAATCTAGTTCTTTGAACCATTGTCATTTGATTTCGGTCCTGTTAAACTCAGGCTGTTTAATTAACAGGAGTCGGTTTTTGGAGCAGCAGCAGCGGCAACGACAGAATTCGACCTTCGCTGCAGTTCAACAGCAGGCAACACGCGATCAGGCCCGAGACAGCCCTGAAGTCCAATCGAAGCTGCGAATCCGTGTCTGAAATTCTTATTCAGAACGCCGTAGATGATGCAATTGAAGCAGGAGTTAAACATTGCCAGCCACAGGACAATGTTGTGTACCCGTCGAGGTACTGGGAAAGCGAACCTGTGGGAGATTGTTCGTCGGCTAGTTTCAAAGCTTTGAGCAAGAATTAGTTCTATGACTGCAATGTTGGGTTGCGTTAAAATTTTAGATACTCTGATACATGTTAGACAGCCTGTGATACCTGTTAGACAGGCTGTGATACCTGTTAGACAGGCTGTGATACCTGTTAGACAGGCTGTGATACCTGTTAGACAGGCTGTGATACCTGTTAGACAGGCTGTGATACCTGTTAGACAGGCTGTGATACCTGTTAGACAGGCTGTGATACCTGTTAGACAGGCTGTGATACCTGTTAGACAGACTTTGATACCTGTTACACAGACTTTGGTACCTTTTAGAAAGAATTTTGTACCTGTTGGACAGACTTCGAGACCTGTTAAGCAAATGACTGCGCACTTGCTAGAGAAAGCATGGCATCTGTTAGACATAGTGTGACACCTGTTAGACATAGTGTGACACCTGTTAGACATAGTGTGACACCTGTTAGACATAGTGTGACACCTGTTAGACATAGTGTGACACCTGTTAGACATAGTGTCACACCTGTTAGACATAGTGAGACACCTGTTAGACGTAGTGTGACACCTGTTAGACATAGTGTGACACCTGTTAGACATAGTGTCACACCTGTTAGACATAGTGTGACACCTGTTAGGGATAGTGTGACACCTGTTAGACATAGTGTGACACCTGTTAGACATAGTGTGACACCTGTTAGACATAGTGGGACACCTGTTAGACATAGTGGGACACCTGTTAGACATAGTGGGACACCTGTTAGACATAGTGGGACACCTGTTAGACATAGTGGGACACCTGTTAGACATAGTGTGACACCTGTTAGACATAGTGGGACACCTGTTAGACATAGTGGGACACCTGTTAGACATAGTGTGACACCTGTTAGGGATAGTGTGACACCTGTAAGACATAGTGTGACACCTGTTAGACATAGTGTGACACCTGTTAGACATAGTGTGACACCTGTTAGACATAGTGTGACACCTGTTAGACATAGTGTCACACCTGTTAGACATAGTGAGACACCTGTTAGACGTAGTGTGACACCTGTTAGACATAGTGTGACACCTGTTAGACATAGTGTCACACCTGTTAGACATAGTGTGACACCTGTTAGGGATAGTGTGACACCTGTTAGACATAGTGTGACACCTGTTAGACATAGTGTGACACCTGTTAGACATAGTGGGACACCTGTTAGACATAGTGGGACACCTGTTAGACATAGTGGGACACCTGTTAGACATAGTGGGACACCTGTTAGACATAGTGGGACACCTGTTAGACATAGTGTGACACCTGTTAGACATAGTGGGACACCTGTTAGACATAGTGGGACACCTGTTAGACATAGTGTGACACCTGTTAGGGATAGTGTGACACCTGTAAGACATAGTGTGACACCTGTTAGACATAGTGTGACACCTGTTAGACATAGTGGGACACCTGTTAGACAAACAGCGACACCAGTTATATAATATAAACTTGCCAGATCTGCAAGATTTGCTCTCTAGAAAAATAAGTGCATATTTAGATGCTAATGAAACTGTCTTCAAAGCTGATATTTTATAAAAGATCTAAAAACAACATGATTTTGGCTGACGCCACTCACTTTTCAATGATGGGTGGTCGAGTGAGTTTTTTTATCGATGAGAGTGAGGTAGGTGCAATCTATTATTGATCGTTTACATTCTTCCGAGAAAAGAGAGTGAGGCGGGTGCACTCGATTATCGATCGGTTTACACTCCCGCCGGGGAAGGAAGTGAGGTGGGGTGGTCTAGATTATCGACTGGTTTTCACTTCCTCCGGGGAAGGGAGTGAGGTGGGTGAACGCAATTATCGATCGTTTTTTCACTCCCGCCGGAAAATGGAGTGGGGCGGTGCACTAACTTGTCGATGTACACGTGCACGCTGTAGGGTCCCCAGCATAAGTTGAAGGCGCAGAAGGCAGCCACAACTGGCACGAGAGCTGCCCGCTCCCTGGCGTAGGCGCGGTTCGAGCTGATGTCCTGGTTCTGATGGCTGGTCTTGAACAAGCGGTAGAACAGTGCGGTGTAGCAGATGGCCGCCAGAAGTGACGGCGCGCCCACCCCGAGTAGGGTGAGCATGAAGGACACCGCAAAGTCCGTGTTATCGTCGAAGTAGAAGCACATGTACGAGTCCGGGATGTAGGAGAAGCCGTCCATGACTGCCACCACAGCAGAGTAGCCGAACCACAGCAGCCAGAAGGTGGCGCAGATGATGGCAATCTTGCGCATGGTGAAGATCCGACGATACAAGTTCTGGTGCAGGATGTAGATGTACCTACGGGATTTGAGGATAATTGCAATGGGATTTGAGACGAGATTCGCATTGGGATTCAAGGGGATATTTGCAGCCAGCAGGGGATATTTGCAGCCAGCAGGGAATATTTGCAGTTAGCTCCAGGCAGCAGCAGCAGAGGTACATTGGCAAGCATTCGGTACACCAGAGCTGCATCACCTGTTGATGGCGATGAGCATGAAGCTGAAGTTGGACACCCCAGCGCAGAGAAACATCAAGAAGCCATTGACGATGCAGAGCCAGCGGTCGGACAGCTCTCTGTAAGCGACTCGGTTTGCCAGCACTGAAGGCATGGCGTAGCAGCAGACGATAAAGTCAGCCACGGCGATGTTCACGACGATCCAGTTGATGGCGGACTTGAGAGATCGAACTCTGGCCACAGCGAGGAAGATGAGGGCATTGCCAGCTGATCCCACGATGCAGCCGACCGTCAGGAAGAAGATGTCCACACCGCGGGTCACTGGGTCATTCGGCCTGATGTAGTCCTCCGACTCCGCCAGGCCGGCCACGTCAGTCGTGACGCCGGCGAAGTTCTCGGATGTGGAGTTCATTGGATGCGGCAGCTTCTGCGACTTCAGGGGAAATTTATTGATTGGGAACCTCTCTGTGACAACAAGAACTGAAACAGGAACAGGAACTGGAAGTGGAACAGGAACAGGAACAGGAACTAGAACAGGAACTGGAACAGGAATAGGAACAGGAACAGGAACTGAAACAGGAACAGGAACTAAAACAGGAACTGGAACAAGAACAGGAACTAGAACAGGAACTAGAACAGGAACTAGAACAGGAACTGGAACAGGAATAGGAACAGAAACAGGAACAGGAACAGGAACAGGAACAGGAACTGGAACAGGAACTGGAATAGGACATTATGTCAATATGAATCAGAAAATTAATTAAAACATTCGAGACACCGAGAAAATTACCATTACAAGTATTGTCCCGAGTGATTTTTGTCTCTTACCTCAGCCGACAGGTGGCATCAAAATATAGGCAGAATTTTCTGTCAAAAGGCAAACGGACTTGTTGCCTGACCTGCCTAGCTTAATATGTATTTGTCCTCTGTTTTCGCAAAGGATTAAATCCGACCCTGAGCCAATAGAAAATGGGAATGCAAAAGACACGGATTTAGTAGCGGTATTAAATCCTCTCCTGAATTGTGATAAGCAGATAAATAATTCTTTGATCCCTTGTCGAAAAAACGACGTGTTTTTTGGCCTCTTTTCTTCCACAAAGCAGATTATTTAGTTATCACTTTATTTTGTTTTATTAGCTTGCTAATTATCTATCAGTTAGCTCAATTCAATTTTCATGACATTTTGAGCTTAATCAGTTTAATTTTTTTTCGAATTGTTCATTGCTTTCATTTTTCATTACAATTGTTCGAGCAAAAAAGTAAAATTTCATCAGAAATATAACCTTCAGCAAACTGTCAGATACTTCAGCAAACTGTCAGATACTTCAGCAAACTCTCAGATACTTCAGCAAACTCTTAGATACTTCAGCAAACTGTCAGATACATCAGCAAACTGTCAGATACTTCAGCAAACTGTCAGATACTTCAGCAAACTGTCAGATACTTCAGCAAACTGTCAGATACTTCAGCAGACTGTCAGATACTTCAGCAAACTCTCAGATACTTCAGCAAACTGTCAGATACTTCAGCAAACTGTCAGATACTTCAGCAAACTGTCACATACTTCAGCAAACTGTCAGATACTTCAGCAGACTGTCAGATACTTCAGCAAACTCTCAGATACTTCAGCAAACTGTCAGATACTTCAGCAAACTGTCAGATACTTCAGCAAACTCTCAGATACTTCAGCAAACTGTCAGATACTTCAGCAAACTCTCAGATACTTCAGCAAACTGTCAGATACTTCAGCAAACTGTCAGATACTTCAGCAAACTCTCTGATACTTCAGCAAACTGTCAGATACTTCAGCAAACTGTCAGATACTTCAGCAAACTGTCACATACTTCAACAAACTGTCAGATACTTCAGCAAACTGTCAGATACTTCAGCAAACTGTCACATACTTCAGCAAACTGTCAGATACTTCAGCAAACTGTCACATACTTCAGCAAACTGTCAGATACTTCAGCAAACTGTCACATACTTCAGCAAACTGTCAGATACTTCAGCAAACTGTCAGATACTTCAGCAAACTGTCAGATACTTCAGCAAACTGTCACATACTTCAGCAAACTGTCAGATACTTCAGCAGACTGTCAGATACTTCAGCAAACTCTCAGATACTTCAGCAAACTGTCAGATACTTCAGCAAACTGTCAGATACTTCAGCAAACTCTCAGATACTTCAGCAAACTGTCAGATACTTCAGCAAACTCTCAGATACTTCAGCAAACTGTCAGATACTTCAGCAAACTGTCAGATACTTCAGCAAACTGTCAGATACTTCAGCAAACTGTCACATACTTCAGTAAACTGTCACATACTTCAGCAAACTGTCACATACTTCAGCAAACTGTCAGATACTTCAGCAAACTGTCAGATACTTCAGCAAACTGTCAGATACTTCAGCAAACTGTCAGATACTTCAGCAAACTGTCACATACTTCAGCAAACTGTCAGATACTTCAGCAAACTGTCAGATACTTCAGCAAACTGTCACATACTTCAGCAAACTGTCAGATACTTCAGCAAACTGTCAGATACTTCAGTAAACTGTCACATACTTCAGCAAACTGTCAGATACTTCAGCAAACTCTCAGATACTTCAGCAAACTGTCAGATACTTCAGCAAACTGTCAGATACTTCAGCAAACTGTCAGATACTTCAGCAAACTGTCACATACTTCAGTAAACTGTCACATACTTCAGCAAACTGTCACATACTTCAGCAAACTGTCAGATACTTCAGCAAACTGTCAGATACTTCAGCAAACTGTCAGATACTTCAGCAAACTGTCAGATACTTCAGCAAACTGTCACATACTTCAGCAAACTGTCAGATACTTCAGCAAACTCTCTGATACTTCAGCAAACTGTCAGATACTTCAGCAAACTGTCAGATACTTCAGCAAACTGTCAGATACTTCAGCAAACTGTCACATACTTCAGCAAACTGTCAGATACTTCAGCAAACTCTCTGATACTTCAGCAAACTGTCAGATACTTCAGCAAACTGTCAGATACTTCAGCAAACTGTCAGATACTTCAGCAAACTGTCAGATACTTCAGCAAACTGTCAGATACTTCAGCAAACTGTCAGATACTTCAGCAGACTCTTAAAAGTGTAAAATTTAAATTTATACTTTTACTAAATACAAAAACTAAAAAATATTTGTTAGAATTCCATTTTTATGACATTCGGGTGATCTCAATTATAAGGACATTGTTAAAATTAATCAATCAATCATCAAGAGTTTATTTAGACACAAAATGCTCGCACCTTTCGATACAAAAGTAAACTTGAAAGCGAAAAAATATAAATATTTTTGCATACGTAAAGTAAGAGCATTCGATATTACATGCAATCTAATTACAGTTGTATAAAAGCCAATTATTCTAGTTTGTTATAACCGTTTGTGGCAGCACTCATTGTAGGCCTAGAAAAGAAAAAAACTAACAAACAATACGGGGATTTAAAAAGTATAAAGACATTTTTTCTGAACAAATAACGACATTTTAGAACACATTCGCAACACACTACTGCTAAGAAAATAAAAATAAGTAGTTATAATCGACTAGTACAAGTTAAGGGTTAATGAAAACCAATTTTTTAGGGATAAATAGATGATAGGAATGTATACAATAATTACAATAGCTAAGCATTAATAAAAGCCAGTTGTGCTATAAAAATATTGACAACAATGATTGAGTATAATAGAACACATGCATTTTATTGCTAAATTTATTAACAACTTTAAGTCAGAAATTGTAACTCAGACACAACACAAAACACGCACCGGTCTTAATCTAAGCGAAAAGCAATCGGAAAGAATCTGATTCCGAATCAATTTCTCATACTTAAATATGCCATATGCCTACTAACACAAATCCAAATTGTAAGTAGTGTAGAGCGCGCTTTTTTACGTAGGCAGATTTTTACATGAAAATGAAAGAAATTAGTTTAAACAAGTTCGCAATAGGTTTGTGGCGATATCCAACGAAGCAAATTAGAGATTAGCGTGTAATTAGTTTGTTTTAATGGAGATATAAAATATATTGTTAGGTGTCAAGAAGCAAGAAAACTGCAAAATCGATAAATACTCCAATTACAGAATTTTTTTCGACAAATTGAAAGCGTTGGACGTTAAAATTTAGGCGGAAAAATTTTTTCTTTGTGGACACTTTATAAAAATAAAATTCAAAACACAATTTTATACAACTTTTACAATAAGCCAAGACAAAACACTTGGCTACAATTAAGTTATGAAGCAACAAAAAATATGAAAGCAAAAACAAAAAAAATATTAGAAAAACATAAATTTTACAATTTAATTGTCATAAATAGTAGATTATTAAAAGTTAAGATCAAAAAAGTTTTTTTTAATAGGCAACATATCAAAATTACACAACTAATTATATAGCAAGTCAAAGTAGATAAACAATATCACAATTTTGCAATGACGAGACTAAATCTGATTTAAGAGGAGACGCCAAAGCTCAAACTAAGAGAGGTATAGGGAGTAAATGACCAATTTGAGGGTAGATAGGGTCATGACCAAATTGAGGGTAGTTAGAGTCACGACCAAATTGAGGGTAGATAGGGTCATGACCAAATTGAGGGTAGATAGGGTCATGACCAATTTGAGGGTAGATAGGGTCAAGCCCGATATGAGAGTAGCTGTTAGGGTAATGACTAAAACTTAAAGCACAGAATAAGTACAAAGAACAGTGAAAAAAATTACATTGTAACAGTTACACCACAGTGCTGTGCATCTGAATCTGCTGCTGCTGCTGCTGCTGCTGCTGCTGCCTACCGTAGGGCAGCGAATACGGCTTCGGCGGCGCTGGCGGAGGTCTCACTGGCGGCAGTTTTGGTCTGCGAATCTGAGGCGACACAGTCGACCTGTCTGTCAGGTCCCCGTCTGTGTAGGTGCTGCTAATTAACTGAGCGCCGCTAATTACTGGGCGCTGAATTGTGGGCGCATTGTGCTGCTGCTGCTGAGGATTCTGCAGCTGCACTGTGGCTGGATTCTGATAAAGCGCATTGTGATGCTGCTGCAAAAGCTGGTGCTGATACTTCTGATGCTGCTGGGCTGTGATTGCGCCGTTGATTAGGCGGCTAAAATAGCGCGAAATTTGAATATTCATTGAAAAACCTAGACTAGATGATACAGGGTGAGACTAGATGTCCCAGTGAGACTAGATGACACAGTATGTGACCAGATAAAACAGAGTGAGACTAGATTAGATGGGATGATACGGGGTGAGAGTAGATGAGAAATGGTTAGACCAGATAAGATAGGGTGATACTAGATGAGATGGGATGAGATTAAATGAGACAGAGTGAGACTAGATGCCACAGTGAGACTTAATGATTCAGTGAGACTAGATGATTCAGTGAGACTAGATGATTCAGTGAGACTAGATGATTCAGTGAGACTAGATGATTCAGTGAGACTAGATGATTCAGTGAGACTAGATGATTCAGTGAGACTAGATGATTCAGTGAGACTAGATGATTCAGTGAGACTAGATGATTCAGTGAGACTAGATGATTCAGTGAGACTAGATGATTCAGTGAGACTAGATGATTCAGTGAGACTAGATGATTCAGTGAGACTAGATGAGACCGGGTGAGACTAGATGAAGCAGGGTTAGACCAGATAAGACAGGGTGAGACTAGATAAAATGGGGTGAGATTAGACGAGACGGGATGAGATTAGATGAGACCGGGTGAGACTAGATGAAGCAGGGTAAGACCAGATAAGACAGTGTGAGACTAGATGTGATGGGATGAGATTTGATGAGAGGGGGGAGAACAGATGAGACAGTGTAAGACTAGATGAGATGGGATGAGATTAGATGAGACAGGGTGAGACTAGATGAGACAGGGGTGAGACCAGATGAGACAGAGTGAGACTAGAAGATACGGGGTGAGACTAGATGATATCAGTGAGACTAGATGACACAGTATGTGACTAGATGAGACAGGGTGAGACTAGATGAGATGGGATGAGATTTCATGAGGCAGGGTGAGACTAGATGTGATGGGATGAGATTTGATGAGACGGGGTGAGATTAGATAAGACAGGGTTAGACCAGATGAGACAGGGTGAGACTAGATGATACGGGTGTACTCACCGATCAGCCTGATCCCCTAAGCCGGCAGTTCCGGGGCTCCTAGAAGAGGCGGCGGCAGCTGCGGAGGCATTGGTAACAGCAGTCGCAGCGGATGACGATCGAGTTGGAGATTTTGAAAACACACCGCCCGTACGTCGCCTAAGCTCTTGCAGTCTGAGCAGGTCGCACCAGCTTGGAACTTCAGCGCCCCTCTTTCTATATCGCATGAGCAGCACTAGCGACACAATGGCTAGGATTAGTACCAATAGAACAGCGAATACAATGCCGGCTATAGTGCCGCCGCTTCGATTGGCCGGGCCGTCATCCCCGTAGCCCTTGAATCCCGGCCGAGTTGGTCCGCTATCGATGCTACCGCCAGCGCCCGGCTGCCGACAATCCGGCGGTGCTCGACCAGGCGGGCAGTGACAATTGCCGCGAGAATTCATGCTACCACCGGCCGCTGAACAAGCTGCCGCGGCGGCTGCCATTGAAGACTTACTACGGCCAGGCACCAGCGAAGCCGCCTGATCCAGACTGTTAGCCAATACGTCGGCGGTTGCTAGGCAACGACCGGAATTGCAAACTCGATTGGGATCCAGGGCGGAACCGCAGCCGACACCATCTGGCACTAGGCCGGGATCGCGTACCTAGTGAGAAATCCGATATACTCTACTGTAAGTAGGGTAATAAAGTTTCTACAGCTATTTTTTTCTGAGTTTATCAATTTTCCATATTCGCTACACTACTTAACAGTAGAACTACCAACATTTTTTCGTGTTGCACCTGAATAGAACAACGCAAGCACACGAAACTCAAGAACACGGGCCAACTTTTTGTTGCGCATCTTCTGAAACTAGAATCAAGTCGCCAGCTCTTCAGTCCGTCGAGATATTCAATGGTTCTGGCCGAAGGTCCGATTTATCCCTTAAGGCTAGTGTATTTCATACACCCCTATAAAAAATTAGCACTGCGCCTCAGGGCAGCCTTGCATGGCCTTCAAAATTAATCAGCATATCACCAGAATGTGCCTGCATCATCTCCGTCCTCGGTGGTCACCTACCTTTATCTAGACAGACTGCTGGACCTTCAAGGGCTACAAAAGGTGGAACTAGGTCACAATGGACACCCTGACGCGAATTTCTCCAATTTCACTGATGAAGCCGAAATATTAGGCGCAGCTCAACCACAGTACACCATCGCCTAGTCTGTCAACCAATCAGTCATCACCATTGGTATCAAAACGGGCGGCAAAATGGCTTGGTAGCCCTACTGTTAAAGTAGAGATTAGAATTCTTTATAATTCTAGTTTATTTTCTTTGCAAATGCTTTACAAAGGCTGCGTACAGTCCATGGACTGGGGAGACCGCCACAAGTAAACTATCGAAGCATTAGGATGTTAAAGTAATTTTTGGACTAAGATTCGAACTCCCGACCTCTCAAACTACTGGGGTGACAAGCAAGCAAAATATTTCAAGCTTAAAGGCTTTACGTCTCTGAGGGCCAATTACTAAAAATTTCAAAAGCCAGTACTGATGTACACACCGTGTTAGAGAGCGAGCCTGCGTACTTATCCGCGTGTGTACCCTCGATGGGTTAGCAAGTTTAGTTACTTTTTCAGTAGCCTACTATGAGTAGCAATGCTTGTTTTTTCTCGAAGTTTTTTCAACACTTACCAAAGGTCCGTAATCGTAGATGACAGCGCGACAGACTGCGCCATTAACGGCGTGACTTAACGGAGTGTGATAACCGGTTAGCCTGGCCTGACCGGTGGCGTGGCCCAGGTGGCCACCAAAACCATCGGCATAGTCGCCAGTTATTAGGCCATTGAAGAGGCCAGCAGCTGCTGAAGCGCCACCTGGCGGACCAAAGGGCGCGTGGCACATCAGGCGACCGCAGCGGGCATTACCGCTTGAGCCAATCTGACCGGAGCCCGGCCCAGATTGGTGACACATTTCTCGCACTGTAGTTATACTGGATAAGCGACTGAATCGGCAACCTAATATATTTGTTGAGTCCTGGCGAATTTAGGGGAATGTATACACTTTTGGTAAACTTTAAATAAAAATACGTATGAAAATACTCCAGGAATCTTAGAAATTTCGCTTCTGACCAATCCAAGAGCTATTATTGTCTTTACCCCGCTGACCAATCCGAGAGCGATGATTGTCTTTACCCAACTGACCAATCAGAGAGCGATTATTCTCTTGACCCAACTGACCAATCAGAGAGCGATTATTCTCTTGACTCAACTGACCAATCAGAGAGCGATTATTCTCTTGACCCAACTGACCAATCAGAGAGCGGTGATAGACTTAAAGCTACTGACCTATCAGAGAGTGATAATCATATTTACCTCACTATCTCAAAACAGGGGTAAATTTCTGGATCACGAGTAAATATGTTCGCGAGTTCTTCGTCATCTAATTAGACAAATATTTGCAGCAACGCAATAGTATCTAACCGGATATTCCACATTCAGAGAGTAGCAGTCCGAGCCCTGCGAGCGCGACCCGACGCCCCAGACTGTCTGGCAGGCGGCGTCAGCCGATGGACACCGGCCGGACCAGCAGAAATTGGCGCCGTTGTCGCAGGCCGCGCCGTCCAGACGCCAGACATCGGCCGGGCAGGCGTCTCTGAGGCCGTCGCAGTGCTCGGAGAAGTCGCACTCGTCTTTGGCCGGTCGGCAGATGTCACCAGACGGTCTGGGTCGACAGACTGACAGGTCGCAGCAGGCTCCCGTGGCGCAGGTTGCGTTGGAGGCCAATTGACAGGTGGCGGCCTTTGGATTATTATAAAATGAGGTTTCATTCGTTTGTATAATTATGGTATTCCCTTTGAATCCTTTAACAGTTTTGTTTAAGGATTACCACTCCTGAGCCATTATCGTTTTTGGATTTACCTTTTATTAATATTACAATTTTAGTAACGAGTTTTCTTCTTGTATTTTTAGTGTTTAGGAATTTTCATCTAGTGTTCAAATATCTATATTATGTGATTTTCCTGGTGTACAGTTTTGGGATTTTCTTAGAGTAGATTTTGGGGGATTTCCCTTAAGTACATTTTGGGATTTCCCTTGAGTACATTTTGGGATTTCCCTTGAGTACATTTTGGGAATTCCCTTAAGTACAATTTTGTGATTTTCCTCGAGTAGTATTTTGGGATTTTCCTCGTTTAGTCAGCCATTGATTGCTCACCACGCAGCAGGGGTTGCCGGCGCATCCGTGCTCGCCGCCGCAGTCGCAGGCTTCGCCCGGCTCAACGAGGCCGTTGCCACACTTCGAAGGCCAGCCGCCGCCCCCAATCACGGGAGCCTGCAGTCGCAGTCGGCTATCTAAGCCTGTCGGAGCCGGATCCAGCAAGCAGTGCCGCACGCCGGAGTCGAGGAAGCCACGGACGGCGGCAGTTGAACAATCAGACCAAGGCAGCTGGTGCAGAGGCGAGCCGAACAGGTTGGCGCTCATGATGCAAGCCGCAGCCGGGCAGCGACAATTCTTCATCTCCTCGTCGTGCCCGGAGCCCAAGTTGTGTGCCAACTCGTGCGACATAATGATGCCAGCCGTGGCCGAATTGCGGCTGTCTCGGGTTACCTGGCGACACGAGCATATTTTTATAGACTGAGGTGCCATTTTTATTGACTGAGGTGCCATTTTATTGACTGAGGTGCCATTTTTTAAGACTGAGGTGTTATTTTTATAGACTGAGGTGCCATTTTTTAAATCTGAGGTGCCATTTTTATAGACTGAGGTGCCATTTTTATAGACTGAGGTGCCATTTTTATAGACTGAGGTGCCATTTTTTAATCTGAGGTGCCATTTTTATAATCTGAGGTGCCATTTTTTAATCTGAGGTGCCATTTTTATAATCTGAGGTGCCATTTTTATAGACTGAGGTGCCATTTTTATAGACTGAGGTGCCATTTTTTAATCTGAGGTGCCATTTTTATAGACTGAGGTGCCATTTTTATAGACTGAGGTGCCATTTTTAAAGACTGAGGTGCCATTTTTAACTGAATTCCTATTTTAAACCTGCACAATTTTATAATAGGATGATATTAACTCACAATAGAAAACCCGACGCAGAATGGCCTACTGCACATAGTAGCCTCTTTGGCCATGCCGGCACTTTTGCCATTGTAGTATGATGAGCGGCCGCTAAAATTAATTTAAAAAATCCAAAAGTTTAATATTTAAATCATTCTACTGTTAGTAGTGCAGCACAATAATTTTAACTCACTGCAACAAGTGTACACAATCGAATTGCCAATCAATGGGAAATGAGGACGCATAACTCATCACAGTGTCAACAGTCTTTCTAGGATCTGCAAAGACGGAGAAATCGAAATCGGGCAACGGCTCTTTCCAGATCTCTAAACCCGTGACGGCGATGTGTAAATCGAAGCTGCGAAAGCGCTGGAAAAAAATATATAATCTGTGTTATACTCGCACATTACTACTCGAGTTACATATATAGTGGCAAAATGAAAGTGGAAAAACTTACGTTATTAACAAAGTTGATAATGTTCTGAGCTGCAGCAATCACACTCTCCACATTGGAATCGTAAATGGCGTACTGAAAATGGCGTACAGGAAATTGTGTGATTTCAAATTACAAGTAGATTTGCTTTCTACCAAGCAAATTAAGTGCAAATTCGGTACTCCGCAGTTAATTTCCGATAAGACTCCATAGTTGATCTTTTTCAGTCATAAAATTTTGAAGCCTAGCAATTATGACGTATTAATAAATCTAGATTGGAATGCTAATGTGGTTGGTTGAACTTGAAGTTTGAAAAAGAGTGTATATTTTCCTATCTGATGTAACAACACTTAGACTATGATAAATTAGATTTCAATTGGCAATGCCCTATAACTGCTAACTCAGACTGACATCAGATACTAATAAAGACACAAATAGAAAGTTATAAGATAGAATGCCCGGCAACCTTAAAATCCTCGCGGGCTAAAGAAAAAAAATGCAAAAATAGGTCGCATTGACTGTAAAAAATACATAGAATATGTGAGGCAGAGGAGACAGAGGAGAGATGAGACAGTGGAGAGATGAGACAGGGGAGAGATGAGACAGGGGAGAGATGAGACAGGGGAGAGATGAGACAGGGGAGAGATGAGACAGTGGAGAGATGAGAGAGGGGAGAGATGAGACAGTGGAGAGATGAGACAGGGGAGAGATGAGACAGGGGAGAGATGAGACAGGGGAGAGATGAGACAGGGGAGAGATGAGACAGTGGAGAGATAAGAGAGGGGAGAGATGAGACAGTGGAGAGATGAGACAGGGGAGAGATGAGACAGTGGAGAGATGAGACAGGGGAGAGATGAGATAGTAGAGAGATGAGACAGTGGAGAGATGAGACAGGGGAGAGATGAGACAGTGGAGAGATGAGACAGGGGAGAGATGAGACACGGGAGAGATGAGACACGGGAGAGATGACACACGGGAGAGATGAGACACGGGAGAGATGAGACAGTACAGAGATGAGACAGTACAGAGATGAGACAGTACAGAGATGAGACAGGGGCGAGTGGCCTTAATATTTAGGAGCTTCAAGGGCCGCATCTGGCCCAGCGATAGGTGAAGAAAATGCACTAACGTGAGACTGCAAATAATGACAATTTTCCCTAACTTAGATTAACATGAATGAACTCATAGATAGGCGACCTAAAAAAGATGCTATTTATATTGACCTTGTAGAGACATACGGACAAACAGACAGATGGAAGAGAGACAGTGGATAATGAACCTAGTTTTAGAATAGTTGCAGAACAAAGATATCATACAGAATATAACTAGAGACTTACTGCAACAAAGCTTTGCTTAACGGACAAGTGAGCAGTCACAGACCCTCATTTATACTGTAAAGTGCAGTGAGGTCTGCAAATTACCCGTAGATTTTTAATCAGATTTTTTTTATTCTCATTGTTATAAAAGCCCCAACTATAAAAATGGTGTCTTTGTGCTTTGTTACTTTGTTACACAAACGACAGCGGCAAAATGTGTTTATTCAGTTCATGTCAGAAACTAGCCAGAGTTCAGGTCTTATTGGTGGGGGTAATATTGGAGATAAATTTGGGCAGACGACAACTTTTAAGTCAGATAGGCTTATGAACGCGAAATTAGACTTAGCAGACTATTAAGTCAAAGACACGGGCTTACCGGGAAAAGAAATTTAAACTACGTACACGGAAAGTACATGGGATTTCTGATTAATTCGAGATGAGATTTCTTAATAATTGAAAATAGGATTTCTGGGCACTTAGATGTTGGATTTCTGAATAGCACTTGACGGGATTTCTGAATAACACTTGATGGGATTTCTGAATAACACTTGATGGGATTTCTGAATAACACTTGATGGGATTTCTGAATAACACTTGATGGGATTTCTGAATAACACTTGATGGGATTTCTGAATAACACTTGATGGGATTTCTGAATAACACTTGATGGGATTTCTGAATAACACTTGATGGGATTTCTGAATAACACTTGATGGGATTTCTGAATAACACTTGATGGGATTTCTGAATAACACTTGATGGGATTTCTGAATAACGCTTGATGGGATTTCTGAATAACACTTGATGGGATTTCTGAATAACACTTGATGGGATTTCTGAATAACACTTGATGGGATTTCTGAATAACACTTGATGGGATTTCTGAATATGAGACAGATGGGATCTATAAATAACACTTAATAGGATTTCTGAATAATACGAGATGGGATTTCTTGATAATTAAAAATGGGATTTCTGAACAATTGGACAATGGATTTCTGAACAAAAGGGCATGGGATTTCTGAACAAAATGGCATGGGATTTCTGAACAAAAGGGCATGGGATTTCTGAACAAAAGGGCATGGGATTTCTGAACAAGACAGGATTTCTGAATAAAACGAGATGGGATTTCTGGATAAAACGAGTTAGGATTTCAGAATAATACCAGATGGAATCGCTGAATAATTTGAGATGGGATTTCTAGACCAGATGTGCAGCCGACAGCACAGCCGCAGCTGTTGCGCGGCGCATCTGAAGGCTGCGTACGGCTGTTCAGTCCATGGACTGGGGGATGCCACACCCACCCTCAATTACCCCAGACAATGCTGGTACCCATTTAACTAGTGTCTAGCTAAAGGACACAAATTGTGTCAATAGGAGTCGGGAATCGAACCTCCGACCGTTAACTCGCTATTTCAACGCCCTAAGCACTCGGCGACAATCTAATTTGTCGCTACAATATTCTTCAAAAATGTTTTTTTTAGATTTCTGTGCAAAAAAATTTCCACTTTCGATAAAGACATGTTTGTAGCGTGATTAATTTAATTTACAGCTGACATCCTTCTTGATTAATTAGCATTCAACTAAATAACTTATTGACGCTAATATATTATTTATTTAAATGTGTTAAACAAGAAATCTTATCTTACTATACAAATAATGGATAGTGAAATCTATTATTCAGAACAGTCTGTCTCTTGCCTGTAACTATGCGGTATGGACATGGTTGTAATTCTAACGAGGGCAGCTAACGGTATACATACATATATACATATATATATTAATTTCGTCGATGAGTCACTGACTGAAGGTATGGTAAAAAGAACCTTCGTTAAAACACAGTCGAAAAAGAATTGTGTTTTTATTATTTACAACTGTCAGCAGATAATGGCGAAAGTGTGCAAGTAGGCTAAGTAAAACCTAGTCTAATTAGTCAAAAATAAATTTGTCTGCCATTTTTTCCTAACTAGAAGTACATGCTACATGAAAGTATAGCTACCACTTGTAAGTGAATCATTCATTGTACTTTATAGCCTAATACTTTAGAAGGTATAGCATACAACACTCACAGACAGGTATAGTACATCTGCACCAACATTTTCATCGTCTTGGTGAGAGACGCAGAGTACGTGTTACACCGATTGTGTCCTTAAACTAAGACACTTAATTCCCTGGTGAGTTAGTTGGGGTAGAAATTTTAATAGTTGTAGCAGCATGCCCGGTCCATGGGTTAGATATCTAGCTGTGTACGCACCCCTTCATATGTGTTGCTCTACTTTAGCAAAATAAACAAAATATACATGGCTTTGGCATTGACGAAGATTTCCGTTTGAACCGGAAAATATGAATCTCGCAATGATTAATTACTGGACTAAACTCGTTAAAAGCGTTTGAGAAAATAGAATCAATCTTATCATAACTCAATTAGCACATAGTCTTAAAAAAACTTTCTTTAAAAGGTGAAAAATTTAAATAGACAGATTGTAATTAAAAAAACTTTTTTCTAATCTTTAAAGTTAATTGCTGCAAAAATGTGCCCTTTTAACTGCTGCTATCAGAAGAACTATTAAGAATTGTTATTTTACTTAGAGCTATACAAAGTTGTTAGCAATAGGATGCACTATAGCATCACACTAATCAGTTACATATAATACCCGCTGGCAATTTGCATCAATCATACTAATAACAATCTAGCCGTATATATTTGTTCATTTATATCTAACATATCATATAGTGCACAGTAGATGCAGCAGCTATACCCATCGTCAAATTAGGAATGGATTTGCAGACCCGTTGGTTGATTGATTAAAAATAAATTTAGAAAGCAGTCAGATAACCAAAATATGAGAATACGCGCATGCATAAACTAGCTAAATAAGCTGTAGGGTTTTGTGGACCAGAATTTTCTCGCTCCGACAAACCCCAACCCCAGACACTACAAGGGGAGTTAGCGGGCCGGGAATTTAATCCGAATCTGTCGGATAATATTTTATCGGACTTAGCATGGCGTGTAAGATTTTGAGGGTGCTTTAGCCATAGACATATGTAAATGGACGTGAAAGCCATTAAAAGCATAGCTTTGGCATGTATTTTAGCCATAGACATGTGTAAATGGCCGAGAAAGCCATGGAAAGCATAGCTTTGGTATGTATTTTAGCCATAGACATATGTAAATGGCCGAGAAAGCCATGGAAGGTATAGCTTTGGCATGTGTTTTAGCCATAGACATGTGTAAATGGCCGTGAAAGCCATGGAAAGCATAGCTTTGGCATGTATTTTAGCCATAGACATGTGTAAATGGCCGTGAAAGCCATTGAAAGCATAGCTTTGGCATGTGTTTTAGCCATAGACATATGTAAATGGCCGAGAAAGCCATGGAAGGTATAGCTTTGGCATGTGTTTTAGCCATAGACATGTGTAAATGGCCGTGAAAGCCATGGAAAGCATAGCTTTGGCATGTATTTTAGCCATAGACATGTGTAAATGGCCGTGAAAGCCATTGAAAGCATAGCTTTGTCATGTGCTTTAGCCATAGACATATGTATATGGCCGTGAAAGCCATTAAAAGCATAGCTTTGGCATGTGTTTTAGCCATAGACATGTGTAAATGGCCGTGAAAGCCATTGAAAGCATAGCTTTGGCATGTGTTTTAGCCATAGACATATGTAAATGGCCGAGAAAGCCATGGAAGGTATAGCTTTGGCATGTGTTTTAGCCATAGACATGTGTAAATGGCCGTGAAAGCCATGGAAAGCATAGCTTTGGCATGTGCTTTAGCCATAGACATATGTATATGGCCGTGAAAGCCATTGAAAGCATAGCTTTGGCATGTGTTTTAGCCATAGACATGTGTAAATGGCTGAGAAAGCCATGGAAAGCATAGTTTTGGGTGTGTTTAAGCCATAGACAATCCTAGCTGGTATAATTAAATATTTTTACTGCACCTCAAGCATTCAGTTCTAACCTACAATGTGCCTATTTGAATACATGCATTGCTAATGCAATTCCAGGAATAGAAGCCTGCATGACTCAGTCCACTAAGTCAGTCATATAAAGGAGAGAAATATGCGCCGTAAAAGGAAGCTCACTTTTAGTATCGGGGTTGGATGGCGTGACTGGCAGGTTAGAAAAATGAGTAAAGTAAGTTTATTGACTGAGGCTTTTTCATTTGAAGTTTAGGATTTACAATCTACACTATATATTTAATACATGTGTATGCAATAGTATTATATCTAGGTGACAGAGGTTTTTGGCTTCGGCGTTGCCGTTAAGGTCAACCAAATCAACCCAACCCAAAATATGACTAGTCTAGCTTGCATTACTTAAATTGATTGGATTTGTAATGCTGTAAACATTTGACCTGTCCATCAAATTCTTGCTTTCAGTATTTCAACTGTGCCTAAGCAAAATGTGAGGGCAGAATCTATTGCGTAACCGTTTTTGTACGTACAGCTAAATACACTCACTGTAGGCTTAAAACTGATTCGGCTATTGCTAAACTAACTGGAATTATAAGACTTGTAACAGGGGTGAGCATATGGCTTCCAAAGTCTGCGAACAGCTGTTCAGTCTGATCATCCTCCGATTTCCTCAGGTTCATTCTCTCATTTCCTCAGGTTCATTCTCTCATTTCCTCATGATCATTCTCTCATTTCCTCATGATCATTCTCCCATTTTCTCAGGATCATTCTCTCATTTCCTCAGGTTCATTCTCCCATTTCCACAGGTTCATTCTCCCATTTCCTCAGGTTCATTCTCCCATTTCCTCAGGTTCATTCTTTCATTTCCACAGGTTCATTCTCCCATTTCCTCAGGTTCATTCTTTCATTTCCTCAGGTTGATTCTCCCACTTCCCCAGGATCATTCTCCGATTTCCTCAGGTTCATTCTCTCATTTCCTCAGGTTCATTCTCTCATTTCCTCAGGTTCATTCTCCCATTACCTCATGATCATTCTCCCATTTCTTCAGGATCATTCTTTCATTTCCTCAGGTTCATTCTCTCATTTCCTCATGATCATTCTCCGATTTCCTCAGGATCATTCTCTCATTTCCTCATGATCATTCTCTCATTTCCTCATGATCATTCTCCCATTTTCTCAGTATCATTCTCTCATTTCCTCAGGTTCATTCTCCCATTTCCTCAGGATCATTCTCTCATTTCCTCATGATCATTCTCCCATTTCTTCAGGATCATTCTCCCATTTCCTCATGATCATTCTCCCATTTCCTCATGATCATTCTCCCATTTCCTCATGATCATTCTCTCATTTCCTCATGATCATTCTCCCATTTCTTCAGGATCATTCTCCCATTTCTTCAGGATCATTCTCCCATTTCCTCAGGATCATTCTCCGATTTCCTCAGGATCATTCTCCCATTTCCTCATGATCATTCTCCCATTTCCTCAGGTTCATTCTCTTATTTTCCTGATAGTATCAAGAGGATCCTGTGTTAGGTTGAAATTTTCGCTAGTACGCAGCTTTTAGGACACGCAAGCATAGTAGAAGAAAAAGTGAAAGTTAAAATTTTTCGAATGCTTTCTTCTAGCCACTGGTCTAACCAAAAAAAGCTTCTAAAGCGCGTAGGGCAATGCCCAGGGTACAGACTTCGAAGTATAGAAATCGGGAGTTTGACGTTAGGAAGCAACACGGGAAGAGAGGAAGAAAATTCTGTCCTTTTCCACACTCTTTGGCCTGATCCCATACTGGGCAGAGTTCACTTATCAATGGCGACGTAGGCCATTGAAACCGGATAAGATCTAAGGAATTACAAACATATTGATTCAATACATTAACTGTAGCTTAGATTAGCCATCTAGCTTGGAATAGGCAGATGCTGAGATAAAAAGATTTAGGGAATATCTAACAAATAAAGTTTCTTACTAAATTATAAAAATGTCAGGCTTCAACCAATACTATCGGAAAATACACGTGTAGTCTTGCGAAGTAGCTTTTTACTGACTTTTGAGCGCGAACCTAGCAACAAAACTGAATCTTATTAATAAAGGTGCGGACTTTCCTAAGGATGTCCTCAGTGTCTTGGGCGGTTGGCCCTCTAGTGCGTAAATTGCACAACAAGCCCCCCAAAGCATCCTTAAGTGCGAGAGACATAATGTAAAACTAGGACACTTTCTGTTTAGGATAAGACTTAGAAATGTTCGCCAATGCCAGTTGTTTTAATTGCGCAAGAAAGACTAAGCCAAACTTACAAAGTCACGATCAGCAATGAGGTAGAGCTCCATAAGAAATGGTCCTTCCTTAGTGACAACGTGCGGCTTAGGGGGAGAGTCCAACCTTATTGTATAGTCTGCGGCTCGCTTCTGACGCTGTTCAATAAATTGACATTAATAATATTAGTGCTAGTAAGGAATATTTTAGCCATCATTACCAACGACTTACCAACAGTTTTCGTAATTTATTTGGCAGAAAGTGTAGCATGCTGTTCATTGTTAGCGGAGGAGCTGAAATATAAGTGTAAGAGTTTAAGTTCTTAGTTTTTCTTGCCAATGATTAGCGATCTCAAATGAGGATCTAGATGGATTAACGATCCTAAATGACAATCTAGAAGGATTACCGATCTTAAATGGGGATCTAGATGGATTAACGATCCTAAATGACAATCTAGAAGGATTAACGATCTTAAATGAGGATCTAGATGGATTAACGATCCTAAATGACAATCTAGAAGGATTACCGATCTTAAATGACAATCTAGAAGGATTAACGATCCTAAATGACAATCTAGAAGGATAACCGATCTTAAATGACAATCTAGAAGGATTAACGATCCTAAATGACAATCTAGAAGGATTACCGATCTTAAATGAGGATCTAGATGGATTAACGATCCTAAATGACAATCTAGAAGGATTACCGATCTTAAATGAGGATCTAGATGGATTAACGATCCTAAATGACAATCTAGAAGGATTACCGATCTTAAATGACAATCTAGAAGGATTAACGATCCTAAATGACAATCTAGATGGATTACCGATCTTAAATGACAATCTAGAAGGATTAACGATCCTAAATGACAATCTAGAAGGATTACCGATCTTAAATGACAATCTAGAAGGATTAACGATCCTAAATGACAATCTAGAAGGATTACCGATCTTAAATGACAATCTAGAAGGATTAACGATCCTAAATGACAATCTAGATGGATTAACGATCCTAAATGACAATCTAGAAGGATTACCGATCTTAAATGACAATCTAGAAGGATTAACGATCCTAAATGACAATCTAGAAGGATTACCGATCTTAAATGACAATCTAGAAGGATTAACGATCCTAAATGACAATCTAGAAGGATTACCGATCCTAAATGACAATCTAGAAGGATTACCGATCTTAAATGACAATCTAGATGGATTAACGATCCTAAATGACAATCTAGAAGGATTACCGATCTTAAATGACAATCTAGAAGGATTAACGATCCTAAATGACAATCTAGAAGGATTACCGATCTTAAATGACAATCTAGAAGGATTAACGATCCTAAATGACAATCTAGAAGGATTACCGATCTTAAATGACAATCTAGAAGGATTACCGATCTTAAATGACAATCTAGAAGGATTAACGATCCTAAATGACAATCTAGAAGGATTACCGATCTTAAATGACAATCTAGAAGGATTAACGATCCTAAATGACAATCTAGAAGGATTACCGATCCTAAATGACAATCTAGAAGGATTACCGATCTTAAATGAGGATCTAGATGGATTAACGATCCTAAATGACAATCTAGAAGGATTAACGATCCTAAATGACAATCTAGAAGGATTAACGATCTTAAATGACAATCTAGAAGGATTAACGATCCTAAATGACAATCTAGAAGGATTACCGATCTTAAATGACAATCTAGAAGGATTAACGATCCTAAATGACAATCTAGAAGGATTACCGATCTTAAATGACAATCTAGAAGGATTAACGATCCTAAATGACAATCTAGAAGGATTACCGATCTTAAATGACAATCTAGAAGGATTAACGATCCTAAATGACAATCTAGATGGATTAACGATCCTAAATGACAATCTAGAAGGATTACCGATCTTAAATGACAATCTAGAAGGATTAACGATCCTAAATGACAATCTAGAAGGATTACCGATCTTAAATGACAATCTAGAAGGATTAACGATCCTAAATGACAATCTAGAAGGATTACCGATCCTAAATGACAATCTAGAAGGATTACCGATCTTAAATGACAATCTAGATGGATTAACGATCCTAAATGACAATCTAGAAGGATTAACGATCCTAAATGACAATCTAGAAGGATTACCGATCTTAAATGACAATCTAGAAGGATTAACGATCTTAAATAACAATCTAGAAGGATTAACGATCCTAAATGACAATCTAGAAGGATTACCGATCTTAAATGACAATCTAGAAGGATTAACGATCATAAATGAGGATCTAGATGGATTAGCGAACATAAATGAGGATCTAGATGGATTAGCGTTTTTAAATGAGGATCTAGATGGATTAACGATCATAAATGAGGATCTAGATGGATTAACGTTCTTAAATGAGGAGCTAGATGGATTAACGATCCTAAATGACAATCTAGAAGGATTAACGATCTTAAATGAGGATCTAGATGGATTAACGATCCTAAATGACAATCTAGATGGATTAACGATCTTAAATGAGGATCTAGATGGATTAACGATCCTAAATGACAATCTAGATGGATTATCGATCTTAAATGAGGATCTAGATGGATTAACGATCCTAAATGACAATCTAGATGGATTAACGATCCTAAATGACAATCTAGAAGGATTAACGATCTTAAATGAGGATCTAGATTGATTAACGATCTCAAGTTAGTACCTAGAAGGTTTTATCTGTTAATGAATCGGTCTTACGATTATCATGTGTCTAAATAAAACTGAATCATCAAAACGTACTTACCATTGCCGTCATGATCATTCTTAGCCAGCTGAGCATACATTGCATCCAGAGACATCCAATCAGTCTTAAGTAACGAATGCGGATAAATATTAATCCTATGGACCCTGACTGGGCCCGAAGATTTTGACACAACTGGGTAGATGTAGCCGCTGTGCGTTGAGTTTATTGGCAGTACGCCACTGAAAATTAATCAGAACAAATAATGTAATGATAGCATCAGAGCCATTAAATACAGATTAAGTTCTGTTACCTCAGAATGAACCTGAGGAACTGGAAGAATGATCCTGAGGAAGTGGGAGAATGATCCTCAGGACATGGGAGAATGATCCTCGAGACATGGGAGAATGATCATGAAGACATGGGGGAATGATCATGAAGACATGGGAGAATGATCCTCAGGACAGGAGAGAATGATCCTGAGGAAGTGGGAGAATGATCCTGAAGAAATGGGTGAATGATCCTGAGGAAGTGGGAGAATGATCCTCAGGACATGGGAGAATGATCCTCGGGACATGGGAGAATGATCCTCGGGACATGGGAGAATGATCATGAAGACATGGAAGAATGATCCTCAGGACATGGTAGAATGATCCTGAGGAAGTGGGAGAATGATCCTGAAGAAATGGGTGAATGATCTTGAAGAAATGGGTGAATGATCCTGGGGTAATGGGATAATGATCCTGAGGAAATGGGAAAGTTATGCAGAGAAAAAGAGTGACTGATCCTGATGGAATAATTATCCTGAAGAATTGAAATAACCCAGATGCTGTGGGATAAAACTTTTCCCATTCACAGAGTTAAAGATACTCACTGAACACTTCTGCCTTGATCTTCGCACAGAGACACAGAGCCAACTAAATCGTTGTGCCCAAACAAGCTGGCAGAATAGTGACAATTGCTGGTTCGATTGCTGTGTAGAACTCGCTTTGGCTTGCTAGTTGTATTGGCGCCACTGGCACCATGGCTGTTCTGATCCAATGTGTAAACTGGGAAAGACATTGGCCTAGAAGACAAATGTACCATTGAACAAGGTTGCAGAGGTTAGAGGGGAGTCTCAGATTTCAGAATTTTATAATGTATAGTATTTTTAAATAATTTATTTAGGATGATTGGTTTAAGAATACACAACTGCTACTTACTTAGATGCAACCAGCTCAAAATGAAGCACCACACCATTAAGCCTTCTGCCAGATGATAATGGTACTTGCAACACAAGAGCATTATCTGACACAGTCTGCAATAATTCCAATTCAAAATATTATTAAAACATAAACACTAACTGAGCACAATCAAGGACAAGAAAAAAGATATACCATTGACTCACATTAGGTTTTAGTAATCTTCTAAAAGAAGATCTGGAAAACACTGTTGGCATGGTCAGATGCGACTCAGGAAATACATTACCACCTGAATAGATATTAGAATAAAAAAATTACTAGACATTTTGTGAAAATAGTGAATTCCATGGTTGTTTTAAAATATTGTCATTTCATTATAATGTAATATATTAACCAATGGCACACTTACAGCATTGATGAAATATGCATGCAGCCAATGCAATGCAAAGTAACTGATGACTCATCATCATAAAAAATACAGATGATAGTTTAGATATATTTGGCCTGAAAGAATAAAGTAAGAAATAGTAGTATTATTTCATAACAAAAAATTTGATTTTGAAATAAGTTGAAAAGTATAACAATGTAGTATTTTCATCATATTTTAAATGGATACATGTATGACATTATAAAAGTTAATTATTCTTAACTTAAGTTGACAAATAAATGTGTTGCACATTAGAATACAAAAATTAAAACAGTCCTAAGAACTACATACAAGGATTTAATATATTAATTGCATCAAGTGCAGTGCAAAGCTGTCCTTAAGTTGATTAAGACATTTGATTTTAAGTGTTAATGGTATGTGGCTTGCTATCAATCACTATTACATATGAGATTATATTTTACATAGATTAAATAATAGTACTAGTAGATAGCCTAAGCCCTACAAGGAAGAAAAGCAAGCTTAACAAAAATACTGAAATAATTTTACAATAATCAGTTCATGACATAAAAACCAACAAAAGCCATGTTACCAAGGCCAAATTCATGAAACAAGCCAGATTGTGCTACAAAGTAAGCAGGAACAGCAGAAATGCTAGGCCCCCTACTAGCAAAGCAGTAGGCCTACATCTACCTTGATGTTAAATATCACAGAAATATGTAGCAGGAAAATACACTGGTAATTGTTATAAGTTACAAAAAGAGCTTTAAAAACGCAATTCTTCCCTTTATTCAGCTAATGTTAGTGTTAGGCGTTTGCTTTATTTGACATTATTGATTTAGTAAAGAAATGATAGGGATTAGATAAAATGCAATATTACATAAAATAATTACAGGCCCGTACTATGAAGCTTGCGTACCCTTAAGTTCAGTCTAAAGGGCCGAATTTGACGGTGCGAGATAGGAGCTAGGACCAAACTTTTCGCACGAACACCTATAGTACGACGCTGATATGTATAGCAGTCAAGTTTTCGCTCGTTTACAGGAAAGAGTGAAATTTAAATATAGATATTTGTCAGTTACTATATTAAAACAAAAATCTATACGCATTGTGAGACAAAAATGAATGCATAGCAAAATTTCATCTGTACTTTCTTCAAAGTGTTAAGTTTAACTAATCTGTAAAATATTAAGATTGTTACTTTGCTGACAGACGAGTTTTTCGAGTTTCCATTTAGGAACTTTTTGGATAAAGAGCGGCGTGAAATGATCTAGGCCTACAACTATTTGTTTATTTAATGAGGATAGTGCCTTCTTAGCTGAAAGACATGAAGCAAGTATAATCATATAGTTATGTAATGTGTAGCTCGCGTTGCAGTTTCCATTGCTTACTCTAAACTTTAAACTTGTGCTCCAATTTTTTTAATCCAAAATCTAAATCTGCATCTGCTTATGTAGTATTGCATTCATTGGCTTAGCTAGCTGTTTCTGTTTTTTTAATTTAACAAGCTCGGCTTTTGAAAGTTCTTTAATGGAAAGCAGAGAAGAGAAGACGCGAGCAATTATCGATGCAATTAGTAAGTTGTTGAATAATAAATTGTTTTGGTCCTTTTTTGGATGCTTTTTGCTTTTAACTATCTTTTGAGCCATAAACTTTCATAAAGTAGCTCACATATATTTTAATGAAGCTTTGCTTCTTTACTAGAAACAATATGTGTAGCCATAGTCAAAGACTTAAGTAGCTATTTGGTTTCAAAAATTTCCCTGAGTTATGAAAGGTTATAATCAAGAGTAGGCCTATGTCAGGATCTTGCCAAAAAAAGATTTTTTTCATAGCTTGGCTCTTAATCTGTTTAGAAAAAATAAGAAAGGCAGTGTAGCTAACTAAACTAACTAAAGCTAGCTATATTTTAGGAAAAATAGATGAACAAAATAGCTCAAGGGGCATATACAACTTAAGGGGTGTAAATTTACTTTTGTTCCCGAAATTATTTTTTCTTTTAAAATGTTGAACAATGAAGCGGATAATGTCAACTGGTAACACAACTGGTGGGAAACATATTTAAATGGCACTGAGCATTGCTCAGTTCAGTTCAATGTGGCCCTGACTGTCTCAGATTCCTAAACTGGGTAATAATGACAAATCCAGTACAGAATGCTGCCAAAAGACTTGGCAGGCCCCAGGTGAAGGCGTTGCCATAGATACTCTTGGATGTGTGATTCAAAGAGGGCATCACTAGTGCCATGCCACATAGTCTCATCAGTACTTGCCGTCACTTCCATCAGATCCCTTGAATTCATATTTAGTTCCGTCAGTGCCTGTGCCGGCAGAACTTCATTCGGTGGCACAATCCACAATGGTCTTGGGGGCTGTCCAGCCATTTGCAAATCAGAAGAGTCTCAAAGTCTCTAAAATCCAAACTATAGTGAGGGCTCGATAAAATTCAGCTAAATTTCTGTGCCCCTTTCTGTGTCATTCTGTGTCATTCCGCGTCATTGGCACCATTTTAAAAGAGGAAAATAATTTCGCAAACAAAAGTAAATTTACGCCAACTTAAGTCTATATCTATAGGCCTAGTCATGCATTTTACTAATAATAGGCCTATACTATGACCTTAGCCAAGAACTGACAATATAATATATATAGGGTAATGTATCATCAACCAAACAACAATGTGTATTTTTTTAACTTCAAACCTAAGCTACAGATTTTCAATTTAAGATATGATGATAAATCAAAAGCCAAGTTATAGAAAACAGTTACATCTTTCTAAAAAGTATCTGCTTTTGCTATTTTGTCAAATAGAAAAAAAGTTATTCCTACTTTTTATCTAAAACCGAACAATGATTTTCATGTATCTTCAAACCAAACAGAGAATTTGATGTTTGGTTGTACAATTTGAGTGAGTGGTTTAATCTTATTTTAAGGAGTGAACTATCATGAATTATGTAATTTGAAAGCATTTTTCATGCTCTATAAATAACTACATTTATGGTCATTTAATTGGCAAGCAACCACATACAATCTTTGTCTAAAGTACATACTGAAAAAATGTTGTTTAAAAAGTATGCATTTGCAATAAAAATTTCTACTGAAACATCAATATCTTTCTTTTCTCTTAATTCTTCATTGCACATCATGCCTCAGTTTGTAGATAATTTCTTCAACTTTCAAATTAGTTGTTCTGTGAAACACAATAGCTTTTTTCTATCTTGCACAAGACCAAGGAAGGAGTCAAAATTCTTGTTCGGTTTTGAAGATACATTGTTCGGTTGATGATACATTACCCTATAGACAATTAAACTATAAATTTATAACCAATCAAATATCATACCTACAACTACTTTTTGTTGAGATAACCTTGGCTTAGATAATCTATGGATCTAAAAAAGATATGACAATCTCAGAACAGATATGCTATACTCTTTTATTAGCTTTGCTTTTGTCTCATTGCAGTTCAGCCTTAGTCTAATAGCACTTAAGCCACAATTTCGTAACTTTAACTGTTTTGTAGTAATGTTTTAAGCTTTGCCATAACCTCATAGCAGCTGAGCCTTTATCTCAGTATTTTATTCATACTCATATTAGTTTTGACAATATTTTAAAGTAAACAATAGTCTCATTAAAGCTTTGCCACAGTCTCAAACCACAGTTTAGCCATAATCATATAGCAGCTTTATCATAATCTCATAATCCCCCCAGCAGCAGGGAACCATGTCCTCTAAGCAAGGGTGGACCCAGATCCCCCATGAATTTTTTCTCTTTTGTTCTGTTTGTTATTCAAAGAGGTTGTAGCCTAGTGGTTAGAGCAACGGACTCATGACTTGAAGGTTGGGGGTTTGATTCCCGACTCCACTGGAACAATTTGTGTCCTTTAGCAAGACACTTAACTCTGCATTGCTTCAGTTCACCCAGCTGTTAAATGGATTCCAGCATCAGCTAGGGTAATTGATGGTGGGTGCGGCGTCCCCCAGTCCATGGACTGAACAGCCATACGCAGCCTTCAGATGTGCCATGCACTAGCTGTGGCTGTGCTGTCGGCTGCACATCTGACCCGATTAGGGCAGATGTAATCATTATTATTATTATTATTTAGAATAATCAAATATATATGGATAGTTTATGAATACCCTGAAAGTATATATTCAATCTCTAATGTTAAAATTCTCACCTACCAACCTCCACTGTAGCTCAACGTGCTCCAGGCAAACGTCAAATCAAGCTAGTCAGTGCTGTTGACTTTCAACTATTCGAAGACCTTGAAGATGACTCGGACAATGAGTTCAAAGTCGAAGCCAATGGCTGCAGTGCCACCACTAGTGACAGTGACGGAGATGATAATGATAATGAAGACAACAAGATTACCTATAAAGATGATGACAATAAGTCCGACGAAGATGAAGATCGCGATGCCTCGTCCTCATTGAAGAGCAACAAGTCCAGTGGTTCAGACTTGGACGATGAAGAATCTGACACTACTGAAGACACTGATGATGATGAGGATAGCTCTTCTGTTTCTAGTCGGGAAAGCGGTAAAGAAAGCAGTGATGGCGATCAGAAATGCAAAGCTGGCGGCGGCGATCTTCGGGCACTCATCGACGGAGTAGTCGCCGCATCTGGTCGGGCTGACGGTGATCCAGACGACGATGATCGGACCAGCTCTGACGAAGATTGGCTGGAAGGCCGCAAAAAGCGTGAACAGTTAAAGAAGCAACAGAAAGGTGGCGCGAGCAAGAAGACAAAAGTTAAAAAAGAGGAAGGTTCGGCGGATTCCGATGGCTCGGAAGATGCCATGTTAAAAGCAATTAAGCCAAGAAAGAAATCAACCAGACGCGCCGCTGCTAAAGCGTTGAAAAACACCGACTTGGAAGAAGCTGACGCTGATAGTCGGGCTAATTCAGCTGCGGCTGCTGCCGCTCTAGCAGCTGCTACAGCCGCCACTATAAAAAAAGTTGAACGTTTAACCTGCATGGTTTGCTTGTCTAACAGATCCGATCCAGAGAACGAGCTAGTCGAATGCGACGCTTGTCACGTGACATTGCACGAAGCCTGCTACGGCCTGGCCGATACGCAGAGCCTCTGCAGCACTGGAAGTTCCGCCAGTACTGAGCCTTGGTTCTGTGACGCTTGCGCTGCTGGCGTGTCCTCTCCTAGCTGTCAGTTGTGCCCAGTTACTGGCGGAGTTTTTAAACCCACCGAAGATGGCCGCTGGGTGCATCTAGTTTGCGCCCTGTACACACCAGATGTGGCATTCAACGAGGTTGACGCCTTGACAGATGTCACTCTGACGGAATTGAAGCCGAAATTCTGGGGCGCTAAAGAGTGCGTGCATTGTTTGGAAAGAAACTACGCCTACACTGGCGTCTGCGTTGGTTGCGACGCCGGCCTGTGTCGATCATGCTTTCACGTCACCTGCGCCCAACGCGAGGGCCTACTCAGTGAGCCAGCTGCTGCGGCGGCTGCCGCTGAAGATGCCGATGAAATCGCCGATCCATTCTACGCTCAGTGTCGACAGCACACTGATCCGTTTGTTGCTAAGCAGCGGAGAAAAGCTTATATTACTGCGTTTAGTAGGCAGAGAGCCGCACTTAAAGAGGCTGCATCTTTAGCTTCGAAGACTCCAGTTGTGGATAGAATCGCAAGGAAACTGGCTAAGCGTCGAGCAATTTGCGCGGCAAAATTAGCTGTAAAACGGCCCTTTTTCATACCGGAACAGAAGCAGCCGCTGTTTCTTGAACTATCTCCGCACGCTGTTCGATTATTCGCTAAGAAAGCTGATATCTATGGCGTTGGCGCGACTGCGAATGAGACCGGGTCACTGCTGGTTAGCGGTCAAGAGCGCACTGCTGCACAGGCTGGGCTGCCAGTGTTCTGTCCAGAGTTTGTGCAGCACTTCTTGGACCGAGAGACTAAAATTTTGGCTATGAACAAACAATTGGCCGATCTGGCTGCTCAGGTCAGTGCTCTTCTCTTAGAGAGACTTTACAAAGTATTATTAAACTAGCAACCATTCACCTTGCCCTGTGGATTTGAACCAGCAATAATAAAGAGTAGAAAGACCACGTAGATATTTCAAAAACCAAATTTTTTCCTTTTTTCTGTCTCCTAAAATATGAAACCAATCGCCTTAAAATCCAGAACACGGGCTAAGAGTTTCCTCTTTTGAGTTACAATCTCAAAATATCTGCATCGTCGAGGTATTCAACAATTCTCGTCGGGGTTTCGGGTGGCGAAAACCACCAATATATGCATAATTTTTCTGCTCACGAAATTTCAACATGAAACGATATCGGCTATTTCTGCTAATCATATTGTGTTTATTATATAGTTAATTTTTTATTGAACTTATATGGATTCGCCATAGACGTTTATACAGTTGCAATGTTATTTGTCCTTGTCACCAAGGTCTTCGACTAGGATTGCTGAATATCTCAACGATGCTGACGTCGGACGGCTTTGAAAGTTAATTCATCGTAAGGCGATGGGGATTTGGAAGCGTGAAGTAGGCAGTAGGGATTCAACCGGCAACCATTAGCCAAGTTTCAAATGTTAATACCACGCCGTCAAATTGCAAACAGGAGTCCGAACTGATCGATCGTCAATCGAAGGAAACGTTGCTCTACTCTAATGCTGAAGCCTCTTACCAAGCTAGCCAGGCTTGCCTCTTATCAGTCCGTTCCGCATTCCTAGACCTCTGGGACGCGTTGAATTCGATTCTGCAGCGATCCAAGACCTTCACTCAGCGTTTGCCACCGCCGCAGCGGTTGCGTATCGCATTGGAAGGCTCCGCATCGGCTTTAGCGTCGGGCGATCTGGCTGGCTCTATTGGCGAAGCTGCCGCCGATTCTGCGGCGGTTGAGGATGACGCAATGGCAGCGACTTCCATCGGACCAACCAAGGTTGGCGATCTGGCCGCTAAAGCTGCGGCTTTAAGGCGATTGAACGAGTGCACCGTCTGTAAGGCGAAGAAGGACCAGCATTTAATGGTGTGTTAACTTTAGAGAAAACTGTTGAATAATAATTTTTTCTAATAATTCCTCATCTAAGAATCTAACGCCTAGACTGAACAATCTTACAAACTACAATTTACCTTATTAATAATATTTTTGCAGTCAGCGAGAGACAATTATGTCCATTCTTCTAACTTTTAAACACAAGCACACACAAGGCACATACATTCACACATGGTTGTACATCTGCCCTGACTTTCTCATCGTTAGAATCCATAAACCTAGGAATCTTGAAGCCATAAACTCAGATTTTGAAGCCAGAAACCTCGGGCCATAAACTGAACTGCTATGCACAGTGCTTAAGTCTTAAAACTAGACCAAATAATCCAACACTCAGGTACAATGCGATGCCTGCAGTCTGCACTATCACATCGGCTGTTTAGATCCTCCACTGACTCGGGTGCCCAAGAAGACTAAAATGTATGGCTGGGAGTGCAGCGTGTGCGTCAAGGACAACTCCTCAGACGAGGCAAATGCGCTTGAAAATGCCGAAGCTGGTGTTGTCGAGTCGTTGCAGTTTCCGACACTGCAAGAGAGTCTATCGATGCGTCGACTACGTCAGCAGTCAGCGAAGCGAACTTTCGGAATGGCTGAGGAAGCTCCTGCAACTGCTGCCGCTGCTGCTTGTTCTAGCAGTCGGCGAAGACCAGCGTCAAGCGCGACAAGGTCGCGTAGTCGTCGAAATAATAACAATCAAAAGCTATCTTCAGTTGAGTCATCGTTGCAGCAGCAGCCAGAGCAGGAAGATAAGATTGAGCTGGTGAAATCAGAGAAGCAATCAACTGATCTGCCTCCAGAAGCGAAGAATGAGCCGCGAGCTTTGATGGGCAAATCTGCGTCTAGAAATCAAGCTGGTTCAGAAGTTTGCAACGAGAAGCAAACTGTTGAAGCGCCGTCTAAAGCCAAGTCTAGTGCAAGTGCAGCGTTGGCAGCCAAGGCTAGCGTTGCCACCTCACCAAGAAAGATTTCTGCCAGCGGTCGACCAATAAGCGGCGGCGGCGATTCAACATCAGCCTCAGCGGAGGAAGGCATCAACGCTATTGAAGTTTACGACGAGGGCACTCTAGAGATTGAGTATTTGAAATCTGATTCAACCGTCTCCGATGCAAATGAGGACAACGATGAAGCGGAGCAGAGCGACGAGGAAGATGATGGGGATGATGATGACTACGATGCTGAGGTAGCTGGCCATGACGTTCAAATGGAAGTCATCGATGAAATCCGACTAGAGCCTTCGCTTTCGCGGTCGCCGTCACCGCTGCCGCAGCAGCAGCAGCAGCCTCGCAAATTTCTATTCAAAAGTGGCAACACTGTGCCCTGTTATTTGATGCACACTCTGACCCCAGAGGAACGACGCCGTGTTGAAGCCGAGTCAGCTGCTCTGCGACTGGCCAAAGCTGAAGAGCAGCAGCAGCAGCAACAGTCTTCCGCTCCTCCTCCACATTCGCAGCCGTCAAATCAGGAACCAAATAGGCCAGCTCGTCCGGGCATGACGACCATCATTGTTGAACGAGCGAAACCGACAACTTCTTCCGTAAGTTTGTCAAGCATAACTAGTGCTACTTCTTGTAGTACAACTACCATCTTGCGACCTGTGCAACAACCACCGCAGCAGCAGCCGCCGCCGCCATCTTCTGGTCCACCGTCAGCTTCGTCTCCAGTTGTCATAGTTAGATTAGGTCAGCAACAGCAGCAGCAACCGAGTCAAGCATTATCTAATGCTGTAACGTTGCCAACTGTAACAACTCAAATTAGATTCACTGGGGCTGGAAGCTCGACAGTTCGTTCTGTGATTGCGTCATCGAATTCTATTATGTCTTCTTGTAATACTAATAACAATGCGTTAGCTAAGTTGGCTACATCAACAGTTACCACAGAAGCAGTGCCTTCGAAAACAGTGGCAACAGTTGTTGCTTCTACTTCGCTGACAGCAGCGACTGTGACATCTCCTGCTGTGTCTTCGATGCCGCCTCCACCGCTGCCGCCACCGCCTCAACCAGAATCGGTCTTGACTTCCACTAGCATTATGCCTACCATTGTTGCCAAACAAGCTGCTGATAAGCCTAACATTGTTGCTAACGATGAGCCGCATAAGAAACGCGCCAGGCAAGACAACGAATCGATAATTAGAAAAGAAGAGAACAAACTAAAAGCTGTTTCAAGGGATCCTAAAACTACAGAGCCAATAGCAGCGTCAGCAGTTTCTAAAGACGTCACCAAGGTCGTCAGAGACCCCGACGAGGAACGCCGAAAGCGCAAACGCGAGAAGCGTCAACGCTTGGAGGAAGCGGCGGCTGCAACTGCCGCAGCCGCAGCTGCCGACGCAGCTGAGCGGGAACGGCGTCGGTTAAGAAAATTAGAAAAGCTAAAAAAGCTTCAAGCTGCTGATACTCAAGGCGAGCAACAGGGTCGGTATCTTCAGAAGCATTCCGCGAATCCGCCACAGCACCGTTCGTCGCAGAGTCACGATCTTAAATTGTTGCATCAACAGCAGAACTCCTCAGCTAGGTATGCATGCTTGCATTATTATAAACTGTTTGGTCGCCACAACTACCTGAATAGTTAGAGCTCTTGTTTTGTAAGTTAGGAGTTGTTGAGATTTTAAGATTTTAGACAGTGGCCAGCTATAATCTGCTAAGAAATCCCCTTCCTACTTTTAGGGACGCCTATCCTAATACCTTACCAACTAACCTATTTGCAGATACTCTCACAATCCACACGGAGATTCTTATCATCATCAACTGCAACTGCATCAGCATCGACATTCCGACGATCGCAAGCGTCACCGAAGTCGCAGTCCGCCATCTACCTCGATGTCATCCGTGTCCGAGCTGTCTAAAAAGCTTGCCCGACCATCTCTGCCGCATCAGCCGACGACTGCTGATTCCCCTCGCCAGCATTGGGAAGAGATGAAAGCCAAGATTGAACAGGTTCGCGCTAAATCTCTCCATTCAACCAGTTCCTCGTCGCAGCAGCAGCAGCAGCAAACACCAGCGTCCATTAAGCCGACGTCGGTAACCGTTGTCAAACAGGTTGCCAGGCGGACGCCCAGTCAAACTCCAGGCTCGACAAATTCATCTAGTGGTCGCGTCGGTGGCGGCTCTGGCGATGACGACATTCTTCAGTTTATGCTTCAACGCAAGAAGCAGCATCAGCAGCAGCCGCCATTGTCGCGACCGTCGTCTGCAGTTGTGGCGCAGAAACCGCGCGGATTCTCGCAATTGTTAAGCGGTCGCGCCGCCGCTGCTTCATCTTCAATGACCTCTGCCTCGACAAGTGCTGGCGCTAGGCCGCCGTCATATCTGCCGTCGCCGCTAAAAATCGCCACGGTGTCCGCTTCTCAGAAGGTGGCCAGCACACAACTGCAGCAGCATCAGAAGGCTTTGATAAATACTGTTAATAAAGTTTCCACTAGCGGCAAATCTGCCAAGTCTTCTTCATCTGCTAGTTCGTCGTCTTCGTCTACTTCAGACGAAGAATCTTCATCTTCTGACGAGGACGAGAAGGACAATAATAAAATAACTGCCGCTGCTGCTCCTGCTGTTGCTGCCCTTGCCGCTAACGTCACTCAGGAACAATTGCAGGATCGCAAATTTAATCACCTTGTCAAGGATATATTTGGTGACGATTGATGTTCTGTGCGTTTGATGTATCATTTGTAGCACGCATCAATTAAGTTAATTCGCTTTTAAGGCTCAAAAAACACTATTGTTTATTTTTTCCACGAAGTTCTAAAAAGTTTTGCATTTGCAACGCCTCAGAATCCAAGCCCATACATTGAATTGTTAAATTTGTTATAAGTTATAAATGCTTGTAAAGAGCTAAGTAACATCTTTAAATGCGTTATAAATGTTTCTTTCGTGCTACTTAGAGAGCCAGTTGAGTAGTCAGTCTAGTGTATGCGATGGTTTTTACCTGTGTTTTCCATTTGTCAAAATGTTTCTGCTTCGCTTCTTCTCGCTTCTGCAGTGTTGTTGTTGTTGCTAATTTTCTATGAAAAACATATTCAAATACAATCTGTACTCAATGCATTAACAAACTATATATATTGTATACTCACATATTCATTGTCTTCCGTCTGCTGCATTTCTTTTTCGATATCCTAGATCAGGGGTCGGCAAGCTTATTAGCTGGCGGGCCAAAGAGAGAATCTAAAAGAGGACAGCGGGCCGCTTTGATTATAGATATAAGGACAAGATAAGACACAGGAGAGATGAGACACGGGAGAGATGAGACACGGGATAGATGAGACACGGGATAGATGAGACACGGGAGAGATGAGACACGGGAGAGATGAGACACGGGAGAGATGAGACACGGGATAGATGAGACACGGGATAGATGAGACACGGGATAGATGATACACGGGAGAGATGAGACACGGGAGAGATGAGACACGGGAGAGATGAGACACGGGATAGATGAGACACGGGATAGATGAGACACGGGAGAGATGAGACACGGGAGAGATGAGACACGGGAGAGATGAGACACGGGATAGATGAGACACGGGATAGATGAGACACGGGATAGATGATACACGGGAGAGATGAGACACGGGAGAGATGAGACACGGGAGAGATGAGACACGGGAGAGATGAGACACGGGATAGATGAGACACGGGAGAGATGAGACACGGGATAGATGAGACACGGGATAGATGAGACACGGGATAGATGAGACACGGGATAGATGATACACGGGAGAGAAGAGACACGGGGGAGATGAGACACGGGAGAGATGAGACACGGGAGAGATGAGACACGGGAGAGATGAGACAGGATACTATGGGTGTTGGAAGGGGCAACGGGCCGGATTTGGGAGCTTCGGGGCCCGCATCTGGCCTGCGGGCCGGAGTTTGCCGACCCCTGTCCTAGATAAATATTTTTTTACGAATCAATAGTAACCAGTATCGGGCCAGATGTGCAGTCGACAGCACTTGGCACACCCAACCTCAATAATCCCATTTAACAGCTAGATGAACTGAAGGAATACAGAGTTAAGGTTGTTCCACCGCAGTCTGGAATCGAACCCCCGACCTTAAAGACGTAAGTCCGACGCTCTAACCACTAGGCTACAAGCCCCTTGTACTTTTTAATCACGATTCACGTTGCTACATAAATTTATCATGATATAGTTATAAAGTTTCATGCAGCATCAGCATCTCAAGTTGTTAACATCCAGTGCAAACTGAAACAAGTTTTGCTTTCTTTTTTTTGCTTGATTAAACATTTGTTCTGAATCTACTACAGTAAGTACTCATATTGGGCTGTCTTTGATGGCGTTTGCCTTAACCTTCTGGTGTCTCAGTTACTTTTCTTAATGGCCAGAGTATCTCAACAATTACGAGTAAATTGGGCTACCAAGTATTTCGCAATCATTAAAAGGAATATAAACTAGCCCTTAAAAACTTGTTTCCAATGACAAATGTACAAATAAAAAAAGAACTAAGTTATTTCAGCTCAAAAGCTTGAAAAAATCTGTGGCTTGTGAGTAATTGTTTCGGTCAAGTAAAAATTTAAACGAAATAATTTTAATTTTTGGTGGATGCTTGCATGACGGAAAATTTATTTAGCAAGACAAGCTGTTCTGATTGGTTGGCACTAAAGGGTTTTCCAACAGTTAATAGTTTAGATACTTCGATTCCTCGAATTTTAATCCCAGAAGCTGTATAAAAGGAGGCTATCGAAATTAAAACGTTTTAGTCCCAAAACGACTTGCTTAGCGACATGCAACATTCGCAGCTAAAACTGTTGCTGGCAATGGCTTGCGCGTTTTCTTACAATGCGGCTGAGCTGGCCACGAAAAACTGCGCCAACAGGAGCTCGTTCTTCCTCATCAAGGCAGACGTGCACCAGACACCTTGCAAGTACCTGTCTCTACCTGCAAACTCATCTGTCAACTGTGCCTTCATCTGCACTGCCAGATTCGCCAATCACTGTCAAGGGTTCTCCTGGCTGCAGAGCAGTGAGTGTGCTCTGTTCAATGCGACTGCTCTGACTCGACCTCTGTGCTCCAGCGCTGCGCCACTCAGTGTCTACGCCAAGTTCGGTGAGGTCATTGAAAATTGAGAATACTTTTTAAAACTCAGACTAATCTATCGTCACACGATATATTTTAGTTCAGGAGAAGGTGAAGCTAGTCTCGTGTCAGCAGAGATCGACGTTCTCCGATGTTGCCGTGTGCGAGCGAGCCATCGATGGGAATACGTCTCAGAACTATTACCACAATTCGTGCAGCCATACCTACAGCTCAGCGTCCGAGTGGTGGGAGGCCAGCTTTGTCAGCGCGTCGCTCATTTCGCACGTGACCATCTACAACAGGCAGGACTGCTGCCCTGAGCGACTCAATAAGTTCTCACTGCAGGTGGACGGAGTCGAGTGCAACCGAGTGAACCTGACCGTGTCCTTCTCCGTGGCCAACTTCAGCTGCTTCGCATTCGGCAGCAAAATTCGAGTCACGTCTCTGCAGACGGAGCCACATTTGAGATACCTCATATTGTGCGAGTTCGAGACCTATTCAATTCGAGTGCCGTAAAACAGGCGCGGAGTTGTTAGAGCAAGGTTGTGTGATTAATTGCTACTGTGTGTCGTGTATTGAGAACCGTTATGACCCTGCTTCGCCCTTTTCCTCATTCGTTTTTCTTCATTACTTTTTGTCATTTCGGCTTACTTTTTTTTGCTCATGTTAATTTGGTCCCTTTGTGTGTGATCACCATCGATTCAGAGACACAGAACCGATTCTATTATGTTAATATGCTAGCAAAATCGTTTTTACATTTTCTCCGTTTGCTTTGTTTCAAAACACTAATGCTATTGCAACGTATTATCAGATGTTATTCTGTCTTTTTCAGTTAGGTGAGCATTGTATTACTGGATAGAAGATGGTGGGCGTTGAGAATTGAGACTAGGATATTTTTCCCATCAATCGAGTTTCCCTATTTTTATATTTTTCTCTCTGAAATCAGTCGCGTTAACGTTAGCGTTGAGTCAAGACCAGCATAACTTGACAGCATGATAACATCAGAATTATTTCGGTGCCTTGCATCTGTCTCAGCTAGCTATCCTGCAGCAACTGATTTCATGCATGTTGAAAAGCTGCATTTCTCAATACGACCAGCACGATAAAATGTCTGCCGAAGTAGCTCCCAGGCATGAAAAACATTTATGAGAAGTGTGCTCATTCCACTGCCAGACGGAACAATCGCAGAAACGTTATGCAAACTAACTGAACATGCATTATAACACAATCAATGCGTAATAAATTAACTGGGCTAGTAATTACGAGAAGTTCGAACGACAACAAAAATCACGAAAGTGACATTCCTGCTCGTACTAATAGTAGAAATTAATTAACAATAATGGCCTGGAGAATCTATGCGAGAGTAAAGAGCGACCGAAAACAAATTCTAGCATATTCACGTTTATCAGGACGTGGCTAATTTTACTATAGGGGTTGTAGCCTAGTGGTTAGAGCGTCGGACCCACGACTTTAAGGTCGGAGGTTCGATTTATGGCTCCACTGGAATAATTTGTGTATTTTAGCTAGGCACTAAACTGCATTACTTCAGTTCACCCAGTCTCACTCTCATTTTAGTTTTTTTATTTATCAAGTCCTCTAGCTCCGTTTACTATCTCTTTTCTACCAACTGCAGAAATTGCTAAAAGTTTATTGACATTGTTAGTGACGGACGACCTTGTGTGACATGTTTGTGAGGAGTTCAGCGTATTATTCCAGTTAAATGTATCGCTCTAGTTGTTTGCATGGAATTCAAATCTACAAAGAAAAAAGACTTTTTTAGAGTCATTCACGCTTTTACAAATGAGGCGATCGATGATTTATTCAAAAAAACTCGCTGACAATTTTCCTCGTCTTGACATGCATTTCTAAGAGGATGCGCAAAACTATTCATAAGTGTACAATTTTTGTATAAAAATTACGCTTGAATGACGTATTGTATTCAACAAGGCTTCTTCTGATTGGTAGACACAACAGAGGTCTCTATGCGAATTCCTACTGGCTCGTATATAACTTGTTTATCATAGCTTACGGAAGTATTGCGAAAGGAAACGTTTTCCTTTAGTTGGTTAGATTACCTACGAGTAAGAGTAGGACGTTTCAACGGTTATTATTAGTAGATCATCTTTCTGGACGTAGATAGAAACATTAAATTACCACCCGATTTGCACCTGTCTGCTAAGCCACATGTTCTCAACACTGCTCCTACTATTGGTTGTTGTGACAGGCACATACTCTGGCTCTGCGGCTGAGCTGGTCGCGAAAAACTGCGCCAACAGGAGCTCGTTCGACCTCATCAAGGCCGAAGTGCTCCAGACGCCGTGCACATACCTGTCTCTACCTGGAAAATCATCGCTCGACTGCGCATTCATCTGCGCTGCCAGATTCGCTAGTTATTGTCAAGGGTTCTCCTGGCTGCAGAGCAGTGAGTGTGCTCTGTTCAATGCGACTGCTCTGACTCGACCTCTGTGCTCCAGCGCTGCGCCACTCAGTATCTACGCCAAGTTCGGTGAGGTCATTTTTAGAGATGTCAACTTCAAGCTCTGAATAATTACTATCTAACGATGATCTATTGCAGCGCGGGAAAAGGTGAAGTTCGCCTCGTGTCAGCAGAGCTCGACTTTCTCCAATGTTGCCGTGTGTGAGCGAGCCATCGATGGGAATACGTCTCAGAACTATTACCACCATTCTTGCAGCCACACCAACAACTCAACGGCCGAGTGGTGGGAGGTCAGCTTTGTTAGCGCGTCACTCATTTCACAGGTGACCATCTACAACAGGCAGGACTGCTGCTCTGAGCGACTCAATAAGTTCTCACTGCAGGTGGACGGAGTCGAGTGCAACCGAGTGAACCTGACCGTGTCCTTCTCCGTGGCCAACTTCAGCTGCTTCGCATTCGGCAGCAAAATTCGAGTCACGTCTCTGCAGACGTATCCAGGCATAAGGCACATTATATTGTGTGAATTCATAGCCTATTCAGTTACACTGCCCTAAGACTAGCACATTTTTTGTTAACTCTTTATCACTTACTCTTTGTCGTTTCTTGTACGTCTATAGTTAACAGTGTACTTTCGGCTAGCGTTTGATACATGTACTAAGATAATCCGTAAAATATTGCATCATTAGACTTATAGCTAAAAACGAAAGCTTTTTTGCTGCACTGCAATCGCTTTGCGACGGCGAAGTCGCTCAGATAAGGCTATTTAGACAATGGATTTAGACAATAGATCAGAGAGAAGACACGACAACATCACTGAACACATTGAATACTGTAATTAGCCTTTTGCTTTGCTCTAGGCTTCCTGCATCTAAATACGCTCGCATTATCTAAAGAGCTAATCACAATTTATACAACAGTCCCGTCGTCGTCGCGTGAAACAATAGCTTGATGGTATCCGTCTCGGTGTAATTCGGGAATCGAGTAAAGCAAAGCTCCAGCTCGAGACGCACCGATAATAGTAATAATCTGTCCTTTTCACATTTTGAGGCTGTGTTATTATTATTATTATTATTGTTATTATTGTTGTTATTATTATTATTATTATTGTTATTATTGTTATTATTATTTTTGTTATTATTATTGCTATATTTGTTATTATTATTATTATTACGATTATTATTATTATTATTATTATTATTATCATTTTATTATTGAAGTGCGCCCGCCGATTGGGTGCTGATGTTTTGTTTATTTAATGTTTGTAACTAGGCTGAAGGATTCGATTTAAAAAAGGCGAGAGAAAAACAGTAGCATACGTAGGATTAATTTTAGGTGAATAAAATATTTGGAATTAGTAAACAAAGGCATTAAAATAAAAACACGAAATTTTGAAATTTGAAGAAATTAAAACTTAGACTGAAATCACTTCGCTCACGAAAGGATAATAGCTATAGTGTTTTTGCGAGTTACGATCAAATATAAGAAAACTAAAACTAAAACTATAATCAACAACAACAACAACAAAATACGCTAGCCCCAAAAGTCAGGGAGGCAGCGTCAGATGGCGCGCCGCAGAGCCAGCGCGCGAACATGGTCCGCGCCGGTGGCAGTGTCGGGCGCCCCGGCGTCGCTCAGCAAGCAGTCGACGTAGCGGCGGGTCCGAGCCTGGCTGCGCCTGAACGGGCACTGCAAGGTGAGCAGCAGGACGTCCTGGTCGGGCTGGCGGCAGTAGCTCTCGGCCCGAATAGCGTTGCCCGCTAGTCGAAGTCGCCGCTGGCGCAGGATGGTTGACGGGCGCTGCAGCTGGGCGGGCGTCTTTCGTACAGAGCCTCGGGTCCCGACGCGCTCTCGTCAGCTTGAAAGGCCGCACGGAGCAGCCCCGAGTGCGCCGAGTCCAGCTGCCGCTCCAGCAGCGTAGCCGTCAGCGTCCACGACTCGGCGTTGTACAGCAGGACGGTCTCGACCACCGCATTCCACAGCCGAGCCCTCTAGCGGTCAGGCAGCGCTGTGGACTGGAGGACGGCCCGGATCGAACGGTCGGCCGCCCATGCGAGTCCTCTGCGCCGCCGGATGTCGTCTTCCACGTTGGGCACCAGACCAAGCAATATAATCATGCATTCTAACTATGGGCCTCAGGGCAGTGGCTTTTTTTGCCATGCTTTGCACATTGGCCCTTATGGACTTGACATCTCCAATTTTCACATCCACAAATTTCACTTTCTGATGTTTAACAACCACCATTTTCCGAGTGTGCTTCACTCAGGGTTTATATTTGAGAAATGAGAGGGTATACATAAAACGTTTCGTAGTATGTCACGCGAATGTGCCTGCATCATTTCCGACTTTGGTGGTCACCGACATTTATCTAGACTGAGCTGCTGGACCTTCGAAATTACGGAACATCTACCCCCTAGGCATAAAAACGGGCGGCAAAATGGCTTGGCAGTCCTACTGTTTACTGTTGGGCATTATAGTTCGCATGCTGTGGCAATTCCGTGACGCATCACTGAATCACCAATAACAAAAAATGAATAATAATAATAATAACTGATTATACCTACCCCGATAGGACCAGACGTGCAGCCGACAACACAGCCGCAACACACAGCTATTGCACGGCGCATCTGGAGACTGCGTACGGCTGTTCAGTCCATGGAATGGGGGACGCCACACTCACCCTTAATAAACCCAGCTAATGCTGGTAGCCATTTAACAGCAGGGTGAACTGAAGCAATGCAGAGTTAAGTGTCTTGCTAAGGGTAAATTGTTCTAGTGGAGTCTGGAACCCCCCCGAACCCCCCGACCTTCAAGTCGTGAGTCCGACGCTCTAACGACAATGCCAATGACATGCATTGTCGCAATGCCACGCTGGTTGTCCAGACTGGTAGAAGCCCCTTTTTCGGAATGGAGACAAGCAGCAGGCAGGTGACAGCATAGACCAGTTCAGGCAGTTTGAGAACCGTTATCTATTAGCTAAATGTAAACAAAGCTGTTCACACACATACCTGTCTCTACCTTCCAGTATCCTGCGTGTCCCGTTTCGCCAATTGCGAGTACTGTCAAGGATAACCGAGACAGCCTTGTGACAGTGAAATTTTTGAAATTGTGAAATTAGCAACAATAAAATTACGAATATTATCAGAAGTGTTTGTTATTTCACATGAGCGAATTGACCTCCTGTGCATTCATATTTCATCATTAATCCGACCTGCCTGCTCAGGCATTAGTTTGCATGGAGCATAAACATGGCCATACTCATTTTCCCAAGTGGATCTCAACAACTGCTCAACACTGCTCAAAACTGCTTAACACTGCAGACTGAGCCAAACATGACTAACCGCTATATTCTGCATCAGCAAGAGCTATTGCACTCTTGTCGGTGCTGTCACACACATTTTTAAGGACACTCTGAGCTGCAAAAAATGCTTTCAAGAACCAAGCAATTGCGTGCTTGAAGTTCAAACTTAAGTGGCCACTCTAAACAATGGTTTAATGCGCAAGCTTCATTCAAATAAATTGATTCGCTTGCTTTCCATCGCAAGTAAAAAATTTAAGCATGTGTCCTGAAACTCATTAATTTAGAAAAAAAAGCTGCACTACCGATATATAAACACTAAATATTTACCTTTCGATAAACAAATGCCTTCATAATTCAGAATGCTGCGCAGAGTGCTCAAACTGCTGGTTGCTGTGGTGGGCACTTACTCTGGCTCTGCGGCTGAGCTGGTCGCGAAAAACTGCGCCAACAGGAGCTCGTTCGACCTCATCAAGGCCGAAGTGCTCCAGACGCCGTGCACATACCTGTCTCTACCTGGAAAATCATCGCTCGACTGCGCATTCATCTGCGCTGTCAGATTCGCTAGTTATTGTCAAGGGTTCTCCTGGCTGCAGAGCAGTGAGTGTGCTCTGTTCAATGCGACTGCTCTGACTCGACCTCTGTGCTCCAGCGCTGCGCCACTCAGTGTCTACGCCAAGTTCGGTGAGGTCATTTTTAGAGATGTCAACTTCAAGCTGTGACTCATTTCTATCTCACGACAGTAATTGCAGTTTGGGAAAAGGTGAAGTTTGCCTCGTGTCAGCAGAGCTCGACGTACCAAAATGTTGCCGTGTGCGAGCGAGCCATCGATGGGAATACGTCTCAGAACTATTTCCACCATTCGTGCAGCCATACCTACAGCTCAGCGTCCGAGTGGTGGGAGGCCAGCTTTGTCAGCGCGTCGCTCATTTCGCACGTGACCATCTACAACAGGCAGCACTGCTGCCCTGAGCGACTCAACCAGTTCTCACTGCAGGTGGACGGAGTCGAGTGCAACCGAGTGAACCTGACCGTGTCCTTCTCCGTGGCCAACTTCAGCTGCTTCGCATTCGGCAGCAAAATTCGAGTCACGTCGCTGCAGACGGAGCCACATTTGAGATACCTCACATTGTGCGAGTTCGAGACCTATTCAATTCGAGTGCCGTAAAACAGGCGCGGAGTTGTTAGAGCAAGGTTGTGTGATTGCTACTGTGTGTCGTGTATTGAGAACCGTTATGACCCTGCTTCGCCCTTTTCCTCATTCGTTTTTCTTCATAACCTTTTGTCATTTCGGCTTACATCAGGATACCAGATTTCAAAGCCCTCACAATCTTCGAGTTCGAAGCCCATTCAGATTGCAGTCTGTATCATCTACCGAAAGGCTGAGGCACATTTTTTGAAATTCCTATTATCATAAATTAACTTGGTATACTATAAACTAAGAGACAAGGGACCTTGACGACCCGTTGCTCTCCCCATTGTACACGAACGTGGCTTCAATCACGTTAAGAAAAGTAATTGATAAAGAAAGTATTTACTACTCTTAAATAGCAGGAAAATTTCAACGCCGCAAAATGTATTTTTAATCCAATTTACTTCTGCCAATATTATAGCATATACTAGTGCTATAGCATAGGTGTACCTATTTGTACAACGCGAGTGTGCCAGCTACGTTTGTGCGTAATTTTTTCCATCTAAAACAGACTGAAAGCTTTGCAACTACCCATGCGACTAAGCGAGAATGTGTCCTTGAACCCGATCGATTCCTTCGTATCGGTTGACTAAAGTGTCTCTATGTCTCTACCTTTCAGATACAAACTAACAGCATCAAAACGATACAGTATTCAATTGTCTGTTTGAATTGTTAGAACGAGTGTTAAATCATAAGTGATACCTACTTTACTGTTTCGTGTACTACCCATACGGTACGCCCTAAATATTCTACTTTTTGGCCACCTATTCAGAACGATGCAGAGGTCACTTTACAATCACCAATGGGCTACATTTTTCCTTGGCTTGCATTCCATTTGTTGTTGTAACAATCAAAAAACGAAGCAATTTAGATTTTCTTTTTTTAGACACACTAAAACCGAGAGCAGAAGCTTTTTAGTTGTCTATCCATCTATTATCCAAGAATAGTCAAAAAATTTATGGGCCTCGTGTTTTTTTGCCAAATTGTAGTCTAGTTTTAAGTATCAGCACTATGCCGCTTGTTATCCTACAATTGATGCCAAGGAAATGCATATTAGTCTTACTAACTGAGAATGGTTTCTGAATAGACCAAAGGCCCGCTCACAGCCCTCCCTTTGCCAGTGAGACGAGCCAAAATAGCTGGATCAAGCATGGTCGAGACATGATATGAAGTGAAGCGCAGTTGCCCAACGGGGAAGCTAGACTTGACTTTGTCGTTCCGACAGTCCCTTAGATGGTTTCGACTCTGCCATGGGCCTCTACTCATACATCATTAACTGATTGGGGCTGTTAATTACAGACTCAAGTAGCAGTTAAGACGCCAGCAAAAAGCACAGAGTTCTCATCCTAACGAACACAGAAGCAGAACCTGGGTTAAACACTTGCCTACATCAACGGCACGTAAATACGTAATTGAAGAACTAAATAAAAATATAAGAAGACAGGGGAAAAAACAGAATTTCTGCCCCTATAAGAAACTATTCCTGCCCAGCAGACAAAGATGGCGGAAAGAGATCCAGTTAAACTGCTATTGGCTCAACAGCTGAGCTGAGTGACACTGCAAACTGAGAAAATGCGACATGTGGGTACAAATACTAGCTTAATGCATGCAGGTGTTGTCAAGTGTTTGGTTCCCTGTCAGCTCAACGTTCTTAAAGCGTATCCTATATGTAAATATTTCAAACAGCTTGAGTATCAACAGGCCAATAGGCTCGAAATGTTTTCAACACTGCTCAAACTGTTGCTGGCTGTGGTTGGCACGAACTCTGCCTATGCGGCTGAGCTGGTCGCGAAAAACTGCGCCAACAGGAGCTCGTTCTCTCCCATCGTGGCCGAAGTGCTCCACACGCCGTGCACATACCTGTCTCTACCTGGAAAATCATCGCTCGACTGAGCATTCATCTGCGCTGCCAGATTCGCTAGTTATTGTCAAGGGTTCTCCTGGCTGCAGAGCAGTGAGTGTGCTCTGTTCAATGCGACTGCTCTGACTCGACCTCTGTGCTCCAGCGCTGCGCCACTCAGTGTCTACGCCAAGTTCGGTGAGGTCATTTTCAGAGATGTCAACTTCAAGCTCTGAATAATTACTATCTAACGATGATCTATTGCAGCGCGAGAAAAGGTGAAGTTCGCCTCGTGTCAGCAGAGCTCGACTTTCTCCAATGTTGCCGTGTGTGAGCGAGCTATCGATGGGAATACGTCTCAAATATATAACGACAATTCATGCAGCCACACAAGTAACTCAGTGTCCGAGTGGTGGGAGGCCAGCTTCGTGAATACATCACTCATTTCGCACGTGACCATCTACAATAGGCATGGTTATTTTAGCTACCGGCTGAGAAAGTTCTCACTGCAGGTGGACGAAGTCGAGTGCAACCGAGTGAACCTGACCGTGTCCTTCTCCGTGGCCAGCTTCAGCTGCTTCGCATTCGGCAGCAAAATTCGCGTGACGTCTTTGCAGACGGATCCAGAAAAGAGGTATCTGTCCCTATGTGAATTGGAAGCCTATTCCGTACGCCTTCTTTGAAGCCGAGCTAAATGAGAATTGTTACTTTTTACGAAGATCCATTTTCACATTACAAGGCCCACGTGGTAAGGAAGCTAAAAATTGCTATTTACAGATCTAACATGGCTAACGAATTTCTCGACTGTCATGACTACTGTGTGATCTGCTTTTGAGCAGAGAAGAACTTGAAGTGGACTTGAAGCAATGGATGTTTATTTTAGTTGCACTTTAATCCTTCTGAAGCACAAGTCTTGTTGTTTACAAAATCCTATACCATTCATCTAATTGTACTGTATTAACATTTTAATGGCAAAAAACTCATTGTTATGTACTTGCTTCTGAACAAGTCGACACACCTCCTGATTGATTAAAAAACCAGCGTATGTAGCTTAGTAATATAAAGTTGTTTCTTGACTGATCTGCAACAACAATTGTGTAGAAACTTTTGTACCGAATCGTACATTCTGTCATTTTAGGCTAAGGTGAAAGTATGCCGCAATCTTAAGCTCACACCGTCATCATCAGCGCTAGAACACACGATTGAAATTATTTTGATGTCCATTCATTTCAACATCAGGTGAATTTTCAGGCTTGCTAAGAGCGTTCTTTAGCTAACTTTAATTAATGCTTAACTCTGCATTGCTTCAGTTCACCTAGAAGTAGCTGTTAAATGGGAACAGCATGAGCTGGCGTAACTCTGGCATCCACCCAGTCCATGGACTGAACAGCAGTACGCAGCCTTCAGATGCGCCGCGCAATAGCTGCGGCTGTCGGCTGCACATCTGGCCCGATTGGAGCATGTGCAATCCATTATTAATATCAATTAGGCCTCTTACAGCTTACTTTCAACTGAGTTTGCGGACCTAAAAGAGCCATGCCAATAATTTAGTTTCCAAGTTGTGGAAGGCTAGTCAGCGCATCAGTCGCCTAGTGCGTGCGTATTCTCTTGCAAATACTCGTACTTGTAATTGGAAAAATTCTGGAAGAATTAACTTCAGCAACCTTAATTACTAGATGCACGAGCTGCAATTCTGAGTTTCATCAATATTTTATCGTCCATGAATGCCGCCCGAATTTTCCTAGCAGCTTGCTGGTTTCTTCTTAAAGTGCCTCAATAAAACGAGGCGGAAGACAGAAGGCGTCTTTCTAGTGTGACGTTGTCACTTGCTGCAAGCGCCCCTATGAAGTTTAAATTTATGTGGTACTAATTTGGGCCGTTTAACAAATGTAATTACGCTTTCATCAATTTTGCAATTTCGTATATTTCTTAGATTGTTACTGTAAGTAAACGCCAACGCACATCGCACTATCCCTAAACTTATTTCGCAGTTGTATCAATGTCAATTCTCTCAGCCAATGAGCGTGCGTGCTTTGTTTCTCTAGATTATCGATCGCCCTGTTTATACTGCGGGCTAGCTTATTTAACTAGGGCTCCTGAGCCCGCTCGCACTCCACTGCTCGTGAACCGACCTGTCTACCCCTCTCGTCCCGGCCACTGTTATTTTCACTGCGACCTGCTTACCCACTGTCCTGCCTAGCGTTCGTCCTGTCATTTACTTATCTACTGTCATTTACTGCTTCTATTGCATCGTCATCATTGAGCTCCTGCACCTGACTTGATTATCTCGCTTGTCGTATGTCCCAGTGCTAATAAACAAAGACAAAGATAAAGTGCTACCGCTACACTAATTTACGAGAACTCTAAACTCTAATTGGAATTGAGCTTTACGCCTGACTCTGTCTGCCAGTTTATTTCGTCACACTAGCCTTCTAATTTCGGCGAAAGAAATGTTATCAGACAGCAGACAGGTCTCGTGCATACTTAGTATCTAACGCATGTTGCCAGACTACGGGGCAGATCGTGCAATAAAATTTCGAAAAGCTGCTTAGAAGAGCTCGGAATGTATATGATCCTACGAGATCCTCGTACATCCTCGTACATCCATATGATCCTCGTACAAAGGACACAGAACTCAATCAAGCTGAGTCACTTCTATTACTCTTTTAGGCGATATTATTCAGCAAAAAAATATTTACAACAAATATACAAATTTACAACAAGCAGCCTGAGTTAAGACGTACCATATCCTCATTTATACTAGGAAACCATAAGCTAGCTTGCGAAACATTGCGAACTGCGAGACCGAAAATTCTGTATGTGAATAGATTATGTAGTAAGTGCAAATCGGACGTTGAAACCAAGGTCCACTTCCTATTTAAGTGCAGTTGGAATAGGTATAGTACCACACGATTAAATTTTGAAAAGAACATTTCTGGGAAAACTCCCAATTTCGCATCCTTAACAGCAGTAGAGAAATCTATTACTACATAATGACACAAGACGATAGGGAAACCACTGAAGCTTTAGCAAAGTACATCATAGATATCTCTAAAATAAGGGAACAGCTGCGCTGAAGCTATTAATATTGAACCATATACATTCATTTTTTATTCCTGGCGTCCCTTGTGTTTAATTGCTTCTCTTTATTTAATTGCTCTTCCCTTCCCAGCTCAATTTTTATTTCTTACAAAACTTCGCTTTTTCATGTTCTTCTTTTGTCGAGTAAAATATTGCCAGAAAAATATATAACAAAATCAGCCTTATCGATAGCGCGCGCGTTTTATTAAATTTAATAATTAATAATATCGTAAGAGTGGTCAGGTACAGTACAGATATTTCAGCCGGCTAATCGTGACGTGGTCGGTCGTGCGAGGACCAAAATCAACCGTGTCTTCAGAGTGTAGCACCAACTGCCACACTGGAATCTGGAACCCATTGCACCGGACAAAGACCTGATAAATGCGATTGCAACGAGTGTAAGTGTGCGACAAAGACTATTTAGTCTATTCTTTACTTACTCGAATATAGAATATTGCAGAATATATAGCAGAGAAGACAGGTAGCGACAAGTAAAAATCCATCAATACAGTGTCATGAGTACTCATAATATCTGTAAGCTTTTCCAAAATGTCTTTTCTGCCACGAACCTGCAGTGAAGCTGGGGTGGTAAAACTCTGGGCGTCTGAGCAACAAAGCTCCTGAATCTTGGCTTATAAAACCTTTTAAAACCTGCACCTCCTCTTTCTCATCTATCGCTAGTCTATTCCTTTTCTATTCCCTGTCTAGCCGATTTACTCGTCTATAGCACGTCGGCCCTGTTGACCCAACGAAATCCTGTTGGAGAAGTTTTTCGCGACCAGCTTAGTCGCAGATTCAGACTATATGTCCGCTACGACCAGCATGCTGCATATTGAGGATAATTAACTAGTTATTGCTCTTAATTTTGCTCTTAATTTTAAGTGAGCTTAATTCAAGTACTTCAGTATATAAAATACGATTTCTTATTTAATCGTAAAAAATTGTCCTCGAAATAAGGAGCATTATATAGAACATTGAAGTGAACTTTGAATTCGGCTTTTACGGTTTGCCACCATAGATAAAGTATACCATACATAGATGGTATACTTTATCTATGTTTGCCACCACTGACTGACTGGCTGCTTCGTGACTGTATCTTCGTGAGAAATTTATTTTTTTTTATGGTCGGAATCAAATGGTCTAAACCTATATGTCTATCAATCAGATGGGATGCCCCCGAAAAAAAGCAATCGAATTGCATATATGATAAACGCCGTTTAATTCATCATAGTCTATGGTTAGAAATATCCTCGGCTGCAATCAATGCAGCCTCGGACCATTAAACGCAGCGTCGGACATTCTAACCACAATTTGCTACACTTTTAATTATTCTAAATAATTAAACTGCGTTTATTATTTACATAGCATCTATTGAAGATTCTACATAAACTAATATATTCTAGAAGTTATAAATACAATTTAAATGTGTATTCTAAACACTCTTTAAATAAGTATGCTTGGCTGCAACTTCCGCGTCTTCAATGTAAGAATATATACCGGCTATTGAGGGTATCAATGTAAATATAAAGACCGGCTATTGAGGATATTAAAATGGCTGTGACCGAGGGGCGCTGCGCGGCTAGCGGCTGAAGCTTAGTAAAGCAATTGGCAAGCTTGTTGTAGGGCAAAATTATCGGGAAAACAATGAAGTTAAGAAATTTCCTATCTCAGCAAGCTTTTTTGTGGGCAAATTATGCCATAGACACATTATCGGGCACGCCTTAAAGCCCACAGAACGAAAAAGCCTACTAAAAAATACTACATTTTCTGCCAAAATGAAATCGTCTATGGCAATAATCGAAGCCCGCCCGATAGCCTTGTAGTCATGGTACAGTCGTGTTTATCGTGTTTCGTGACGGTCCCGACATCTCCCTGGTCTATGTTTTATAAGAGTACCTTAAAATTTGAGCTTTAAGTAGAGAAACCGATCGCAAAAGATAACGAGTAATTTAATTGAAACGCATAAAATGTCACAGCTTGTCAACGTACTGCTGCTACTGCTGAGTCAGCTCTTCTGCGCTAAAGGTTTTCGCTTTCTTCAGAGCAACGTTAGCGACAATAGATATGAGTCCGATATTGACCATAGTGCAAACAATCTGTTCGATATCCATCTGCGATCTGCATATCGATCTGCATTCATCGTTTCCATAGTGATGGTTTGCTTGGCTTTAATTATCTTAACAATGCTCATTCCGATTGTTTTATGTTACATCTTATACACGAAGGGATCTCGATTCGGTAAAGATAATCATTCGAAAGAAAGCAAAATAGCCGGAGAGCCTTATCAACGGGGTGCGACCTCTGGAATGTTGGGACGAAAGCATCCGGCTAGTGCAAATTTAGCTCAACACTAGCATGTTTTGCCCCCCTTCGGGGAGCAGAAATATTTTTAATTCGTCTTGTATATACTGTTTAGCAGCTGAATTTACAGCTTTTTAAAGCTAAAATAAACCCCCAGTTGACAATGATCCCCCAGTTGACAATGATCCCCCAGTTGATGATGATCCCCCAGTTGACAATGATCCCCCAGTTGACAATGAACCCCCAGTTGACAATGATCCCCAGTTGACAATGATCCCCCAGTTGATGATGATCCCCCAGTTGACAATGATCCCCCAGTTGACAATGAACCCCCAGTTGACAATGATCCCCAGTTGACAATGATCCCCCAGTTCACAATGATCCCCTTGTTGACAATGATCCCCCAGATGACAATGATCCCACAGTTGACAATGATCCCCCAGTTGATGATGATCCCCCAGTTGACAATGATCCCCCAGTTGACAATGATCCCCCAGTTGACAATGATCCCCCAGTTGACAATGATCTCACAGTTGACAATGATCCCCCAGTTTACAATGATCCCCCAGTTGACAATGATCCCCCAGTTGACAATGATCACCCAGTTGACAATGATCTCACAGTTGACAATGATCCCCAAGTTGACCATGATCCCCCAGTTGACAATGATCCCCCAGTTGACAATGATCACCCAGTTGACAATGATCCCCCAGTTGACAATGATCCCCCAGTTGACAATGATCCCCCAGTTGACAATGATCCCCAGTTGATAATGATACCCCAGTTGACAATGATCCCTCAGATGACAATGATCCCCAAGTTGACAATGATCACCCAGTTGACAATGATCCCCCAGTTGACAATGATCCCCCCAGTTGACAATGATCCCCCAGTTGACAATGATCCCCCAGTTGACAATGATCTCCCAGTTGACAATGATCCCCCAGTTGACAATGAACACCCATTTGACAATCATTCCCAAGTTGACAATGATCCCCCAGTTGATAATGATACCCCAGTTGACAATGATCCCCCAGTTGACAATGATCCCCCAGTTGACAATGATCTCCCAGTTGACAATGATCCCCCAGTTGACAATGAACACCCATTTGACAATCATTCCCAAGTTGACAATGATCCCCCAGTTGATAATGATACCCCAGTTGACAATGATCCCCCAGTTGACAATGATCCCCCAGTTGACAATGATCCCCCAGTTGACAATGATCACCCAGTTGACAATGATCCCCCAGTTGACAATGATCCCCCAGTTGACAATGTTCCCCCAGTTGACAATGATCCCCAGTTGACAATGATCCCCCAGTTCACAATGATCCCCTTGTTGACAATGATCCCCCAGTTGACAATGATCCCACAGTTGACAATGATCCCCCAGTTGACAATGATCCCCCAGTTGACAATGATCTCACAGTTGACAATGATCCCCCAGTTGACAATGATCCCCAGTTGACAATGATCCCCCAGTTGACAATGATCACCCAGTTGACAATGATCCCCCAGTTGACAATGATCCCCCAGTTGACAATGATCCCCCATTTGATGAGGACTCCTTATTGATGATGATGCCCAGTTGACAATGTTGCCCAGTTAATTTTTATATTAGCTTCTTTTGTAGAAAATTGAGAAGAACAACAATTAAATGATTATTAGGCAAAATATTTATCATACAAATATATATCATTATGACGTTATGAGATAACAAACTCAAAATTCAATTCAATGACAAAAGAAAAATTTTGCCATGATTCAAACGCTGGTTTAGCCATGATTCAGACGCTGGTTTAGCCATGATTCAGACTCTGGTTTAGCCATGATTCAGACGCTGGTTTAGCCATGATTCAGACTCTGGTTTAGCCATGATGCAAACTCTGGTTTAGCCATGATTTTAACTCTGGTTTAGCCATGATTCAAACTCTGGTTTAGCCATGATTCAGACCCTGGTTTAGCCATGATTCAAACTCTGGTTTAGCCATGATTCAGACTCTTGTTTTGCCATGATTCAGACTCTGGTTTAGCCATGATTCAGACTCTGGTTTAGCCATGATTCAGACTCTGGTTTAGCCATGATTCAAACTCTGGTTTAGCCATGATTCAAGCTCTGGTTTAGCCATGATTCAGACGCTGGTTTAGCCATGATTCAAGCTCTATTTTTGCCATGATTCAGACTCTGGTTTAGCCATGATTCAGACTCTGGTTTAGCCATGATTCAAACTCTGGTTTAGCCATGATTCAGATTCTGGTTTAGCCATGATTCAGACCCTGGTTTAGCCATGATTCAGACTCCAGTTTAGCCATGATTCAGACTCTGGTTTAGCCATGATTCAGATTCAGACTCTGGTTTAGCCATGATTCAGACTCTGGTTTAGCCATGATTCAAACTCTGGTTTAGCCATGATTCAGATTCTGGTTTAGCCATGATTCAGACCCTGGTTTAGCCATGATTCAGACTCCAGTTTAGCCATGATTCAGACTCTGGTTTAGCCATGATTCAAGCTCTATTTTTGCCATGATTCAGACTCTGGTTTAGCCATGATTCAGACTCTGGTTTAGCCATGATTCAAGCTCTGGTTTAGCCATGATTCAGACGCTGGTTTAGCCATGATTCAAGCTCTATTTTTGCCATGATTCAGACTCTGGTTTAGCCATGATTCAGACTCTGGTTTAGCCATGATTCAAACTCTGGTTTAGCCATGATTCAGACTCTGGTTTAGCCATGATTCAGACTCTGGTTTAGCCATGATTCAGATTCAGACTCTGGTTTAGCCATGATTCAGACTCTGGTTTAGCCATGATGCAAACTCTGGTTTAGCCATGATTCAGACCCTGGTTTAGCCATGATTCAGACTCTGGTTTAGCCATGATTCAGACCCTGGTTTAGCCATGATTCAAACTCTGGTTTAGCCATGATTCAGACTCTGGTTTAGCCATGATTCAGACTCTGGTTTAGCCATGATTCAAACTCTGGGTTAGCCATGATTCAAAATGTGGTTTAGCCATGATTCAAACTCTGGTTTAGCCATGATTCAGACTCTGGTTTAGCCATGATTCAAACTCTGGTTTAGCCATGATTCAGACGCTGGTTTAGCCATGATTCAAACTCTGGTTTAGCCATGATTCAGACTCTGGTTTAGCCATGATTCAAACTCTGGTTTAGCCATGATTCAAACTCTGGTTTAGCCATGATTCAAACTCTGGTTTAGCCATGATTCAAACTCTGGTTTAGCCATGTTTCAAACTCTGGTTTAGCCATGATTCAGACCCTGGTTTAGCCATGATTCAGACTCCAGTTTAGCCATGATTCAGACTCTGGTTTAGCCATGATTCAGACTCTATTTTAGCCATGATTCAGACTCTGGTTTAGCCATGATTCAGACTCTATTTTAGCCATGATTCAGACTATGGTTTAGCCATGATTCAGACTCCAGTTTTGCCATGATTCAGACTCTGGTTTAGCCATGATTCAGACTCTGGTTTAGCCATGATTCAGACTCTGGTTAAGCCATGATTCAGACTCTGGTTTAGCCATGATTTAAATTCTGGTTAAGCCATGATTCAGACTCTGGTTTAGCCATGATTCAAACTCTGGTTAAGCCATGATTCAAACTCTGGTTTAGCCATGATTCAAACTCTGGTTTAGCCATGATTCAGACGCTGGTTTAGCCATGATTCAGACTCTGGTTTAGCCATGATTCAGGCTCTGGTTTAGCCATGATTCAGACTCTGGTTTAGCCATGATTCAAACTCTGGTTAAGCCATGATTCAGACTCTGGTTTAGCCATGATTCAGACTCTGGTTTAGCCATGATTCAGACGCTGGTTTAGCCATGATTCAGACTCTGGTTTAGCCATGATTCAGACTCCAGTTTAGCCATGATTCAGACGCTGGTTTAGCCATGATTCAAGCTCTATTTTTGCCATGATTGAAATTCAGGTTTGCTATGATTTATGATATTTTATTTACGAAATGAAAAAATAAATTAAAATAATCTTCAATCACTACTGGCTGAAAATTAGTCTAAATGATTTGACGCAGTGCAGAATCGAACCCTAGCCTAGCCTAACCTATTCCTAGTGCCTACACATCGGCTATTCCGACTGTTGGTTAGTGGGCGCAAAAATCAGCCTTATAAAATGAATTCTCAAAGTTCTGGCTTTGTACAATGAAGTAAGAAAATAGAGTACACTCAGTCTCGCGGTTGGTTGTGTACATTTATTTCCAATTTGTCTCCAGAGTGCAGGCTTCAAATTCAATCAGCTAGGGGTTGTTGCGCAATTTGACGATGCAATTCTAATTCAGCGGCAGTGAGTAAAATTCTCAATAGGCCAAGATGGTTTGACCTTTGAAAAATCATGTTTTTCGAATATTTAATCCCTTTAGCAATAAAGTTAAGCTTAATAAAAATACGTGTATAATTGTCCCCATATTTGGCATCTTTTGGTGAAGAAATGGTGAAAATCGGTTGAGCCGTTCGGGAGAAAATCAATTACAACCAACCAACCAACCATTTCATTTTTAGTATAGTGGACTAGCTGCCTTCGCTACCCTCTGGGTAGCCTCCCTGTGAGTTCTTATCAGTACGCGCGTGCGTTATCAAAACTGGCTCTGATGCAATCATTAAATTTGGCACTGGAGGCCTCACTGTGCACAAGCTGAAAACAAGAATGCATTAGAAAAGCCTATTTAAAACAGTTTTTCGAATATTTAATCCCCTTAGCAATGAAATTAAGCTTAATAAAAATACGTGTACCGATTCGGGACCAATTGTGATCTTTTGGCGAAGGAATTGCGAAAATCGGTTGAGCCGTTCGGGAGCTAGTCGATTGCAAACAAGCAAGCAAGATTTTCATTTTTAGTATATAAGACTAGCTGCCTTCGCTACCCTCTGGGTAGCCTCCCTGTGAGTTCTTATCAGTACGCGCGTGCGTTATCAAAACTGGCTCTGATGCAATCATTAAAGTTGGCACTGGAGCCTCACTGTGCACAAGCTGAAAACAAGAATGCATTAGAAAAGCCTATTTAAAACTGTTTTTCGAATATTTAATCCCCTTGGCAATGGAATTAAGCTTAATAAAAATACGTGTACCGATTCCGGCCCATTTGTGATATTTTGGCGAAGGAATTGTGAAAATCGGTTGAGCCGTTCGGGAGCTAGTCGATTGCAAACATACAAGCAAGATTTTCATTTTTAGTATATAAGACTAGCTGCCTTCGCTACCCTCTGGGTAGCCTCCCTGTGAGTTCTTATCAGTACGCGTGCGTTATCAAAACTGCAGGCTCTGATGCAATCATTAAATTTGGCACTGGAGGCCTCACTGTGCACAAGCTGAAAACAAGAATGCATTAGAAAAGCCTATTTAAAACTGTTTTTCGAATATTTAATTCCCTTGGCAATGGAATTAAGCTTAATAAAAATACGTGTACCGATTCCGGCCCATTTGTGATCTTTTGGCGAAGGAATTGTGAAAATCGGTTGAGCCGTTCGGGAGCTAGTCGATTGCAAACATACAAACATACAAACATACAAACAAGATTTTCATTTTTAGTATATTAGACTAGCTGCCTTCGCTACCCTCTGGGTAGCCTCCCTGTGAGTTCTTATCAGTACGCGCGTGCGTTATCAAAACTGGCTCTGATGCAATCATTAAAGTTGGCACTGGAGCCTCACTGTGCACAAGCTGAAAACAAGAATGCATTAGAAAAGCCTATTTAAAACTGTTTTTCGAATATTTAATCCCCTTGGCAATGGAATTAAGCTTAATAAAAATACGTGTACCGATTCCGGCCCATTTGTGATATTTTGGCGAAGGAATTGTGAAAATCGGTTGAGCCGTTCGGGAGCTAGTCGATTGCAAACATACAAGCAAGATTTTCATTTTTAGTATATAAGACTAGCTGCCCCTCGCTACCCTCTGGGTAGCCTCACTGGAGTTCTTATCAGTTCGTTATCAAAACTGGCTCTGATGCAATCATAAAAATTGGCACTGGAGCCTCACTGTGCACAAGCTGAAAACAAGAATGCATTAGAAAAGCCTATTTAAAACAGTTTTTCGAATATTTAATCCCCTTGGCAATGGAATTAAGCTTAATAAAAATACGTGTACCGATTCCGGCCCATTTGTGATCTTTTGGCGAAGGAATTGTGAAAATCGGTTGAGCCGTTCGGGAGCTAGTCGATTGCAAACATACAAACATACAAACATACAAACAAGATTTTCATTTTTAGTATATTAGACTAGCTGCCTTCGCTACCCTCTGGGTAGCCTCCCTGTGAGTTCTTATCAGTACGCGCGTGCGTTATCAAAACTGGCTCTGATGCAATCATTAAATTTGGCACTGGAGGCCTAACTGTGCACAAGCTGAAAACAAGAATGCATTAGAAAAGCCTATTTAAAACTGTTTTTCGAATATTTAATCCCCTTGCAAATGGAATTAAGCTTAATAAAATTACGTGTACCGATTCCGGCCCATTTGTGATCTTTTGGCGAAGGAATTGCGAAAATCGGTTGAGCCGTTCGGGAGCTAGTCGATTGCAAACAAGCAAGCAAGCAAGATTTTCATTTTTAGTATATAAGAAATCACCCGGCAACCTTTTAACGCTCCTCCGCCAATTGATTAACTTTTGAATTATTTGACTGAAATTGGATTCGAACTGCATCTGAGTTATTTTCAAAACAGTCTGCGGACAAAAATCAGGCAGAATGTCGTCGAGAAATGGGATTTTCTGATTTCATAGCAGATGTGTCTTCTGGATTGGCTGTTAAAAGCAGACTATTATTGCTTAGTCAATTTTCTTATAATTGCGTATTAATCTTAGCGTACATATATCACACTTTTGTTGGCGAATTTAACCCCAGTACTAAAGTTCACTTTGCTAATTATTATCCCAACTCCAATCACTGACAGTTTTACTCAAAGTAAAAAACGTTGTTCGTTACTAAATTTTCCTAATAAAAACATAAACATAAACTTTTGTTAAAGTACAAAATCACAAATACAAAACCGTCACAATTTGCGAGTTCAAGGCCCACTACGCGCGGCTTCCATATAAGTCCTGCATCCTGCAGTCTCTTTTGAAAAATCAAGCTGAGTTTTCTATGAAGCAAAAGTGTAGCAAACAAGTTGTTGGGCCTCAGGCCTGCCAGTGCAGTTGCTCTACTTTGTGGTTGTTTTCGTGATTGCTCGGCCGATTTTGTCGTGGTGGGGTTGAGGCCAGATAGACACGCCCACCCCATCACCTTCTTTCCGCGCTGTGCGTTGGCAAGGGAAAAGCCGCTGCCCTTTACCTCTCCCGCCTTTTCTTTCTGTCTGTCGCTTTTGATTTGTTAGTCGACCGATGCGTGTTTTGGTGTATCTATACGCGTGAGGAACTGGCTGGTCCCCCTCGTCTGGCACCCGTCCCTTCAACCCTCCGACACGCAGCGAGTATAGCGAGTTTTTATCAACCTGAACGAACAGGTTTCCACGGAAATTTCGGTCTGTACTGATACAACTAGTATATATAGCTTTTGTCAATCTAAATGATAATTTAGACATTCAAAACGATAATGGCTATGGATTTAACCATCCTCTAAGTAAACCTCGCCGCTAGAGAAAATTTGACGTTTGGACAACCAAAACAACCAAACGAGAATGAATTCTGGCACTCAGAAGAAAATTCACCCTTTCGTACATAGACTATAGAGACAACCAAAATGATAAAACTCGGAAGGGAAAGCTGAAAAACACCCTTGCCTTGCTCTTCGCCTGATTGGTTTTCTCTCGCTTCTTTCGTTGCTATTTCTTGTTGCTGTTTTTCAAATGCCCCCACCCATATCCTCAGTCGACAGGCAATATACCAATATTGATAGGCTGCAGAGGGCTGAAACGAGGTAAAATGTCGAGGCGCGTAGCGCCGAGGCGTTTCACCTCGTTTCAGCCCGAGCAGCCTATCCATATTAGTGTTGTAGTTAGCCTACGCGTGTTGAAATGAGGTTGAAACAGATATGCACTCATGTGCTAACAATTAATTTATATTTATTACTTAATTAGTACGAAATTAATCAAAGATCGCGTAGAACGTAGAACGCAATAATAGAATTAAAAACAATAAAAACTGTCAGCTTAGTCACAGTGAGTAAAAGGCACAATGGACAGTTGCTGCCGTGCCCTTGGTTTATGCTGATCGTGCAGTTTTCAAACTTACAATAGCTGAAAATGTTAGGTACTCCGGCGGAAGGAACTCCAATTGCAACACTGCAGTTTGCGATCGCAGGCGACGCAGTTGTTGACGGGTCAACCACAGTATAGCTTTCGACCAAAGGAGAAGACTGCGCTACAGGAAGAACAGAGATGTCTGACGTAGACGATGCTGTCGAAAGGCGGCAACTCGTTAATCGTTAATCGTTAATCGTACTCGTTACTCGGCTAATCGTTAGAGACGCCACTTTCCTTGAAAACTTTAGTCTTCTATTGTAGTGCTTGATGCTTTCCGCTCGCTTATGGCCAGTCACAGCTTGAATCTGGGGTACACTGACGCCGTCTTCAATCAGGTTTGTGACAACGCTTGCACGGATGCAGTGGTTGGTGTGATTCCGGCCAGCAAGACCAGCAAGTTCGCACAGCGTCTTCATAAAGTTGTTTAGCCAGTTCTTTCCTAGTACGAGATTATTGTGATACCAGTAGCCGTCTTTATTGTAACCACGTTGGATTCCACCATCGTTGCATGGACTGGCGACGTCCAAGGCGCGTCAAAAAATCATAGCTTAGACCGCTAATTTCGATCTCTAGTATTGAATCGTAATCCAACATGTCGACGCAGTAAAAAGAATAGGCAGAAAAACAACACTCGTCTTCACCATAAGAATGTATTTTCTCTAAAGAACTTCAAAGGAATCATTCTCACTCAACACCAAAGTTTTGCCAGATTTTGCCATATATGTTTTTTGTTTGTCTAAGACTCTAAGCTGTTCATGTTGGGACTCCACCTCCACCTCCACAACCCGCAAGGAGGCTGTACGCTCTGTTGAACCCGCTGTATTTTTTCCATAGACTTTCTTACCGGGCCGTGAAACCGACTGAAAGCATAGAACTCAGAGCGATTTTACCATAGAAAGTCTCAGCGGGCCCCCGCTAACTACAACACCAATAAGCATAGGCTGCTCGGGCTGAAACGAGGTGAAACGCCTCGGCGCTACGCGCCTCGATATTTTACCTCGTTTCAGCCCTCTGCAGCCTATCAATATTGGTATATTGTAGTTAGTGGGCATGAAACGCGTTTCACAGCCCGCCCGCTGTGCATATCTATGGAGTTCGACCATAGACAACAGCAGAGGGCGGGCTGCCGTTAGTTTCAACCTCGTTTCAACATGCGTAGGCTAACCAGGCCCGCCAGCCAAGCCCGGTGCGGGCCGTGAAACGCAGGAATACGCAGGAAGGAATTAGGGTTCAGGCGTTCCCAAGAGGTGGTAAAAAGGAAAGCAAATGCAAAGTGGACGAGGAGATGAAGGCCTGCCTTTAGAACAAGCTGGAGCAAAACCAGCTTGGTCATATTCGATTTGTACCCGAGGAACAGCTTATCAGAATCTGCTACAATTAGATAAGATCGTGTTTCTGCTTTTCTTTCACATTTTTTGTCCCACCTTGAGTGAAAGGGGGGTTGCTAACTGCATGACGTGGGGCCTTAACTCAAACATCTAAATGGAAGCCAATTAAGAGGAATTTTCGCCATCAAGGAGTTAAAAAAATTCGTGAAACCGAAGCCAACAATGCGCGTATTAAAGTGCTCTGTTTGGATAAAGCCGAGAAGCATCTCATACCCTAATGGTATGGTCCGATAATTTGTAAAGCAAATGGGGATCTATACGCGTCCCCATTTTACGAATGGGGATAACATGCTAGCTTCTATATGATGAAATAAGCAAACAGTTTTTTAGCAAAAATGCATTAAATAGCTCGTATTAAATAGCTTCTAGAGAAGCGCAAGATAAACGAAATAACGAATCTTCCCTCATGGATATCTCATTGTGTCTATCATTGCTTACTTGGCTGCAGTTAAGAATAGCACTAACTGTGATATTCGCAGCCACAATTCATTCCACAGACATTTGCTCCAAAAGACATTTCTTTTCTTTAGCGAAGCTAGTCGCGTCAACTACGCCTTGTCCCTACCTGTCCGTGGACAGCAACAGTAATTTTGATTGCTCCTTTATTTGCGCGAGCAGATCAGCCAAATGTGCAGGATTCTTATGGCTTGAAGGCCTTTGCCAGATTTTCAATGCGTCCTCAATCGGGCGCAAGTTTTGCTACAATGAGAGGCCATCCAATATTTTTACTCGACCGTTTGGTAAGCAAATTACCAGAGAGTAGCGATTTCCAGCCATTCTTTTAAATAATATTTTTACACTGGCTTCATAAAGTTTCAGAGAAACTAAGCCTAGCAGGATGTGCTCAAAGTTCGGTACATTTGAACGCTGTATGCGACAGAGCAATCGACGGAGTGACTCGGCAGAATTTTTTCGAGAATTCGTGCTCTCACACGGGATATAGCGACAACGAGTGGTGGGAAGCGGTACTTCTAAAAGCCGCACTGGTATCTCACGTGACCCTCTACAATAGGCAGGACTGTTGTGCTGACAGACTCAACCAGTTCTCACTGCAGGTGGATGGTGTCGAGTGCAACCGAGTGAACCTGGCCGAGTCATTCTCGGTGGCCAACTTCAGCTGCTTCGCATTCGGCAGCAGAGTGCGCGTTCTTCAACTAAGGCCTTCAACTCCCGAGACTATTTGTGAATTCTTGGTCTACACAGCAATGTTTATTTAGCAAAGTCTATCTTTTTAATTCTTTCAACTTATTTTATTCTTTACGCAGTTTTTTTCGCAAACAAATATTCACACCTGACTGCTTCATCTCAGAATCTGGTACTAGCTTACACTTAAGATATTAGCTCGTAATTTTGAAACTGAACACGGTTGTTTAACTCAAGCAATTCATTTTAATTGGCAACTGCCTAGCAATCCTGTATAATTTATTTTCTCTCATCTCATATTTCTTAAGCTATTGGAAAATGTGTACAAAGCGATTCTCCATGGGAACTAAGAATTTGATTTTAAAGAATCTCTGCAAATACATATTAGAATGAGAACATGTGTTTTTCCCACGTTTACAAATGCATAATTGCAATTCAGTTCTTAGCAATCAAAATTCACACGAGAGATTTCTTAAGAATTTTCTACCGAACTTGAACTTGGCATCGTCATCAGACAGGACATGATCGCTGATTTGTACTGAGTGATGTACCGGCATGTGTACTGCCACCAGCGCCTCTGTCACGGTCTCGAGGGAAGCGCAATGTCTACGGACACAACCGTTTGAACTGGCAAAATACCCAAGGATACCCAAAATACTCAACAGATACCCAAGGACTACATGTACTAAACAACACAGGACGTTGCAATCGCGTTTTGTGCAAATTTTTCAGAAGGCTGGCTAAATGATGTTAAAAGTCTATGGCATATGCTTTATTAATATATGCACGTAGCTCAATAGTAAACAGCAGTTGGTTCGCGTCTATCCGATTTTGCACTATCCATGGCGTCGAATCGCCAGATTGGAACAAGCGAAAGCACCGCTGATTGGTAAAGTGGTTGTCGCATATTAGGCTGACTACTGTGCCTCCGAATTGCTTAATGATTCCAATGAGGCGAACCACTTGATTGTGCAAAAATTCTGCCTGTAGGCTGCAGATTGGTACCAACCGGGCAACAAATGCAGATGCACCCATGAATGGCTTCACCATTATAGGCAGAACAGTTCGTGCTTGCTGGTCAGGGGCATCCTCTGCAGAGCCAATGACATGACAACCTCGGAGGCGTGGAGATGGTTTTACATAAACCTCGTCAAAAATGATTGAACAGTATCGCTGCTTTTGTGTATAGTGCTGAAATTGAGCCTCAATAGTCTTTATACAATCACTGTCTGATCGCACTGTGCCGAGACCTCCAAGATGTCTTCTCAATGTCGCAGGATGTGGTAGGTGTAAGGTTTTTCTGCAGACACGGTAGCTCTGACGGCTTGAAAAGTACAAACTTGCAGACATTAGAATGTCTTTAGATTCATATCTTGTGTTGGCAGACGACGTAAAACATAGCTCCACTTGCCAAGCAATGAATTCTTGGCGAATATCTTGAAAGTCTCGGCTGAGAGACTGCAGAGCACTGATGTGAGACAATGCTTCGATCGAAGAAGTAGGCTCTGCAAATTTGACTCGATTGACAATCGCTTCTACGAGCGTAGTTGGCTAAATCTTTCCAATTTGTGCTGGAAACCAAGTAGATCGCGAATATTGATAGGCGTGTTGCATCTGTAAGCAGAAGCTGAAAAACCATTCTGCACACACACGGACTGCTGAACATGTCGTTCTTGTACAATGAAGAAATTTACTCTGAACTCCTCCCGCTGCGCCATCCATTCTCCACTCGAAACAAAACTGAGTGTAAAAGCAGTCAGGAGGAAATTCGCCCATGAGACGATTTTATCAGCAGCATTGAATGTAGAGAGCTCATCAGGCGAGCGATTGCGCTCATTTATAAGAACGCCGCGCTGCTTTGAGCGCCTCAATTTTTCTGAAAGGTATTATTAGTCACGTAATAGGCGAACAGTATAACTCAACTCATGTCAGTAGTAAGAAACCTTGTCCTAACTTACTGGACACCGTCTGACGAAAGGAACTGGCTGGAGCTCAATGAAACACAGATGGTGCAGATCAATCGGACGTGTGTGATTCTTCACCTTGAGCATCCGTGCGTTCTCAGGCCAGTGCTTTTTACAAACACCCATCTACTTTGTTGCTTTCTGTGTACGATTAACACAACATCAATTACAAAAAAGGTTGACTTATAAAAACATTAATCCGTTTACACATTAAGTTTATATAGTTGATATTTTGATGCTCACCGATGAGTAAGTCAGCAAAGCCGTCATCCAAATGCTCGCTTCTCGTTCGTCCCGCGGGAAACTATAGACAGTACATATATATCCACTGTCGTAGTTGCTCTTGCAGCCTAGCTTTTACGCAGCACTTTCTTGGCATGATGCGAAAACCAAAGAAATCACGCTAGCATCTGTCTTCTGCAGGACTAAAAAAACTAATAACGAACTGAGATAGAAAAGCAGACTAGGACAACTAAAAGTAAAAGGCTAAACAATTTGCGTTCCTTTTGAGCGACGTGAAGACTTTTAGTCTACGCCATAGACTTTTAGCATCATTTAGCCAGCCTTCTGAAAAATTTGCACAAAACGCGATTGCAATGTCCTGTGTTGTTTAGTAGTCCTTGCAGATACCATTTCCATACCTGAGAGTGCAGCGCAGCGGCGTGCTAGACTGCTCATTGGCTTGTGAGGCTAGAAACATGGACTGCTACGGCTTCTGGTGGCAGCGAGGCCTCTGCCAGCTGTTCAATTTGACAGCCTTGAGTTGAAAGTTATTTTTGTTAGCAACGGACCAGTAAATGTTTTCACCAAGCCGATGTGTAAGCATTGTATGCTAATGTGTGCCAGATTTTACTATTTATTAATTTCATCTGTTATATTGTCAGAATTTCCACGCAATAAATCGCTGTATACTATTTGAAGTGTAATGTCCGTCGCATTCCACACAATTTTCAGCAATACAAAAGCTGAGTATTAGCAGCTGCCAGCAGAGCTCAGCATTAAAAATTTTTGGTTGCTCACTGGCGTTAGACAACGGTTCGTCCCAAATTTTCGATGACGGTTCGTGTACTCACACGCTGTTTAATAAAAGCGAATAAAAGCAAAGTTCATGGCGTCTTTCTCTGTAGCTAATTTCAGTTGCTTCGCCTTTGGCAAACAAATTCAGCTTCTGTCCCTACAGAATTATAAAGAATTGAATCCAGTGTCTCTCTGAGAGCTTGTGGCATTTTCGGCCACTATCGTTTAAAATTAAAATAAAAATTTAAAATAAAATTAAAATTTAAAATCGGCTTTTTTTCGAAGAAACTTGAACTATTGTTACGGACACAAATTACTTAGCAACGCAGCGAATTTGCAAGGACCACTAGAAGAAGATGGACGGGAATCTTGGTTTCTTGGAAAATTTATTTAAGGAAGATTTTTACAATGCACACGCAAGAAATTGGAATTTTTCACGTTTTTCACATTATAATGTTGAAAACATTTTATTGGAAGCAGATCCAATGCTGTTCTTTTAATATTTTTTATAAATTTAATATCTTTTAATATTTATTTCTTAATTTAATATATTTTAATATTTAATATTCTTATGATATAAGAAGCACAAAAATGTTGCTTCAACAAATTTTAGAAAGCTTCATTCACGAATAATTGATCTTCATTATATTTTTGTTTATTTAGGCCTATCATGTAGCTCAATAACCAGTTAATAACTGTCTCGTGACTAACTCAATTTTACAGTCAATTTCTGATCAAGTATAATTGCATTGCGTGAGTTATGTAGAATTTCCCATTAACAAATCAGTAGGCCAAACTATATGCTAATTTTATGTCTGATTGCTTGCTATTTTGATTAATGAATACTGTTAATATTGTGAAAATTCTTACTATTAACCTTTTAATATACTTCTTCTACGCAGGAGATTTTGTGCATGGTTTTTTACAAGTTACCGCTAAAGTCAGTCAGAAATTTAAGGCATGATGGTGCTTTTAAAATTTTGTGTGTTAGATTTATTACACCTTCAATTCGTGTGTTTCTTCGTGATTCAAATCTAGCATGCTGTATAAACAACACCAGCAAGTTCTCGCTCAATTTTCAAAGAAATCTCACCTCAATAGTGTGACGATGTCACTATTTATTTTTGGTTTACTTTATCTTTCTTTGATACCTGGCGCAAATTTTATTATAACTTGAAAGAGCGTCGGAGCGTCGGAGCGGAATATAGCTAAAGTCTAAGGATTACAGACATTTGAAATAATTAAGACATTTTAATTAGCTGGAGACTAACCACATTGGATTCGAGAACAAGTAACCGGGACCCTGGCGCTGCCGCTGACAAGCCGTGGTTGACTTTAAGAAATCGTTATTGGTCTTGCATAATTTCTTCTGACTTCTGGGAAAACTCGTCTGCACACTAACTCTAGTTCGTCTCAATAGCTTACTTTATGTGTAAGAAAACCAGAAGTATAGAACGATTTCCATAGCTTTCCTTTCAAAATTAAGATTAGCAATTCAAATGAAGAAATAAAATCATTTTTAACAAACGAAAGAAATTGTTTCATCGAAGCATTTTACAGATAATAACTTTTTGATTGAGGAAATTCAGTGGGCACGAATTCAGTCCTATATAAAGAATTTATGCATTTATTTCTTATTTCACTACGCTGCTTTAAATCTAATTAATTATCAAGGCGATTTTGTTTCGGATTCAATCATTTAGGACATAAAATTGTTTGTTTTTCTAATGAGGTATTCAAGCCGCAGCCAATTTATTCTTATTTTTACAAATGCGACTTCGCAAACAAGTAGAAGCTTAGCAAAATTACTTTTGTGTCAGCAATTATCAGGTTTTTTTAAAGCAAAAATGCACAAATATTTCGCATAGGTGCGGTGACAAAATCATGGATTGCTAATACTCATGGTCTCTGATTAACTATGTTCGCTTTAATTTAATTTAGTCTTCAACAACTTTCAAATTCTTGTAAATCTTTACGCAGTAAATCTTGTGCAACTGTAGTATTGGGTATCAAACATAATAAAAACATGAATGGGGAGTTAGATAAAAATGCTGATGACAGCGATACAGCCCAACTCATGATTATGAAGTTTTCAAATATTCTCTTTTACTGAAAGGTTTGCGTTTAATGCCCAAGACGACAAATTCAAACGGTCCTTCTTATCACGCCCTGATTCGAATTACAATATTAAATTCTTCTCAAGTTTGATAGTCTAACTTGCAATTTACTTGAAGTACGCCCCTGAGGGCCAAGCTCAAAGGCACAGTGAGAGTGTACACTGCCTGACAATAAGAAAGCCAGAGCAGATTTACTCACCTGTGTGGGTGTGTGCTCAGGAGTCAGCGAAATGGTCCGAATTGCCTCCTCGCTGGCTACGGGTCTAGTGTCACCAAATGATGTGCAATTGCTCGCAGCCCTCCTGTACTTATTATTTTTATTATTATTATTATTATTATTATTATTATTATTATTATTATTAGCCCACCAAAGACACATTGAGGGTGTACACTGCCCGACGACGAGAAAACCAGGGCAGAAGTACACATCTGTCTTAAAGCGTACCTGTGTACGTCAATACCAGAAATTACCAGAAAGAATTTCTTCAGCAGAGGATATGTTCTTAGAAAGTTACCAGCATTTGGCTCAACAGACGAAGTATAACAAAAATAAAACTAGAGCCGGCAATATAAAATTAGCAATCCGCTAAGAAACAATACTATTTGAGAAAAGCAGTATGATCAGAGAACAAATCCTAGGAGGCAAAAAAGGGTCAACGGGTAGAAAAGACTAACGACTGTGGCCTAGAGCGAAGTCAACATGCTGGTGGTTTGAAGAACCTGCCCAGCTGCGTCCCTCTGGTGCCGGAGTCGGGACAACTCGAGTCCGATCTCAGTTTCGGCAATCAAAAATGCTCGACGCAGCTGGAGAGCGAACACTGTGAGAAGAACCCCGGCCGCGGGAAAATAGACCAGGTGAAGCCAGTACACGGCTTCCACAGCCGATTCCTGAATCGGCTGACGCGATGGCAGGTTACGGAGCACAGTCTGCAGCATGGAGGTGACGCAGTGCGGCAGTTGCGTCACTGCCTGCAGGAGGCTCAGCGTCAGCAGCGCTGTTCGGGCGATGCGCATGGGCCGACCGCTCAGCAGCCGCGACTCGCACCGATAGTATCCTCTGTGGCTGCGCTCAGCAACGCGTCCTCCATCGACAATCGTGACAGCCGACGGTGCGGCGCCGATGCCGTTGCCTTGCGCGGTGGCATCGGGGATGCAGCGTCGAAGCGGCAGCTGCTGAGTGACTTGGCCTCGGCGATTTTTTTGTCGACGATTGTGACACTGGTTTCGGTCGATTCCGCCATCCTGATAGTACTCAGGACTGTTGCTGTCTTCAGTGTCAGACGAGTCGCCAGTGTCGCCGTCAGTATCGTCGTCCCTGTACGGCTTGTAGGCGCACAGCAGACAGGTGAGAGCCAGGTGCACCAGCAGTGGTGCGGCCAGCAGAACGGACAACGGGCCCAACCAGGCCCAGCGTTCGGCCATTAGACAGCGGCCTTCGTTACGCAGCGCAGACTCAGTAGACTCTTTGTGCATGAGCAGCACAGGTAGCAGGCCCAAACTGCAGGCCGCCCAGGGCAGGCAGTGCGCGGTGAGGTAGCCAAGACGAGTGCAGCTCCGACCGCACCGCCTGGGCGGATAGCGGATGCTGCGAAAGCAGACGGTAATTGCTATTGTCAAGTACAGGTACAATGCCGGGAGGAACAACCTGCAGAACAAATAGACTTTGCAACTGATTCGCCAACCCGGCTGATCGAATTTGCCATGGGCGGATAGCAGCAGCGAATGAATGGATGTGACCAAGCCTGCGTGCAGGCAGCCGACAAGCCCGGCATGCAGGCACAGGCCGTGCAGCAGGTCACCGTAGCGCCTACAGCCGCCAACCAGTGCTACTCCAGCCAGTGCCAGATTGGCAGCTCCGGTTGCTGCGGCGAGGCCGAGACCCAGGCCGCCACCTGGCCAGGCGATTTGCAGCGACATGTGTCACTCACTCCAACTATTAGTCAGTCGTTTGCACAGGACGAAACGGGCGACACGTCCAGTTGAAGGTGACGAATTCTGTCTAGATGTGGCATCGTCCAGCAAAGTTGGGGAACTTGCCCAAAAGTTTCTCAAGCTGCAATGCACAATTGGGTCTGTGAGGGCGGCCCGTGATAGTCGATTCCCCTCCGTTTGTAACTATTTTATTTCGAAGTCCGCCACCAGATTTTAGTTTGCGGCCTCTTAAACAAGCCTGTAGTTTTTTTTGCTGGCCTGTGGATAAATATACACGCGGATGCGCCCAGCAAACACACGGTTATATTCTTTATACCCCAATTTTTTTCCTACGCTGTCCCTCTCCTAACCTCCATTGCCTTCACCAACCCCAATCCGGCCGACGATTTCTCTCCCATTCCGCGATCCCACTCGGTCTCTGGTTTTCTCCCCTTCTCTTTCTACTCCCCACCCGGCAGGCCAGAAAGGCATAATCCCAAATCCCGGCAGTCCTACAACGGTACCTCAACTGCTCCCGCTGCTCTCCCTAGACGGCCGCCCTCCACCCGGTCTGCCCCCCGCTGCGTATTCCAGCCTAGGCAGCCCTGGCCAGCCAATGTCGCAGCGACCTTCCCAGTCCCGGGCTCTCCAAATATATATATTTTCTAGGAATTGGCGAAAGTCGGCCCGGCTGTTACAGACGGGGCCATTGGGCGGGACGGCGGATACACGGCTGGTATAGGAGCCAGCAGGAGAGAAAGCTCCCTTGCTGCTAGACGCGAGGCCTGTCGCCCTGTCTATACTCTCGGCTCCTTTTCTTTTTTTATTTTACTCTTCCTCCACGCAATTTTCTTATTCTTGACTCAGCCAATACGATTGGGGAGCAGTATAGTGCGGGAAGAAATAAGTGCCGATTTCCGAATCCCCCAGAATTCCCATCATCTTCTCTAAAATGGCATTCAAGGCTTTGAGGTTTGGCTTTCAGCTGTCCAGCCTCTACAGATTTTTTAAATAATTGCGCTGCAACTTTTATTTTTATCCTATATACGGCCCACTGATTCTAGGATCAAATCAAATCAAATGTTTCGCTTTTTACGATAAACCAACCACGACCTTCACCGCTCAGAAACCGGTCAGCAATAGCAATAGCATGACGGCCGAATTCCCGATTTCAAAGACTTCTAGACTTCTAGACTATTTATTCTCTCTCTCAAAACTTGCCCGCTGGCGGATCGCGTGGCGGCCAGGATTCAACGGGCCCGTCTGTCGAAGAAATAGGAGGCCAAGCAGGCAAGTCCCAGATCCTGCGTGATTATCCCAGGGCCGACTTCCTGGCTGACTGAGCATTTGCATTAACTTTAAAAAAAGGTAAAACAAAATTTTGGAAAGAGCGACCAAACAAGAAGGTCGTGCAGCACTCTGAATTCTTAGATGTCAAACAAACTTTCGTACGATTGTGTACATAAAAGAGAATATTGTACGGGTTAGCAAACTCCCAACACAGCTCGCTTAGCTCCTGAATCTAGCCCTCAGGCCCTTTTAAGTCTCTTCCGTGTCTGATCTCTCTACTGTCACATCTAATCCCGTGTCTGATCTCTCTACTGTCACATCTAATCCCGTGTCTGATCTCTCTACTGTCACATCTAATCCCGTGTCTGATCTCTCTACTGTCACATCTAATCCCGTGTCTGATCTCTCTACTGTCACATCTAATCCCGTGTCTGATCGGGACTTATCTCTCGCGTGTCAGATTTTTCCCGTGTCTCTTCTCTCCCGTGTCTTACCTCTCCCGCGTCTCATCTCTCCCGTGTCTCATCTCTCCCGTGTCTCATCTCTCCCGTGTCTCATCTCTCTCGTGTCTCATCTCTCTCATGTCTCATCTCTCCCGTGTCTCATCTCTCCCGTGTCTCATCTCTCTCATGTCTCATCTCTCCCGTGTCTCATCTCTCCCGTGTCTCATCTCTCTCGTGTCTCATCTCTCTCATGTCTCATCTCTCCCGTGTCTCATCTCTCCCGTGTGTCATCTCTCCCGTGTCTCATCTCTCCCGTGTCTCATCTCTCTCGTGTCTCATCTCTCTCATGTCTCATCTCTCCCGTGTCTCATCTCTCCCGTGTCTCATCTCTCTCATGTCTCATCTCTCCCGTGTCTCATCTCTCCCGTGTCTCATCTCTCTCGTGTCTCATCTCTCCCGTGTCTCATCTCTCCCGTGTCTCATCTCTCCCGTGTCTCATTCATTCTCTTCTTGTTTCATCATCTCATTTTTGCTATCCTTTCTACACTGCATCTCAACCCGTGTCTCATGTCTTCCAGGTCAATACGGTCGGTTTTTGGTATTTTTTAGGTTCCCCTTCTTGAACCACGAAGCAAATAGGCTTCCCAAAAAGTGCACGAACTGGGATAAGTTTGAGTAAGTTTGACTTGGGCAAGCAATTCGTTTGCGTAAGTGAGCCGATGTCGATTTTAGAAATGAGAATGATGCATAAAGAAATAGAGGAAAGTTGATTAGAGTTGAGCAGTACTTGTCAAGTGAAGCGCCTATATAGTTTTTTCATTCTCTCGCTGTGTGGGGGATTTCATTTTTTGCTCATGCCTCTGTGAGCAGAGCTGTTCGTTGTGACTCATATATAGCTAGCTGTCCTTGTATAATAGTCATAGTTGCTCAGTTCTGTAATAAATACATGGGCATTAATGTCAGACACATGCCTAGTCGACAATTCCCTCGAGACAACCTCTAAAAGGAAGCTCATAAACGAGTATACAGCGATTTGGTATTTAGCATATATATATAGCACTTATCGCACTATCGAAGCTATCGAACTTTTACGTATTTTTTCTAAATAATTAATTAACTAATTGCATGTTAGTATTCTACCTGATTAAATGGATAATAACTGATTATAGTACAAGTAATTGGCACTGATGCAGTTCACATCATGACAACTTTGTCATCGATGAAACTAATGCTTGATTTGATTATATGATATACTTGTAGATGATTAATTGCCTACCTGTCCTACCTGCTTCAGGCTATACAAAAGTAATTGCAGATGGATTAAGCACTTAATCGGCTGTCAATGTTAAGTATTGCTAATCAAAATACCTGCCTAATTGGTACCAGAACCTACCGAATGAGAATAACCGCTATATAACTATAATGCATCATCGTCTGACCATTCCATAAAATTCTTGACCATAAAATACGCAGCATATATCTAGCAAATTATCTAGGATTACTATTTTCTAACTTTAAATAGTGCATCAGTGCGCAATTTAGAAAGGCCAACTCTCTAGGCCAACAAGTAGGCACCTGTTGATGGGACCTAGGCTTCTATAATCAGAATGGGAAATGGGATAAAAGAAATGGGAGGAAAATGCGAAGTCCACCCAACGCGGTTCCCAAAGCTCTTCAATTTGTTTTCACTTCACAGCTTTGCTTGATAATTGCTTGCACAGCTTAGAATTGCAATGTACTTTTAAAGACGGTTAACTATTCTGTCCGTAGACAATACCTTTAACAATAGTTAGTTGGTTTAGTTAAGTCTTGAGGAGGTTTAAAGGATGTCTTACATTAGGAACTGAAGATAATGAGCTTGAAGGAAAGACTTAATTGAGACCGACTCACACACTTAGCATCGATGCCGCTAGACCTTAGGACAGTGACTTGGGATTCGGTTCCCATCTCACTTTCATCCGCTTGCTAAAGAAATAAGATTTCCACCCCAACGCCAGCTTGTTAACCCTGCATGAGTTCCCGAGGTCTCCGGGCTGTGTTGGAGAGACAGGCGGGCAGCTGTGATTGATTGGGGCAGAGAGGTTGAAAAAAACTAGAGAGCTAATTGGGCCAGCCAGCCCGGTTGCTAAGTGGACCTCACAAACCTCACGGGGCTCTGAGAACTATCCGAGTGCTTTTCAGCGCCTCTTGAGTGATCGGAAATCAGGGGAAAATCATAGAACGATCTTCGGTGGATCTCAAACTGATGGAAGTTCTCAATAGCAGCAGCGAGTCATATTGCTGCTCAAAATTAAGAACTGCTCAAAAGTCTATTGCAGCAGAGAGTATTACTGTTCGTTTTCCTCTGATAAATCCATATTTAATCAATCCCGTCTCTAGTATCCCACGTTATTTTTTTTCTCTCCAGCATCTCATCTAACTCGTGTCTCACCTCTCCCGTGTCTCACCTCTCCCGTGTCTCATCTCTCCCGTGTCTCATCCCTCCCGTGTCTCATCTCTCCCCTGCCTCATCTCTCCCGTGTCTCATCCCTCCCGTGTCTCATCTCTCCCGTGTCTCATCTCTCCCCTGCCTCATCTCTCCCGTGTCTCATCCCTCCCGTGTCTCATCTCTACCCTGCCTCATCTCTATGGTGTCTCACCTCTCCCCTGCCTCATCTCTCCCCTGCCTCATCTCTCCCGTGTCTCATCTCTCCCGTGTCTCATCTCTCCCGTGTCTCATCTCTCCCGTGTCTCATCTCTACCCTGCCTCATCTCTCCCCTGCCTCATCTCTCCCGTGTCTCATCTCTCCCGTGTCTCATCTCTCCCGTGTGTCATCTCTCCCGTGTCTCATCTCTCCCGTGTCTCATCTCTCCCGTGTCTCATCTCTCCCGTGTCCTATCTCTCTTGTGTGTAATCTCTCCAGTGTCTCATCTCTCCCGTGTCTCATCTCTCCAGTTTCACATCACTCCCGTGTCTCATCTCTCCCCTGCCTCATCTCTACGGTGTCCAATCCCTCCCGTGTCTCATCTCTCCCCTTCCTCATCTCTCTCCTGCCTCATCTCTACGGTGTCCAATCACTCCCGTGTCTCATCTCTCCCCTGCCTCATCTCTACGGTCTCCAATCACTCCCGTGTCTCATCTCTCCCCTGCCTCATCTTTACGGTGTCCAATCACTCCCGTGTCTCATCTCTCCCCTGCCTCATCTCTCCCGTGTCTCATCTCTCCCGTGTCTCATCTCTCCCGTGTCTCATCTCTCCCCTGCCTCATCTCTCCCGTGTCTCATCCCTCCCGTGTCTCACCTCTCCCCTGCCTCATCTCTCCCGTGTCTCATCTCTCCCGTGTCTCATCTCTCCCGTGTCTCATCTCTCCCCTGCCTCATCTCTCCCGTGTCTCATCTCTCCCGTGTCTCATCTCTCCCCTGCCTCATCTCTCCCGTGTCTCATCTCTCCCGTGTCTCATCTCTCCCGTGTCTCATCTCTCCCGTGTCTCATCTCTCCCGTGTCTCATCTCTCCCGTGTCTCACCTCTCCCCTGCCTCACTTCTCCCGTGTCTCATCTCTACCCTGCCTCATCTCTCCCCTGCCTCATCTCTCCCGTGTCCAATCTCTCCCGTGTCCAATCTCTCCCGTGTCCAATCTCTCCCGTGTCCAATCTCTCCCGTGTCCAATCTCTCCCGTGTCCAATCTCTCCCGTGTCCAATCTCTCCCGTGTCCAATCTCTCCCGTGTCCAATCTCTCCCGTGTCCAATCTCTCCCGTTTCTATTTCAAAACAGACAGTAAAATAAATATCAAAATTATTGATCTTTGGTGTCGGCGCAAAAGCTAATAAATAATAAATGCCAAATATTCCATTTGCGTATCCCTCCATGCTACGAGTAATTATAATTCCATCAGCCGTTCCCAATGCATCCAGTGTGGCTAGCCGAAAATGTAATCACTGAAATCGTTGAATATCTTATTTGCCTCCCACCACTCAATGAGATGTGCTCACACAGCGCCCTAGGAGTGCCTCGACTTGATTCTTCCTCTTTGGTCTCTTCATGATTTAGCTGCCAGAAAATATCTATGAAAGAGACGAGGACTTCAGACCGCTGATCTTGATGAAACTAGAGACTTAACACCGGTTTGACTTATCGGACTCAAAAACTTTTGTACTCAGAAATCTTTATCATACGGATGAAAAAATTGTTTACAATTGATATGAAATCTCATTCTCATAGACCTCATATCTCATTCTCATCAATCCCTAATCTCTTTCTCATCGATCTTAAATCTCATTCTCATCGATCTCTAATCTCATTCTCATAGACCTCATATATCATTCTCATCAATCCCTAATCTCTTTCTCATCGATCTTAAATCTCTTTCTCATCGATCTTAAATCTCTTTCTCATCGATCTTAAATCTCTTTCTCATCGATCTCAAATCTCTTTCTCATCGATCTCTAATCTCTTTCACATTGATCTCTAATCTCTTTCTCATCGATCTCTAATCTCTTTCTCATCGATCTCAAATCTCTTTCTCATTGATCTCAAATCTCTTTCTCATCGATCTCAAATCAATTTCTCATTGATCTCTAATCTCTTTCTCATTGATCTCAAATCTCTTTCTCATAGATCTCAAATCTCCTCCTCATTGATCTCATATCACTTGCTCGTTAATCTCAAATCTCTTTCTCAACGAGCAGAATTTCCATCTCGTCTATGTATATTATTGTCTTGTCGGTCAGTCAGCATAACATGCATTCCTCATGCATGTTACTGAATGTACAATAGTGAGATTTGAAATTCAGGTTGTACATTTTGAACTAGCCTTTTTAGCCTCTGTGTCAGAAAATAAAGCAAAAACAAACCTCAAAAACGGTCTCATACCAATGACAGCAAAAGCACTCGCTGACTGAACTGCAGAGGTTTCAGTCTAGTCGTGATTAAGCCCTTGGGCAAAAACTGATTAAATCTTCGAGTGCTGCTGCTTTCCTTTGAATTAATGAGAAAACTTTTCTGCACAAGAGAAATTTTACTGAAAATCTTCAGTTTAGAAGGGGATTCATAACGGGAGTCAGACTGAGTCTAAAGAAATTGACAAGGAGATTATTATTGAGATTGATAGTGAGATCATAGAGATTGATAGTGAGATTACTATTGAGATTGATAGTGAGATCATAGAGATTGATAGTGAGATTACTATTGAGATTGATAGTGAGATCATAGAGATTGATAGTGAGATTACTATTGAGATTGATAGTGAGATCATAGAGATTGATAGTGAGATTACTATTGAGATTGATAGTGAGATCATAGAGATTGATAGTGAGATTACTATTGAGATTGATAGTGAGATCATAGAGATTGATAGTGAGATCATAGAGATTGATAGTGAGATCATAGAGATTGATAGTGAGATTACTATTGAGATTGATAGTGAGATCATAGAGATTGATAGTGAGATCATAGAGATTGATAGTGAGATTACTATTGAGATTGATAGTGAGATTACTATTGAGATTGATAGTGAGATTACTATTGAGATTGATAGTGAGATTACTATTGAGATTGATAGTGAGATCATAGAGATTGATAGTGAGATTGCTATTGAGATTGATAGTGAGATCATAGATATTGATAGCGAGATTATAGAGATTGATAGTGAGATTATTTAAATTGATGGTGAGAATATACAGATTGATAGAAAGATTGTACGAGTTTATAGTGAGATTGTACAAGTTGATAGTGAGATTGTACAAGCTAATAGTGAGATTGTACAAGTTGATAGTGAGATTGTACAAGTTAATAGTGAGATTGTACAAGTTAATAGTGAGATTGTACAAGCTAATAGTGAGATTGTACAAATTGATAGTGAGATTGTACAAGTTGATAGTGAGATTGTACAAGTTGATAGTGAGATTGATGTTAAGATTAATGTCACATTTCAATAGTAACTTCTGGAACAATACAAACAAAAAATCTGTAGAACAATTATTGTGGCTACAAAGTATAGCGGAAACACTGTGTGACAATCAGTGACTATTGTTATATATTTCCGTTCAAACAGTGGCTAATCATGATCTATGAGATTAGGGTACAGGATTAATTTCAGCTTGGCTATATATAAAAGTTTGCATTTAAATGGTATAACTGAATGTACAATATTGAAGCAAAGTCAAAGTAAAGAACTCAATTTAGTTCAGCAGAAAAGAACATGTTAATGTGTTTTAAAATCTGATTTTAATTAACCGGACACGGGTCCTGTGTAACTTTTCTTGTCTTTGTGTAGCAAATGAAAACGAATTCTAAATTAAAGTTTTGTTCATAAGGAAAATGAATTTACCAAACTACACTACTTACAACAAAGTTGGTAAGTAGGGTAAAACGCGCATGTTTAATAATTTTTAAAAGAAAACGATGACAACAAGCTGACTATTGGCCGTACAACCCGACAGTGCCTCTGCCTTCCTCGTCCTCTTCGTCAGCGTCGTCGACTTTCTCGTCGTCGATAAAGTCCACCGATTTCCTGCAGCCTTCGGCGTTCAATTCGCGAATCTGCTGCTTCTCTTTCTTCAGTTTCATGCGCCGGTTTTGAAACCAAATCTTTATTTGGCGCTCAGTGAGGCCCAGCAGGTGGGCGATCTCGATTCGGCGACGCCTGGTAAGGTAGTTGTTGAACTTGAACTCCTTCTCTAGCTCAAGCGTCTGCTGACGACTGTACGTCTGCCGACCGCTGCGGCGTTGGACCGAGTTTGGACCTGCGACGGTAGAAAATTGGAGTTCATCTGACACCTGACTGACCCACCTGACACCTGACTGACCCACCTGACACCTGACTGACCCACCTGACTGACTCATCTGACTGACTCACCTGACAACTGACCGACTCATCTGACACCTGACTGAAACATCTGAAACCTGACTGACCCATCTGACACCTGACTGACCCCATCTGACACCTGACTGACTCATCTGACATTTGAATGACCCATCTGACATTTCAATGACCCATCTGACACCTGACTGACCCATCTGACATTTCAATGACCCATCTGACATTTGAATGACCCATCTGACATTTCAATGACCCATCTGACACCTGACTGACCCATCTGACACCTGACTGACCCATCTGACACCTGACTGACCCATCTGACACCTGACTGACCCATCTGACATTTCAATGACCCATCTGACACATAACTGACCCATCTGACACCTGACTGACTCATCTGACATTTGAATGACCCATCTGACATTTCAATGACCCATCTGACACCTGACTGACCCATCTGACACCTGACTGACCCATCTGACACCTGACTGACCCATCTGACATTTCAATGACCCATCTGACACATAACTGACCCATCTGACACCTGACTGACCCATCTGACACCTGACTGACCCATCTGACATTTCAATGACCCATCTGACACATAACTGACCCATCTGACACCTGACTGACCCATCTAACACTTAATTGACTCATCTGACACCTGACTGACCCATCTAACACCTGACTGACCCACCTGACAGCTGACTAAGTTATTTAATTGGATAATACTTTAGTACTCACGCACTTATAGGCAAGTACATATTTCAAACACGGCAAAACAGTATACAGATACAATATTTTCGCCGAAATAAAAAAGCCTCATTTAATGCTATCTATTGTAATTCCCAATTTAACAATCTAATTGCGGGTTGGTCCGATCGTTAAAACTTCGTGGAAAAGAAATCACGAAATTGCTACAGTGATATTCCATAACTGTCAGCGCACTATATACTTGCCTACTGCATTGATCCAAGAGCAGCAGATCATTACAGGGGCGGTCATCTTGTAGTTACACCACTGCCTAGATTATCATCCAGTTAGTCATGAAAGAATTCAGATCAGAGAGGAAAAAGAATTGAAACATGAAAAACCTGGCTGGGCAGTAAGCAGGCAGATAGCAGACGATATGGAGGTAGAAAAGAATATAAAAAATGGGAAAGACATTGTCAGGTCATAACTGTCAACTTGAAGTGCTCCTCGCCGATATTCGATTGTATTTCTTTTTCTCGCGTCGAATCTCCAGACGCAGCCTCGGACCACGCGTTGGCCCTATCTATAAATGAGTTTTCATTGCAAACACTGGCCCGCAATAAGCCAATAAGCCTGCGCATTTTTATAGCCCGCGGTTCCGCTTTATTAGGCTCGATAGAATACCTGCTTCCTCCTAATTTACAGCCAGCTTGGGTCTATCTGCCCTAGCTTTCCTGTGCGAGCGGCTATTCCTGATGCGAAAGAAGCTGATTTTTTCAGCTTTTTGATCCGTCTTTTAGTAGGCTGGGTGCAGTGGATGAAATGGGGAATGAGAACATGGAGGGTGAGATGATAGATATTGAGGGTAAGATGATGGAGTTTGAGGGTGAGATGATGGAGATTGAGGGTGAGATGATGGAGATTGAGGGTGAGATGATGGAGATTGAGGGTGAGATGATGGAGATTGAGGGTGAGATGATGGAGATTGAGGGTGAGATGATGGAGATTGAGGGTGAGATGATGGATATTGAGGGTGAGATGATGGAGATTGAGGGTGAGATGATGGAGATTGAGGGTGAGATGATGGAGATTGAGGGTGAGATGATTGAGATTGAGGGTGAGATGATGGAGATTGAGGGTGAGATGATGGAGATTGAGGGTGAGATGATGGAGATTGAGGGTGAGATGATGGAGATTGAGTCCAACAATCAACCTCGTGAGCCCGAATACAGAGATTCGGGCTCAGATTCAATTAATTTACCATTCAATTTCGGCATAGCTCTAGAAATACTGCAATACAATAGTCAAATGGCCATTATTACAGACGGGCAGACAGACTGCAGAGGTGGAGAAACATGCACATGTTACGCATTAATTTCCTTTGAAGCTCACCGCTATGCAGCAGCAGCAGCAGCCATATAATACCTGCACAAACAGGTGCAAGATATTAACTGCAGTGCCAAACAGAATAGTAACAGACCAAACTAGGTATCTATGGACGTAACGGATGAAAAAATTGAAAAACAGATACACCCGAAAGTGTTGAGAGTGCCAAGTATATTATCTTTTACAACTTTAGCTTTATTTTTTCTATTTTTTGGGAGCATGTGTTGTGTCTGTTCGGTGGGTGTTAGATTATTATGCCTCTATAGCGAGTGTCTTAAGTCCTGGTGGTGTTAGGCTGAATTTTCACGATTTTAACTTGCACCTTATAGTGCATGTAGGTCTGGCATAAAACATCTCAAAATACAGATCGTTTCACATCATTTCCTCTCACTCTACCACTCACTGTCTCATTCTACCACTCTCCCTCTCACTCTACCACTCTCCCTCTCACTCTACCACTCACTGTCTCATTCTACCACTCTCCCTCTCACTCTACCACTCTCCCTCTCACTCTACCACTCACTGTCTCATTCTACCACTCTCCCTCTCACTCTACCACTCACTGTCTCACTCTACCACTCTCCCTCTCACTCTACCACTCTCCCTCTCACTTTACTACTCACTCTCTCACTCTACCACTCACTGTCTCACTCTACCACTCACTGTCTCACTCTACCACTCTTCCTCTCACTTTACTACTCACTCACTCACTCTACCACTCACTGTCTCACTCTACCACTCACTGTCTCACTCTACCACTCACTGTCTCACTCTACCACTCTCCCTCTCACTCTACCACTCACTGTCTCACTCTACCACTCTCCCTCTCACTCTACCACTCTCCCTCTCACTTTACTACTCACTCTCTCACTCTACCACTCACTGTCTCACTCTACCACTCACTGTCTCACTCTACCACTCTCCCTCTCACTCTACCACTCACTGTCTCACTCTACCACTCACTGTCTCACTCTACCACTCTCCCTCTCACTCTACCACTCACTGTCTCACTCTACCACTCACTGTCTCACTCTACCACTCACTGTCTCACTCTACCACTCACTGTCTCACTCTACCACTCACTGTCTCACTCTACCACTCACTGTCTCACTCTACCACTCACTGTCTCACTCTACCACTCTCCCTCTCACTCTACCACTCTCCCTCTCACTCTACCACTCTCCCTCTCACTCTACCACTCACTGTCTCATTCTACCACTCTCCCTCTCACTCTACCACTCTCCCTCTCACTCTACCACTCTCCCTCTCACTCTACCACTCACTGTCTCATTCTACCACTCTCCCTCTCACTCTACCACTCTCCCTCTCACTCTACCACTCTCCCTCTCACTCTACCACTCTCCCTCTCACTCTACCACCCTCCCTTTCACTCTACCACTCACTGTCTCATTCTACCACTCTCCCTCTCACTCTACCACTCTCCCTCTCACTCTACCACTCTCCATCTTACTCTACCACTCTCCCTCTTACTCTACCACTCACTGTCTCGCTCTACCACTCACTGTCTCACTCTACCACTCACTGTCTCACTCTACCACTCACTGTCTCACTCTACCACTCACTGTCTCACTCTAACACTCTCCCTCTCACTCTACCACTCACTGTCTCACTCTACCACTCACTGTCTCACTCTACCACTCTCCCTCTCACTCTACCACTCACTGTCTCACTCTACCACTCACTGTCTCACTCTACCACTCTCACTTTCACGCTACTACACTCATAGTCTCTCTACTTCCCTCCCTGTCTGTCTACTCTCTACTCTCTACTCTCTACCTCTCTACTTCTCTCTACTTCCCTCACTCAATAACGTTCCCTCTCACCTTACCCCTGTTTCTTTTTATATATTCCTCTCCAACTCTCAGTCTCTATCACTCTTTACCATATTTTTTTAATCTCCCATTTCGTTTAGCACAGTAACAAGGGGCGTCAGGGTAGAAAGACTCCCCACACAGAGAGACAGACAAAGAAAGTTCCAAGGAGTCAGCGGTCATAAACTTGGGCCCTCCTCGTGCCTATATAACTTTCCTCATAAATTGTCGGCACTGGCTGCACACACACAGCAGTGTATATAGGCTGTGAGAGCAGGTGGTTCAAGCCTCTCGCATCTCCAAGGCGGTGCATAAAAAAACACACACACACGGCCATGCAGTTTTAACACCGCCGCGCCGACAAAGGAGCTAAGCTCGGAAAGTCGAATTTCGGTCAGCAAATCAGCCCCACCCTTCCACTCTCCACTCTCTAGACCCTATTTAGACATAGTTTATGTCTCTCGCTTCACTTCGCTTGAGTCTATACTCAAGGATACAGCAGTAAATCAGCCTACTAAGATATATATAAGCAGATGTGTGTTGGGCTATCGCATATACTTTAGTTACTCTCTATAGTTGATTTATTAATTCTCCAATACACGTTCATGCGCCAGCTGATCTATGGCCTTCTTAACAATCATGGATTTATAGATATGAATATATATTAGTGCTGTGTATATTCGCTGTGCATAGCAACCGTTTGCAAATAGAATATGTCTTTTTTTCGTTCTCATAGATAAATCAATTGATTTTGAACCTAATTTTTTAGGTAAATTAGACCATTCGCTATTGATACGTAATGTGAGATGAGACACGGGAGAGAAGAGACACGGGAGAGATGACACACAGGAGAGATGACACTTGGGAGAGATGAGAGATGAGACACCGAAGAGATGAGACACGGGAGAGAAGAGACACGGGAGAGATGACACACAGGAGAGAAGAGACACGGGAGAGATGACACACGGGAGAGATGAGACACGGGAGAGAAGAGACACATTAGAGAGATTAGACACAAGAGAGATAGGACATTAGAGAGATTAGACACAAGAGAGATAGGACACTGGAGAGATGAGACACTGGAGAGATGAGACACGGGAGAGATGAGACACGGGAGAGGTGAGGCAGGGGAGAGATGAAGCAGGGGAGAGATAAGGCAGGGGAGAGATGAGGCAGGGGAGAGATGAGGCAGGGGAGAGGTGAGGCAGGGGAGAGATGAGACACGGGAGAGATGAGACACGGGAGAGAAGAGACACGGGAGAGATGACACACAGGAGAGATGACACTCGGGAGAGATGAGACACGGGAGAGATGAGACACGGGAGAGATGAGACACGGGAGAGATGAGACACGGGAGAGATGAGACACGGGAGAGATGAGACACGGGAGAGATGAGACACGGGGGAGATGAGACACGGGAGAGATGAGACACGGGAGAGATGAGACACGGGAGAGATGAGACACGGGAGAGAAGAGACACGGGAGAGATGACACACAGGAGAGATGACACTTGGGAGAGATGAGAGATGAGACACCGAAGAGATGAGACACGGGAGAGAAGAGACACGGGAGAGATGACACACAGGAGAGAAGAGACACGGGAGAGATGACACACGGGAGAGATGAGACACGGGAGAGAAGAGACACATTAGAGAGATTAGACACAAGAGAGATAGGACATTAGAGAGATTAGACACAAGAGAGATAGGACACTGGAGAGATGAGACACTGGAGAGATGAGACACGGGAGAGATGAGACACGGGAGAGGTGAGGCAGGGGAGAGATGAAGCAGGGGAGAGATAAGGCAGGGGAGAGATGAGGCAGGGGAGAGATGAGGCAGGGGAGAGGTGAGGCAGGGGAGAGATGAGACACGGGAGAGATGAGACACGGGAGAGAAGAGACACGGGAGAGATGACACACAGGAGAGATGACACTCGGGAGAGATGAGACACGGGAGAGATGAGACACGGGAGAGATGAGACACGGGAGAGATGAGACACGGGAGAGATGAGACACGGGAGAGATGAGACACGGGAGAGATGAGACACGGGGGAGATGAGACACGGGAGAGATGAGACACGGGAGAGATGAGACACGGGAGAGATGAGACACGGGAGAGATGAGACACGGGAGGAAAACGTTTTGAAAAGCCTAACAATAACTACATAACCAAAGGTAACTGTCTATTTGAATTTTCACCCTGAATGGCCACTAATACGAATATTCGTGACTTCAATCTTCCTACTTTCAAAGTCCTTTCACCCCTTGACAGAATGCCATGTATTTGCTCAGATGCTCAGAAGTTACAGATGAAACTCTCCGTTTGCCTAAAGTTACATAGGAAACTCTCCTTCCAACCTGAAGTTACAGAGGAAACTCTCCTTCCAACCTGAAGTTACAGAGAAAACTCTCCTTCCAACCTGAAGTTACAGAGAAAACTCTCCTTCCCACCTGAAGTTACAGAGGAAACTCTCCTTCCCACCTGAAGTTACAGAGGAAACTCTCCTTCCCACCTGAAGTTACAGAGGAAACTCTCCTTCCAACCTGAAGTTACAGAGAAAACTCTCCTTCCCACCTGAAGTTACAGAGGAAACTCTCCTTCCCACCTGAAGTTACAGAGGAAACTCTCCTTCCAACCTGAAGTTACAGAGGAAACTCTCCTTCCCACCTGAAGTTACAGAGGAAACTCTCCTTCCAACCTGAAGTTACAGAGGAAACTCTCCTTCTAACCTGAAGTTACAGAGGAAACTCTCCTTCCCACCTGAAGTTACAGAGGAAACTCTCCTTCTAACCTGAAGTTACAGAGGAAACTCTCCTTCCCACCTGAAGTTACAGAGGAAACTCTCCTTCCAACCTGAAGTTACAGAGGAAACTCTCCTTCCCACCTGAAGTTACAGAGGAAACTCTCCTTCCAACCTGAAGTTACAGAGGAAGCTCTCCTTCCCACCTGAAGTTACAGAGGAAGCTCTCCTTTCCACTTGACGTAACGGAAAAGTTCTTTCCCACCTTGTCATCAAAGAGGAATCTGTGACTTACACCAGAAGTTGCCGTTAAGAACCCGAGCTTACTGAGCATGCTCAAAGCAGGAAAGAATTAGTTTTAAGCACCGAGACTCACCAACAACAGTCATCCATGGCCAGACTTGCTTGTTGGCATCAACAGAGCTTGAACAGGCTCTTAGCGAATGCATCATCAGTGCCGAAGCGTCTAGGCCAGCAGCTCCAGCCAGCGAATCTGCTGCGGCTGCGGCTGCAGCTGCCGCCATCGCCGGCATCCAAAGGTCACCGGCCTCGCTGGCTGAAGAGCCGACTGGATGAAGCTGATGATGCTGATGCTTGTAAAATTGTTCGTGATGATGCTGCTGTTGCTGCTGCTGCTGTTGCTGATGATGATGCTGACTGAATGCTGTCGAATCTGATAAGGAGTGCTGCTGCTGCTGCTGCTGCTGATAAGTCTGACTTGCTGCATGCGATGCCAAATGCTGCTGACCGAAGGTAAAACAATAATTCATGACTTCTTGAGAATGAATGCGAAATCTGAAGTTGGTCTGGCTTGATACTGCTGTAACTTTTTTGGCGCCTTATCCAATGTTTTCCGCTACTTGGGGGGTACTTGGCGGGCGCAACTCCACTCCCCGCTCACTTGACGAACTCCCGCCTCCGCGCTTTCCCATTGGCTGGAAAAGTTGGGCAACTTGCCGCCGAGGCTATGAAAATCTTTCTAGCAGAAACTTGGCGGGGTAGAGGAAAATGGATGGGAGAGACCTTCAGATATGGAATTCAGTGCCCCGATATCCCTAGCGCTGATTGTAAGATTATTCGCATTCGATTAGGCAAAAAATATTTGCCGACTTTACAGCAGAATTGGGACTATGGGAGATGGTAAAAACCTGATACGGCAAGACTATGAATTATGATTTATGAAAATCTAATGTAAAATTATGGACTACATAAATTAACTTTAAGAGCTCCACGAAACGACTTTAAATAATGTCAATAAAGGGAATTGTTATTGGTCCTAAAATCCTGTGGTTGATGGTCCTCAAATCCAGTGGTAGATGGTCCTCGAATCCAGTGGTTGATGGTCCTCAAATCCAGTGGTAGATGGTCCTCGAATCCAGTGGTAGATGGTCCTCAAATCCAGTGGTAGATGGTCCTAAAATCCAGTGGTAGATGGTCCTCAAATCCAGTGGTAGATGGTCCTCAAATCCAGTGGTAGATAGTCCTCAAATCCAGTGGTAGATGGTCCTCGAATCCAGTGGTTGATCGTCCTCAAATCCAGTGGTAGATGGTCCTCAAATCCAGTGGTAGATGGTCCTCAAATCCAGTGGTAGATGGTCCTCGAATCCAGTGGTTGATGGTCCTCAAATCCAGTGGTAGATGGTCCTCAAATCCAGTGGTAGATGGTCCTCGAATCCAGTGGTTGATCGTCCTCAAATCCAGTGGTTGATGGTCCTCAAATCCAGTGGTAGATGGTCCTCGAATCCAGTGGTAGATGGTCCTCAAATCCAGTGGTTGATGGTCCTCAAATCCAGTGGTAGATGGTCCTCGAATCCAGTGGTAGATGGTCCTCAAATCCAGTGGTTGATGGTCCTAAAATCCAGTGGTTGATGGTCCTCAAATCCAGTGGTAGATGGTCCTCGAATCCAGTGGTAGATGGTCCTCAAATCCAGTGGTAGATGGTCCTCAAATTGGTATGTCTTTAGATTGAATTAAGGAAATCGAATCGACACAGGGCACTCTTACCGGGTCGAAGTCCGCCATGCGTATAGTTGAGTGAGCAATCTAGTCCATTTTACAGTGCCGCATAAACATAATTAATAATTTATATAGTTGGAACGCACCCACAATGTTTGAAGTGATTCAATTGAAGCATGCTTGACTAAATCTTCAACTTGACTTTGGCTCGCGTTTATTCTACTCGCTTGTCCGACACTGTTAACGGTCACTGCGTTATTTGAGTCTGTATAAAATTTATCATCAATAAAATTTTCTGTTTTTGAGCATTGAAGTGTTATTACATTAGACGGCAGCCTTATTAGACGGATACTGGACTGGTAATGTATATGGAACAACGCAAGCACACGAAACTCAAGAACACGGGCCAACTTTTTGTTGCGCATCTTCTGAAACAATAATCAAGTCGCCAGCTCTTCAGACCGTCGAGATATTCAATGTTTCTGGCCGGAGGTCATATTTTTCCTATTAGCGCTAGTGTATTTCATACACCCCCTATACACGCCTCAGGCATGTCACCCGACTGTGCCTACATCATCTTCGTCATCGGTGGTCACCTACCTTTATCTCGAGACGGATTTGCTGGACCTTCAAGGGCTACAGCAGGTGGAACGAGGCCACTATGGACACCCTGACGCGAATTTCTCCAATTTCACTGATCAAGCCTAAATATTAGGCGCAGCTCAACCACAGGACACCATTGTCTAGTCAGTCAACCAATCAGTCACCAGCCAACGGTGTTAGCATTCAGGCGCTGCCAAAAAAATTGTCAGGGAAGGGGGGAATTTACCCCCCCCCCGGTATAAAAACGCGCGGCAAATGGCTTGGTAGTCCTACAATTATTAACTGACGTGCATGTGAAATAAAAATAATGAGTGGGAAGGAAATTACGTGTTGAAATAAATTCCTAGAATTTGGATGACATTTTATTGAGACTTATTGAGCTTGATGACTCATGAATTTATTGAAAATACTTAGATCGGGACTTCTAGGAAATCTAGCTGACATTTTTTAGAATCTTTAGATGAGATCTCACTAGATGATCTTACTAGATGAGCTATTTCTTAGAATCAGTGAATGCGTTTTTATGCAAATGTATTTCGTAGCTTCTTAAAAGTAGAAAGACAACACTATAACTCCTATTAATTGCAGGAGGGCTGCGGGCCATGGTACATCATATGGTGACACTAGACCTGCAGCCAGCGCTGACTCCTGAGCACACACGCACACAGATACTGTACGCAGGCACACGCTCACACAGGTGTGTACATCTGCCCTGACTTTCTCATCGTCAGGCAGTGTACACTCTCACTGTGCCTTGGAGGTTGGCCCTCAAGGGCGTAAATTGCACGACAAGCCTCCAAACCTAATTTTCTCCGCGGCTGCGCCCCAAAATAAAAGTGGCCTCGCCGCGGAATCGAGCTCAGGGACCTTGGTGCGAGAGGCAAACGCGTTGACCGCTCTGCCACTCACCCACTGCCTTCTTTCCCATAGCTTCCGAACCGAGTGACCTATTTTCGTGAAAGTCCATCATTTGGATAATCAAATTTTCCTCCCTTTACGTTGAGCTAACTTTCAAAGTTGGTTCAAATATAAAAAAGTAACAAAATTTTGTGAACAGACAACCAATGCTTTGTGATTCTGGAATATTTTGGGAGATGCAGAAAAAAAGTTGGCTTCTGTGTTCTTTCTACTGTTAAAGCTATACAATGAGGTCTCGGGTATTGGAAACATTTAAACAATTCTACAGTGTTCAGTAAAACCTATCCAAGGCCTGGAACAATTCCATAAACCCACGCAGAGCTTTGCACAAAAGACGCATACAAAAATGTTATTAGAGACTTGCTATAGCAACTTCTGTAAAATACGACAACAGGCCGACACCAAAGCGACAAAATACACTCGACATAGCTAGCAACTGACTGCCAATGATATTCAAAGATGGAGGTGAGCCAACAACTACGCAGCTGCCCAAGAATGCTCCAAGTCAAACAGCACTAGACAGGTTTGTGTTGGCCAAAGCCTAGCCGAGCGTTTTACAATCAGCAAATATTTTTATGGTCAACATCTTCTTTTTAGTCGCTTTTTTCTATATGCCATTCTGCTTTGGGATCCTTACTAGAAAGGAATTAGCAGACGAAAGGCTAAAATGAATTCGACAATTTACAACGACAAATTTCCAATCTTGTCTAACTTTGCCAACAGACTAATCGTGTGTAAATCCTGAACAAGCAAATGCAAAGCTAGTGCCTGACATTCAGAAAACTCTGCTTTGAACTGCTGCTGATGCTGAGTAATAATGTTCCTACTCGTGACTGCTCATGTTCCTACTCGTGACTGCTCATCTTCCTACTCGTGACTGCTCATATTCCTACTCGTGACTGCTCATCTTCCTACTCGTGACTGCTCATATTCCTACTCGTGACTGCTCATGTTCCTACTCGTGACTGCTCATATTCCTACTCGTGACTGTTCATGTTCCTACTCGTGACTGCTCATCTTCCTACTCGTGACTGCTCATATTCCTACTCGTGACTGTTCATGTTCCTACTCGTGACTGCTCATGTTCCTACTCGTGACTGTTCATGTTCCTACTCGTGACTGCTCATGTTCCTACTCGTGACTGCTCATCTTCCTACTCGTGACTGCTCATCTTCCTACTCGTGACTGCTCATATTCCTACTCGTGACTGCTCATATTCCTACTCGTGACTGTTCATGTTCCTACTCGTGACTGCTCATGTTCCTACTCGTGACTGCTCATGTTCCTACTCGTGACTGCTCATCTTCCTACTCGTGACTGCTCATATTCCTACAAATGACTGCTCATATTCCTACTAATGACTGCTCATATTCATACGAATGACTGCTCATGTTCCTACTCGGACTGCTCATATTCATACTAATGACTGATCATGTTCCTACTCGTGACTGCTTATATTGCTCGTGATTGCTCATGTTCCTACTGCAGCCAATGATGATTGCTCATGTTCCTACTGCAGCCAATGATGATTGCTCATGTTCCTACTGCAGCCAATGATGATTGCTCATGTTCCTACTGCAGCTAATGATGATTGCTCATGTTCCTACTGCAGCTAATGATGATTGCTCATGTTCCTACTGCAGCCAATGATGATTGCTCATGTTCCTACTGCAGCCAATGATGATTGCTCATGTTCCTACTGCAGCCAATGATGATTGCTCATGTTCCTACTGCAGCTAATGATGATTGCTCATGTTCCTACTGCAGCTAATGATGATTGCTCATGTTCCTACTGCAGCTAATGATGATTGCTCATGTTCCTACTGCAGCCAATGATGATTGCTCATGTTCCTACTGCAGCTAATGATGATTGCTCATGTTCCTACTGCAGCCAATGATGATTGCTCATGTTCCTACTGCAGCCAATGATGATTGCTCATGTTCCTACTGCAGCTAATGATGATTGCTCATGTTCCTACTGCAGCCAATGATGATTGCTCATGTTCCTACTGCAGCTAATGATGATTGCTCATGTTCCTACTGCAGCTAATGATGATTGCTCATGTTCCTACTGCAGCTAATGATGATTGCTCATGTTCCTACTGCAGCCAATGATGATTGCTCATGTTCCTACTGCAGCCAATGATGATTGCTCATGTTCCTACTGCAGCTAATGATGATTGCTCATGTTCCTACTGCAGCTAATGATGATTGCTCATGTTCCTACTGCAGCCAATGATGATTGCTCATGTTCCTACTGCAGCTAATGATGATTGCTCATGTTCCTACTGCAGCCAATGATGATTGCTCATGTTCCTACTGCAGCTAATGATGATTGCTCATGTTCCTACTGCAGCCAATGATGATTGCTCATGTTCCTACTGCAGCTAATGATGATTGCTCATGTTCCTACTGCAGCTAATGATGATTGCTCATGTTCCTACTGCAGCCAATGATGATTGCTCATGTTCCTACTGCAGCTAATGATGATTGCTCATGTTCCTACTGCAGCTAATGATGATTGCTCATGTTCCTACTGCAGCCAATGATGATTGCTCATGTTCCTACTGCAGCTAATGATGATTGCTCATGTTCCTACTGCAGCCAATGATGATTGCTCATGTTCCTACTGCAGCTAATGATGATTGCTCATGTTCCTACTGCAGCTAATGATGATTGCTCATGTTCCTACTGCAGCCAATGATGATTGCTCATGTTCCTACTGCAGCCAATGATGATTGCTCATGTTCCTACTGCAGCTAATGATGATTGCTCATGTTCCTACTGCAGCCAATGATGATTGCTCATGTTCCTACTGCAGCCAATGATGATTGCTCATGTTCCTACTGCAGCCAATGATGATTGCTCATGTTCCTACTGCAGCCAATGATGATTGCTCATGTTCCTACTGCAGCTAATGATGATTGCTCATGTTCCTACTGCAGCTAATGATGATTGCTCATGTTCCTACTGCAGCCAATGATGATTGCTCATGTTCCTACTGCAGCTAATGATGATTGCTCATGTTCCTACTGCAGCTAATGATGATTGCTCATGTTCCTACTGCAGCCAATGATGATTGCTCATGTTCCTACTGCAGCTAATGATGATTGCTCATGTTCCTACTGCAGCTAATGATGATTGCTCATGTTCCTACTGCAGCCAATGATGATTGCTCATGTTCCTACTGCAGCCAATGATGATTGCTCATGTTCCTACTGCAGCTAATGATGATTGCTCATGTTCCTACTGCAGCTAATGATGATTGCTCATGTTCCTACTGCAGCCAATGATGATTGCTCATGTTCCTACTGCAGCCAATGATGATTGCTCATGTTCCTACTGCAGCCAATGATGATTGCTCATGTTCCTACTGCAGCTAATGATGATTGCTCATGTTCCTACTGCAGCCAATGATGATTGCTCATGTTCCTACTGCAGCTAATGATGATTGCTCATGTTCCTACTGCAGCCAATGATGATTGCTCATGTTCCCACTGCAGCTAATGATGATTGCTCATGTTCCTACTGCAGCCAATGATGATTGCTCATGTTCCTACTGCAGCCAATGATGATTGCTCATGTTCCTACTGCAGCCAATGATGATTGCTCATGTTCCTACTGCAGCTAATGATGATTGCTCATGTTCCTACTGCAGCTAATGATGATTGCTCATGTTCCTACTGCAGCTAATGATGATTGCTCATGTTCCTACTGCAGCCAATGATGATTGCTCATGTTCCTACTGCAGCCAATGATGATTGCTCATGTTCCTACTGCAGCCAATGATGATTGCTCATGTTCCTACTGCAGCTAATGATGATTGCTCATGTTCCTACTGCAGCCAATGATGATTGCTCATGTTCCTACTGCAGCTAATGATGATTGCTCATGTTCCTACTGCAGCCAATGATGATTGCTCATGTTCCCACTGCAGCTAATGATGATTGCTCATGTTCCTACTGCAGCCAATGATGATTGCTCATGTTCCTACTGCAGCCAATGATGATTGCTCATGTTCCTACTGCAGCCAATGATGATTGCTCATGTTCCTACTGCAGCTAATGATGATTGCTCATGTTCCTACTGCAGCCAATGATGATTGCTCATGTTCCTACTGCAGCCAATGATGATTGCTCATGTTCCTACTGCAGCTAATGATGATTGCTCATGTTCCTACTGCAGCCAATGATGATTGCTCATGTTCCTACTGCAGCCAATGATGATTGCTCATGTTCCTACTGCAGCCAATGATGATTGCTCATGTTCCTACTGCAGCTAATGATGATTGCTCATGTTCCTACTGCAGCCAATGATGATTGCTCATGTTCCTACTGCAGCTAATGATGATTGCTCATGTTCCTACTGCAGCCAATGATGATTGCTCATGTTCCTACTGCAGCCAATGATGATTGCTCATGTTCCTACTGCAGCCAATGATGATTGCTCATGTTCCTACTGCAGCTAATGATGATTGCTCATGTTCCTACTGCAGCTAATGATGATTGCTCATGTTCCTACTGCAGCTAATGATGATTGCTCATGTTCCTACTGCAGCTAATGATGATTGCTCATGTTCCTACTGCAGCTAATGATGATTGCTCATATAAATTCATAAAGACGGAAACATATTCCTAAGGTCAGTATTTGTTATGCTTTTTCAAACACAGTTTTACTGCTCAAAGTTCGCTAGCAGGACTTGCAGTTTGTATTAGCTGATTAAAATGAGACGCGATGCGTACTAAAGCCAGCAAACGCGTCAACAAATAGATTTTAATAATTTTAGTTTTTATAGAATTTCTGCACAGTTACCTATCATTCGGGTGCTGCTTGCGGGTCCGGGCAAGTGTCTCTGATCCAGGTAACAAAAAACTACTGTTAGTAGTAAGCGGCTAAGAATTTGAACGTAACATTTTTGTCAGTTATACTCGGTAAAGTAATGAAAAAAGGAACAGAAGACAACAGCAAAGATGAACGATAGGCTAGGCTGATGGCGAGCGAGAAGAGAAATAAAAAACACACAAACACTTTTATAGAGTAGGGCAAAGCAAATAATAATTAATTAATACAAACAGGGCGCGTGGATTCAAGTGACGAATATTAAGATGTAATTCAACAGCTTGTTTCAGCCAGTTATTTTCAGTGAACCGAGCGATCGTAAGTTCTTAATCTGCTTGTTTAGCAACAACGAAAGGAAAGCTTAACAAAATTTACAGATGCATGGAGACCACTGGGAATAGTTGTTATCCAGGCTATGCAGAAAAAACACACTGCCAGTAGATTCCAATGTCTCGGTTGTCATTTCCTTTTGTAATATAAAATAAGAGCGCCGAACTTCACTCGGTTGAGAAAAAAAGAACACAAAGGTAATGAATGAGCTTACACTAAGACGGAGACAGGTTCAGTAAAAAATGTAATAGTAGCAATAGTAAAGCATTACAGAATTCAATAAATATAACAGCAAATTAAACATTAAATGGGGCTTTGCAAAATGACAACACGCGGAACACAGAAAATGTGTTAGCAATTATAGTAGTTTTAAATATAGTGAAGCATTTTCCTTAATCAGTAATTGTTTGATTATATTATTCAACAGAAGGGTGTGCCAAAAATTGTGCGCCAATAATAAGAGAAAGAACACATTTACACATGCTACTTCTAAATAAACTACTAAGTAAGTAATATATAGACGAAGTAGAAAAATTGACAAACAAAGGAAAACAAATAAACAGGCCAATATGTGTGTGTATGGTGTGGGTCTGCTGTGCAAACTATAAGTTCTGTTGCTGAACGACCAAACTGCCAGGCGATCTATATTTGCGTTCAAACTCATTTTTGAAAGTTTCTACTAAACACTCGACAATGCCTCTGCAACTGTATAACAATAGAAAGTAGTGCAATTATAATAGACAGCAAAGCGAGATGAGACACCAACTGGGGCTATTAACCACGGCTTTGATTCACTGAAATCTAATATTGTTTTCCGAGCCTCAGACCGACAAATTCGAGCACAAAAAAAGTCTAAATTTTTATTTAATTTACGTAGATTTTTTTACTTATACTACTCACTCGACTAAGTAAGTAGTATGGTAAGTAGAAAGTGAAAACATTATTAGAAGAAAAACTTAGTTATGTGCTCAAAAAAGCGTCAAAATGGTTTCGAATTGAAACTGATCTGTCTTAACTACCGCGCGCAGACTTTTGTTCAATAATTTGTGCCCCAGAATCCTGGCTGACCTTTCGGCTTCAGACTCTTCATCGGATCGCCGGCACCAGCGCCCCCGCCGCCCATGTGACCAGGCGGGGGAGGCGGCGGCAGCAGCTGCTGGTGCGTCAGCAGCGATGGCGGCGGCACAGACATCATGCCGGTGACGGATGGCGGCTGCTGCTGCTGCTGCTGCTGAGGAGCATAGTACCCAGCCATTGGACCAGCCATGCCGTGGTGGCTAGGCGCTTTGTGATGGTGATACATTGGGCCACCGCCCTGCTGCTGCTGCTGCTGATGGTGCTGGTTCTGATGCTGGTGCTGCTGGGGTACAACGGATTTAGGCGGTCCACCAGACTGCTGATGCTGCTGCTGCTGCAGTTTGGCAGCCTGATTATAGTCGTCTGGTCCCACATTCTGTGACTGATCGTAGCTGTTAGCTGAGCCGTAGCCAAAGGCGCTAGCCTTGGATGTCACCTGCCAAGTTAAAAAATAAGTACCTTTAGGTTTTTACATTAGATTTTTCGATACATATCGGCAAGCAATATTTTACTAGAAATTTACAGACAGCTTAACATAGATTATTTTCCAGATTTTAACCGATCTGATCTGATCATCTAATGAATGAAAAAAAGAATCTATCTTTCATAAAGGCGCGCATAGTGTAAGGAACTAAAACGCTAAACTAGATTTTCTATACATATCGGATCGGCAAAGAATAACAACAAAAAATTGCAACAGAGAACGATCACAATTCTGAAACAGAAAATTAACACTACTATACCTATGCTAAATACTAAAATTAGTGTTTAAAACAAAACTTTCTGCGTTATTAAGGCTTAAAAACACAAACAGAAAAAATCAATTGCATTAGATCTCAGAGCTGAGACAAAGAGTGTAAAGAGGACGGAAAAAAAGCTGATTAAAATAGTTTGCTACAGTTGATGAGGCTTCGCCGATATGTATTGAAAAGTAGGAAACAGCTATGTGCATCAGTAGTATTTGCCAGAAATTAAAAATAATATAGAGTAAAAATGAGAATAATTTACAAACAATACTTACCATTTGAACCTGTTGGTAAAATATAATGTAAAGGTTGACGTAATAGCGTGGTAGGCGTTAGTAACTATTTAATGTTTATTAATTCAGTTTTATCGTGCAAGAACTATGGCATAGCATGCGCCATTTAACTATATAGACAATAATAAAAGGTTAACAGTAAAAGTAAAACTTTTAAAATATTAAACATAAGCATTTTCAAACGAGATCTCAATTTTAATAACATACAATTAGCATCTTTTCGTTTGTGCCCTATATTGGACAAAGTGTATAGGTTGGTTATACCTGCTAATTACTAGGAGCTTTAGATTTGTCATAGCCCATATGTTAGCAGCTCATTGGGTTAGTAATAATTGCAGGAGGGCTGCGGGCAATGGCACATCATTTTGGTGACACTAGACCCGCAGCCAGCGAGGAGGCAATTCTGCCCATTTCGCTGACTCCTGAGCACACACACACAGATACTGTACGCAGGCACACGCTCACACAGGTGTGTACATCTGCCCTGACTTTCTCATCGTCAGGCAGTGTACACTCTCACTGGGCCTTGTGGGCTGGCCATCAAGGGCGTAAATTGCACGACAAGCCGCCAAGACTTCCCTCCGCGGCTGCGCCCTAAATTAATGTGGCCTCGCCGCGGAATCGAGCTCAGGGACCTTGGTTTAAGAGGCAAACGCGTTCATTAGATTGGTCATAGACACTATTTTGGCAGATCAGTAGATTGGTCACGACCCTTACTTGCCGAAACTACGATTAAACATGCTTCCCGTAACACAAGCCAATTCAATTGTCTCACCTGAGTTGGTACCAGCAGCTGATGTGGCTGATGCTGCGGCGGCGGACTAGTGAACTGTTGATAGAATTGCGGATAAAGCCAGGGCGGAGTTGCCAGAGAAGAAGCGACGGCAGCAGCGGCAGCGGCCGCAGCGGCGGATTCCTGACTACCGGGCTTGCGATCCTGCTGCTGTTGATAAAGCTTCTCAGTGGCATCGGCCAGCATCTGACGTTGAACAGCCAGGATGTTGTTCAAATAGGTCTGCACTGGCTCCTGGCTCCAGTCCTGCTGCTGCTGCGGCTGCTGCTGCTGTTGCTGGGACATTGGCGGATAGGAAATCCCGCCGCCAGCTTGCAGACCAGGCGGCGGCTGCTTCTGCTGAATCATGCCGGAACTGTTGTTAGTATTGGCCTGCTGCATTGAATACTGATGCTGCTGCTGCAGTTGCTGCTGCTTAGCGAATGCATCATTGGGATCAGCACCTGATCCGTAGATACCACCAGATGCTGCTGCGTTGCTGTGTGCTTGCTGTTGCTGCTGTTGCTGATGATGATTCTGCGGCAGAGGAAAACCGGGAGGCAAAACTGGCGGTCCGCGAGAACCAACAACACCTGGCTGTTGCTGCTGAGAGAACACCTGAGCCTGCTGCTGCTGCTGTTGCTGTTGCTGTTTTGAGACACCAGCGGAAGCGGCAAAAGGCGATCCACCGCGCTGCTGATGCTGCATCGAGGACTGAGGAAGCTGCTGCTGATGCTGCTGCTGCTGCTGCTGCTGGTAGACAGGGTGTCTGTTAATTAGAGAAGGTGCTTGCTGCTGATGCTGCGAAACAGAACTGTCCATTGAAACAGGCGGGATAGAGGATGCGGTGGTTGAAGTTGGAGGAATAATCGCCTGCTGTTGTTGAGGCTGTGGCAAAGGCGATCTAGACGGTTGCGGCTGCTGCTGAGAGGAGGAGGAATTCAAATTCTGAGTTTGCTGCGACTCCACAGAGGTTATGAGCAGTGCCGCGGCGGCTTCGGCGACGCTATCAACGGTGCCAGCAGACAACACCATCGACTGCTGTGGCTGTGGCAAAGAGGACGCAGGCGGTGGAGGCGGAGGCGGCGGACTCGATGGTGGAGAGAAACCAAATCGAAGGCCAAGCGCAGAGCCTTGGGTGCAGACTGGGGGCACCATTTCAACTGGTCGACGAGGTCTTTCGCACGGCGGCGGCGTTTTTGATCTAGCCAATTGCTGCGGCCTGGCAACGGAAGCAGCTGGCTGCTGCTGCTGCTGCCCAATCTGCAAGTATTAACGGCTTAGATAATAAGTGACAATGCCTACCGACCAATCCGAGACACCCACTTGCCTAATGATCAACCTGAGACATCATCAACTTGCCTAATGACCAACCTGAGACATCATCCACGTGCCTAATGACCAACCTGAGACATCATCCACTTGCCTAATGACCAACCCGAGACATCCACTTGCCTAATGACCAACCCGAGACATCCACTTGCCTAACGATCAACCCGAGACATCCACTTGCCTAATGACCAACCCGAGACATCCACTTGCCTAATGACCAACCCGAGACATCCACTTGCCTAATGACCAATCCGAGACATCCACTTGCCTAATGACCAACCCGAGACATCCACTTCCCTAACGATCAACCCGAGACATCCACTGGCCTAACGATCAACCCGAGACATCCACTTGCCTAATGACCAACCCGAGACATCCACTTGCCTAATGACCAACCTGAGACATCCACTTGCCTAATGAGCAACCCGAGACATCCACTTCCCTAACGATCAACCCGAGACATCCACTGGCCTAACGATCAACCCGAGACATCCACTTGCCTAATGACCAACCCGAGACATCCACTTGCCTAATGACCAACCTGAGACATCCACTTGCCTAATGACCAACCCGAGACATCCACTTGCCTAATGACCAACCCGAGACATCCACTTGCCTAATGACCAACCTGAGACATCCACTTGCCTAATGACCAACCCGAGACATCCACTTGCCTAATGACCAACCTGAGACATCCACTTGCCTAATGACCAACCTGAGACATCATCGACTTGCCTAATGACCAACCCGAGACATCCACTTGCCTAACGATCAACCCGAGACATCCACTTGCCTAATGACCAACCCGAGACATCCACTTGCCTAATGATCAATTTAAGACATCGACTCCCAAAAATGACCAACAACCCGAACTCTGAGCCCATCACTCACCCTGAGCGTAGTCTTGAGTTCCTCCGTGGCCAGCTTATTATAAGCAGCCAGGCTGTTGCTGTAGCTGCTCTCCGGAGCTTGCGGATAGAGCTGAGACTGCTGTCGGTTGACATCGGAATCGGAAGCTTCGGCTGACGAAGCGCCAGACTGCAGCGATTTGCTGTCTGGCTTGCTTTGAGACGATGGGCCGTTGTTGTCGTTCTGTTTTCTGAAGACAAACAGATTTTTTTTTAAATTCGCTTAATTCGCTTAGAGACGATAAGGGTTTAACCTGATGATCAGGGATTAACTTGATGATCAGGGATTAACTTGATGATCAGGGATTAACCTGATGATAAGGGATTAACCTGATGATAAGGGATTAATCTGATAACAAGAGATTAACCTGATTATCAGGGATTAACGTGATTATGTAAAAATAATGATTAGAAGTAACTTGAGACCTGGGGATTAATTGACCGACTTGGTGTAAAGTAGATGATGTAAAATTGAGTAAAGATAAGGCATTGAATAGATTATCTGGGATTAACTACTCGTAGATAAACTCTATCAGACAATTTGATCTGATCTGATCTTTAATGAGTAAAGAAGTTATAATATAATGTCACAGTTACAAAAGCCTGGTCAATTAAAGAAAACTCCTTAAACGTACTTTTCGTTTAGACTAGAATTAGTGAAGACTTTCGGTTCGCCATTCCAGGCGTCGGATTCTGGCTCCCAGGTCGTTTCTCGGGGCAGCTCCGAGGCAGCGGCTGCGACAGTAGTTCCGGCGTCCTCGCTGTCAGGGCCGCGATGTTCGCGTTGACCACCGGCGCGACGTCCGGCGCTATTGCGACCACCGCCACCCCCTCCACGCTTGTTCCTAGCCGATGATCGACCGAATCCGCCGCCAGCTCGATCCTCAGCGGTGTGGCCCGCATCGTCGGCGACTTCGCGGCGAACGCCGCCGCTGCCAAATCCGCGACCTGATTGGCGATCCGGACGCTGGCGACGAGCGGCGGACATATCGGCGACGCCTTTCGCCGACCTCGCCTGCTGATCGTCGAATCCGAAATCAGTCGACGCCGTCTGCTGGGACACCGGCAACTGCTGCTGCTGCTGCCCCTTGACCTTCTTCTTGGGCTTCACAGTCCAGCCGGGAACGCCGACGCTATCGGCTGATGGAGTCGCTGACGACAGCTTCGGAGCAGCCTCGCTGCCAGCGCCGCCGGTGACTCCGCCGCCGGAGCCAGGTCCGCCAACACCGGAGCTCAGATTGCGCTGATCCAACTGTTCGAACAACTGTTCGGCCGCCTTTTCAACATCGTCGTCAGCGTCGTGAAGCGCGATGGCAGCTAGCTCGGCGTCGCAACCGCTTATCTCCATTAGTTGCGTTACTTTGCGCCGAAACTCGGGATCAACGCCTTCCAGTCCAGGCGGAGCAGACAAAGTGGCAGCAGCGGAGGCAGCAGTGGTGGAATGCTGCTGCTGTTGCTGGCCACCATTGCGGCGATTTCGTCCGCCAGTAGAGGCAGACTGCTGCTGGCGCCATTTGGGTCCACTGTGACCACTGGCACCATTAGTCTGAATGTCAGTCATAGCTGCAGTGTGCAAGGTAATGATAGTTAATTATGTATTAGCAATTTCTAAACATTTATTAGATCTATTATATGTTGGCAAAAGTGAACCCTAAACCCTTAAAACTTAAGTTCTATACTCAAATGAACTATCCTGAGATTTAAATGGCCCCAATTCATAACATTAATAGCAAATTCTTTACTTTCAAAATTGATGCATTATGTATTCATAAACTTGCAATCTATTAATCACTTTTGCAAAACACTCAGCAGTAATGCATTGGTACTTAATTTTTTATAATTAACACATTTTATAATTATATAAGCCAAATAGCTAAAAATATTGAAATTTGAATTTTTAACACCAGACTGGAATTCATGGCTTAGATATATATATATAATAAATGATTTTGGATTAGCAGTGCCACTGTTACATACTGAATCATGTTGCATGCACCAGAAATTTCTAGCACAGATTCAGAAGCTAAGCTAAGCCAAAGCTAAGGTGGGGTCAGGGGGGAATAACTAATGGTTTTCTATTGGATAACTTGGGTGGTTGATGTGAGGTTGGTAGCTACCTTGGGTCTAGCAATAGTTTTTTAGCAGTCAGGCTACTCTATTTTAAATCCAAAGAAAAAAAAATGGTTTCCGGGTGGTTCTCACAGAGTTGCCACTTTTAGTGTCCAAAGTGTTTTTTTGCCAATTTTGATTGTTTTTTCATCTATTACTGCAGTATATTATATAAGCTACAGTAAAAAGTGGTTTAAAGCAGTTTTTAACACTTCATTGACAAATTCATCATTCTTCATTCAAATTCTTCATTCATCACTCATCGGATCTACGATTTTGAGGGCTGTAGATCCGATGAGTAAAACTGCTATTAAATGCAAATATTAAGGAATCCATTGGGGCTAGAATAAAGTGCCATATGTCATTAGAGACATCTATGTACCCTTCATAATATGATATAGCATTTGCGGTTTTACAGAATACACATCCTGAGAATTTTACATTTCCCCGACGTAGATCCGATGAGTCAAATTGCTTACTCAAAAAAATCGGTTTTTTACATTTTAGTTTTTCGGTAGTTGAATAGAGATAGTATGTAGTGTGCCTATAGTTTTATGAAAGCACATAAATATATATTTTGTTTGCAAGAGGATTTAGCACTGAATATGCTACCTCTAATTTTTTACTGACGAATTTAGGTCAAGAGGTCTGACGTAGATCCGATGAGTTAAGTTTTGTGAGACACTTATAAAAGCCACAAAGTAAGTAGATATAGCTGAATTATAATAGAAATTATGTTTCCTAATGCTTATTTTAGTTATATATTGCCATATAAAAGAACAACGACATCTTGAACACAAACGCTTTTGACAAGGGAAAGTCTTAATCTTTGACTAACATGTGTGAGACACGGTGCTTTTACAGACTTTCATGATTTCTATAACATGGAATTTATAACAAAGCTTTAGTGCCCCACATAGGGAAACATCAATAGAACACAAATGGTTCAACAGGACAGCTTCAAATTACATTATAAAATATATTTTTTGAAAAGACACGTTTTTTCAGTACTGTGGCAATCCCGTGAGAATCACCCTTCCTAGGTTTTTAGGCTCTTACTTTAATTAGGCAAAAAAAATTATTTCTCTATAGAAATATTAGAACATTTAACAATTTCAGAGAAGCCTTCTTTTTGCTTGGTGCTGCATTTGTCACAATGCCACTGACCAGAAATGCATTTACAATTCCAATTTAGAAAGGGGGTTATGTGGTAACCTTCTCTTATCTACACAGCCAGTTAGCTATGTAGTCCTAGTCAGTCCTAGTATATGGCAGACTTGGTCATGCGCCAATTGCTATTACTATAGAATTGTTTGTTACATGAGTGTTCTGCTTAAATTAGATTCTTCTATCTTTCTTAAATCTAACATTACTTAATGAATGAAACAAACATAGTTTAGCATAGGCATTAGCAGCTACATTGTTTGATAAGTATTGTTGCTACATCATGAGAATCTGAGGATAATTGTATTACTCTAACATTAAATGGGACAAGGCCAATGTATTACTTAGAACAAGGGTAAAGAAAAATGTTGAATAGTAAGCAATACAATTGTAGATTGACTTCATTTACGTACCTCAAAAAGGACCCCTGAATTGTTGCAGCTTTGTAAGCTCACCCATAGACAAATTTATTCATGCCATGACATTAGCACACAACTTTTATTATTGGATATTGCCATGAACTATAACAAACAAGTTAGTTGCTAGTACATCATAAACCTAATTTGCTCCATCTTTAATTTTTTTGACATTATAAAACATAGAGAAATAACAAAAGACAAAAAATAATTTCTAGAATGATACTATTGATACTAGGCCCCTATAATATTGCTGCTGAAACAACCAGAATTTTTACTAAACAATAAGCAGTCATCCCCCTAATTTTCTATACTGTTGTCACACTGTACTATTTAAGTTATGTTGACACTTTTGTAGTGTTTAGTTATTAAAAGGACTTAAATTCTTGCTAGAGAACAATTGCCAAGAGCATTTGGGGATAGCTAACAAGCACAAGGTAGGCACTAAGCAATGCTAATTATAAAAACCCTTAAAACTCATAGGCCTACTAAAATCCAAATAGCTGTATCTATCAAGCTTATTTTTTATTATTGAGGAACTAGCTATAAATAAAGTTGGATGTCTCCAGCAATAAATGTTAGTCTTGAACTTTGTAAAAAGTAAGTTTTATTCTATTTCTTAACATTGTCATTATCCTCACTTAAAACAATAACAATTTTTACATAAAGATGCTATATATAGTTTTGCTATGACATAACCTGGACCATGACAGATGTGCTAGAACACCAGCTGGACGCAGCACACTCCAGCCTGCTGCACACTGCCTTCAGCGTGTACCATCACACCAAACACGTCACCAACCAGGCTCTCTACCAGCGGGCCAAGCTGAGCCCTCCCAGCGTGACCCTGCGACAGTGCCACCTGAGGCTGGCAGGCCAAGTCATTTGCGCCGAGTCCTACTGCCTGGAGCCACTGCAGGAGGTCTTGCTGTACACGTAGCAGGGCCCATTCCGGCGGGAGCAGGAGTGGACCAGGAGGTTCATTGACTGTCTGACACCATAGTCAGGATAATGTACATTACACCGGAAATTTCTGGTGTAAAATTGAAAATTTAAATTTTTTTGGTATACAATTGGCGTAAAAAATGAGGCAAAATATATTTGGCGTACCTTTTGGTGTGACGCCGTGGCATAATTACGCCAAGCAGCATATGCCAACTCCAACCTTCATGCCAAAGTTAATATTAACAATTGTTGGCATAATGCCATAACCTTATAATCTTATTATAAAATCATAAAAACCATAAAACTCGTAAGATAAAATGAAAGTTCATAACTAGGCCTATTCGTGATTAATAAAAATTTAAAATTGTATGCAAACTAATCATTTAATTTTCTAAAAATAATTTACTTGCTTGTAATCTTTGTGAAGTTCATGGTACATAATTTGACTTTAAACACCCAAAAAAGGTAATTTATTGTCGCAAAGCCTAGAAAACCTGGCGTAAGTTCCTAGGACCTTGGCATACGTTTCAGTAGGGCCTATGAAGTGGCATAGATTTTTTAGGGGACTTTTTATTCCAGCGTATACCATGACATGATCCTGACTATGGGACTCTGATAGAAGACACCAGGGCGCCTGATCAGATCAATGGCGCTACCTTCATCAGAGACTGCGCAGCTAAGCGTGCTTTTCGACAATTTCCCCCTTTCCTGACCACTTGTGGCCGGTGGCCATTGTATTTATTGTATTGTATTGTATTGTATGCTATATATAATAATACTGCGATTATAACCAATAAAGCCAAAATTTTTTTAGTTCAAACTTAACTTTTATGCGATCCTGTAATAAGTCACCTATATTAGCTATAAAAGATACAAAAAGGGCAAGCAAATACAACAGAAAAACATGACATGACAACGGCATGCAGTAAGAGTAAACAAGGCGTAGGCAAACGAAACGCGATTGCGAAGGATAGTAGAAATTAATTAAATAAATAGGCAACGCTTTTTATCGAGAAGTCGAGAAATCTAAGCAAGCCGCTAAATAATGGAATACTACAGTAGAAATTATGCAGATGAGTGCACGTATGCTTTCGTCATTATCGTATTACATAATACGTATTGTGACGCTATTTCCTAAAATACTTACGTTTAGAATGATTTAAATGCTTTGTGTTAAAACAAAGTAGAACACATTGTGTCTGAACTATAGAGTCAATTTTAATTTAAACCAATGCTTTACTCCTTTCTTACGTTAAAAAGCTTTTTCTGTATATAAACTTTGAATACTTTTTCTAGTTCGTTTGTTTTTGCACCTCCAGAGGTACATTATTCAGAGATGTGATGTTTCTCTTACTGTCTATGACTGGAGAGAACGCAGAATGTAAAAATAAATCTGCGAATCCGATTGGCTTAATTTAAAGGTGGACAAAATGGACGCATTGTACTTGTAAGATAACATTAAATATCACCAGAGATTAAAGATCACCCGAGACAATAAAGCGTTCAGTCTCAATTGACGCTCTTGCCGAGACGTAGTAGTTCATTGGTGTACATGCACTGCAAAAGCTTCAGTCATGTATTTGATTGACTGCATGCTTCTCTATCCTCAGCAGTAATTGCTTGACTCGTTATATAATGCGGTGCTAACACTTAGGTAGGACCTTTGCTAAGGACCGCTGAAGAATAAAACAACTGCTAGGACATAAAACTCAAAGCTCTGGGCAAATCCAACAGCAGAAGGCCAGATCACCAGGAAACAGTAGTAACAATAATTGCAGTTTCTGGTGTCGATCTTTTTCTGGTGATGATTTCTTATATCAGTCTGCAGAACGATGGCTCCAACAGTGTCGATGAAGGCGCGACCGATTGGAGAACGAGCTCGTTTTGACGTACAAGAATTACACATGTGCAGTGGCGCAACCAGGTTTTGCTTTAGGGGGGGGCGGTCTTTGCGTAGAATGCCCCGCGGGCCGTAGGGGGGGGGCGGCCGCCAGGTGGAGTGCGCCCTGTTTCGCGGCTTTCGCCCACTATTCCTGGGCCAATTTCAAGGGCCGTTAGGGTAGGGCCCAGACGATTTATAAGGTTAAAAAATCAGAACGCACCCACGATTATAATGAAAGCTTGAAAATTAATATATGACAAATGGTCTTGGACTTGGTCTTTGGTCTATGTACGTTTGGACTTGGGGGACAGGGAATGAGATGTGTAACACATGGACAAAACCTAACGGTGCTTGCTTACCGGCATCTTCCTAGATACGAAAAAGCTCGATGATCAATGCCGAAATGGCACTGCTTGCTTTTTATTTATATTTAGATTTTAGGTTAAAATAATGCGTATTATAAGTGTGTATGTGCGGCTTAACAAGTTTAAGAAATGTCGAACGATCGAATGACGCGCGAAACGATCGGACCGATCGCCAGAGGTACATGGGCTGCCCCAAACTGGTCCAGGAAACCTGCAGGGTTACTTCTCGCTTAGACTTACTTTTTTTTACTGTTCACGTGTATCTGGGCGTATAGCACCTTTAGTGTTTTGGCTAGCGAGAATTTCGTTTGTCTTTTGCCGCCTGTGACCCAGAATTTTGCACCACGTATCTTCCTGTCATAACTAATGTGATTTCCTCGAGCTTAATTTCTTAGTATTTAGGCAAACGCTGCCCACAGCTCAAACTTAGCCTATATAAGTGCCCTTAATTAAGTGATTGTTTTTTTGCAGTGTAGAGCGCTTGATTCTGATGTGCGTGTTTCTGGATTTTTCCCAAAAATAATTCACCCAGGGGTGACAGAAGCAGACAAAAGATGGCTTGTCTCAGCAGCAGAGAACCAATGTCCCCCAGCAGTGTAACGACCTCAAAAATTGGTCGTAATTAACCCAAATCTTATTAGGCTAGACAGCAGGCCAATATTTTTATTAAGCGGTGCAAATTTATTAACGAAAGCTTGGACCTGCACAGGGAAGTTAATTGTTTTACCCATAAACGAATTATGGTAGGGGAACTTCATGCAATGGAGAACAATTTAAGGTGAACGCATATTGATCCATCGTACCAAACAGTAGTAGATTGTGTAAATTCAATTGTCAAATAGGTGTGCACTGTATCGGTAATTAATAACAATTAGCCAGTTAAAAAACAATGGACAGGAATAGTGGTGCTGCTGGCGATCAATCAAGCCAGGATGCAGGAAATGGTTCAGCTAAACTCTTGTGATGGACTCAGTAGCAGAGAAGGATTTACAAACTCAGTGCGTTCGCGCTATACACGATCTATAAATAAACTTTCATAATTTTGAGTTCGCTGTGTACTGTATTTACCTTGACTCACCTCACTGCAATTTACCACGGATGCACAGTGACCTGTACCTAGGCGTTAATGAGGCTGCTGAATGATGTTTATATAGTCACTGTGGAACGAAATTAAATTCGCTGATCATGATTTTTTTCGCTTGATAAATTGATCAAATAAAGAAGCAGCTATTTTAGAATTTCAGGCTTGCTAGCAAACAGGGCATGAGAGTGATGCTTGCATTGGCTGCAGCATTTCGCTTCCTTGAGCTAATAAACACCGATTACGACAACTTTCATACCAACCGTGGTAAAAGTTCAGTAAAAAATAGGGATAGACGATCGTTTATGCAAGTCTTCTTTATCCTCGACATTATTTTGTAACTTCTTCAACAACTTGCGGTTCCACATTTGTCCGAACCTTGCCAGGCAAGCAGCACCTGGTTGCTAGGGCAGCCAGACAGAAGTCGTGCAGCAGTTCCAGTAGTTCCATGGCAGACAGCATCGACATGCCCAGAAACAGGCCCAATAGGCCACCAATGTCGGCAATGAGCGAGTTGAAGCTGTATGCCAGAGACATTTGCACCTCATCACTCATCCGGCTGAGCGCTGACAGCTCAACCTGAACAAGTGAATCTCGCGCATCAGAGAATGTTCCATTGTACATCAGATAGTGCAAGCCAGGCTCAGCTTCAACTGTGAATGTTTTTTTTAACAGGTAGGGCTTGACTATTTCGAACCAGTCGCGTTCGATCGGCCAAGTGCCGGATGAGAGTTTGTAGGAGTACACTCGCCTGCTGCACTGCCTGTAAACCTCGCATTTCTCTCTAGCCATGTCTAATAGTCGAGATCGGAGAAAGTAGACCTCATCAGCAAGCAGAAACTCGCTACCGAACTCGCTGATGTTGAAGCACGATGGCAGCGATTTGAATTCCCAGGTCAGTGGGATTCTCCACGCCGAACAGTTGAAGTATTCTTGTGACAAGCGAGCGATCTCTCTGTACCAGCAGATCGCTTGGCTGCCAGAAAATTTCTGCTTCTCGCCTGTGTACGGATTCACAATGTTAATCTCTTCGCCACTAATGTGACCAGGGCAGCTGTTGTCAAAGTCTGCTGGATTATACACAATGTCCTGCATCGAAATCTTCAACCTGTGCTTCTTACCGGGTGCTAGCGACAGCTGAGTATCAAGCTCGCTAGGATAATGTCCTCTGGGCACCAGGTAAAGTCGCCATCCCACTGGCGTTGTCATATCCAAGCCGTAGTCTAAATTCAAATCGATTGGTTTGAGATTAATCGATTGATTGTTAGAAAGCATGTGTGAATCATTCGCGGTGCTATTGTCAAACGGTCGGGGCAGCTGCGGATCTAGTAGCAGCACAATCACAATGGCATTCGATGGCTTTCGCAAGGTGACCAATTCTAACTCGCTGAAATTCAGTCGAAAGCAATTCAGATACAGCGGATGTTGAAAAGTGGCCACTCTTGCAATATCCACTCCGAAGAAATAGTAGAATAGCACAGATTGCCTCCTCTGGTTCGCAAGCCTCTCGTAGAGAAACTGCTTCGGCAGGGTATTAGCCAGTCTCAGAGCGTAGTTCTCCAGGTGTGCAGTTGCGCCTAGCAACTCAATTTTATCAGCCAGGCTGTCCAAAACCGAACTCCTGTAGCGGCTAAGCAGGTGGCCATCTCCATCGTTCAGCCGTACAGAGTAGCTACCTGATATTGGCTTCTCATTGCACATGTACACGTCGGGAAAGTTGAACTCCAACGCATTGGCCCGAATGGTTGTGGCCACCTCTCTAGCCGCGAATCTTTTGTAGACATCGCTGATTCGCAAAGTACAGAACACAACCGAGACTAGAAAGGCTACCAGCCAAAACAGCTTCAGATACAATGGACGCTGGTCGCCTGTCAAGCGTGACAAGCCATGAACACTGGTCGCAGAGAGGTAATTGCTAGTCGCTGCTCTCATACGACTTTGAGCCCATTCAGCTCCGGTACCCATTTCGTTGTACAATCTATCCGCTAAAGGTCTAGGTTAGAGGCTTTGATCAGTATGTTTAAAATAAAGCGATGGGACCTGAGAGGCTTTATAGGTTGGCTATCGGAGAAGAAGGCTCCAGTGGACTTAATGCATACGGGACCAATCAGTGATCCTCTGGCAGTCCTCTTTTCTCTATCCCCTGTCTAAAAGTGCATGCGTATCATCGCTTCTCTGCGTCATCTCTCATGTTCCTCCTATCAACCGTGTCTTAAATCTTCCCCGAGTCTCAAATCTCTCCCGAGTCTCAAATCCCTCCCGAGTCTCAAATCTTTGCCGAGTCTCAAATCTCTCCCGAGTCTCAAATCTCTCCCGAGTCTCAAATCTCTCCCGAGTCTCAAATCTCTCCCGAGTCTCAAATCCCTCCCGAGTCCCAAATCTCTCCCGATTCTCAAATCTCTCCCGAGTCTCAAATCTCTCCCGAGTCTCAAATCCCTCCCGATTCTCAAATCTCTCCCGAGTCTCAAATCCCTCCCGAGTCTCAAATCTCTCCCGAGTCTCAAATCTCTCCCGAGTCTCAAATCCCTCCCGAGTCCCAAATCTCTCCCGATTCTCAAATCTCTCCCGAGTCTCAAATCTCTCCCGAGTCTCAAATCCCTCCCGATTCTCAAATCTCTCCCGAGTCTCAAATCTCTCCCGAGTCTCAAATCTCTCCCGAGTCTCAAATCCCTCCCGAGTCTCAAATCTCTCCCGAGTCTCAAATCTCTCCCGAGTCTCAAATCTCTCCCGAGTCTCAAATCCCTCCCGAGTCTCAAATCTCTCCCGAGTCTCAAATCTCTCCCGAGTCTCAAATCCCTCCCGAGTCTCAAATCTCTCCCGAGTCTCAAATCCCTCCCGAGTCTCAAATCTCTCCCGAGTCTCAAATCCCTCCCGAGTCTCAAATCTTTACCGAGTGTCAAATCTCTCGCGTGCCTTATCTTTCCCGTGTTTGTGAGTTGAAGCAAAAATGCTTTCCAATTTTTTTATTATGGACAAATGATCTGCGCTAGTAGAAACAAAATAGACTTTCCGCCTCCTCAGGATTCAGAGTTCAAGGAATTCCACTGTTTTAATGACGAATTCCAGGTGAGCTTTTTTGCTAAAGATATTAAGCTATTATGGTGATTCGACGCATTTTTTAAAATACTTCATTCGTGAATAATTTATCTTCATTTTATTTTCCTTTATTTATCATGAAGCACAGAAGCAACCAAGCAGACATATAATTAGCCTACATCTTGTCCGACAGACTGAGCAATGAAAACAACTTCATAATTCTAAAAAAACTTAGTGTCCCATCCTTCTTCTTCTAGTGGTCCTTGGCACTTGATTAATCTCAAAGTTATGTGGTTATTCCTCTTTGCTTTGTTTGTGGTTACTTTAGCGCACATGCTGTAAAGCCTTGGTGCATATATACGAAAATCAAGTACGTAAAAGAGAACGGGGAGCATAGCTCTTAAATCACGTATATTCATATTTGCATTTTTTATTTCGTGCATTATTGCTACCTTCTGTGTCATACTATAGTTGGACTCTAAAGCTACTATATAGGCATGCAAATAGAAGCTTTCATGTTGTGAAATTGAAAAAATCTAACTAAATGAATTATGATTAAGTGCATAAAATTACAAGTGTATTACTTTGTTTTGCTTCTTTTAAACGCCTTTAAATAGTAAATTATACATATAATAGTCACAAAAAGTTCGTACTTTTAAAATCGAGATTATACCATTAAAACAAAATTTAGAAAGCGAAAACAAACAATAATTCAGTTGAAAAATAACTGCTTTTATTTTAATAACCGTAATAAAAACTCTGAATATAATACTTCAATTCGATACTTAATAAACTTTTAACGAAAACTAACCTATAGAAAAAAACTACCTAAAAAGTATGTTAAAGACAGCTTAATCAATCAAATTTACACATCGTTAGTTGTGAACCCGGAAATTGACTGAAGGACTTTAAGACTGACTCCTCAGCCACTCAGTCACAACAGGCAAGCTCTTCTTCATCCAGTTGATGTTGATCTTGACAGACTCCAGGACATTGGTGACAGCCCGGGCGGCATTGGCCAGGATGTCGGAGTTTTTCGCCTTGAACTCTTCCAGTTCGCGGAGCCGTTCCGCAGTGTTGAAGCCGGACAAACTGGAAATGTAGCGAGACAGCGAGAATATGCCGGTCTGACGACTGTGGATGTTGGCCCAGCTGCTGCGCAGGAAGTCCCACAGTATTTGCAGTCCAATTGAATTGCCTGACACGCTGGAAATTACCAGCGCCGCGTCCTGCCTTCGGACCTTGCTGTCGTCCAGTGAGTACATTAGGTAGCGATTGAGCAGCCAAGGCTCCTGGGTGCAGGCCAGAGCTCGGATCATGTCGTATTGAACTCCTGGATAAGTCTGGATGATCATTGTATTGAACAGATGGTCCCACACTTCGGCATTGGAGGTGGCGATGCCGGTGCAAAGGACCGTGTAGCGGATGTCCGGATCCATTGGAGAAGTGTAATTTGAGTCGGCGTACCTTCTGAACTCAGAAGCGGCGTACGACTTGCAGTCTCCGATTTCATAGCGACAGGCTGCACGCACTATGTGCTCGCGGGCCAATTTTGTCAAGTGTGAGTCGGTGGCGCGGCGAACAATTCCAATCCGGTCATAGATTGGTGTCACCAGCTTCCTCATGTATGCTCTAAATAGTCCGTACTCGGCTGATTGCCGAAACAACATCGAGTAGAAATAGAGAAGCTGTCCCAAGGCTGACACCCACGGCGCAAGGTGGGTCTCATTTTTTAAATACTTGGTCATGTTCAGGGGGATGCCATAGTCAATGTAGCCGGCCTCGGCTAGAGCAAAGCTGTCGTCAATGAGGCGAGCTCTATCCTGCGGCGTGAACACTGAATGATCAGCAATGAGCTGGCTGGTCAGCGCTTCCCAGTTAGCTAAATCGTAATTAACTCGATAAAACCCGGTCGATCTCAAATTTAGCAGGTACCATTCTAATGACGAGTTGATTGAGAAAGTCTGTGTCTTTTGACGCATCCACTGAACCAGGTGAGAAACCTGCGAGCCATTCCAGGTGGTGACGTTATCTTTAGTAGCCATGGTGATTGGGATAATCCAGGTATAGTCATAGGGACTCGGGTATCTGGAATCAGGTGATTGGCTCGGATCGATGAGGAAGTGCTGTTGAGATAATATTAACTCGTTGCCACGACGTAAGCAGCTAACAGCTGGGTATCCCATCTGCTTGATCCATCGGTCCATTATTTCTCCTACATCGATGTCTTGACCATTGGCATTGGCCTCATTTGTTAGACTTCTGTAGAGCTCCGTATGGAATGTATTGGAATAATTATTGCTTTTGAGGTAGCTGCTAACTCCAATTCTGAATACAGCATCGCCTACTGAGTTGTACAGCATCCGGAGTACAGAACTGCCCTTGCTGTAAGTAATCGTATCAAAGATCTCGTTCACCTCGTCCGGATTATTGACCTCAACGTAGATTGGATGGCTCGAGGCGATGCTGTCCGAGTTCAGTCCACGCTTTAAATCCTCAACAACAAACTGGGCATCGTTCTCCCACTCGGGGTGAAGCTGGTGCATGGCCAGGATTTCGACGAACGAGGCGAAACCTTCGTTCAGCCAGATGTCATCCCACCAAGCTGGCGTGACCAGGTTTCCGAACCACATGTGCCCCAGCTCGTGAGCAATGATGGCCACAGCCAGCTGCAAATACGACGACTTGTCAATCTGCGTGTCGCAGACCAGGTAAACCTCTCGATACATAATTAATCCCCAGTTTTCCATCGCTCCGGCGCTGAAGTCAGGAATTGCGGCCTGGTCGATCTTCGGCAAAGGGTACTCTATGTTGAAGTACTGCTCGAAAAAGCTCGTAATGTTTCTGGCGATGTACTTTGAGCACTGGATATCGTTAGCCCTCTCTGGCCTGGCCCAGGTCACATACTTGCGCCCCTTGCTATCGGTGATGAATGTGTCATCAAACTGGGAGACAAGAACCGCTAGCAGATATGTTGACATAATCGGCGTAGTTTGAAAGTCCACCCTAATAAAACTTCTTGGACCGTGGGCCGTGCTTCCAAACCAGTCACTGGCTTGAACATGGCTGGTGGATGATATTGGCATGTTGCTGGCAGCCTTAAAGTTCTGGTGCCTAATAATACCGACATCAAAGGTGGCCTTAAAGGCGGGCTCGTCAAAGCAAGGAAACGCTTTGCGGGCATCCGTCGCTTGCATCTGCGAAGCCACCAAGTACTTTTCCACGCCCTGCTCCATGTAGCTGCTCAGGTAGAGCCCACAAAGGTCTCGCCACAAAGGACCGCGAAACTTGTCCACCACAATGGTATAGTTCTGACCGGCCTGGAGTGGCTCAGACATTGTCACACTCTGCCACTGCCTTATCGGATCCTCTTCAACAGTTGACACGGTCAGATTATTACCATTTCTATCCGTAACGCGAGGTCTAGAAATCGCCAGCTTGTTGGTGTGAAGCTTAAAATTGGCCGTGTTGTTCAGCACTCGTACAAGAATGCTCACCTTGCCGGTGAAGTAGAACTCGCTATCATTGTTGGAATAGATAAACGGGGCTAAAATCAGTGAGTAGTGAATCGGTTTCACGCTTGTCGGCAGCCTTAGGTCCTTGATCGGTGGTGGCCTCGTGGTTGAGCTGTGCACCGTTACTTCATGCGGTTGAGTAGTGACAGTGACATCAGTGCAGCCAGGTTTGGCAAAATAAACAATCATTGAAACAACAACTATGCAGAGGAGAAAAATACTTGCTATGCCTACCAGCTGTTTCTTCGACATGAAGACGCCCTTGATTGCGGCGTCATCTCTGACTATGGAGAATGAGCCCTGGAGACATTTCTCGGGCGTGCAGTCAGATCTGCGATCAAGTTTCATTCCAGCGGGTTTATCGTTGAGCCAGTAGAGTTGAGGCTAACAAGGACACAGAAACTTGCCTTTTATTGCCCTATACAGTGTACTGCTTTCTGCAGCTTAGTGGCAGTAGCAAATTTGCATCTTAGTTCAAAACATGATTGGCGCCCAACCCCAGGGTGACATGAGTGGCACGCAGAGCTCGCATTTTCGGTTTCAAGTTTCTACGCATAGAGACACTGCAGAAGCGGCTTATTTCTGAAAAGCAACCAAAAATCTTTAAATATTTGAAAGAAGGTCAACTTGCGAGCAGTTGAATTGCGTTGGCACTGGATCTGTTTACATTAACAACAGCAGCGTTGTCGGGTGTGAACTGACAGGTAATAAAATCTTGCAGTCGCATCGAAGATTTTCCAGTCACATGAGGTTTGGTAGCCTTTAAATTTAATGATATGCCAGCTAGCTAGCCTGAATGTGTGAAAATCAGCATTCAAATGGCCCACCAAGTTAACTCTCTTGAGTGCTTGAATATTGGGGCGTAAATATCTAAAGATCTGACCTCCAAGGCGTGTGGAACTCTAAACCGATAGAAATCTACATGCTACACATTATACCTGCTGTTACTATGAACGAATGATATGCGTGCATTAACTGTGATGTCAAACTATTCCTGCCAGAGCAAAGGTGAATGACAGTTGCATAATTAAACATGAATTAAATAAGCACTGCATTTTGTTTAAACGATCGCTTTAAATTTTTTTTGTTTCTAGATAATCAGTTAGTAGTTTGCAATTAACAGTCAAACAGTTTCAATGCTAGTGAAGTATTTTTTCACAAAGTTATTCCTCATCCTACAACAGAACTCAGTTGAATTCTGGCTGGAAGCAGTAAATACAATTTCTTTTTACCACCGGCTCGTCCGGATGTTGAGCAGCGACGAAAAGTACATTGTTGTGCCCATCCCAGGCCATTGGTCCGGGCTTTACTCTGGTAGCTAGCTTCAGTTCGTTTTTCTCGTCTGGCAATAGACTGAGGTAGCTAGATCTGCTGCACACCAGGTTGCTACCGCTTGAGTACTTTTGAGTTGACAGTTTGTGGAAACCAATCGTATAGTTTTCCTTTTGATGAAAGTTGAATTGAAAATAGAAAACTCAGTGATTGTGTCTTTGTTCGAGAATTTTTTGAAAAAACTTAAAATAGCCGCTTTAAGGTCAAATGACTTTGGTGTCAGAAGATTTCAGATCAGTTGATTTTGAATCAGGTGGATTTTGAGTCAAATGATTTTGAGTCAGTTGATTTTGGGTCAGGTGGTTTTGGGTCAGGTGATTTTGGGTTAGGTGATTTTGGGTCAGGTGATTTCGGGTCAGGTGGTTTTAGGTCAGGTGATTTCGGGTCAGGTGATTTTGGGTCAGGTGATTCTGGGTCAGTTGATTTCGGGTCAGGTGGTTTTGGGTCAGGTGATTTCGGGTCAGGTGGTTTTGGGTCAGGTGATTTCGGGTCAGGTGATTTTGGGTCAGTTGATTTCGGGTCAGGTGGTTTTGGGTCAGGTGATTTCGGGTCAGGTGATTTTAGGTCAGTTGATTTTGGGTCAGTTGATTTTGGGTCAGTTTATTTTTGGTCAGGTGATTTCGAGTAAGTTGATTTTGGGTCAGGTGATTTTGGGTCAGGTGATTTTGGGTCACTGGATTTCGAGTTTGGTGATTTTGGGTCAGGTGATTTTGGGTCAGGTGATTTCGGGTTAGGTGATTTTGGGTCAGGTGATTTCGGGTCAGGTGGTTTTGGGTCAGGTGATTTCGGGTCAGGTGATTTTGGGTCAGTTGATTTCGGGTCAGGTGATTTTGGGTTAGGTGATTTTGGGTCAGGTGATTTTGGGTCATTTGATTTCGGGTCAGGTGGTTTTGGGTCAGGTGATTTCGGGTCAGGTGATTTTAGGTCAGTTGATTTTGGGTCAGTTGATTTTGGGTCAGTTTATTTTTGGTCAGGTGATTTCGAGTAAGTTGATTTTGGGTCAGGTGATTTTGGGTCAGGTGATTTTGGGTCACTGGATTTCGAGTTTGGTGATTTTGGGTCAGGTGATTTTGGGTCAGGTGATTTCGGGTTAGGTGATTTTGGGTCAGGTGATTCTGGGTCAGTTGATTTCGGGTCAGGTGGTTTTGGGTCAGGTGATTTCGGGTCAGTTGATTTCGGGTCAGGTGATTTTGGGTCAGTTGATTTCGGGTCAGGTGATTTTGGGTTAGGTGATTTTGGGTCAGGTGATTTTGGGTCATTTGATTTCGGGTCAGGTGGTTTTAGGTCAGGTGATTTCGGGTCAGGTGATTTTAGGTCAGTTGATTTTGGGTCAGTTGATTTTGGGTCAGTTTATTTTTGGTCAGGTGATTTCGAGTAAGTTGATTTTGGGTCAGGTGATTTTGGGTCAGGTGATTTTGGGTCACTGGATTTCGAGTTTGGTGATTTTGGGTCAGGTGATTTTGGGTCAGGTGATTTCGGGTTAGGTGATTTTGGGTCAGGTGATTTCGGGTCAGGTGGTTTTGGGTCAGGTGATTTCGGGTCAGGTGATTTTGGGTCAGTTGATTTCGGGTCAGGTGATTTTGGGTTAGGTGATTTTGGGTCAGGTGATTTTGGGTCATTTGATTTCGGGTCAGGTGGTTTTGGGTCAGGTGATTTCGGGTCAGGTGATTTTAGGTCAGTTGATTTTGGGTCAGTTGATTTTGGGTCAGTTTATTTTTGGTCAGGTGATTTCGAGTAAGTTGATTTTGGGTCAGGTGATTTTGGGTCAGGTGATTTTGGGTCACTGGATTTCGAGTTTGGTGATTTTGGGTCAGGTGATTTTGGGTCAGGTGATTTCGGGTTAGGTGATTTTGGGTCAGGTGATTCTGGGTCAGTTGATTTCGGGTCAGGTGGTTTTGGGTCAGGTGATTTCGGGTCAGTTGATTTCGGGTCAGGTGATTTTGGGTCAGTTGATTTCGGGTCAGGTGATTTTGGGTTAGGTGATTTTGGGTCAGGTGATTTTGGGTCATTTGATTTCGGGTCAGGTGGTTTTAGGTCAGGTGATTTCGGGTCAGGTGATTTTAGGTCAGTTGATTTTGGGTCAGTTGATTTTGGGTCAGATTATTTTTGGTCAGGTGATTTCGAGTAAGTTGATTTTGGGTCAGGTGATTTTGGGTCAGGTGATTTTGGGTCACTGGATTTCGAGTTTGGTGATTTTGGGTCAGGTGATTTTGGGTCAGGTGATTTCGGGTTAGGCGATTTTGGGTCAGGTGATTCTGGGTCAGTTGATTTCGGGTCAGGTGGTTTTGGGTCAGGTGATTTCGGGTCAGGTGATTTTGGGTCAGGTGATTTCGGGTCAGGTGATTTTGGGTTAGGTGATTTTGGGTCAGGTGATTTTGGGTCATTTGATTTCGGGTCAGGTGGTTTTAGGTCAGGTGATTTCGGGTCAGGTGATTTCGGGTCAGTTGATTTTGGGTCAGTTTATTTTAGGTCAGGTGATTTCGAGTAAGTTGATTTTGGGTCAGGTGATTTTGGGTCACTGGATTTCGAGTTTGGTGATTTTGGGTCAGGTGATTTTGGGTCAGGTGATTTCGGGTTAGGTGATTTTGGGTCAGGTGATTCTGGGTCAGTTGATTTCGGGTCAGGTGGTTTTGGGTCAGGTGATTTCGGGTCAGGTGATTTTGGGTCAGGTGATTTCGGGTTAGGTGATTTTGGGTCAGGTGATTCTGGGTCAGTTGATTTCGGGTCAGGTGGTTTTGGGTCAGGTGATTTCGGGTCAGGTGATTTTGGGTCAGGTGATTTCGGGTCAGGTGTTTATGGGTTAGGTGATTTTGGGTCATGTGATTTTGGGTCATTTGATTTCGGGTCAGGTGGTTTTAGGTCAGGTGATTTCGGGTCAGGTGATTTTGGGTCAGTTGATTTTGGGTCAGTTTATTTTAGGTCAGGTGATTTCGAGTAAGTTGATTTTGGGTCAGGTGATTTTGGGTCAGGTGATTTTGGGTCACTGGATTTCGAGTTTGGTGATTTTGGGTTAGGTGATTTTGGGTCAGGTGATTCTGGGTCAGTTGATTTCGGGTCAGGTGGTTTTGGGTCAGGTGATTTCGGGTCAGGTGATTTTGGGTCAGTTGATATTGGGTCAGTTTATTTTAGGTCAGGTGATTTCGAGTAAGTTGATTTTGGGTCAGGTGATTTTGGGTCACTGGATTTCGAGTTTGGTGATTTTGGGTCAGGTGATTTTGGGTCAGGTGATTTCGGGTTAGGTGATTTTGGGTCAGGTGATTCTGGGTCAGTTGATTTCGGGTCAGGTGGTTTTGGGTCAGATGATTTCGGGTCAGGTGATTTTGGGTCAGGTGATTTCGGGTCAGGTGATTTTGGGTTAGGTGATTTTGGGTCAGGTGATTTTGGGTCATTTGATTTCGGGTCAGGTGGTTTTAGGTCAGGTGATTTCGTGTCAGGTGATTTTGGGTCAGTTGATTTTGGGTCAGTTGATTTTGGGTCAGTTTATTTTAGGTCAGGTGATTTCGAGTAAGTTGATTTTGGGTCAGGTGATTTTGGGTCGGGTGATTTTGGGTCAGGTGATTTTGGGTCAGGTGATTTCGGGTCAGGTGATTTTGGGTCAGGTGATTTTGGGTCATTTGATTTTGGGTCAGGTGATTTCGGGTCAGGTGATTCTGGATCATTTGATTTTGGGTCATTTGTTTTCGAGTCAGTTGATTTTAGGTCAGGTGATTCTGGGTCAGTTGATTTCGGGTCAGGTGATTTTAGGTCAGGTGATTTCGAGTAAGTTGATTTTGGGTCAGGTGATTTTGGGTCAGGTGATTTCGGGTCAGGTGATTTTGGGTCAGGTGATTTTGGGTCAGGTGATTTTGGGTCAGGTGATTTTGGGTCACTGGATTTCGAGTTTGGTGATTTTGGGTTAGGTGATTTTGGGTCAGGTGATTCTGGGTCAGTTGATTTCGGGTCAGGTGGTTTTGGGTCAGGTGATTTCGGGTCAGGTGATTTTGGGTCAGGTGATTTCGGGTCAGGTGATTTTGGGTTAGGTGATTTTGGGTCAGGTGATTTTGGGTCATTTGATTTCGGGTCAGGTGGTTTTAGGTCAGGTGATTTCGGGTCAGGTGATTTTGGGTCAGTTGATATTGGGTCAGTTTATTTTAGGTCAGGTGATTTCGAGTAAGTTGATTTTGGGTCAGGTGATTTTGGGTCACTGGATTTCGAGTTTGGTGATTTTGGGTCAGGTGATTTTGGGTCAGGTGATTTCGGGTTAGGTGATTTTGGGTCAGGTGATTCTGGGTCAGTTGATTTCGGGTCAGGTGGTTTTGGGTCAGATGATTTCGGGTCAGGTGATTTTGGGTCAGGTGATTTCGGGTCAGGTGATTTTGGGTTAGGTGATTTTGGGTCAGGTGATTTTGGGTCATTTGATTTCGGGTCAGGTGGTTTTAGGTCAGGTGATTTCGTGTCAGGTGATTTTGGGTCAGTTGATTTTGGGTCAGTTGATTTTGGGTCAGTTTATTTTAGGTCAGGTGATTTCGAGTAAGTTGATTTTGGGTCAGGTGATTTTGGGTCGGGTGATTTTGGGTCAGGTGATTTTGGGTCAGGTGATTTCGGGTCAGGTGATTTTGGGTCAGGTGATTTTGGGTCATTTGATTTTGGGTCAGGTGATTTCGGGTCAGGTGATTCTGGATCATTTGATTTTGGGTCATTTGTTTTCGAGTCAGTTGATTTTAGGTCAGGTGATTCTGGGTCAGTTGATTTCGGGTCAGGTGATTTTAGGTCAGGTGATTTCGAGTAAGTTGATTTTGGGTCAGGTGATTTTGGGTCAGGTGATTTCGGGTCAGGTGATTTTGGGTCAGGTGATTTTGGGTCAGGTGATTTTGGGTCAGGTGATTTTGGGTCAGGTGATTTCGGGTCAGGTGATTTTGGGTCAGGTGATTTTGGGTCAGGTGATTTTGGGTCACTTGATTTTGGGTCAGGTGATTTCGGGTCAGGTGATTTCGGGTCAGGTGATTTTGGGTCAGGTGATTTTGGGTCAGGTGACTTCTGGTTCTTCTTGTCTCACCTGAGAAGAGGTAAATATGGTGTGTAATCGCTCAGCGTAGGTCACATAGTTCGGACCGCTGTGGATGTCTCTAGAGGTGAACTTGCCGGACTGTTGATTGGATTTGACAGACGGTACGACTCCCAGTTTAAGGAACGGTGTCAAATCTGACAGCTGCAGAGGCTGTATTGGCAGATGGTAGAGCTGCAGACCCCACGGATTGCTTTGGTCTGTGTCCTCCTGATTGAGTAAATTTATTTTGATTACTTCTGATACCCAGTACTATCTGACAACAAGTACTTCCCTTCTGACACAAAGTACTTCCCTTCTGACACCAAGTACTTCCCATCTGACACCAAGTACTTCCCTTCTGACACAAAGTACTTCCCTTCTGACACCAAGTACTTCCCTTCTGACACCAAGTACTTCCCATCTGACACCAAGTACTTTTCATCTGACACAAAGTACTTCCCTTCTGACACCAAGTACTTCCCTTCTGACACCAAGTACTTCCCTTCTGACACAAAGTACTTCCCTTCTGACACCAAGTACTTCCCATCTGACACCAAGTACTTCCCTTCTGACACAAAGTACTTCCCTTCTGACACAAAGTACTTCCCTTCTGACACCAAGTACTTCCCATCTGACAACAAGTACTTCCCTTCTGACACCAAGTACTTCCATCTGACAACAAGTACTTTCCATCTGACAAAAAGTACTGTCCATCTGACACTAGGACTAGTATGTGACTAATCGAAATGGCAGCCCCGTATGGCAGATTCCATGCCAAAAAGTAGCTCACTTGATGCAGCATGCTCTCAGTGACCATTAGTATCTGGTTGAATGAGCAGACATCCCACGGCCTGCACATTTGACCCAGGCCAATCTTCAATTCTCCGTCTAGGCTGGGATAATTCAAGCGTTTAACGCAGTCGAATTTGCTGTTGCTGCTAGTGTAGGTGTGAAATACGTACTCGGTGTGCTTGGCAACGTTGCCTAAAGCAAGACGGCCGATGTACATTGGCATGTCGCGCGAGCGCCCACCGTACTGGTAGCTCTCCTCTTCGGTGAGAACGTACTTGTACCTGCACAAATATCGCCGGCAGTGAATCGTGAACTTGTTCTGACACCTGACTCTAGATCACCTGACCCTAGATCACCTGACCCTAGATCACCTGACCCTAGATCACCTGACCCTAGATCACCTGACCCTAGATCACCTGACCCTAGATCACCTGACCCTAGATCACCTGACCCTAGATCACCTGACCCTAGATCACTTGAATCTAGATCACTTGACTCTAGATCACCTGACCCTAGATCACCTGACACTAGATCACCTGACCCTAGATAACCTGACCCTAGATGACCTGACCCTAGATCACATCTGACCCTGGATCACATCTGACCCTAGATCACCTGACCCTAGATCACCTGACCCTAGATCACATATGGCACTAGATCACCCGAATCTAGATCACCTGAACCTAGATCACCTGACCCTAGATCACCTGACCCTAGATCACCTGACCCTAGATCACCTGATCCTAGATCACCTGACCCTAGATCACCTGACCCTAGATCACCTGATCCTAGATCACCTGACCCTAGATCACCTGACCCTAGATCACATATGACACTAGATCACCTGAACCTAGATCACCTGACCCTAGATCACCTGACCCTAGATCACCTGACCCTAGATCACCTGATCCTAGATCACCTGACCCTAGATCACCTGACCCTAGATCACCTGATCCTAGATCACCTGACCCTAGATCACCTGACCCTAGATCACATATGACACTAGATCACCTGAATCTAGATCACCTGACCCTAGATCACCTGACCCTAGATCACCTGACCCTAGATCACCTGACCCTAGATCTCTGATCCCAGCTCAGCTCACAGGCTTATTCTGGTGCCCCACATCGACAAGAGCAAGCAGTTATCCTCCGTGAAGGCGATGAAGTCAGTTGGCAAGTTGATGTAGTGACAGTTTGTGTCGTCAAGCAGCCCGCCCTCCAAAATGGGATAAATACAGATGCCCTCGCTGAAGTGAGTGACGACCAATTCTAGTCGGTTTAACCTGTGCAGGTCAGTTGTTAAACAATTTAGAAAGTTTGATAATTCATGATGACACGAAAACTATCAGAGAGACCCAAACGGACTTACGCAACATTCATGTGCACCTTCAGATCGCTAATGCTCGGCCGATTGGGTAAGAAATAGTTCAGCTTCAATGAGGAAAAGTTGCAATTTGATAAAAATCCATCGAATTGATCAGTGATCATAGCTTCGCTTTATATATTTTATGTGACTTAATTTGAAATTAAGAGCTCTTAATTAGCATTAAGATTGAGACGACTCATTTTAACCATATAAATTCCAGAAGGCCATCACAAGTTTTATGTCTATGGTAATTCAAGTCGAATGAATTGCAAGGTGTCAAAATTATTTCGAATGCCTGATATGGCGATCAGATAGCTACTACTGATCCGTCTATTCTTATTCTTAACCACCCGAACAGTCTCCTAACCCCACGCCGAAATGATCTCTCACACACACCAACCCAACGCCGCAATAATCTCCCACCCTCACCAACGCCACGCCGCAATAATCTCCCACCCTCACCAACCTCACGCCGCACCCATCTCTCACCCTAACCAACCACACGCCGCACCAATCTCTCACCCTCACCAACCCCACGCCGCAACAATCTCTCACCCTCACCAACCCCACGCCGCACCAATCTCTTACACTCAAGCCCACCCTAGACCACAAAATTCTCTCACCCTCACGCCATAATATTGTTGTACACAAATTCTCTGACCCTGAAGCCCACCCCCACACCGTAAATACACGATATACTTTAGCTCATAAGCTTCATTGAAAACGCGCAACGCATGAACCTACGAATTACAGATTTTGTCTTTGGCTGAAACTGCGCCTTAGAGCTGAAGGAAGTTAGTGTCTTTTGTTCGCAAATTCACTTGATCAAACAGAAAAACTAAAGCTAGAAATGTGTCACAAATGGCTGCAATGTCTACTATTCGACTGGACAAGAGCCAAAGCCAGAAGAGGCTTTTACATCACCGGCTGTTTCGTGTCCGCAGTGGCCATCACATCCTCTTTGGTCAGCCTGATAGGCTTTGCTATCGATTATTCAGATGGACAGCCACTCTATGATGGCCTGTCATCAATGAGCCATCGCATTGGTTATGTCCTGTGCCTATTGTTAGCTCTGCTGGCCTGTCTGCCACCGATGATTTTTGGCGCCATCGCTCTGCAAGACCAGCCAAGATGCGAACAACTCAACTTCCCTGGTCCATCGTATGCTCTGGCAAATTTTAACAATTTCCATTGCCACGGCAGTGTCACCAGGTATCTATTGTTAGCCACACTGTCCGCCGCGACAGTCATTCTCAGCAACACAATGTCAGTTGTTGTTCTGCATTCTGGCATTGGCTGGCTATTCGATCAAGATTTCCAGCTGCAATCCAAAACTGTCAGCGAGAATGATCACAAACGTACTGGAAGCACTTCGATGGCTGTTGACCGGGTGCAGAAACGCTTGAGCTGCTGCGGACTTAGCGGACCTAATGATTGGCTCACGATCAGCGGTCATCACAATTCGCAGCATGGACCTCCCAGAAGCTGCCTAGCTCAAGTGCAAGATAGTGATGTTCGCAACGCTAATGGTAAGCTAACCTGTTCGACAAAAAACTACCTGTTGCGCAGATTCCCACTGTTTGACAGTTATTTACCTGTTCGACGGGAATTCTTACCTGTTCGATAGATTCTTACCTGTTCAACATATTCTTACCTGTTCAACAGATTCTTACCTGTTCAACAGATTCTTACCTGTTCAACAGATTTTTATTTACCTGTTCGACAGATTCTTATTTACCTGTTCGACAGATTCTTATTTGTTCGACAGATTCTTACCTGTTCGATAGATTCTTACCTGTTCGACAGATTCTCACCTGTTCGATAGATTCTTACCTGTTCGATAGATTCTTACCTGTTCGATAGATTCTTACCTGTTCGATAGATTCTGACCTGTTCGACAGATTCTTAATTACCTGTTCGACAGATTCTCACCTGTTCGATAGATTCTTACCTGTTCGATAGATTCTTACCTGTTCGACAGATTCTTATTTACCTGTTCGACAGATTCTCACCTGTTCGACAGATTCTTATTTACCTGTTCGATAGATTCTTACCTGTTCGATAGATTCTTACCTGTTCGACAGATTCTTATTTACCTGTTCGACAGATTCTTATTTACCTGTTCGACAGATTCTTATTTACCTGTTCGACAGATTCTTACCTGTTCGACAGATTCTCACCTGTTCGACAGATTCTTATTTACCTGTTCGATAGATTCTTAATTACCTGTTCGACAGATTCTTATTTACCTGTTCGATAGATTCTTACCTGTTCGATAGATTCTTACCTGTTCGACAGATTCTTAATTACCTGTTCGACAGATTCTTATTTACCTGTTCGACAGATTCTCACCTGTTGGACAGATTCTTACATATTCTATTAATAGCCGGTTTGATATTTGAAGCGATTGAAAAATGTCTCTAGTTTTTTAATAAGTTCCAATATTTGAGCATCACCACTTAGATGAGTTCATTATCACTTGCCAATTAAACTCCAATCGCCCACTCTCCTACGAAACATCGGTGACAACGGTAACATCGACAGCCACGCTCATCAGCTCCGATGGTTGCGCGTCGATTATAAGTGGCGAGCAGGCTTTAATTCGCGGCATCAGCAACATGCTGATGTTTCTCAACGTTCTGCTGCTTCTGGCCGCTTGGACGAGGGTCGAGAGAGTCGCCGAGGTCACAGCACAGAATGTCAAGTGAGACCAATGAGTCGAAAAATCCTATTCATTAGGACGTTGATAAGTTCATGATGCACTCCCAACAGTCCCTGAACAGTAGAACTACCAAGGGGGAATTCCCAATAATTGACAATTGGTTTTGCGCTGCACCCGAACGGAACGACGCAAGCACAAGAAACTCAAGAACACGGGCCAACTTTTTGTTGCGCATTTTCTGAAACAAGAACCTCAAGAGCCAGCTATTCAGGCCGTCGAGATATTCAATGGTTCTGGCCGAAGGTCACATTTTTCCCATAAGCGCTAGTGCATTTCATACCCCCCTACACACAAACTAGCATTGCGCCTCAGTGCGGCCTTGTCAGGGCTTCAAAATTTATCAGCATGTCACCCGAATGTGCCTGCATCATCTCCGTCTTTGGTGGTCACCTTTGTCTAGACGGATTTGCTGGACCTTCAAGGGCTACAATAGGTGGAACTAGGCCACTATGGACACCCTGACGCAAATTTATCCAATTTCACTGATCAAGCCTAAATATTAGGCGCAGCTGAACCACAGGACACCATCGCCTAGTCTGTCAACCAATCAGTCACCACCCAACGCTGTTAGCATTCAGGAGCTGCCAAAAAGGGGGGAGTCCCTCCCTTGGTATAAAAACGTATCCTACTGTTAAACGCACACACACACACACACAAACACAGATAACCCTATGCAGGCAGACACTAACACTGCAGGTTTGTACACCTGCCTTGACTTTTTTCATCATCAAGCAGTGTACAATTTCCTGTGCTTTAGACTTTAGAGGTTGGTCCTAAAAGGCCTCTCGAGAATCGTCGAGATATTCAACAGGTCACCAGGGTCTTTGACAAGAATCGCTGAATATTTTGACGATGCTGACTCGGACGGCTTTAAAATTAGTTCATCGTAAAGGGCGGAAATATTCACAATTGGGGACTTTCACGAAGATCGGTCATTCGGTTTGGGGGGCTGTGGTGAAGCAGGCAGTGGTTATTCAAAGTCCCTTATTCAAGGTCTTTCAACTCTTAATTGCACGACAAGCCCCCAAGCTGTCTCTCCGCGGATGGCCTCGCCGCAGATTCGAGCTCAGGGACCTTTGTGCGAGAGGCAGATGCGTACAATCTCAAGTAATTAATAATAAGTTGGCGATTACCATATACTCGCTAGTTCAAACTGGTATCGATTAATGGCAGTTGCAAGCCTAGCCTTCCTAGCCCGTACACGATGAACCATAACAACCAAACCTCATAGAAATCTCTTCGACAAGCCGCGGGCCCCTGAGGATGCCGCAGCATTCGTGGCGCGTGTCGGTCGGAATCGCAACTCGGGTCGATTTTCTGCGCACAGTCGCTCGTCTATTCAAGCAGGTGGTCATCAGAAGGCCAAAACTGTTGACCCAATCAAGATTGAGGGACCGGAACTACGCGGCTACCACGCCTCATCCGGTCAATATCAGCAACCGTTGGTATCTAAGGGCTTTCTTTATCCACAAGACGATCTCGTGGAGTCCAGACACGAAATAGGTTGCGACAGAATGTTCAACAACTCGGAGAACAAGGGCGATGCGAGCGATCAGGGCAATATAGGGATCTGCAGTACTCTCCCCTGCACTGGGGTCGCAAGCAGCAGCAGCAGCAGCAGCAGCAGCAGCAGCAGCAGCAGCGACAGCAGAAATACCAATGAAGAAAGCCAGAACTGCACAAGTGCAAGCTGCAGCGAGAGCAGCAGTCCTTCAGAGGGTGCGAATCTTACTCAATCTGTACCTCGATGCAGTCCCACGTCGTTAATTCAAACTAGTTACCTAGAATTACAAAATAGATGGGCAAATATGGATCTATCACGATCATTTGCATCCCGATTCACCGAAATCCCAAAGCATTAAATTCCCAACTTACTAAAATTAATATTGGCTAGAATCCCATTTTACCCGTTTTAATCGGCCCGGATCTAGGTGACTAAAACCCCGAATATTGTACCGAAATTTTGTCTAACCTGTCTGTTTTTTAAACTTATTAAAACGGGGATTTCGAGGACTTAAAGTTTCAGTTGCCAGATCCCTAAAAGTACACGTAGAGCTGTTAGACAACTGAATCGTACAACTTTTCCACAAAACATCGCAGATGCATCGTACATCCGCTGGTCTCGCATCGTCCAGAATAATTTAATGAGAAGTAGCAGCAACAGTGACAGCAACAGAGCCAATGACAACAACAGGCACCTCAACAACAGTGCACTTGACTTCTCCCAGCCGTGGCTCGGCGCCCAGATCATCAGCACAATCTCTACCGAACAATGGAGCTCGGATTTCGACGAAGAATCCGGCTCGGAATCCGAAACCTTTTCCGAATTTGAAGACGAAATTGAAGACAAAGAAAGGCCAACATGTGAGACTGTCGAAATAATAAATGAAATAGATCAGCAGCCATTGAAGCCGCTGTCACAACTCGATGTGAGTTTGTTGAAAAATTGTGAGGCTCAGACTTGCAGCGCTCAGCTGATCAGTTGGACTTGTCGTCAAAAAGCCGGTGTTGAACTGTTCGACACAATGGCTAGTGAGCCGGTGTTTTTATTTGACCATTCTGAAAAACATTGGCACCTCCTACAGCAGCAGCAGCAGCAGCAGCAGCAGCAGCAGCAGCAGCAGCAGATGCTTTTCAGTACCCGTGAATCGGCTATTATTTTTAACAGTTTTAACTAAATGTCTACAAATACTTTATTTTGTGACAAATAAAAAAGAGGACGCAATCGTTACCTCTAAAAAGTTCATAAGTATTTTCTTTACATTGAGTTTGCAAATGGCATTTTACTAAGCACATGCAGAGACGGTGTTTTAGTGCATAAGTCACCGACTCGAATTAATTTTGTTAAATACTATAACCTTATGTACATAAGTCAGTGCTTCTACAGACCATTGAGATAAGGTGCAAATGCTTTGTGTTTTAACCTTTAAAGGTATACCAGCTTTATAAAGGTATTTATGCGTGAATTATCTCCATAAAACTTTACCTCCACTACTATGGAAACATGCAGGAACCCATATTGCAATGCAATAAATAAATACGAAACTGTGGAAAGAAAAATACGTAACTTTTAACAAGTCACCTAAAAATGATTACGTAAATTCGTATGCTATGTAAAAATATACATTTACAATCGATTTTGTTTTTTATTTTGTATTTTATTTACGTTGGCACTGATCAACTATATTGATACTATATTGATACATATTGATACTATATATCAATACAGTATACTAGAAAGTAAAAGACGTCAGATTTTACATTTTATTATTAAGTATGCTGCATGAGAAATAAAAGTTACATTTTGTTTCAAATCTAAATTATAAAGCATAAATTGAAACAGACATTTTTGATACTTTTTAAAAAACCCGGAAAATTAGTTTTAAAAGAAATTTTAAAGTCACCCTCTAAACCACACTTTGAATACGATTTCTCGGATATTTAACAACAAAATGCTATTGAGAAGTGCATAAATAACTTTAAAATTTGTAATCGACGCAACACTAATATAAATGTACATTGTCACCCGATAACAAGGCGCTCTGTTGCTGAAGCTGCTATATATCATATGTGTGATGAAGCAAAAGTTCAAAAATGTGACTGAGGATTTTTAAACACAGAAATCTTTCACATAACAGTCACCATGTGGGATATGTAAAATTTTAAGTTTAAAAAGTATTTTAAATTAAAAAAATCATGTAAGTATTAGTGATGCTGATGTCATATACTGCAAAAGCGCGTAGAACAACACCTTTATTAATATTGCAGAATAACATTCGCAAATTGGTTTGTACATCTGCGTTATTAATATTATTAATATTCGATAACACCTGCCAGATGTGCAGCCGATAGCACAGCCGCAGCTATTGCGCGGTGCGTCTGAAGGACAACTGCGTACGGCTGTTCAGTCCATGGACTGGGTTACGCCACCCTCAAATCTAGTACCCATTTAATAGTTGCGTGAACTGAAGCAATGCAGAGTTAAGTGTCTCGCTAAAGGACACAAATTGTTCCTGTGGATTCGGGAATCGAACCCCCGAACTAGAAGTCGTGAGTACGACACTCGATAACCACTAGGCTATAACCGCCAACTTAGTTTATTTAATTGGTTCAATTTGTGTGTTTGAGCATCTAGATTCAGTTTATTGCGGTGAATCGTCAAGCGGTTGTGTCACTCTCACTGAATTGTGGGGTCAGTCTACAAGTCTCCTACTCCTACAAGTCTCCAGGCCCTCTCTGCGTGGTTGGGTCCCAAATTTAATGTCATACATGCTCAGGTGAGACACTGCATGACAATATATTGTTTGCACAATAAGTAACATTCAGCTAGCGAAAAGTTTTTCATCTGTTGACTTCGAGCGAACAGTCTGAGAAAGTACCAGAAAAAAAACAAGCTCCCTTACCTATCAAAGTCATCTTTCTGTCTCTTGGCCTGTATTTTAAAGTACAAACAGTAGACCAGGCAAACACTGACGGACAGAAGGCAGCCAACAAAAATGACAAGCAGAATTATGACGGCAACCTCGTTGAAGTAGTTGCAGCCCCAGTTAGTGATTGTTCCATTGGTGTAACAATCGGCTATTCGAATCCGATCGTTAGGATTGGTCAGACCCATGCGCGAGCTGTCAATTAACAATTTGTAGCCGAATAAGCTCAGCTATAACTGCTCTTTTCTTTAGCGAGTGTTTTTTGCTCAGAAAGTAAATTTATATCCAATCTCCGACCCCACCCGGATTGGGGATTGAAATCAGGGTAACAGATTTTGTACTTAAAAATCTATTTTCTCTCTCACACTCTTGCCCCTTCGAGGCATAATCTTGAGCTTGTGCTCAGACCAGTCCAGAATTTTCGTTTCGCTCTGATTGATTATTGTGCAGGGCGTCAATTGTGCGGAGAGTGGCTGCATACTCAACATGATCAATCTGTATTAGTGCAACTGTACAGCTCATGCTCACACACAAACACACACTCCACTCTCTTGTGTGGGTGGCATATGGACTATTCAACATGCCCCAGCTGGATAAACAAAAATGAACTTGTCTACAAATATTGTGCGTGACTTCACACAATGCACCCTGTTTTCGGAACATTCTACTTTCTAGGCTAACCTATTTAGAGACTGCTGAATTTTACAACTTTTTCGAAAGTCAGACACAAATCTAATAGATGAGAAACTACTCTAACAGGTGAGACACTATTCTCATAGATGAGAAACTACTCTAACAGGTGAGACACTATTCTCATAGATGAGAAACTACTCTAACAGATGAGACACTATTCTCATAGATGAGAAACTACTCTAACAGGTGAGACACTATTCTCATAGATGAGAAACCATTCTATCATATTCTAATCAAGAGGCAAGACAATAGTCTAACCGGTAAGGCAATTCTAACAGGTGAGACAATAGTCTAATCGGTAAGACAATTTTAACAGGTGAGAAGTGCCGAAAATTGAAAAGGTAAATGGAGCAATACTTTGACAAATTATCACTTAGAATGTTACAATAGTCTCAATTTGCTGTCTATTTGAATCAAATTTGTCAGGTTAATTGGTTAGCTGATGAAAGCTAACATACTTATTCGATAGAAGTCTAGCCACTAGCATTTTAACAGCTTCAAAAGCTATTCAACAAAACTTTAATTTGAAGCGCGGCCATTAGAACTAAGCAATTTTTCGCGCAGTTTCACTGTTAGAGCAGCATGATGCACACTTTTTTTCAGAAATATTATGCAACTGAAACAGACCAAATAGTGTTTGAAGTACAATTCGAAGCAGAATAAAACTCATCTATGCAAAAGATTGAAGCTACTACATTTTACCAAGGTCATGATAAAGCAATTATTGCAGACTTTTATCGATAATTTTCGATCAAAATACTTTATAATGCTATACTAAAATAGATAAAAATCAAGGAATATTTATATTGAAAGTGTACTCGAGAGTATTGAAACAGCTTTAAATCAAATACATAAGTTGATCCTATTGGGTGGCAGATGTACATTTAACAACTCAATAGTCTATGTGTGCTCTACAGTAACCACAGCCGCTGCGACCAATAAGGATTTACTGCACGCGATTCTACTAAGAGTAGTGTGGATAACAGAAAATTTATTATTAAAGTCCAACTTCATAAATGAATCTTGAATAAGACTTGGCGGTTTTTAATCGTGCTAAGACAGCTTAGATCTTCAACTAGAGATCCGATGTCTGCCTCTGATGCTGCTGCTGCTGCTGCTGCTGCTGCTGCAGTATCAACTGGCGCAGTTTTTCGGCTTTGCCAGTGAACGAACTCGGTCTTTCAGCCGCTCTGTCAGCCGCAGCAACTGCCGCCAGCGGGCCCTGAGCCTCAGCTCGACGGAGCTGCACGGGCGACGCTGTCCTAAGGTCTGAGGAATTTTCGTTTGACGTAGCGATTCGACCGTTTCTGCTGACAGAAGTAGCGGGGGTCGACGTAGTCGTAGCAGCGTTGACAGCGGAAGTTGTGCCAGACACAGACGATGCCGGCACAATGACCATCCTGGAGCCGGCGCTCTTTCTGTTCAGCTGCTGCTGAATCTTCCGACTGGGGTCCAGCTGACCCGAATCGATCTTCTGTCGCCGCAGCTCGACCAGGCGCCGCAGCTCCTGATCGTGATCCGGAGTCGCTGCAGCCGGCCTGGCCTGGATTGAGTGTTGCCGAATGACAGTTAAGGAGGCGGCCGTTGACGGAGTTCCGATCGATGGCTTTGGAGGCGGCGGCGGAGGAGGCGGCGCTGTTGGTGGCGGCGGTGGCACTTTAGTCGGCAGCGGTGCGATGGTAGATATTTTACGATCTACTGGACTCTGCAGTCCATTGCTCGGTTCGGACTTGTCCGACTGACCTTCATCTGGAACCTTTTCTCCGCTCTTGTCACTTGCCGCTTGCAAGTTTGCATCAGCGGCATCACCAAAGCCATCTGGAGCTGGAAGGACTTCGACTGGTTCATCTAAGGCATCAGGCGAACTGCTGGCTGCCGCACTGACTGCATTAGCCTGCACAGCAACTGCAGGAATTTCAGCTTCTACAAGCTCTTTTTTTGTTTCAACGGATTTCGTGGCAACAACAGCCACTGCAGCTGATACTGTGGCCGTCGCAATGGGTGCCGGTGCAGAAGAAACTTTTGGAGTCTCTGGCTCCTTAATCGTGTTACTGCTGCTAGATTCTTTTTCGTCGACAGCAACTGCCTGCTGATGCCGCTGCTGTTGCTGTTGCAGCTGCTGTTGCTGTTGCAGCTGCTGTTGCTGCTGTTGCAGCTGCTGTTGCTGTTGCAGCTGCTGTTGCTGTTGCTGTTGTTGCTGCTGCAGCAGCTGCTGTTGCTCTTGTAGTTGTTGTTGTTGCTGATGCTGCTGCTGTTGCTGTTCTTGCTTTTTCAGATCCTGTTGAATAGCCGCTGTCGACGTGTTTTCGGGAATTTCTTCAAAGCCGTTGAGAGCCCGATCGAGCAAATCTGGTTAGTAGAATAGAATGTTAATTATTAACGACGTGAGGATGTAGACGCTACTTATGTCTTATGTGTTAGGATTCAGATCGGTGACTTACCGATAGCTTTAAATGACTCGGTGTCACTCTGAATAGAAAGCACCGACTGACTGTGATTCTGCCGCACCTGCGGCGGCGGTGTGAGCAGCTTCATGGCCAGCGTGTCGCCAGTGATGAGTCGCAGACACTCCGAATGGGAGAACTCCCGCACGTCAACGCCGTTGATCTCCAGCACCAGGTCGCCCTCTCGCATCCCAGCTAGATGAGCCGGCTTACCTGGGTCGATAGAGCCGAGAATCTGGCGCGATGCTATTGCCATCTGGTCCAAGCCGATCATAATTGGAGCTCGACTGCCTTTCAGTACAAAGCCAAATCCGCCCGTGATACTCTTTTGAATTACAACCGTGCGAGCTAGCTGCTCTGGTGGCAACCAATTGGAGCGACTGCGAGTTGCAAAAAGTGTCTGGGATATACTCGCAGCTATAAGCTAACAATTTTTTCTTCTAAAAGTACGCTCTTACAATTTTTTGGTTAAATAGCTTTTTGATGGGGGTTCGGTAGCTAGTCTAGTATACTAAAACGATTAAAAGTGCTTTGTCTAATTTCTAAATAATGATTCGGCTCGATTATTTCGTAAAGTCTACAGTCTTTAGGAATTAATAAATGGCCTTCATTACAAGCAGCACAAGGGATTTACACAGATGGAGATTAAATCGTTCACGACATTCACTCACCTACTCAAACTACTCCTGGTAGAGTCGGTGCCCGCTGCAAGGTGTGAGTGAAGCTTTAATTAAAAAATTATATTTTAAGTGCGAGCTACATTTTCCAATCGATTGAAACGATTTTTATGGAAATAATATACGTATATATACTACTATACGGCTTAAGAAATATTAAATTGATAGTTAACGAATATTAAATGCGAACGTATGCACTCCAATACGGGACACAGGGATTCCATGCTTCTAGCTGAGACATTGCAAGCCTACAAGAGCCCGTGCGTGCCATCTTCGGGGATTTAGAAGATTAGTTTTGTTTCAATCTGACAGATTCCGTGTCGAACTGAAATTCTCCTAGCCTTGGGATACCGTGCTGTATCTAAACTCGTCTGTCAACACAGCTTGTGTCTGTTCTTGGTAAATCTTCCTCAATTTTGAAAGTGGGAACACGGTTTTCTCATTCCGCGCTTCTTCAAAAATTCAGCCAACGCTTGTGGTGTTCGCTTAGTAAGATAATTCTAGCTCATAGTATGACCTAAAAGCTAATGTAGCCTAGAGGTTGTAGCCTAGTGGTTAGGGCGTAAGCAAATAATAATTATTATTATATAATTATAATATAATTATAAGCCTCCCAATAACACCAACTGAACAGCCAAGGCACGGCAAAAGCAAGTGTGTCTCTCACCTGTGACTGCAGCTGAAAAGCTGGAGCTTGCTGACGAAGACACGGACAGGCGACCAGTTGAAAAGTCTCTCTCGAAAACAGTACTTTGTGATCTAGCAGCTTGTTGATGCTGTCCAGATCCGACACTAGCCAGCGAGCCCCAACCACGTCTGCCGTGGCTCAACGACTGACCGCCGTGAAAGCCGATTGTGCCGCTATTGGCTCGTCTTCGGCGGGTGTTCAGCCTCGGCTGGGCGTTGATTGGCGTCACCTCCGATTGGCTGAAGTCGCGAATCAGTTCGGCGAGACCCGGATTGCCGGCTAGCAGAGCGGAGTCTTCTGGCTGATGTCCCTGGTAGTTTTTTGCCAGCCTGTCAGCACCACGGCGCAGAAGAATTCTGGCACATTCCAGCTGCGAGAGCAGAATAGAATAGAGTATATTAGAATATAATAGAATAGAATAGAGTAGAATAGAATATAATATAATAGAATAGAATAGAATATAATATAATAGAAAAGAATAGAATAGAGTAGAATAGAATATAATAGAGTAGAATAGAATAGAGTATATTAGAATATAATAGAATAGAATAGAGTAGAATAGAGTAGAATATAATAGAGTAGAATAGAATATAATAGAATAGAATAGAATAGAATAGAGTAGAATAGAATATAATAGAGTATAATAGAATAGAGTAGATTAGAATAGAGTATATTAGAATACAATAGAATAGAATAGAGTAGAATAGAGTAGAATATAATAGAGTAGAATAGAATATAATAGAATAGAATAGAATAGAATAGAGTAGAATAGAGTAGAATATAATAGAGTAGAATATAATAGAATAGAATAGAATAGAATAGAATAGAATAGAGTAGAATATAATATAATAGAGTAGAATAGAATAGACTACATTAGAATATAATAGAATAGAGTAGAATAGAGTAGAATATAATAGAATAGAGTAGAATAGAATATAATAGAGTAGAATAGAATAGAGTAGATTAGAATATAATAGAATAGAATAGAATATAATAGAGTAGAATAGAATAGAATATAATAGAATAGAATAGAATATAATAAAATAGAGTAGAATATAATAGAGTAGAATAGAATATAATAGAGTAGAATAGAGTATATTAGAATATAATAGAATATAATAGAGTTAGAGTAGAATAGAGTAGAATATAATAGAGTAGAATAGAATATAATAGAATAGAATAGAATAGAATAGAGTAGAATAGAATATAATAGAGTATAATAGAATAGAGTAGATTAGAATAGAGTATATTAGAATACAATAGAATAGAATAGAGTAGAATAGAGTAGAATATAATAGAGTAGAATAGAATAGAATAGAATAGAATACAATAGAGTAGAATAGAATATAATAGAGTAGAATAGAATAGAGTGGATTAGAATATAATAGAGTAGAATAGAATATAATAGAGTAGAATAGAATAGAATATAATAGAATAGAATAGAATATAATAAAATAGAGTAGAATATAATAGAGTAGAATAGAATATAATAGAGTAGAATAGAGTATATTAGAATATAATAGAATATAATAGAGTTAGAGTAGAATAGAGTAGAATATAATAGAGTAGAATAGAATATAATAGAATAGAATAGAATAGAATAGAGTAGAATAGAATACAATAGAGTAGAATAGAATAGAGTAGATTAGAATAGAGTATATTAGAATACAATAGAATAGAATAGAGTAGAATAGAGTAGAATATAATAGAGTAGAATAGAATAGAATAGAATAGAATAGAATAGAGTAGAATAGAATATAATAGAGTAGAATAGAATAGAGTATATTAGAATATAATAGAATAGAATAGAGTAGAATAGAGTAGAATATAATAGAGTAGAATATAATATAATAGAATAGAGTAGAATAGAATATAATAGAGTAGAATAGAGTATATTAGAATATAATAGAATAGAATAGAGTAGAATAGAGTAGAATATAATAGAGTAGAATATAATAGAATAGAATAGAATAGAATAGAGTAGAATAGAATATAATAGAGTAGAATAGAATAGAGTAGATTAGAATAGAGTATATTAGAATACAATAGAATAGAATAGAGTAGAATATTATAGAGTAGAATAGAATAGAATAGAGTAGAATAGAATATAATATAGTAGAATAGAATAGAGTATATTAGAATATAATATAATAGAATAGAGTAGAATAGAGTAGAATATAATAGAGTAGAATATAATATAATCGAATAGAGTAGAATAGAATATAATAGAGTAGAATAGAATAGAGTAGATTAGAATATAATAGAATAGAGTAGAATAGAATATAATAGAGTAGAATAGAATAGAGTAGATTAGAATATAATAGATTAGAATAGAATATAGGAGATTAGAATATAATAGAATAGAATAGAATATAGTAGAGTAGAATAGAATATAATAGAGTAGAATAGAATAGAATATAATAAAATAAAATAGAATAGAGTAGAATAGAGTAGAATATAATAGAGTAGAATAGAATATAATAGAGTAGAATAGAATAGAGTAGATTAGAATATAATAGAGTAGAATAGAATATAATAGAGTAGAATAGAATAGAATATAATAGAATAGAATAGAATAGAATAGAATAGAATAGAATAGAATATAATAGAGTAGAATATAATAGAGTAGAATAGAATATAATAGAGTAGATAGACTATAATAGAGTAGAATAGAATATAATAGAGTAGAATAGAATAGAATATTATAGAATAGAATAGAATAGAATAGAATAGAATATAATAGAGTAGAATATAATAGAGTAGAATAGAATATAATAGAGTAGAATAGACTATAATAGAATAGAATAGAATATAATGGAGTAGAATAAGAATATGATAGAATAGAATAGAATAGAATAGAGTAGATTAGAATATAATATAATAGAATAGAATACAATAGAGTAGAATAGAATCGATTATAATGGAATAGGGTAGTTCGTAGCGTTAAAATGTTTCCAATAAACACGAAACTAGCCTAATTCCAAGCATTCACCTTGTTGGCTAAAGCTGATACATGCAATGGTGTGTTGCCATGCGTTGTCGTACTATTAATATCGGCTCCATAGGTTAGCAGCAGTTCCAAGTGGTGCTCACGACCTAGTCGGCAGGCCTGAAATTCGAAAATTAAAATTTAGTTAATGAGTGAGCTCACTTCTGAGTTCATGAGTGAGATCATGAGTGAGATCATTGATTGAGATCAATAGTGAAATCATGAGTGAGATTTTGAGTGAGTTCATGAGTGAGTTCATGAGTGAGATCATGAGTGAGATCTTGAGTGAGATCATGAGTGAGATCATGAGTGAGATCATGAGTGAGTTCATGAGTGAGTTCATGAGTGAGATCTTGAGTAAGTTCATGAGTGAGATCATGAGTGAGATCATGAGTGACATCTTGATTGAGATCATTAGTAAGATCATGAGTGAGATCATTAGTAAGATCATGAGTGAGATCATGAGTGAGATCATGAGTGAGATCATGAGTAATGTAACTTTGAGTGTATGAGCTTATGAGTCAGGCCATGAGTTGCTGAGTGAGTTCATAGCACATGCCTGGTGAATTTCGCACAGTCCATTGTCATCTCTGAAGCCCAAGCTAGCGCCATCGTACAGCAGCATCTCGGCTACGACGGTGGACCCGCTGCTGAGAATGCTGTGATACAGTGGAGTGAGTCCTTTGGCGTCTAGACAATCTGGTGACTGGCCCAGGTCAAGAAGTGTCTGGAAGTCAAAGTAGAAAAATTATTGTAATATCAAGGCTTTTTAACAGGCATAATTTTAAATGCTTCGCACCTGAACAGACTCGCTGTTGCCAATGCTAGCTGCCAGATGCATCGCGGTGAGGCCTTTCGAGTCGCGATAGTCTAAGAACGCTCCGCCCGAGATCAAAGTCAGAATCATCTCTCTGGACCGCTTCTGCTCCGCTGCCAGCATTAGGGCTGTGGCTGCGGGGCAATATGGGCTTAAGATTGTTGCTAGGGGGTTGAGGATTGTTGCTAGGGAGTTGAGGATTGTTGCTAGGGAGTTGAGGATTGTTGCTAAGGAGTTGAGGATTGTTGCTAGGGGGTTGAGGATTGTTGCTAGGGAGTTGAGGATTCTTGCTAAGGAGTTAAGGATTGTTGCTTAGAGATAAAGAATTGAGTCCCAGGGGGTAGAGGATTTACTAGTGGGGTAGCGGATTAGCACAGGCGTAGCAAATTAGCTACTGGGGAGGAGGAATTACTACTGGAGGTAGATGATTAGCTACTGGAGGTAGAGGATTAGTTTATGGAGGTAGAGGATTAGCTACTGGAGGTAGAGGATTAGCTTATGGAGGTAGAGGATTAACGACTGTAGGTAGAGGATTAGCTACTGGAGGTAGAGTAATTACTACTGGAGGAAGAGGATTAGCTTATGGAGGTAGAGGATTAACTACTGGAGGTAGAGGATTAGCTACTGGAGGTAGAGGATTAGCTTATGGAGGTAGAGGATTAGCTTATGGAGGTAGAGAATTAGCTTATGGAGGTAGAGGATTAGCTACTGGGGTAGAGGATTAGCTACTGGGGTAGAGGATTAGCTACTGGGGTAGAGGATTAGCTTATGGAGGTAGAGGATTAACTACTGGAGGTAGAGTATTAGCTACTGGAGGTAGAGGATTAGCTTATGGAGGTAGAGGATTAACGACTGTAGGTAGAGGATTAGCTACTGGAGGTAGAGGATTAACTACTGGAGGTAGAGTAATTACTACTGGAGGAAGAGGATTAGCTTATGGAGGTAGAGGATTAACTACTGGAGGTAGAGGATTAGCTTATGGAGGTAGAGGATTAGCTACTGGGGTAGAGGATTAGCTACTGGGGTAGAGGATTAGCTACTGGGGTAGAGGATTAGCTTATGGAGGTAGAGGATTAACTACTGGAGGTAGAGTATTAGCTACTGGAGGTAGAGGATTAGCTACTGGAGGTAGAGGATTAGCTACTGGGGTAGAGGATTAGCTACTGGGGTAGAGGATTAGCTACTGGGGTAGAGGATTAGCTACTGGGGTAGAGGATTAGCTACTGGAGGTAGAGTATTAGCTACTGGAGGTAGAGGATTAGCCTATGGAGGTAGAGGATCAGCTACTGGAGGTAGAGTATTAGCTTATGGAGGTAGAGTATTAGCTACTGTAGGTAGAGGATTAGCTTATGGAGGTAGAGTATTAACTACTGGAGGTAGAGGATTAGCTTATGGAGGTAGAGGATTAACTACTGGAGGTAGAGTATTAGCTACTGGAGGTAGAGGATTAACTACTGGAGGTAGAGGATTAGCTTATGGAGGTAGAGTATTAACTACTGGAGGTAGAGGATTAGCTACTGGGGTAGAGGATTAGCTACTTGGCAACCTTAAGATATAGTTAATACTCGTAAGTTCTATTTCGCAAAGTAGTTTTTTGCAGTTTTGCGGTTTCGACGTAGTTGCTATGGATTTTTTATAGCCAATCTACAATTAATAGGCCAGTGAGGTTAAACAACTCTCAACTGAATTTATTTAGGTCGCAGGTATTGTAAATCTCTGTAAGCAGTTTTCATTGCAAAATATCGCTACAACTTCTCAAAAGAGTCTGTACTTGAGTGTGAAACAGAGGACAGGCTGGTTTGAATTTCAATTACATATGCAAATTTTCCGAGACTGCAGGCATGGAACTGACCTAATTGCTGGCATGAGAAACATTTCTTTTCTTATCGGATGAAAGGGAATTTAATTTAGAAATTTTGTGTTTGAGGAAAGCAAACTTGAATTTGAGCTAAATACAGATTCACAATTCCGATTTTAAAGGGTGAGATTCAGATTTAAATGGGTGAGATTCAGATTTAGATAGGTGAAATTCAGATTTAGAAGAGTGAGATTCAGATTTAGAAAGGTGAGATTCAGATTTAGATAGGTGAGATTCATATTTAGATAGGTGAGATTCAGATTTAGATAGGTGAGATTCATATTTAGATAGATGAGATTCAGATTTAGATAGGTGAGATTCAGATTTAGATAGGTGAGATTCAGATTTAGATAGGTGAGATTCATATTTAGATAGATGAGATTCAGATTTAGATAGGTGAGATTCAGATTTAGATAGGTGAGATTCAGATTTAGATAGGTGAGATTCAGATTTAGATAGGTGAGATTCAGATTTAGAAGAGTGAGATTCAGATTTAGATAGTTGAGATTCAGATTTAGATAGGTGAGATTCATATTTAGATAGGTGAGATTCAGATTTAGAAGAGTGAGATTCAGATTTAGATAGGTGAGTTTCAGATTTAGATAGGTGAAATTCAGATTTAGATAGGTGAAATTCAGATTTAGATAGGTGAGATTCAGATTTAGAAGAGTGAGATTCAGATTTAGATAGGTGAGATTCAGATTTAGATAGGTGAGATTCATATTTAGATAGGTGAGATTCGGATTTAGATAGGTGAGATTCATATTTAGATAGATGAGATTCAGATTTAGATAGGTGAGATTCAGATTTAGATGGGTGAGATTCAGATTTAGATAGGTGAGATTCAGATTTAGATAGGTGAGATTCAGATTTAGAAGAGTGACATTCCGATTTAGAAGAGTGACATTCCGATTTAGAAGAGTGACATTCCGATTTAGAAGAGTGACATTCCGATTTAGAAGAGTGACATTCCGATTTAGAAGAGTGACATTCCGATTTAGAAGAGTGACATTCCGATTTAGAAGAGTGAGATTCAGATCTATAAGAGTGAAATTCAGATTATAGTAAGTAAGATTCAGATTCGAATACACTCAAAGAATTCTTACCTCCGTAGCTCTTGCATCGCACATTGGGATCAAGGCCGCTGCTTAGGTGCATGTTCACAGCAGTTGTGTCTCCGGCTTGCAAAGATTGCACAAAATGCTTCAGGTTAGACTGAAATTATGACAACAGAACATTGCCTAACTAGTGATTGCGAATTTAACAGACATCAATGATCCATGACTTACATTGGTGTTGGCTCGCTTGATCTTATTCTCGCTGAGACTTGAGTTCCGATAAATGCGACGTTTGTAACGAAGCTGAAGGTTCAGAAAAACACTTTTTTAGTTTCTTTTGTAGTGATCGAGTTCTCAGAAAATGCATATACGAAGCTAGATCTTAGATCTTAGTTTCGACGAAGGTAGATTTCGTAGAAAAAGGAAGGTAGATTTCGGAGAATTAGGAAGGTAGATTTCGGAAGGTAGATTAAGGAAGGTAGATTTAGGAAGGTAGATTTCGGAAGGTAGATTAAGGAAGGTAGATTTAGGAACGTAGATTTCGGAAGGTAAATTTTGGAAGGTAGATTTCAGAAAGTAGATTTCAGAAAGTAGATTTCGGAAATTAGATTTTGGAAGGTAGATTTCAGAAAGTAGATTTTGGAAGGTAGATTTCAGAAAGTAGATTTTGGAAGGCAGAATTGATTAAGTTGTTTTAAGACGAAAGTTTAAAAAAATAAAATTTTGCAACTCAGAGAAATAAAAACTAGCTCTTAAAATACTGCTCTAAGCGGTATTGATTTCGATAATGGGACAAAAAAGCATTCAAAAATCAACAGTAGCATAAAAAATTCTAAGAAACTCAAGTTTGTTTGCATACTATAGCTTATCAGTACTAAATTAAATAGCCTTAAATTTCCCCTGATGTGTATGAAGCCTTGGACCTTATATGGACCTTCTTGATATATTATTCTGCGCTGGTTACTCAGCGTATGTGCATTGATATTAAAGTGCATTAGCTCAGCAGATTATTAATTTGGAAGTAAGATAACAAGCTTGATATACTGACTACCACTTTACTGACTGCCCCACTGCCTCCACTGACTACCCCGCTGCCTCCACTGACTACTCCACTGCCTCCACTGACTACTCCACTGCCTCCACTGACTACCCACTGCCTCCACTGACTACCCTACTGCCTCCATGACTACCCCACTGCCTCCACTGACTACTCTACTGCCTCCACTGACTACCCACTGCCTCCACTGACTACCCTACTGCCTCCACTGACTACTCTACTGCCTCCACTGACTACCCCACTGCCTCCACTGACTACCCCATTGCCTCCACTGACTACCCACTGCCTCCACTGACTACCCTACTGCCTCCATGACTACCCTACTGCCTCCACTGACTACTCTACTGCCTCCACTGACTACCCACTGCCTCCACTGACTACCCTACTGCCTCCACTGACTACCCCACTGCCTCCACTGACTACCCACTGCCTCCACTGACTATTCTACTGCCTCCACTGCCTACCCTACTGCCTCCACTGACTACCCTACTGCCTCCACTGACTACCCCACTGCCTCCACTGACTACCCCATTGCCTCCACTGACTACCCTACTGCCTCCACTGACTACCCTACTGCCTCCACTGACTACCCTACTGCCTCCACTGACTATTCTACTGCCTCCACTGCCTACCCTACTGCCTCCACTGACTACCCTACTGCCTCCACTGCCTACCCTACTGCCTCCACTGACTACCCTACTGCCTCCACTGACTACCCCACTGCCTCCACTGACTACCCCATTGCCTCCACTGACTACCCTACTGCCTCCACTGACTACCCTACTGCCTCCACTGACTACCCTACTGCCTCCACTGACTATTCTACTGCCTCCACTGCCTACCCTACTGCCTCCACTGACTACCCCACTGCCTCCACTGACTACCCCATTGCCTCCACTGACTACCCTACTGCCTCCACTGACTACCCTACTGCCTCCACTGACTACCCTACTGCCTCCACTGACTACCCTACTGCCTCCACTGACTACTCTAAACCCCACAAGTAAAGGTAGATATTGGAATGCACATTTCGGAAGGTAGATTTTAGGAGGTGGATTTTGGAAGGTAGATTTCGAAAGGCAGGTTTTAGAAATGTACTATTTGGTAGGCAGATATTGGATATAAGCAGCAACCAAGCGACAGACCTCCACATCGCCCACAGGACCAGCCATCGGATAGTCGCTGAGCAGTCTCTCTTCCTGCATAAATTTTCCAGCCCGACCCCGACTATCCGGCATGTAGAGGCCGTAGTTCAGCCTGTCTGGCAGGGTTCTGCCTAGCTGGTCCAGGGCGCGAAGTTTTACTGCGTGAAGTGTGGCTCCGGGATCAAATTGTAGACACTTCTGCAATTGGTTGAAATCTCTTTTGTCTAGTCGAATCTTGCCTTCGTCTAACAGGTTGACTTCCATGTATAACAGTTTAATACCCTTATCTAACAGATTGACGCCCGTGTCTAACAGGTTGACGCCCATGTCTAGCAGGTTAACACCCGTGTCTAACAGGTTGAAGCCCGTGTCTAACACCGTTTCTAACAGGTTGACACCCGTGTCTAACAGGTTGACACCCGTATCTAACAGGTTGAAGCCCGTGTCTAACAGGTTGAAGCCAGTGTCTAACAGGTTGACACCCATATCTAACAGGTTGACACCCGTGTCTAACAGGTTGACGCCCATGTCTAGCAGGTTAACATCCGTGTCTATCAGGTTGACACCCGTGTCTAACAGGTTGAAGCCCGTGTCTAACATCGTGTCTAACAGGTTGAAGCCCGTGTCTAACACCGTGTCTAACAGGTTGACGCCCATGTCTAGCAGGTTAACATCCGTGTCTATCAGGTTGACACCCGTGTCTAACAGGTTGAAGCCCGTGTCTAACATCGTGTCTAACAGGTTGACGCCCATATCTAACAGATTGACGCCCTTGTCTAGCAGGTCGACTACCTTGGCTAACAGGTCGACGCCCGTATCTAACAGGTAGATAACAGCGATTAGCAGTAATTAGCACTTTTGAGTAACACGTATTCGCCTTCCTCTAGCAGAAAAGGCTGCTCACCTCAGCATTCGTTTCTGGAACTCGAATCCGTAGAGTGACTGGTGGAAGCGTGACTTCGCTTTGTTGAATTTCCGCATTATTAGCCATTCTGTGCTTCTTGTTGTAGAGGCAACAGCTATTAGCAAAATAAAACGATTTGTTTATTTGGTTTTTTAATATTTTTCTTGCCAAAAATGTTTTAAATAGAAACGCTGTTTAACTCTGCCGATAAATAGATTTTAGCTGACTTTAAGTTTTGTTTCTTTAGTCAGGCCGAGAGCGATCTGATAAAAGATTTGAGCAGAAGACTCTCTCAGGGGCTGCATGATAGTCTGGCCCCTGAACAGATAGGGCGCAGTTTTTGAGGTTGCATGGTAGAGCAATAGACGCAAAAAATCTATTGGCTCACACTCGAATGGGCGAATGGCGTTTAAATGTACAGAAAAAAGTTGATTATAGTAGTGTACTGCTGGTTCTGTTATCGGTATAAGCGAGTGTTGAGTTGCTACATGCCCTGCTTTCAGAATACGATTCGTTAGAATTTAAGGCATTAATAATAATTGTAGATTATTGACTCGCGGATTTTATAGAATTTCTAAGATTATTATGGACCTGGTAAGGTAACTCGCTTTATAAGCAACAGGAAAAGAAATGAAATTGCCAACATAAGTTTAAAGTGCCGAAGCTTTTCGTCCTAAGCGGACATCGTCAGGGTCGATTTATTGAAAACGAAAACACTGGTATTTAAAAGTAGGTTGTTGCACATTGTGAGTTAAAGTCCGATGGACAGGGTCGATTTATTGAGAAACGAAAACGTAGGTGTTTAAAAGGTTATTGTACATTGTGAGATAAAGTCCGATGGGCAGGTCAAAAGGCGAACCAGAGGTTGGAGAGGAGCGCACACACAACTCAGAGAGAGAGCGTGCCTCATACGTCAGAACACTTGGAGCTGTTGGCTTGCACCGTTCCCCGCTAATTGGACATTAAGGTTTGGCTTGAGGGCCTTGATGTACATGGCTTCAAGAATGGTCAGTTTGTAATCTTGCCTACACGTGTCAACAACTTTGAACAGTTCAAGTGGCTCCTTATTACAACAACTATCGCAACCTAGCAAATGGTCCCGGATAGCAGAGTTTTTTACCCAATGCTCCTTAGCCCTCGTGTACAAATGTCGTTTAGTCTTTCCCACGTAAGTGGTGCTCTGATCCACAGAACAATTGAATTGGTACACGACACCTGCAACAAGCGGCCTTGGAACACGGGATTTCAATCTGCTAACAAAACGGGAAATCTTGTCGGTGCGAAAGATGACCTTGATATCAGAGTCAAACCATTTACGGAAAATCTTTTCAAGTTGTTTCTTGAACATCATCGAAGGGATTCCAATAAATGGCAGGATAATCATGGGAGTGTTCAGGTCCTTATCTCTATCCCTGTCCCTCTGCATGCGACGATTAGTGAATTTGTTGTTCATGAACTTGTTGATGTGGTAATAAATGTAGTTTTTGGGATAGCCATTGGCACCAAAGATCCTAAGCAGTTCAAGGGTTTCAAGATGGAACATTTCCCAGGAGCTACAAATCGTAAAGGCTCTCTGAAGCATGCAACTAATGAGACCTGATTTCCATTGCCTTGGGCACAGAGCGTCGAACCGTAACATGAGCCCAGTGAACGTAGATTTCCGGAACACACCCGTGGAGAAAACGCCCTTCTCAGCATCAACGTTAATGTCGATGTCAAGAAAAGGGAGGCGTCTGCCACCGCCTTCCACAGTGAACTTTATGTTCTCGTGGGTTGAGTTGATGGCTTTTAGAAAGTCCTCCCTCTTGGCCTCATCGTCAAAGATGGTGAAGGTGTCATCCACGTAGCGTTTGTAGAAGTGAGGGGCACATGGCAGCTTTAGCCACTCCTTCTCCCAATGGGTCATGCAAATGTTGGCAAGGGTGGGGGCCAGTGGGCTACCCATAGCACAACCATCAACCTGCCGGTAATATTTGTCCTGGAACAAGAACACCCCAGAGGTAGCGTATCCAAGCATTTTCTTGAACGTCACTTTGGAGAAAGGTGGGGGATTGTTCTGAAACACCAGATCAGCGGCCAAATCAATAGCCAACTTCAATGGGATGTGTTCCGGGTGTGTTCCGGAAATCTACGTTCACTGGGCTCATGTTACGGTTCGACGCTCTGTGCCCAAGGCAATGGAAATCAGGTCTCATTAGTTGCATGCTTCAGAGAGCCTTTACGATTTGTAGCTCCTGGGAAATGTTCCATCTTGAAACCCTTGAACTGCTTAGGATCTTTGGTGCCAATGGCTATCCCAAAAACTACATTTATTACCACATCAACAAGTTCATGAACAACAAATTCACTAATCGTCGCATGCAGAGGGACAGGGATAGAGATAAGGACCTGAACACTCCCATGATTATCCTGCCATTTATTGGAATCCCTTCGATGATGTTCAAGAAACAACTTGAAAAGATTTTCCGTAAATGGTTTGACTCTGATATCAAGGTCATCTTTCGCACCGACAAGATTTCCCGTTTTGTTAGCAGATTGAAATCCCGTGTTCCAAGGCCGCTTGTTGCAGGTGTCGTGTACCAATTCAATTGTTCTGTGGATCAGAGCACCACTTACGTGGGAAAGACTAAACGACATTTGTACACGAGGGCTAAGGAGCATTGGGTAAAAAACTCTGCTATCCGGGACCATTTGCTAGGTTGCGATAGTTGTTGTAATAAGGAGCCACTTGAACTGTTCAAAGTTGTTGACACGTGTAGGCAAGATTACAAACTGACCATTCTTGAAGCCATGTACATCAAGGCCCTCAAGCCAAACCTTAATGTCCAATTAGCGGGGAACGGTGCAAGCCAACAGCTCCAAGTGTTCTGACGTATGAGGCACGCTCTCTCTCTGAGTTGTGTGTGCGCTCCTCTCCAACCTCTGGTTCGCCTTTTGACCTGCCCATCGGACTTTATCTCACAATGTACAATAACCTTTTAAACACCTACGTTTTCGTTTCTCAATAAATCGACCCTGTCCATCGGACTTTAACTCACAATGTGCAACAACCTACTTTTAAATACCAGTGTTTTCGTTTTCAATAAATCGACCCTGACGATGTCCGCTTAGGACGAAAAGCTTCGGCACTTTAAACTTATGTTGGCAATTTCATTTATTTTCCTATTATGGACCTAGTAATTTTAAACCGATTCCCGCTTAGCTTATATGGACACAACTTGCTTTCCATGTGCTGCGGTTTGAACTCACGACCTCTCGGTCAGAGTCCGAAGCACACTGCATGGGCTACAGCTAGGTTTCCCTATTTTAAGGACGATCGCGTACATGCATGCTGGCATTGAAGAAAAACAAGCACACAATACACACCTAATTAAAACGTACATGTTTGATCAACCTCTGTGTGCCTGGATGCCTTGCCTTAATTTATGTTAACTAATTCTTACAAACTGCATACTAAATTAATGAGCGCATGGCTAAATTAAAGCTTCACAAAATTTAACGTGCCTTTACCTTCTCTCCTTATTTTCATAAAATGCTGCCTCCGCTGCTCACTATTAGTTAAGCGCGAATGGAAAATACATTTTTGACTAAAATAAGATTACAATGCAGTTCAGGAATCGCGCATGATTGCAGATTTTAAAATTTTGTCACAAATATAGCTCGGATTATGCAATACGAGCAGCTCCAGCTAATGAATGAATTTGTCTTGTTAAATTATTAATTCCCTAAGGTAGAATATGGTTCCTACAAAAATAGACGGTTTAGATATTTGTAGCAAAAAAGCTTTAGGACTTTTAAGCTCTTCATTATAACGTGTATACTGTAATTGACGAAAAAAATAAAAAAGGCGATGAAAAACATGGCACGTTGCAGAACGTTGTATATAATTTGCTACATTTATATGTAGACTCTGAGTAACAAGTAACGAATTGTTTTTTGTGACCAACTTGTACAGGATGCGTAAAATAATAATTGTGTTCATTTATAAATAGCAAGAGTGTAGTGTGCTGTTATTACTAAAGAGGTTACTACCAAAGAGATCAAGACTCTCAATACTCTGTTGGTCGTTGCCGTAAAATAAACTTAAAAGATACGCACATCATTCAAAACAGTTTAAAGTTTATTTGAAAAATAACTATATTTTATTACTTACTAACTTTTATTTATGGAAAAAATACAAGATAAATTATTTTAAATACTTAATTGTTTGTTCAAAATGGTCTGCTCAGACTTTAGTTGCACCGTCGATTTTAAAATCCACGCTTATTCCATGGAAGGGAGGCTCTAACCTAAGCAACCTCTTTGTTCGAAGGGACTTGTCTTCTTCTTGTCCCTCCGTTAATGTATTCTATACACACGTTTTTAGTGCATCGCTTTTTATTAACTTTTCCACTACTTTTTTCTTAGCCGATGCTCCACTTACTGCAAAATGATCTTATACGTGTCATGCTAGATTTCCATATTTTAGTTAGTTACTTCCATTGTTGCATAATTTAGTTAGGCCTAAATTATAATATGGCTTTATCTAATATTAATAAAAGTATTTATACTCTTGAAATTGTCTACAAATAAAAATTATACAACTGCAAAGTCATTTTGCTCCACTTTAGCAATATTAGCATTACATATGTATAAAAGTCTGGCTTGTGTAATTCCAGGGAAATGCCCATTTGCCTTAAGTTTGCTACCAATATTTGCAAGTTTATAAATTACTGATGCTTTATTATGGATAGTAGGCCTAGTCTATCTAGCTTTCTCTGAACAGTCTTACATAGGAGGCAAAATTTTATATTCAAGTCTTACCCCTATATGGGACCTACCTACCTAGTTCCACAATACACAGAGGCTAGAGCTCTCTTAAAGCTTAACCACAGTGACCTCAGAGCAGTGAGCATGACCCTCTCAGGACATAGCTGCTTGTCCTGACCCTAGACCTACTTCCTCCAAAGCCAAATACAAGAGAAGATCTGCCCTTACTTGCTTGTATATGCCAAATAGGTGGTCCCTTTGCCTCATTGAAAAGTGTCCAACACACCCTGTAGCTAAGTCAAGACAGGCCTATTTGAAATAAACAATTTGTTTTGTTAAGTTAATTAGTTTCTAAACAATTATATAGGCCTTTGCTATAGGCTATGGCTAATTATTAAGCAAATAGAACATGTACAAAAACTTATAACTCTGTGTATATTATTTTCTTTTTCTAGGACTTTTCTAGGATAGAAGCAAAAAAATATTCACTTATTTTATGCATGTATTATATAGAAATTTATATATAACATTTTTAACCATCTTCATCTACATGCTTATCAATTCCATAGACTTTAATTTATTTAAGCTAGAATATAATTACAATTTAATGGTTATTCATGACCTTGTAGTTCAAAATATGAATATGTATTTCTGAAGATCTTTTTTTAGAAATAAAGATCTTAACAATTTAGTAGCTTGCAATAGTCTAATACCTAAAGCCATCAAAAGCTATACAAATGAAAAATGGCAAATATCGCTATAAAAAGTTACAGATATGAAAATTGTTGCTTAAAATTGTTGTATGCATCTTGATTCTTGCTCTTATATTTGGGGTTTTCTCAACTAAATGGTTTGCCATTAAGCCTTTGTAGAAACCTATATGCCATATGTACTTTGTGAAATGTGCTTCTCCCCAGTCCCTTTCCTGCTATTAAAGATAAGTACCCCTTCACAGATAGAGACTCTTAATTCTCTGGTATGGTGTTGAGGCCTTGAGGCAATTCTGGTGTTATGGCACTCAAAACTTAATTCTCTTGTGTTTTGTTGAGGCCTTGAATTGTAGAGATTTTCATGTTATGTGCATGTTGTGGTAAGGGGTTTCATCCTAAAATTTTTTGTGTCCTAAGCTGTATTATAACTTATTTCATTTCTGTGACTTAAATATACTTGTATATGTGTATTTGGGCTAGCCAGGAAGCCATGAATACTAATTGGAAGTTTATTAAGTTATAAGATAGCAATACAGAAAGGCTTCAAAATTTTTCTGCAATATATCTGATACAACTACTGAAAAAAATAGTTTATTCTAGAACTTTTTTAGTCATGGTTATTTTCATATTTTGTTATTTTTGCAGAAAGCAAAATGTATTATGCTGTAACTGTTAACAGTAACTTATTCTACTATGTACTACAGTTATACTAAGACTGTTATAAAGTTAGAATCTTGTTTTCGCATTTTCAACTGACCTGAGTAAAAAAGATACAAAATTTACTCTTGCAGCATCGCATTGTGCCCCTACTTCGTCAGGCTAGTAGAGGCCTGAAACAATTGCGCATTGTGAAGGATGACAAGAATACAACTATCATTGATCTAGTAGATTGTGTTCGTCAGCCAAAATCGCCTAAGCTAGATTTAACTGGCATTGGGCATCCACAAGAGACTTGCCCAATTACAAAGCTAACTCAGGCTGGTATTAAGCTAGAATACACCGATGTTAAAGTTCTTGCTCAATTTCTGCGGCCGGATGGTTCTATATTGCCAAAGGAGGCCACGGGATTGTCGTTGAAGTCGCAGTACTACATCGAGATGCTGATTGAGCGAGCTAGAAAGTGTGGATTATTACCACTGGATATTAGTCCCAATGGTGAGCATATCTACGCTAAGCAGCCTAGAGATCGATTCAATGTTTATTACAACTCCAATATAATTGGCATACCGACTGCTGCTAAATCTGCCTGGAAATATCGGGCACCAGAGGATTAAATAATTGAAAGACAGCTTTTCAGACATTTAGAAACATCTTTGTTGTAGGTCCTTCTGTCTTCTTGTTAGCACAAATTGATTATCTAAACCAAATATAGGATACTAGAATCTTTTTTGCCACAATGTATTGAATAATTGGTAGCTTAAGATTACAAATAATTGTAAGCTTTGTAAACTACTGTACTCTTTGATTTATTCGTAAAATAAAACCAAAGAGTAGGCATTTTCTTCTGCCTATTGTGACTGTTAATTTAGAATGCCATCTTAAGAGTTATATTTTTTGTAAATTTTTAATGCTTTTTTAAGGTTAAATAATCTGACGCGCAAATTACGTTGGTATAGTGCCCCACACAGTTGGCATAGTGCCACTGCCCCACACAGTTGGCATAGTGTCCCACTCAGTTGGCATAGTGCCCCACACAGTTGGCAATGTCCCACTCAGTTGGCATAGTGCCCCACTCAGTTGGCATAGTGTCCCATTCAGTTGGCATAGTGTCCCACTCAGTTGGCATAGTGTCCCATTCAGTTGGCATAGTGTCCCACTCAGTTGGCAGTGTCCCACTCAGTTGGCATAGTGTCACACTCTTTGGCATCGTGTCCCACTCAGTTGGCATAGTGTACCACTCAGTTGGCATAGTGTCCCACTCTTTGGCATAGTGCCCCACACAGTTGGCATAGTGTCCCACTCAGTTGGCATAGTGTCACACTCTTTGGCATCGTGTCACACTCAGTTGGCATAGTGTCCCACACAGTTGGCATAGTGTCACACTCAGTTGGCATAGTGTCCCACCCAGTTGGCATAGTGTCACACCCAGTTGGCATAGTGTCACACTCAGTTGGCATAGTGTCCCACACAGTTGGCATAGTGTCACACTCTTTGGCATCGTGTCACACTCAGTTGGCATAGTGTCCCACACAGTTGGCATAGTGTCACACCCAGTTGGCATAGTGTCACACTCAGTTGGCATAGTGTCCCACACAGTTGGCATAGTGTCACACCCAGTTGGCATAGTGTCACACTCAGTTGGCATAGTGTCACACTCAGTTGGCATAGTGTCACACTCAGTTGGCATAGTGTCCCACACAGTTGGCATAGTGTCACACTCTTTGGCATCGTGTCACACTCAGTTGGCATAGTGTCCCACACAGTTGGCATAGTGTCACACTCAGTTGGCATAGTGTCACACTCAGTTGGCATAGTGTCACACTCAGTTGGCATAGTGTCACACTCAGTTGGCATAGTGTCCCACTCTTTGGCATAGTGTCACACTCAGTTGGCATAGTGTCCCACTCAGTTGGCATAGTGTCCCACCCAGTTGGCATAGTGTCCCACCCAGTTGGCATAGTGTCCCACCCAGTTGGCATAGTGTCCCACTCTTTGGCATAGTGTCACACTCAGTTGGCATAGTGTCACACTCAGTTGGCATAGTGTCACACTCAGTTGGCATAGTGTCCCACTCAGTTGGCATAGTGTCCCACCCAGTTGGCATAGTGTCCGACACACAGTTGGCATAGTGCCCCACTCAGTCGGCAAATTATCCTCACCTCACTCAGTTGGCAAATTATCCTCACCTTACTCAGTTGGCAAATTATCCTCACTTAGATGGCAAATTAGTTGGCAATTATCCCATGCCAAATTGTCCCCCTTTAAGTACTTACTACATACTTTATCCTGTGTGTCATTATGTATTTTGCGTTGATTATGTACTCGCAGAAATTTAGCCGTGATCTAAGTTTGAAAAGATTTGGAAATTTTCGGTATTGTAAACCTCCTGTGAATTTGCGCATTTCAGTAGTTGCTTTGCTTTGTTTTAGATGTGGTAGTGTGCGTGTGCTAGCAATCTATTAGTGTAGACTAGTGCCAAAAATCTGTTTACATCTCTCTCGTGCTAGGCACATAGGTCAAACTCTAACTGCACGTCTTAATTGGTTAGTCAAGGCCTTTGCTTTGAAAATTTTCATGCCTGTCTTGTTTTATAGCGTTAAATCTGGTCGGTTTCTATCTAGTAGATTCTGTTTAGATTAACTGATGACGACATCAGTTACGCATGGTGATAATTAACGTCATTTTTTCGTTGACGCAGTTAGCATGCCATTGATACTCGTAGTTTAGAGACGTACGAGCGTAAAACGATAGATTTTTGCATTTGTAGACCAATGAGTACAAGAGCAAAGATATCTGCGAGATTTGAGTCAGTTATATAGGACACCTGAAGTATTAGAGACGGTTATAAGGACACCTGAAGTATTAGAGACAGTTATATGGACACCTGAAGTATTAGAGACAGTTATATGGACACCTGAAGTGCAAGGGACAGTTATATAGGACACCTGAAGTATTAGAGACAGTTATATGGACACCTGAAGTATTAGAGACAGTTATATGTACACCTGAAGTATTAGAGACAGTTATATAGGACACCTGAAGTATTAGAGACGGTTATAAGGACACCTGAAGTATTAGAGACAGTTATAAGGACACCTGAAGTATTAGAGACAGTTATATGGACACCTGAAGTATAAGAAACAGTTATAAAGACACCTGAACTACAAAAAGCTGTTATATTGGACACCTGAAGTATAGGGGACAGTTATATTGAACCCCTGAAGTGTAAGGGACAGTTATATAGGACACCTGAAGTATCAGAGACAGTTATGAAGACACCTGAAGTGTTATAGACAGTTTTAAAGACACCTGAAGTGTTATAGACAGTTATAAAGACACCTGAAGTGTTATAGACAGTTATAAAGACACCTGAAGTGTTATAGACAGTTATAAAGACACCTGAAGTGTTATAGACAGTTATAATGACATCTGAAGTATCAGATTCAGTTATGTAGTATACCTGAATAATTCGATTCAATCGGAAAATTTATAACAGCGTGGTATTAACTTTTAAATATTTGAAAGTATTAAAGGTATTAACTTTTAATACCAAAGGTATTAAACAATTTTAGCAAGCAGAGATAATTCGACAATAGAAACTCCACAACAATGCGACCAACATCTGGCGCTAGCAGGCACAAGCCGGGCGCTTTCAAAACAGTGAACAAGACTCACAAATCTGGTAGGCACAAATCTAATCGCGGCCTAAAACGCGTCGTAGCCGGCAGTGGCCGAGTTTCAAAAGCGTCAACAACTACTAAGAGTAGTCACGCCAATGCTATCGCCGCCAAATCTGCCAGATTGAGAAAATTGCCAAAGTCTGAGCAGCGCAACCGGATGAAACTAATGCGCGAGGCTTCCCTAGCCAAGGCTGTCGGTAAGACTGTCGAAGAGTTGAGAGCTTTGAAAAGGGAAGCTTCGTCTAGTTCAATAAGCGTCGGGGGCAGTCGAGTAAAATCCGCATTAATTGCCGGAGCTCTGCCACCAGCTCTGGTGACATTCGTGTGCGCCGATGTCGATCTGCCGTGTCGACTATTGCAGGCCATGGCGGCACAGGGTGCTGGGAATTCAGCACCCCAGTTTCAGTTTAGATTCGCTCGACCTACTGGTGAGTAGTGTGATTAGAATGCCTGTGGCTGCGTGTTTATTCAAATTCAAAATATTATTCGAACGGTTCAACGTACGATAAATAATAAGGGATTCTATCATTCAGCATAATGAGTGAGTGGCTGAGCAATTAACGCGTTTGCCTCTTGCACCACGGTCCCTGAGTTCGATTCCACGGCGAGGCCACAATCATTTGGGCTCAACAGCGGAGAGAAGGCCTGCGGGCTTGTCGTGCCATTTATGCCATTGAGGGCCAACATCCAAGGCACATTGGCAGTGTACCATCCCCATTCCCGCTGGCTGCGGGTCTAGTGTCACCAAATGACGTGCCATTGCTCGCAGCCCTCCTGCAATCTTTATTATTATTACGAGCATATCATCCTTCACCATAATTAGGAGTATATGATGTAAGTTTTTTTAGATTTGTGAAACCCTTAATAAGGATGGGGACTCAAATTTTTAGGGTTGAGATTTTATGATTTAGGATTGGGATTTTATGATTTAGGATTGGGATTCTAAGGTTTAGGATTGGGATTCTAAGGTTTAGGATTGGGATTCTAAGGTTTAGGATTGGGATTCTAAGGTTTAGGATTGGGATTCTATGGTTTAGGATTAAGATTGTATGATTTAGGATTGTGATTCTAAGGTTTAGGATTGGGATTCTATGATTTAGGATTGGAATTATATGGTTTAGGATTGGGATTTTATGATTTAGGATTGTGATTCTAAGGTTTAGGATTGGGATTCTATGATTTAGGATTGGAATTCTATGGTTTAGGATTGGGATTTTATGATTTAGGGTTGGGATTCTAAGGTTTAGGATTAGGATTCTATGATTTAGGGTTGGGATTCTAAGGTTTAGGATTAGGATTCTATGATTTAGGGTTGGGATTCTATGGTTTAGGATTGGGATTCTCTGATTTAGGGTTGGGATTCTATGGTTTAGGATTAAGATTGTATGATTTAGGATTGTGATTCTAAGGTTTAGGATTGGGATTCTATGATTTAGGGTTGGGATTCTATGGTTTAGGATTAGGATTCTATGATTTAGGATTAAGATTGTATGATTTAGGATTGTGATTCTAAGGTTTAGGATTGGGATTCTATGATTTAGGATTGGGATTCTAAGGTTTAGGATTGGGATTCTATGATTTAGGATTGGGATTCTATGATTTAGGGTTGGGATTCTATGATTTAGGATTGGGATTCTATGATTTAGGGTTGGGATTCTAAGGTTTAGGATTGGGATTCTATGATTTAGGGTTGGGATTCTAAGGTTTAGGATTGGGATTCTATGATTTAGGGTTGGGATTCTATGGTTTAGGATTGGGATTCTATGATTTAGGGTTGGGATTCTAAGGTTTAGGATTGGGATTCTATAGTTTAGGATTGGGATTCGATGATTTAGGGTTGGGATTCTATGGTTTAGGATTAAGATTCTATGATTTAGGGTTGGGATTCTATGGTTTAGGATTAAGATTCTATGATTTAGGGTTGGGATTCTAAGGTTTAGGATTAGGATTCTATGATTTAGGGTTGGGATTCTAAGGTTTAGGATTAAGATTCTATGATTTAGGGTTGGGATTCTATGGTTTAGGATTAAGATTCTATGATTTAGGGTTGGGATTCTAAGGTTTAGGATTGGGATTCTATAGTTTAGGATTGGGATTCGATGATTTAGGGTTGGGATTCTATGGTTTAGGATTAAGATTCTATGATTTAGGGTTGGGATTCTATGGTTTAGGATTAAGATTCTATGATTTAGGGTTGGGATTCTATGATTTAGGATTAAGATTCTATGATTTAGGGTTGGGATTCTATGGTTTAGGATTAAGATTCTATGATTTAGGGTTGGGATTCTATGGTTTAGGATTAAGATTCTATGATTTAGGGTTGGGATTCTAAGGTTTAGGATTGGGATTCTATAGTTTAGGATTGGGATTCGATGATTTAGGGTTGGGATTCTATGATTTAGGATTAAGATTCTATGATTTAGGGTTGGGATTCTATGGTTTAGGATTAAGATTCTATGATTTAGGGTTGGGATTCTATGGTTTAGGATTGGGATTCTATGATTTAGGATTAAGATTCTATGATTTAGGGTTGGGATTCTATGGTTTAGGATTAAGATTCTATGATTTAGGGTTGGGATTCTATGGTTTAGGATTAAGATTCTATGATTTAGGGTTGGGATTCTAAGGTTTAGGATTGGGATTCTATAGTTTAGGATTGGGATTCGATGATTTAGGGTTGGGATTCTATGGTTTAGGATTAAGATTCTATGATTTAGGGTTGGGATTCTATGGTTTAGGATTAAGATTCTATGATTTAGGGTTGGGATTCTAAGGTTTAGGATTAGGATTCTATGATTTAGGGTTGGGATTCTAAGGTTTAGGATTAAGATTCTATGATTTAGGGTTGGGATTCTATGGTTTAGGATTAAGATTCTATGATTTAGGGTTGGGATTCTAAGGTTTAGGATTGGGATTCTTTGATTTAGGATTGGAATTCTATGGTTTAGGATTGGGATTCTATGATTTAGGATTAGAGTTGAAATCCCGAATTTAGGATTTAAATTCCTAATTAAAAGCAAGTTTCATTAGTTTAGGATTCAAATTCTTCATGTTTTTATCAAACTCAAATCCAATCAAACCTATTTAGAATCGCCATCGGCTCAACTGGAATTCCTGGATCTAGCCAAAGTGTCGGACGCATTAGTCCTAACCTTTCAAGCTGGTTCACAATTTACCGAACAGTTTCAACGCTTCCTATCAATCTTGTACGCCCAGGGCCTGCCTAGTCAGCTGTACGCGGCCGTACTAACAGCCGCCGATAGTCAGCGGGATCGCAAAGCCTGGGAGAAAGCCACTAAAGCTGATTTGGAAAGGCACGGCTTCGGATTACCGTCAGATTGCGGCCTATTGGCTATCAGGGACAGCTCAGATTTGAGTAGCCTGTTGCGCAGGATTGCCAGCAAACGGCTGGCTAGCAGCGGCGCCCACGCGGCCGTTGTTGGAGCCAAGAAAGTCTCTGCGGCTAGCAAAATTGGCAAAGCTTGCCCGGCTTTTGCTAAGGCCCGTTGCTACGGACTCGCTGAACAGGTGAGCTGGACTTATTGCAATTAGGGGTTGGATTGTAGAGCTGTAGAAAATCATGCATAGAAAAGTAGACGAAGGGATTAGGGATTAAAAAGAACAGGTAATCGAATTAAAGAGGAGGTAAAAAACATCCTAGGTAGAATCGAAGAGGCAAGGAAAACTAAGGGTAGAATCGCACAGGGGAAGATCAGGGGTAGAATCGGAGTTGTTTTAGAAGACCAGGGGTAGAATCGCACAGGGGAAGATCAGGGGTAGAATCGGAGTTGTTTTAGAAGACCAGGGGTAGAATCGGAGTTGTTTTAGAAGACCAGGGGTAGAATCGGAGTTGTTTCAGAAGACCAGGGGTAGAATCGGAGTTGTTTTTGAAGACCAGGGGTAGAATCGGAGTTGTTTTAGAAGACCAGGGGTAGAATCGGAGTTGTTTTAGAAGACCAGGGGTAGAATCGAAGTTTTTTTAGAAGACCAGGGGTAGAATCGGACTGGGGAAGAAGATCAGGGGTAGAATCGGACTGGGGAAGAAGATCGGGGGTAGAATCGGACTGGGGAAGAAGATCAGGGGTAGAATCGGACTGGGGAAGAAGATCGGGGGTAGAATCGGACTGGGGAAGATGATCAGGGGTAGAATCGGACTGGGGAAGAAGATCGGGGGTAGAATCGGACTGGGGAAGAAGATCAGGGGTAGAATCGGACTGGGGAAAAAGATCAGGGGTAGAATCGGACTGGTGAAGAAGATCGGGGGTAGAATCAGAGGAGGTAAAAAATCGGGGGTAGAATCGGAGTGGAAGATCCTGATTTATTCTTACCTTTCTGCTTACTCTCCAGGTAAGCCAGCTGCCGCAGTCCCGTCAGTTGCGCCTAGTTACTCACATCCGAGGCGCTGGTCCGGTTGGTTTGAGCACAGGCGACCTGCTTCACCTAGTTGGCTGGGGTGATTATCGCCTGATTGGCTGGACTGAGGCGACTGTTGAGAATGACAAGGTGAGCCTACTCAAGTGGCGTCAGTTAACAGTAGGTCGAAATTTGATAGGTCAAAAATAAATTTATCATGTTTCGTCAATATTCAGGACGTTGAGATGGACGTGAATCCAGACGACAATAAAGTAGACGAGCCGCAGCCGACTATGATGGAAGCTATTTTTGGCGAAAATGAGCAGCCTGCCAGAAAAGAAGTTAAATTTGTTGACAATCAATTTGAAGAGTCAGAAGCCGCAGTGCCGTCGTCTGAGCTAGACTTTCCTGACGAGGTCGACACCCCGAAGGATGTGCCGGCTCGTGACAGATTCTCTCGCTACCGATTGCTAACGGACTCAGCCTGGGATCCGTGGGATAATCTGCCGGATAGCTACGCTAATCTGGTTCGATTCTCAAATTTCACGCACGCTAGAAATCGCATTGTTAAGCTGGCGAAAGCTTCAGCCAAAGAAATGTCAGTTGGTCAGAGGGTGGCCCTAATACTGGAACAACTGCCATTGTCTGTTAGCACCGCTGTTGATGCTGCTACTGAGGTGAGTAGTATGCTCTGATATCTATTGTTTTGCGTGCACTGTATAACATAAGAGACACCTCAGATCCCCAAAAGACACATCAGATCCCCAAAAGACACCTCAAATCCCCAAAAGACACCTCAGATCCCCAAAAGACACCTCAGATCCCCAAAAGACACCTCAGATCCCCAAAAGACACCTCAGATCCCCAAAAGACACCTCAGATCCCTAAAAGACACATCAGATCCCCAAAAGACACCTCAGATCCCCAAAAGACACCTCAGATCCCTAAAAGACACCTCAGATCCCCAAAAGACACATCAGATTCTCTAAAGGTACTTCAGATCCTCGAAAGAAATATCAGCTTCTCCAAAAGGCTACTAAGATCTACGAAAGACACCCAAAGTTTCCGAAAGACAACACATCCTTTGGACACCCCAGATTTTCCAGATTCTACTATAGACACCCCAGATTCTACCCTAGACACCCCAGATTCTACCATAGACACTCCAGATTCTAACAGATTCTACTATGGACACCCCAGATTCTAACACAGACACAACAGATTCTACCATAGACACCCCAGATTCTACCATAGACACCCCAGATTCTACCCTAGACACCACAGATTCTAACACAGACACAACAGATTATACTATGGACACCCCAGATTCTAACAGACATATCAGATTCTACCATGGACACCCAAGATTCTACCCTAGACACCCCAGATTCTAACACAGACACAACAGATTCTACCATGGACACCCCAGATTCTAACACAGAAACATCAGATTCTACCCTAGACACCACAGATTCTACCACAGACACCCCAGATTCTACCCTAGACACCCCAGATTCTACCCTAGACACCCCAGATACTACCACAGACACAACAGATTCTACTATGGACACCCTAGATTCTGCTATAGACACCCCTGATTCTACCATAGACACCCCAGATTTTACAATTGACACCCCAGATTTTACTATAGACACCATAGATTATCCAAAAGACACATTTGACAAGACATCCAAAAGTAAGCTAGACATCATTCGAACACCAGTCTAGACACACACACAATTGTACCAGGTGTTGAACTGCTAACCTTCCTTCCCTCACTATGCCATTGCCCAGCTGCCCAGGCCAGCCTCATCTACGCCAGTGCTAGTTTGGTATCGCATGCTGGAGCACGAAGATCGTTTCAGCCTAGTGAATTGTTTAGTCCGGCTAAATCCTAATCGCCAGTTGCCATTTGGCTCTGATAGGAATCGCCTGCTGTTCTGGCAGGTAGGCTGGCGCAGATTCTTTGCCGGGCCTGTACTGAGCGAACCTGATAACAATAGCAATAGTAAAACTGGTCACAGACTGTGCCTGCGTCATCTACTGCCTGGCGAGCACGCGGTCGCTTCATTTCAAGCTCCGCTGACATTCACCCCGGCTCCTGTCATCGCTCTACAGTCGCCGTCAAATCCTGAGCAGGGCGCTCACAGTCTATTATTTAGCGGCATACTAGAATCCTGCGACCCTAGTCGCATTGTGCTGAAGCGAGCCATTCTTTCTGGTCAGCCGTTCAAAATTCACAAACGTTCAGCTGTGATTCGCTACCTATTCTTTAATCCCGAGGACGCGTTGTACTATCGCGAGGCTGCCAATTTGCGCACTAAACACGGCAGACGAGGCAAAATTCTTGAACCAGTTGGAACTCACGGCCTGTGCAAGTGCCGATTCGACGGACCAGTTACTAATATGGACACTGTACTATTGGACCTGTACAAGAGACAGTTTCCTAAGCTTAACTATCGACCAGCGGCTGTGGCTGCTGAGACACTGAAATTTTGATGAGGAAATTGCTTTTCTGACTCTGTTTTTCCCCTCTATTTTCTGGTTTATTCTTGACGTAACTTAACGATGAAAGTGCATTGTGAACTGGCGACATATTGGCCGAAAGTAGATTGTTATGAATGTTCCGTTTGTTTTTGGACATTCTCACAATTGTTTTCTTGTTTATTTCATGACTAACTAAGATTTTTGGGCAGAGCAACTCATCAATTTTCTAATCAAGAGTGAGCACCTCTTAATAGATCATTTAGATCTATTAGTAATCATTTGATAGCTATGACTTGTAGACACAATTCTATCTTTTAGACACCTCTCTGATCTGTTAGATACATCTCTGATCTATTAGACATATCTGATCTATTAGACACATCTGATCTATTAGACATATCTGATCTATTAGACACATCTGATCTATTAGACATATCTGATCTATTAGACATATCTCAGATCTATTAGACACATCTCTGCCTATTATACATATCTCTGATCTATTAGACATATCTGATCTATTAGACATCTCTGATCTATTAGACATATCTGATCTATTAGACATATCTGATCTATTAGACATCTCTGATCTATTAGACATATCTGATCTATTAGACATATGTCAGATCTATTAGACACATCTCTGCCTATTATACATATCTCTGATCTATAAGACACATCTCTGATCTATTAGACATATCTGATCTATTAGACACATCTGATCTATTAGACATATCTGATCTATTAGACATATCTGATCTATTAGACATATCTCAGATCTATTAGACACATCTCTGCCTATTATACATATCTCTGATCTATTAGACATATCTGATCTATTAGACATCTCTGATCTATTAGACATATCTGATCTATTAGACATATCTGATCTATTAGACATCTCTGATCTATTAGACATATCTGATCTATTAGACATATGTCAGATCTATTAGACACATCTCTGCCTATTATACATATCTCTGATCTATAAGACACATCTCTGATCTATTAGACATATCTGATCTATTAGACACATCTGATCTATTAGACATATCTGATCTATTAGACATATCTGATCTATTAGACATATCTCAGATCTATTAGACACATCTGATCTATTAGACACATCTGATCTATTAGACATATCTGATCTATTAGACACATCTGATCTATTAGACATATCTGATCTATTAGACATATCTGATCTATTAGACATATCTCAGATCTATTAGACACATCTCTGCCTATTATACATATCTCTGATCTATTAGACACATCTCTGATCTATTAGACATATCTGATCTATTAGACATCTCTGATCTATTAGACACCTCTCTGATCTATTAGACACCTCTCTGATCTATTAGACATATCTGATCTATTAGACATATCTGATCTATTAGACACCTCTCTGATCTATTAGACACCTCTCTGATCTATTTGACATATTTATGATCTTTTAGAGACATCTCTGATCTATTAGACACCTCTCTGATCTATTAGACACCTCTCTGATCTATTAGACACCTGTCTGATCTATTCGAAACATCTGTAATCTATTAGATCCACGAGTATTAGTTATCTTTAAGATGAAATAGAAACCTCTAGTCTTTCACTTATATTTCACATCTAATGGACAGATTTCGTTCTGATAATTCCGATAACTCGCTGCTCTAGTTATTATTTGATTCTTCTAAGCTTGTTTATTCGAGCCTAAGTACCTTTTCACTCATATTGTCCTCATCACTGTTTTCCAGTTATCAAGAATACCATTTCGGCATGGGTCAAAGTAATTCCCAAATCACTGTTCTGCCTCCGGCCATTATGGACATGATGGGCTACAAGGTGAAAGTGATCGACCTGCCAGATAGCCAGCTAGCTAAAGATATTCTTAGAAGAACTAACAAATACCTGCTGCGCCTACACCCGGACAAGCTGGATCTAGTTGGCCGGCATGACAGTAAAATCGCCTGCCAAATCAGTTTCTATGATGTTCGCGAACTCAACCAAATCGGCCGAGTCATCACCATTAGCCTGGGCAGATCCAGCTGCTTTGGTCCCGGTCGCATGATTCTGCGTTGCAGTAAAACATTGTCTAGCAGCTTAATCTCTTCTAGTTTCATCGGCAGGGCCCGCCGACTATCTAATGAAGTTTCTACGCTGTCGCCGCAGCAACAGCAGCAGCAGCGTCGGCACTTGAGTCTACAAGCCTCTCCAACTGGATTGATCTATCGTCAGCAGCAGCTCAGGCAGTCGCGACAGCTACCCCAGGCGCCGCCTTCGCTTGCAAACGCTTCATCTTCTAGAGCTAGTTACAACAGCGAGCTTTCGGTCTCTCTAGCCGATGGCGCTGCTAGTTCTAGGTCTTCACCAACCAGTCGCAATTTTAACGGCACCAGTAATATTACTAACAGTACTATTATATTTCCATCCACTGCTCGCACAAGTTTTCAAGAGGAATTCGCGGAGGATGGCGACGGCTATTTGCCAATGCTACCTGGTTAGCTTCTTTAGCTTTTTTACATTTTATAAATCCGTTTTCATGTTGCCGATAGGTTGGCCTCTTTAATTTATTAATCGTCGTATGCGAGAATGTACTCGTAAACTGGTCGATAAGTAGTCATTTTAATTGGCTGATAATTGACCTGTACTTCTACTTTAATCGCCACAAAAAGGCCTTTTTAATTGGAGAATAAGGAGCCTTGGAATTAGCTTATAAGAAGGCCTCTCTAATTGTTCGGTAAGCAGCGAGACTTCTAACTAGCTGATAAGAAGGCCTCTCTAATTGTTCGGTAAGCAGCGAGCCTTCTAACTAGCTGATAAGAAGGCCTCTCTAATTGTTCGGTAAGCAGCGAGCCTTCTAACTAGCTGATAAGAAGGCCTCTCTAATTGTTCGGTAAGCAGCGAGCCTTCTAACTAGCTGATAAGAAGGCCTCTCTAATTGTTCGGTAAGCAGCGAGCCTTCTAACTAGCTGATAAGAAGGCCTCTCTAATTGTTCGGTAAGCAGCGAGCCTTCTTACTAGCTGATAAGAAGGCCTCTCTAATTGTATTTTTAATTGGCTAATGATTTCTGGTAGATAAGAACTTTGTACTTCAACAGATGAGTAGCCAGTATTTATTTTATCGACTTCTATAAATTTCTTAGGCAGTCGACGCATCTCAGAAGCCGGCGTCGCCGGAACTGTGGCCTCTCTATCGGATGCTGCAACTGCCGCTGCTGCTGTCGCCGCTGCTGCTTTAGCCACGCCAGTCACTTCATCAGTTCAACAGCTGTCAGACGAATATGTGCTGCCTGTGTCAGCCGATGCTGCCACCAGTTTTGCGCCAGAACGGCAAAGCCAATTCGATATTTATCTAAGCGAATTAGACGATAGCAACTATAATAGTATCGCCAACAATCATAATACAGTTAGCAGTAGTGGCACTGAGCAGTTCCAAACAGCTACCAACACCAGATCATCGGTCTATGAGAATCTGCCTGTATCGCCTGCTACTGTTAGTAGAAGCGCAACAACTATCGGCGATGGTAGATACGCCTGCATCGATTGGAATCAGGTGATGCAGGACTCGCTGCAGTATGTTGATAGCAGCGGTTCGACTGTTACTACTGCCGCAACTCGAGCTGCTAGTAGTGTATCGCGTGCCACTTCAGTTTCCACTCTGTCCACTGTAGTTAATTCCACTGTGGACATTGAAGACGCCACAGAGGCTTTGAACTACGTGTTCATTGACGCCGCCAGGACCCAAGCCATACGTGACCTGCTTGTAGATAAGGCGGAAAGCAGGATTGGAGCCGGCAATTAATATCTATAAACCTATGTCTACGTTTATAGACATAAAATTATGTCTAACAAAACTTATTTTTTACAATGTTACAAAGTTATAATGTCCATTTTTAGTTAGTGAGTTGAAAACAAGGATTTCTAACAAATTAAATTTGTAATATCAAATATAATTTGAAATTAGAAAATTAGAAATTATTAATATCTGTTAGATTCTAAGAGACTCCCCTTGAATTTCTAAGAAAGTCTACATAAGTTTCTAAGAAAGTCTACTTACGTCTCTAAGAAAGTCTACATAAGTTTCTAAGAAAGTCTGCATAAGTTTCTAAGAAAGTCTACATAAGTTTCTAAGAAAGTCTACATAAGTTTCTAAGAAAGTCTACTTAAGTCTCTAAGAAAGTCAACTTAAGTCTCTAAGAAAGTCTACTTAAGTCTCTAAGAAAGTCTACACAAGTTTCTAAGAAAGTCTACTTTAAGTCTCTAAGAAAGTCTGCATAAGTTTCTAAGAAAGTCTACATAAGTTTCTAAGAAAGTCTACATAAGTTTCTAGGAAAGTCTGCATAAGTTTCTAAGAAAGTCTACTTAAGTCTCTAAGAAAGTCTACTTTAAGTCTCTAAGAAAGTCTACTTAAGTCTCTAAGAAAGTCTACATAAGTTTCTAAGAAAGTCTACTTTAAGTCTCTAAGAAAGTCTGCATAAGTTTCTAAGAAAGTCTACATAAGTTTCTAAGAAAGTCTACACAAGTTTCTAAGAAAGTCTACTTAAGTCTCTAAGAAAGTCTACATAAGTTTCTAAGAAAGTCTACTTAAGTCTCTAAGAAAGTCTACATAAGTTTCTAAGAAAGTCTTCTTAAGTCTCTAAGAAAGTCTACATAAGTTTCTCAGAAAGTCTACTTAAGTCTCTAAGAAAGTCTACATAAGTTTCTAGGAAAGTCTGCATAAGTCTCTAAGAAAGTCTGCATAAGTTTCTAAGAAAGTCTGCATAAGTTTCTAAGAAAGTCTACATAAGTTTCTAAGAAAGTCTGCATAAGTTTATAAGAAAGTCTACATAAGTCTCTAAGAAAGTCTACATAAGTTTCTAAAAAAGTCTGCATAAGTCTCTAAGAAAGTCTACATAAGTCTCTAAGAAAGTCTACATAAGTTTCTAAGAAAGTCTACATAAGTTTCTAAGAAAGTCTGCATAAGTTTATAAGAAAGTCTACATAAGTCTCTAAGAAAGTCTACATAAGTTTCTAAAAAAGTCTGCATAAGTCTCTAAGAAAGTCTACTTAAGTCTCTAAGAAAGTCTACTTAAGTTTCTAAGAAAGTCTGCATAAGTTTCTAAGAAAGTCTGCATAAGTTTCTAAGAAAGTCTACATAAGTCTCTAAGAAAGTCTACATAAGTTTCTAAGAAAGTCTGCATAAGTCTCTAAGAAACTCTCCATTACTTTTTTATAAAACTGCATGAACTTCTAAGAAAGTCTCCGTGAATTTCTAGGAAACTATATAGGTTGACAAATTCGAAGACACTGTGTTGTTTAGTATCAAAGTAACGGCAATTTTTTAGAAACAAAACCGTTCAGTAGAGACTTTTTAAAGAAATTTGTCAGTTTTTTAGGCAGTTTCTATGCATGCTGTCTATTGAAATTAAAAATCAAGTATTTTTTCTCGTTCAATTTAATTATTTCAATCCTACTTTTATCATTAACTCAATAATTTGAAAATATTCCATAAAAAGTATGAACATTTAAGGAACAATAACTTACTGGTTTCTTTGTAAGAAAAAAATTGGCATTTCAGTGCAATCCACTACTCCTATCAGTGCAATATTCACAATCTGTTCAATACCTTTTTCTCAATTATGCTCAACATTTTTTCGGGATGTTTGACCTTTACATTTTCCTGTTTTGTTAAAATCACGTTCCTGTTTTTTTGTCGTTCATTTTTTTCATTCGGAAACTCGAAAAAACTGTTTTTTTCTCACTTCTTATTCGGATATTTGTCATATATTCGGTTTTTATAATTGCTTTGTTTGCTGACCTACTTTTTAGGATATTTGATATTATGACAGTAGTTTTAAGGGTTTTTGTAGTTTTTGTATTAGGATTAAACGTGCTTAAAATAGGTCTATGATTTTAAGAAAGATTGTTTGCACATATTTATTTTTATCTACGATTCTACGTTCGACAAGCAATTTTTATTGCTTTTTTCAATACTTTATAAACCGATTATTTAGTTAAAATTGCCAAATAATTTTTGGTGCCTACGAGCCGCAGAAACTTGATCTCTCTTTTTGCAGTTGATATTTACTATTTCTATATAAGCTGCCAACATTATATTCGTCACATTTTTCTTGAAACGATTAGTTTTTTATTGGCGTTGACGCTATTGAAACACGACTAATTGATACGAAAATTAGTAATTGTTTGACTCTCTATGCTCATTTTTTTGGATTGTACATACATTTGCATGGCTTGTCAGTCAGCATCTAATCCTAACTTTTCCACAAACCTTTTTATAATAAAAAAATTTGCCACTGTTCTTGTCTTTGCCTTCTGCTTCAGTTTTTTTATCTATCTGTGATTATTTGTCGTAATGAAGTGACTCAGATTATCTGCAGCCGTCTGATTGGTTGAAGAAGTGCCTTACATCTGCAGCCGTCTGATTGGTTGGGGAAGTGCCTTACATTATCTGCAGCCGTCTGATTGGTTAAATATGAAGTGACTTATACTCTTGGCACCGTCGGATTGGTTGAAGAAGTGCCTCACATTATCTGCAGCCGTCTGATTGGTTAAATATGAAGTGACTTATACTCTTGGCACCGTCTGATTGGTTGAAGATGAAGTGACTTATAGTCTTGGCACCGTCCGACTGGTTGAAGATGAAGTAACTCAAATTCTCTGCTGCTTTCTGATTGGTTAAAGCCTGGATCTAAAAATATACGCTGCCATTTCCCCCGTCCATAGACCAATAATTTATCCGACAATCTGATTGGTTGCTGCTGATGTCCGTTTAATTCTCTGCTGATGTCTGATTGGTTAGTAATGAATGGAAACAAGTAATTTGTGATTCGGTGATTAAGATTCTCAGATGCAACATTTTGATTAATTTGACAAATATTTGATCATCTAGCTTTATAAATTACATTTTATTTCATGCAAGACTGTATATTCTATCTAAAACGAGGTAGAGCTAACTACAAAGGACCAATTAAGGTGTACCACCAAACAGAGGATACAATAACAGACCTAAAAATATTTCTTTTAGTTATTTGATATGCAGAAAATGGATTTCAGCTCAACTCGTATAATTGTACTGCTCAATAAAATATTGCAACACAGATAATGTATTCGCTTCAGATATTAATCGAAGATGGTTGACAAGGAACTGTCACTGGCAGCCGTCTGCAAATGGAGCCAGCAGCTGCAGTGTCACTCGACCGTGCTCCATGTCAATGTTGCCACCAGCCAAATCGATGCAGTCGCTGCCACCGCAGAAGGAACCGCCGCCGCCTCCAGACTGAAACCCGGAGATTCCCGACCCGCCTCCGCTGAAGCCTCCGCCGCCGCCACCTGCTCCAGATGTGGCGCCGAGTCCTCTGCCACTGCCGCCGCCGCCGCCTCCTCCGAAGCCGCCGTCGCCAGTGTTGCTGAACCCGGCGCTGCCACCGATCCAGTCGTCAGCCAGACTGCCGCCGGCATCACCGCAGTGGGCGTCTCTCCGCGGCTTGACGGCCTTGCCCAGCCAGCCGGCACCGCAGCCTCCGTGAGTGAACTCAGCCTTGGTGCTGTTCGGTTCGTTGGATCCTGGCTGTCCGTGCGAGCCGCCAAAGCCCCGATAGTCCGCCAAGCCGACGGAATCGGAGCCGTTCGTGCTCGACTGGCCGCTGGATGCTGGAAAAGTTTCTCTTCGCCTTTAATAAATTGGCATTCACTGCTACAGGCTGCACTGCTTCCACTCGACATCAACTGCTCACCATCGTAATAATGAGATGTGCCACCGCCACCGCCTGCCGCCACCAACAGAAGCCGGTCCTCGCTGCGATACACGAAGCTGCCTCCGCCACCGCCGGCTCCAGCCTTATCCAGATTTCCAGGTGACCCGGTCTGTCCCACCACAATTCTTAGCTGGGTGCCAGCCGTCAGGTTGAAGCTGCCAGCTGAGAGGGCGCCTCGGCCGCCGAGTTTCGGTGGTGAAACGATGGAGTTATTGCCTCCGCAGGCTCCGATGACCTCGATGCGGTAGCAGCCAGTCACGCTGATCACGGCGTGCTGGACGGAACCGTTTCGACCTTTGCTTGTGTCTGCAAATTGATTGGTATCGTTTAATTGTAATGTTATTCGAGTTCTTAAAAGTTCCTTCGTGAAAATGGAACATGATTATTCTTAATGCTCACTTGCAATGACATTGTTGTATCTATATTGGCTGTTCCTTAGCAGTTCTTGAAGCCCCTCAATCTTCCACACGTTTTCCAGTTTTTGGATTCCTAGGAACCTCCATACGTGGCTTTCTCGCGGACCAAGAGACCTGGATGCGTCATTCACGACCAATAGCTGACAAAGACTACTGGATAGTCTGACAACGACGGCAGCGCAGTTTCGCTTTCGACACAGCATCAGACAGGCCGTCACGGACATTGGACCAGAAATAGCAATCAGATTGCTGCTAGTGCTTGGACTAATTACCAGCTGTCCAATGTGCGCCTCGTATTTTTTACGATTGTCTGCAATTCATTGACAAGAAATCGTGCGCATTTCATTAGCTTTTGATTAATAATGGAATTTATTTTTGCAGGAGGGCTGCGGGCAACGGCACATCGTATACTGTCACTAGTTAGCTAGAAGGCAACTCTACCCATTCCGCTGACTCCTGAGCACACACTCACACAGGTGTGTATATCTGCCCTGACTTTCTCATCGTCGGGCAGTGTACACTCTCACTGTGCCTTGGAGGTTGGCCCTTAAGGGCGTAAATTGCACGACAAGCCCCCAAGCCTTCTGTCTGCGGCTATCAAATAAACGTGGCCTCGCCGCGGAATCGAGCTCAGTGACCTTGGTGCGAGAGACAAACGCGTTTGACCGCTCCGCCACCCACCCCTCTGACTGAATGATGACACAGCTGTAAAAATGTTACCAGCATTTGCTGTGGTCTAAGTTTTGGTGACTGTAGTGGCCTCCCCAGTCCATGGACTGAACATCTGTACCAAACTGAGTAGCCAAACTGGGTCAGTATACTTTCTAATTAGTGAAGTGCGTTTTTCATTTTGCCACTGCCGTGCACTATCTTTTAGGCTTTGTCGCTAAAATAGATTTGTCAAGATTTGGTACCTGCTTTAGCTGGGGAGAATAGAAGCGTTGAAGGGACGACAACACACGGAGGGTTCTTGGACGTTTTATGCATTAAGAAAATTATCTAGAAACACCGCTTACCTTGTCCCATGGTTTGATAACAGATGAGGCTTATTAAGAAAATTCTTCTGGAATAAAATGCTTTGGGCATGATTGTCTGGTCTACAAGAGTTCGGACGAACTATTAAACTTTAAAGGGTTTGAAAATCCTGCAGTCAGACTTAAATTATTTTCATGTGACAAACTCACCAATGAAGCAATTTGTTGCAGGTAAAATTTCAAGTGGTTTTTGAAAATTCTGTGTTAGCTTAGATTCCTCACTGTTAAAAGTGTCATTAAATCGAAGAGTAGCCAATTAGTCGATAAGTGGCGCTTAGAAAGTTGGGAAAATTCTCATATGCTTAATGCATCAATTAAAATTCTTGAAACTCGTTGCAGAAATGGAAATGGAATGGAATTCGTTGCACAGCGCTTATTAACAGACCCAGACTTAGTGGATAATTAAACTTTTTAGTAGGGCTGCGAAAAACTTCAGGTTTCGACGTCGTGAAAGTTTTGGCTTGTGAAAGAGACCCGGTACAATAAGAAACAACCGATAAAGAAGAATCGGCACTATACAGACATGAGGTCATGCGGTCACTACGAGTAATGCATTCTCGCATTTAACACAATGAAAACTTGGAAAACTGCTCCAAATAGGGAATTTTAAGCAGAATCAACGGAAGCCATCAAGAAACCCGACCCCATCAACTTTGCCACTTTACAAAGTTGCGCATTGTGCCTCAACACCAATCTATCACGCTTGTGACCCAATTAATGCAATGCTTTTTGAATTATAAGCATGCTCCTCTAGAAAAAAATAAGAAGAAGTTTTAACTATTTATTATCGGCGCTAGTTTTGTTAAAATGCATTCCACCCTGCTAATCTTCGCCCCGATTTTAGTCTTCTCGAATGCCGGAGACGGTAAGCTACACTTGCCATGATGATAGTTTGAGCGAATCAAATAACCTTTGGTCGTTTCTCAAACGCAATTTGTAGGCATTTTTGCGTGGTTTTGAAGGCCATAAGAAAACAGTTTTTCATTCAAATAAAAGCTTAAAGCTTATCAATTTTAGAAAGCCTTTGATTTTACGGATTTATCTATTGTTATAACGAGCTCCTACTTATTTATTTCATTAACATGTTTTACCATTAATTTGCTAATATTTGTAGGAGGGCTGTTAAGATCTAAAATATCGTTTTGCTTTGATCCACAACCAACGAGGAGGCTATGACCATTCTCATGACTTCTGAACACACACGCACACACACACTCAGATACTGTCACACACTCACACGCTGTATGAGTTGGTCAGTGTACACTCTCACTGTGCCTTAGCGGTTGGGCCCTAATGGCGTTGATTGCACAGCAAGCCCCCCAAAGCCTTCTCTCCGCGGCTGCGCCCCAAATGAATGTTGATTCACCGTGGAATCGAGCTCAAGGACCTTCGTGTGATGGGCAAACAAGTTAACTACTGTGTCGCTCAACCTTGTCACGAGCGATAAAATGCATGTATTATCCCTAAAATGTTAGCTTCCAGATTGAAATATGTGGCCCACAATGGCATCATCGAGATCAACTCTATGACCAGCAGCGAGCTGATTAACATCACCGATGCGACATCAGAGCCTGGCTGCCTCTGGCTGTGCCGAAACAGACAATGCGCTGCGGCAGTTTTCACGAAGGCATCCGACACCTGTCAGCTTTTGATCGTTAACGATGCTTCGAAAGCCTTTGGACCGCCACGAAGTCACGTGCGCAGAGTCCTGAGTGCCAATGTGAATGCGAAAATTTGGACAATGGATGCACTGCAAGACATGCTAAGCAAGAGACAGTTCAGCTTCCAACTTCTACTGACAAGTGAGTTTTGTGGAAACATGCTGTGTTTGGTAGGACAGACACCAAGCTTTGGTAGGACAGACACCAAGCTCTGGTAGGACAGACACCAAGCTTTGGTAGGATAGACACCAAGCTCTGGTAGGACAGACACCAAGCTTTAGTAGGACAGACACCAAGCTTTGGTAGGACAGACACCAAGCTTTGGTAGGACAGACACCAAGCTTTGGTAGGACAGACACCAAGCTTTAGTAGGACAGACACCAAGCTTTGGTAGGACAGACACCAAGCTTTGGTAGGACAGATAGCAAGATGGCATGATTAAAAACACATAAAACATTTGCAGACTCAAGCACTGGAAGGCATGGCTCTATTCAGAGCGCACTAATAAATGTAACCGGCTGCTACCAAATCAGGGCCATTGGTGCCAATGGCGGCAATGTGGTGCAGGCTCAATACGGTGGTCGCGGAGGTCTTATCGAAGGTCATTTCCCATTGATAGCTGACAGTGTTCTTTCTGTTGTTGTTGGCCAGGCGGGTGGCTCGACAATGACCCTAGCAGCTGGCGGCGGAGGCGGCGGCGGAGGCAGTTTTGTGTACCTGCAGGCTGAGAGAAATATTCTGTTAATTGCTGCGGGTGGCGGCGGAGGTGCTGGACCTGAAGTTCCAGGTAAGTTATACGGCCTGCATTTAGAACTGCAGGGGTCGGCAAACTCCGGCCCTCGAAGCTCCCAAATCCGGCCCGTAGCCCCATTCAACACCTACAGTATCTTGTCTCATCTTTCCCTTGTCTCATCTCTCTCTCATCTGGAGACGGAGAGTCTCATCTCTCCTCGGTATCATCTCTTCCCTGCCTTATCTCTCCTGTCTCATCTATCCTGTGCCTCATCTCTCCTTTACAGCCAGAGGCATAGTTGCAAACCATATTGCAACTTGAGTTCAGAAGCACTAAGAAATAAAAAAAATTAATGGGACTAAATTAAAAATATCAGAAAAGGCTTTCATATAAAAAATTCATGCATAAACTGTGACAGGCAAGCCAGGTCAGGCAGGCATTAACGGTAGCAACACTGCCGATGAAACCAATAAAGTTAGCGGCTTCGGTGGCGTCAACGGTTCTTCTGGATTTCACAATCCCGACTTGATTTCGTCGAGCGACAACCGCGGCGGCTGCGGCGCCGGCTGGCTGGGCAAGGCTAGCTATTTATGGCAACTTAACAGTGCTGAAGGCGAACATGGCGGTGGCCTGCTGGACGGCTGGGTCGGCGGCCGCCCCGGAAACGGAAACACCGGCGATGGCGGCTTCGGCGGAGGCGGAGGCGGCGGTTTCGGTAGCCAAAGCAGTGGTGGAGGTTCAGGAAGTTTTAAAGGAGCTGCAGGTGGTGGCGGAGGCTACAGCGGTGGCGGAGCTTCCGTATTTGGCGGCATTGCAGGCGGCGGCGGTGGCTCGTTCTGCGGTGGCATCGGCTGCTTCGCTGTCACCGGCGGTGGCAACGAAAGCAGCAAGCATGGTCGCGTGGAGCTTCGGCTGCTCGCTCTCTTTGCGGATCGCTGCGACTGATGGAAGGCGGATCCGGAACGTTTGTTTAAGAACTGAAGGCTACATAACCTATAAGTGATTTAAAAAATATGCAACTTAAAAAGCGCTTTAAAATTAAAAAAATCTAGGGCTGATTGGCAGAGACCGAGTCAAACTCTCGCATTGAGGCCCCTGAGCTCGAATCCACGGCGAGGCCATATTTACTCAGCGAGCAGCAAATGGAGTGAAGACTTTGAAGCCTGTCGTTTAATTTACGTCTATCAGGCACAACCCCAATTTCATGATCAGATCAGTCACTGCCTGACGATGAGAAAATCATAGAGATGTACTAACTAATTAATGGGCTTTATGTATCTATTGTGTGTGTCTGTGTGTGGTAAAATGCCCTGCTTGTTTGCTACCGGGCGAATCCCGTAAATTGATTAGCAAGGCGCTCAGAAAATATATTTATATTACGTTTCATGATAAAGCTTTAAAAAATATATTTTCTTATTCTCTTATTATCTTCTCAAACATAGCAATAACTGTTTTGTGAACCAAGCTAGTTAGAAAAATATTTTTTAAGTGCAGCTATCTTGGAGTGAACAAATTAACAATGCAACTATCATTCAATTCTTCGAAAAAGACAGAATGCTGATTCTAAAAAAATGTGCGCATTAAAAAACTATCGGTTGTGAAAGACAACTGCAAAATCGACGAAACAAGGTAAATAGATAAAAAAATAGAAAATAGATAAAATTCCAGCGTCGGTAATTCTTCAAGAAGTACGACCTAAGCTAAGTGTCATAAAAATTTTGACTCAACCACTTGCGGATTGTTAAACAGCTCGATGTTTTCCCATTTCGGTAGTTCATCGGATCCAAACAATGGTTTCAATTGCGCTCTTAAAGCAGGATGCTGAATGGCGAAGAAGTCAAGGAGTCGTTTTCTACTCAGAACTCAGGATACTTCACGTGATGAAAAGACTGCACCTCACATGATATCGCGTAAATAGATGTGAAAAAGAAGTAAGTTGCTTCATTATCGATTAGAATTAGGCATCAGGTCTATTGCTAGAGTCGTTGAAACTAAATAAGAACCAAGAGGAAGATTCATTGTGGCGTAGCATTCGTTGTGGTGGAGCTAAAAGCAGTAATGCCGGCGAAGTTGCTTTCGATTGCAGTTCTGTTCTGTGGCCTAGCTGAAGGTAATAAAATTATTCAAGTTTTATATATAGCCAACAAAAACTAACAAGCTTTTATAGAAAACAAAAACACTAGAACAATTCGCTTACGAGTATATGCATTTCGTTCTTCACTTTTAAATGATCAGTGATCTCATGCTCTTGCCTGGACTACAAGCTGAACACAGGCTCAGTCATGCTTTCCGCTGCCATCAGCAGCGAGTTGACCAACTTCACGAGCTCGCAGACGGAGTCGGACTGTGTGACAATGTGCCACGTGAGAAGGTGTGTCGTGGCCATTTTCACTGCCGTTAGCCGCCTCTGCCAGCTCGTGAGCGTGAACGACGCGTCCAAGGAAATCGGACCGACTGGCACCCACGTGCGACGACTCCTGGGGTCCGAAGCCGGCCAGAGAGTGTGGACGGTGGAGGGACTCGAGGAGCTGCTGCGACTGAGGCAGTTCAACGTTTCTACAGCCATGGTTTTCGGCAGTAAGTGAAATAACATTCAGTATGCACGCCACATTGTAAAACGCTCAAGTGTGCAGATAGAGGATGTCTATGGTTCAACCTCAAAACCGACCGTCAGTGACTATATTTTAATGAACAATTAAACGGGACAACGGTATAACAAAAAACGTGCATGTGAAGGAATCGTCATTTTCGCAATAATTTCCATGTCAAATTAGACATCGAGTACCCAGCATCAGACAACTCCTTTATGACCGTCGGGCGAACACAATGAGCCGTGTAACGCTTGCTCAAACCGGCAACCTCCGACAATTTTGTCATCATGGTTGCTATGGTATCAAAACCAGTCGCTTGTGACGCGCAATACCAACTTGAGTTCTTCCACCTGCTCGTTTTAGGTTCCAAGAGAAACAGTTCAGTACACGTTGAGATTGAGATTGAGGGCGAAGAATAACGCCGTTTGTCTAGATACATCCTGAGCGCGGCTTCGGGTCGATTTTCAGCAGTCTCGATCAGCAGCGCTTCCTTAACATCGTCACATGCGTCCCGACCGAGTGCATTGCCTACATTCTTACCTTTGAGAGCCAGCAGGCGCACTGCTTGCTTCCTGTTATGTAGTGACTTGCAGCCAGCGCGTATACGCTGAGTACACCGCGCTGGCAGCTGTCTGTTAACTGGCTGAATATCATTTCATTGTGCGGTGCAGCCATGTGCAGCCAGCGCGCGTACGCTGAGTACACCGCGCTGGCAGCCGTCTGGTTAACTGGCTGACTTTCAAATCATTGTTCGCTCTATTTTATCACCCCCTAATCCTTACACCCAACGTGCCGTCGCATAAAATATATATCGCCGTTCTCAGGAGCGTGGAGCTCTGACTGTTACGTTTCGTTCTAAATACCACCAGTCTAGACTTATTTCACCTCCCATCCGACATTGTCTCGAAAACGAACCCGTCTTCCTTTAGATCCCTTAGCCGTTCCCGACCGCGATTCCCGAAATATTAAATCAGGTTATAAAAACCCTCGTGCCGCAAAGCCGTTGAAGCCTACCTGTCAAATTATCGCGATAATTCTTGCACGTCCTCGAGTTCAATAGGTAATGCTTCGCGCGATCACCCTCAGAAATAGCTGCACGCATGCAGATTAGCGAGACTGGCGAATAATATCCCCGTCTGTCCTACGAGCCGTGCCGAAGAACAATCGCAGCACACGCTTGAGGTCCTCCGGCTCAGCCGTCATCAAGTCAATCTTTAACGACGGGGTCGATGTCATGAAGACGTACTGACGTATTGATACTGATACGTACCTCACGGGCCATGGCTGCTACGCCAGACACTGTTTCCTCCGTGGAGACCTCCGGAGTGAGCTGTGCCCGTTCTGCAACCTTGAGAACGAGGATGCCCTGCACTTCGTCTGTCACTGCCCTTTCTTCACCAGAGAGAGGCTTAATTACCTCGGACCAAACCCATCCATGGACGACGTTTGCAGATCCGAGAACATCCCGCGGCTCGTCCGGTTCCTAAGGGCTACCTGACGAGCCTCTTTCTTCCCCAGCGAGGAACAAGCTGCAGGAAGGACCGAACACGGACCTCCCTGACTGGCCCCGCGCCATCGGCCGACTGCGGGTCTTTCAGGGATCAGCGGAATGGGCGACTCCCGCCTCCCCGCTGTGTCCATCGGACCGCCCTGCTGATAAGTCAAGATCCGTCTGACGTTTTGTATTAACACTCGTGACACTAACCACTAGCTCGTCTATTGATCTCTCGAGGTCTTCAACGCTTTTCGAGCAGACGAACATGCCATCGAGGTCAATTTTTTCGGGCCAGCGCAAACTCGACATCTGTATTCATCGGTTGCTCGATTTGCTTTTCCACAAGGCGCTCCTCGGTTTGCAGCTGAAGGAGAACATCAATCTGTGAAGACGGCAACCAAGATATGGCTTCTCCAGGTAGTTTCTTGTAGTAAACATAGTAAATGCGCTTAACTAGTGGCTCCATGGTATTGCTGTATATTGTGTGATTTCTCTGCTCCTCACAGAACTTCAAATCCTCTTATTGATATAGCTATATCTATGGCAGGGAAAGAGGGGCGAGGGGGGTCAGCGGCTAACGTCGCTGCCTCGCACTCCAAAGGACGCTAGTTCGATTCACCCTTCAGGTCACGATTAATTTCGGTACTTGTTGGGGGGGTTTGGACAGTAGCGACCGGCGGAGGTGCACCATATTTCGTGCAATCAAAACTTGAAAAATAGCTTCGCTCATACCTTTCTGTGTGCCTGTTCTGCGTTGTATGAGTTATGTGCGTTGGCGCTGGGGCGTTAGACCTTGCGGGGGGTGGCTGGGGGGCGGGTGTACACCGCCGCGCGCTCATCTGGATTTCCGTCAGCGCGATTGGATAAAGTGTACACTCGTCACCCGCCCCCCCTGAGGACTGATTTCTATCAGCCTTGCGCCCCGGCTTGGTCTGCTCTGTGCGTGTGCGGGCCTGGGGTGAGAGGCACTCCGGCTGCCGCCCCCTTCCCCGCTTGGCTTGCTGCTGCGTGTGTGAGGTGCCTGCTCAGGGGAGGCGGCGCGATGGGCGGCTCTCGCCTAGTTCGCCGGCCTGGGGCATGCCGTTCCTGTGTTTGTGCGTCAAGTGCCCCAGGCCCCCCTGCAAAGTAAGTAATGGCAGGGAGAGTCCTGTTCTTCAAACCTTTTTATAGTAAACAAAAAGTGTACAGATAATAGATGTCTATATATGGCAACGAGGACGACTATTTCGCGTTCCTAAAATGCGTCTAACACTAAATTTTTGCGCACTCGTGCAAGGCGTTAACAACACTCTGAAGTTAGTGTCCCTCATACTGTCGAGTGCAATTTAGGAGGCAGCTTCAAAAGCCAAATGCAAAAGGAAAACTAAAGAAATCACAAGGTTACAAGGTAACTCACCTGTTACCGCACGAAGCAACTGGCTTTTTGAACTATGTATCACACGACACACATGCGTGCAGAAATGTGTCAAATATTTATCACGCAGACTCGAGCTCCGGCAGAAGCGGCTCGATCCAGCATGCCCTCATCAACCTCACTGGCTGCTACCGCATCGAGGTCGTCGGTGCCTGTGGCGGCAACAATAACGTTCTCGGCTTCCGAGGAGGCAGAGGAGCTCTGGCTGCAGCCAGCTTCGTCCTGACGGCTGGCACCTGGCTGGCAATTGCTGTGGGACAGGCTGGAGTTTCTGTTGACAACCAAGACGCTGGAGCTGGCGGTGGCGGAGGCAGCTTCGTGTACAGGAAGAACGACAGTCGGCTGCTGATTGCGGCTGGTGGGGGCGGAGGCGCCTCTTCGTTCATGGCGGGTGAGTTGCGAATGAAATACTGAAAGATCTCGCGTCAGTAATCGAATGCACCATTGCTGGCAGGAAAGCATGGAAACGCGGGTGTGAACGGCAGTGACTCACAGGGCAAGAGCTCCTACAATGTGGGTCACGGTGGAGCAAATGGCAACCCTGGAACAAATGATCCGACTATTTACGACACCGAAAACAACCACGGAGGCTGTGGTGCTGGCTGGTTGGGCGGCCCTCGCATTGCCATCAGAAGCTCGCTGTGTGGCGAAGGAGGAGGCGGTCTGACCGACGGATGGGTTGGCGGCCTCGCTGGCAGGGAGACATCCGTTCTCGGCTCGAGCGGCGGCGATGGCGGTTTCGGCGGAGGAGGCGGTGGCGGAGCTGCCGCGAGTTACGGAGCGGCCGGAGGAGGCGGAGGCTTCAGCGGAGGCGGCGCCGGAATGGGTGGCAGCAACGCCGGAGGTGGCGGCGGCTCGTTCTGCGGCGGCAGCGGCTGCGTCTCCGTCATCGGGGGCGGCAACGCGGGCAGCGAGCACGGCCGTTTGACGCTGAAGCTGCTGGCTCCTCTGGCTGACAGCTGCGGATGACGACGAAATTTTGACGACAGCTGTCTTGATTGCATTCGCCAGGAGTAACTCAGTTTCGATGCGAAGTGACTTTGGCAAGCACTCAAAAAAATTAAATTACTGAAATACAATTTTACAAGCCTTTTATTGTTCCAATTCGCACTGGAGCTGCTATTTTATTTAATTAACTATTTTGCATTTTTTCAAGGCTTTACCTCGCACCCTTGACGAGCAGGTCGACTATCAGCACTTCAGTCCTTCTACCTGCCAGCGACCGTCGCGTTACACCTCTGGGAAAAGTGCTCACTTTATGTCCCGTTGACTGACTTCGGCCGTTATCTCCGACATCTCAAACTCCTGGACTCGTAGTTCAACTTATGTCTTCAGTGTAATAATTTATCACGCGGCGGGGGCGGGTGGCAATGAGAGAGGCTCAGCCAATCAAGCGAGAATCGGGGTTAGAAAACCCGGCTCTCGGCAGGATAAGAGGGCAAGACTCAAAACAGGGACTACGTACAGCTTTGCTGAATCTTCGCCAGCAAAGTTGTGATCGTGTTTGATTGTATATTTTTGTTGCTAAGTCTGTAATTCAAACAATCGCCATAAAAATCCAGAACACGGGCTAAAATTTTTGAATCCAGAACTTTCAGAATCACAAAACGTAGGCGTCGTCGTGATATTCAACTATTCTCGTAGGGGTGTCTGGTGACAGGAACCACAAAAATAAGCACAAATTTTCTGCTCACAAAAGTTTGCCATGTAACCATGTCAACTGCTATTTTTTTACCTTTTTGTATTGATTTATTGTTAATTTAAACACTTTTGCACCGATATGGATTCGTTAAAAATCGTCAAGAGCAATGTTATTTGTCCTTGTCACCAGAGTCTTCGACAGGAATCGCTGAATATCTAGACGATGCTGGCTCGTACGGCTTTGAAAGTCAGTTCATTGTAATGAGCGAATTTTTTTTATTCAAATGGTGGACTTTCACGAAAATTGTTCCTTCGGTTTTGGGAGCTACCCACTGCCTTCGACCCGAGACTAGAATATAAATATGAAATATTATACATATAAACTGCCCCCATCCTCGAGACTGTCTGCAGTCAGTCAGCAATGGCTGCATGTACTGCAAGTAAATTCGGTCTCTCTTGCTTTTATTTTATTTTATTTTATTTTACAATAATTATTAATTTCAACTCTTGCATTCACTGAAGTCCCAACTTCCCAACCCCATTCCATTTCTTCGAGACAAGAGACAAGGCTACAACCTTGAGGTTAGAGAGTTAGACTCATGACTTCAAGGTCGGGGGTTCGATTCCCGACTCCGCTGGTACTAATTACAATTAGCAAGACACTTAACACTGTATTGCTTCAATTCACCCAGCTGTTAAAGGGGTACCAGCAATAACTGGGATAACTGAAGGTGGGTGTGGCGTCCGCCAGTCCATGGACTGAACGGCTGTACGCAGTCTTCAGATGCGCCGCGCATTAGCTGCGGCTGTGCGGTCGGCTGCACATCTGGCACAATTGGGGCAGGTGTAATCAATTATTGTTATAAATTAGTATTATAATTATCAGTTATTAATTCGAGAAAAGTAACATGGCTATATAAACTTTCATTCATTGCAATTTCTTGACGGCTCGCCAGTTTTGAGCAGTTTTGACAGGTCAGCGAGTAGCACGCATCGATGGCGAGTTGGATGAAGTCAGAGTGAAGTGAAAGGTTTTCAAAAGGAAGAAGTTTTGAATATAAAAAGATGAACTTTCGTTGAGGAAGGTGAAGACTAGAGTATTAGGGGTGAATATTGAAACACTGATATGAAATCCTGTTTAGAAACTCAAGAAATACATACGCAGCAGTATGGGATGCATTTTTAAAAGTCAAATAATCCCTAAACCCAGATAGATCCCCCGAGGAAATCTAGTGCTCCGTTATACATAGTGTTGAAGCGCGATGATTAAAAAGTAAATATACGCGGATATGGGAAAGAGATAATGGTGAGTTGGGAAACATAAATAATGGATCAGACATGAGCTTCAGAAGAAAGCAGGTAAATATCACAGTTTGGTAACACAGGAAGAGCGATAAACCAGTCTTCAATCGACTCTACAAAGCATGATCAAGTTACTGGTAGCACAACTTCTGTCGGCCTTTTCAATAGGATGCGCGTTCGGTAAGAGGGAGCCTCGAAGGCTCAAACGCTTAAAATCAGGGGAGCCTTCGAAATACAACAGGCGGAAAAAGCTTGCATTACTATGAGGCAAACAGTTGGAAACAGATACATAGTTGGCCTGCTGCATTTGCTTTTAGCACTGTTTGATTCTGACCGCAATCTACGGCCAGTATTTCAGATTTTTTGTAGCGAGCTTCTCTTAAAGCCAATTCAAATTTCAGTTGGAAGATTATAAGATTGAGAAGCTTATCTGACAGTCTCATTTGACTCTTCAATTATCTATGTGAGCATAGAATCTGAGCATACAATCTGAGCCATCATCGACAACTCCGCGAATACGCATCCGTTTGCAAAGCGACACATCACTATCGATAGAGCTTCCAACCGAGGTTAATCAGCTAAAATTTTAAGTAAAAACATTGTCAATTTGCTTTGTTTTCCTTTAAAAAGCGTCTGATTGCCTGCATTGAAATATTACAGTGTTTTAGGCTCTCTACGAAAAAATATTTGTCTGTTAAAAAGTCACTGAATTTCGAATTACGCAGCCAGTTATTGAAATACCAAACATTTTTTTTGTTTCAATTGTAAGAATTATCCAACACTCCATTTTGTGTAGTAATTAATTTTTCCTTTCTGTGCATTTTTCTTGAAGCATTGGTCAGAACTTCTTTAGAAACACCTTGATAAAAAAATTTTTAAGCATCTGTTTTTCAAGCGCGCGTAGAGAGCCTTCATTGTACGCCTTGTTTTGTACACTGATATCATTTCTCTCTCCCGTTCCTATCCTTTGGTGTACAATCAATTGGGGCTCTCTAGGAAACCAGTTTTTTCTATCGCTAGCCAGTAACTATAGCTCTAATAAAATATCTTAACAATGTTCTTGTACGTCTATTTGTAAAATCTCTGACCCAATGAGCTTGACAGTTACTGACGACTCCACCCCCACCGCGCTGAGCGAGAGCATGGCGACAAGGCAACACAGTGGAGAGCCTCATTTAGTCGAGAGAAAGCACAAATGGATAGCAGTCCAAGTTACAGAGGACGAGTGCGCTAAAGTGGATGGCCAGCCGTTTATCTACTGCCGTGATTACCTCGATTCAAATCACACTGTACTATTTGACAAACTATTGCAAACCACTCCATGGGAGTCGCGACGATGCGTTATAAGAGGAATAGAGCACAATGAACCTCGCAGGACATTTGCTTATGGAAAGCCATACTCCTACTGTGGAGTAGAATGGAAAGAGAACAACAACTGGCCTGAGGAGCTGCTCCAGATTAAACAGTGCTTGTCAAAAGAATTTAATGTTGACTTCAACAGTGTCCTCCTAAATCTATATCGAGATGGACAAGACTCAATCCAGCTGCATCAGGATAATGAGAAGTGTCTCGGCATCAACCCAGTCATTGCCAGCCTGTCTCTTGGAGCTGAGAGATGCCTGACTGTTGAGAACACGGACGAAAAACGGCATTACTCATTAATAATGTCACCAGGCAGCATGCTGGTGATGCAAGGGGACTGTCAGACCAAGTTCAAACATGGAGTCCTAAAGACGAGGGAAAGCGCACCACGCATCAACGTGACATTTCGCCACATTGTGCCTGAATTAAACGATGTACCAAGCCGCAACGAGCCGACGCCCTCAGAAACGAGTATGGACATTGCAGTAAAGACGCCTGAGCAGATAATCGATGAAAGGAAAAAATCTGAATCGACTGATGCAGCTGACGCCCACTTTGACATCTCATTCCTCAGTCAGCCTCTTCAAGAAGCCAAGACGCGACTCGGGAAGCGGAAGCAAAAGCTGGCTGACAAAGAATCAGCTGCGTCCGCCGAAGAGACGACCGTGTTAGAAGATGCGAGCTTTAAGGTCCCGAAGACTAAAAAGTTCCGAAAAAGGAGATCACCCATGAAGGGAGCTGACAAAAGCGATAAAGCCGTACAGACAGAGTTGATTCCAGTAGATGCAGCAACTAACACAGAGAACAACCTACTGATGGATACAGACTGGAAACGTTTGAAATCTCTCGAGGAAGGAGTCGCAGCGGTTCTCAGTGAAGTAAAACAACTGAAAAGTAGCTTGTCAATTGATGAGTACATTCAAAAGACTCGCAATGCGCTTCAATCCTTGACCACCGGTCTAATGCATCAATTAGAGGCAAAAGCCAAAGAAAGTCAAACGGAACTACTGAAAGCGCTAAACATCACAAAATCCGACGTTGTGAACCATCTAAAGCAAACAAGTAGCTCAACTAAGGATGCTATCATTAGCGAAGAAAGAGCAGTGAAGGCAGAAGTAATAAAAAGCCAACAAATCAGCCACAGCCTCGAGCAGAAGGTCGGTGAACTGGTCAGTCTGCAAGCGCTGGCGTTCACTAAGACGCAGAACGAAAGAGCAGGACGGGAAACATATGCTGAGAAGGCCTCGCGCTCAGTGAACCCAACAGCATCTTCAAAAAATGTAACGATGGCAGTCAGTGTCAGTAAAAATGCAGAGAACGCATCAGGAGCTGTAGCAAGGGACTCGGAACCAGCTGAGGCAGAAAGCAACAGTTGTACCAAACAGAAAGTTAAAGAAGGCCTGAAAAAGCATGATATAGTCGTTGTCAGCTCAAAGCTAGGGAAAGCCCTTGACTATCGCAGACTCTTCCCGAATAGTACAATTCGAGTTGTCTACTACAACACTCAAGAAAGGCTCATTGAATTACTGCAAGAGCCAAACTTCAGTGCGCAAGAATGTCTGGTAATTGACCTAAACCATGAGCCATCAATGGAGGTGGCATATAAAGCTGTCACTGCAATTGACGCTGGGCAAAGGCAACACGGTGCGAATTGCCTGCACCTACTCATCATCCCAGACAGTTCGACACGAACAGAACAACTCTTCGAGAAAGAACTGTGTGAGTATGGTGTTAAACATCAGCTTTTAACATTTAACTTTCATGAAATCCACTTCTACGACGGTGAACTCAACAGCAGCGGAGCGGACTTTTTGTTTGCGTTAATGTGCAAATGCATTCGAAATCTAAACCTGAAAGTACGGCCGCATCCGGCTAACACAGAGAACCAGCGCCAGCAAACAGTGCATCACCGGCATCAACACAGCTACAGAGAGTCACGAGGCGGCGGTGCAACTGGCTACAGGAACTATCGAGCGCATAGCAGCTACCCAGTTCGAGATGCCAATTACATCCGTAGCGAAATAGACCACCGCATCAGCACCAACGGCTATTTTGACAGAAGTCGTGCTAGCCGCTATCGAATCAGCAACGAGTACGACTACAACAAAAGAGACCGCAAAAACTTTATAAGTGGCTATCGCGCCAATATCGAGCCCAGCAACTACCGCAGAAGTAGCTTTGGATACCGCAACAGATACCAACAAGTTGGTGTCAGGCGCCTCGACGACCGCCAGTTTCGTTGCGTCGACTAGGACCGCCTGTCCAAGCCTGTCCGGCAACAACTTCAATCGCCGGGGGGGTGGAGGAGTCATTTAGCTGCTCAACTCGGGTCCTCTAACTCCTTTGCCTAATAACTTTCTATTTTTGATACCGTCAATTCCCATACCGCGCAACAGGTTTTGAAGGTTTTGAACCCGTCGTGACTGACTCTAAGGACTACTACTCCCTCTTTCTACGAGTATGTTAACTTCTACGCTAAATTTTAACTCCCGAATAGTCACTGAAACACAGGGCAGCTGCGAAAAGAAGGTTACTTATAATAAATCAGAGTTGATTATCACCAGTTGGAACATAGATGGACTGATGCTCAGTGGAGAATGCAAAATGGAATCACCATGTTTCCACGAACATATTAGGAATAGAGACATAGTTTTCCTCTGTGAGACCCACGCCAAACAGGAGCAGCTAGACTCAAACACGCTGATAGATTTCACCTGCTTTGGAGCAGATGGAATCAAGGCAAGGGGAATCAACAAAGGTAGATTATCAAATGGCATGGTTTTCCTCGTTAAAAATAATATTGCAAAGAGAACCACATTAGTGCACAAATCTGACTTCGCTCTGGTACTAAAAATAAAGCAAAAGCAGTCTGAAGAACCCCTGTATATCTTAGGGTGTTATATCCCACCGGAAAATTCTAAATACTACAAAGAAGATATATGGGAGGAGATTAAATATCTCATCCAGCTCTTCTCAAGAGAGGGCTCCGTATTAACAGTAGGTGACTTCAATGCACGAACTGGCACATTACAGCCCAGCACTAGGGATAAGTTTCCCAGACAGAATCAGGACTCTGAGAAAAACAAGCATGGATTAAGACTGATGGAAATGTGCTCCGAGACCAAGAGCACGATTCTGAACGGAATGACTCAGGGTGACATTATGGGAAATTACACGTTTAGTAGCACACTAGGCCGAAGTACCATAGACTACGCTATTGTATCCATGGATAAAGTGGATATTATAAAAGACTTCTTTATTCATCCTCAAAGCTTTCTGTCCAGACATTGCCCGCTAACAGTCACTCTGATTTTTCCTGATCATGTCCAACCCGAACACGCAAACCAGGAAAAACATGAATCCTTCCCAATGCCTCCAAGATGGGACACTGAAACGCAGGGAAGTTACATTGAGGCATTGAATAACAAACAAAGCGAAGAAATAATTAGAAAGTTGCAATCTATCGACGCACACGATGGAAAATCCCTGGAAAATTTGTTCTCGAGCTTGACCAACCTGCTTAGAGACTCAGTGGCAGAAAGCTGCGCAAAGACAATCATTCCGAACAAGTTCTGGACAAATCGAGACGAGACACTAAGAAACTTGAGCAAATCATTAAAGTACGTGGCCAGGAAAAAAAGACGTAGACCAACTGACAGCGCGCTGGCATCAGAATATAATGGGCTAGCGAAAAAATACAAACAACAGCTCAAGAAACTTAAGCAGATGGACATAAATGACTGCATTCAGAAAATGGCGGCTAACGGAACCTCAAAGGGATTCTGGTCCGGTCTTAGAAAAGCAGAAGAGTTGCTGTTCCCCAGCAGGAGACTTAACAGACCTCAAGCCCCAATCGCTGACATCGCGGACAACCTAACCAAAGTGTTTAACGCACATCCTTCTTTGGGAACCCAGCCGCATCGCACAGATGAAGCAGTTAGTCCCGAAGATTTAATTAGCTGCGTAGATCTCGATAGAGCAGTTAAAAAGCTAAAGAGAAGAAAGGCTGCAGGAATAGATGGTATAACAAATGAGCACATTATCTACGGACAAGAGAAGCTAAAACCCGTACTTCTGAAGCTTTTTAACGCAAGCGTAAGACTCGGCCAGACTCCTGCACAGTGGTCAAATGCCCTAATCACACCGATTTATAAAAAGGGTTCCCGTAGTGACCCCAAAAACTACAGACCCATAAGCGTGCTGCCTGCCCTGGCTCGCCTGTTTGCCTCACTTATCTATGAAAAGCTAGAAACTCATATTCGCACCCTCGACTTGCTTTCAGCCAGTCAAATAGGAAATAGAAAGGGCTACCGAACTTCAGACCACATTGCCACTCTCTTGACGTTGATCCACAACAAAAAGCGTCGCAAAAGGCCATTTCACTTAGTGTTCTTTGACTTAAAAAGCGCATTTGACATGGTCCACCATCCAACACTTTTCCAACGACTTAGGGAGTTAAAGGTCAGCCCAGAAATAATCGAAGCAATACAAAGCATGTACTCAGGAGCTAAATTCCAACTGAAGATCTCAGATGGCCAAGCAACTAAGGCAAGGAGCATAACAAATGGAGTAAGACAAGGCTGTCCCCTATCCCCTCTACTCTTCTCACTCTATATAGATCCTTTGAGCACAATGCTAAGGGATTCATTTCGCAGCGACACCTTCATTAAAGATGAACAAATCAACAACTTGCTATACTGCGATGATTTAGTGATCTTTGGAGAGAATCCTCGAGAGTTGCAGAAGGGCCTCGATAAAGTGTCAGAATTTTGTCAGAGCCACAAGCTAGAAATCAATATGCAAAAAACTAAGGTTATTAGCTGTTGCCCTGACCCATCAAAGACGGCTAACAAACTATTTCTGCAGGGACAACTGTTAGATAGCGTCAAAGAATGGAAATATCTTGGCTTTCACATCAATGCTAAAGGAACCGTGGATTCCCATGCCACAGAGATTAACAAAAAATGTGGATATCCTATTCTTCTCTTAAGGAAATTAGCCAGCCATGGGGCGGTCAGATACAACCAGCTCATGCTGTACTGCACAGCAATGATAGAAAGCATAGCTCTGTACGCCTCTGAGGCCTGGGGGGCTTTTGTCTCGTGGAACCTGGGTCCTTGGGACCGCTGTCTTTTTGAAAGAGTAAACATCAGGTGCTGTAAAGCCATACTACAAGTCAGCCAAAATACGGATGGCAACGGGGCCCGCTCGGAGTTAGGCAGATTGCCTTTATTATACAACATCCAGAAAAGAAGCATTTCGTACTGGGCCTCCATAACAAGCCGGCCGGACTCCATAATTTCCAAGTTATTGGCGGACCAAACATACAGTGATGTTGGAATCAAAGCAAAGACCAACAATGACGTTATGCTGAACTGCAGAGGCATTAGTCCTGCAAAAGCAATTGGAAACCACAGGAAAAATTTCGTTTCTCAGTTCGATACCCATTGGAGACAAAGGACACAGAACTCAAGCAAGCTAAGTCACTTCTATTACTCCTTCAAGCAATATTATTCAGCCGAAAAATATTTACAACAAATATACAACCCGGAGTGGAGACGTACCATAGCCTCGTTTAGACTAGGAAACCATAAGCTAGCTTGCGAAACATTGCGAACTGCGAGACCGAAAATTCCGTATGTTAATAGATTATGTAGTAAGTGCAAAACAGAAGTTGAAAACGAGGTCCACTTCCTTTTTAAGTGCACTTGGAATAAATATAGCGCAGCACGTTCGAAATTTGAGACGGAAGTTTCTGGGAAAACCCCCAATTTCATATCCTTAACAGCAGAAGAAAAATCTAACTACATAATGGCTCAAGACGATAGGGAAACCGCTGAAGCTTTAGCAAAATACATCATAGAAATATCTAAAATAAGGGAACAGCTGCCCTGAGACTACGAGATCTTACTAGCATTCAACAATAGATATTTCATATTTTGTTTTATCCCTGCCGTCCCTTGTGTTTTTACTGCTCTTATTTTTAATACCTTTGCTTTCCCTTCCCAGCTCGATATTTGATTCCTACTAAACTTCGCTTTTTATGTTGCTTTTCGCTGTTCATTTAAATGTGTTGTTAAAAAAAATATAAAAAAAAAAAATCAGCACCCATAGATGGCGTGCGCGTTTTAATAATAATAATAATAATAATATGACTAAGACCACGAAAGTCTAAAAACGCAACATCTACTCGTGGGATCGCCAAACGCTATAATAAACTGATAATATTCTTATTTGAACTTGCTTGAAGGACCGTGCCTGAACTACAAGCTGAGCACAGGCCCAGTCCTGCTCTCTCCTGCCGTCAGCAGCGAGCTGACCAACTTCACGAGCACGCAGACGGAGTCGGACTGTGTGACAATGTGCCACGTGAGAAGGTGTGTCGTGGCCATTTTCACTGCAGTTAGCCGCCTCTGCCAGCTCGTGAGCGTGAACGACGCGTCCAGAGAACTCGGGCCGACTGACACCCACGTGCGACGACTCCTGGGGTCCGAAGGCGGCCAGAGAGTATGGATGGTGGAGGAACTCGAGGAGCTGCTGCGACTGAGGCAGTTCAACGTTTCTACAGCCATGGTTTTCGGCAGTAAGTGAAATAACATTCAGTATGCACGCCACAGTCTAGTCCGACTGCATTTTGCGAGGCAGCTTCAAAGCCGAGGGAAAAAACGGAAAGAAGCCCAAGCTTCTGACTCCTCAGTTACAGCACGAAGCGTGCGAATTGCAGACTCAAGCTCCGGCAGAAGCGGCTCGATCCAGCATGCCCTCATCAACCTCACTGGCTGCTACCGCATCGAGGTCGTCGGTGCCTGTGGCGGCAACAATAACGTTCTCGGCTTCCGAGGAGGCACAGGAGCTCTGGCTGCAGCCAGCTTCGTCCTGACGGCTGGCACCTGGCTCACTATTGCTGTGGGACAGGCTGGAGTTTCTGTTGACAACCAAGACGCTGGAGCTGGCGGTGGCGGAGGCAGCTTCGTGTACAGGAAGAACGACAGTCGGCTGCTGATTGCGGCCGGTGGGGGCGGAGGCGCCTCTTCGTTCATGGCGGGTGAGTTGCGAATGAAATACTGAAAGATCTCGCGTCAGTAATCGAATGCACCATTGCTGGCAGGAAAGCATGGAAACGCGGGTGTCAACGGCAGTGACTCACAGGGCAAGAGCTCCTACAATGTGGGTCACGGAGGAGCGAATGGCAACCCTGGATCAAATGATCCGACTATTTACGACACCGGAAACAACCACGGAGGCTGTGGTGCTGGCTGGTTGCGTGGCCCTCGCATTGCCATCAGAAGCTCGCGGTGTGGCGAAGGAGGAGGCGGTCTGACCGACGGATGGGTTGGCGGCCTCGCTGGTAGGGAGACATCCTTTCTCGGCTCGAGCGGCGGCGATGGCGGGTTCGGCGGAGGAGGCGGTGGCGGAGCTGCCGCGAGTTACGGAGCGGCCGGAGGAGGCGGAGGCTTCAGCGGAGGCGGCGCCGGAATGGGTGGCACTAACGCCGGAGGTGGCGGCGGCTCGTTCTGCGGCGGCAGCGGCTGCGTCGCCGTCATCGGGGGCGGCAACGCGGGCAGCGAGCACGGCCGAGTGACGCTGAAGCTGCTGGCTCCTCTGGCTGACAGCTGCCTGTGACTTTTTGGTAGCACATTTGATTTAGCGAACTGTTGGTGCAAATTAATCAAATAAGTCAGCTTGTAGGGTAGTTAAAAATAAATGGCTAATGCGAGAGCCGCAATTGCAAGCGAAAGCGAAAGCCTTGGCCCTAGCTTATGTACATTCAAGCCTCAATAGACAGAAATCTCGTCCCCACAAACAAACACTGACAAATGCATGGAGGGCTGTAGCCCGAGTATTCTAAGTCTAGCTTCAACTTATGAAATTTCGGTTTCACTTTTCATGTGATGCAAGAAAAAGTTGATCGCAAAAAACAGGATGATCTTTCATTAATTACTGCTTACTTCTTATTCATACTTAATTAGATAATTAAACTTTCCCAGACTAAAGCAAGACATTCATTACAATGCTGGGCACAATTTATATGCGAAACTTACGAGTACATGCGATTTCTGAACCATTTTAGCACAATTTTCACTCAAGGTTGCATGCATTATTTGTGGATGAAAAATTCACGTTTTATAAATGAAAATCAATACTGTACATCTGAAATGTGTTGCACAGCTTCAAGTGACATGTCATTGTCTTGGAAACATCTAGACGCATCTATTGAAACCATTTTCAATGACATTGGGGCAATGAAAAACATTTTATTAGAGTAAACTTGAAAATGCTGCTTCTCTTAAAAGTACTGCATCGTGTACTGACGCTCAATCAATGTTCACAGGCATGCATAGATGCTGTCCTTTTGAAGAGGGCTCTAAATGCTATCCAACGACACCAAACTTGATTCGAGAAATTGCGCTACTAAAATCTTATGAGCAATTGGCATAGGCCCCGGGTGTCAAAATTGCTGCAATGTGCCTTCCATTTCGAAAAATCGAATTTTCCAACACTAATGCAGCTGCTCATCGGATGCAGCATAGTATTGGGTACATTTCGTCTCTGCACATAAAAAAATGCGCAAGACCGTTTTTACAAAATTTACCTTTAAAGGTTCGAAAAATTGCATGATTTATTCAATTTCTACGAAAACAACACGTTATCCAACTGCAAATCAAGATTTAGCATCTTGAATGTGATGCTGACTTTAAGTTGACATGTCATTCTCTTTCAAAAATCCACATGCGCCTATTGACATTTGACACCATTTTTAGCTCAATGCGACAAAGTGCACTATCGTAGAGGCAGAAATGGCAAACTTTTTCTCTCATACGTACACCTGTACAGGTACATATATTAGTACAGATGGCCAACTACTGAATGTGTGTACACGAGTCTAGTATCAAATGAAAGAGGGTCCTAAATGCAATTCAGCAACGGTAAGCGCAACACCAACGGATGCAGCAATCAAAAGTTATGACTGATCCCGTTTTGCATGTTTTAGCCCCCCGGGGGGTCAAAATTTGGGATTTTCGCATCCACCTTCGGGGCAAGTGGATGCTTAGAAAATTCAAAATATACATTTTGTGCGCGCATCTGTTGCGCTTCTAAAAACTGAAGCCGCATTCAAATCGTACGTATAGTACGTATATATAGAGCAAATTGAGGCGGGCAAGCATAGTTAAACAAAAATTTAAAACATATTTAAACAAAATAAAATCATTCGAGTGTTTTTATCAAATTTCTAAGAACAATAGCATACGGTAATTTTAATAATAGCTATACATGTTGTGAATTACACGCAAATTTAAGAGAGGCTTGAACAATGCTTGGTTGTTGGTGCGATACGATGGAGAGTAGCGAAGTCAAGTGAAGTGTGAGAGGGCGTTGTGCCCTGGACTATATATTTAAACATGGTTAAGTTGGACAGACTGGAGGAGGTTGGCGGTACGATAACAAGAGTTCGCGACTGAGGGTAGGAGAGGAGGCTAGAACGTGAGCGGCGGACCAATCAGAAAGGAGGAAAGAGAGAAAGGATAGAGAATGAGAGATCAGCCGCAGAGATAACGAGAGAAAGAACTAGATTGAACTGGACGATGTAAACAAGAAAAGTGCACAGAACGAAAGAGTGAATAGAGGACAGAAGGCAGAGACGAAAGTCGCGACAATACAGCATCGTGCGAGCAAAGGTAAAAACTAACTTACTACAACAGCTAGGAGAATTATATGCCCTATCAGTACCATGTTCTGAGGCTAAATGTTTCGGCAAGAACTTTGATGATTAAGTTAGTCAGTTTTCGTCGATTATTCTAGAATAGTAAGCACGGCATGATGCAAAGTCATCATAGGATGCTTCTGAAGCGCTTGTTCTGCATTTTCAAGTCCTGGATAATGCTTGTATTAATTTTATGTAATTCAAACAAAAAGCGAATATTCAAGCTTTTTAAAGCTTTCCTTCATAAAAAAATTCGGAATGCTGTTAACTTTGTGTAACCTACTCAATATCTACATTCTATGCTCATTGAGTGTCGGGTGCCAAGAATTTAACAGTATAATTAGCTCTTTAATTGCGTCGTTCCACTCCATCCGTTAACATGAGTTTTGAAAGCACTTATTTTAGACCTGAGTGCCCCAGGATAAACATCTGATGCGAGAGTCGAAGAGTCCTCTGTTGGACAGAAAGTAGAGGCGGCAATTGCTAGTACGAGTTGCATGCCAAGCAAGGCTCTGCGATGAAAAATACGTGGAACAAGCTGTCAGATTTCCCAGCGGTACGTTTCTGTTAGAAAGCTGTCAGTTAACTTGCGTCAAAAAACTTGAGAATTTCTTGCGAATAAATGGTGACGCTTTTATCGAACAGGCTCAGTAAAAATTCTTCAAATGCACAAGAAAAATACTTAACTAAATTTCGACACATTTTTGTTTTAAAAGAGTACGAAAAGCAATAAGCAAAGTAAGCTAAAGCGGCCTCCTGACAATGCGGACACTAAATCGTCAGATTTGTTTATTTCTAATATTGCAAACGTGCTTACCGACTATTCTTAAAGGTAATTAATATATAATAATTGAGCTTTGTATCCTGACTTTCGAAGCATATTATTGAGCAAAAAGTATTGCTCAATATATCAATATTTTTTTGATAAAAAATCGAAAATGTGCTCCAGCCAGTGACATTCGAGCGTAGAGTATGGATTTATGTTTAAATACAAAAATACCAGAGTTCAATGCAGATAAGACGCATTTTTGTTCGCAAAACTATTTTCAAGAAAAAACTAATGATTTAAAAATTAATGTCGTAGAAGTACATTCTTGAGAACATCCATGTTAAAAAAACTTTCGCAGCCAAGTGCCTGAACTACAAGCTGAGCACAGGCCCAGTCCTGCTTTCTCCTGCCGTCAGCAGCGAGATGACCAACTTCACGAGCTCGCAGACGGAGTCGGACTGTGTGACAATGTGCCACGTGAGAAGGTGTGTCATAGCCATTTTAACTACCGTTAGCCGCCTCTGTCAGCTCGTGAGCGTGAACGATGCGTCCAGAGAACTCGGGCCGACTGACACCCACGTGCGACGACTCCTGGGGTCCGAAGCCGGCCAGAGGGTGTGGACGGTGGAGGGAATCGAGGAGCTGCTGCGGCTGAGGCAGTTCAACGTTTCTGCATCCATGGTTTTCGGCAGTAAGTGAAATCACATTCAGTATTCACGCCAGTCTAGTCCGACTGCATTTTGCGAGGCAGCTTCAAAGCCGAGGGAAAAAACGGAAAGAAGCCCAAGCTTCTGACTCCTCAGTTACAGCACGAAGCGTGCGAATTGCAGACTCAAGCTCCGGCAGAAGCGGCTCGATCCAGCAGGCCCTCATCAACCTCACTGGCTGCTACCGCATCGAGGTCGTCGGTGCCTGTGGCGGCAACAATAACGTTCTCGGCTTACGAGGAGGCAGAGGAGCTCTGGCTGCAGCCAGCTTCGTCCTGACGGCTGGCACCTGGCTGGCAATTGCTGTGGGACAGGCTGGAGTTTCTGTTGACAACCAAGACGCTGGAGCTGGCGGTGGCGGAGGCAGCTTCGTGTACAGGAAGAACGACAGTCGGCTGCTGATTGCGGCCGGTGGGGGCGGAGGCGCCTCTTCGTTCATGGCGGGTGAGTTGCGAATGAAATACTGAAAGATCTCGCGTCAGTAATCGAATGCACCATTGCTGGCAGGAAAGCACGGAAACGCGGGTGTGAACGGCAGTGACTCACAGGGCAAGAGCTCTTACAATGTGGGTCACGGTGGAGCGAATGGCAACCCTGGATCAAATGATCCGACTATTTACGACACCGGAAACAACCACGGAGGCTGTGGTGCTGGCTGGTTGCGTGGCTCTCGCATTCTCAAAAGAAGCTCGCTGTGTGGCGAAGGAGGAGGCGGTCTGACCGACGGATGGGTTGGCGGCCTCGCTGGCAGGGAGACATCCTTTCTCGGCTCCAAGGGTGGCGATGGCGGGTTTGGCGGAGGAGGCGGTGGCGGAGCTGCCGCGAGCTACGGAGCGGCCGGAGGAGGCGGAGGCTTCAGTGGAGGCGGCGCCGGAATGGGCGGCAGCAACGCCGGAGGTGGCGGCGGCTCGTTCTGCGGCGGCAGCGGCTGCGTCGCTGGCACTGGGGGATGCAACGCGGGCAGCGAGCATGGCCGAGTGACGCTGAAGCTGCTGGCTCCTCTGGCTGACAGGTGCAGATGACGAACAGAGAATGGAGCTTATTTGTGTGACAAACTTTTTATCTGTTAGGAAACGACTTTTTAACCCCATTAAGGCCCTTTTCTATTGTCTTATCGGTACTACTCGTATTGATACGCTTTATTGATGCGAATAAAATATTTCGTACTCTTCTCACGCCAAGCCCACTGTTGTCTAGCCTTCATTCACTACGCAAACTTTACAACAGCATCGCACGCTGCGAATTAGTTTTGCTCGATTCCGAGCTAAGGTCTTTAAGCTCGATTCCGGGGCGACGCCAAAATTATTTAGGGAGAGGGCTTGGTGGCTTGCCTAATTTACGGCCTTGAGGGCCAATCTTTATGGCAGTGAAAGTATTCACTGCCTGACAATCAGAAAGTCAGGGCAGATGTACACATCTGTGTGAGCGTGTACCTGCGTACAGTATCTGTGTGTGTGTGCTCAGAAGTCAGCGAAATGGCCGAATTGTTTCCCAGTGTCACCAAACGCTGTGCGAGTGACCGCTGCCCTACTGTAATTGTTGTTAATAATTATATTATAGCTATTGGTGGAGGGCAGGCGAGCTGATGACCGGCCGAGGGACGAGGACCCCGCTGCGAACTCTGGAGGCCGACGCAGCGTGACCAGTCGTGACCTCGAAGCGAATCAACGTCGCGAAGCGCCGTTCCAAGGGCAACACCGACGGCTGCGCGGCACCAGCTCGGTCAGCGACCACCCAGAACGGCTCCTGGGTGTGGATCAGCCAATCTCCCGGTGGGACACCCGCGCCCAACCCGCGCCTTCCCACCAGTGGCCCCGCTGTACGCCCCACTATACGCCCACCCACCGGTGAGCGGCGGGAAGGCGCATAGTGGGGCGTACAGCGGGGCCACTGGTGGCCACCAGTGGGGGGCGCGGGTTGGGGTGGGGCGTAAATAAAATTCGGGGCATATCCTCAAAGTCTACTGTTAGTAGAAATGTTAGTTTGAAATCATGAAGCCAACTCAGTCGTGTAGGAAATCATTTCTAGATTGATTTTCAATTGAATCCGACTCGATAAGCTGTGCTCAAATCTATTGGGACACCGACGACAGCCATATAGTGTACTGACATAGTCAGAGTTAAGATAAAATTTTCTAGGTGACTTTCCAGGTTAATAAGTTCGAGTGGAAATCATTTGAAATCATGAATTTTATTTACCCCCCACCCCAACCCGCGCCTTCCCACCAGTGGCCCCGCTGTACGCCCCACTATACGCCCACCCACCGGTGAGCGGCGGGAAGGCGCATAGTGGGGCGTACAGAGGGGCGTATAGTAAATGTCCCACCGGGCTGATCCACTAGGCAAGCTGGAGCCCGAGCTCATTGGGCCGTTCCGGGTGCGCATGAGACTCAAAACGACGGACGAGTCGGCTTGGAAGGCTTACCAGTTTAACAGTTACCCACCTAAAGAAAAAGCAATGTTCTCTTGTCTTATTTTTTCCAAAGATGAACAGCAGATTTCATATTTTACGTGCCAAAAAAATGAAAGATGAATAATGCTTTGAAATTTTCTTCAAAATGCAAAGGCACGGTTAAAAATCCGATCCAAAGGGCAACTAAATGTTTATTTTCATGATTGCACGTTTGGAAAAAGTTAAGAGCAACTTTCAGAAGTTTTTTAAGAACGCTCGACTCGCAGGAATGCGAATTATCGCGATTTTCGCGATTAAGACTACTTGTCTTCAAAGCACAAATAGCGTGTATATTTTAGAAGCAAGGCTAAGTTAATCTACTAATGTTAGACATCTCCGCTGCCAGAAACACTTGGATTACAATCGATACTCTGATCCTCGTTGGTCATCCGCAGATACAGACCAACTGACGCCAGAGCCTCGACAGCCCAGTCAGGATAGTCGGTCGGTTTAGAAAATTGCGCCTGGAAAAATTGACGTACAAAATCTGGAAAATTGCCCTCAATAATGCTCTGTCGCATGCCGGACATTAGGTCGAGCATATAAGCCACATTGTGAGCCGTGAGCAAGCTACAGCCAAGCGTCACACCATCTTCCTTGAGCAGTGCAGCCAGGTAGGCTCGCGAATAGCCACCTCGACAGCAGCGACATCGGCAACGTTCGTCGATAGGCCTGAGATCGGATTGGTATGCCCGCTTCTTCAACTGAAGCTCACCCTCCGGTACCAGGGCGACACCAAAGCGAGCTGTTCTAGTCGGCAGGACACAGTCGAACATGTCTACGCCCAAGGCAACGCAGACGACAAGGTCCAAGGGCAGGCCGACGCCCATTAAATAGCGCGGCTTATTAGCAGGCAGCCGCTCGGTGCACAGTTTCACAATGCGCCAAAATGTCGACTTAGATTCGCCGCCACTCAGGCCGCCAATGGCGAAGCCGGCAACGTCGCGACTGGCCAAAGCGGCCAACGATTGAATCCGCAGCTCGCAGTCAAGGCCGCCTTGAACGATTGGGAATAGGCACTGCTGAGTTGGACGAGAATTGGCTGCTAGGCAACGATCGAGCCAGCGAATGGAGCTGAGGGGAGATAAGATAAGGAACTTGTCGCTAAACTATCAGGTCCTGTTGCGAATCGAGCCAGAAAAGAACCTGCGAAATTTCACTGGTATGTAGGACTGGAGTAGTTAGAGGGAGTCAGTAGCAGGGCGGTCTAACGTGACTTTCCTCTTGCAACAAGGTCCTTAAGCTCGATTTCACATTCATTTGAGGCACTGACGCACAGAGAAGGCTTGGGGGCTTCTCGTGTAATTTATACCCTTTAGGGACAATCTCCAAGGCATGGTGATTGTACGCTGCCTGACAATCAGAAATCAGGGCATATGTACACACTTGTGTGAGCGTGTGCCTACGTACATTATCTGTGTGCGTGTGTGCTCAGGAGTCAGCGGAATGGGCAGAATTGCCTCCTCGCTGGCTGCGGGTCTGGAGTTCTGAGTCTTCCTGCTCATCAAGGGTGCCAGGCAAAGCTAGCCTGTCTGTCTCGGGACACAGCAGTTTGAAAGAACTGACTCAACATCAGCCATGGCACTCACCGTTCCATTGCTTCCTTAACTCGCGGCCCCGTTGTACTACTATGAACAACATCGTCCAACTGCATCATTATATCGGCCCCGATGCCGTTCTGTATCCGTATAGACTCCTCAGGCGTCAGACGCATTATACTCTTATCGTAAGGATTAGTGAAAGTGACGCCGCCTTCATCGACAGTGCACAGGTCTGATAAGGAGACCATTTGAAAGCCGCCGGAGTCTGTTAGGAGGGCGTGCGGCCAGCGCATGTAGCCGTGGAGACCACCGGCCGAAGTTAGTAACTCTGGGCCTGGCCTATTGAAGTTAAGGGCGATAACTTATACATTCCAACTATCTAAACAAACGAGACAAACAACGCCCTAGGTCACTTGGGACGAACGTACAGCCAGTGGCACAGCTGTTCAGTCCAAGATCTTTAAAGGCAATCAGACTAACCCTCAACGAAATAATCAATAATTGATCCTGCACGTTCTCACCTGCAGCCAAGATGATAGGTATTACCCAGCATAATTCTGCAGCCCAGCTCGCTAAGCTCATCTGTGGTCAAAGCCTTTAAACTGCCCATAGTGCCAACTGGCATAAATACTGGAGTCTGCACTGCGGCATGCGGTAACTGCATCTGGGACGCTCTGGCAGCAGTTGTTCCACATTTGGCCAATATGTTAAATTTTAATGGATAGGCAGCACCGTCAGCTGCTGCTGTCGTTGTTGTTGACGATGTTGTCGACATGTTGACAGATAAGATGCGAAACGGAATGTTTCGTGCTTGTCTGACAATCTGAAGTTTGAATGTTCCCGTTTCTAATGATTGATTAGCTAATTGATTGTCAGTTTATTAGTATTCTTTTTGTAACATTTTTAAAGGACAAAATCTTACAAAACTTTCAAGCTTAAAAAAGCTTAAGAAACAAGCACAATTTTTAAGTACTTCAGTTCACCTAGCTGTTAACTGCGTTTTAATTTTTGGGACTTTACCAGAAGTTATTCTTTCGAGAGACATCAAAGTAGCTGCTACTAGGTGATTGATTTTTATAGGGTAATAACAAGTAGACAGCCCCCTAAACCGATGGTCGTTAATTTACAACTTGTTTGTTTTAATAGAAAAAACTTAAAACTACTACCACCCCCTATTCTGCAAAAATATTCCATTGAAAATGAGTTAAAGTCAAGCTTGTAGCCGTTATTCACCAATCATGATTTTGCAGTATGTTGCAGTATAATTAGAAAAAACAGTGGAAATATATGTGTAAAGGCACGGGTAAAGAGATGGACTAAAGGGAAAAAACTTTTTCTAAAAATTTAAGGCTTACCAAAGATGGCTTCTGACAGTAAGAATAGATACTTTGAGTACAATCAAATCGCGCTTAAATGCTTATTACAAAAGTAAAAAACTATATTATATACTACAAAAACTAAAATAACTGCTGAAGTATTTTAAACTTACCATTTTCAAATACAAGTTCTTGTTACAATTCATTTGAGCTTAGGACTGAAGGTTTAAACGAAACATTAAAACTAAAACAACTAGTCATCAAACTTCTAGTGATTCGACAGCGTCTGCTTAAATCAACAAGGTTTCATTTTCTTAGGAGACGATGGACCTTCCTGTAGATCAGTTGAAGAACTGGCAGCCGTTTGGGCACTAATTTCATTACTTTCATCTGCATTTCTGGCTAATCTGCGAGTCCAATCTTTGGCCCGACGCTCGAAAGCTAAACGATCAGAAAGAAACAGACTGGCCAAATCGGCCTCCGATGGATCGTCTGGATTTGGCGTACTCATTAACAGTTTTAACTGTAATAGCAAACAGCGTAGATTCATTATTGGTGACCAGGAGCCGCCTGGCTGCAACTTTAGACTATCCATACATATTCTACCAGCTGAATCGATATTATGATGCAAAATAGGAGTTTGAAAGCGCATGGAAGGCGGCTCAAACGGATAGCGAGATTGTATCTGTAGATCGATGCGGAATTTGCCACCGAAATAAGGCGTGCCTGGATCGCCAGACAGAAGTACAGTTAGCTGGTGCTGGTCCGACATATTGCTGCTGCTGTGAATAACTCGACAGCCTGGCACAGGATCTGTTAATGATTGCTACACCTCTCGTGTTAGACGCTTCTGTCTGGCATTAGAAGTCATACTAATTTACTTTCGTATTAGGTGGAATTCTTTAAATGGAGTAGACAAACCACTTAAGTTTTCAGCAGAATATTGCAGAAAAAATTTCAAGAATGAAATAAATATGATACTATTTAGGAGCACGAGGGGCGATCTAAAAACCCAGCAACCAACTCTCATGTAGCCATTAAAAATAATTATAACAATTGCAGGAGGGCTGCGGGCAATGGCAAATCAATTGGCGACACAAGACCCGCAGCCAGCGACGAGGCAATTCTGCCGATTTCGCTGACTTCAGAGCACAAACGCACACACATAGATACTGCACGCAGGCATACGCTCACAAAGGTGTGTACATCTGCCCGGACTTTCTTATCGTCAGGGCAGATCACAATTTCACTGTGATTTTGGAGGTTGGCCCTCAAGGCCGTAAATTGCACGACAAGCCCCCAAGCATTTTCTCCGCGGCTGCGCCCCAAATGAATGTGGCCTCGCCGCGGAATCAAGCTCAGGGACATTGGCGAGAGGCAAGATCATTTGTACGAGTACTACAGCTAAAACATATTTGTTTCATAAAACAAAATCGACTAGTTGACCACATTGCTAGAATTTTTTAGAAAATGTCTTTTTACATTTTAGGTTTGAAAGATTTTTTCTGTATGGTATCGTCCGTGTACGCTATGTACATTCTCGCATGTGCATCGTGCAACGTTCTAGAGTACTCGTATCTAGCTGATCGCGCAACATTGTTTGGTGTGAAAGGAATATCTGTCCTTTATGTTGCATTTCCAGTTATGTTTTAATGGACTCATTGCACCTTTGTTATAAAAATTCATTCTACGTTTTAATGTCAGCCCTGTTTGATTCTTACATTTCTTACAATTCTCACAATTTTCCATTCATGGTCCCTACACATTCCCAAAGGAATGACGTTGAATCAGCGTTTTTAATATCGCAGTTTTTTGCTGCTGTTCGCCTGCTAAATCAGCGTTCCGTTCGTTGTAAGTCCGAAGAAATTGGTACTATTCTTAATTACTTTGTTGAGATTTTGCTATATTTGGTAGTCCACGTGCTTACACCATTATTGTACATTTAATAATGCATTTAGAGCAGCAAGTAGCTTGCCATGGCACGTTGCCGTTTTGTTCAAAAATTCTGTTTTGAAAATCGATTTTATTCAAGGCCAGCTGCACAGACACTAGAGCTAGAGCCGAGGAGTCGAACGGCCTGAGAGGCTCGGTCAAAGCGTCATCCTTAAGCAGCTCGGACACTTGCAGCAGCGGCATCACCTACTGCATTGGCACGAGCACTGCCGAGTAAAAGCAGATAAACAAGCAGTCTGCTATGTTGGCGGCGGCAAAGGCCATCGGGCTAGCCCTGGCGGCTGCGGCCCGCCACAGTTCCTTACCCAGCCCCGCCCTGCTCCAGGAGGCCAACAAGGCCAGATGCCTAGCAGACGACATAAGGCAGTGGTCCTCGACGCTGGAACTTGTACCGCAGGCCGGTATTACCCTGGATCGGTGCATTGATCGCTGTTCATGGCCACAGTGCAGTTCTCTTTCGGTCTATTCTCTTGTGGGCTGGTTGCCCACGGTACCAGCTAACCAGCATGTCCGAGCGACATTCTGGAGGGCCGGGTCGAGAACCCAGCTCCAGGCCCAGGCACCGAATTGAGAAAGGTGCCAACTACAATTGAACTCGAGTGTAACTTGACAATATTAATTTTCCTTTTTGGTATGCCCGTCGCGTGTCTGACTAAAATTCTTTTTTTTCACCCTTTGAGTGTCTGTACGTACGCCCGATTTTCTTTTTCTTCATTTAATTTCTTTCGCCTTCTTCACTATTCATTTCCATTTGTATGAGTGTTTTACTTGGCCTTTATCTTACAGGTTTGGTCAGCCAAAGTTCAATTTCTGTGTTTGCTGCATTTGAACTCATGTGAGCTTAAAAACAGCCATGTCACTTTTGGAGCTACAAACCACAGCTATTATTTTTTTAAAATCAATACTCGTACATTGTTCTCTTGAGTGTTTATTTTGTCAGGGAAAGTGAAGTGAGTCACTAGTCTAGCTGCATAATTGTGGCTTCAATTTTAGATAGCCTAGCACTTACCTTTGCATGCACACCTCTTATCTTTCCTTTAGCAACCCCATTTTCTGACTGAGGCTTCTCAACCTCTGTTGAGTTCGACTTCTCCACCTGCAATCAACTCTTGATCAATCTTTCTCCTGTCTCCCCTGTCCAGCCTGGTCAGTCCTGATCCTGAAGGCTCTCACCCCTCTGCCATTCTGTCAATTTTACTTTCAGCAGCCTCCTTATCTTTTATCCCATTTCTGTCTGGGTTGGCTGCTTTTGTTCTCTGGTTGCCTAGTATTTTCTTTTCTATCCTTATTTGTTTTGCATGTTTTTACCACTTTTTGATTTGCACTTCCCCTTCTTCAGTCTAGCTGTCATCTGAAGTGGACTCTTCACCCCCATTTGTCTTGTTCTTGTCAGGAAAGGCCCTCATCACTGCACCGCTTTTTCTTCGTTATTTTCTCTGGTGGCTTCACTGGTGGGCATTTCAGACCTGCTGATCTTTTTTGTCTACTGGGTCCACCTGTCAATCATCCTCTTTGTCTGGCCAAACAAAGAGGCTCTCAATGTCTGACCACTGGTGGCTTCACTAGTGGTCACCCTGATTCCTCTGATCTGTGCACACTTTTTGTCTTGCATAAATCATTTTCCACTTAAGTGATTCTATTCTTTGTCTGCTTGTTGTGTATGCCAATTTTTGTGGGCAATTTAAATCTCAGGTGTTTACCAGACAACAACCTGCCTGTCAGGGATTTTACTTTAAATGCAGAGCTCCCAGGCTCTCAATTTCACTATTCTCACTGCTTGTTAGTCTCCTTGAATTCTGTTTAAGTTGCATTTGGGCTTAATTTCTGTTTTCTTTTGTGGCTTTGTGCCATTTGGGCTCAAGTCCCTTTCAATTTATCTTTGCCCCAGTGGCCCCTGAGTCTGGCGCTATAGTTTGCCCTTTTATATTTTCTCACATTGTGGATCTGACTAAGTAAACTTCTCTTTCCTGCCCTCCAGCCTAATTTGTAAGAATGCTGGATTTTTATCTGCTTTCTAACTTCAAGAGATTGTTATCTTTATAGGGCCTAATTTTTGGTGGCCTGCAAGCCAAGACTTCAGATTGGCATCTGCTGAAAGTCATTGTCATCTATTGAATTACTGTCTGTTGACTATCTGTTGCACAAAAGCAACACTGCTGCTTGGCATTGAGCAATCTCCTACACCAAGAGTTTTCTTTCATGTAGACTATATACACACATTATTGAGCAGTTGAAAATTAAAGTTAGGTAATTGCATGGCTAGGGAATTGCCTGATGCCACTTCCATGCATTTTGTTTAAATTTGTATTTAATAGCTTTTATCTGTTTCAATTTTAACACTTTCTTTGTGTTACCTACTGTTTCATTTTCCTTTCATTTGCATTTTAGGCATTCATGCTTTCTTCTTTCCTAATTTACTTATTTAAAAATTCATGTCAAGGAAGCCAGGTGCAAGTTGTGGCAGAACCAAATGCTTAGGGCCTAATATTATTGTATACTACATTAAAACTCAAACTAAATTATCCATTGCACAAACTTTGTTTCATTTGTTTAATTATTAAATAGTGTTTAAATACAACATTTCTTCTCTCTCATAATACCATATAAATATGTATGCTTTTATGTGCATTAACTTCATTGTCTAGTCTAGTATATTGCCACCAAAACTTAGAAAGAACATGCAATGTTAAGATAAATAGTTTTTATCTTTGTCATTACACTAAAGTTATAGACATTTATTAGAACCTAGAACTGGATAATTTTTGTTGTTATTAATGAGTGAATAAGAAGTGAATTATAAAATAAAAAGGAGTGTATCTTGAGACTAGGCAACTCCTATCCATTGGAAGCCTAAGGCCTAGTATGACTAGAATCTAAAACCAGTGTCAATGAGCCAATTGAATAATAGTAGTAATACATATAAAGTGTATTGCCACCAATATTTGCTACAGATAGGCCTATGTGAGAATAAGTGAGAAATTGTAAAACTTAATTTTAATTTAATTCATAAAGTTGGAATTTGAATCCATCAAAAAAGTTTGTTATATATAGAATAGAGTATAAAATATAAATTGGTGATTAATAAGAGTAAATCTAAGATAATATGCTTGATTAAAAATGGCTTTTACTGTTGAAACTGGAGTTATCCCAATAATCCATTAACTTTTAGATTTACTTCATTTAACTCCGCTAATAAAACGAATATAAAACATTTAAAAAAGTGCAAAATGAGAGCACAACTAGTTGGTAGCTTGCTTTTTGTAGAGCAGAGCAGATCAAGGGAGCATGCACGGTATTGTCAAAACCAGTTTGAATGGATGTCCGTTACCTTTAGCGGTCATGACGATTTCAAGGTTCAGATGCAACACGCTGTCCATGAGAGTTCATTCATACAACTTGAAACTGCGCGCTACGAACATTGAGGCGTAAAATTACGGAGTTTCTGTAAGGAAAGGGGTGCAGTTCTACTGATTGCTTTTCCTTAAGGTGTAGTGTGAGCATATTTTGCTATTGGTCGGTATAGCGCGTGGATCCATCTATTTTTATGACAGTGCGAATTCACACCTGGCTGGTCCGGGCAAGCCAGGTGGGCAGACGCAAACCACCCGTCAATTAATTTTCACTTGGGTGCATCGTCACGTGATGTTTCACACATGGCATGAGCAATGTTATTTGTCATCTGATCACGCATGAGGGTCGTCACGGAGTCACACTTTATGGTCCCATACTGGGTCACGCTGGTCAACACTGGGTCACGTTGGTCACGATTTCACTCTGCAGTGACTTCACTCACGCTGTTTTACATTGGTCGCGGTTTTAAACTGTTCACTTGGGTCACACTAACTGTTTCCAATTGTCCAGCTGTTTCACCCTAGTGATCACAAAGTCCCTGTCACTGGGTCACACACAAAGTCCCTGTCACAAAAAGATGATTAAGTTTTCACCAGAAAATTAATAACAATGAAAAACCGATTTTAATTTGCTTGCAATCCTTGTATGTGACCAAGGGAACACAACATTAACGCTTTTTTATTAGTCATCAGATAGTCAGCTTGTTATTTAGATATTTAAATAGATGCAATATAATGCTTTAAATTCTCGGTTTTGCTCGAGTCACACGAAAAGCACAGCTTTGCCCAGACCAGGAATGCTCCGATGTGATAAATATTTTAGGAATTTTTCGAATTCGTCAGTGCCGAAATAGGACGTATTTCAAGATTGACTTTTTAAGGAACCTATTCTATCAGCACCCACAACTGCGGCTTAAGTTAAAAAGTACATTTTTTGATCGAGTCACATCACCGAGCGAAATAACAAAATCAGCAACAGAAACCTCAAGTGCGACTTCACTTCAGCTTCTTCGAATATAACAAATAGTTACATTATTTTTGGGGTACTTCACAATTAGGTGTTGGGCGTCAGAATCTCCAAGTAGGAAATTGCGTCACTGAATAATTTTAATTCGATCACAACAAATTTCGCGCCAAAAGCTTAAAATCTTTCGTTCTTGACATATTCTCGTAGTTTCGCTCGCTTCTGTATGAACTAGAAGAACACGGCGTAGCCGTAAACTCTGTCGCCGGAGTCCTCGCCGTCGGAGGAGTCCTCCGGGTAGTCCGACTGCCAGGTGCGACGGCCAGAGCCAGAGCGCTTGCCGAATCTGCCAACATCAAGGTAAGCGTAGTTGTTTGCATTATAACAAGTTTTGGGAGCGTCACAAATCTTCAAATCACTTGCGCGACATTTTAGAGAGCGTCACTTTCAGAGAGCGTCACTTTCAGAGAGCGTCACTTTCAGAGAGCGTCACTTTCAGAGAGCGTCACTTTCAGAGAGCGTCACTTTCAGAGAGCGTCACTTTCAGACAGCGTCACTTTCAGAGAGCGTCACTTTCAGACAGCGTCACTTTTAGAGAGAGTCACTTTCAGAGAGCGTCACTTTCAGAGAGCGTCACTTTCAGAGAGCGTCACTTTCAGAGAGCGTCACTTTTAAAGAGCGTCACTTTCAGAGAGCGTCACTTTCAGAGAGGGTCACTTTCAGAGAGCGTCACTTTCAGAGAGCGTCACTTTCAGAGAGCGTCGCTTTCAGAGAGCGTCACTTTCAGAGAGCGTCACTTTCAGAGAGCGTCACTTTCAGAGAGCGTCACTTTCAAAAAGCGTCACTTTCAGACAGCGTCACTTTTAGAGAGAGTCACTTTCAGAGAGCGTCACTTTCAGAGAGCGTCACTTTCAGAGAGCGTCACTTTCAGAGAGCGTCACTTTCAGAGAGCGTCACTTTCAGAGAGCGTCACTTTCAGACAGCGTCACTTTTATAGAGCGTCACTTTCAGAGAGCGTCACTTTCAGAGAGGGTCACTTTCAGAGAGCGTCACTTTCAGAGAGCGTCACTTTCAGACAGCGTCACTTTTATAGAGCGTCACTTTCAGAGAGCGTCACTTTCAGAGAGGGTCACTTTCAGAGAGCGTCACTTTCAGAGAGCGTCACTTTCAGAGAGCGTCGCTTTCAGAGAGCGTCACTTTCAGAGAGCGTCACTTTCAGAGAGCGTCACTTTCAGAGAGCGTCACTTTCAAAAAGCGTCACTTTCAGACAGCGTCACTTTTAGAGAGAGTCACTTTCAGAGAGCGTCACTTTCAGAGAGCGTCACTTTTATAGAGCGTCACTTTCAGAGAGCGTCACTTTCAGAGAGGGTCACTTTCAGAGAGCGTCACTTTCAGAGAGCGTCACTTTCAGAGAGCGTCGCTTTCAGAGAGCGTCACTTTCAGAGAGCGTCATTTCAGAGAGCGTCACTTTCAGAGAGCGTCACTTTTAGAGAGCGTCACTTTCAGAGAGCGTCACTTTCAGAGAGCGTCACTTTCAGAGAGCGTCACTTTCAGAGAGCGTCGCTTTCAGAGAGCGTCACTTTTAGAGAGAGTCACTTTCAGAGAGCGTCACTTTCAGAGAGCGTCACTTTCAGAGAGCGTCACTTTCAGAGAGCGTCACTTTCAGAGAGCGTCGCTTTCAGAGAGCGTCGCTTTCAGAGAGCGTCACTTTCAGAGAGCGTCACTTTCAGAGAGCGTCACTTTCAGAGAGCGTCACTTTCAGAGAGCGTCACTTTCAGAGAGCGTCGCTTTCAGAGAGCGTCATTTCAGAGAGCGTCACTTTTATAGAGCGTCACTTTCAGAGAGCGTCACTTTCAGAGAGCGTCATTTCAGAGAGCGTCACTTTTATAGAGCGTCACTTTCAGAGAGCGTCACTTTCAGAGAGCGTCACTTTCAGAGAGCGTCACTTTCAGAGAGCGTCACTTTCGTAGAGCGTCACTTCCTTTAAGTGCTACTTTGACTTGAAAGTGGCCGAAGTCTGCCTTTTTTACAGGCTCAATCTGCACTGTGACATACTGTACAGAAGTCAAGAGCCAAGTCTGGAAAGCAGCCATGTTTCATCAATGAAATGACAAGAAAATATCAAGGATTGCATTACACTGGCTAACTTGACAGTGACCGATGCCTCTTATGCAAAGCCATGCAGGTAACGGTTCTGAGGGACGCCTTCATGAGATGCATCAGACGGCACGATCGGGTATTAGAAATTCTGCTCGATGCCTCGACGACTGTGGCCGCACAGTTATCTGATCCCAATCGTTAATCAAGATTTAAGATAATTCCCTCCCATAGCTAATGTAGTTATGGCCCCAGCCTCCATACTTTGCTGCACTCTCCACACTGACTGGACTCTGCCGCTGTGACTTTTCTAATTAATCGAGAAGAAAGTAGTTATCTAAAGTGAGATGAAAGCTAGCTAGAAAAAGTATCGTCCTTTAAAAAACTATCCAATTTTCGTTCCTCTTTTTCCCATGGGATTCCACGGTAAGTTTCACATCGAGTAGATTTTCAGTTGGGACAAGGCGCTAAATTGACCAACTTGAAATCCTCGAAGCTCAAAATAATTCAGTGGATTTGCGGTCTCTGGTGAAACATTGGCGACAGTCGACCCGCAGTCTCTAACCCTACAGCTGTTGTCTATACTCCTGGATCGATCAGTGGGTGATATCCAAGCACAGGGAGAATTGAATCATCAACGCCAGCAAAAATTGTCCCTTATTCTTCTCCTGCCCTCCCTCCGAAAGGCTCCTTTTGGACTCAACGACAGGGCCTGTCATCATGTCTCTGCTTGGCACCCTTCACCTCCAAGGTAAAATCCTTAACATTTTGTCCGCATCTGATAGAGCCAGATAAATTGCAGACATGCTTTCTTAATAGGCTCAAATCAATTTAGCCCGATAGCAACAAGACACAGGTGTTTTATTGATAATTGAAGTGGATGGCGGACAGTCCTGTTGATAAGGAGCTGCGAAAAAAATATTGAGTAAAAAAACAAATGGAGGTCGCAGATGTCACGACATTGGCCACACAATCCCAATGCATCCTGCATGTAGTGTCTGTTTTGGACACTCTCAAAATGTCTATATTTCTATAGAAGTCGGAGGCAGTTAATTCCCCATAGAGATAGTATGGAAGCGACTCGGTTTCAGGGGGGCACTTGTCGAATTCGGATGTATAACAACTCGAGTCTGTTCGCTTCTGCAAAATTAATGAATGAAGCAACAGCGCACACTTCGTTGGCGAATGGACGGACCGGAAGCCCAGTCCACTTCATCCTGCTGCTGCTGCTGCTGCTGCTGCTGCTGCTGCTGCTGCGAGCGGCTATAGAACTGAGGGACCTCTTCAATATGAATGCAAATTAAATTTTCAGGTGATCCTCATCAACAGGGACCCAGCACCCGGGGGGAATTGTGTCAGGCTATAGCTCCTCCCCTGTCAATCAGATATTATTTGGGCATTATTTATTGCTCAGACCTCGCTAGGGATTTATCTAGCCTATATATTTTCTGCTAGCTGACATTTACTTTATTGCCAATAATATTGAAAACTGGGATGAAACACCGACTTTCGCGCTTGTCTGCTTGTTCAGCAATCATTTCTGCTTGAGTTGTTAATCATCGAGCTTATTGCAACTAGGACAATCTATACACTAGGCATCAAATTACTTTGGTACCCTGATTGCTTGATAGCGGAGGCACGTCCCTTAAATAGAGTGGGTCCGGGGTTCGATTCTCAGTCCGTAATAGTTTAAAGATTCTAATTGCTTCAATTAATTATAATTTGAAACGAAATAATATTCATAATTTACTTCTAAGAGAAACAAAGTCACTTGCACAGTTGATAACTACTGTTCCTGCCTTTGTTATCCATTTTCTTACCTTAATCAATATCTACCTTTTTCTAAACCATCCTTCCTCATTAGCGCGGATTACTATAGGCGTGCAAAAATCCGAATCGCCGTCAAACGAGGATTAACGACGGATTCTTTAGGCTATCTTTAGCTCAAAAACTAGATGTTCTATTTTTAGAACCAAAAAGCCTTAAAATGAACGACTTGAGACAAGGGGCGCAAAAACAGGCTGACGACAGCAGAAAAATAGATCGACGGGTTGGGCAAACACTTGAGCTGAGCTGCCAGATAAATATTTTCGAGGCGAAATCATAATTGCGACTAAAAATGTTCCTTATGTTTGCTCTCTCCCAACTGAAATATCCACTTTAAACTAATTTATATTTTCCAATTGCTTATGTGGGTATCCTTTATAGTTTTTTAGTTTCATATGTTTTGTTTTAATTATCTCCTGTCACGTGACTTGAACTCGCGTCGTTTTAAATTCGAAACAGTTAAAATTTTATACGCATGTCGGGGGCGAGTGGTAGAGTGGTCTAACGTGTTTGCCTCTCGCACCAAGGTCCCTGAGCTCGATTCCGCGGCGAGGCCACATTCATTTGGGGTGCAGCCCCGGAGAGAAGGCTTGGTAGCTTGTCTTGCAATTTTCGACATTTGAGGAACAACTTTCAAGGTACAGTGAGAGTGTACTCTGCCTGACGATGATAAAGTGAGTGTGTGCTCAGGAGTCAGCGAAATGAGCAGAATTGCCTCCTCGCTGACTGCGGGTCTAGTGTTGCCAAATGTGTCATTGCCAGCAGCCCTCCTGCGATTATTGTTATTATCATCATGCACATGTCAAGTGACCTGAAAGTGTCATTGTCTTATCTCTTATCTTATTCAGTTTTTTATTAATTCTAGGGTGCAATTACAGCATTGATTTTTATTAACCGAAAGAATAAAAAGAAAATACAATAATTGTAATAGCAAATGAATTGCGGTAATACAAATGGCGTACAGTACTCCCAGTACCTATAGGCTGACCCAATGCTGTATATTAGCACTAAAAAATCCCAGTTTGAGATGGGAGATGTCGCGGTTGTTACCCTCTGTCTGTCAGGTCACGAAATGCAATTTCCGGGACGCGACCATCGGGTTAGGAGGCTAAGGGGGAGGGCCAGGAGCTGCCTGACATCCTTGGCATGAAAGCGAATAATTGGAAAACAGTGGCCAGGTACACAGAAATCATAAATGCACAAAATTAGAGACAATATCGCTAATGCTTGTCCATTGATTTTCCAGTTTTAACAAACTTTCCGGTTGACATTTTCCGAATTTTTTACTTTTATTTTAAAATGGAATGTCAACATAAATTCATGACTAATTAATAACTGATGTGCAGTCGCTAGGACAGCCGCAGCTACGTCTTTTCAGTACATGGACTGTTGGGACGACACACCTACCCTCAACTACTTCCAGTTAATCCTGATACCCATTTAACAGCTTGATGAAATAAAGCAATTCAGAGTTAAGTGTCTAGCTAAAAGACACAAATTGTTACCCTGTCAAGTCAGGAATCGAACCCCCGACCTTCAAGTCACGAGTCTGACGCACTAACCACTAGGTTAGACACTGGCCTATGTAAAAATCCATACATCGGCTGCGTACACCTGTCCAGTCCATGGACTGGAGTGGATGGAGTTAAACCTACTCTAATTTCTGCCCTCAGCAAGTTAACAATTTCTAATAAACGTGAGTCAGTTTTATATGGATAGACTCAATACAGCCTGCATCCCATCCTAGAGACTTACGAGTACACTCGAAGGCCTCCCATTAAATCAGAAAAGTTGCATAGCCATATGTGGCTACTCTCGGACTCTATTTAACTCTGTCCTAAAAATCTTCTTTTGAATTGAAAAATGATTACCGCGCACAAAAAGGTCATTGGAAAATTCGCGTCATAAAACTGCGACTTCCTTTCACTCTTTGTGCTGCCTCTTTGAGCAGCTTTCAGAAAGATGTGAACTAGCTAGCTAGAAAAGTTTGTCTGCGAAATTAGTTCTGAAGTTAGTTCAGGAAAAAAACTAATTTTTATTGAAGCAGAAGTCTTGGACGATTCAGGTCATCCTTCGAAGTTTAGTTGAGACATATTAGACATTCGAGTGACAGACTAGATTCCAGAGTGACAGATTCGATTGCAGAGTGACAGATAATCATGAAATCTGAGTGACAGATTAGACGTCGGAATTACAGATTAGATGTCGCAGTGAAAGATTAGACATTAGAGTGATAGATTACACATAAGAGTGATAGATTAGACGTCGGAGTGGCAGATAGATGTCGGAGTGACAGATTAGACGTCAGAGTGACAGATTAGACGTCAGAGTGATAGATTAGACGTCAGAGTGATAGATTAGACGTCAGAGTGACAGATTAGACGTCAGAGTGATAGATTAGACGTCGGAGTGTCAGATTAGACAGACATCCGAGTGGCAGATTAGACGTCAGAGTGATAGATTAGACGTCGGACAGTTATGACGCACAATTGCGCTGATGCGAAACCTTTAAAATCGCAGCCCGCAGCCCGCAGCGTACCTGGGCCTTCCAACCAGGGCGTAGTACAGCTGCAGCCTCTCCAGATAGTCCTTGAGCTCCTCGGGGGTTCGAAATTTGCTGGGATCTGGCGGCCCCATGCCGTCGGCGAAGCTTAAATCGGCTGGCTCAGCGGCGCCCAAGCCGGTGGAGCTCGCGGCTCCCGGGCCGAAGCCGCTGGCGCCGAATCCGGCCGCGTAGTTCAACAGGTCGGCCGAGATGGGACCGTCGTTGGTGGCCGGTGGCACGGCGGCGGCGCTGACGATGGCGGCCGCTGCTACGGCGAAAGTGACAAAGACTAGCAGCATTGCTTGGCTAGGCGAGAGCATGGCAATTCGATGCGATATTTCAAATTTGATTTTCTTCTGACTGATCAGTGAAGGAGGGAGGGCAGGTGGCAACCGCTGTCGATTTTATAATGCCCAGACCGAGAGAGGATGGGAGAAAGGAGGACAGAGGGAGAGAGAGACAGCGAGGGAGGGAATAAAAAGTTGCCTTATTTGGTCTCTAAGCCGAATTCGTGTGTGGGTTGGACGACGTGACTTTGCGGCGCAGCTCGAGACAACTTATTGACAATTATTTTTTTTCCTTTCGCTAATCCCGTTTACAGATGGCCAATTCTGAGCTAGGATTGGCCAGCCAATGAGGGGAGAGGCAAACGCTGGGGGTAGGCGGCAGACTGAGAAAGAAAGAACTCGTTGACACTCTTGGCACTGTGACGCTGGAAGAGCACGGTAGATGAAGCTAGCGGAGATTGAGACATGAATTAGAGGACGTTGGGGTTTCAATGAGAGATCATTGTTGAGAGGGAGAGATCAGGGGTGAGAGTGATCAGGGATGAGAGGGATTAGGGTAAGAGGGATTAGGGTGAGAGGGATTAGGGATGAGAGGGATCAGGGATGAGAGGGATCAGGGATGAGAGGGATCAGGGATGAGAGGGATTAGGGATGAGAGGGATTAGGGATGAGAGGGATCAGGGGTGAGAGGGACCAGGGATGGGAGGGACCAGGGATGAGAGGGATTAGGGATGAGAGGGATCAGGGATGAGAGGGATCAGGGATGAGAGGGATTAGGGATGAGATGGATTAGGGATGAGAGGGATTAGGGTAAGAGGGATCAGGGATGAGAGGGATCAGGGATGAGAGGGATCAGGGTAAGAGGGACCAGGGATGAGAGGGACCAGGGATGAGAGGGATCAGGGATGAGAGGGATCAGGGATGAGAGGGATCAGGGATGAGAGGGACCAGGGATGAGAGGGATCAGGGATGAGAGGGATCAGGGATGAGAGGGACCAGGGATGAGATGGATTAGGGATGAGATGGATTAGGGATGAGAGGGATCAGGGATGAGAGGGATCAGGGATGAGAGGGATTAGGGTAAGAGGGATTAGGGTGAGAGGGATTAGGGTGAGAGGGATTAGGGTGAGAGGGATTAGGGTGAGAGGGATTAGGAGTGAGAGGGATTAGGGATGAGAGGGATTAGGGTAAGAGGGATCTGGGATGAGAGGGATCAGGGTAAGAGGGACCAGGGATGAGAGGGACCAGGGATGAGAGGGATCAGGGATGAGGGGGATCAGGGATGAGAGGGATCAGGGATGAGAGGGACCAGGGATGAGAGGGATCAGGGATGAGAGGGATCAGGGATGAGAGGGACCAGGGATGAGATGGATTAGGGATGAGATGGATTATGGATGAGAGGGATCAGGGATGAGAGGGATCAGGGATGAGAGGGATTAGGGTAAGAGGGATTAGGGTGAGAGGGATTAGGGTGAGAGGGATTAGGAGTGAGAGGGATTAGGGATGAGAGGGATTAGGGTAAGAGGGATCTGGGATGAGAGGGATCAGGCATGAGAGGGATCAGGGATGAGAGGGATCAGGGATGAGAGGGATCAGGGATGAGAGGGATCAGGGATAAGAGGGATCAGAGTGAAAGGAATTAGGGTGATAGGGATTAGGGTAAGAGGGATCTGGGATGAGAGGGATCAGGCATGAGAGGGATCAGGGATGAGAGGGATCAGGGTGAGAGGGATCAGGGTGAGAGTGATCAGGGATGAGAGGGATCAGGGATGAGAGGGATCAGGGATGAGAGGTATCAGGGATGAGAGGGATCAGGGATGAGAGGGGTCAGGGTGAGAGGGAGATTAAAAATGTCCACGTGAACTACGTCCACGTTCTTTGAAGAAAAAACTCTTAAAATGGAATACTACAAGCGCTGGTAATGATTTGTACCGGTCAAAACACCGTAGAACAATCTAAATACATATATTTAGGCTAAGAAGACCCAGCGGTGCTCTGCGGATCGAACTGAAATACGTTCCAAGAGTTATTTTTGGATTTCTAAAAACCAGACTCAAAAAATGAAAATTCGTGATAATGTTTTGGAAGGATTAGAAAAATATATGTCGGAATGGGAAGACACACACAGTTTTCAAACACGCCTCTCTGTAATATATTCGAACTATGGTTAGTGAGGCGTTCGAGTACAGGAAGCTTGCGAGGCTGCGTTTGAAGTCGAGGCAACTCGAAGGATTGCTGAACTACGGCGCTCAGCGAAGCTTAACATCTACGGAAGTGAAGCGAACAACAAGGAGGCTGGGGTTAAGTTAAAAAATGTACTAATCATGTGTGTTAATCCCGACCAGGCAATAAACTGGTCTACTGAAGATTAGGAACCTTTCTTTTATTCAGAGACACTTCAAGTTAGATAGTGTGTTAGACAGAGCTGTTACATAGAGCTGTTAGATAGAGCTGTTAGATAGAGCTGTTAGATAGAGCTGTTACATAGAGCTGTTAGATAGAGCTGTTAGATAGAGCTGTTACATAGAGCTGTTAGATAGAGCTGTTAGATAGAGCTGTTACATAGAGCTGTTAGATAGAGCTGTTAGATAGAGCTGTTAGATAGAGCTGTTATACAGAGCTGTTAGATAGAGCTGTTAGATAGAGCTGTTAGATAGAGCTGTTAGATAGAGCTGTTAGATAGAGCTGTTAGATAGAGCTGTTAGATAGAGCTGTTAGATAGAGCTGTCATAACAATAGTTGCCCCAAAGGAATAGTTGTCACCTATTTCTTTCCTGATTCACATCAAGTTATTAAAGAATTGGTGAAGAGGATGCGAGTCAAACATCTCCCCATTTTTTCCTTGTTCGTCCAATTAGCCGAGTCTGGCACGCACGAAGATCTGGCTCCTCGCAGCCTGATTAGTTTTCAATGATTGAAGCAATTTTCTGAATTTGACATCTGGGGGATTTCGGGCCGGCGGAACAGGTGAGTCTCAGATGCATGGGATTTAATTAAGATTACGAAATCTAGGCTCTCATTATACGTTTCATTTCCCCTCAGAATAGTAATCGACAAAAATAGCTCGTATATTGCCGTTTACGATTGGGATAATTTAGTAGACTGGCAAGACTGCAAGATAAGGGTGGGTTAGGTCTGTACAGAAAGACACGATCCTAATCATTGCTACCAAAGTCACTTTGCCGATTCCAAAAAAGATAAAATATTAAATTAAGCAGGTGATAGCAGGTCAAATTCTAAATCGCAGATAATAAAAGCGAGGTGTCAGGCAACCCAAATGAGGTGTCAGATAACACAATCGAGGTGTCTGATAACACAATCGAGGTGTCAGATAACACAATCGAGGTGTCAGACAACACAATCGAGGTGTCAGACAACACAATCGAGGTGTCAGACAAAACAGTCGAGGTGTCACGAGAAAACACACCAGCAGGATAGGACAAAATCAGTAAGGTATTAGCGAATGAAAGAAGAAATGTTTGCGCTTTTCATCAAATATTTATATCAGCAAGTTAGTTTTTAGCTCATCCCAAAAGGCTTAGGCAGAAAAGCCGCTGTCTTCTAGGGTGAAATATGGCTAAATCCTCACTAATCTATACCGATTTCATTAATTCTATTTGCGATTAGCAGTTTTCTTATTTCCAAGCCCATGAAAACAGAAAAATGAAAACTTAATAATCTCATTGGCTTTGGCTATATATTATGTTTCTATAACAACGGCATGGGTGGATTGATGAAAGTTCTCAGCGATTAACTGCTAGGCAATAAAAGAACGTGATTGACACAAAGATGAAGCCATTTTTAATCAACTCCCAGCTAGGTTGCCCAATTCAGCAGATCATTGTGGGTGGCTTTAAAAAGAGTTTTTTGATGATGAACAAAAAACTGCGACAGTGGACTGCAAGATTAATAAATCTATCACGCCTAGCAGATTGATTTTTTAGCTAGATTGATCCACAACTTTGTGGCGTGCACAATAGGATATGAAATCCCTACCATTTTAAAAATAATATTTTAATCTTAGTTTTCTGAGGTCTGTGCTAGGTGAAACATACTATCATAAATGAGAGACTCGTAATTTCATAAAGCTTTGTCATTAAAAAGAATAAAATACGACGAGCCATATCTCAGTCAGTTTCAAAATCGTGACTTAAACGAAAATTATAGTTTTGTTCTGAACTAGGACCATACTTTGGGAATAACTAGTCTTTGTCAGCTGTCACGACGTCACGTGATTTCAATGGCGGACTGTACATTCTCAAACTTGTGTACTTGTCAATTTCTATTTTTAGATACAGCCTGTGTATGATGCTATTTTTAGCAACAGGATCGCAAACCCCTTAGTAATAGGCGTTATAATCTGACTTCAAATCTGACGTCAGTTTCTATTTTTAGATACCATGGACGATTGATTTTTCCCAAGACTGTTTATGAACGTAAATAAGCCCATATTAATGCTTCACGCATTAATGTGACTTCTTTTATTTTTAGAAACATATTTGAAATGTCAAATACACACATTAAAACATAAGAACAACTAGTCAGTATAATTTTCGATTGCTGTATTATCACACAGTAGAACAATTCCTGTGCATTTTCAATAGGTAAGTATCTTTGTTTATTAATAATCATCATCTCTCGCATATCGTTAGTCTCACAAACAATGCAAATAAACTAACAAAATATTAACAAAACAAACTGCGACATGAATTTAGGTAATGTGCAATCATTTTTTAAAAAGAAATTCTAAATCTCTACACAGCTACAAGCCAACTAAAACAAAATAAAAATAACCACAAAGACGTTACCTGCAACTTTTCATCACTTAACAAAATTAGGTTTTCACATACAAACAAGTACAAACTAAATATACAGTAGAATGAACATCATAAAGACAAAATCATTGGTAAAAACACCACATTAAGAGAGAACTTCACATAATAAAAATATAGTTAGATTTTAAATTTTCCGCCAAATTTATTGTTCTAGCTCAAAATTAAACTAGAAATAACAAAAACAGAACAATTTGTTTCGCAAACACCTCCATAGAGGTGACATATAATTCATATTTTATTGCTGAGAAATAGCTAGGAGTAAGGGAGGGCAAGTTTAAAACACTGACAGCCATACCTGACACGAACTGACAGCCATTCCTGACACGAACTGACAGCCATACCTGACACGAACTGACAGCCATATCTGACACGAACTGACAGCCATTCCTGACACGAACTGACAGCCATACCTGACACGAACTGACAGCCATATCTGACACGAACTGACAGCCATATCTGACACGAACTGACAGCCATATCTGACACGAGCTGACAGCCATTCCTGACACGAACTGACAGCCATTCCTGACACTAACTGACAGCCATTCCTGACACGAACTGACAGCCATTCCTGACACGAACTGACAGCCATTCCTGACACGAACTGACAGCAATTCCTGACACGAACTGACAGCCATATCTGACACGAGCTGACAGCCATATCTGACACGAACTGACAGCCATATCTGACACGAACTGACAGCCATTCTTGACACGAACTGACAGCCATATCTGACACGAACTGACAGCCATATCTGACACGAACTGACAGCCATTCCTGACACGAACTGACAACCATTCCTGACACGAACTGACAGCCATTCCTGACACGAACTGACAACCATTCCTGACACGAACTGACAGCCATACCTGACACGAACTGACAGCCATATCTGACACGAACTGACAGCCATATCTGACACGAGCTGACAGCCATTCCTGACATGAACTGACAGCCATTCCTGATACGAACTGACAGCCATTCCTGACACGAACTGACAGCCATTCTTGACACGAACTGACAGCCATTCCTGACACGAACTGACAGCCATTCCTGACACGAACTGACAGCCATATCTGACACGAACTGACAGCCATATCTGACACGAACTGACAGCCATATCTGACACGAACTGACAGCCATTCTTGACACGAACTGACAGCCATTCCTGACATGAACTGACAGCCATTCCTGATACGAACTGACAGCCATTCCTGACACGAACTGACAGCCATTCTTGACACGAACTGACAGCCATTCCTGACACGAACTGACAGCCATATCTGACACGAACTGACAGCCATTCCTGACACGAACTGACAGCCATACCTGACACGAACTGACAGCCATATCTGACACGAACTGACAGCCATATCTGACACGAACTGACACGAACTGAAAGTAATAACTGACACTAGCTGACAATAATATCTGACACTAGCTGACAATAATATCTGACACTAGCTGACAGTAATATCTGACACTAGCTGACAGTAATATCAGGTACGAAAGTACTGAACAGAAGTGGATATAAAAAGCAATGCACATTTTTTCCTAGAAAAGGAACAGGTAGATAAAAATCATTAAAAAACAGGTCAATAAAAAGAATATTGTGAAAAGCAATTATGTGGGTCATTAAAGAGACAGACAGAATAGAGATCGCGAACGAATCAAGAAGCGTTACTTCGTTTAAAAAATACATTTTTGACCTCGCAATGAAACTGAATTGTTAGAAAGCCAGAAGAATGAACTCAAACAGACTGCTGAAAGAATGAATTATTAAAACTAAATTACCGAAGACCACAATGCGTCTGCCACTGTCTGCTGAGATGAATACACAACATTCACAATGAAAAACTAACACAAACCGCATAGCAGCACAGAGATCGTACTTTAAGAGTATTTCAACATATTTTATCACAGCGGAACTAACTATCTGACAATAGAATGTAATCCCAAATCCTCATATTTCAGCCTATCAAACTTCTAACCGGGGGAGGTCCGAAGTTCGAATCTAGTCCCAAGCGAAACATTTTCAGTTTTTTAAATGTGAATCAGAATCATCGGAGTTAATATTAGGTTGCAGGTCGCACCAATGCTTAAAAAACAGCTCTAAACGAAATTTTTGCAGAACCGGGTAATATATGCGGTTGCGCCCATGCATCCACCAATCCCATTGTTAAAATTCAAATAAAAAAATTAATAACAACGCGAATGATTTACAGATTTGCAGGTATAATCGCAGATAATCTATGACAGCAGGATAATTAAACAATTAGTTAAAACAAGCAAGTGCAGCAGCAGCAGCACTACATAACAACAACTTTCGCCTTGTCAAAGAACTCATTATTTTATCGCATGGAAAATTAACTAATTTCTAATGTAATAGAAAACACTGAATACTCACTAGCAGCTGTATCTGAATGCCGACTTGATTTACTGCAGTGGAATAAGAAAAAACACATTTGTCTTTTTTATATAATAAGTATTTCGACACATATCGGATAATGGTCAACAGTCATTGTTTTTCAACACCTCAGAAAGAGTGTTCGTTCTAATTTTAAGATACGTATTTTCATCCGCTCTAAATTAAGTTTTGACCAAATGAACACGCGAAAACATAACAAACTGAAAAATAGTTTTTCGACCCATGTAGGCCTTGTTAATTAAAACATTTTTTAAGCAAAATGAAAGAAAGCTATGTTAAAAATTATTTTACCACAGTAAAAAAATAAGACTCAGTTTACTAAAAATTAGAAAATCAATTCGCCTATACTGACAGTCTGTCAGCTTTTTGTGTTTTCGACACATATAGGCAAAGTTTGTAGGACACCTTGGACTTCAAAATCATTATAAACTGTACGCATGTGAGTACCAACTAAGCACAGGAACGAAATTTTCAATGTAAAAAATACAATTTTGAGAAGCATAATTTTACTGACATCAGAATAGAAATTTGTTTGAGGCAAGCATAGATAAAGTAATAGTCTTTGTCCTTTAATAATTATTGACAAAGATTAATTAAGCAATATGTTAGCATTGCAAAATTTGACAAGCGAGAATTTATTGTGCCTCGTTTGTATATAATAAATGGATTTGATTCGCGATGCACACTAATTTTAAACAACGCAAATTAGATACAATTTAACCTTAGCAGCTTACTTAAAGTAGGATTTATCACATTCGAAACCTCATTAATATATATATATATTCCAGTTAGGTGGCTGCTAAAACTGCAAGTTTTTAGCTTAAAATACAATTGATATCCCTTGCACTGAAAGTATCTCAAATTTCGTCCTCGTTTTGACGAAGTGTATACCAGCTACTAATAATAATAAATTCACGCCAACTGAAAAACTGTTAAATGCCAGAAAAGCAGAAAATCCAATTAATATATTTAAATTAATTGAATTGGTGTTGTAAACGTTACAACATTGTAGCTTTTAACACTAAAGTACAACTTATTACTGTGGTTTTACCCGAAAATCCGGAAAATTTGTTTTACTATTTGGCGCGAATTCAAAATTATATATCTATTAATTAAGGACTCTGCCAGTTTCGATGATAATTGGGTCTCGTAATAAACTATGTTTTAGCAAGTTGAAACAATAAAAAACAAGCAAGAATAGAGGAAGCTAAGACTTTTTGTGTGTTTTGATTCTAAAAACTCAAGAGAAAAAACTTGGAACTAAGAAAACAGTCCAACAATATTAAATTATACGTTTGGTGCATCGGTCCCTTCAGCTCCGCCCGATGTGGCAGCGCCGTGTCCCGCAGTTCTCACTGCGCAACAATTTGATCTGGCAGAGCATTTGTCGTTGCCGCAGTCGATGAAGCAGTTGGGACTGCCGTCTATAGGAACCAAGCTGGGCGATGTGTGCTGTATTGGAGAGTGGAACATTGGAATCATTAGTTCAGTGTCAGCAGCTAATTGTCTTGTGTCCGTGATTTCAATATTTGAATGGCTAACAATGACGCTAAATAGAGTCATCTATTCCAATTCCGCAATCAATCTAGAATCAATATATAATTAATCTAGAATCAATCTAGAATCTAATCAATCTAATCTATCTAGAATCTTTCTAATCAAACTAGAATCAATCTAATCAATCTAATCAATCTAATCAATCTAGAATCAATCTAATCAATCTAGAATCAATCTAATCAAACTAGAATCAATCTAATCAAACTAGAATCAATCTAATCAATCTAATCAATCTAGAATCAATCTAATCAATCTAATCAAACTAGAATCAATCTAATCAATCTAATCAAACTAGAATCAATCTAATCAATCTAATCAATCTAGAATCAATCTAATCAAACTAGAATCAATCTAATCAATCTAGAATCAATCTAATCAATCTAGAATCAATCTAATCAAACTAAAATCAATCTAATCAAACTAGAATCAATCTAATCAAACTAGAATCAATCTAATCAATCTAATCAATCTAGAATCAATCTAATCAATCTAATCAAACTAGAATCAATCTAATCAATCTAATCAAACTAGAATCAATCTAATCAATCTAATCAATCTAGAATCAATCTAATCAAACTAGAATCAATCTAATCAATCTAGAATCAATCTAATCAATCTAGAATCAATCTAATCAAACTAAAATCAATCTAATCAAACTAGAATCAATCTAATCAAACTAGAATCAATCTAATCAATCTAATCAATCTAGAATCAATCTAATCAATCTAATCAAACTAGAATCAATCTAATCAATCTAATCAAACTAGAATCAATCTAATCAATCTAATCAATCTAGAATCAATCTAATCAAACTAGAATCAATCTAATCAATCTAGAATCAATCTAATCAATCTAGAATCAATCTAATCAAACTAAAATCAATCTAATCAAACTAGAATCTATCTAATCAATCTAGAATCAATCTAATCAATCTAATCAATCTAGAATCCATCTAATCAATCTAGAATCAATCTAATCAATCTTATCAATCTAATCAATCTAGAATCAATCTAGAATCAATCTAATCAATCTAATCAATCTAGAATCAATCTAATCAAACTAGAATCAATCTAATCAATCTAATCAATCTAATCAATCTAATCAAACTAGAATCAATCTAATCAATCTAGAATCAATCTAATCAATCTAGAATTAATCTAGAATCAATCTAATCAAACTAGAATCAATCTAATCAAACTAGAATCAATCTAATCAAACTAGAATCAATCTAATCAATCTAGAATCAATCTAATCAATCTAATCAATCTAGAATCAATCTAATCAATCTAGAATCAATCTAATCAATCTAATCAATCTAGAATCAATCTAATCAATCTAGAATCAATCTAATCAATCTTATCAATCTAATCAATCTAGAATCAATCTAGAATCAATCTAATCAATCTAATCAATCTAGAATCAATCTAATCAAACTAGAATCAATCTAATCAAACTAGAATCAATCTAATCAATCTAATCAATCTAATCAATCTAATCAAACTAGAATCAATCTAATCAAACTAGAATCAATCTAATCAAACTAGAATCAATCTAATCAAACTAGAATCAATCTAATCAAACTAGAATCAATCTAATCAATCTAGAATCAATCTAATCAATCTAATCAATCTAGAATCAATCTAATCAATCTAGAATCAATCTAATCAATCTTATCAATCTAATCAATCTAGAATCAATCTAATCAATCTTATCAATCTAATCAATCTAGAATCAATCTAATCAATCTAATCAATCTAGAATCAATCTAATCAAACTAGAATCAATATAATCAATCTAATCAATCTAGAATCAATCTAATCAATCTAGAATCAATCTAATCAATCTAGAATCAATCTAGAACCAATCTAATCAATCTAGAATCAATCTAGAATCAATCTAATCAATCTAGAATCAATCTAGAATCAATCTAGAATCAATCTAGAATCAATCTAATCAATCTAGAATCAATCTAATCAATCTAGAATCTATTGGACCAATCCTAAAGTAATATGCTTAATCTAGAGTAAATATAATCAATTAAAAAGCAAACAATAGTACAATAAATCTATGCCGTGAAATGAAATAGACAAATAATCAATATTCTATCGAAAATAGAAATTATAAGGCAATGGTATTACAGCCTTACCTCATTAAACTCTGGCTGTATTGTGGTGCAGTGAATGTTAAAATTGTGAAATATATTCTTGGCTTTGCGGGATACGATGATGTATTCGCCTGAAAGTAAAAAAACGAATTTTTTCCGTGCTATTCCTTCTACTAATGAGTAGAAATGCGAGCAAATCTGATCGGCATTTTACATAGCTGATAATTTGACTTACGCAAATTTCTACATCGAATATGTACAGTACCAATGTAGCAATCGGTTTGCAACTGCCAGACATGGAGATCGTGCACTTCTTCAACGCCATCAAGCTGCAGATGTTGAATTTCGGTTATTTCTTGGGTTGGAATAATATAACTTATACACACGAATTCAGACATGAAACGATTATAAATACGAACCTTCTGTAGTGCAGATTGCAGAATGTCCAATTTAATTTCCTTTGGTACCGTCTGCATTAGAATGTTCAGGGCTTTTCGCACTAGAAATGGGAGAAAATAAAGCGAATGGTTATTTAATTGTACTGTACAAATTAAATGGACTATTGACTAAAGTTAGCTGCAATAAAAAACTATCAAGAAACGTCACTTCTGAGAGCAAAACAACTGTACTGACACCTATCAATCAATTTTAAATGGAAACAGTCCATCAAACTTTCATTGCCAAAATATAATCAAATCTTGTTTATGACACCTGTCAATCAAACCTCCATTGTCACCTATTAATCAAATATCCATTATGGAACCTATCAATCAAATCTCCATTATGACACCTGTCAATCAAATCTCCATTATGACACCTGTCAATCAAATCTCCATTGTCACCTATCAATCAAATCTCCATTATGAAACCCGTGAATCAAATCTCCTTTATGCACCTGTCATTCAAGTCTCTATTGTCACCTGTCAATCAAATCTCCATTGTCACCTATCAATCAAATCTCCATTATGACACCTGTCAATCAAATCTCCTTTATGAAACCCGTGAATCAAATCTCCTTTATGCACCTGTCATTCAAGTCTCCATTATGAAACCCGTGAATCAAATCTTCATTATGACACCTGTCAATCAAATCTCCATTGTCACCTATCAATCAAATCTCCATTATGACACCTGTCAATCAAATCTCCTTTATGACACCTGTCAATCAAATCTCCTTTATGCACCTGTCATTCAAGTCTCTATTGTCACCTATTAATCAAATCTCCATTATGGAACCTGTCAATCAAATCTCCATTATGGAAATTGTCAATCAAATCTCCATTGTCACCTGTCAATCAAATCTCCATTGTCACCTATCAATCAAATCTCCATTGTCACCTGTCAATCAAATCTCCATTGTCACCTGTCAATCAAATCTCCATTGTCACCTGTCAATCAAATCTCCATTGTCACCTATCAATCAAATCACCATTATGAAACCCGTGAATCAAATCTCCATTATGACACCTGTCAATCAAATCTCCATTATGACACATGTCCATTACGGCAGCTGTCAATCAAATTTCTATTACACCTCTCAATCAAATTTCCATTATAACACCTGTCAACTAAATCAATTAAAACGACACCTCTTAATCACATCTCCATTATGACACCTGTCAATCAAATCTCCTTTATGACACCTGTCAATCAAATCTCCTTTATGACACCTGTCAATCAAATCTCCTTTATGACACCTGTCAATCAAATCTCCTTTATGACACCTGTCAATCAAATCTCCTTTATGGCACCTGTCAATCAAATCTCCATTATGACACGTGTCCATTACGGCAGCTGTCAATCAAAGCTCAATTTCGACAGCTGTCAATCAAATTTCTATTACACCTCTCAATCAAATTTCCATTATAACACCTGTCAACTAAATCAATTAAAACGACACCTCTTAATCACATCTCCATTACACATGTCTATCTAATCTCCCTTAAAACATATGTGAATCAAATCTCCGTTATGACACATTTCAATTAACATCAGTCATGACAACAGCCAATCAAATATAGACACGACAACCGTCATTCATAAGTGAAATAACGAAAAGGTCAATCTAATTATTCATTGCTTTATCAAATATAAAATAATTTGAATTCAAATCAGACTTCAAATGTGACACCTGTCAAATCATATCTAGAGAAGGGTATCAGCTATCAAAGCCTTGAGAGCGAATAACTCACACAGAGGTATGGTGGTGAACATCATGACGCTAACTAGCAGCAGGCTAAGGCAAGGATCAATGTATGTCTGCCATCTGCGTGACGGCTCCTCGATATAGCAGGTTTCATTATCTTTGAGCACAGCTTTGTGCTCATAAAGGTCAAGGGAGTATCCAGGTGGCGCCAGCCACAATGTCAGCGCGGATATGATGACAATCACGGAGCCAAGAGTGTCGCCCATTATATGCAGAAATGCCGCCTGCATGTTCATATGGCCAGCGCCTAAATAAAGTGAAAGTTTTTGTCATTCTTAAGTATTTCGATACATATCGGCAAGGTTAAAATAGATAATAAACTGACCGTGATTAATACACAAACTTGAAAAAACTGTGCAATAAACTTTCCGTAAATTTATTTAAAAATGATATCAGAAACACACATAGGACCTAAGACTTTGCCTCGGATTCGAACCCGCGACCCTTGGCGTAAGATTCGTGTTTTTAGCTGGCTTAACCCACATTTGACCATCAACAATAGCACAAAAATTGGTGCAAAAAAACAATTCGCTCAAACAAAAGCATGCATTAAACCTACACAAAGTGACTCAAACTGACACAGCTAACAGCAAGCTTAGCTAATGGGAAACAATAAAGCAACAAGCTGCAAGGAATCGGACCTGGTGTTCTAAGAAAACTTGTGCAACACTTTTGACAATCCGAACAAACGTGGCTATTAGTATTAATCGTATTAATAAAAAGCTTTTAATACTATCCAACTAAAAATAAATATTAACTGGATTAGTTAAAATGCAAATAGTTAACGCTGCAAGCCTATGTAAAAGTGTCAACCGTAACAGTAAAAACTAAAATAAACATTTTAAAGCGAGAAAAGCGAGAAAACTCTTTAAAAAATGGGTCAAAACGCTAAGAAACAATATGATATGGGTCAAGGATAGTCAAGAATAAACAGGAGATGAGTCAAGGATAGTCAAGAATAAACAGGATTGTGTCAAGGATAGTCAAGAATTAACAGGATATGGGTCAAGGATAGTCAAGAATTAACAGGATTGTGTCAAGGATAGTCAAGAATAAACTGGATTGTGTCAATGATAGTCAAGAATAAACTGGATTGTGTCAATGATAGTCAAGAATTAACTGGATTGTGTCAAGGATAGTCAAGAATAAACAGGATTGTGTCAATGATAGTCAAGAATAAACTGGATTGTGTCAATGATAGTCAAGAATAAACTGGATTGTGTCAATGATAGTCAAGAATTAACTGGATTGTGTCAAGGATAGTCAAGAATAAACTGGGTTGAGTCAAGGATAGTCAAGAATAAACTGGGTTGAGTCAAGGATAGTCAAGAATAAACTGGGTTGAGTCAAGGATGGTCAAGAATAAACAGGATTGTGTCAAGGATAGTCAAGAATAAACAGGATTGTGTCAATGATAGTCAAGAATTAACAGGATTGTGTCAATGATAGTCAAGAATAAACTGGATTGTGTCAATGATAGTCAAGAATAAACTGGATTGAGTCAAGGATAGTCAAGAATAAAGAGATGAGTCAAGGATAGTCAAGAATAAACTGGATTGTGTCAATGATAGTCAAGAATAAACAGGATTGTGTCAAGGATAGTCAAGAATAAACAGGATTGTGTCAAGGATAGTCAAGAATAAACAGGATTGTGTCAATGATAGTCAAGAATTAACAGGATTGTGTCAATGATAGTCAAGAATAAACTGGATTGTGTCAATGATAGTCAAGAATTAACAGGATTGTGTCAAGGATAGTCAAGAATAAACAGGATTGTGTCAATGATAGTCAAGAATAAACTGGATTGTGTCAAGGATAGTCAAGAATAAACAGGATTGTGTCAAGGATAGTCAAGAATAAACAGGATTGTGTCAATGATAGTCAAGAATAAACTGGATTGTGTCAATGATAGTCAAGAATAAACTGGATTGTGTCAATGATAGTCAAGAATTAACTAGATATGGTCAAAAACGAACCAAACAATAATACGAAGTCTTTCTAATTTTAACTTTCAACGATGCAAAATTCTTTGTCGTTAACAACAAGGAAAGATAAAGGGCACGCTGCGACTAAAATCCAGATTGTTATGATTGATTAACAACTAATTAAAAAGCTTTTATAAAACTCCTTATCCTGATTCTGTAGGAAAATATTTTCATCTTACCACGAGCAGCGCCGCCATGACCACCGCCGCCTCCGTCGACAACGTCGGCAGCATTATTATCGTCGTCAATATTTTCGTCAGCGTGTCGCGGCAAAGCGTTAGGCAGCCAGGACGGCCCTAGGGAAGCTCGCCTAAGACTGGCCACGCTATGCTCAACTGCTACTATAATTGATGGAGTTGTTGGGCCTGAAGCTGGGGCGGCGGCGGCGGCGGCGGAGGTGGGTGTCAAAGCGGCGGCTGTTACCTGTTCAATTTGAACTGCTGCCAAAATAGAAGAAAAATTTGGTTGTTTTTTTTGAACGAAATTTAAGGGCGAAATTTAAATGAGATGTGCTAAATTAACTACTGAGAAGTAGCAAACAAAAAAGACTTCAAAATGTTTTAGAACTGAAAGAAGTAAGCTTTTACAGGCAGCATCTTATTATTAAATACCTAAAATGGGCAAGTTGCAAAAACACTAATAAGGAATAGAATGGATTGCTAGTCTAGCCTCTAATGAATGAAGGAATAGAATGGATTGCTAGTCTAGCCTGCAATGGATGAAGGAATAGAATGGATTGCTAGACTAGCCTGCAATGGATGAAGGAATAGAATGGATTGCTAGTCTAGCCTCCAATGGATGAAGGAATAGAATGGATTGCTAGCCTAGCCTCCAATGGGTGAAGGAATAGAATGGATTGCTAGTCTAGCCTCCAATGGGTAAAGGAATAGAATGGATTGCTAGACTAGCCTCCAATGGATGAAGGAATAGAATGGATTGCTAGTCTAGCCTCCAATGGATGAAGGAATAGAATGGATTGCTAGCCTAGCCTCCAATGGGTGAAGGAACAGGAGGGATTGCTAGACTAGCCTCCAATGGGTGAAGGAATAGAATGGATTGCTAGTCTAGCCTCCAATGGGTAAAGGAATAGAATGGATTGCTAGACTAGCCTCCAATGGATGAAGGAATAGAATGGATTGCTAGTCTAGCCTCCAATGGGTGAAGGAACATGAGGGATTGCTAGACTAGCCTCCAATTGGTGAAGGAACAGAATGGATTGCTAGTCTAGCCTCCAATGGGTGAAGGAACAGAATGGATTGCTAATCTAGCCTCCAATGGGTGAAGGAATAGAATGGATTGCTAGTCTAGCCTCCAATGGATGAAGGAACAGAATGGATTGCTAATCTAGCCTCCAATGGGTGAAGGAACAGAATGGATTGCTAGTCTAGCCTCCAATGGGTGAAGGAACAGAATGGATTGCTAGTCTAGCCTCCAATGAATGAAGGAACAGAATGGATTGCTAGTCTAGCCTCCAATGGGTGAAGGAATAGAATGGATTGCTAGCCTAGCCTCCAATGGGTGAAGGAATAGAATGGATAGCTAGTCTAGCCTCCAATGGGTGAAGGAATAGAATGGATTGCTAGTCTAGCCTCCAATGGGTAAAGGAATAGAATGGATTGCTAGACTAGCCTCCAATGGATGAAGGAACAGGAGGGATTGCTAGACTAGCCTCCAATTGGTGAAGGAACAGAATGGATTGCTAGTCTAGCCTCCAATGGGTGAAGGAACAGAATGGATTGCTAATCTAGCCTCCAATGGGTGAAGGAATAGAATGGATTGCTAGTCTAGCCTCCAATGGATGAAGGAACAGAATGGATAGCTAGTCTAGCCTCCAATGGGTGAAGGAATAGAATGGATAGCTAGTCTAGCCTCCAATGGGTGAAGGCACAGGAGGGATTGCTAGACTAGCCTCCAATTGGTGAAGGAACAGAATGGATTGCTAGTCTAGCCTCCAATGGGTGAAGGAACAGAATGGATTGCTAATCTAGCCTCCAATGGGTGAAGGAATAGAATGGATTGCTAGTCTAGCCTCCAATGGATGAAGGAACAGAATGGATTGCTAATCTAGCCTCCAATGGGTGAAGGAACAGAATGGATTGCTAGTCTAGCCTCCAATGGGTGAAGGAACAGAATGGATTGCTAGTCTAGCCTCCAATGAATGAAGGAACAGAATGGATTGCTAGTCTAGCCTCCAATGGGTGAAGGAATAGAATGGATTGCTAGCCTAGCCTCCAATGGGTGAAGGAATAGAATGGATAGCTAGTCTAGCCTCCAATGGGTGAAGGAATAGAATGGATAGCTAGTCTAGCCTCCAATGGGTGAAGGAATAGAATGGATAGCTAGTCTAGCCTCCAATGGGTGAAGGAATAGAATGGATAGCTAGTCTAGCCTCCAATGGGTGAAGGAATAGAATGGATAGCTAGTCTAGCCTCCAATGGGTGAAGGAATAGAATGGATAGCTAGTCTAGCCTCCAATGGATGAAGGAATAGAATGGATTGCTAGCCTAGCCTCCAATGGGTGAAGGAACAGGAGGGATTGCTAGACTAGCCTCCAATGGGTGAAGGAATAGAATGGATTGCTAGTCTAGCCTCCAATGGGTAAAGGAATAGAATGGATTGCTAGACTAGCCTCCAATGGATGAAGGAATAGAATGGATTGCTAGTCTAGCCTCCAATGGGTGAAGGAACAGGAGGGATTGCTAGACTAGCCTCCAATTGGTGAAGGAACAGAATGGATTGCTAGTCTAGCCTCCAATGGGTGAAGGAACAGAATGGATTGCTAATCTAGCCTCCAATGGGTGAAGGAATAGAATGGATTGCTAGTCTAGCCTCCAATGGATGAAGGAACAGAATGGATTGCTAATCTAGCCTCCAATGGGTGAAGGAACAGAATGGATTGCTAGTCTAGCCTCCAATGAATGAAGGAACAGAATGGATTGCTAGTCTAGCCTCCAATGGGTGAAGGAACAGAATGGATTGCTAATCTAGCCTCCAATGGGTGAAGGAACAGAATGGATTGCTAGTCTAGCCTCCAATGAATGAAGGAACAGAATGGATTGCTAGTCTAGCCTCCAATGGGTGAAGGAACAGAATGGATTGCTAATCTAGCCTCCAATGGGTGAAGGAACAGAATGGATTGCTAGTCTAGCCTCCAATGGGTGAAGGAACAGAATGGATTGCTAGTCTAGCCTCCAATGGGTGAAGGAATAGAATGGATAGCTAGTCTAGCCTCCAATGGGTGAAGGAATAGAATGGATTGCTAGTCTAGCCTCCAATGAATGAAGGAACAGAATGGATTGCTAGTCTAGCCTCCAATGGGTGAAGGAATAGAATGGATTGCTAGCCTAGCCTCCAATGGGTGAAGGAATAGAATGGATAGCTAGTCTAGCCTCCAATGGGTGAAGGAATAGAATGGATTGCTAGTCTAGCCTCCAATGGGTAAAGGAATAGAATGGATTGCTAGACTAGCCTCCAATGGATGAAGGAACAGGAGGGATTGCTAGACTAGCCTCCAATTGGTGAAGGAACAGAATGGATTGCTAGTCTAGCCTCCAATGGGTGAAGGAACAGAATGGATTGCTAATCTAGCCTCCAATGGGTGAAGGAATAGAATGGATTGCTAGTCTAGCCTCCAATGGATGAAGGAACAGAATGGATAGCTAGTCTAGCCTCCAATGGGTGAAGGAATAGAATGGATAGCTAGTCTAGCCTCCAATGGGTGAAGGAACAGGAGGGATTGCTAGACTAGCCTCCAATTGGTGAAGGAACAGAATGGATTGCTAGTCTAGCCTCCAATGGGTGAAGGAACAGAATGGATTGCTAATCTAGCCTCCAATGGGTGAAGGAATAGAATGGATTGCTAGTCTAGCCTCCAATGGATGAAGGAACAGAATGGATTGCTAATCTAGCCTCCAATGGGTGAAGGAACAGAATGGATTGCTAGTCTAGCCTCCAATGGGTGAAGGAACAGAATGGATTGCTAGTCTAGCCTCCAATGAATGAAGGAACAGAATGGATTGCTAGTCTAGCCTCCAATGGGTGAAGGAATAGAATGGATTGCTAGCCTAGCCTCCAATGGGTGAAGGAATAGAATGGATAGCTAGTCTAGCCTCCAATGGGTGAAGGAATAGAATGGATAGCTAGTCTAGCCTCCAATGGGTGAAGGAATAGAATGGATAGCTAGTCTAGCCTCCAATGGGTGAAGGAATAGAATGGATAGCTAGTCTAGCCTCCAATGGGTGAAGGAATAGAATGGATTGCTAGTCTAGCCTCCAATGGGTGAAGGAATAGAATGGATAGCTAGTCTAGCCTCCAATGGATGAAGGAATAGAATGGATTGCTAGCCTAGCCTCCAATGGGTGAAGGAACAGGAGGGATTGCTAGACTAGCCTCCAATGGGTGAAGGAATAGAATGGATTGCTAGTCTAGCCTCCAATGGGTAAAGGAATAGAATGGATTGCTAGACTAGCCTCCAATGGATGAAGGAATAGAATGGATTGCTAGTCTAGCCTCCAATGGGTGAAGGAATAGGAGGGATTGCTAGACTAGCCTCCAATTGGTGAAGGAACAGAATGGATTGCTAGTCTAGCCTCCAATGGGTGAAGGAACAGAATGGATTGCTAATCTAGCCTCCAATGGGTGAAGGAATAGAATGGATTGCTAGTCTAGCCTCCAATGGATGAAGGAACAGAATGGATTGCTAATCTAGCCTCCAATGGGTGAAGGAACAGAATGGATTGCTAGTCTAGCCTCCAATGGGTGAAGGAACAGAATGGATTGCTAGTCTAGCCTCCAATGAATGAAGGAACAGAATGGATTGCTAGTCTAGCCTCCAATGGGTGAAGGAATAGAATGGATTGCTAGCCTAGCCTCCAATGGGTGAAGGAATAGAATGGATAGCTAGTCTAGCCTCCAATGGGTGAAGGAATAGAATGGATAGCTAGTCTAGCCTCCAATGGGTGAAGGAATAGAATGGATAGCTAGTCTAGCCTCCAATGGGTGAAGGAATAGAATGGATAGCTAGTCTAGCCTCCAATGGGTGAAGGAATAGAATGGATAGCTAGTCTAGCCTCCAATGGGTGAAGGAATAGAATGGATAGCTAGTCTAGCCTCCAATGGATGAAGGAATAGAATGGATTGCTAGCCTAGCCTCCAATGGGTGAAGGAACAGGAGGGATTGCTAGACTAGCCTCCAATGGGTGAAGGAATAGAATGGATTGCTAGTCTAGCCTCCAATGGGTAAAGGAATAGAATGGATTGCTAGACTAGCCTCCAATGGATGAAGGAATAGAATGGATTGCTAGTCTAGCCTCCAATGGGTGAAGGAACAGGAGGGATTGCTAGACTAGCCTCCAATTGGTGAAGGAACAGAATGGATTGCTAGTCTAGCCTCCAATGGGTGAAGGAACAGAATGGATTGCTAATCTAGCCTCCAATGGGTGAAGGAATAGAATGGATTGCTAGTCTAGCCTCCAATGGATGAAGGAACAGAATGGATTGCTAATCTAGCCTCCAATGGGTGAAGGAACAGAATGGATTGCTAGTCTAGCCTCCAATGGGTGAAGGAACAGAATGGATTGCTAGTCTAGCCTCCAATGAATGAAGGAACAGAATGGATTGCTAGTCTAGCCTCCAATGGGTGAAGGAACAGAATGGATTGCTAATCTAGCCTCCAATGGGTGAAGGAATAGAATGGATTGCTAGTCTAGCCTCCAATGGATGAAGGAACAGAATGGATAGCTAGTCTAGCCTCCAATGGGTGAAGGAATAGAATGGATAGCTAGTCTAGCCTCCAATGGGTGAAGGAACAGGAGGGATTGCTAGACTAGCCTCCAATTGGTGAAGGAACAGAATGGATTGCTAGTCTAGCCTCCAATGGGTGAAGGAACAGAATGGATTGCTAGTCTAGCCTCCAATTGGTGAAGGAACAGAATGGATTGCTAATCTAGCCTCCAATGGATGAAGGAACAGAATGGATTGCTAGTCTAGCCTCCAATGGGTGAAGGAACAGAATGGATTGCTAGTCTAGCCTCCAATGAATGAAGGAACAGAATGGATTGCTAGTCTAGCCTCCAATGGGTGAAGGAATAGAATGGATTGCTAGCCTAGCCTCCAATGGGTGAAGGAATAGAATGGATAGCTAGTCTAGCCTCCAATGGGTGAAGGAATAGAATGGATAGCTAGTCTAGCCTCCAATGGGTGAAGGAATAGAATGGATAGCTAGTCTAGCCTCCAATGGGTGAAGGAATAGAATGGATTGCTAATCTAGCCTCCAATGGGTGAAGGAATAGAATGGATAGCTAGTCTAGCCTCCAATGGGTGAAGGAATAGAATGGATAGCTAGTCTAGCCTCCAATGGGTGAAGGAATAGAATGGATAGCTAGTCTAGCCTCCAATGGGTGAAGGAATAGAATGGATTGCTAATCTAGCCTCCAATGGGTGAAGGAATAGAATGGATAGCTAGTCTAGCCTCCAATGGGTGAAGGAATAGAATGGATTGCTAATCTAGCCTCCAATGGGTGAAGGAATAGAATGGATAGCTAGTCTAGCCTCCAATGGGTGAAGGAATAGAATGGATAGCTAGTCTAGCCTCCAATGGGTGAAGGAATAGAATGGATAGCTAGTCTAGCCTCCAATGGGTGAAGGAATAGAATGGATTGCTAATCTAGCCTCCAATGGGTGAAGGAATAGAATGGATAGCTAGTCTAGCCTCCAATGGGTGAAGGAATAGAATGGATAGCTAGTCTAGCCTCCAATGGGTGAAGGAATAGAATGGATTGCTAATCTAGCCTCCAATGGGTGAAGGAATAGAATGGATAGCTAGTCTAGCCTCCAATGGGTGAAGGAATAGAATGGATAGCTAGTCTAGCCTCCAATGGGTGAAGGAATAGAATGGATAGCTAGTCTAGCCTCCAATGGGTGAAGGAATAGAATGGATAGCTAGTCTAGCCTCCAATGGGTGAAGGAATAGAATGGATAGCTAGTCTAGCCTCCAATGGGTGAAGGAATAGAATGGATTGCTAATCTAGCCTCCAATGGGTGAAGGAATAGAATGGATAGCTAGTCTAGCCTCCAATGGGTGAAGGAATAGAATGGATAGCTAGTCTAGCCTCCAATGGGTGAAGGAATAGAATGGATAGCTAGTCTAGCCTCCAATGGGTGAAGGAATAGAATGGATAGCTAGTCTAGCCTCCAATGGGTGAAGGAATAGAATGGATTGCTAATCTAGCCTCCAATGGGTGAAGGAATAGAATGGATAGCTAGTCTAGCCTCCAATGGGTGAAGGAATAGAATGGATAGCTAGTCTTGCCTCCAATGGGTGAAGGAATAGAATGGATAGCTAGTCTAGCCTCCAATGGGTGAAGGAATAGAATGGATTGCTAATCTAGCCTCCAATGGGTGAAGGAATAGAATGGATTGCTAGTCTAGCCTCCAATGGGTGAAGGAATAGAATGGATTGCTAGTCTAGCCTCCAATGGGTGAAGGAATAGAATGGATAGCTAGTCTAGCCTCCAATGGGTGAAGGAATAGAATGGATAGCTAGTCTAGCCTCCAATGGGTGAAGGAATAGAATGGATAGCTAGTCTAGCCTCCAATGGGTGAAGGAATAGAATGGATAGCTAGTCTAGCCTCCAATGGGTGAAGGAATAGAATGGATAGCTAGTCTAGCCTCCAATGGGTGAAGGAATAGAATGGATTGCTAATCTAGCCTCCAATGGGTGAAGGAATAGAATGGATAGCTAGTCTAGCCTCCAATGGGTGAAGGAATAGAATGGATAGCTAGTCTAGCCTCCAATGGGTGAAGGAATAGAATGGATAGCTAGTCTAGCCTCCAATGGGTGAAGGAATAGAATGGATTGCTAATCTAGCCTCCAATGGGTGAAGGAATAGAATGGATAGCTAGTCTAGCCTCCAATGGGTGAAGGAATAGAATGGATAGCTAGTCTAGCCTCCAATGGGTGAAGGAATAGAATGGATAGCTAGTCTAGCCTCCAATGGGTGAAGGAATAGAATGGATAGCTAGTCTAGCCTCCAATGGGTGAAGGAATAGAATGGATTGCTAATCTAGCCTCCAATGGGTGAAGGAATAGAATGGATAGCTAGTCTAGCCTCCAATGGGTGAAGGAATAGAATGGATAGCTAGTCTAGCCTCCAATGGGTGAAGGAATAGAATGGATTGCTAGTCTAGCCTCCAATGGGTGAAGGAACAGGAGGGATTGCTAGTCTAGCCTCCAATGGGTGAAGGAATAGAATGGATTGCTAATCTAGCCTCCAATGGGTGAAGGAATAGAATGGATTGCTAGTCTAGCCTCCAATGGGTGAAGGAATAGAATGGATAGCTAGTCTAGCCTCCAATGGGTGAAGGAATAGAATGGATAGCTAGTCTAGCCTCCAATGGGTGAAGGAATAGAATGGATTGCTAGTCTAGCCTCCAATGGGTGAAGGAACAGGAGGGATTGCTAGTCTAGCCTCCAATGGGTGAAGGAATAGAATGGATTGCTAATCTAGCCTCCAATGGGTGAAGGAATAGAATGGATTGCTAGTCTAGCCTCCAATGGGTGAAGGAATAGAATGGATTGCTAGTCTAGCCTCCAATGGGTGAAGGAATAGAATGGATAGCTAGTCTAGCCTCCAATGGGTGAAGGAATAGAATGGATTGCTAATCTAGCCTCCAATGGGTGAAGGAATAGAATGGATAGCTAGTCTAGCCTCCAATGGGTGAAGGAATAGAATGGATAGCTAGTCTAGCCTCCAATGGGTGAAGGAATAGAATGGATTGCTAGTCTAGCCTCCAATGGGTGAAGGAACAGGAGGGATTGCTAGTCTAGCCTCCAATGGGTGAAGGAATAGAATGGATTGCTAATCTAGCCTCCAATGGGTGAAGGAATAGAATGGATAGCTAGTCTAGCCTCCAATGGGTGAAGGAACAGGAGGGATTGCTAGACTAGCCTCCAATTGGTGAAGGAACAGAATGGATTGCTAGTCTAGCCTCCAATGGGTGAAGGAACAGAATGGATTGCTAGTCTAGCCTCCAATTGGTGAAGGAACAGAATGGATTGCTAATCTAGCCTCCAATGGATGAAGGAACAGAATGGATTGCTAGTCTAGCCTCCAATGGGTGAAGGAACAGAATGGATTGCTAGTCTAGCCTCCAATGAATGAAGGAACAGAATGGATTGCCAGTCTAGCCTCCAATGGGTGAAGGAATAGAATGGATTGCTAGCCTAGCCTCCAATGGGTGAAGGAATAGAATGGATAGCTAGTCTAGCCTCCAATGGGTGAAGGAATAGAATGGATAGCTAGTCTAGCCTCCAATGGGTGAAGGAATAGAATGGATAGCTAGTCTAGCCTCCAATGGGTGAAGGAATAGAATGGATTGCTAATCTAGCCTCCAATGGGTGAAGGAATAGAATGGATAGCTAGTCTAGCCTCCAATGGGTGAAGGAATAGAATGGATAGCTAGTCTAGCCTCCAATGGGTGAAGGAATAGAATGGATAGCTAGTCTAGCCTCCAATGGGTGAAGGAATAGAATGGATTGCTAATCTAGCCTCCAATGGGTGAAGGAATAGAATGGATAGCTAGTCTAGCCTCCAATGGGTGAAGGAATAGAATGGATAGCTAGTCTAGCCTCCAATGGGTGAAGGAATAGAATGGATAGCTAGTCTAGCCTCCAATGGGTGAAGGAATAGAATGGATAGCTAGTCTAGCCTCCAATGGGTGAAGGAATAGAATGGATTGCTAATCTAGCCTCCAATGGGTGAAGGAATAGAATGGATAGCTAGTCTAGCCTCCAATGGGTGAAGGAATAGAATGGATAGCTAGTCTAGCCTCCAATGGGTGAAGGAATAGAATGGATAGCTAGTCTAGCCTCCAATGGGTGAAGGAATAGAATGGATTGCTAATCTAGCCTCCAATGGGTGAAGGAATAGAATGGATAGCTAGTCTAGCCTCCAATGGGTGAAGGAATAGAATGGATAGCTAGTCTAGCCTCCAATGGGTGAAGGAATAGAATGGATAGCTAGTCTAGCCTCCAATGGGTGAAGGAATAGAATGGATAGCTAGTCTAGCCTCCAATGGGTGAAGGAATAGAATGGATTGCTAATCTAGCCTCCAATGGGTGAAGGAATAGAATGGATAGCTAGTCTAGCCTCCAATGGGTGAAGGAATAGAATGGATAGCTAGTCTAGCCTCCAATGGGTGAAGGAATAGAATGGATAGCTAGTCTAGCCTCCAATGGGTGAAGGAATAGAATGGATTGCTAATCTAGCCTCCAATGGGTGAAGGAATAGAATGGATTGCTAGTCTAGCCTCCAATGGGTGAAGGAATAGAATGGATTGCTAGTCTAGCCTCCAATGGGTGAAGGAATAGAATGGATAGCTAGTCTAGCCTCCAATGGGTGAAGGAATAGAATGGATAGCTAGTCTAGCCTCCAATGGGTGAAGGAATAGAATGGATAGCTAGTCTAGCCTCCAATGGGTGAAGGAATAGAATGGATAGCTAGTCTAGCCTCCAATGGTTGAAGGAATAGAATGGATAGCTAGTCTAGCCTCCAATGGGTGAAGGAATAGAATGGATTGCTAATCTAGCCTCCAATGGGTGAAGGAATAGAATGGATAGCTAGTCTAGCCTCCAATGGGTGAAGGAATAGAATGGATAGCTAGTCTAGCCTCCAATGGGTGAAGGAATAGAATGGATAGCTAGTCTAGCCTCCAATGGGTGAAGGAATAGAATGGATAGCTAGTCTAGCCTCCAATGGGTGAAGGAATAGAATGGATTGCTAATCTAGCCTCCAATGGGTGAAGGAATAGAATGGATAGCTAGTCTAGCCTCCAATGGGTGAAGGAATAGAATGGATAGCTAGTCTAGCCTCCAATGGGTGAAGGAATAGAATGGATAGCTAGTCTAGCCTCCAATGGGTGAAGGAATAGAATGGATTGCTAATCTAGCCTCCAATGGGTGAAGGAATAGAATGGATAGCTAGTCTAGCCTCCAATGGGTGAAGGAATAGAATGGATAGCTAGTCTAGCCTCCAATGGGTGAAGGAATAGAATGGATAGCTAGTCTAGCCTCCAATGGGTGAAGGAATAGAATGGATAGCTAGTCTAGCCTCCAATGGGTGAAGGAATAGAATGGATTGCTAATCTAGCCTCCAATGGGTGAAGGAATAGAATGGATAGCTAGTCTAGCCTCCAATGGGTGAAGGAATAGAATGGATAGCTAGTCTAGCCTCCAATGGGTGAAGGAATAGAATGGATAGCTAGTCTAGCCTCCAATGGGTGAAGGAATAGAATGGATTGCTAGTCTAGCCTCCAATGGGTGAAGGAACAGGAGGGATTGCTAGTCTAGCCTCCAATGGGTGAAGGAATAGAATGGATTGCTAATCTAGCCTCCAATGGGTGAAGGAATAGAATGGATTGCTAGTCTAGCCTCCAATGGGTGAAGGAATAGAATGGATTGCTAGTCTAGCCTCCAATGGGTGAAGGAATAGAATGGATAGCTAGTCTAGCCTCCAATGGGTGAAGGAATAGAATGGATTGCTAATCTAGCCTCCAATGGGTGAAGGAATAGAATGGATAGCTAGTCTAGCCTCCAATGGGTGAAGGAATAGAATGGATAGCTAGTCTAGCCTCCAATGGGTGAAGGAATAGAATGGATTGCTAGTCTAGCCTCCAATGGGTGAAGGAACAGGAGGGATTGCTAGTCTAGCCTCCAATGGGTGAAGGAATAGAATGGATTGCTAATCTAGCCTCCAATGGGTGAAGGAATAGAATGGATTGCTAGTCTAGCCTCCAATGGGTGAAGGAATAGAATGGATTGCTAGTCTAGCCTCCAATGGGTGAAGGAATAGAATGGATTGCTAGTCTAGCCTCCAATGGGTGAAGGAATAGAATGGATTGCTAGTCTAGCCTCCAATGGGTGAAGGAATAGAATGGATTGCTAGTCTAGCCTCCAATGGGTGAAGGAATAGAATGGATAGCTAGTCTAGCCTCCAATGGGTGAAGGAATAGAATGGATTGCTAATCTAGCCTCCAATGGGTGAAGGAATAGAATGGATTGCTAGTCTAGCCTCCAATGGGTGAAGGAATAGAATGGATAGCTAGTCTAGCCTCCAATGGGTGAAGGAATAGAATGGATTGCTAATCTAGCCTCCAATGGGTGAAGGAATAGAATGGATTGCTAGTCTAGCCTCCAATGGGTGAAGGAATAGAATGGATTGCTAGTCTAGCCTCCAATGGGTGAAGGAATAGAATGGATAGCTAGTCTAGCCTCCAATGGGTGAAGGAATAGAATGGATTGCTAGTCTAGCCTCCAATGGGTGAAGGAATAGAATGGATAGCTAGTCTAGCCTCCAATGGGTGAAGGAATAGAATGGATTGCTAGTCTAGCCTCCAATGGGTGAAGGAATAGAATGGATAGCTAGTCTAGCCTCCAATGGGTGAAGGAATAGAATGGATTGCTAGTCTAGCCTCCAATGGGTGAAGGAACAGGAGGGATTGCTAGTCTAGCCTCCAATGGGTGAAGGAATAGAATGGATTGCTAATCTAGCCTCCAATGGGTGAAGGAATAGAATGGATTGCTAGTCTAGCCTCCAATGGGTGAAGGAATAGAATGGATTGCTAGTCTAGCCTCCAATGGGTGAAGGAACAGAATGGATAGCTAGTCTAGCCTCCAATGAATGAAGGAAATGGATTGCTAGTCTAGCCTCCAATATACTTACAGTTTACAGTCATAACATTGTATGATTAGCAACCAATAATACATAAGGAAAAATGTAAGACTAAGAGTCAAAGAGGCCTTGTCCCTTTTGTAAAACTTGAAAAAGGAATTACAATCGAGCTTGGTGCTGTAAAAGTGAAACCTGATCTTAAGTGTAGCGAACATAGATGCATCTAATACAAGAAGAGACGAAGCGACAGAGAGGCTAGAATTGCTAAGGCGTACAATTAGTTGATGTTGAACTGAAATTAAATCAGACAGCGCTTTGACGACTATATTATTGTACTAGTATAACTCAAGCTAGAAATTAATTAATCTCCTTCATCATGCTGCATATACTGGTTTATAAGTACAGAGTAAAATAAATTAAGTACGCTAGTTAGCAGATCTGTGAAAAGCTTATTTCACTTTTCACTAGAAAATTTTTTTCGTTACTTAAAAAATTAAACTGTAATACTAATAAATTGCACATTCAAAGGGCCCAAATAGTTAAATGTCTGTATTTTAATGCTTCTATTCTAGACAGTAATTTGCCTTTGTTCACGTTTATGTTTTTAGAAAACTAATGACAGATGAGAAAGAGAGAGTGAGAGAGGAGGAGAGAGAGACGAGGCCATTAGGGCTTTTAGATTAATCTAGTTACCTAATTTTATTTTACAAGTAAGGAGACTGCAACTAATGAGTTGTCTGCTTATATATAGGACAGGCGTTATCCTAGGAAAAGTAGAATTTAAATGAAACTATGAACTGGTAAATTATATACATATTTACAAGAGTTCATAATTCGGGCAATTGACTTTGTTTGAAGACGAAAAAATCAATTAAAAACTTTGCAATTCTGTAAAGCTTAGAATCGGTGGTAAATTTAAACGAAAAAATATTTAGAAATAAACGTTATTTAATCAGTTAAATGAAAAATTCATATTTTTTAAACATATCAAGCACTTTAATCTTGAAATTGTCATAGAAAAAGACAGTTTATTTAATGGAAAGAAATAAAATCAATGAAAAAGTTGCATTTTAGCACAGAAAATCAAATTTTAAACAAATCTTAATTTACCTAATTTTCCAAGAAAACAGTTAAATTTCTTCTAAAAAGCCTTTCTTTCTAGAAAATCAAATCTTAGAAAATGTCAATCTCTTTCAATATCAAAGACTATCTTAGAAATTGTTTCAATTTTTTTTCGCTAATTCTTAAACTTCCTCCCAAAGCGGTTATTTCGAAAAATAATTTGATAGTTATTTTAAAAGGCAACAGTCACAACACACCCGTAAACTTAAAATAAAATGTTACGTTGCTTAAAATACTTAACGTACATGAAATCTAGAGTTTCATAAAAGCTAAACAAAAAATATATGACTTCAACCTGTCAAAAATAAATTTTAATAAAAATGACATCAATATTTAAATTTAGAGTACTCTCTGGTACGAAAAGTATATTGATATGACTGTAAACACTATTTTTACTCGTATTAGCTTAGAATAGACCCTACCTGAGCTTCCGCCATGCCCGTGATGCTCTCCAGTGGATCCGCCAGCAACAGCAGCAGCAGCTGCAGCTGACAGGGTCGGACTGCCATTGTCTTGCACATTAATTTCCACGGCCTGTTGGATATTAGCCGTGTCTTCTGGGGCGTTGCCTTGCCGAGTCTCTTCTAGCACAAGTAGCGACTGGTGCTGCATCAGAGCCTCGGCTTCCGGACTCTAGGGGGAAATATTTTTTAAAATTAATTTTAGAGAAGCGTTTTCTGTCATCAGAGAGACTTTTACTGTCACAACGCGTTTTGAGTCATCAAAGAAGCATTTTGAGTCATTAGAGAGGCATTTTGAGTCATTAGAGAAGCATTTAGAGACAAAGTGCATTGAGTCATTAAAGAGGCATTTTGAGTCATTAGAGAAGCATTTAGAGACAAAGTGCATTGAGTCATTAAAGAGGCATTTTGAGTCATTAGAGAGGCATTTTGAGTCATTAGAGAAGCATTTAGAGACAAAGTGCATTGAGTCATTAAAGAGGCATTTTGAGTCATTAGAGAAGCATTTAGAGACAAAGTGCATTGAGTCATTAAAGAGGCATTTTGAGTCATTAGAGAAGCATTTTGAGTCATTAGAGAAGCATTTAGAGACAAAGTGCATTGAGTCATTAAAGAGGCATTTTGAGTCATTAGAGAAGCATTTAGAGACAAAGTGCATTGAGTCATTAAAGAGGCATTTTGAGTCATTAGAGAAGCATTTAGAGACAAAGTGCATTGAGTCATTAAAGAGGCATTTTGAGTCATTAAAGAGGCATTTTGAGTCATTAAAGAAGCATTTAGAGACAAAGTGCATCGAGTCATTAAAGAGGCATTTTGAGTCATTAGAGAAGCATTTAGAGACAAAGTGCATTGAGTCATTAAAGATGCATTTTGAGTCATTAGAGAAGCATTTAGAGACAAAGTGCATTGAGTCATTAAAGAGGCATTTTGAGTCATTAGAGAAGCATTTTGAGTCATTAGAGAAGCATTTAGAGACAAAGTGCATTGAGTCATTAAAGAGGCATTTTGAGTCATTAGAGAAGCATTTAGAGACAAAGTGCATTGAGTCATTAAAGATGCATTTTGAGTCATTAGAGAAGCATTTAGAGACAAAGTGCATTGAGTCATTAAAGAGGCATTTTGAGTCATTAAAGAAGCATTTAGAGACAAAGTGCATCGAGTCATTAAAGAGGCATTTTGAGTCATTAGAGAAGCATTTAGAGACAAAGTGCATTGAGTCATTAAAGATGCATTTTGAGTCATTAGAGAAGCATTTAGAGACAAAGTGCATTGAGTCATTAAAGAGGCATTTTGAGTCATTAGAGAAGCATTTTGAGTCATTAGAGAAGCATTTAGAGACAAAGTGCATTGAGTCATTAAAGAGGCATTTTGAGTCATTAGAGAAGCATTTAGAGACAAAGTGCATTGAGTCATTAAAGAGGCATTTTGAGTCATTAGAGAAGCATTTAGAGACAAAGTGCATTGAGTCATTAAAGAGGCATTTTGAGTCATTAAAGAGGCATTTTGAGTCATTAAAGAAGCATTTAGAGACAAAGTGCATCGAGTCATTAAAGAGGCATTTTGAGTCATTAGAGAAGCATTTAGAGACAAAGTGCATTGAGTCATTAAAGATGCATTTTGAGTCATTAGAGAAGCATTTAGAGACAAAGTGCATTGAGTCATTAAAGAGGCATTTTGAGTCATTAGAGAAGCATTTTGAGTCATTAGAGAAGCATTTAGAGACAAAGTGCATTGAGTCATTAAAGAGGCATTTTGAGTCATTAGAGAAGCATTTAGAGACAAAGTGCATTGAGTCATTAAAGAGGCATTTTGAGTCATTAGAGAAGCATTTAGAGACAAAGTGCATTGAGTCATTAAAGAGGCATTTTGAGTCATTAAAGAGGCATTTTGAGTCATTAAAGAAGCATTTAGAGACAAAGTGCATCGAGTCATTAAAGAGGCATTTTGAGTCATTAGAGAAGCATTTAGAGACAAAGTGCATTGAGTCATTAAAGATGCATTTTGAGTCATTAGAGAAGCATTTAGAGACAAAGTGCATTGAGTCATTAAAGAGGCATTTTGAGTCATTAGAGAATCGCTTTGAGTTATTAGAGAAGCAGTTTGAGTCATTACAAAATGATTTTTGAGTCATTAGAGAAGCCTTCTGAACCGTTAGAGAAACGTTTACATTACCGGGCGATTTTCCAGATGACTGTGACCATGGCCGCCACCGTGACCGCAGAACAGGCAGATGCCAATGAGATTGATTAGCAAACCGCCGGCACCCACATAGACGATGAGTTTTGGATCTTTCATAGGATGCGGCTCAATAATCTTCTGAATTGCTTCTACAATAATGGTGAAGCACAGTGTCACTAGCATGACAGTGTTCACCAAGGTGCCAAGGATTTCAGATCGCTGAAAGCCGTAGGTATGCCGGCCATCTCTAGGCTTCTTGGACATGCGAACTGCGCCCAGAGCGATCACCAAAGCTAGAACATCCGACAGCATGTGAAACGAATCCGCAACTAGGGTAACAGAATCGCAGAAATGGCCAACAACCAACTCAACACCAAAGTAGGTTATGGTCATGGCTATCATTAGGCCTAGACGGTGTGTTTTGCTTAGATAAAACATGCCTTTGCTGTGATGATGTTCCTCGCTGTGCTGTTCAGAAACCATGAGTTAATAACATAAGCTCTCGGTTATTGAATAGTGGGACTTTGACCTTTACTGTTTGCTGCCTATATTGTTTTGTTTGCTGCTCTCTGAAATAGAAAAATTGTTTAAGCAGCATCGGTTCAGCAACAGTTCAATCAACTCTTACTTGTGGCTAGGCCATATTTGCGATGTTAAAGCCATACTGTATTAACAAATAATGCAGGACAGATGTAATACAACTGTTTGTTTATGCCTAATATGAATGCATATCAATCAGCAAATCTCACTAGACAAGGATCCTGTGCATAGTTAGCTAGTAACTGTGACAATTTGTTTATCTATGGCAATAAAGGTTTGAAAAAAAGTTTAAATCATTTTTTAATTCTTTTCTAACCCTTTTTAACATCAATTTTCATATTTAAAAACACAAAACAAAATCTGGCATTCTTAAAATTCAGAGCTACAAATGGAAAATGTGCAGCCATGTTGAATGTTGAGGCACAATAGTAAGACCAGCTATTATTGGCATTTGACTAGCAATACATTATGTACTTTAATAATCTAGAGTACTTTAAGTAGAAAATTATTAGCTATAGCTAAAGACATTATAATATGATTTGCTGCTTAGACACATGTTACTTATTAGTGATACAACAAAAGCACTTGTTATTTGTTAAAACTTTTTTATGGTAATAATAAAAATATAAGTTTTTAATTAGACTCTATTGGGCCTAATACAGAATAAATATAGAGCAAAGTTTTGAACTAAAAGAATTATCAATAGTAATTAAGCACAAAATGTGTTGAACTTTTTTCTAGATGTAATATACATAGCTAAACCCACATTAAAATAGTTTCTGCTATTTTCATTAGCATGCTTAACTTGCTTATAATTTACTAGAGTTTTGTTAGGCCTAAAACTGACAAAAAATAATGTCAAATCATTGGTTAAACATCTAAACAAGGCCTAACTCAAGGCCTAACAGATGAGTTGACTTACTTGTAGGCAAATAAAATTCATGAGCAGATAAAAAAATTGCACATAGCATTAGATTTGATGGCAGTCAGAACTCAAGCCTTAAAAATAAGTCAAATCTTGTTTAGGTGTAACTGAAGACTAAAGTGACAGATATAAACACACTGATCAATATGAACTTGTGTATTTTATATGCATTTTATCAATAAAGTCTTTTATTTTGAGATAATTAAAGCTGTAGCACTAGGATATGAATTTTTCAATTGTTGTATGTCAGTCGAGTTTGTATAAAGCTTCTTTTAAGACAAGTTACAATCAGATGAGATTGTGGCAGACAAAGACTTGAAACTCTGATTGGGCTAGAAGACTAGGCATAGCTAACTGGTACACAAAGGAAACTTTTTGTGGTTGCTTCTGGCACACTTCTGGTATGATCCTATCCTGGCTATGTCTTAAAGCTAATTATCTAGCTATAGGCCCTAACTGTAAGTAGCTGGTAGCTAAATGTTTCAGTTGAATGGTTTTTATGTTGTCATTGTCAGTTAAGTTTGTTCTTGCAAGTTTCAGCAATCTTTAACTGAATATCATGTAAATGGACTAGCTTCTTCTTTTAACTTCTTCTATTGAATGCTAGGCCTAATCTGAACCAGGCTAGGCTTACCATTAATTAATTCTTGTACATTAGCGTATGTTGGGCACCTAGGCCTACTACAAGCTAGCTAAAGAAATAAAAAGAAAAAAACTATTTAAAGATCCTTCATTCTTAAAAAATATCCAGAACCTTGTAAAAAAGCATTAAAAACTTGAAAAAATGAAGCTTAGTATAGTATACCTTTTTACGTTCTATTTGATAAAAACTGCAACCAATTTGGCCACAGCTCAGCCTGACGCAGCCGCAGCAATTTTCCATAGACAGCCGCCGCTAGCAACAACCAATTTGGTAAAAACTGCGAGCTATTTTGCCAGCTTGAAGATATCATTCTTATCATCTTATCATTCTTATCATCACTCTGATGGCGAATCGTGGGCCGTACCAAAAGATAAGTCAGCTGGATCGAGAGCGAATCATGAGAGCATACAGGAATGGCGACGACTGGAGAAAGCTTGGCAGAATGATGGTCGGCTGCCATCACTGCCACTTCATTCATTCTTAATGTTATGAATTTGTGTTCTGACTTCTGACTGAGGACATATTGTTATCATTCTTTATCGTTATTGTTATGCTATTGCTCCCTATTTCGCTACTGCTGTTGACAGGGCAGGTCAAATACAGCAGTGAGCTGCTATCTTCAAGCTGGCAAAATAGCTCGCAGTTTTTACCAAATTGGTTGCTACTAGTGGCGGCTGTCTATGGAAAATTGCTGCGGCTGCGTCAGGCTGAGCCGTGGCCAAATTGGTTGCAGTTTTTATCAAATAGAACGTAAAAAGGTATAATAGCATGTAGCTAAGTGGTCTAGGGTAATGTATCATCAACCGAACAACAATATGCATTTTTTAACTTCAAACCTAAGCTACAGATTTTCTATTTAAGATATCATGATAAATCAAAAGCCAAGTTATAGAAAACTGTTTTGTCTTTCTAAATAGTATCTGCTTTTGCAATTTTGTCAAATAGAAAAATGTTTTCATGTTTTTCATCTAAAACCAAACAATTATTTTCATGTATCTTCAAACCAAACAGAGAATTTGATGTTCGGTTTTAAAATCTGAGTGAGTGGTTTAATCTTATTTTAAGGAGTGATCTATCATGAATTATATCATTTGAAAGGATTTTTCATGCTCTATAAATAACTACATTTATGGTAATTTAATTGGAAAGCAACCACAAACAATCTTAGTCTAAAGTACATGCTGAAAAAATGCTGTTAAAAAGTATGCTTTTGTGATAAAAATTTCTACTGAAAAATACATATCTTTCTTTCCTTTTAATGTTTCATTGCATGTCATGCCTTAGCTTGTAAATAATTTCATTGACATTCAAAATAGTTGTTCTGTGAAATACAATAGCTTGTTTCTGTCTTGCACAAGACCAACGAAGGAGTCAAAATTCTTGTTCGGTTTTGAAGATACACTGTTCGGTTGATGATACATTACCCTACTTGAATTATTTGTGATTCCTACCGAACTGAAAATATAATTTCAAAAGACTGAAATAATCATGAAACTAATTTTTTCCACCATCTTAGACGTTGACCTAGGCAATACTTCAACTTACGATTTTGTCGTTGCTCTCGCTGAGAAAGGTAAAATGTAAATATCAGAAATAATATTGAACAATGTGAACACCAGCTGTTCAGACGGATGGATTCACAAAAAAACCGGAAAACGGGCATAGCATTTTTGGGAAACTACTGGTTAAAACAACGTAGTATAAAATTTGTGAGAAATTTAATTTAAAAACAGAAAAACGTACAATTAATCATAGTTTTCTCTTTAAAAAACTTCTTGAATATTTAACTTACCGCTTCTTTTGTTGAATTTTTGTGTATGCCCTAGCAATTATAACTTCCAATTCCTTTTCCATTTTAATTTGTAACCACCTCGGACGGAGAGCATGAAGCGTGACAGGAGGCTTAGCTTTTTGTAAATAGTTAAAAGAGTTAGTATAAAATACTTCAGAGAAATACTTCAGAGAAAAGCGTTTGTAAACTAGTTATTTTAAGTTAGAGAATTATTACAGGATTGTTTATGTTTGAGTTTTTTTCGGTAAAAATTGGTCCCGACTCCCTTTAAGTATAAATTGCTTCGATTGTCTCTTGCTTACTTAAAAATATGTATCGTTTGAAAAAAGTAACTTCACTGTTAAAACGTCCTGCTAAATTCACAGATTCTATATTACCTATATTATCTATATTCTATATTCTATAATCTAGATTAATTAGGTAATATAGAATATGTGGCTAAATTCGAGTCTGTGAAGACTTATTTTAGTTTTTTCTATGGCCGTGGCTGTCAGTTTTTCGATATAAATTGTGGCCAAGTTAAAGAAACTAAGAGCGGCTGTAGCTGATGCAGTTCGGCTTATTTCAAGCGGTATCTTGAACAAAAACGTGCCAATAAGGAATCATAAAAAACTGCCTGTTTTTTTATTTATTTTATAATTTTTGTGTAACAAGCAAACGAAGTGTGTACTCGTGTTTTGGCACTCAAGCAACTTTCACAACCTTGCCTTTTCTGTCAGTTTAGATTATAAAGTCATAATATTCAAGCTATTCATCCAAATTTATAGACAATTTTGAATATGCGCAAAATAAAGCTTAGCTTATGTACTCCTAATGTGCGTTATGTATACTATTCGATATGCTAATGGCATAAAATCAAAGCATTCTAAGTAGGTGAAAGATCTTTACGAGGTTTTGCGCCTTAAGTTTATTTTGAATCATTCTGATTTTCCCCAAAACAGTCATACTTTTAGCTACTGTGTAAAATTAACTTGAAGCTCTGCAATCACAGTAGATTTTTTCTTTTTTTCGAAAAACAGACATGTAAATGCATTTAGAATCGGTTTTTTGTAGACAGTTGAAAATTATTTATACCGAAATAAGTTTCTGAAGTAGTAAACAAGCTTTCACGATCGCCAATGAAAAACTATATCCGATTGTTTTCAGTATGGAAGAATCTAGCGGTGAGGTCATCAAAGAATTAGAAGCCAGTTTGGCTAAGGATTTGCAAGATTTGAAAAATGAAATAGAAGAAAATGATTTGGTGCACGGACTGCCGCACAAGGGCATTAGGTGAGGATGCAGTTTTAATCTCTGAATTAACTGCTCTTTTTGTGGCTAACCGCAAAACATCCGCTTCATTCATCCACGATCAGTTCGATACCGATTCCGAAAGATGCCGAGTACTTCAGGCTGGAGCGCAGGCTGGCAGTTCAACGCCTGCTGCAGGTGGCCGACGTGAAGCCGCTGCCAATCCTGGCTGACGTCATGCGAGAGGAGAAGGACATCTGCTGCTCGCCTGAGTACAGCCACGAGAGCATTCTCCTTCTGTTGCACGATGTGAGGGAAATCATTGCGAACTTATGGAGGAACATTTGTCAAATGGGGTGGATAATTAGCCTTTTTAACAGTAGGACTACCAAGCCATTTTGCCGCCCGTTTTTATTCCAAGTGGGGAATTCCTAAAATCTATGGGTGGAAACGGATTGGTTGACAGACTAGGAAAGGGTGTCCTGTGGTTGAGATGCACCTAATTTTTAGGCTTGATCAGTGAAATAAGAGAAATTCGCGTCAGGGTGTCCATAGGGTACATAGTTCCACCTGTTGTAGCCCTTGAAGGTCCAGCAGTCCGTCTAGATAAAGGTAGGTGACCACCGAAGACGGAGATGATGCAGGCACATTCGGGTGACATGCTGATAAATTTTGAAGGCCTGGCAAGGCCGCACTGAGGCACAGTGCTAATTTGTGTATAGGGCAGCACAAAAATTGTCAGGGCTAGTAAAATCGACCATTTGTTGTTCTACTGTTACGTTGTGAGGTATTGATAAACTTGGCGATAAACTGACAAAGTGGGGATAATTTTCCAATACACATGTGCTAAAATCTCACCACTGACCCTCCGCAGCACTTTATCAAGCGAATGCACGAGCTAGCTAACTGTCGCTACGAGCACCTTCTGCGTTGGAGACGATTCCGAGAACACCTGGGCGTGCTGGAAAATCTACAGCCATATTTTAGTTCGCGCATGGAGTAAGTAAAGCTTGTTTTATCTAGAATTTGAAATGACGAAAACTGAATTCTCAATCCGACCGCTGACTTCTAGATTGCTGCTCAAACACTACGAAGATTACTCAAGTCGAGCTCAACGACTGGCATCTGTGTGCGAGTCGTTTTTCTACAAAAGCGACAACGCTGTCGAGGATATGAATCCTGACGACATTGTGCTCTACCTGCGCTGGCTGGTGTCTCACCTACAGTCTATAAGGCTTTATTCTCAGTTCCTTAAGGTGAGCTCTGAATGAAATTGGGAATAATAATAATACGATACATATACCGCATTTATCCGCCGCCAGTGAGGAGGCAGGACTGCTCATTCTACTGGCTCCTGAGCACACACGCACACAGATACCGTATGCAGGCACACGCTCACACAGGTGTGTACATCTGCCCTGACTTTCTCAACGTCAGGCAGTGTACACTGTCACTGTGCCTTGGAGATTGGCCCTCAAGAGCTTAAATTGCACGACAAGCCCCCCAAACCTTCTCTCTGCGGCTGCACCCAAATAAATTTGGCCTCGCCGCGGAATCGAGCTCTCGGACATTGGTGCGAGAGGCAAACGCGTTAACCGCTCTGCCACCGACCCCATAATAATACGATGTGCATTCCATATTTATCCGCAGTCAGCGAGGAGGCAATTCTGCCCATTCCGCTGACTAGTACCGTACGCATGCACACACTTAAACCTGCCCTGACTTTCTCATTCTCAAGAACGTATTTTGCACGACAAGCACCTGAGCCTTGTCCCCACGGTTGCATCCGGATTAAATGTGGCCTCAACCGCGTATTTGAGCTCTAGGACATTCTAGGACAAATTCACATTTTCTTCCAGGTAATTCAATGGACCCCGTACGCTCATCGTCACGACGTCAGCAAAGAGCTGCCAGAGTACCTGACCCAGCCGAATCCTGACGGACCCCTCGAGGAGGACGGCGCCGCTGCTCATCCCGCGGCCAGCTCCGTGGTTCGTGTGGTGCAGGCCGCGCCAGCTGACCACGCCCTGCATGAGGTGCCGACTCCGCCGCCGATGATAGCGCCGAATGTGACAGCTCACAATCCTGTGTCGCAGAACCAGTTCACACTGGCTCTAGCCGCAGCCGCCACCCAGACGGTGTGGAATAGTAGCCTGCTGTCCCTGCCTTTGCACACCAATGAAGTTGACGACCTGAAGCCGCATTTGTTGGCTTATTGCGAGATCTACGCTATTGGAGCGGTGTGTATTTAGCGGTCTGCTTTGATTGGGCCCCATTATAGAAATAGGAATCACACCTGGGCTGTACAAATCAAATCATTTCTTTAGGGTTGAGATTTTAACTCCCAGCCTCTCTTTAAAAAGCTCAAAGCTCTAACCCCATTTTTACAAGCTCCAGCTCAATTTATTGATTTAACTTCAAGCTTTAGCTTCATTCTTAACTTCTCGTCTCTTCAACTTCGTCTTTGGGTGGGTGAACATCGTAGATTTAAAGCCCGTCGAAGGGAGAGATAAGAGCCTACGACTAGCATGCGTACATTCAATGTACATCGATTGCAAGGAACAACACAGCTTTATCGGCCAATCGAGTTTCATTTCATTTGATCTTGAATTATCAACAAATAAAGAAACCAACTGCAATTTGTATTTTAATTTTAATTTCAGAACGCAGAAACGCTTCAAAGTGCATCGGACGAAATGGAGCTATTTGCCTGCGTCAATAGGAAATTTCGTCAGATTTTTTTTCAACAGGAAGTGCAGAGGACATTTAGAACCTATGATCACCGAGAGGTTTGTTTTTGAACAATTTCGATTTTTTATCTGACATATTTTTAGCTTTTCAATACAGGATTCGTAATTCAATTCCCCTGGAAGTCGAGTTTATCAATAAACGCCATTAATTTCCAGTTTCAACAGGAAGACGGAGTGTCTATTGACAAAAAGATTGCGAAATACAAGCCAAAGGTTGGCTTATGCACTCGTTCATGCATCTTGTTCTCTATTAAGACCGATTTCTCATTCAGTGATTTATCGAGTAGAAACTTATCTTCGATAGAAATTATGGAAATATTGTCCACAGTTAGATTTAGAAATGGAAAAATGTGTGCAAGGTAAAAGCATGTACTAGCAAGAAGTGTCTATTAGGTACAGTACTATTATTAATTTATATCTTCAATATGTTTAGCCACATTTGCATATGCTCATGTATTTATAAATGCATGTTTCCTTAATTTTGATTCTATCTTAGTTTTATCAGCGCACATGCAATCACCGTGAGGGATTTTCTGACACTGATTACATATCTGTACCTGTGTTTATACACTCGAAAATGTCTTGCATTTCTTCTAAACCTCTCGTTTAATAATCTTTAAAAAGGACTTACAATTTCCTACCTTCAATAATTATCTGTCTGACAGAAATTCTATCACCTTCTATGTCTATAATGGTGTTTCAAACAGCACGCTTATAAAATGCGAGTCATAGTGAATCATCTTCTAGAATAGCATTCACTTGTCTCTCATGACTGAATAAAAGTATGCTCGGTAAAAAGAAATCCCTTAGATAGAAATCCCCTGGATAGAAATCCCCTGGATAGAAATCCCCTGGATATAAATCCCCTGGATATAAATCCCCTGGATAGAAATCCCCTGGATAGAAATCCCCTGGATAGAAATCCCCTGGATAGAAATCCCCTGGATAGAAATCCCCTGGATAGAAATCCCCTGGATAGAAATCCCCTGGATAGAAATCCCCTGGATAGAAATCCCCTGGATAGAAATCCCCTGGATATAAATCCCCTGGATAGAAATCCCCTGAATAGATATCCCCTGGATGGAAATCCCCTGGATAGAAATCCCCTACATAGAAATCCCCTAGATAGAAATCCCCTAGACAGAAATCCTTGGATAGAAATCCACTAAATAGAAATCCCCCGGACAAAAATCGATCAGATAATAAAACTGAATAGCAAGTCAAGCGCAATGTCTACTTGACTCCCCCATCCCACCCATGGATACCAGACTGACGTGGAGAAGTGGGGCCTCGACACGCCGAGTCACGCGTTGCGCAAGCCGGCCAACTGGTTGAAGTTCGCCAAACTGCAGCCGGAGCGAAGCGTCGCCACCGAGCAGACCATGACGGAGCTGCGCCGTCGAAAACAAGTCGACGAGCTGCTCCGCTCAGCCTGCCGTTTCGCCGGCGTCAGCGACCCGGAGCGGGTCCAGGACGTCCTGCGAAGCCACGCGTCGGCGGTGGCGAATCCGCCGCATCTGCACGGCACCGCGGTGGCTACCTATGCCAGCGGAAAGAAGACGATTGACACTTGGAGAAAGATCTATTCCAATCCGCAGATATACGAGTCAGTGTCCGCGGCTTGATATTGTTGACCCTCTCACTCCTTACCTGTCTCATCTTTCACTCTCTCACCTGTCTCATCTTTCACTCTCCCACCTGTCTCATCTTTCACTCTCTCACCTGTCTCATCTTTCACTCTCTCACCTGTCTCATCTTTCACTCTCCCACCTGTCTCATCTTTCACTCTCTCACCTGTCTCATCATTCACTCTCTCACATTTCTCATCTTTCATGCTTTCACCTGTCTCATCTTTCACTCTCTCACCTGTCTCATCATTCACTCTCTCACATTTCTCATCTTTCACTCTCTCACCTGTCTCATCTTTCACTCTCTCGCCTGTCTCATCTTTCACTCTCTCACATGTCTCATCTTTCACTCTCTCACCTGTCTCATCTTTCACTCTCCCACCTGTCTCATCTTTCACTCTCTCACCTGTCTCATCATTCACTCTCTCACATTTCTCATCTTTCATGCTTTCACCTGTCTCATCTTTCACTCTCTCACCTGTCTCATCATTCACTCTCTCACATTTCTCATCTTTCACTCTCTCACCTGTCTCATCATTCACTCTCTCACATTTCTCATCTTTCACTCTCTCACCTGTCTCATCTTTCACTCTCTCGCCTGTCTCATCTTTCACTCTCTCACATGTCTCATCTTTCACTCTCTCACCTGTCTCATCTTTCACTCTCTCACCTGTCTCATCTTTCACTCTCTCGCCTGTCTCATCTTTCACTCTCTCACATTTCTCATCTTTCACTCTCTCGCCTGTCTCATCATTCACTCTCTCACATTTCTCATCTTTCACTCTCTCGCCTGTCTCATCTTTCACTCTCTCACATGTCTCATCTTTCACTCTCTCACCTGTCTCATCTTTCACTCTCTCACCTGTCTCATCTTTCACTCCTCACCTTTCTCATCCTTCTCACTCCTCACATTTCTCATGTTTCTCTTTAATTGTTTCTATTCGTCTTTCGTTTTCAGTCTTCCCTGTTTGTCTCGTCTCATTTTCTTAGAGATCAGTTATTATCCCTAACTCTCTCCCACTTGTATTGGCTGGACACTCCCATGCCCTATATTCCCCCATCTCTCGCCATTCAACCAGCGAGTCAGTCAGCTTCCAGTCCACCGGCGAGGCCAGGAAAAAGAAGCGCAGAGAAAGCTTCGACTTCAACCAGACGATGCAGTCACTGGGCCTCAATGACGCCGACTCAATGAAGGACGACCCGGCCGGGGTTCAGGGCGCCTACCTGTCCTACCTGCACCTGCGCCATTTGAAGACGCGCGACCTGAAGCGCACCTGCCTGTCCTATCTGAACTATTTCCGCTCGGTTGAACGCACCGTCACCATCAACGATCAGGGCGTCTTCGAGGAGGGCGGCTCCGAGGAGAGATCTCCGGTTGATCACCGGGTTGGCAACGAAGCCGAAGGCTATCAGGGGGGCTCGAATCCTCTGGGTTGCCATGACTACATGTATAGCACGCCTAAAGATCACAAGTGAGATTCTGCAAAAACCGCTTTGAGATAATTGAGAAAACTAAAGCAGTAAATTCAATAATCATAACTGATTGATAATCGCTAGTTAGTCCCTAGATAGATGATCCCCTAGATAGATGATCCCCTAGATAGATGATCCCCTAGATAGATGATCCCCTAGATAGATGATCCCCTAGATAGATGATCCCCTAGATAGATGATCCCCTAGATAGATGATCCCCTAGATAGATGATCCCCTAGATAGATGATCCCCTAGATAGATGATCCCCTAGATAGATGATCCCCTAGATAGATGATCCCCTAGATAGATGATCCCCTAGATAGATGATCCCCTAGATAGATGATCCCCTAGATAGATGATCCCCTAGATAGATGATCCCCTAGATAGATGATCCCCTAGATAGATGATCCCCTAGATAGATGATCCCCTAGATAGATGATCCCCTAGATAGATGATCCCCTAGATAGATGATCCCCTAGATAGATGATCCCCTAGATAGATGATCCCCTAGATAGATGATCCCCTAGATAGATGATCCCCTAGATAGATGATCCCCTAGATAGATGATCCCCTAGATAGATGATCCCCTAGATAGATGATCCCCTAGATAGATGATCCCCTAGATAGATGATCAACTAGATAGATGATCAACTAGATAGATGATCCCCTAGATAGATGATCCCCTAGATAGATGATCAACTAGATAGATGATCAACTAGATATTTGAATCCTAGATAGATGATCCCATATAGATAGATGATCCCCTAGATAGATGATCCCCTAGATAGATGATCAACTAGATATTTGAATCCTAGATAGATGATCCCATATAGATAGATGATCCTCTAGATAGATGATCCCATATAGATAGATGATCCCCTAGATAGATGATCCCCTAGATAGATGATCCCCTAGATAGATGATCCCCTAGATAGATGATCCCCTAGATAGATGATCCCCTAGATAGATGATCAACTAGATAGATGATCAACTAGATAGATGATCCCCTAGATAGATGATCCCCTAGATAGATGATCAACTAGATAGATGATCAACTAGATATTTGAATCCTAGATAGATGATCCCATATAGATAGATGATCCCCTAGATAGATGATCCCCTAGATAGATGATCAACTAGATATTTGAATCCTAGATAGATGATCCCATATAGATAGATGATCCCCTAGATAGATGATCCCCTAGATAGATGATCCCCTAGATAGATGATCCCCGAGATATATGATCCCCTAGATAGATAACCCCCAACATAGATGATCCCCTAGATAGATGATCAACTAGATATTTGAATCCTAGACAGATGATCCCCTAGATAGATGATCCCCTAGATAGATGATCCCCTAGATAGATAACCCCCAACATAGATAATCCCCTAGATGGATAATCCACTAGATCTGGATAATCCCCTAGATAGATTATACCCTAGATAGATGATCCTCTAGATGTACAATCTATTCATAACTACCATCAATTCGAAACGATATTTCTAAAAATTCATTAGTCCTGTCTCAAACTATCGATAATCCGCAGATACAACGAAACGGACTTCATGCGTTTTCAAGACGTAGAAAATTTCGACGACTTCTACACTCACGAAGAGGGCCGAGTCCACGTGAGAGATCACAGGGGCTACTATGTCGTCTACGATCAGGCTATGGACGACTTGAAGTGAGTGACCAACATATTCTTTGCGAATCCAAGAAAGTTTATGAAAGAGGCAGCGACAGAATGAATTCCTGTTAGACAGAATGAGTTTCTGTTAGACAGAATGAGCTCCTGTTAGACAGAATGTGTTTCTGTTAGACAGAATGAATTCCTGTTAGACAGAATGAGTTTCTGTTAGACAGAATGAGCTCCTGTTAGACAGAATGTGTTTCTGTTAGACAGAATGAATTCCTGTTAGACAGAATGAGTTTCTGTTAGACAGAATGAGCTCCTGTTAGACAGAATGAGTTTCTGTTAGACAGAATGAGCTCCTGTTAGACAGAACGAGCTCCTGTTAGACAGAATGAGTTTCTGTTAGACAGAATGAGTTTCTGTTAGACAGAATGAGTTTCTGTAAGACAGAATGAGTTTCTGTTAGACAGAATGAGTTTCTGTTAGACAGAATGAGCTCCTGTTAGACAGAATGAGCTCCTGTTAGACAGAATGACTTCCTGTTAGACAGAATGAGCTCCTGTTAGACATAATGAGCTCCTGTTAGACAGTGCAGCCGAACCTGCGCCGCCATCTCGCAGGGGCCTTGAAGAGGACATGCTTCTCGTGGCGTCCCACTACATCCAGAAGGACCGGGACGCCATGGAAAAGTTGGCAGCTCGCCGGGCCTCAAAGTCCACCGCAGGCGGCGGCGGCGGCGGCGAAGATGACAGCGGCGACTTCGCCATCGGAAAGTACGGTCACGCGGCTGTGGACAGATTCGCCGTTGTGTTGGACATTTGGAACCAGGAGGCGCAGTTTATGCAGAGCAAGAAGGTGCGGCGTCAAACTTCAGTGACAGCCTAATACAAACCTGTCATTAATCCCAACCTGTCAATCACCCCAACGTGTCATTAACCCCAACCTGTCATTAATCCCAACGTCTCAATAATCCTACCTCTCAATAATCCTTACCTCTCAATAATCCCTACCTCTCAATAATCCCTACCTCTCAATAATCCCTACCTATCGATAATCCTTACCTCTCAATAATCCCAACCTGCTATTAATCCTAACCTGTTTTTAATCCATATCTGTTCATCCAGGCCCTAATCGACCTGTACATGGAGGCTTATCACAACACATTCGATCGGGACGAGAAGCGAAGCCTAGCCCAGGCTATGGTGTCCCTGATCCACCGGCGGCCCAGGTACGACTTCAGCGCCGCCTACTTTCTCACAACATATCGGCTGGAGTGCACCTCGATGCGCCTGCAGGCTTCGTTGGTGCAGAAATTTATGGAGCGACAAATCAGCCAGCAGAGAGACTATGTCAACAGGCTGAACAGGGACTCCGGTTCTCAGGGCTTGCCATTGGACTTTGTGGCCAAACAGCTGGTTTCTGTGCATACCGACCAGTGAGTATTGTCTAACTCGTGCTTACACGTCATAGTCGCGAGCTGGTCGCCTAAATAGGCCACGGTGAAGGGCGATGGGGAGAGAGAGAGAGAGATAGAGGGAGGAGCCAAACTCGCCAGCCAATCCGCGCGCAGGGCAGGGTAGGCCTGATTGCGAAACACAGAAGGCTGGATAGAACTGGGGGGCACGCTGCCCAGAGCTGATTGGATCACAAAAAGGGGGGTTGGGGCAGAGCCTCGCGGAAGGGCAGAAGGGCCAGCCAATCAGCTGCGGGCCCGGGGCACACACGAAAGAGTGGGGTGGTGCTCATGCCAGTTAGTTCCAATCCGGCTCGGTTGATCAGACAGAGGGCTGTTAAAAATTAACTACAATGTTATGACGGTGTTTTATCTGATAATTAGGTGTTTGATCTGCTAGATCTACCTATTTATCTGTTTGATCAGGATGTTTGGCCTGTCTGAAAGGGTTTTTCTTAAACGTGTTCGATAGGTTTTATCACGTGTTTGATATTCTTTATCACCTGTTAGATAGAGGTGCTTACCTGTTAGATAGGGGTCCTCACCTGTTTGATGGGGTATTCACCTGTTATATGCATTCGTTCACCAATTAGATATAGTCGCTCACCAGTTAGATATGGGTTTTCACCTGTTAGATATTGGAGTTCACCTGTTAGATATGGAAGTTCACTTGTTAGATATGGGTTTTCACCTGTTAAATATGGGAGTTCACCTGTTAGATAAGGTTATTCACCTGTTAGATATAAGGTTATTCACCTGTTATATAAGGTTATTCTCCTGTTAGATAAGGTTATTCACCTGTTAGATAAGGTTATTCACCTGTTAGATACGGCTAGTAACCTGTGAGATGCGCATTTATTCTACTAATATTGTACTATTCGAACCTACAAACCTGTTCGATATTAATCGAAACTGTTATAACGATATGGAACCTGCAATCGCTGCCACCTCGCAGAGCCGCATCCAAGAGCCAGTACCTGTTGGAGTTTCACCCGTCGTTGTGCGTTGTTAGTCGCCTGCCCCGAGCATTCCAGCACGCCCTGACAGAATTGGTTAATCTGCACCAGGCCAAGACTAGCAACGAAGAGATTCAACTCGAGCGAAGCATGTTTGAAGTGCTGCACAGAGAGTGGGACAGCCTAGATTCCCTGGGAGCGTCCTACACGCAGCAGACAAAGAATAATGTGAGAACTGTTTTTCCTTATCAACAATGCATCTATAATTCCCGATCTCTTCAATAGTTCAGCACAATTATTAAAATTATTGTCTCTAATCATTCGATAGACGATGTTAGTTTGTTAATCACTAATCCATGGATAATCCCTAATCCATAGATAACCCCTAATCCGTTGATAATCCCAAATCCATTGATAATCCCTAATCCACAGATAATCCTTAATGCATAAATAATCCCTAATCCATAGATAATCACCAATCAGTTGATAATCCCTAATCCATTGATAATCCCTAATCCACAGATAATCCCTAATCCGTCGACAATTCCTTATCCGCAGATAATCCCTAATCATTGATAATCCCTAATCATTGAAAATTCCTAATCATTGATAATCCCTAATCCATTGATAATCCGTAGTCCATGATAATCCCTAATCCACAGATAATCCTAAATGCATAAATAATCACTATCCTAATCCACAGATACTCCCTAATCCACAGATAATACCTACTCCGTTGATAATCCCTAATCCACAGATACTCCCTAATCCACAGATAATCCCTAATCTGTTGATAATCTCTAATCCATTTATAATCCCTAATCCATAGATAATCCGCCATCCATTAATAATTCCTAATCCACAGATAATCACTTATCCATCAATAATCCCTAATCCATAGATAATCCACTATCCGTTAATAATCCCTAATCCACAGATGATCCTAATCCATAGAAAATCCCTAATCCGTTGGTAATACCTAATCTATTAAGATTCCCTAATCAATTGATAACCTGGAATCAATCAATAATTCCCAATCAATCAATCAATCAATCAAAAGTGCCTAATCTTTCTACAGTCCTTAATCCATCGATAATCTATCTCGATTTTTTCAATGATCCGTTTTGTTTTGAAAATTTATAATCCTTTGATAAATCCTTATCTATCAATGATCCCTAATCGTTCAATAATCTCTTCTCTAGTTCCAAAGCTTTCCTCATCAGAGTATTCCCTAACAGTGTGAATCCCTGATTTCCTCACTCAGCTATTCTCGGGCATCTTCATGGACGATCCGCAAGCGGTTGCCAATGTTGCCAAGTCGGCCATGGCCGAATCGGACAAGGCCAACGCTCGCGCCGATAAGAAGGTGCGCAAGAAGCGCCTGCTGGAATCAGCCGGTCAGGTTCTCGAGCTCGTCACCCAGCGGCATCGGCTCTGCGACCTGGCCTGGGAGTCAGAGATTCTGGCCAAAGTCTACAAGGCCATCTCCGTGGACACCGGCTTCGGCGAATATCACGCCTTCATTCGCTACATTCAGCTGGAATCGGCCAGGCGTGTCGAAGGCGCGGAGACTGCCAAACCGCCGACTAGCATTGTCCAGGTGCTGGAGGATGACAGCGCTGTTGACAAGTGAGCGATGCAGAACTAGCTGATAAAATAGCATTTAAATATGTTTATAAATGGCTTACAATGTCAAATGCACTTCGATATGTCTTACGTACGTCTATCTGCTTTTACATTTGCACTAACAGTAGATAGACCACTCAATTTATCCCTCTGGAGACAGACCACGCGGTAGGTGGTCGGTGGTAGAGCGGTTATCACGTTCGCCTCTCGCACCAATGTCCTTAAGTTCGTTTCCACAGCGAGGCCACATTTATTTGGGGCGCAGCCGCGGAGACAGGCTGGGGGGCTTGTCGTGCAATTTACGCCCTTGAGGGCCAACCTCCAAGGCACAGTGAGGGTGTACACTGCCTGACAATGAGAAACTCAGGGCAGATGTACACACTTGTGTGAGCATATGCCTCGTACAGTATCTGTGTGCGTGTGTGCTCAGGAGTCAGCGAAATGGGCAGAATTGCCTCCTCGCTGGCTGCGGGTCTAGTGTCACCATTGTGAGTGTGTGCCATTGCCCGCTGCCCTCCTGAAATTATTATTATTATTATTAACAGTAGGACTACCAAGCCATTTTGCCGCCCGTTTTTATACCAAGGGGGGATTTTTCCGACTTCGGCGGTCACCGACCTTTATATAGACGGAGCTGCTGGACCTTCAACAAGTGGCACAGCCGACTATGGAGTCCCTAAAGCGATTTTTTCTTTTTTCTCTAATAAAGCCTCGATATTGGCCTAAACTCAACTATTACTTGTTTAAGGTCCAGCTGCTCCGTCTAGATAAAGGTAGGTGACCACCGAAGACGGAGATGATGCATGCACATTCGGGTGACATGCTGATCAATTTTGAAGGCCTGGCAAGGCCGCACTGAGGCGCAGTGCAAATTCGTGTATAGGGGTGTATGAAATACACTAGCTCTTATGGGAAAAATCGGACCTTCGGCCAGAAACATTGAATATCTCGACGGTCTGAAGAGCTGGCGACTTGTTTCTTGTTTCAGAAGATGCGCAACAAAAAGTTGGCCCGTGTTCTTGAGTTTCGTGTGCTTGCATTGTTCCGTTCGGGTGCAGCAAAAAAATTTTCTGGGTCCCCCCCTTGGTAGTTCAACTGTTAAGTTGAACTGTTCAACTGTTCAACTGGCGATTGGTTAAACGTTTTGCGAGTTTTAATAGGAAGAAAAATTTTGATATTTGAAATTCCACCGTGGTCTTCTACTTTTAAAGCTTTATGTACATTGATGTATCTGGGAAGGTATAATTTACATCTACGACAGTATCGTGTTCATCAATGAATTATTACTTAAATATAGTAAGTGAATATAGTGAAGTTAAGATTCGGTATCTCTGCAATTTTCTGACAGATTTCAACCGTCTAACTATCTGCTGGCTATTCAGGAGATTGACGAAGGCCACTTGGGAAGATTCTCATTTCGATCGAAGGACTCAGTGCAGGCTGTGAGCTAGTCGATTAAGATATTAATTTCTTCTGATCAACAGGTAGCTTGTAGCTAAAGCTTACTTCAATCTGAACTTTCATTTCAGCTTCTAGCAGGTTCTGGAGTACTAAATCTACAAGTCGTACTGAAGCTGCAGACAGTGCATCGCAATGCTTTGAGTTCGGCCGTACTATTGGCCCACACGTGCCGTTTTGATCCTAGCGACGTTGGCAAAAGTGGACAGGGAGGGGCGCTGAAAAGGTGAGTTTTACAATTTTATTTGCAGTGCGAAATAAGTTTAGACGCTATTATAAGATTATTGAACTTAGACGTAACAGCAATAGCCTAAAAGGAGCATTAAAATGTCATAAATATTTCCAGGAATGCTTCTCTAAAACTCCAATCCAGTAGCAGCGACGCCAAAGATGTTAAAAATCAAACACCTTTGCTGCTTCAGGCGTATGTTCTGCATGTCGTTTAGCTTTCAAATTGTGTTTCTAATAGTGCATGCTTTTCGAAGCTTCGATTAGCAAAACTTGATTATAAGTGTCGTCAAATCGGGATAGCGTGATAGTTTTACGAGTACAAGCACGTGGTTACTGAGGCACTGCAACAATTGCTGTTTTAAATATTAGTTTTACTACTGTTGTCATATAATTGATTTATTCATGATTGATTTCCTTTTGCGTCAAATATTATTTTGGTGATTATGAATCGTGTTTATTTGTAGCCAGTTCTTCAAACACACGTAACCAATTTTTGTGTTATTTTGAACTGTCCGAGTCACGGTAAGACGTCCGACTCTTTAAACGATTTTAAGAGATCAAATCCGCAGCGAGGCCACTTTAATTAACACCAGGAAGTACACAGAATCACAAAACATCGACATTGTCGAGTTAATTCATAGCCTCCCAGCCCATATGTAAGAGCTTGCACGATCCAAAGACACTTTAAGATTAAGATGCACTTGTTTGGTAACGGGTCGACGATGGCATCGTAAGACAATTGAAAAACACCCGCAGCGGTCGGATGTCACCAAGCGACACTCGCTCTGAGCGGTCAACCCTCACCGCCTTCTCATTTGGCGGAGGAACCTCTACAGCGGCGGCGGCGGCGGCGGCCGCAGCAACTTCGACATCGTTTCGCGCGTTTGAGAAGCAACGAAACGGCGGCCGGTTTGATCCGGAGTCCTTCTTCTCCGTACAGTTGGAGAAGACCCCGGGTAGAAATCGAATGATTAACACGTTCGCAGCTAAGAAGGACTCATCAGCAATGCTGCTAAAGAGCCAATCAGAATTGGAGAAGCTAAAACGCGAACTCATCAGCCAGTTGAGTGACGATTTCGATCAGCGAGTTCGTCAGGCCAGCATGAGAGCCCAGCTGATTGGCTACTACAATTCCATTCGGGATAGCCTAGCCCAGATGCCGGCCATTGCTGCCGCCTATTTCATGCTGGGCGAGAAAAACGAGCCGAAACCTGAGGAAGATCCTGAATCTGTGACCGCCGATCCGAGAACGCTGAAGAAACGACCGAGGCAGCTTCTGTCGGACTCTGGGGATCTGCTGCTCAATCTCTGGTGATTTTTCTGTTTATTTATAAAACATTATATATTTTATATATACTTGATTAAGTGTCTTACTCAATGAAATTCTTTCTCACATTGTCTGGGAATCGAACGTCAGATATTTCAGGTTACGAGTTGAAAAAGTCTAACCGCTATTTTAGGCTACAACCTACGCTGCAGAGTGGTCGCTCGCACCGAGATCCTGGGGGTTGGGAGGGGGCTTGTTGTGCAATTTACATGCATGAGAATCAATCCCAATGACCAATGAGAATGTACACTGCCTGAAGACGTTAAAGTCAGGGCGGATGTACGAGTACACACCTGTGCCTAGGTACGGTATCTGTGTGCTTGGTTAACGTGTCACCGGAATTGATCACCAGAACTTACTGAAGACGCTCTTATTGCTAATACATTGCTAGTTTTTTAATCTAAAAAATTCTTCACAACGCGTCATCCCAGGTTCATTCCGCACTACACGGATCTATTGACAATGTTCCGCGGCTTAGACGACAAGCGAGCCACCAAAGCATTGGAGAATGCGGTTCGAATTGTCGGCTCATTTCACGACATTCTGCAGTACCTGATTGGCTATTCCCAGTTGGGAACCAGCGGTAGTCGCAGCGGCGCTGCCAAGTCGGAGGAACCAACCGCTGCAGACACTGACTGGAGCGGCAGCCAGGGCCTTGGTGAGCACAATTTCAACTCTTGTAGCTTTCAATAAGACGTCTCCAGTTTCAGAGGCTCGAAGACTTTTAAAATGTTTCAAAAACCCACAAGATAAAATATTCTCTTTTGTTCCCACTAAAATTTCGTCAAGTTGTATGCTATAATGGAGTAATGGTGACTGGGCACAAATGACAAACATGACAAAATACTTATTAGCACAAATTAGTACACATTAAGAACATTCAAAAGTTCCTATCTTCAGTAACAAAATTCGCGTCCATTTATTTGTTCGCTTGTCCTCTAACCGGATTCAGTTTCTCACAGTTTTTTTGTTTGTATGCGTGATTTAAAACATTTTCAAAGAACCTGTAGTTTGATTCAAATTTGTCTCGCGACCAATTTCAGCTTGAAGTCAGGTGAAATCGTTCAAACCTTTAGAAAAAGGTAGCCTATATTTGTTCACATGAAACTTTGTTATTCAAGCAATCACTGTCACCCGAATATTTTCCTTGCTTCACGATCCCGCAGCATCATTGTGCATGATTAATAACTTTAAAATAACTTGTTTACTCATGTATTTCTACGTGCTGAGTTTGTGTCTCATCCCCATGCAATCACGGTTATATTTTGTTTTGGAAGTTCTACAAACAGAATTATATTTGTATGTCACAGTTTCTTCGTGTTCACAGTAAAACAAAAAATACTATTCAAATCGAAAAGACACATTGAAAGGTTTGTTTTTTTAAATACTACTCAGTTTGAGTAGCTAAATTGCGTCTTAATAGTAATTCACTCACTTATCATATATTATGCTAATTACACGAGATTTTGTGTGACGGAACCTTCAATAACACCGGAAGTTAACCAATCCTTTGATTTTATAGGAAGCGAACTGCGAGAAATCCAGAAACAGTTGGACAACCTGCCGAATCCGCGCAGCGCCGACCAGGCTGCCGAGTTACTCAGCCTGAAGCGAAACGTGCTTTTCTTAGAGTTCGACGTCTGCATTCGTCACGTGCTGCCAGAGACGTTTTTGGCCAGCGGCAACATGGCTGGATACAAGGTACGTGACAATACTACTCTAATGTACTCGTAAACTACTCATCAATACTGTGTGCACAGTACATTTTACTTAGAAGGAAGGCACCAACTTTGGTTCCAACCAGTGCACACAAGTCAAAACATCCTTGTACCTGTATCGACCTGGGCACACACAGCGCGATGCAGGTATCACAGTGTTTCTTGCCTAGTGAATAGGGCGGGGGTTCGATTTCCGACTCCTCTGGAACAATTAGTATCCTTAATCAGGATACTGAACTCTGCATTGCTTCAGTTTAACCTGCTGTTAAATGGGTACCAGCATTTTCTGAGGTAATTGACGGTGGGTGTGGCGTCCCCCAGTCCATGGACTGAACAGCCGTACGCAGCCTTCAGATACGCCGCGCAAAAGCTGCGCTTGTTCAGTCGGCTGCACATCTGACCCGATTGGGCCAGGTGTAATAAAAAATTATATAATGGTCTATACAGTAGGACATTATCATCCCTGGGAACATTATTTGCCGAGTGCCATGTTTCTCAAATGCTGGAGCTTAAAATCTAGTACGAAAACTTCTGCCGCCCCACAGTCTGTCACCGAGAACATGCGTCAACCGCTGACGCAGTTGTCCAACGCGCAAGTGGCCTGCCTAGACTCAGTCGCCCTGGACGTTCCATCGCCGTTGGAAGCTCGCGACGCCACCGCGCAGCAGCTGTTTCCTTGGCGATCGTTCGCCAGCAGGCGCGGTCCCTACAGCAGCATGCAGTGGCAATGGTGGACCGTTGGTTCTAACATGCAACTCTGTCTGGCTGGCTTGCGAGAAGTCGACAAGCCGACTGTACACGGCGAGCTGCTGTCGATGAGTCTTTGTCTGGAGGATGTCGCCAAGGCCGGGGAAATTCCAGAATCCTACGCTGGCAAGCCTGTGGGCATTGAGGATCGAGAAAATTTCCTACTGATTGGCAAGAGGATGCTGGAACGGGTGAGAAAACGGCCGGAAGATGAAGCGGCGTCATCCGCTTCGTCCACCCAGTTGATGCTCCTGCAGCAGCAGCAGCAGCAGCAAGCATCCGGTCACAGTCCGATGGTGGAACAGGCTAGAGAAGCGTGCCGCCTGCAGATTCGCTTCCTAACCCTGTGGAAGCGAGTCGATGCTTTGAAATATTTCTGGGCGCGACACAGAATGAATGTAGCCAAAATTGATACCGTGGCACGGTATCAGCAGTTTTGGTGAGTACTTTCGAAGGAAATACGAAACGTTCACTAAAAATCTTCCCTATGTAGAATGGGGGGTCGGTGGCAGAGCGGTTAACGCGTTTGCCTCTCGCACCAAGGTCCTTATGACGGCGAGGCCACATTTATTTGGGGCGCAGCCAAGGAGAGAAGGCTTTGGGGACTTGTCGCGCAATTTACGCCCTAGAGGGCCAACCTCCAAGGCACAGTGAAAGTGTACACTGTCTGACGATGAGAAAGTCAGGGTTGATGAACACACCTGTTTGCGTGTGTGCTCAGGAGTCAGCGGAATTGACAGAATTGCCTCCTCGCTGGCTGCGGGTTCAGTGTCATCAAATGAATCGCTATTGCCCTACTGTAAAAAAAATTATAATACAATAATAATAATAGTAAAGAATAAAAATAATAATAATAATAATAATTGCCCGCAGAGGGGTATATCATTTGGTGACACTAGACCCGCAGCCAGCGAGGAGGCAATTCTGCCCATTTCGCTGACTCCTGAGCACACACGCACACAGATACTGTACGCAGACACACGCTCACACAGGTGTGTACATCTGCCCTGACATTCTCATCGTCAGGCAGTGTACACTTCACTGTGCCTTGGATGTAGGACCTTAAGGGCGTAAATTGCACGACAAGCCCCCTAAGCCTTGTCTCCATGGCTGCGCCCAAATGAATGTGGCTTTGCCGTGGAATCGAACTTAGGGACCTTTGTGCGAGAGGCAAACGCGTTAACCGCTCTGCCACCGACCCTATTATTATACCTTATTCAGTAATCCAATGGTTACATGCACTTCAAGAGTGTACATAATCGACTAATTAACAATTTAATAAGCACAATTTTCATTGACCAAATCAATTCGCGCAGCAAACTGTACAAAGCTGAGAAGCTCTACCCAATCATGCGCTCCCTGGCTCTTCAATTCGGTCAAGAGGAGCTCTGCGAGCCGGGCCCATTGCAGGCCGACACAGACGTGTTTGTTACCCCTCAGGGAGTGCCAGAGATGACCGTCAGGCAGAGACAGGTGCGAATATTAAATTCATTTCTTTCAGCGAATGTGTCTGCAACTAACAACACCGATTAGACTCTAAGTGTAATTCGGAAATTACGATTAACCCAAATAAGCTTTTGAGTGGTTCATTGTCCTTGGTAATTACAGTTCATTCATGATCCTTCCAAATGGTTCATAATCTGTCAGAATGGTTCCTGATCCTTCAAAATGGTTCATGATTCTTCAAAATGGTTCATAATCCTTCATAATGGTTCATGATCCTTCAAAATGGTTCATGATCCTTCAAAATGGTTCATAATCTGTCAGAATGGTTCATGATCTTTGAAAATGGTCCATGGTCTTTCAAAATGGTTCATAATCCTTCAAAATGGTTCATGATCCTTCAAAATGGTTCATGATCCTTCAAAATGGTTCATGATCCTTCAAAATGGTTCATGATCCTTCAAAATGGTTTATGATCCTTCAAAATGGTTCATGATCCTTCAAAATGGTTTATGATCCTTCAAAATGGTTCATGATCCTTCAAAATGGTTCATGATCCTTCAAAATGTTTCATGATCCTTCAAAATGGTTTATGATCCTTCAAAATGGTTCATGATCCTTCAAAATGGTTCATGATCCTTCAAAATGGTTCATGATCCTTCAAAATGGTTCATGATCCTTCAAAATGGTTCATGATCCTTCAAAGCTCATTTAGTCATATGAAGTTTTATTATCAAAGACTTACTAAAGTGCATGCAGAAAACTCGTATCATTAAATATAATATTACAAATACTTGTATTATCAAACTAAAACAGATTATCTGACAATTTTGAGACTTACTGAATGGCATGCAAGCTTTAAATTTCTATCAAATATTTGCCCAATTAATTTCAGGCCGAGGTAAAACATTAAACTTTTTTAATTTTTGCTTTTTTTGTTAATGAAAAAATGCACAATTCAAATAGCAATTTTATCTACTTAGTTTTTCCACAGCACAACTGCTTTCTTTTTCGCTAGATTTCAACCCTGTGACAGATGACATTGATCCAGTGTCCGATTGTAAATATATATTTTGGTTCCTTTCCTTAACAAATCACAGAAAGCACACAGAAAGCTTTGATTTTTCATTTATTAAAGTTTCTTTAGCACTCATCCTTTCCATAATACACTTCCATGTTTTGTTTTCCCTGCAAATTTCAACCATTTGAAATATATCTATTTCATATAGAAATCGATAAAAGACACAAAAGTAGAAACACCACGGGGTATTGCAAACACCAACAATTTTCTATCTTATAGTCCTAAAAATTTTTCAACCAATCGCCCATGAAAATCCAGAACATGGTGCTAAATTTTACACTCTATTCTATGACACGATCTTCTTCGAAAGTTTATTAATCGTAAAGGGCAGAAATTTCGAATCCAAATGGTGGACCTTCGCAAAAATCGGTCTTCGAGTTTAGTTTTCGAGATATCTTGAAGTAGGCAGTGGGTATTTGAAATACCCCCGTGGTTTACAATTTTTAAAGCAAAGAAACTGTCGTTTTTATGAATAAAAACTTTAGATTTGTGTAGTGTGCGTACGCACGTGAGCCAGGCCCAGGTGTACACCTGGGTCGTTTGATTGGTTGCGGAGCGGGTGGGTGTCGCCACCCCAGTTCTAGCAAGATGTAGTGTGCGTACGCACACTACAGTAATTAATTTTAATCATACAGTAAAAAACTATTTACAAGGTCAATAAATTAGACAGTGTCACCTTCCACCACAGCTCGTGAAGCTGTTGGAGTTTGTAGAGAGTCACATGATCAACGAGGTGCGCAAGCGTCTTCACCGTGAGACTGACCTGGTCATCAAGGAAAGGAACCGGGAGGAAGACAATCTGCCAACAGACTTGTGGAAGAGAAGCGTGAGTGGCCACCTATTCTCTGATTATTTTTTGTTATCTAAAAAGATGGTCCGAAAAAGGACAAAGCCCAGGGTCGGACAGCCTTTAATACCTCGCTGGCCAAAGAGAGAATCCGAATGACGAAAGCGGGCCGCATTGACTGTAGAATAGACACGGGAGAGATGAGACATTGGAGAGATGAGACATTAGAGAGATGAGACATTGGAGAGACGAGACAGGGGAGAGGAAAAGACAGAGGAGAGGAAAAGACAGGGGAGAGGAAAAGACAGGGGAGAGGAAAAGACAGGAGAGGAAAAGACAGAGGAGAGGAAAAGACAGGGGAGAGGAAAAGACAGGGGAGAGGAAAAGACAGAGGAGAGGAAAAGACAGAGGAGAGGAAAAGACAGAGGAGAGGAAAAGACAGAGGAGAGGAAAAGACAGAGGAGAGGAAAAGACAGGGGAGAGGAAAAGACAGGGGAGAGGAAAAGACAGGGGAGAGGAAAAGACAGGGGAGAGGAAAAGACAGAGGAAAGTAAAAGACAGAGGATAGATGCGACAGAGTAGGGTATGTGTTAAAATGGGTCTGGGGCCGTATTGAGGAGCCTCAAGGGCCGCATCTGGCTCGCGGGACAGAGGTTGCTTAAAGCTAAGCTGTAAAGCTAGTTTCCTGTGCGATACATCAACAGTGCATGAAGGAGAGCTTCTCGTTGAAGCGGCCTCCATTCCTGGAAGAATTCCTGACTGCGTTGGACAAGGAGGCCGTCGAGACAGACGATGGCAAAGTGGTATTCTCAGCTGACGGACTCAATCGGTGTCTAAACCATTTGTGCATTCTGAGCACACAGAATCAGCGCGAGACCTACGAGAGCTACGCTAGCTACTATGAGAGCATTCTCAGACAGCAGCACCAGGTGCTGTACGATCGCGAGCGACAGGTGGAACACCTGCAGAACCTCATCCGGGAGAAGGAGGAGACAGTGGCTATTGAGGCACAACTGCAGATGGCTGAAACTGTGTACTCACTGCTAATGGGTAATTTCCCTAGATTTTTATATCTTAGGCAATGCAGTGGAATGACCCCTGTCACGACATTACCTACTCTTACATCTATCAAACTCTCTTGAACACGCCGCAGAGGTGACAGCTTTGCGAGCCAAAGTGAGCGAAATGCGCGAACAGACGATTCGTCAGAAGACAGAAATTCGCGACAGTGTACGCTGCGAATACAACGACCTGGTACAGAGCCTGTTTGCCTGCAACTTTGAGCAGAAGATGCGCCTAGATGAGTACCGCAAGCACATGCTGTCGGCCACAATGGCTAGAATCTCCGATGTCAGAACCGAAGCATCCGAGGCCATGTCGAAGATTCGAGAACGGACAGCCACTTCGAGGCTCGTCACGGAGAAGGAGCTGTCTGAACGCAACGATCGACTCAGCGAGGCTCTGGCCCAACTAGAGCAGGAGAATGTGCGCCTGGGCCAGCTGATGAACCGACAAAAGGCGCTTTTCAACTGGAAGCAGACCTATGCTCGGTGAGGCTATATTCTATGGCGATTGCAATCTGTGAACATTTTGTCGTTTAAAACGTTCGGAACTATCAGATTTAAAATATTCTATGAGCATTGCTATCGATTCACATTTAGTCATTAAAAACGTTAAGAAGATAAATTTAATTTAAAAAATCTATGGTCAGTGCAATCTAGGAATATTTGTGTCGCTAAAGACTTTGGGAACGTTGCATTTTAAATTTTTATTCAAAACTCAGGTGCGAGTTCCAGAAGAAGCTGAGCGAACTGGACCAAGAGAAGGAGCAGCAACGCAAGCGAGCCACCGTGGTCGACCTGCTGTCAACTGAGAAGTCGCAGCAGTTGACCCACGAGCTCGGCCAGGCCAAGGAGTGTCTCGTGCGCACCGAACGAGAGCTCGGCGAAACGCGTCGCAAGTTAGACCGCCTCCAGCGCGACGATCAGGACCGTCGACATGCCGACGAAAGGCGCGACAGATCTGATCGACAGTTAGCCGACGCTAAGCAGCTCCACATAGACAAGCTCATGGACGAGATCTCCGAGACGAGGCGCAATTTCCAAAGCGCGAAAGACGACCTGAACAGGAGCTTCAGAACTCAGCAGAGCATAGCCGATAAGACTACGAAACAGGTGGAGGTCCTGCGACAACAACTCAAAGAGGAGAAACGACTGAAGGAGGACGCATTTGGCAAGGTCGACAACTTGTTGTCTCAGGTGGGAAACTTAATGTTTTTAATAAAAAAACCTCTCATACTTATCTAACCATTTATCAAAGTAGCAACATAGAAATTCAGTGCAGTGAATATATCAAATATAGCGGTTAAAAAACGATCGTGTTTTTCAGCTGTCGTCAGGAACTCCGTCAGATGTGCGTATAACAAACTTTTATCAAGCAACAAAACCGTCTTTAAATTTTTGTTTCCCAGCACGATGGTGTTGTAAATAGGCCTTATTAAAAACATTTCATAAATAAAGGATCCTAAAAATGCACCCTGGCTAACATCAAAACTAATTAAACCTTTCTTAGTTATTAGTTTTCTCAAGTGATGTTTAAAACATCTAATTAAAGATTTCTGTTTCCAGTTTAAGATTTTTATTCAACGTTACATTATCCATAGACGTATAGTCCTTATATAAAAATCTACATGTTTTTTAAGTTCTAGTTATAAATAATAAAAACAAGATGTGCGACTACTAGTAGAGTAATCAGGATTATAAAGTTTTATAGATTAAAAAATGAAAGTCTAAAAAATTATTTCTAGCAAACTATCCATTTCATTTTTATAGAATGAATTCTTGATTTTTTCCGAATGCAACATTTTGACCCGGAATTTTTCCGGATTATCACGCAAGGCAAAGTACACAAAGCGATAAGTTTTGAAGAGTGACGGAATACATTTAGGGCTCTAGACAGTAATCGTTTATGGCTCTACGGGAATTATGTACTTTAAACATCGAGTTTTAGTGCAATATCATGATCGGTTACAAATAATCGATGGACCAATTTTTGTGTCTGACGGAACCGTCTGTGTTTAAACGGAACTGAACAGACCATCTGGCTATAGGCAATTTTATTTATGGTAACGACGATGCTAAGGGGTGCAAGTGGCGGGGCTGTTAATGCGTTTGCCTCTCGCACCAAGGTCCCTGAGTTCGATTCCACAGTGAGGCCACATTTATTTGGGGCTACCAGGATAAAACTAAAAAGCGTCGAATCCCTTTTTTTTTAAAATCTGTCTCAAACAAATTAGTTTTCATTCACAATAATGTTCAGCTGACAGAAAGCCGCAGTCCATCTGTCAGATTCGCGTCAGCCAGTCCCGACGTTCAGGTAAAAATATAAATGATGACACAATAAGATTCGCCTTTGAATTGAAAATATTCGGTTTTTCACTCGCTCTTTCATTCTGTAATTTCATTTGGCACTGAAAGAACAAACGAATTTTTTAACAGCCTTGAATCGCATCTTGCACGCCCTGTTCTGTTGCTTGAAGCTTGCACTTTAGGTCAGTTTCGATTGCGTTGGTGGATGCCCTATAAGGAGTAATTAAGGGTTTTGTGAGGCGGCTAGTGTTCTTGGCTTTCGCACTGAGGTCCCTTAGCAACGATCGAAATCTAAATGGACGAGTCACTTAGCAACGGTCGAAATATACTAGAATGAGTCGCTTAGCAACCGTCGAATCTACCAGGATGAGTCCATTAGCAACAATCAAATCTACCAGGATTGAGTCTTTAGCAACGATCGAAATCAGCAGAATGAGCTCCTTAGCAACGGTCGAAATCTACCAGGATGAGTCCCATAGCAACGGTCGAAATTTATAAGGATAAGTCCCTTAGCAACGGTCGAAATATACTAGAGTGAGTCCCGTAGCAACGGTCGAAATCAACCGTAATGAGTCCCTTAGCAACGATTGAAATCTACTAGGATTGAGTCCTTAACAACAGTCGGACCTACTCTACCTGAATTCGTGACGCAGCCGCTGTGGCTTGTCGTGCAATTTACACCCTTGGAGGCCAACCCTAAAGGCACATGAGAGTGTAGACCGCTTGACTTTGTACACACCTGTGTGAGTGTGTGCTCAGGAGTCAGTGGATAGGGCAGCATGCCTCCTCGCTGGCTGCGGGTCTACTGTCACCAAATGATGTGACTGTTCCCGCAGCCGCTTCAAATTTTTTTTTGCGTAAGAAGAAGAAGAGAACGCGTGAAAGTCATTTAGTTTGTTCTTTTGTACCTTAAAATATACGTAAATGCCATAAGATATTGATTCTGCTACAGTGTGCTTGTCTGAGCATTCTTTGCATTTTCTTAAAATTTGTTGTCATCCAGTTTTGTTTTTGAACCGTTTTAAACGTGTCTCCAAATTGTACTACTTATATAAACTTTATTTCACAAAGCAGTTTTATAAAAGCACACATTTTCAAAATCATTTTATGATAGCACAGGCACTACACTGCATGATGCAACATTTTTTCTAACAAATTAAAGGTACTAATAAACATAGTTAAAACCAGTATTTAATGACTGTTTCACAATTTTTATCATTCAGGTATATGAACTCGAGTCTGTGGCGGCCCTGTCAAGAGCTCAAACTTCCATCGGGTTCTCTCAGCCATTGGCCAGTGAGTTTGCGTGTGTTTTATTGAATTTGGGCTAGGGGAATCCGTCAGAATTAGTATACGAGTATTTCTAGGGAATTCCCTTAACAACCATCATATGTCTCGGGGAATCCCTTAGCGACCAAGTGTATCTAGAGGAACCCTTTACTTTATTATCCGTCTATCTCTAGGGGAATCCCTTAGCAACTATCTCCAGGGGGAATCCCTTAGCAACTGTATATCTCCAGGGGAATCCCTTAGCAACTGAATATCTACTGGATGAGTCCCTTAGCAATGATCGAAATCTACCAGGATTGAGTTCTTAGCGACAATCAAAATCTACCAGGATGAGTCCCTTAGCAACGACTGAAATCTACAGTTTATCACTAGGGGAATCCCTTAGCAACTGCCTATTTCTAGGGGAATCCCGCAGCAACTATATATCTCCAAGGGAATCCCATAGGTTCCACTTGCACAATAATCGGCCGTTATAAAGGCTAAAATTACAAAATTGCATTATTCTATTAAAAAAACTCTGCTATATATAGCATACAACCTAGAAAAAAAAGAATAATTACATGTAATTGATTGCATATATTGTCATCAACTGTCTCAATGTTCCATCGTTACCACGGACGAAAGGCATTCATTGACCAGGGTAGAATAACTCAATTGGTAATTTATAATTTGAGAACTTACTGGGCCAATACAGTTTTTTGGTCTCATAATTACCAATCAATTAGTAGAATAAACAATGGCTAATATGCTGTCGACCTGAGTTTATACTGTAGTCTAAAATTTAGCCTTAAGCATACACTCGTAGGTGCAGAAAAAACATAAGCTGTGTATACTGAGATATTAACTACATGTATGAAATTCTTAGTGACCTTATAGTCCCTTAGCAACGGTCGAAATCTACTGGGTTGAGTCCCTTAGCAACGGTCAAAATCTACTGGGTTGAGTCCCTTAGCAACGGTCAAAATCTACTGGGTTGAGTCCCTTAGCAACGGTCGAAATCTACTAGGTTGAGTCCCTTAGCAACGGTCAAAATCTACTGGGTTGAGTCCCTTAGCAACGGTCAAAATCTACTGGGTTGAGTCCCTTAGCAACGGTCGAAATCTACTGGGTTGAGTCCCTTAGCAATGGTCGAAACCAACCAGAATGAGTCCCTTAGCAACGGTGGAATCCACCAGGATGAGTCCATTAGCAACGATCGAAGTCTAGAATTCGAGTGTCATAAGCTCTTCAGTCACCTGCCTTGCCTATCCGTTTAGCTGACTCTCGCGCTCGCCCAGGTTCAACTCGACCAAATTCCACCCTTGGCGGCGCCGGTAGACGCAGCGCTAGCGTCACCGCCGCGGTGAGCCGACCGGTCTCTGGCGTTGGCGGCTCAGCTGGCTATGCCCCGCTGCCGCGTTGGACTCAGAAATCACTGACGCCCGATCTGCGGCTGCCACCGAGGCCGCCAACCGCATCGGCGGCGGGTCTCGGGTTGGGCGGCGCCGGCGGTCAAAGCAATGGCCAGGCCAGGCCAAAGACTGTCGGGGTGAGTGCGGGTTGAGATGGGGTAGAGAATGGGAGATGGGGTGGGCGAATGGGAGATGGGGTGGGGGAATGGGAGATGGGGTGAGGGAATGGGAGATGGGGTGGGGGAATGGGAGATGGGGTGAGGGAATGGGAGATGGGGTGGGGGAATGCGAGATAGGGTGAGGGAATGGGAGATGGGGTGGGGGAATGGGAGATGGGGTGAGGGAATGGGAGATGGGGTGAGGGAATGGGAGATAGGGTGAGGGAATGGGAAATGGGGTGGGTACGGGTCGAGATGGGTGGGTGTGGGTCGAGATGGGGTGGGTACGGGTCGAGATGGGGTGACGGAATGTGAGATGGACGTTGCGGGTCGAGATGGGGTGTAGAATGGTAGATGGGATTAAGTTACACAAATAGATAATAAGTGACTAAATAAGTATCTACCGAAAAAGTACGTTCGCCAAGCTAAAAGATCTAGATAGGAGCTGCAGCTTTAAATTAAAGTTATCTCTCGCACCATTGGTTGCAAGCCACAGTTAATATGAATTCGCTTCCTATAATACTATCATTATAGATAAAAAATCAATTTATCCCAACCAGGATATTTTGCTTTCCCCGGTGGGTTAAACTAAAAGATCTGCACTTATTGAGCTGAAAAACGGTAGATTTTGAAGTAAGCGGCCATGCAGAGCTATAAGCGCGGGTCTGTTGACTCAGGTTCTCAAAATCTGTTTGCTCTCGTGCAGCTTCTTGATTGATGCCCTTCGCTAAATTCGCAGGCTTAAAGATGGGGATGCGATATCTTAGCAGTAATGATGGGATTTTTTTCTCCTTGCTTATAAAGTCAATATTATAAACCTATTTAATAATCATAAGAAAACTTTGAAGACATAGTTGACTGCCCAACCAACGGCAGAATGGCCAAAACAATAAATGAATTTCACATTCACACAGGCCTCTGGTCAACGATTGCGAGCTAAACTAGCTGAGCAGCTTCTGTACAACATTGAGCCTGATCATCACACCACACTGATGCAGCTCAAGGATGCCAGTACGACGAGTGTTAATTAGAAACTGATTTTAAAGAATCGCGCTGGTTGTTTTTTTGAACACTTTAACTGATTATAGGAAACAAAGAGTCTAGGAAGGTCTAGGAAACAAATATATTTTCGGTATGCAGGGCAAAAGACGTAGAAGTTAAGTCAACAAAACAATTTTAAAGTATACATATTTTAAAATGTACAAAATTATAAATTTATCAACTATATGGCATCTGTTTTATAGAAATTACAACCTTTTTAATTAACTACTTTTTAAGATGTGTTAAAAACTGTTTTTTTCTGGTGACAAAGTATAAATTTAAATTTGTCTCCACTGAAAAGGTTAAGATTCGCATAAAAATTGATGCAAACATTATTTTTTCAATCTGAATTTGAATTCCTTGGACTAAATTTTGAAATTTATTTTTTTGCTAGACTTGTTTTATTCTTTTTTACTAAGCCGTAAAAGAAAGAAACTTTTTATTATCGAATTTGTTGCATTGAGATGATTTCCTCTATAAAAAGCATACTTTGCCAGCTGTTTGTCAAAAGGAATTACAAAGCCAATTTTTTAAACTTACACAGTGCCTTGCTTCGATTTTTTAGTTTTGTTATTTTTAATGCCTCCACGAGAGTAATTTTGTCGTTATTGAGTAGTTACGTACTTTTACTCGTCCCACTTTTAGATTGCACTTATCCGTCAAGCTTAAACTAATCTTAGAACTTTTTAAGCCTTTGACACTTCTTCATGATCTTGTGGAATTTGTAGTTTTTTTTGCTGATCGATCTAAAATATGAATAAATTTGAAAATGTATCATTTTTTATGTCAGTGTAGAGGTTGATATTATTCGTATTGCCAATAGCTGCTATTTATTAATATTGACTGAATAGCGATTCTTACTGCTTTACGATTCCACTTTGAAAGTTATAATTGAAGACGAAGACAAATGTTTTGTACAAAGTGGAACTGTAAATAGGCTGTGCCTTATACGTGTAGCTTAAATACTAAAAATCTTGCTGCTTTGCAGAGCGAATAAATATAAATAAAACAAAAAACTCACTTAATTTATATACAATCTTTTGCACCCCCAAGCTGATGTCTCTGCTTTACTATACGCTCATAGAATCGATAAAAATTGAGCAATTTTTCAGTCTGTTTTATCTGGTTGTCGAAGACTTCAGGCTTTGATAACATATTTCTTTTTTTCCTAGAGACATATTTACCGACTTTTAGGACTTCTACTTCTTGTGAATTTTTCGCTACTTTGTCTTTTTCTCAGCGACTTTTTGCTTTGCTTTGCTATTAATTAGCTTTTCACTGCATGTTTAAAAGGACAAAAATGTTTCTAGATACTTCAGAAAAAGCACTGTTACTTGTCTAACTGAGATGTAATACGCTGATTCAAGAGTTAACAAGCAAGGACTTGGTAAATTCTTTTTGATTTCACTGGTATACCTGGAGTCGTGTTTTCTAACCCCACCTGATCGCGTGATTGGCTGAGCGCCTGTTTCCTACTGTCAACCAGCCTGACCCACCCATCCTGACCCACCCATTCTGACCCACCCATCCTGACCCACCAATCCTGACCCACCCATCCTGACCCACCCATCCTGACCCACCCATCCTGACCCACCCATCCTGACAAACCCATCCTGACTCGTCCCACTTTTAGATTGCACTTATCCTTCAAGCTTAAACTGATCTTAGAACTTTTTAACCCATCCTGACCCACCCATCCTGACCCACACATCCTGACCTACCCATCCTTACCCACCCATACTGACCCACCCATCCTGACCCACCCATCCTTACCCACCCATACTGACCCATCCATCCTGAAGGAAACATCCAACTTAAAGGATTTGAGGAAGTACATTTTCGCTGTCTTTCGGCGAATAATCAGGGGGTGTGTTAGGTGAGTTGGTTGAGTCAGGGAGCGGTTAAAGTGTTTCACTTTCGCACCGAGGTCCCTGAGCTCGATTCCGAGGCGAAGTCATTACCTGAAGGAGGTAAGGATTTAGTTACCTTATGAAGGATTTGAATTTGAACGAATACAGCAAAAACTCTACTGAAATGAAAGTTACTAACGTGTTTATTAAGCAACGTGTAGGTGAATTTAAATGATGTTTCACATTAAAATTTTTATTTCATAGTATATAATTTGTGAATAATTGACCGTTTAAATTTACATGCAATCGATTGGATCTGTTTTTGTGTTTTAACATAATGAAAACACAAATTAAAAGACCCATTGTAAGTCGATAACATTCTTGAATTGGTCGACAGTATTGTGAACAAAAACATGTTATATACGACGTATACAGCAATGGTATTAAGAATTCATAGCCAATACATAAAGAGCTCAATATATGCTTTTCAAGCAAATTGAAATGAAAAAAATCAGTTTTTGTTCTATAAATAGAAAATGCGTACAAATTTTGGATCCCAACCTCAGTAGCCAATTAATGGTACATTAGAGGGTAAAAGTACTCGTACAATAATAGAAGAAAAATCAGTTAGCAAGGTTGATCAACAGGAGCTACTGAAAATGTGTGTTGATTGGATTCAATGTGATTTCCCATGAATGAACTTGATACAGTTTGTAAAAATATACATTTATACGACACACGTGTGTTGATCCAGAAAAACTGAAAACCGTTTTTCAGTTCCAATTTTGTGTGAAAAGAAGATTGGTGAGACAGTTGAAATAATGGGAAGAGAGGCAGATAATAATATTTGGGAGAGTGTGAGATAAGGATATTAAGGAAAGAGGGGAATAAGGATATTGGAGAGAGGGAGATAACTAAGGACATTGGAGAGAGGGAGATAAGGACATTGGAGAGAGGGAGATAAGGACAGTGGAGAGAGAGATAAGGACATTGGAGAGAGGGAGATAACTAAGGACATTGGAGAGAGGGAGATAAGGACATTGGAGAGAGGGAGATAAGGACAGTGGAGAGAGAGATAAGGACATTGGAGAGAGGGAGATAACTAAGGACATTGGAGAGAGGGAGATAAGGACATTGGAGAGAGGGAGATAAGGACAGTGGAGAGAGAGATAAGGACATTGGAGAGAGGGAGATAAGGACATTGGAGAGAGGGAGATAAGGACATTGGAGAGAGAGAGATAAGGACATTGGAGAGAGGGAGATAAGGACATTGGAGAGAGGGAGATAAGGACATTGGAGAGAGGGAGATAAGGACATTGGAGAGAGGGAGATAACTAAGGACATTGGAGAGAGGGAGATAAGGACATTGGAGAGAGGGAGATAAGGACAGTGGAGAGAGAGATAAGGACATTGGAGAGAGGGAGATAACTAAGGACATTGGAGAGAGGGTGATAAGGACATTGGAGAGAGGGAGATAAGGACATTGGAGAGGGACATTGGAGAGAGAGAGATAAGGAAATTGGAGAGAGGGAGATAAGGACATTGGAGAGAGGGAGATAAGGACATTGGAGAGAGGGTGATAAGGACATTGGGGAGAGGGAGATAAGGACATTGGAGAGAGGGAGATAAGGACATTGGAGAGAGAGAGATAAGGACATTGGAGAGAGGGAGATCAATAGAGAGATAGCACAGAAACAGAAATATGCTCGTTAAAGTAAATTAATATCAATAATTCATTATGAACCGAATATAAATACAAAATTTTACAATAGTCACATGCCAGTCAAAGCAAAACAGCTGTACATCAAGGTCAAAATAGGCATGCATGCTGCAACTCGCACATGCGCACAAAAGTACATTTGTGCAACAAGGCCGGGGTGCCTGCTTTCGATAAAATTTCTGACTAGGCTATTATATAAGCAGCAGCAGATATGGCGCCGGAGATAACGGACGAAGCGAAATGATTTTGGTAGGTCATTGTACGGCGCCGCAGCAGCAGCAGCTGCTGATACCACTACTACACTTAACGCATAGCAACGATACACGTTCTAGGAGTCATTCGGGGTCACACAATCAAATTTGCATAAGCTGTTGACAGCCTAGATGGAGGGATTATAGTGTTACCAGTATCTGGATAATGTAGACACAAGAGAACAAATTGTTATCTACAAATTCCCATTTGAAGAGTCGAGATATTCAAATATTCAAAAAGTTCTGGAAATTCAAACAAATCCATTGTTATTCGATACTTGTTTTGAAATTACATCAACACTTTAGTTCTCATATGAGTTAAAAGAAGAAAGACCTATGGGGTATTTCAAATGCCCACTGCCTAATTCACGATACCTTCCAAACGGAATGACCATCGTCGAGATATTCAGCGATGCTTGTCGAAGACAATGGTGGCAAGGACAAAATATCATTGCATTGTATAAACTCTATCGAGAATCCATATTGGGAAAAAACAAATACAATATAATGAACAATAACAACCGACATGGTTACACGATGAACTTTTGTGAGAAGAAAAGCTATGCCTATAACTGGTTGTTTTGTCACCAGACACACCCGACGAGAATCGTTGAATATCTTGACGATGCCGTTGTTTTGTGATTCTGGAAGTTGTTTCATCGGTTAGAGCGGAAAATTTTAGTCCGTGTTCTGCATTTTCATGGCGATTGGTTGAAAAATGGCCTCTAAAACTTCGCCATCATGGAGCTCCGATAGTGTAACGTCTTTTAAGAGCATGTAGCATGCTCAAAGTTGTCAACTTCGTCTCATTGAAAGTTTACCCCAAGTACGGTTCTCGCGATTCCTCCTCTGCTGCGACAACAGACTTCTTTTGCTGCTGCTGCTGCTGCTGCTGCTGCTCTTGCTGTTGTCTAACAATCACTCGGAGCAGAATATTCTGCCTACTTCGCCGACTGCCGCAGCAACTGTTGCAGCAGCCCATTCGGTTGTCGAAATTTCTTCCGCCTACCCGACCAGCCTGGGGGCGCCTCCAGCAGGGCATGAGCATTCGCATCAAGGTGTGCCTGAACAGCCGCCCAGACAGGCAATAGAAGAAGAAATTCGTGGCGTGAGAAACGTAGACCAGAGTTAGAGCCGATTGGAAACAGAGCGACAGTACTAGGTAGCTTCCAGCGTCGCGGGTTGAGACGGCCTTCTTAATCAAATCTAGGAAACTGTCCACGAGCGAGAACACGCAGAATGGAAACTGACAGGCCAGGAAGACAAAGTTGACAACCACTAGCATCATCAGCATCCGCCTGCCATCGTCTAGACTCGGCTGCTTCGCGCTGGCTTGACTAATCCGACGACTGGCATCCAGTGTTGACGCTGACGGCAGCGGGTCTGTAGTCGCCCGTCGAGACACTCGTCCGGTGTCCCGACGCCCGCTACAGCCGGCGATGGCAGCATTGTTATTGACGCTATTGTTGTTATTGATGTTGTTGACATTGTTAGCAGTCAAACTGCTGTTGCCATGCAGGGAGCTCCGACAGTCCACCAGTTGGCTGCGGCGGAATTTTCTGGCGGCGCGCACCTTTCGACAGATGGAGAAATTCAGAAACAACAGACTGGGAAACGGGATTAGGAAGCGGAAGATGGTGTCTGTCCAGGAGAATGCAATCCACAGGTTGTGATCGTAGACAATCTGGCAGACAACCCCAGCCAGAGGCAGACGCATGGCTTTGGCCCGGATCAGTAGCGGGAGGTTCTTGACAGCGCAGAGGGCGGCAACGCCTATGAGAAACAGGCAGGTCCTGTTCCGATTGCAGTACTTGCCGGCACGCAGAGGGAAATGAGTGCCCACGTATCGCTGAGCGGTGACCAGCAGCAGCGTCCACACTGAACCATCGGCTGTAAAGTACTCCAGAAACAATGTCACCCTGCACAGGTGAATGCTTTCAACTTGCCAGTCGAAGTCCATCTGATATTTCAACCAATAGCGCATTGTGCTGGTTAACAGGACCAGGCTGTCCAACACTGCCAGTGCAGACAGGCACAATGACACAGGACTGCGCCTGAGTCGTTTCTGCTGAAAGGTGAGCATAGCTAGGATGTTGCACAGAACTCCAATGATCAGCAGAGGCGGATAGACGATACGGCATAGAAGCGCCCGAAGTTCAGCGTTGGACCAGCCGGCTTTGACTTCAATAGCTTTCTGCACTGGCCAGGAGGCATTGCTGGTGCAGTTGTTGACAACAGCGTCAAGAATGTCCGTCAAGTTGTCAGTTTCTAGACAGTTCATTGCTGTTTAGACTGGAGGTTTGACCGGATTCTAACAGTGGCAAAATGAGGGTGTCTTGTGTGCTGAGCTCAGTCTAGTCTAGTCTGCAGATTAAACACACGACCACCCTATTCCATGATTGGCGAGTCTCTACTAGCACATTTCCACTCGTCCCTGACGAATTGGGAAACAGCAGCAGCAGCAGCAGCAGTAGCTATGGCTACAGATTTCGCTGGAGTGAGTGGGCATTGCGAGGGCTAGCAAAGTTTTGGTTGGAAGAATGGGTTGAGGTGGGTGGGTAAAAATCCACAGAAATGATCTCAAAATCCTAAACTCCTCTTCCAATGGGTTGGAAACAATGTGCAAGTTTACTGGCTGGTTTGTAGATTCTGTCTGCCTGTCTAAATAGATCAAATTTGATAATTTTCAGCTCAGCCCAATCTGTTTTCATACAGATTGCAAACACATAAAATTGCTGATGCAACTAATAGTACTTACCGGAGGACAGGAAACAATGACACATCACTTGGTGACACTAGACCTGTATCCAGCGAGGAGGCAATTCTGCCCATTTCGCTGACTCCTGAGCACACACGCACACAGATATCGTGCGCAGACTCATCGTCATCATCAGGCAGTGTAATTGACAATTTTTTAAGTCAAGTATAAAGAAAGTGTTTTTATTGCGCTGTAATTGACGTCACTTTATTGCCAGTTCCCCTTCATACCTATTTACTTGTATCCCAATTCCATATTTGGTTTCCCCCCGTCTTTTATTAACGTGCAGAAGTTGGAGGCGTAGAAAGTGGGTACAATGATTGCTGGATAGATCTGTTTTCGGATGTTTCCTAGGTGTATTTTCTAGCACTAAAGTAGGCCAGTGCACTTCAGGCATTACCAACCGACGGATGCACATGCCTATCAGGAAGAAAATAGCTCGTACTAATAATTGCTTTTTAAGCTAGTCCATAACACAATAGGTCGGATAAAAGAAAACTAAATATGCAAAAGGTAAGTAAAATTGGCATCCACGAAGGAAAATGAAGTTAATGAGGGTACTGACAAAGGGAGAGAGAGTTAAGATGAAGGGAGAGAAAGAGTTGAGATGAAGGGAGAGAAAGGGTTGAGATGAAGGGGGAGAAAAAGTAGAGATGAAGGTACAGAAAGGGTTAAGATGAAGGTAGAGAATGGGTAGAGATGAAGGGAGAGAAAGGGTTGAGATAAAGGGGGAGAAAAAGTAGAGATGAAGGTACAGAAAGGGTTAAGATGAAGGTAGAGAATGGGTAGAGATGAAGGGAGAGAAATAGTAGAGATGAAGGGAGAGAAAGGGTTGAGATGAAGGGGGAGAAAAAGTAGAGATGAAGGTACAGAAAGGGTTAAGATGAAGGTAGAGAATGGGTAGAGATGAAGGGAGAGAAAGGGTTGAGATGAAGGGAGGGAAAGGGTTGAGATGAAGGGGAGAAAAAGTAGAGATGAAGGTACAGAAAGGGTTAAGATGAAGGTAGAGAATGGGTAGAGATGAAGGGAGAGAATGGGTTGAGATGAAGGGAGAGAAAGGGTTGAGATGAAGGGAGGGAAAGGGTTGAGATGAAGGGAGAGAAAGAGTAGAGATAAAGTAATAGCTGGTGATCGTGCGTGTGAAATCGGAAAAAGCAAAAAAGTTTTCATGATGCACGATTTCATGTCTGCCACGAAATATCCGTACTAACCAAGTGCTGTTTAAAAAGAAGACAGTTAAATAGAAAAAACACGAGGGGTTGCTGAGGATCTAGCGTTGCCACCGCATCCAATGCCATTCTTGCAGAAGGAAACGGAAGCAATTTCACATTTCTGCTGTGTTCCAAAAACAGTTTGTGGCATAGCTACAGGAATAAATAGTGTAGCTATTTTTTAATAGCTACACTTCTTGTTTTAGTCTTTTTTAATTTCAGCTTCACTTTAAAAGCAATCTTCTATTGTCGCAAGGAAATCAATTTTCTTTTCAAAACGGCAATTAAGGATCGGGAGTTTTGGCCTGCCTATAAAGTGGAATAATTTCAATGCAGAAAATTCGTTGCTTCTAACATTCAGCTATGAGCAAATTGGGTAACACTAGAAGTTTTATGTGCATAGTCGAGAGGTTTTGTTGCCATGGTGCCAAAGACGAAACAGTTGCTAGTGAAGAGCACTTTAATGGGAGATTGTTTGAAGAAAGCAAGTTAGCTTAAATTTAGTCAAACGTCTAACAGGTTATTCTCATGTCTAACAGGTCATTCTCAAGTCTAACAGGTTATTCTCACGTCTAACAGGTTAGTCTCATGTCTAACATGTCATTCTCAAGTCTAACAGGTTATTCTCACGTCTAACAGGTTAGTCTCATGTCTAACAGGTTAGGCTCATGTCTAACAGGTCATTCTCACGTCTAACAGGTTAGTCTCATGTCTAACAGGTCATTCTCACGTCTAACAGGTCATTCTCACGTCTAAGAGGTTATTCTCATGTTTAACAGGTTATTCTCATGTCTAACAGGTCATTCTCACGTCTAACAGGTCATTCCCATGTCTAACAGGTCATTCTCATGTCTAACAGGTCATTCTCACGTCTAACAGGTTAGTCTCATGTCTAACAGGTCATTCTCATGTCTAACAGGTCATTCTCACGTCTAACAGGTTATTATCATGTCTAACAGGTCATTCTCACGTCTAACATGTTATTCTCATGTCTAACAGGTCATTCTCACGTCTAACAGGTTATTCTCATGTCTAACAGGTTATTCTAATGTCTAACAGGTTATTCTCACGTCTCACAGGTTATTCTCACGTCTAACAGGTTATTCTCACGTCTAACAGGTTATTCTCACGTCTAACAGGTTATTCTCACGTCTAACAGGTTATTCTCACGTCTAACAGGTTATTCTCACGTCTAACAGGTTATTCTCATGTCTAACAGGTCATTCTCACGTCTAACAGGTTATTCTCATGTCTAACAGGTTATTCTCACGTCTAACAGGTTATTCTCATGTCTAACAGGTCATTCTCACGTCTAACAGGTTATTCTCATGTCTAACAGGTTATTCTCACGTCTAACAGGTTATTCTCATGTCTAACAGGTTATTCTCATGTCTAGCAGGTTATCATGTCTAACAGGTCATTCTCACGTCTAACAGGTTATTCTCATGTCTAACAGGTCATTCTCACGTCTAACAGGTTATTATCATGTCTAACAGGTCATTCTCACGTCTAACAGGTCATTCTCACGTCTAACAGGTTATTCTCATGTCTAACAGGTCAATCTCACGTCTAACAGGTTATTCTCATGTCTAACAGGTCATTCTCACGTCTAACAGGTTAGTCTCATGTCTAACAGGTCATTCTCATGTCTAACAGGTCATTCTCACGTCTAACAGGTCATTCTCATGTCTAACAGGTCATTCTCACGTCTAACAGGTTAGTCTCATGTCTAACAGGTTATCCTCATGTCTAACACGTCTAATAAATTATTCAAACAAGACTAGAAAACAGTCAGTGAGGCTGCAGATGTAATAGGTCAGTGTGGCTGTGACATCAGACAAAGTCGGAAATCGATTAGGCCCAGTTTTTTTCTCGGTAACACACGTGACACTGGACAATTGCTTTTAGTTTGATTGCCACTGTCTGGCCAGTAATTTGAGTCCATCCACTCAGGTTGAGTAAGGTCGCGCTGCCGACCGACTCATCTCCAATAAAAAACAGATCAATCAATAAATTAATATGTGGTATACGGAGTCGTTTTGTGGACAGAAAAATTGGTTGCCAGCGTGGATTCCGGAAACAGAAATCTAAAACAATTGTGACTCACATAAAATACACGAATTATGTAGTTAAGGTTTCATAAACGATTAATGTTATATGGCAAAGATTCACTGATTCCTAGCTAAAGCCTGTTCGGATAGCAGATGCATGTAAATAGCTAAGGTTGCTTAAATATACGCATTATAACGCTGGCTTAGACACGAAATTGTCTCTATGCTGGTTGCCACAGCAACTGGTCGTCGTATAGCAATCGCGCAAGAAAAGCAAATAGAATAATTTTTCGAGTGTGTGAGCAAACTGCTGCAGTTGGTTATAAAATAAGCTAATTCTATTGTATGGAGAATAGTTAAACAATATATTTATACTATAGCAGCATTAATTGCAGGCATGTACTTCGAAATTGATTATGTCACTGTTTAACTAACACAATTTCACATTATACTTTTTCTCTATAGTGGTCTACTGTTAATTATATAGTGCAATATACTTTTTTAACAAAGATTTATCCAGATTAAGATCTACATTAATTTCAGTTATCTATCCTAGCATATTTTCCTAGTCATTCTCTCAATCGTAATCTATCTTCTATTTTCTCAGCTGAATAAAGGCTACCCGATCTATGGCTGCCCGATCCATCTATCTACGCAATTCCATTTATCTACCCGATTCCATATCCACTCTACCCAATTCACTCAATCTACCTATCTATCTACCCAATTCAATCTATCTACCTATCTATCTACCCAATTCATTCAATCTACCTATCTTATTTACCCAATTCAGTCTATCTACCTATCTATATACCCAATTGCATCTATCTACCCGATCCCATCTTTCTACTCAATTCCATCTATCTAACCGATTCCAACTATCTACCCAATTCCATCTATCTAACCGATTCCAACTATCTACCCAATTGCATCCATCAAACCTTGTCCATGCAATGTGTAATCGCAATTAAATTTTTGCGTGTGTTCTAACAATTATTTTGTTTCTGTAAAGTTTATTAAGCTTATCAGTCCAAACTAACAGAAATCCACTCAGAATGGTATGTCATTACTAAAAAATCATTTTACCCTTGTTCATCATCACTTTAGTGCCCAACTTCTTTGAAGCTATTTGCACTAAAATGCATACAGTATCGTATGAAATATATCATTCCCTATTATGCGCTTATGTTGTCTGTTATATTACCAGTATTGATTGACTGATTACCCCACAGCAAATGCAAATTTTTAACAAATTCTTTTGGGTGAACTCAAGCAATGCAGAGTTAAGTGTCTCGCTAAAGGACACAAATTTTTCCAGTGGAGTCGGGAATCGAACCCCCGACCTTTAAGCTGTATGTTCGACCCTCTAACGGTTAGGCTACATTGTCAGAATACTAAACTTTACAGTTGAATATCACATGCACATTCATATGGGCAACAAAAAAGCTTTCTAAATAGTCAAAAAATTCTTTTCAGAAAATGGTTTCTAAAAAACTAAAATCCATCAATCATTTTTCATTCGGCTTCAGTTCAGCCGTGTGTCTGTATTGAGGGGTTACTATAGGTAGATAACCTTATTTGCTTTTTTGTCTAGTGCCACCTGTCTCTTTTTTGGGCACTTAAAAAATTATCAATCTTACAGACTCTGCAGTGAAGTGCAGTGAAGTATTAATAATACGAAAATGTAGTTTAGAATAATATTTTGTTCAATTTGTTAATTTAATACACAATTTACGAAATAAACTATGTATTAAAAAGCCATCCTAAACTACCATAGACTAAATAGAGTAAGAAGGCTTTTGGGTAAGAAGTTGTGATTGGCAGAAAACCTTAGGGTTATCGATTCTAAACAAAAAATTAGGAATGTAGAAATGTATAATTCTTGAACGCTTACTCGTGCGTCAATGGCCATAGACGCACGAGTAAGCGTTCATGAATTTCATTCTTATTAGAGCCTTTCTAACCATAGCCAAAATTCATATTAAGAATAAAGTGTGGAGGGATGAAAGAGAGAGGGGGTTAAAAATAAATCAAATACATATAAATAAATTGTTTGCGTGCAGGAACGGAGAGTGTCATTGCTGCACGATGTCCATGTGTAAAACAGTGGAGATTTGGCCATAGATTATTTCATTCCTGCACGACTGCCTTCATTCCCGCACGCTGGCTTAAATAAGAATGAAACTGTTTATGCCTTTTTTCAGTCTATAAGCGCGCAATTATATTCTACGCTTGTACTTTTCAATGAAAGAGTAAAATGCGAATTGAATGCGTAACAAAATTCGGCAGTAGAAATTTCCCGATGAAGACTATACTTCTATCGGGCATAAAAAATTGATGTAACACACTAGGCCCCCTCCCACAGTGCAACGGCTTGGATTAATATCAGATATCAGATAGGGGAAAAGTAGTTACACTCGTAATTGACGCAAACCCTAAAATGCTTCTTATACGAGCAAAAAGTGTCAATTAACGAATTGTGTGGAAAGCTATCAACTAGGAATTGCGCAGAACAGGGAAATTTAAGGTCGGGATTTCTGTCTGAAAATATTATTCTCTTAGTAGTCATTAAGTCCCACAGGTTAGCATGAAATCATACCTTAGATAATCATACCGATATAGAAATCTATGATTCGGAGGTGAGTGGCAGACCGGTCAACGCGTTTGCCTCTCGCACCAAGGTCCCTGAGCTCGATTCCGCGGCGAGGCCACATTTATTTGGGGAGCAGCCACGGATTCTTCAAAAATATTCAACGAATCGCCATGAAAATCGGGAACACTGCCAAAAATTTTCCACTCTATCCGATGAAACAACTTCCAGAATCCCAAAACATCGAGATATTCAACGATTCTCGGCAGTTCAACGATTCAACGAGTCTGGTGGCGAAAACCACAACTTTTGAAAGTAAGTTCATTGTAAATGACGGAGAATTGTTTCTTATTATTATTATTATTATTATTATTTATACTCGTAAATAAACTTTTTATTTATGAACTGGCTGCAGATGGAAGCAGTCAAAATAAGCCCCCAGAACCCACAATAATAACAAGAGAAAATAAGAAACTAAGAGGTATAAACAAATATGTTTTTAAATCAGTTTTTCTGACTTACCAAGCAAGAACAAAAGCAAGTGTGCTTATAATTGAATTTAATTAAGAATTTGTGCAACCTATGGTACCAAATGGTAGCAATGGTACCAAACCTAATATTTGCTTATTTAGTCAGTTTACTAATCTAACTGTACTTGTAAAGTACATACACCTGTATCAAATAATCAGATTGCAGAATATTAAACGCCTGATCATAATATGGCAAGCTACACACAAAAATGGTAGAAAACAAACTGACTTAAAAAATTAAAAAGCTACACACGCAAATTATGCTACTAAGCTAATTAAGTAGTATGTACTCGTAGTTACTGAGATAGGCTGAAATTCGCATAATTTGATATATTACTTCATATTTCTTCACATTCACATTCCTTCAAGTGCTATAGAGAGAACTATAAATTTCATAGTTGTTACAAGATAACAGAGAAGCGAGTAAACCAGTTAGGATAAAAAACAAAAAAACTCGCTACCAGTTCCGACTGCTCTTCATCAAACCACTTGCATCATATGATTCAGCGACCCTCAATGTAAGAAGATATTTCGATCTCCTCAGGCAGCTCGGAGATGTTCACCTCGAAGCGATTCTGAACATCGTTCAACACCTTGGCGTCTGACTCGTCGGACACAAACGTGATGGCCAAGCCTTTGGTACCGAAACGGCCTGCTCTAGCAACCTAATCAATGCGGAACGAGGATGAAGCTCGCTCATTGTGAACTTTTCTGGGAGTGCGGGGCAGTGTCTCATCCTAGGGATCAGTGGAGTGGGGCAGTGTCTCATCCTAGGGATCAGTGGAGTGGGGCAGTGTCTCATCCTAGGGATCAGTGGAGTGGGGCATTGTCTCATCCTAGGGATCAGTGGAGTGGGGCAGTGTCTCATCCTAGGGATCAGTGGAGTGGGGCAGTATCTCATCCTGAGGATCAGTGGAGTGGGGCAGTGTCTCATCCTAGGGATCAGTGGAGTGGGGCATTGTCTCATCCTGAGGATCAGTGGAGTGGGGCAGTCTCATCCTGAGGATCAGTGGAGTGGGGCAGTGTCTCATCCTGAGGATCAGTGGAGTGGGGCAGTGTCTCATCCTAGGGATCAGTGGAGTGGGGCATTGTCTCATCCTGAGGATCAGTGGAGTGGGGCAGTGTCTCATCCTGAGGATCAGTGGAGTGGGGCAGTATCTCACCCTGAGGATCAGTGGAGTGGGGCAGTGTCTCATCCTAGGGATCAGTGGAGTGGGGCAGAGTCTTATCCTGAGGATCAGTGGAGTGGGGCATTGTCTCATCCTAGGGATCAGTGGAGTGGGGCAGTGTCTCATCCTAGGGATCAGTGGAGTGGGGCAGTGTCGCATCCTAGGGATCAGTGGAGTGGTGCAGTGTCTCATCCTAAGTATCAGTGGAGTGGGGCATTGTCTCATCCTAAGTATCAGTGGAGTGGGGCATTGTCTCATCCTGAGGATCAGTGGAGTGGGGCATTGTCTCATCCTGAGGATCAGTGGAGTGGGGCATTGTCTCATCCTAGGGATCAGTGGAGTGGGGCATTGTCTCATCCTAGGGATCAGTGGAGTGGGGCAGTGTCTCATCCTAGGGATCAGTGGAGTGGGGCATTGTCTCATCCTGAGGATCAGTGGAGTGGGGCAGTGTCTCATCCTGAGGATCAGTGGAGTGGGGCATTGTCTCATCCTGAGGATCAGTGGAGTGGGGCAGTGTCTCATCCTAGGGATCAGTGGAGTGGGGCATTGTCTCATCCTGAGGATCAGTGGAGTGGGGCAGTGTCTCATCCTAGGGATCAGTGGAGTGGGGCAGTGTCTCATCCTAGGGATCAGTGGAGTGGGGCATTGTCTCATCCTGAGGATCAGTGGAGTGGGGCAGTGTCTCATCCTGAGGATCAGTGGAGTGGGGCATTGTCTCATCCTGAGGATCAGTGGAGTGGGGCAGTGTCTCATCCTAGGAATCAGTGGAGTGGGGCATTGTCTCATCCTGAGGATCAGTGGAGTGGGGCAGTGTCTCACCCTGAGGATCAGTGGAGTGGGGCAGTGTCTCAGTCGCTAGAAAAGTTTACTGACCCGATGCAGGTACATATCGGAGTCCTCTGGCATGTCGTAGTTGAAGACAATGTTGACTCTCTCGATGTCCATGCCGCGGCCAAATAGATTAGTGGCCACCATGATTCGCTTTTCAAAGTTTTTAAAACTCTGATAGCGCTCAAGCCGCTCAGTCTGGCTCATGCCGCGGTGAATGGCGATGGCTGGAAAGTTCTGTTCAGTGAGCAGCTGAGACAGGGCCATGCAGCGTTGAACCGACTTGACAAAGATGATCAGCTGCAGTGGGATTCGAGTAACGAAACAATTAATGTAACATTAATGTGGGTAAGCATGCAATGTACATAAAGATTTAACAGTAGAAAAACCTACCTGATTAAATTCCAGAACGTCAATTAGTTCAAAGAGTTTGCGATTTTTCTCATTCTCTTTAATCTTGACGTAGTGCTGCTTCAGGCCGTGCAGAGTCAGCTTGCTCTCGTCGTCGATGTAGATCTCTAGGGGGTCCTGCATGAACTTCTTGCAGATCGGGCGCACCTCCTTGCTCAGTGTGGCGCTGAACATCATCACCTGCTTCTGGTGCGGCGTCATCTTGAAGATCTGCTGTACATCGCGACGCATGTCAAGCTGGTCCAGCATTTTGTCGCACTCGTCTAGCACAAAGTGCTTAGTAGACTTCAGATTCAAAGCTTTGTTACGGACTAGATCTAGGATGCGACCCGGAGTGCCAACAACGATATGCGGCATTGTCTTTTTAATGGACTCCATGTCCTTCTTGACTGGCACTCCGCCGAAGAATACAGCGACATTAACGCCAGGCATGTACTTTGAGAAGCGCTCGTACTCTTTGGAGATTTGAAAGGCTAACTCTCGGGTGTGGCACAGAACTAGGACCTTAGGTTCGGAGACTTCGTCTAGACTCTCCAGTTGCTGCAAAGTGGCTAGGACGAATACGGCCGTTTTGCCCATGCCAGATTTAGCCTGGCAGAGTACGTCCATGCTGAGGATGGCCTGCGGTATGCACTCGTGCTGAACCTCACTAGGATGCTCGAAGCCGCAATCGACAATAGCGCGCAGGAGTTCCGGTTTTAATAGGAAGTCGCGAAAGCCGGAACTGTGTATAGTAACGTAGGTTCCTTTTTGAGTCCCGGCCTTCTTGCCAGCGATTTCAGTGTTAGCGCCATTCGGCGGAAAGTCGACTAAGCAGTCGTCATCCTCAATGTAATCGCCGAGCTCTTCCGTGTCATTTGTCATAATTGCAGCTGGCTAGTCAAACGATTTTTAGAGACGAAGGCGAAAGAGCGATTTGAGACTTGAGCTGCAATATTTTTTTGTAAAGGCGCCCGACTCCAAAAATGTAAACTCGGAAGTGATTCGCTTTGTCAGCCTCGCAACCGTTGGAATAATTCTTTTCATTGGTACGAGCAGCTCTGGCGACTAGCTGTCAGTCCATCAGTCCGTCTCGGATTGTATTTAAATCACGATTGCTGCCAGGCGTCAGGCCGTCGCTAAGACTAGCAAGTTGACTAATTTGTACCAATCGGAAGCATTTGACCGCTAATCTATACAACCCAATCTAGAGCTTAACACTTGTTGAAGACTACATTCTTAAATACTAAGTGATGTGTTGCGATCACAATCAGGACTAGCTTTTATATTTTACATCTCTTTAATCTAGCTAAAGTTTTACTAAATTAAGCCATCAATTACTTCAATTTACTACTTTGCAGGCAGATCTTATTAGCTCACTATAAACTAAATGTTTATTTCAAAGACTTATATATCGGCTATATTTTTTACTTAAGGCTCATGGGCCTATTACCTACTACCAACTCTAGACTGCTTTTGTGGAGGAGTCGTTAAAAAACACAGATATGCCAAGAAGATGTGTCTTAACCAACTGCCTAGACTAATTACAAGGAGTCTCTTAAACAAGAGACAGATAAGATGACATATTTAAATTTAACACTTGTACTAGCAATGTTAATATAAACATGGATGAACCACCACCTTATTGAACTGCATTATATTGTGACCAGCAAATGGCATTTCCTTACTATTTACCAGGTTGATTAAGACACAATGATAAGCTGATGTGACTTTGCAGCTACCAAAATGGTATTTTGAGCAAGACAAGATATGGTGACCAGAAACTATATATAGTTCTCTAAGTACTAGAAATATTAGAAATAAAGTTTGTAATTATGTAGAATTGCATTTGATAGACACAAGAAATAAAATAGTTTATTTTTATTCAACAGCTTTGATATTTTAATCTGTATGATCTCAACATTTTTAAGTAATGATCTTAAGTCTTTAATACAAAAAGTACCACTTCTAAAAAATTAAAGCTAGTCTATTATTAACCACAAAAACATTAATTTTGTGGTATTGTATTTTAATTTCCAAAATAAATACTATAAATTGCTAATTAATCTGGTCACCAAAAGCCATCATAAAAGCATAAAATGCATAGCTACGTGAGCTTTGCATTGAAAGGAAGCATAGTTGCCACAGGCAAGCAATGAAATATTAGCTCTGGATAAAAAACTTAAGTGCAGCATTAGATAAATTGTTTAAAACTTAAATAAATGGTAAAATTCATAAGCAGTAACCACAAGTCCACAAAGCCCAGAGTTATCTTTCTCTTTTAGCCAGTCTGCATCTAATTTGGGTCTCGGCCCTATTGGTTTGGCTTCTGCTTAGGCTTTGCTTTGGAACTCATGCCTGGTGCAAGAGTCTATTCAATTAAATAGTCTTTTCTGTCACTTCTGTTACTTTGTTGAAAAACAAGTTCTCTGTTTAAAAGTGACTAAATAAAGAGCTTTAGCTGGGTGGGACTGCGATTGGGCCAGGGGTGAACCTAACCCCACCCCTCAGACCCTATATGTACATTGAGGGTTTTGGCCTAGTCTCACCCTAGCCCAGGGAGGGGTGGCATGACTAGGGTGAGATATGTAGCGAGAGGGGTGGAGGCATAGAGCACAAGAGATGTGAGGTGCCTAGAAAGGAGAAAGGGTTGGAGGCAAGCTGATAAGGAGCAGCCATCTTGGGTAGAGACATAGATAGCAGTTAGTAATAAATTAACATGTAATAATGTTTTCAGTGTATGTGTACTGTCCTTTTCGGTCATTAATTTGCATCCTTTTCCTGGCTATTCTACATGAGATAAGTCTGGTGAAGGGAACTAATGTGAAATATAAGTATACAATTTTGTCTCATTTAGTGCAGGATTTACTGCATTTTACAAAAAGTAGCACAATAGCGCAGCTAAAGCAAAATAGTGCAATAGCGCTAACATAGCGCAGGTGTGGCAACTATGGAAGGAAGTAAAATATAATAGTTCAAGGACTGATTTTATGAAATGTGTTTAAAACTTTTTTTAAATAGACAAAACCTTTTAACTACTTATTTTTTTTGTTCAAAATCATGGCCAAGCTGCCAGTACAAGCAGAGTATAACAGTCAAATGCCTAAAGACTCTATTCTTGGTGGCAGTCAAGCAGGCATAACTGATCCTGACTGGCAAGCAAATGGACAATTATGTGATGGGAATTTATTTGTGTAATAAATTAATTTATTTAGAGCCAAAGGCAACATTTTTAAGGATTTCAAGGATTTTAGATGCCGCAGGCTTGTGCTACCAGTGATGCCAATGATGTGTGCCCAAATTTGAGAAAGAAAAGGATAGAATGAAATGGTAGAGGAAGGAAACTGGAGAAAATCAAAGAGCAGCTCAGTGAAATATTAAGTATTTTTACTAATAAGTGAGCTGAGAATTAGAAAGGGTCATTGTAAGTGTTATTGGGGGGATAAGTGTTGTTCACAACCGTTAGAGAATGGAGTCTGGCACAGTTGAATGAAAGTCCTAAGGAGGAGGGGAGAGAGGACAAGAAAGGAGACATTTGACACATCTTGACAGATGTTCCTGCTACTTTGTAAAGTAACTTTTTTCTAAACATTTAAGAGACGAGTGCTTATAGATATTCTATCAAGACATTTGACACATCTTGACAGATGTTCCTGCTACTTTGTAAAGTAACTTTTTTCTAAACATTTAAGAGACGAGTGCTTATAGATATTCTATCAAGAAATGTGCTTCCAAAATTTGTCTGAGCCATATTTTCAGCTTAGGTGTTTGTTGTGACATTTTACCTTTGTGACTCAGTGACTATGTACATCAAATATATTGCATGCCCCTCATGCCTAGTTACTGGATGCACAATGTCTGCTGACGTTGCTAGCATTTGCAACTGAAAAAGTGTCTGGGTCATTGCAATCAAATTGACATATAAAACTTGTTCCTTGATTGACTTTAAGTATGTGGCAGTGGTCACTTAATGATTAATAATTTGTGACATGTACCACTACTGAGCCTCAAATAAACAAAAGTTTATTCAGTAGCAAATCATTGGCAAAACTATTCATCCCAAATATTATTTTAAAGCATAGTTTCATGTCAGAATCAGGCATACACTCTGGATCGAGAGTTAGTTTTTTGCTGCCAGGGAAATGTCTGTTGGGGAAAAATGTCTGTTAGGGAACCCAAACATCTAATATAGTAGATATTATATGCTGTTCCATATAGCAAGATGCTATATCAAATTATATGTCCTATTTTTTTAGTGAGTTTTATTGAGCCCTCACTATAGTTTGGATTTTAGATACTTTAAGACTCTTCTGATTTGCAAATGGCTGAAAGACCATTGTGGATTGTGCCACAGAATGAAGTTCAGCTGGCACAGACACTGATGGAACTAAATATGAATTCAAGGGATCTGATGGCAGTGACAATGGCACTAGCTATGCCCTCTTTGAATTGCACATCCAAAAGTATCTATGGTGATGCCTTCACCCAGGGCCTGCCAAGGCTTTTGGCAGCATTCTGTACTAGATTCATCTTTATTACCTAGTTTAGGAATCTGAGACAGTTAGGACTACATTGAACTGAACTGAGCAATGCTCAGTGCCATTTAAAAATGTTTCCCACCAGTTTTGTTACCAGTTGATGTTATCCACTTAACAGGTATCATTGCTCAACATTTAAAAAAAGAAAATAATTTTGCAAACTAAAGTAAATTTATGCCATTAAGTGTTATACTTCCCTATAATTAGACAAATTTAAATATATAACAAAAGCTGATTATAAATTATAAGCATTTTTAGTGTATAATATAAGTCATTTACAAATAAGAAAGGAGCCCTACAACAGCTAGGCAAGTATATAACACCATAACAAATCTTAGCATGTAGTACTAGTACTAGCTACTATGCCTACTAGGCCTAGTATACCTAATTTTATTGAAAGTCATTGAGAGGTCTTAAGGTTGCTTGTTTTCAGTGACAGCTTATGTGCACAGAAGCCATTTATCCACTGTTTTAATTAAGGTAGGCCTATTTATAAGACATAGTCATTGACTAGAATAGAGTTATTGTTTGTCTTGTTTTTTACTTATAGCTTATATTTTATAGACCCTAATATCTGTTGTGTATACTGATTCTTAGTGTAAAGTACTAAGGGAATCATAGAAATCAAAGGAAATTTTTAACAACTTATTAAATTTTTGTTTTGCTTCAATGTGTGCTATATTATTTAATAAATAAAATTGGCCAAATGTAGGGGCCTATAGTAGTATTTCTGGGTCAGCTCAAGCAAGAAAACAGTTTTGCCAATATTAGGGTCTATTTTATGCTTATTAGGAAAAAAAATCCATATAAAATATTTTGTGTAACTGTAATGTTGAAGGTTTTTAATTTTTAATTTGTGCTATTTGAGCTAGGTCTATTCAATCTTCCAAAATATTTAATTGTTATTGACCTGAAACTCAGTCTTTAAGCTTTTCTTTTAGCAGCTAAATCATTTTAATTTAGTTTTTACTCCTTTTTTAAACCTGAGCAAATTGAAAAGTATTTAACAATAAAAATAAATCATCCCTGCTCTTCGTGCAACTCTCAGACTGCTTGGTAAATGGCTGGGGTCCATTGTTTATTATCAAACCTTAGATTGAGGTTGAGCCCGGGCATGCAGGAGTTCACTTTAATAAAATCGGTATTTTATTTTAAATTGTTACTACAGTCAAATTTGTTATCCCTGCCCAAATTATTCTAAATCGTCTCGTATAAACTGTATTTCTCGTACCAATGTTTTGTATCAAGATGTAAAATAATTAGGCCTATTTGTTTAAGGGAGGGTTGTTTAGTTAAATATAAAGAAAAATCTGTGACAGCCGGTTTGGCTGGCGCGTGTAACTGGGTCCTAGTCGCTAGTGCAGATTAGAAAAAATATAGGTTTGATATCCAAGATAACTGCATTAACTAATGTTGCTAGTAGGGGGCCTAGCTTTAGTCTAGACGCCCTGAATTAGTATTATTTAACGAATTGTCGGGATCAGCGCGTGCGCTGGCAAAGCGTCATTAGCAATATCAAGTGAATTATATAAATAAGTACTTCAGCTAAGTAAGCTTGAGAGTGCAGCCTTCCGAACACTGTACCCATTTGTTTTCAATGGCGACAACTAAGACATGACGTGAAAACATTACATACCGTCACTTTAAAAACACGCCAAAAACATATGTCAATTTTTTTGCGTTTTAACAAAGTAAACCAAAGGTTTAAAGTTTTAGGCGTAAGCCACAGTAATTAAAGAAATCCTTAAAGAAGTATAGGTTTATAACTTTCGGCATCTATTTTATCTTGTATTGTTTTGTTGTTGTAAAGGTGTGATGCAACTATTTAGTTTCCGTGCACGATATCGTGTTTTTTATTTTATTACTACAGATTACCGAGTTACCCTTTCATAACAGTAGGCAAATTTATTAAATATATAGTTTATTTATTGTTTTATGGTATTATTGAAGCGAAATGAACCATCCAACAATTAATTAATAAGCCTCTGTTGGTATTTGTTAAAGATAATATTCAATAGCTGCTACGTAAAGGCAAAGAACTTAGCAGTTTAATTAAGCTGCGTTTTGCGTTTGTCCTCTTTGGATGAATGCATGGAAACTTTGAAACATTATTTGAGTATTTTTTTCATCTGTATTTTGTTAAATTTAGTTTGTAACCAGTAACAGTGTAGCAATTGACATAATTCATAACTGCTATACACTAAACTAAACATAAAATATGTCACATAGTGTCATAGTATATTAACAGATAAGCAAATCTGATAAATAAGCAAAGTAAATTAAAAGAAGCCGTATTTATTGCTACAAAAAACAAAAACATTAATTTTTCCTTCTTTTTCAATAACATAATCATTATAGTTAGTGATTTCATTTGAATATAATCATCATTCATTTGCTATTTCATTGGCATGGCCAATATTTTCATCTGCCAGGGGTCATTTATGTCTGTCCCCTGCCACACCCTCTGCCTCAGCAGCAGCATCAGCCCTTAAAATTAAGAATTTTGCAACCCACTTGACCATTCTTAGCTGTCACTCTGATATTCTTCAAATATCTTCTTCAATTTGGTTTCTTTTGTAGACAAAAATGGCCTAATTATTAGCAGTACTTTAGTGCTACAGCAATTTTTTTCAGACATGAATACGCTACAGCATTTATTTTACAATTCTTGATCTACAGTTGGTGATGCTCTGTCAACTGGCTGTTGCTGAACGTTACCCTCAGTTTTGGTGTCAGACTTGTCTTCCTTTCTTCGCTTCTTGTCTCCTAAAATGCATAGGATTTTTTTATTTTATGTATTTTTTAAAACATGTCATTGTACATTTAAAGAATTGATTCAACATTTGGTTGTATTGCTTCAATAAAAAATCTTAGGATTTAGGTCTATTCATAATTTAAAAATTCTGGTTTCTATAGGTGGAAACTTTATTGATATATATTTTTTTTAAAAGACAAATAGCACTAGATAGAATGTGTTTCTATAACATTCTTCAAACAATATTTCACAATTAGCTATTAGCTACATAATTTCTTTCTTAACCTACCTTGGACATTTAAAACTTCACTATGCTTAATTAATTACTTAAAAGCACTTACACTATTAAGTATTCATTTACTTGTAATAAAAAGAACATATGGTGCTAGTGCAAAGTAAACCTTTGTAAAAAGGTTACAATTACTTTTCAAGTGGCACTTTAAGAAGTAATTAGGAGGAATTTGTGATAGAACTAGAAGGCTAGTAAGCTTTTATACTACTTGTAAAAACTTTACCTGACATTTCCATGCAATTTTTGCTTTTGATATAGCTTTAGTAAAAATTAGGCTTTTATGAGTAATATGAGCTATATTAGTTAGTTATGACACATTTCATGGTCAGGTTCGTTATAGATTGTGATGACATTACCTTTTGCAAGGTGATTTCCTTTGCAGATGATAGCAAGCAGCATGCAACCCTTTTATTGTTTGTGATTGTTGTATTTGATTTTGAATAAATATATTGATATCCAACCTAATTTTGTCTAAGAATAAAAATTACATCTTTAGGCTAAGTTCAGTCAGTCCTTGGTGCGAGAAGGTTGTGTGAGAGTTATGAGAGAAGAGACACTGAGAGATTATTCAGAGAGTTCATGACATTCATGAAAAGTGAGAAATATGAGGCAAGAAAAATGGATGCTGTGGATAACTTCCAAGATTTTCCAGAGGCCGTGACGTGGTCTTAGTAGGCTAGTAGCTCTATTGGCATATCTAGCCAGATCAACTAGGCATGCAGAGGTTTAGTATTAAATATATTTCCGTCTTAATTTACTAAGTTAGTTTACATTGCCAACCTGCGGTAATGTTGGCGGCGCGGATATGAAGCCGCCGCTGTTGCCACTGACAACACTCGGTCGTCGACGACCATTCGGCGCTGAAGAGGCACCCGAGTCATCAGCGTTATGGGCATTAGCAGCTGCCGCTTGCATGGCATTGTATGGTCCATGAGGATACTGGCGACGCTGCTGCTCCTGCTGCTGCTGCTGCGTCTGTATATTGGTACTTTTTCCAAAGCTGAAAGCTGGCTCTAAACTGTCACCAGCAGCTGAGTGATGCCCAGTGGCTGATGACAATTGCTGACGAGCTGATTGCAATATGTAGATAAAATTGCACAGCGAAATTATTTTTCAATTGTCAGTCGATCTACTGACAAACTGTTAGTAGTCTAATAAACTGTTCTACCACGATGTGTGATAAATGCACTTCTAAATGATAACTTAGCATTAAGAAAAACTGTGACGAAAACATTTCACAAATTGTAATTTCGACATATAGTTAGTTATAAGTGAACTTATTAAAAAACACGAGTTGTTACTTATCTATGAAACTAACTTGTTTTTTTCAGAGGAAGCTCTATGAATCTAAATTGTTGTATGCAATTGAGATGAGTCTAAATTCTAAAGAAAGTAGCCCTTCAAATGGGTATCTCACCTTTCTTCCCCTTTTTCTTAATCTTTGGCAGACGGTTGTCCTCAGTCTCGGTGTAGTCCACCAGGCCCTTCTCCTTACAGCGGTTCAGGATGCCTCCAAGCTCGGCTTGTTCTCGCGGCTAAAATCATTTATGGCCGGTTAGTAACTGCGAAAAATCTATAGTTAGCAAGGGCTCCGAGCTCGAGGCCGCATTCATTCGGGCGCAACGATGGAGGGGAGAGCTTGGGTATCTGTCGTTACTCGTTTCGATTCTTAAGGAGACAAGTGCAAGAGTGCCCATTAGTTTGTACCTGCGTACAGTATCCTTGTGCGTGAGTGTACTCAAGGATCAGAATAGCCTCTACGCTGGCGTCGGATGCGCTAATGCGCATGTATATAAAAAAGAAAAATAATTGCAGGAGAGCTGCACATGCTGGCACAATAGACCTGCAGCCAGCGAGGTAGCCTACTAGCGAATGTTTTTTGTATTCTCATACCTGTCGAATTATAAGTGCCACAAAGCAGCCGTTGCTGTTGCCAGACGGTGGTATCTTGACGTAGTGTCCATTGACAAAGTCTTTATCGTCAATGTCCTGACCGGAGATTGCCAGGTTAGTAGGGGCCACGTCGAACGGATCCTTACGATCGCGAACATGCAGCCGGTTCATTGCGTCCAACGCTATATCCACAATGTGCTCGTTTTCTTCGTCGTAGATTGAGCGCGTCAGGTAGACTACGGATCTGATGCGACCGGCTGTTAGTTTAGAAACCGATACGCTTAATTGTTATTTATAGAAAATATGGAACAAATGAAGTGCATCGAGCACCGTGGTCACCTTGGTAAATTGTCACTAAGTAAAAACATAATTTTTGGCAACCTTGACTTAATTAAATCTTGCATGCTTGCTTCTCAGACCATAAGATATTATCTGCCAGTTCCAGTGTATTAATAATAATTCGTTTAAACTGCTAATGAATGACTGGCTAATGGATGCATTTTCTGCAATTTTCAAATGAATGATCATCAATCTTATTTGATTGCTGTGTGAAACGAGTCTTAAAAACAGTTTTTTGTTAGCAAGCTTTAATTTCTAAAAAACAAGACCATGCCGAAAACAAAACAGTTACTTTTTTCTTTTTCGTTTTCTGCAGATTAGAATTTAACCAATTATCTATCAACTTACACCCAAGCACGTGTTTCAAAGTCTGCAAAGTTTGGAACTTCAGCTGTAGATAGTTGGCTGGCTTGCTGTCGAGCAGAAGACGCTTGGTGTAGTCTAAAATGAGCTCGATATCGCCGCCTTCGTTGACGAGATAGTCGATGGGATTGATGATGCCAGATCTGGAGCACTTTGCTTCAACTAGCGCGTGTTTCACATGCTTGAGTTTGTCCTCCATTATTGGAATGCTCGTGATGCTCTCATTGTAGAATTGGATTCCTGTGAAACGGCTTGGCTCGCTTTGTTAATCATTCTTAGAAATCATTTCAGAAAGATTAACAGTATAAAGATCACACTATTTCCCCCTTCAGGAAAGACGAGTAAAAACGGGCTATTTTAAAACCCCTATATAAACTAACTTTTAAAGCCGTCTGACATTAGCATCGTCGAGATATTCAGCGAATCTTGTCAAAGACCCTAGTGACAAGGACAAATAACATTGTTCTGTATTAGCCTCTATGGCGAATCCATGTTAGTTCAATAGTATAAAAAAATATAATCAACAATATACCCGAAATGGTTACATGATGAAATTTTGTGAGCAGAAAATTTTTGCCTTCAATAGGTGGTTTTTGCAACCAGACACCCCAACAAGAATCGTTGAATATCTCGGATAGAGCGGAAAATTGTACCCCGTAGTCAGGAATTTAATGGCGAATGGTTAACTATTTTAGGAAGTACAAAATTAAGATTTTAAGAATAATGTGGATTTTCAAAATACCCCGTTGTCCTTCTACTGTTAATATATTATAAACTGTATTGTTTGCAAATAACTGTCTTACTGTCCGAGCCAGAGCTGAGCAGAGCCTGGTGAACTTCTTCTAGTTGATCGTTGGTGCACTTCTTGAACACCTTGATCACTGGACACTTGGTGTTTCGCATCTTCAGAAGGTTCTCAGCGTGAATCGCGGTCCAAACTGAGCTCGGATTCACTATCAGAACTTCCTCTTCTTCGAAGACATTCTTTACTAGACTGTGCACCGCTAGGCTAGTCGTTTTGTCCTGTAGTAATGTGTACAGCAGGTAATAACGTCTTCTGGAGGCTGTGGGCACTGGGCCAGCACATAATTTGCTGACACTGATAATCGACGCAAACCCAGTGAGAGTTGATTTCGCTGACACCTGAACGCGCATTCATGAAGTATCGTACGCACAAACAAACAGACGCGTACATCTGCCCAGAATTTCTCATCGTCAGACAGTTTTCACTGCCTGACTAGGCCTCATTGGCATTAATTGTACACCAAAGTCCTTATTTACATCTTGCCGACTCTCAATTGTCAGTCTTCTGTCTACACTTTCTCTTTGCTTTTTCGTTTGGTCCTTAAGGGCGTCATTGCACGACAAGTCCCCAAATTAATGCGGCCTCGCCGCGGAATCGAGCTCATCGGCCGTGGTGCGAGAGGCAGACGCGTTAGAACGCTCTGTCACTCACCCTTTGACTTCACTACTTAACAAGTTGTGATAAGTAGTGATATACGAAACCAATATTATTTTTTAAGGCTTTTTTCCTTAAGAATAAATTTTTTGCATAAAAATCAATTCTATAAATTCTTATCCAATGAGTTATTGTATCAACTTTAACAAAGTAGCTAGGTTTTTATATGTTTTAAAAACTTGTCGCTGGCCTCCTTTAAAATGTCAGTATAGCATGCAATTCGTAATCGGCTGCTACTATGTATCCTAATAATAGGCTTCTAAAAGTCTTGCCTCAATAGCTCAGGGACTTGAGTACGAGAGGCAGACGGCTTACCGCTGTCACTCACCCCAGCTTGGTGATTCACAAACATTTTCGTAAGACAGATTTTCCTTTAAAGAATAATAAGTTCATTGAGTTCTTAGTCTTACCTGTACAATAAGGACATTGTCTGTCACTAGTTGCATACTTTCAACTGTGTCTCTGAGATCTGAGGCGAAGACCACAAGATCCGGACACTGCCTGCATAGAGAAAACTCTTTCTTCTCCAAGTTCTTGCTCTTCCGCACAAACTGCAATCCTTGTCTTTGGAGCTTGTCTAGTACATCGAACTGCTGCATCTTGAGCTGGTTGACCCAGGCGTAGACCGGAATATTCAAGGCCATTTTTTCAGTTTTGTTACACTCCGAGGTCAGCATCTGGCTGATGCTGCTAACTCCGAGTTTGATGCGGATTTTAGCCAGAGCGGCCTGCAGTTTGATCATGAGCTCTTGAAGGCTGCGCTCGATCTCCTGGCAGCGCTGATCCAACTCCTCGCCTAGTAGGGGCTTGCGCTTTTGAAACTTTCGCGATATGAAATCGCAGGCGATGATGTGAACTAGCTCTTTGTCTATCATCAGCTGAAATGTTTTTTAGATTAGAAATTTCATGGGTTTCTAAGAAACTAATCGAATTTTCAATTAATTTATAAAAGTGATAATTGCATAAGGGCTGTTCTGCCCATTTCGCTGACTCCTGAGCACACACGCACACAGATACTGTACACAGGCACACGCTCACACATGTATGTACATCTGCCCTGACTTTCTCATCGTAAGTCAGTGTACAATTTCACTGTGCCTTGGAGATTGGCCCTCGATTGTGTAAATTTGACATGCCCAATATTGCATGGTGCATCCATGGTTTTCATACAAACTGTTCAGTCCGTGGAGGCCACATACGATGCATTCAGAATCCCTCTTTAACGTTTGAACTTCTATTTGTTTAAATACCGTTCTTTAAAAACGTACTTGCAAGTGTAAAATAAGAACTCTCTAAACCTTGCAGCAAAACTTCGTCCACAACCCCTGCACTTCTAAGAAAAAACTAATGAACTCTGCTCAACTTTTTTAACCTTTCTAGGTAAGTAAGCCGATTAATTTTGTTTACTTTTGTTTAGTCAAAGCAGTTCAACGTACCTCAGGAAAATTGGCGAAGAATGCGACTGAGTCCAGTAACTTCTCTAGGACGGAGGTCACTGAAATATCAGTTTGATTTTTATTATTGTTTAATGTGTGTGTTCAGAGTCAAAGTTTTCGCTTTAAAACCCTACTCGTAGCCATATTTTTTACACATGGATTGCATTGATAGTGTCGTATTCCTTGAAAAGTTCTTTATTAAAAAACTTTATTGAAATTATTTTCCGAATTTTTGTTGTTTGTTTCGTTTTTGTTTACTTTTGTCTCTTCCCTTCAGTAGACTTCCCAGATTATAAATTTTCGATACATATAGATAGGCCTCCTGATTTCATAGAACAAAGCCAAAGTGCACCCACACTTAATAGTCTCCAAGGCCAGAGTGTAGGTGAGCTTCTTCTCGCGTTTATCCTCGAATCTAATCCGATCGGCTCCACCTGCCATAATCTTCTCGCGCTGGCTGTGCGCGTGCTGACTGTACGGATCGGGCACGCTGCCCGGATAGGGACTCGAACCGCTGGCTCCGCGAACCATCGTGTTCTGCGGCGCAGCCAACGGATTGGTTGACACCGGCCTGGAGGCGCCTCCGCCTCCGCCGCCACCCCCGCTCATAGCTCGAATCAGTTTGGACGCGTGCAAAAACACCTGATGCGAGTATAGCACTGGCTCATCTCGAACATAGTCGGTTAGTCTGCTAGGCTTAAAATAATGCCTAGGATATGTGCCGGGCACGAATATTGTTGGACGATGGCCCAGTTCTACGTCCATTGTGGTCTGTTGATGTTTCGCTCTCCTTGCCTCAGGGTCTTCTTAGTCCGTTTATATTAGTAGACTGGTCTTGTGGTCTTATACGACTGATATATTATTTATTAGCTCCCTTGGTTGTCGTTGACAACGCTCTACAATTTTCATTGTGCCAGTATAGCTATTTGAGAACAGTGTGTGAATATAAATATTTGATTGCTTTGTGGTACTGTTCATGAAGGAGCCTTATTACAGCTGGGCAGTGTCTTATTGTACTCTATAATATTGATGTATTCAATGGTAATCAAGTTTAGGAAAAGGAGACTTCACACAGCGCTAAACAATACGCCATTTTGGGTGTCACAAAATAACTTGCTAGGTAAACAAAGCTTTTTTTCAAGACTAACTTTATTTAGTCTTTCATTGATTCAGGACATTTTTTGCATTGATTCCGGACCATTGTTTCCATTCATTACGCTCGTAAAGACTTTTCTTACTATTCTTTCAAGTTATTCAGGACCATTCTTTCCATTGAATCAGGACCATTTTATCAAGTGATTCAGGACGTGCTTCAGGAACATTCTTTGCATTGATTCAGGACCATTATTTCCAGTGATTCTGAGCTTTTATCTCCAGACATTTAGGACTGTTCAGGAGTTGTCAGAATATAAATGGATGCGTTTGCAGAGGTTGTAGCCTCTGTAGTGGTTAGGGCGTCAGACTCACGACTTGAGGTCGGGGGTTCGACTCCCGACTCCACTGGAACAATTTGCGTCCTTTAGCAAGACACTTAACTCTGCATTGCTTCAGTTCACCCAGCTGTTAAATGGGTACCAGCATCAGCTGGGATAATTGAAGGTGGGTGTGGCGTCCCCCCAGTCCGTGGACTGAACAGCTGTACGCAGCCTTCAGATGCGCCGCGCATTAGCTGCGGCTGTGCTGTCGGCTGCACATCTGACCCAATTGGGGCAGGTGTAATCAATTATATCAGAATATAAAATATTTTGTAAGACACGTTATGTGACTGTTTTGTTTTTGCAAAACAATAACAAATTGTTTTGTTTTGTATACTTCGCGTCGTTTGTATTTATTCTCTTCAACCATAACCTTTGAAAAAGACTTTAGAAAAGAAACTCAAACATTCCAGAAGGATATGCAACAATAAAGTGTAATTTGTGTAGCTACATGTTGATTTAGGCTTGTAATATGATTAACATCAGATAAAACAAAGCAGAAATGTCAATCAAATGGGTGTGTGAGTGGCTGTGTTTTTAGAAGTCTAATATATATTAAGAGACATAGTAACAGCGGGTTATTGTTGGCATGCTACTGACATTTTAAAGGATACAAGCGACTAGTTGAAAACGTGTCTAACTCTATCTCTTTTGTTATAATTGATACAATAAACAACTCATAGATAAGCATTAAAATTGATTTCTTATGCAAGAAGTTTATCTTATGGGGATCTAAATATTTTAGGGAATAAGCCTTTAAAATAATTTAAAATATTTCCTACTTATCACGAACTGGTAAGTAGTAACGTTAGAGTGTTCCTCTCGCACGGTCGCTGAGCTCGATACCGCGGCGAGACCACATTAATTTGGGGTATCTGGCCAACCTACAAAGCACAGTGAAAGTGTACACAGACTCACAAAGAGAAAGTCAGTGCAGATGTACACACCTGTGTGAGTTCTACTCTTACCAAATGATTTTCTAGTGCGAGTATAAAAAAAGTAATTATCAAACAATAGCTGAAAAATGACAAGAGAACACAGAATTTGTGATAGTGAATAAATAATGTTGCAGTTTTCAAAAATTTACATGACCCAGTTGTAAAACTGACATCTCAGTACTGTTATCGCGTTTTGTGTAGCATGGCAGCATTGTGTCTAGTGTCGCCTCGGTTGCACAAACAGAACTCCGTGATAAGCTAGTCCATTTAGCTCCATTGAGATGGTCACTGAGGCTTCCGAGGGACCTAGGCTACCTGAAACAGTTCAAATTGAATCTGCAGTAACTTTCTATTCATCGTCAGGCAGTTGTTATGTTGTATGTTCTCTCTCTCTTGGAGTTGGTCGTCGGCCCTCGTGTGCCGAATTGCAAAGGATTCTAGCTCAGTGACTTTAATGCTAGAGTCCTGATACACTTACTATAGGGAACAACTGCCATTTTTCGAATGAATACTCGAGTTTAAAATCGGGCTTACCTCCGTTTCCGTGTAGTTTTATTGCTGGATGAGTTAGCGACGTTGGCAGCGGTGGAATCGGCTGCTGCTGCTGTTGCTGCTGCTGCATGTGGGGCAGTGTCGGTGGCGGCTGCAGTGGCCCAGGGTTCCCGGCGAATGGCATCGTCGGAAACGGCGGCGGAAATAGGAAGCCTCCGGGGCTGCCGCTCAGCATCCGCTTCTGAGCTCCCCGACTGCCAGACCCGCCGCCACCGCTGCTGCTGTTGCTGCCACCGCCGCTGCTGCTGGCGCTGTTGTTGCCTAGCTCTTCTGTGCTAGCTACATTACCCGGTGTTCCATTCCGTTGCTGCTGCTGCTGCTGCTGCTGCTGCTGTTGCTGTCCGTTGAACCTCTTGATGGCCGGGGTGAGCTCCACTGGCTCGTGTTGTTGGCTTTGGTGTCGACGTTTAATTCCTGCAGTTTCTGCAGAATCTTTTCCGATCATCGCCGGCGGTGTGAGGGCAGGCGGCGGAGGCGGCGGAGGCGGCGGTGGCAGCGACGGATGCAACGGATGATGCAGCAGTGGATGAGGAAAATGATGACCTCCAGCTTGATGCATGAGCGGCGGAGTCAGGCTTTGAAAGTCGCATTCTGCTTTTAATAATGGTCAGAGAAAGAGTGGAGTATAAATATACATCTACAGATAGTGTCTATTGGCATCTACGTGTCTATGGACATCTACTGATATTGTCTATGGACATATTCAGATTGTGTTTATCGACATCCTCAGATTTTGACCACAGAAGTTCAAAGACAGTTGTACATAGTGACAGTTGTCTTGAGAGAAGCACTCACCGCTGATAGCCTTGCCGAGTCCCATCAGCGACCCCCGATGATGGTGATAGCCTAGCAACGGGGGCAGGTGTCCCATAGCTGCGGCTGCAGCGGCGGCGGCTGCTGCGGCTGCACTCGACGTGCAATCGAAGCCGGGATAGCCAGGCCGGCGACCCTCGCGACGATTGCCATCGATGGCGGCCTGCAGTTCGCCTGGCGAGCTCAGTTTCAGCTTTTCGCACTCGTATGGATAGAGGTACTTCATGTACCTTGAGGGAATTTGACGGGTTTTTTATTTGGTGTTAAATCAGATATTCTCTCCCTATTTTACTACTTTCAACAGCTATAGCTATAAGTAGTATGTATGCAAAATTGTGTCTATGTACATCGACGGACGTCTATGGAGGGGTTTTTAGCCTAGTGTTTAGAGCGTCGGACTCTCGACTTGGTGGTCAGTGGTTCGAATTCTGACTCACAAGAGCAAGACACGTAAATAATTGGTCTTATTTTTCTAATTGGTCTAATTGTATAATCTGGCACCCATTGGGCATGTCTTATAGTTTATAGTGATAAGTTCGGAAGGTCGGAGGTTCGATCCTGACTCCACATGCAGAAAAAATTATTTAGCAATATTAAAAATAATAATCGCAGGAGGGCTGCGGGTAATTTCACATTATTTCGTGGTACTAGACCCTCAGCCAGCGAGGAGGCAATTCTGCCAATTTCGCTGACTCCTGAGCACACACGCACACAGATACGGTACGCAGGCACACGCTCACACAGGTGTGTACACCTGCCGTGAATTCTCATCGTCAGGCAGTGTACAGTTCACTGTGCCTTTGAGGTTGGCCCTCGAGCACAAGGAGCTTAGGGATGTTGGTGCGAGAGGCAAACGCGTTAACTGCTCTGCCACTGAGCCCCATGTAATTTAGCAATACATAACAAATATAACAAGAACAGAAAGGTTTAATGACTTACTGAGTTCGCAGTGTGAAGGCCGCACTAGTGATAGATGAGGGCAAGCTGAGGCCTTTGGTTATCTCGCGCCATAGCTTCTTGTTGATGACCTCCACTAAGCCGCCCTTGGTTACAACTAAGCGAAATAGTTCATACAGGTCTAACACCTGTTTGGCCATGATTGGTATGCGATTCACAGGTGTGCCTGGATGAGGTTAAGAAATAGGAGAAACTTCCGATGGCTTGATCGATATTCCAGATCCTAGGGGGGGACTAGCATAAATAAATCACTGCGCGATTTAGCCTATAGTGACACCAAACAGCCTCCCACCCACACACAATGGTCCTGACGACACCCGAATCGCCGCGTCGCCATGGCAACTAGAATCATATGTCTGGACAATTGCCACTAATGAAGATTGATAAGCACCATTTGGGGGGTCTGTTTTGAAGCATTGCGCGTCTGCCCGGAGAGTGACTAGAAAATTGAATGTCTAAAATTTGAAATGCTTGTTTTAATTAAAGCCGAAAATAATGTTAGCCAGAGAATGGTCAATTTAAAAATAGATCAACAGAAAAGACAAGAGACAAAATAGAAGTGAAAAGCATTGCGTGATGTCGTTTTTTAGAAAGTAATTATAAGTGGGATCTTTCGGTGCCCTCTAGTAATACTCTTTCTTTAGCGCTGTGCTTCGTAAATGATGTCGTTGATAATGATGAGGCATTTTCCGCATTCCCATCCCAGGAGACTGAACTGGAAATTCCGACAGTTGTTTGAAATATCAAATATTTCGCTTATTTTGAAATACTGTTTAGGGGCGTTTTGTCTTAAAATGAAATTGCCAAAATAACTAAACAACAGCAGCAGCAGCAGCAGCAGCAGCAGCTATATTTGAAGACACACTAAGACAGCTAATGTGCTTTGCCATGTATCTGTCTAAACTGCATTTTCCCTATTCATCTATGTTAGAGGCTTGTAATTCCCGTGTGCCAATTAACTTGCTAGTGTAGCTTGCCTGCATGGCTTAGCTAAATTTTCACTGTCTAATCATCTAACTCGCTCGTGTGTCGGCCATTTTAGTGAACAAAAAAGCTGTATATTAGTTTCTTATTTTCCTAGAGAGCGAAATACTAATTATCACTATTGGGAATTGAGTGTGTCCTCGCGGCTGTGCTGTCTAACGGCATCCGATTACTTTGCCGTTTTTTGAAGCGATGTCTTTGAAATTATCTGGCAACCTTTCAATAGTCAGTGTACTGTGCTGCGAAAGTTTCATGCACGTGTGGCAGACAAAAAGGGATAATCAGACGGAGTGAAGGAGAGTGACAGTGAGTAAGGGAGAGTGACAGTGTACTAGAGAGAGTGACAGTGTGTTAGAGAGAGTGACAGTGTACTAGAGAGAGTGACAGTGTGTTAGAGAGAGTGACAGTGAGTAAGGGAGAGTGACAGTGAGTAAGAGAGAGTGACAGTGAGTAAGGGAGAGTGACAGTGAGTAAGAGAGAGTGACAGTGTACTAGAGAGAGTGACAGTGTGTTAGAGAGAGTGACAGTGAGTAAGAGAGAGTGACAGTGTGTTAGAGAGAGTGACAGTGTGTTAGAGAGAGTGACAGTGAGCAAGAGAGTGACAGTGTGTTAGAGAGAGTGACAGTGAGCAAGAGAGAGTGACAGTGAGCAAGAGAGAGAGTGACAGTGTGTTAGAGAGAGTGACAGTGAGCAAGAGAGAGTGACAGTGAGCAAGAGAGAGTGACAGTGAGCAAGAGAGAGAGTGACAGTGAGCAAGAGAGAGTGACAGTGAGCAGGAGAGAGAGTGACAGTGAGCAAGAGAGAGTGACAGTGAGCAAGAGAGAGTGACAGTGAGCAAGAGAGAGTGACAGTGTGTTATATAGAGTGACAGTGAGCAAGAGAGAGAGTGACAGTGAGCAAGAGAGAGTGACAGTGAGCAAGAGAGAGAGTGACAGTGAGCAAGAGAGAGTGACAGTGTGTTAGAGAGAGTGACAGTGAGCAAGAGAGAGTGACAGTGAGCAAGAGAGAGTGACAGTGTGTTATAGAGAGTGACAGTGAGCAAGAGAGAGTGACAGTGTGTTATAGAGAGTGACAGAAAGTGAAAAGGAGAGAGCCGCTGTAAGCGAACGAGATAGTGACAGAATTAGAGTGAGAGAGAGAGACAAGTAGTGTCTGAGGGAGGCTGAAATAGAGCTTGGCGGGGTGACAGAGCGAGTGACAGGCGAGTTGGAGTGAGACAGAGAGAACAGAGAGCGAGTAGATAAGCTAAGAAAGAGATCAGAATTTTGTGAGAGTGCTTAAAATGCATGTATCGTTGACCCTAGCAATAAATAACAGTCAGATTGCACTCACCTCTGCGCTGCATGAATGCGAACAGGTCGTCCAGAAATTGCTTTCTCTTCGGCTCATCAGTCAGCTCGTACAGCTGCAATGGGCAGGTGTTGCGCGTGTTTTGCTGGCTTTTCGTAAATTTGGGATCTTCACAGGCCAAACTATTAAAGTAGAAATGGTTGTTAAAGTTGTTCGAAATTGGTTTTCAAATGCGGCTTTTCCATTTTCTAGCATTGTTTCGTCTGATTCATTGATAATATTTACGATTCAGCTGGGCTGTATTTTCGGCTCCAGTTGCAACCCTAATCTGCTTATCGTGTTCTTGTTCGTGTTGCTAAGCAATCATTTACGAGCTATTTTGGAAACCAGGTGGTAGAATATATAGAATGAGCCGAATTTCAACTGGGATTCTGCGGCATGGGATTTCTAGGATAGGATTCTTCGGGATGAGATTCTTCGGACGTGATTCTTTAGGATGGGATTTTTCAGGATGGGATTCTTCAGGATGGGATTCTTCTGGATGAGATTCTTCAGGATGGGATTCTTCAGGATGGGATTCTTCGGGATGGAATTCTTCAGGATGGGATTCTTTAGGATAGGATTCTTCAGGATGGGATTCTTCAGGATGGGATTCTTCTGGATGAGATTCTTCAGGATGGGATTCTTCAGGATGGGATTCTTCGGGATGGAATTCTTCAGGATAGGATTCTTTAGGATAGGATTCTTCGGGATGAGATTCTTCGGACGTGATTCTTTAGGATGGGATTTTTCAGGATGGGATTCTTCAGGATGGGATTCTTCTGGATGAGATTCTTCAGGATGGGATTCTTCAGGATGGGATTCTTCGGGATGGAATTCTTCAGGATGGGATTCTTTAGGATAGGATTCTTCAGGATGGGATTCTTCAGGATGTGATTCTTCAGGATAGGATTCTTCAGGATGGGATTCTTCGGGATGGAATTCTTCAGGATGGGATTCTTTAGGATAGGATTCTTCAGGATGGGATTCTTCAGGATGTGATTCTTCAGGATAGGATTCTTCAGGATGGGATTCTTCAGGATGTGATTCTTCAGGATAGGATTCTTCAGGATGGGATTCTTCAGGATAGGATTCTTCAGGATAGGATTCTTCAGGATGTGATTCTTCAGGAGGGGATACTTCACGGTCGGGATATTTAGAATAATTTTTTTTTCTGATCAGGGTTATAAACAGTCACATTAAAATTATAGTCTATCTTTTTCAGCTTTAAAAAAAGACAATGCCTTCAGTTTTCTTCTAATAGCAGACCATGAACAGATCGATTTCACTAATCCTTTAGGCAAGCAGTTCCGTGTATTTAAGCAACACTGCTAACCAAATATAAGTATGGCTTGCTCCGATTTCTGAGAACCACCTGCTCACTCACACCTTGCTAAATAAGTAGAAAAAATATCAACGCTCATTTTTGCTGCTCAAATTTCTTAGAAACTGTTGCTCAACAACTTGCTAGTTTTGTGTTTCCAGGTGCTTCTCTGCTAATTAAATCACACCCGCCAGCTTCAAATGCTCAACCTCCGCAGACTCAGCTTAGCAAATATTCCTACTGTGTTTGCGGCGAAACATGTTCAATAATTGCAGATTCTTAACTAGCTATCGCTTTTAGAATTTTTTTGTTTCTTAATTTTTTTCCTAACAAAGCGAGAGTGAGAAGAGGGAAGATATTTGACACGGGATTTGCGTGAGAATTGCCTGTTCAAACGCAATATTTTATACCAATACTGGCGCTTGGGTTGTTTGACTTGAAACACGGCAACCACATAATCCGCTTAAAAAGTAGAACACAAAATACGAGTAGTGTGAAATTATTTGTCAATAAATTTTTATACATTATTAGAGTCTTCCATTGTTCTAAGAAATACATGGAGAGACGATAGGGAGAGAGATTGGATTCTTCAGGATGGGATTCTCTAGGATAGGATTCTTCAGCATGGGATTCTTTAGTTTGGGATTCTGCGTGATGGGATTCTTTAGAATGGGATTCTTTAGAATGGGATTCTTTAGAATGGGATTCTTTAGAATGGGATTCTTTAGTATGGGATTATTTTTGGATGAGATTCTTTCGGATGGGATTCTTTAGGTTGGGGTTCTTCAGGATGGGATTCTTTGTGTTGGGATTCTTTTGGATGGGATTCTTCGTGTTGGGATTCGTTAGGATGGGATTCTTTAGGATTGGATTCTTCAGGATCGGGGGATAAAAGGAGAGATTCTTCGTTATGGGAATCTTCAGGATGGGATTCTTTAGGATGGGATTCTTCGTGATGGGATTCTTCAGGATTGGATTCTTTAGGATGGGATTCTTTAGGATGGGATTCTTCAGGATTGGATTCTATAGGATGGGATTCTTCAGGGTGGGAATCTTCAGGATGGGATTCTTCAGGATTGGATTCTATAGGATTGGATTCTTTAGGATGGGATTCTTCAGGATGGGATTCTTCAGGATGGGATTTTTCAGGATGACATTCTTTAGGATGGAATTCTTTAGGGTGGGATTCACAACAGTCTCATTGTGCAGGACTTGTAATGGCGGTGACATTTACAACACGGCAATATATTTCTCGGCATTAGCAAATAGCAATAGGCTATCATTGATTGTCAGTTATTTTGCCTGCACTGACAAGTCATGACAGGCGGACACTGTGCGGCATTGGTTGCAACAAACTGTCCGACTTTCCAAAGATTGATTATACCAGATTAAATGTTTGACTGGACGCACTCAACTTATTCCATTCTGAAACTGTTCGACCTCATAATAATACCTGAAGCTACTGCACCCTAGTTGATTTATCTAACAGATCACTATTCCGATATACACATTCGCTAGATAGATAGATAGCTGACAATGATAGATAGATCTATAGATATAGATAAATGGTCAAGCATTTTAGGTAGAATTTATTCCGCCAAAGTCTAGTTTTTTGTCAGCCTCTTCAATGCTGTTTACGAGTTGAATAAATTGTCTGTATATATACATACTTTGTCCTATGGTTGTATTGTAGTTGCTGCAGCCATATATGCGCGCAATATTTTTGCTTTGTTAGAATTCGTGTCACTAAATTGTGTGCAGTTCAAATCGATTTGAAAATTTGACAAAGTTACAACTCCGATACTGTCATGGCAGAGGTGAGTTAGAGATTTCGTGTCAACAACTTGATGTATGAGCTAAAATATTTTGACGGATAATGGTTACATCTCTCTCTCCTTTTTATTTACGTCAAAATTCAATTGCAGACTATTTTTTCACATCTTCACAAAGAGAATATTTGTTTGCGTGTTTGCGCTGTCGTGCGCTCCGTTTCGCTAAAAAAATTGGGATAAATATTCATTGTAATTGACAAAGGTGTGAAGAATTTCTCTCTATGAGGGTTAAATTCCGTTTCTGGGTAAATTTCAGAGGGGAAAATTGGAGATCAAAGTGGGGACGAAAGGAGATCAGAGATGAGGAGAATTGGAGATAAAAGTAGAGAGAATCGGAGATCAAAGATAGGGAGAATTGGAGAACGAATTGGGGGAGAATCGGGGAACGAATTGGGGAGAATTTGAGATCGAATTTGTGGGAGAAATGTAGATTAAATTGGGGATAAATGGAGATCAAAGTGAGGAGAATTGGAGATCGAATTGGGGGAGAAATGGAGATCAAAGTGAGGAGAAATGGAGATCAAAGTGGGGAGAAATGGAGATCAAAGTGGGGAGAAATGGAGATCAAAGTGGGGAGAATTGGAGATCAAAGCGGGGAGAAATGGAGATCAAAGTGGGGAGAAATGGAGATCAAAGTGGGGAGAAATGGAGATCAAAGTGGGGGAGAAATGGAGATCAAAGTGGGGAGAATTGGAGATCAAAGTGGAGAGAATTGGAGATCAAAGCGGGGAGAAATGGAGATCAAAGTGTGGAGAATTGGAGAATTGGAGATCAAAGTGGGGAGAATTGGAGATCAAAATGGGGAAAAATGGAGATCAAAGTGGGGAGAATTGGAGTTCGAATTGGGGAGAAAGGGTGTTCAAAGTGGGGAGAATTGGAGATCAAAGTGGGGAGAATTGGAGATCAAAATGGGGAAAAATGGAGATCAAAGTGGGGAGAATTGGAGTTCGAATTGGGGGGAGAAATACAGGCAATTTGTGCCAAAACTTAGCACAGCTATTCAGGATACTGTCCATACTATCTTATCTTCTTAAGGCCCGTTAACACTTCAACAACATTAGTGTATCTTTTTCAATCTCGTGACTAAAATTCGTGTAACATAAATAAATAACAGAAAACCGCCTGCTGTGCGTTTGAAATTTCCCTCTTTTAAAGCAAACACAAAAGAATTATCAATTATTGCATCAGTTTTTTCTGTGAGAGTGGAAACCTCTTGTTGGCAGGCATAGGTGGTGCAAGGCATGTGCAAATATTCAAATTTCTGATGACAGCTAAATTTATCCTTACGTCAACGACAGAAGAAGAAAAACTTATACAAAGGCACTTGCTTTTTTCCCTCACTTTTTGAATTGCCTGCAAACGATTGGCTGTATAAATGGTTGTCTGTGTTAACAGCCATTCCGAAACAGAACTCTTTCAGTGCACGTTTTCAGTTTCAACTTTGGCTATCCTGACTTTTGATCTGCGGTGGCTGTCGCATTTGTTTATTGTTGTTTTAAGAAATTTGCTTTATACCAGCATATTTCATGTCTTTTGTAGAATAAACTGACATGGATTTACAGGACCTTGTGAAACTGTCCTGCCAACACACTGTGCCTCATCTCTAACGTGCCTCATCTCTCCCTTGTCTCATCTCTCCCGTGTCTCATCTCTCCCGTGTCTCATCTCTCCCGTGTCTCATCTCTCCCGTGTCTCATCTCTCCCGTGTCTCATCTCTCCTCTTCTCGTCTCTCCCGTGTCTCATCTCTCCCGTGTCTCATCTCTCCCGTGTCTCATCTCTCCCGTGTCTCATCTCTCCTGTGTCTCATCTCTCCCGTGTCTCATCTCTCCTGTGTCTCATCTCTCCCGTGTCTCATCTCTCTCTCGTGTCTCATCTCTCTCGTGTCTCATCTCTCTCGTGTCTCATCTCTCCCGTGTCTCATCTCTCCCGTGTCTCATCTCTCCCGTGTCTCATCTATCCCTTGTCTCATCTCTCTCTCGTGTCTCATCTCTCTCGTGTCTCATCTATCCCTTGTCTCATCTCTCCCGTGTCTCATCTCTCCCGTGTCTCATCTCTCCCGTGTCTCATCTCTCTCTCGTGTCTCATCTCTCTCGTGTCTCATCTCTCTCGTGTCTCATCTCTCCCGTGTCTCATCTCTCCCGTGTCTCATCTCTCCCGTGTCTCATCTCTCCCGTGTCTCATCTATCCCTTGTCTCATCTCTCTCTCGTGTCTCATCTCTCTCGTGTCTCATCTCTCCCGTGTCTCATCTATCCCTTGTCTCATCTCTCCCGTGTCTCATCTCTCCTGTTTCTCATCTCTCCCGTGTCTCATCTATCCCTTGTCTCATCTCTCCCGTGTCTCATCTCTCCTGTTTCTCATCTCTCCCGTGTCTCATCTCTCCCGTGTCTCATCTATCCCTTGTCTCATCTCTCCTGTTTCTCATCTCTCCCGTGTCTCATCTCTCCCGTGTCTCATCTATCCCTTGTCTCATCTCTCCTGTTTCTCATCTCTCCCGTGTCTCATCTATCCCTTGTCTCATCTCTCATGTGTCTCATCTCTCCCTTACCCTCACTTGGCCAGTGATCTTGAAGAAAGTGAGACAGACTCCGAAAAAATGGCTGGACAGCTTTGCAGCTAATTAAAAATGTGGCTCATCACTTAAATTCCGTTGCGAATTATTTTGATATTAAAATAATCCTGGCAACAGCCGCCCACCCGATTGTTGCGCAGACCGTTTCCCATTGGCTGGAACTCTCCCATCTTCTCCCCGACACGGCCAACCAGCCTTAGCTGTTTAATTCTGACCAATAAATTGGGCGTCTAAATTTTATACTGTTAAGATTTGACTATGTGAAACAAGTTTTACTGTGTTTTTCTCGCACGCAGGGCAGTAGTATTTTACAGACTTGCAGAATGTGACATAATAGCTCTGTATATACTGTAGACACAGTTCGGAACACTTGAGCATAAAATTTAGCCTTCAAAATTACCTATAATTGACAAGCCACTTATTCATTCACTAGACCTGAAAGTAATATAAGTGAAGTCCACTTCAAACCACTTGAACAACTCGGGATGTCCTGGATGGGATATGACCTTCTGCGGGTATTTTCTGATATTTCTTGATTGAAAGCAGACAAGCATTTGATAATTGCTTAGAGTTATCCAAGGCATGGCTTGTGGGAGAAGTTTCTGTCACACAGTGCTAATTACTTAGACGCAAAAAAATGATAAGATATATTGATTTTGTAAGCATGTACGACTTAACCATACAGAACATACATAGATAAACAGAGTTGCCTCCTCGCTGGCTGCGGTTCTGCTGTCACCAAATGATGTTGCCATTGCCCGCAGCCGTCATGCAATTAATATGCCTGCAATATTCCTGCTGATTGGGGACTTCATTCCAAAGACTGTCACTTTCTCCGACTAACGTAGGTATGTTAAATTTTTTAGGTTTTTTTCAAAATGGTTGTTAGCAACACACACTGATGGTTGTGTTGCTAATAAGCAAGAATGCAAGTAAAAAAGTCTATTGATACTCTCGCAAAAATGAAAACACGGTCTATAGCTGTAGAGTTATTTTAAAATTGAATTTAGGCATTGAATTTAGCTCGTTTCTGTTGCAATTCGGGTTCCTGATTTGAAACAAACCAGCCAAGACACGGGTCTCTTCCATCCAGCCCTTAATTGCATTCCGTTTTATCATGTTGGATATTGTATGTTGAATCTGACAAACAATCAGTGGAATGATTTCGCTTGTCGCTTCAAAATTCACTTTCCCTCATCTCGAGTCTTAGAGTCGGGTGCCTTTGTTCTGTCCTGCTGATGTTCTGCCCTCGCAACTCCTCACATGCTGAGCTTCCAACTCAATCCTATCTATAACTGGGCCACGGACCAGTGATTAGTCTCTGATGTCACACTTGCTGACTTCAAATGCATCCTTTTTTTATTTTCTTCCCTACATAGCTTGCTTTGTTTCAGTCAATGCGCTGGAACATTACAATAGAACTGCAGCTTTTTTTAATCTCTGATTCTTAACAGACTTCTCTAGGTTTTATCAGTAATATTTTCATCATTAATGTTAAGAGTCAATCAAAATCAGACTCAAAAGCAATTTTTGATCAAATCGATGTCAGAAATTATGCCCATACTGTTAATTCCAAAGATTCACAATCCCAAGATTCACAATCCCTTAGATTTACAATCCCATAGATTTACAATCCCCAAGATTCACAATCCCTTAGATTCACAATCCCTTAGATTTACAATTCCCAAGATTCACAATCCCATAGATTCACAATCCCCTAGATTCACAATCCCATAGATTCACAATTCCATAGATTCACAATCCCATAGATTCACAATCCCATAGATTCACAATCCCCAAGATTCACAATCCCCTAGATTCACAATCCCTAAGATTCACAATCCCCAAGATTCACAATCCCCAAGATTCACAATTCCATAGATTCACAATTCCATAGATTCACAATCCCCTAGATTCACAATCCAATGGATTCACAATTCCATAGATTCACAATCCCAAGATTCACAATCCCTTAGATTCACAATCCCATAGATTCACAATCCCCTAGATTCACAATCCCATAGATTCACAATCCCTTAGATTCACAATCCCATAGATTCACAATCCCTTAGATTCACAATCCCTTAGATTCACAATCCCATAGATTCACAATCCCATAGATTCACAATTCCATAGATTCACAATCCCATAGATTCACAATCCCATAGATTCACAATCCCCAAGATTCACAATCCCCTAGATTCACAATCCCTAAGATTCACAATCCCCAAGACTGACAATCCTAAAGATTCACAATCCCATAGATTCACAATCCCATAGATTCACAATCCCCAAGATTCACAATCCCCTAGATTCACAATCCCTAAGATTCACAATCCCCAAGACTGACAATCCTAAAGATTCACAATCCCATAGATTCACAATCTTATAGATTCACAATCCCCAAGATTCACAATCCCCTAGATTCATAATCCCTAAGATTCACAATCCCCAAGACTGACAATCCTAAAGATTCACAATCCCATAGATTCACAATCCCCAAGATTCACAATCCCCTAGATTCACAATCCCTAAGATTCACAATCCCCAAGACTGACAATCCTAAAGATTCACAATCCCCTAGATTCACAATCCCTAAGATTCACAATCCCCAAGATTCACAATCCCTAAGATTCACAATCCCCAAGACTGAAAATCCTCAAGATTCACAATCCCCAAGATTCACAATCCCCAAGATTCGGAATGCCCAAGATTCACAATCCACTAGATTCACAATCCCCAAGATTTACAATCCCAAGATTCACAATCCCCAAGACTGACAATCCTCACGATTCACAATCCCCTAGATTCACAATTCCATAGATTCACAATCCCATAGATTCACAATCCCATAGATCACAATCCCATAGATTCACAATTCCATAGATTCACAATCCCATAGATTCACAATCCCCAAGATTCACAATCCCCTAGATTCACAATCCCTAAGATTCACAATCCCCAAGACTGACAATCCTAAAGATTCACAATCCCCTAGATTCACAATCCCTAAGATTCACAATCCCCAAGATTCACAATCCCTAAGATTCACAATCCCCAAGACTGAAAATCCTCAAGATTCACAATCCCCAAGATTCACAATCCCCAAGATTCGGAATGCCCAAGATTCACAATCCACTAGATTCACAATCCCCAAGATTTACAATCCCAAGATTCACAATCCCCAAGACTGACAATCCTCACGATTCACAATCCCCTAGATTCACAATTCCATAGATTCACAATCCCATAGATTCACAATCCCATAGATCACAATCCCATAGATTCACAATTCCATAGATTCATAATCCCATAGATTCACAATTCCCAAGATTCACAATCCCCACAATTCACAATCCTCTAGATTCACAATCCCCAAGACTGACAATCCTCTAGATTCACAATCCCCACGATTCACAATCCCCACGATTCACAATCCCATAGATCACAATCCCATAGATTCACAATTCCATAGATTCACAATCCCATAGATCACAATCCCATAGATTCACAATTCCATAGATTCATAATCCCATAGATTCACAATCCCCACGATTCACAATCCCCACGATTCACAATCCCATAGATCACAATCCCCACGATTCACAATCCCATAGATTCACAATCCCATATATTCAGAATCCCAACGATTCACAATCCCCACGATTCACAATCCCATAGATTCACAATCCCATATATTCAGAATCCCAACGATTCACAATCCCCAAGATTCACAATCCCCAAGATTCACAATCCCCAAGATTCACAATCCCCAAGATTCACAATCCCCAAGATTCACAATCCCCAAGATTCACAATCCCCAAGATTCACAATCCCCACGATTCACAATCCCATAGATCACAATCCCATAGATTCACAATTCCATAGATTCATAATCCCATAGATTCACAATTCTATAGATTCACAATTCCATAGATTCACAATCCCATAGATCACAATCCCCACGATTCACAATCCCATAGATTCACAATCCCATATATTCAGAATCCCAACGATTCACAATCCCCACGATTCACAATCCCATAGATTCACAATCCCATATATTCAGAATCCCAACGATTCACAATCCCCAAGATTCACAATCCCCACGATTCACAATCCCATAGATCACAATCCCATAGATTCACAATTCCATAGATTCATAATCCCATAGATTCACAATTCCATAGATTCATAATCCCATAGATTCACAATTCCATAGATTCACAATCCCTCTTGGAAGCGGTGAAATTTTACTCAGCAATTCGCGAATGCTCTGTATCGACACGCAGTTTCCCACTCTCGCTTGAAGACACTTGACTGCGAAGATTGACAGGCGCAACTTTGGCTACTAGCTAGAAATGCGTGTTGAGTCATTGAGAATCCGGTTTTCAAAGGGTAATAGACAATGATGTTATAGTTAAAACAATTGCTACTTGTAAAAGAAGCTGTTCCAAAGAAAAAAAGAATAAGAATTGATCTAGCTCGTAGACTCTCGTGAATTGAAAATTTGTTAGCTGGTAAAAAAGAGCTGATTTTTTGTTTCAGCCTTTTAAAAGTGGCTTTCAAGCATGCAGCTTCCTCACTACGTTGAAGAAGTTTTCGTTATTATGTTATTAAAATGAAACAATTTTTGGGGATTTTGCCGGTGGTATAGTTATCCCTTTTGTTAAGATTTTTTCCTATCTGCTTTCCAAGCAGTCAAACACCTTTCCCTTGCGAAAGGACCCGTGGGATGCTTTTGAAGTGCTTCTATTATTTAAGGCAAGCCTGAGGAGTCACTACACAGCCACGCGAACTGGAGCGAAGATCAGGACACTCAATTGAATCCTTAGCAAGCAGTGAGCCTCAATCACTTGTACACTGTCTGATAAACAACAGGAAATGACTCCCAAACATCACTTTAAGAAAGACATCATTCACATAAAAACATTCACATGAACAGGACCACGGCAATGAACATTTACGAGCTACCGTAGAAAAGCCGCCGTTTTTATACCAAGGTGGGAAATTAATTGAACTTTTTTGGCAGCGCCTGAATGCTAACAGCGTTGGGTGGTAACTGATTGGTTGACAGACTAGGCGATGGTGTCCTGTGGTTGAGCTGCTTCTAATATTTAGGCTTGATCAGTGAAATTGCAGAAATTCGCGTCAGGGTGTCCTTAGTGGCCTAGTTCCACCTGTTGTAGACCTTGAAGGTCCAGCAAATCCGTCTAGATAAAAATAGGTGACCACCGAAGACGGAGACGCAGTGCTAATTCGTGTATAGGGGTTTATGAAATGCACTAGGGTATATATGGTTATGGGAAAAATGTGACCTTCGGCCAGAACCATTGAATATCTCGACGGTATGAAGAGCTGGCGACTTGATTATTGTTTCAGAAGATGCGCAACAAAAAGTTGGCCCGTGTTCTTGAGTTTCGTTTGCTTGCGTTGCTCCGATCGGGTGCAGCACAAAACATCGTGTTGTTTTTTTGCTGCTTAAAATTAGCTACCAAACAAAAAAATTAATTACCCGACAGCAGAAGAAGGCCAAGGAAGAAAAAATAGTTCTACAACCAGCTAGCCTCCTTAATATTGTTGCTTCATTATTTCCCCCGTGCTATAGTCGATAATGATCTAATTGCCTTCTTTCTCCTCAAGAATTATCACGGTCGGGCCCTCTATATATTTGTTTGGTCATCAGCTTATTGGGGGGTATTTTGGCAGTCATGGAGATGTCGTTAGGCCCGTTCTGGCCATTATAGTTCCTTTTTTGGAAGCGGGTAATATAAAGAACCAACTAGACAGGAAAGTTACAATTTTATCCGCTGTTCTACCCCTCTGATTGTATCTAGATAATTATCGAGCCATATTTATTTTCTAAGCAATTTGCATCGGGACTTTGCTGGTGTAAATTAGCACCGCGCACAATGTCCCAATGCTCTATATCAATTAGACAAGCAGCTAGCCAAACACAAGGCATCATTTACAGCTTTGCTGGTGGATAAAGAATTGAAAGTTGCAGACTGCCTTTCTAAAGATACGTGCCTGGTTGCTATCATAAAATCATGCAGACACAGGTATGAAGAATCTGCGATAGTCTCATGAGAATTCCTTATTGCTTTCTTATTTTGTTCCTTTGGCATTTTTGTGGGCTAAAAATCGTTTTAAACAAAGACTTTTGTTTGTTTTCTCCCCAAGGAGCTGAGGCGCAATCGTCTTTTAGATATTTATTCATTGCTTTGTCTGAAGAGGAGCATTTTATTAATTGTCTACTCTTTTGGGATTTTTTAGGTCGGTTGTACTAAAATGAAAGAAAAAATTGCTATTTCAAGTTTAAGACGCAATCGATCGCATCCATTTTATAGCTGCTTGAACTGAAGCAATCAGGAAATCAAGTGCCGTGCTCGTGGACACAAATTGTTTCCCATGGTGGTGAGACTCGAACCCCCGACATTTCTGTCAGAAATACGACGCTCTTGGGGACCTTAAGCTCCATAAATTCCATTAGTAATGTTTTATTAAGAATGCGGCACTCACCTGCTTGAACTGCTCCTCAAAAGTCCAATGCTGACTGCCTCCGCCACCGCCGCTGCCGCCGCCTTCGACTCCGAAATTCGATTCGTTATCATCGCATGGCGTCTCTTTGCCGGAGGACAGCGGCGGCGGCGGAGACCGGTCGCTGGCATCGCTTCTTGAGTCGCCAGTCCCCGCTGCCGTTGCCGCCGCTGCTGCCGCTGCTTTCTCCTCTTCAGCCTCTTCCAGTTCGTCATCTGTTGGCATCATGAGTCGCCTCTCTGCCGCGGCATAATAGTCGCGCAGATGATTATTATTGCTGCTGCCGCTGCTGCTGCTGGCGTTTAGAGTGTCGTCAGAAACGGCGTCGTCTCGATCGCGTCGTCTCCGCTGCTGCTGACGAAACTGTAGCGACTGGCTGGCGCCAGGTGCTGGCAGACCCTGCAACAGGTGAGGAAATATTGCCAGCGGATGATGCGGCGGTGGCGGCGGCGGCGGAGGCGGCATCTGAATTCTTCCAGAGTCTGTGGATGTCGCCATGGCAGCTGCTCTGGCCTGTAGGAAGCTGGTCATCATTAGAAACTCCTGCTGCTGCTGCTGCTGCTGCTGCTGCTGCTGCTGCTGGACTAGGAGATCCTGATGGTGCTGATGAGCGAAAAATAATTCCCTGTTAGGAAAGAAGTCATGCATTGGTGACGGCTGCTGCTGCTGCTGCTGCTGCTGTTGATGATGAGGAACAGGATTTAAAGCATTTTTCGCAGTTTTAGCCACTCTCAGATCCAACTGATCTTGGTGTTCGTTTTCTTCAACATCATCGTCTTCTTCGATGAGTTCTGGCTGCTGCTGTTGTTCTTGGCTAGGCATCATTGTCGGATCCATCTGTAGAAATGATTATTCAACAATAAACACGTGACACCAAAATAATAAACTGCAAGAATAAGTATTATAAAATAGTTTTCAAAGTTTTAGACGCCTACTTACCTTTTTATCTTGTTATTTAACAGCGAGATCAGAGATAAGTTGTCTTTGCCCAAATTGTCTCCAGCATCTTCTTGCTAATGCCGCCAAGAAATAGCTTAGCAATTTAAGGCGGTGGGTGGGTGGGTTGTCTCCGGCACAAATCTGTGAGCGCCAGGCCAACCAGAGAAGCCGATAATGGGACAGACACGCTGGGAAACTGGGAAGGGGAGTATTCAGTTTTTGGGGGCAACTGCCAGGCCTTTCAATGTAAGCCTAGGCTCCCATTGGACACGACCGATTTTAGAGCCCTGAATTGATTAGCGCGAACACATCCTTATTGTTCACAATCCCCAAGATTTACAATCCCAAGATTCACAATCCCCAAGACTGACAATCCTCAAGATTCACAATACCCAAGATTCACAATACCCGAGATTCACAATCCCCTAGATTCACAATCCCTAAGATTCACAATCCCCAAGACTGACAATCCTCAAGATTCACAATCCCCAAGACTGACAATCCTCAAGATTCACAATTCCCTAGATTCACAATCCCCAAGATTCACAATTCCCAAGATTCACAATCCCCAAGATTCACAATTGTCAAGATTCACACTCTACTAGATTCACAATCTCCTTCACAATCCACAATATTCACAATCCACAAGATTCACAATCCGCAAGATTCACAACCCGCAATATTCACAATCCCAAGATTCACAATCCCCAAGATTCACAATCCCTAAGATTCACAATTGTCAAGATTCACACTCTACTAGATTCACAATCTCCTTCACAATCCACAAGATTCACAATCCACAAGATTCACAATCCGCAAGATTCACAACCCGCAATATTCACAATTCCAAGATTCACAATCCCTAAGATTCACAATCCCCAAGATTCACAATCCCCAAGATTCACAATCCCCAAGATTCACAATCCACAAGATTCACAATCCACAAGATTCACAATCCACTAGATTCACAATCCACAAGATTCACAATCCACAAGATTCACAATCCACAAGATTCACAATCCCCAAGATTCACAATCCACAAGATTCACAATCCACAAGATTCACAATCCCCAAGATTCACAATCCACAAGATTCACAATCCACAAGATTCACAATCCACAAGATTCACAATCCCTAAGATTCACAATCCCTAAGATTCACAATCCACAAGATTCACAACCCGCAATATTCACAACCCTTAAGATTCACAACCCGCAATATTCACAACCCTTAAGATTCACAACCCGCAATATTCACAACCCCTTACATTTACAATCCTATAGCTTCGAATTTCTCTTGATTCACAATCCCAAAGATTTACAATCTCCTAGATTTGCAATTCCATAACGACAGTTCTAGAGCTTTGAGTTGAGTATTGTGACAAACGAGAATTAAATGAACACAGCTTTCATTGAATTATAAGTCAATGATATAATAAAGCATTTGTAAGCAATATAAGACTTTGTTTTATTCCAGTTTGAAGGCACTTTCAAATAGCTTTCTAATCGCGGGCACACATTTTCATTGTGCCACACAAGCAAAAGCAATGGATTGAGTCAGTTTTTGGTTCAACACTTCAGTGTGACGCGCGCGCTAGTACGAGAAGCTTTTATTATTTTGCAAGCGGTGTGAAATAAATCAAATTGGAAAGTGATGCGCGCCTATTCTCTGTTCTGAGATGCTCAGACTCCGAATGCAGAGGTGTTTGACTATAAAAATCTATATAAATAGTGGCAAAATGCTTTTTGTTCCATTTCAATATGTCAACAATTCAGACTTTCCATTCGACTGTGCGATTATGAAAGCTGATTTAAAAGCTTTTTTTCAATGTTTTTTTTCGCCTGGGTGTCTTTTTGTTAGACATATATTTGATACCTCTAGGTGTTGTTAAATCGTAGCGGATAATTTTGCTGCATTAGTTACCACAGGAAATTGTTTCCGCTTAAAATCTGGGATCATTTTTAATTGGGGCTGCTACTAGCTTGGATAGCTCGTAAAAATACGAGTACTTAATGAAAAAAATTGACATTCTTACAACACCTGGAAAACTGAGACAATATTGTCATTGCGTGCATTAGACATTGGACACATTGGATGTGTATTCAGTTATCAAGTCACGTGATGTGTCTTTACTTATCGAGCAAGTCACCCGATGTGCCTTCACTTATCAAGTCGCGTGGTGTGTCTTCACTTATCAAGTCACGTGATGTGTCTTCACTTATCAAGTCACGTGGTGTGTGCCATGACTATCAAGTCACGTGATGTGTGCCTTGACTATCGAGTCACGTGATGTGCCTTGACTTATAAAGTCACGTGATGTGTCTTCACTTATCGAGCAAGTCACGTGGTGTGTCTTCACTTATCAAGTCACGTGCTTTTTGTCACGTGATGTGTCTTCACTTATCGAGCAAGTCACACGATGTGTCTTCACTTATTAAGTCACTTGATGTGTCTTCACTTATCAAGTCACGTGATGTGTCTTCGCTTATCAAGTCACGTGATATGTCTTCACTTATCGAGCAAGTCACACAAATTGTCTTCAATTATCAAGTCATCGTGTCTTCGCTTATCAAGTCACGTAATTTGTCGTAACTATCAAGTCTTGTGATATTTTTCTCTATCACCACGTGATTTGTCTCATTTCTCATTCTCAATTCTCTTATTTCGAAGATGGAACGCAACGGCATAATTATTGTTTTGGTTGCCTTTGTTATTAATAATGAATAATTAACTATTATAATTCATACTGACATTAATAGAGTCACTCACATTTATATTTTTTATACTAGAAAGCTAATGACAAAACACTGAAAAATATATATATTTCGCATCTTTGACACGTGGCTGAATTGATCAATGACGAGACAATTATGCCGTTATTGTATCAATATAAAACAGGCCCCGAGGAGAAATCACTTGTTATAGTTTAGTGACAGAAGCTACTGAAGTATATCAAAGCCTATGTGGACTGTATTGGGTTGTTGCAGTCTGTGACTCTTAAAAGCTCATCGATTATCAGCTAATAAATTAATTGGATTGGCGACTCAAATTTATAGTTGTTGTCCTTGAGCTCGGATCAGAGCTACTAAGAATCTATCGCATTGATTTCCCTAAGGTTCTAGGTGCTACTGTACCTAAAGCTCCCATTTACTTTTTTCTTTACTAAATTCAGAATCAAAATTACAGACTCAAAATCTTCTGTTGATTCTGTTCGCCGATGGTTTAGGCAAAGATAATTGGCAGTTGAATTCCATCCTATTCCTTCTATAGTAGTATTTATCCTATTTTTTTAAACAGAACGACATCTCATATAGGTTTAGTTTTGTGTCTTTGACCCTAATGCGCTCAAGTGTTCTCAAGTTACCCCGCCGCATCTTAAAACACTGAAAATGCCGAGTTCCTAGCTCTTTTGTGTTCTCATCTGTCTTTTTTTCCTTTGTTCAGTTCTCAAAGACCATTCCGTTTGATATGCTAGTAGACAATGATGCTTACCCAGTATTATCCTCATTACACTGTCCTGAATTTTCGGCGAAAATTTAATTGGATCTCATTGGCAGTGTTTATTATTCTCTGCGCGTTTTTCCGACAAAGGTTTTTCCGTTTCTATATTATTTTGTTGGTAAATTTTAAGCAATTTATTTCGCTAGCGGTTTCAAAATTATTATTAGTTTTTTACCACCTCACGTCTCAGGTACAGCCGTTGATTGACATGTTAATTCTGTGCGGCCTCGTTGGCATTATCTGGGGCGTCACCAATGCTCTGATGAAAGCTAGCACAACTGCGCCAGTTGAGAACGCATCGTACAGTTTGAAGTCTCTGCTAAGAAATTGGAAGGTTGGTGCATCACGGCTTGTACATGTCTAGCTGTGGTCTCATCTATGCACTGAATCTTCTAACAAAGACCCATTGTCCCTTAACAGTAAAAACACCACGATATTGCTCATGTGTCATGGAGAAAGACCTTCACGATAGCTCCCAAACCGAATGACAGATTTGCGTAAAAGTCCATCATCACGATCAACATTTTCCGCATTCTACGATAGACTAACTTACAAGGCTGTCCGAGTCAGAATCATCGTGATATTCAGCGAATCAGCGATTCCTGTCGAGGCGGTACTGAAAAGAGCCGCATTCTGCAAGGCAATTCTGCCCATTCCACTGACCCATGTACACACACTCACACAGGTGTGTACATCTGCCCTGACTTTCTCATCGTGCCTTTGGGGGTTGGCCCTTAAGGGCGTAAATTTCACAACAAGCCCCCAAACCCCAAATAAATGTGGCCTCGACTCAAAATAGTGTAATGTAGCTCGTACTTACGAGTGTAATCTTTCCTACTTTAAATCTGAGACTCAGCCGCATGTTTTAATTTGCAGTATCTAGTCGCCCTAGCAACCAACCAGTCGGCCTCCCTGCTATTTCTGTGGAGCCTAGCCGAGTCCAGTCTCTCTGCAGCTGTCCCTCTGACCAACACGGTCACATTTCTGGCCACTTCCGTCACCGGCTGGTTTGTCAGCGGCGAGAAGCTCTCCCTGTCGAGTAAGTTTGCGTTTCAGGCCTGATGTACTTCATGTGTGAGTGTGTGCCTGCGTACGCTACTAGTACGCTAATAATAATAATTTCAGGAGGGCCGCGGGCAATGACACATCATTTGGTGACACTAGACCCGCAGCCAGCGAGGAGGCAATTCTACCCATTTCGCTGACTCCTGAGCACACACTCACACAGATACTGTACGCAGTCACACACTCACACAGATACTGTACGCAGTCACACGCTCACACAGATACTGTACGCAGTCACACGCTCACACAGATACTGTACGCAGTCACACGCTCACACAGATACTGTACGCAGTCACACGCTCACACAGATACTGTACGCAGTCACACGCTCACACAGATACTGTACGCAGTCACACGCTCACACAGGTGTGTACACTGCCCCTGTGCCTTGGAGGTTGACCCTCAAAGGCGTAAATTGCACGACAAGCCAAAAAAACACTTCTACCCGCGGCTGCGCCCCAAAGAAATGTGGCCTCGCCGCGGAATTGAGCTCAGGCACCTTGGTGCGAGAGGCACACGCGTTAACCGCTCTGCCACCCACCCCCTTCAGCTTCAGCTGAAATTTATAAGAAACTTTTGTAACTTAGCATGCTGATTTTTAGTGAGATTTTTTACTGCCTAGCAATCAGAACCGCACAATAACATTATCCCTTTGTTTAATTACACCCAGCTCTCGGAGCCATGGCCCTGATGTCTGCTGGAATTTACCTTTGCGTCACCTCCACCTGACAGCTGGGAGAAGTCACCGAGTGAAAAAAACTCGTTTGTTGATCAATTTTAACATGTAAATTCTCTTTTGTGCATATATACGAATGCAGAGCCGATGCTTTGCTTTTTGTATACTATAAGTAAAGCAATCTTAGATTAACTGAATAAACATGCACTGCAATTCACTTTTTATATATTTTGTTTTAAACTTCTCTTCGTATGAGCACGAAAAAAAGACCCCTTAAATGTCTGTTCTTTATTTGAAGGTGGAAGATGCGATTCTAGCTAAGGATCTTGGTGGGATTCCAGCTAAGGGTCTTGGTGAGATTCCAGCTAAGGATCTTGGTGAGATTCCAGCTAATGATCTTGGTGAGATTCCAGCTAAGGATCTTGGTGAGATTCCAGCTAAGGATCTTGGTGAGATTCCAGCTAATGATCTTGGTGAGATTCCAGCTAATGATCTTGGTGGGATTCCAGCTAAGGGTCTTGGTGAGATTCCAGCTAAGGATCTTGGTGAGATTCCAGCTAATGATCTTGGTGAGATTCCAGCTAAGGATCTTGGTGAGATTCCAGCTAAGGATCTTGGTGAGATTCCAGCTAAGGATCTTGGTGAGATTCCAGCTAAGGGTCTTGGTGAGATTCCAGCTAATGATCTTGGTGAGATTCCAGCTAATGATCTTGGTGAGATTCCAGCTAATGATCTTGGTGAAGTTCCAGCTAATGATCTTGGTGAGATTCCAGCTAATGATCTTGGTGAGATTCCAGCTAAGGATCTTGGTGAGATTCCAGCTAATGATCTTGGTGAGATTCCAGCTAAGGATCTTGGTGAGATTCTAGCTAAGGATCTTGGTGAGATTCCAGCTAATGATCTTGGTGAGATTCTAGCTAAGGATCTTGGTGAGATTCTAGCTAAGGATCTTGGTGAGATTCCAGCTAATGATCTTGGTGAGATTCCAGCTAAGGATCTTGGTGAGATTCCAGCTAAGGATCTTGGTGAGATTCTAGCTAAGGGTCTTGGTGAGATTCTAGCTATGGATCTTGGTGAGATTCCAGCTAAGGATCTTGGTGAGATTCTAGCTAAGGGTCTTGATGAGATTCCAGCTAAGGATCTTGGTGAGATTCCAGCTAACGATCTTGGTGAGATTCCAGCTAATGATCTTGGTGAGATTCTAGCTAAGGATCTTGGTGAGATTCTAGCTAAGGATCTTGGTGAGATTCCAGCTAATGATCTTGGTGAGATTCCAGCTAAGGGTCTTGGTGAGATTCCAGCTAAGGATCTTGGTAAGATTCCAGCTAAGGATCTTGGTGAGATTCTCGCTAAGGATCTTGGTGAGATTCTAGCTAAGGATCTTGGTGAGATTCTCGCTAAGGATCTTGGTGAGATTCTAGCTAAGGGTCTTGGTGAGATTCTAGCTAAGGGTCTTGGTGAGATTCTAGCTAAGGGTCTTGGTGAGATTCCAGCTAACGATCTTGGTGAGATTCTAGCTAAGGATCTTGGTGAGATTCTAGCTAAGGATCTTGGTGAGATTCTAGCTAAGGGTCTTGGTGAGATTCTAGCTAAGGGTCTTGGTGAGATTCTAGCTAAGGGTCTTGGTGAGATTCCAGCTAACGATCTTGGTGAGATTCTAGCTAAGGGTCTTGGTGAGATTCTAGCTAAGGGTCTTGGTGAGATTCTAGCTAAGGATCTTGGTGAGATTTCAGCTAAGGATCTTGGTGAGATTCTCGCTAAGGATCTTGGTGAGATTCTAGCTAAGGGTCTTGGCGAGATTCCAGCTAAGGATCTTGGTGAGATTCCAGCTAAGGATCTTGGTGAGATTCCAGCTAAGGATCTTGGTGAGATTCTAGCTAAGGATCTTGGTGAGATTCTCGCTAAGGATCTTGGTGAGATTCCAGCTAAGGATCTTGGTGAGATTCCAGCTAAGGGTCTTGGTGAGATTCTAGCTAAGGGTCTTGGTGAGATTCCAGCTAAGGATCTTGGTGAGATTCTAGCTAAGGGTCTTGGTGAGATTCTAGCTAAGGGTCTTGGTGAGATTCTAGCTAAGGATCTTGGTGAGATTCTCGCTAAGGATCTTGGTGAGATTCTAGCTAAGGGTCTTGGTGAGATTCCAGCTAAGGGTCTTGGTGAGATTCTAGCTAAGGGTCTTGGTGAGATTCTAGCTAAGGGTCTTGGTGAGATTCCAGCTAATGATCTTAGTGAGATTCCAGCTAATGATCTTGGTGAGATTCTAGCTAAGGATCTTGGTGAGATTCCAGCTAAGGATCTTGGTGAGATTCTAGCTAAGGATCTTGGTGAGATTCCAGCTAAGGATCTTGGTGAGATTCTAGCTAAGGATCTTGGTGAGATTCCAGCTAAGGATCTTGGTGAGATTCTAGCTAAGGGTCTTGGTGAGATTCTAGCTAAGGGTCTTGGTGAGATTCCAGCTAAGGATCTTGGTGAGATTCTAGCTAAGGATCTTGGTGAGATTCCAGCTAAGGATCTTGGTGAGATTCTAGCTAAGGATCTTGGTGAGATTCCAGCTAAGGATCTTGGTGAGATTCTAGCTAAGGATCTTGGTGAGATTCCAGCTAAGGATCTTGGTGAGATTCTAGCTAAGGATCTTGGTGAGATTCCAGCTAAGGATCTTGGTGAGATTCTAGCTAAGGATCTTGGTGAGATTCCAGCTAAGGATCTTGGTGAGATTCTAGCTAAGGGTCTTTCGAAAAATCTTTTGCCGAAAATTCCAGCTTTTTCTTGCTTTTTCGACTAGTTTTAAACAAGAGGCTTGCAAAACTGTCTTTTTTAATTTTTTATGACGTGTTCTAGGTCAAGGTCACCCGTCATGTGCTACTACTATGCAGTGTTAAGCTAAAATGCATACAGCATTTCTTTGTCTCTGTACATGTAACGCGTTCATCTCATGCTGAAGAGAAGCTTTAGACTCCTGCAGTTTTCACAGCCCATTCGAATGGAATTTGAAGAAAAAGGAGGGAGGCGAGATTGAGCTGGTCATTTTCTATCTTACTTGAGTCTCGTAGATAAAAATGAGTTGCAAGCTCGGTTGCTGAAATAGCAATGAACACACAATGCGAGAAATCTGCACAGTTTCTGGTGGGAAAAAGAACAATGAAAAACCAGTGGACAGTAAGTTTTCAGCTAATTCCTAGCCCTCGATGGACGTCATTGAACTTGCAAAGCGAGTTGTCTATTTTTTGCTCCTATTTCTTTCTATATAGCGAGTGAGACAATATTTCGTCTTTCATAATGAAATAAAAAGTTGAGTTGCAAAGACTTTAAAAACGACTTTGCTGCTAAGACCGAACAATACTGAACAAGAATCATGCAAAGGTCTACAAAGCATCGATGCCTTGTTTTCTGTATCTGTTTTATAGTTTTCATTTTGTATATTCCTAAGGTCGAAGCGACGCGATACAAGTTTGGTAAGTTTTCTGATTGCATCGTGTAGAAATAATAGAAATAATGTTAGAATATTAGATTTAAAAGAATCTATATGTGCGAGCGTAATATCGATGGCCTTGAGAAATGGAAATTTAATCTCGGTCAACCTCAGTGACCTTGAAGGAATCCCAGTGACCTTGATAATCGGGAAAGAAAATACCTCGTGACCTAGAAAATGGAAAGTTAACCACAGTGACCTTGAAAATCAAAGAGAACTTTAGTGACCGTGAAAGCGATAGAATGTAAACCCCAGTGACCTTGAAAATCAAAGAGAACTTTAGTGACCGTGAAAGCGATAGAATGTAAACCCCAGTGACCTTGAAAATCAAAGAGAACTTTAGTGACCGTGAAAGCGATAGAATGTAAACCCCAGTGACTTCGAAAATGAAAAGCAAAATGGCGGTGACGTTATTATCGTTAAAGCCATGCCGATGAAGCTTAACAATCTCGAGATGGGTAAGCCCACAGCCTCTGGAAATTGAAAGTAGTAAATCCAAAAAATGTATTTCTTAGTTGACCTTGAAGATAGCAAACCTCGCCAACCCAAAGAGGAAGCCATGTTAATATTATGAAATCATTTAAACCTTTCAAAAATTGAATTTTTGTTTGAATCAACTCGGCAGTACTTTTCTGGCCGAAGCCCGGAGCTGTCGACAGCGCAGACGCCGAGTTTCTAAAGGTGTTTCGCGGCAGCCTAGCCAAGCTTTGCCGCGATCAAGACGCTGCTCTTCCCGCCGACTTTGCCGTGGAATTTGAAGAATACCTTCTGCCGGAGAATCCGCCATTCAGTCTGCTAGCTTCGTGTAACTTTCTAGTCTTGATTAAGGAGTAGTCGATTTAAAAAATATCCTAAAAATTAACAACATACTCAACCCGAAACTAAATCAATCCACTCAGACGCCAATCGTCTCAGAAACTCTTCCGCTGATATAGTATTCGCTGGAACAACATCCGCTAGCCCGTTGATTCGCAGCCATCTCGCCTCCCTGGTGGCGCCTCGTCCGCTACATTGGGTCGACCCGCCGCAGCTGTCAAGCCTCACTAGTGTCCTGTATCAAATCATTCGCATTGTGCAGCGTCCAGGTCTAGCATCCGGCCTCTCTCCAGTGGAAGAAAAAAATAAATTAGTCATTGTTGTTGGATCGCCCTACCGACTGTCTGATGTTGAACCGCTGGTTGGCTTGTTCAAATTTGGCGTGATTTGTTTCACAGTTAACAGCTCAGATATATACGAGACGTTGAATCAGGTGCGTGATTCCGGAGTGACAACAATACTTCTGCTGGCTAGTAGGAGCGACACTCGATGGTTCTTGGACGCCGGACTTGACACCAGCTTGTGGAGTCCGGAGTATCAATGGATTCTCTATGACTCGGTGAGGATTAGGGAGTCACAGAAGGGATTTATTAAGATAGAATTTCTCGAAAGACGCTCCTTGAGAACTGGACCTATTCTAAAGACACTCCCGAAAGAACTGGACCTATTCTAAAGACACTCCCGAAAGAACTGGACCTATTCTAAAGACACTCCCGAAAGAACTGGACCTATTCTAAAGACACTCCCGAAAGAACTGGACCTATTCTAAAGACACTCCCGAAAGAACTGGACCTATTCTAAAGACACTCCCGAAAGAACTGGACCTATTCTAAAGACACTCCCGAAAGAACTGGACCTATTCTAAAGACACTCCCGAAAGAACTGGACCTATTCTAAAGACACTCCCGAAAGAACTGGACCTATTCTAAAGACACTCCCGAAAGAACTGGACCTATTCTAAAGACACTCCCGAAAGAACTGGACCTATTCTAAAGACACTCCCGAAAGAACTGGACCTATTCTAAAGACACTCCCGAAAGAACTGGACCTATTCTAAAGACACTCCCGAAAGAACTGGACCTATTCAAAGGACCAGTTACCAAATGGACTGGACCTTATCGAACTGGAATTTTTAGATTCCGATTTTCGTCGCAGCTATTTACGTCCTAACTAGGGTCACATGTAGTACAGATAAATGCACCAAAACGATCATAAATGCATCCCTAGCTAAATTATGTTCGACTATTTGTTTAAATATTTTAATTAAAGAATATTACGAAGCGATTCATAATGTCATTCAAATGACTTTCAGGCTCTTATTTTCGACGTGAAATCAAATTTGATGTCGGCCAACTCCAAAAACATCACCTCGATTGAGTTCGGACCGTACGATGAGACAGAGTTTGAGCTTTTGAACACTATCGAAGATGTTATGCTCTACGACCTGCTGGGCATCTGGACTGCCTACTTGGGCAATATGACTTGCAATGTAAGAGCAGACATAGTTTTTTTAATTTTAGACATTTTTATCCATAATTGGTATCCATTGTTACATTCCAGGCGCCAGTAAACAATACGACATATGTTGGTCTCACGGGCCAATTTAACCTATCGAGTGATCAGACTTTTGTGAGGCACGATTGGCAAATGCAAATTTATGCGAACTTGCTCAGTGATTCTGTTGCGGTAAGCGCAAAACTCTGCGAATATCTAAGGATTGTGACTTTAGAAAACTACAAGGATTCTTCTCAATCATCCATTTTATCAGATTGGCAATTTTTCAACTGTCGGTCGTTTTGCCATGTCCGTGCAAAAACCAAGATTCAACAATCGAGAAAGTATTCTAAACGATTATCGCAAGATTAATCTCACGGTACTTGTCATTCCGGTAAGTTTGGGATTGTGTCATGGTGGCCCTTCTAAAAATCGGTTAAATCATAGAGTATAGATCTCAAACGAATGGTTTAAGTCCTGCGATTAAATTATCCAATTTCACTGAGCAATTACTCATCAATGTACAATAGGTTGGGAAATTTGGTGTCACAAGTGTACTTTGAGGGATGGGAAATTTGTATCGATTTAAAAGAAAGTCCCTTCTCTGCTTTTCTTTAACAAAAAAACAGGGCAGCCAGTACGTGCGCTTCAAAGAAGGCTTGGAGAATCGGACAGATTTGCCGTTGAAGCAGCGTCTTGAAGGCTTGTCGTTCGATTTGTGCATGGAAGTTCTTGCTAATCTTGGGGTGAGCGTGATTCTGCATAAAAGTCTGTCTAGAATTGCTATAAATAGTTCTATACGGTAATTCTGGCATGCTTAAAAACTAAGGGATCAGACACTAGACCCGCAGCCAGCGAGGATGCAGTTCTGCCCATTTCGCTGACTCCTGAGCACACGCTCACAGGTACTGTACGCAGGCACGCACTCACGCAGGTGCCCTGAATCATGTACCATAGTCCTTATCTGTGTGCCAATCTGTGTACATGTGTGCGCTCAGGGGTGAAGGGGGTTATAAGAATATAACCCCTCCGGGCTGGCTGCGGGTCGACTCTCACCAGATGCGCGCCCATGCACAAGCCACCTGCAAATAGTGTCACTCAATTATTCGTCGCGACTTACCGCGCCATATTTTCCATCCGCAGCTGAAGAACTTCACAGTCTACATTCAGGAGGATCTGGTGTACGGCGCACAGGACGCGGAAGGAGGTTGGAACGGCCTGATTGGCGCCCTCATCGGCGGGGTCGCCGACTTGGCCTGCGTCGACCTAACACCGACCTCCGCCCGTATGGAGGTGGTCGATTTCAGCTTGCCTTATTTCTCTACGAATTTATCGATCTTATACAAGCAGAACACGAAAGATGCAACCAAGGAGATGTTCCAGTTCATGTTTCCTTTTAACACGGCTACCTGGTTTTATCTACTGGCCGCTATGGTTGCGCTGGCCATTGTGCTGGCTATCCTTCATAGAATCAGCCCCAACAGCCAGCTCTTCGACCTGAGGTACAGCATGTTCTTCTCGTTCGCTTCTCTTGTGCAGGTGAGCGACGGGGCTGTGTCGGGCACAAAGTTATCACTGTTTACCTATTCTCACCCTAAATCTCTTTGATTCTCACCCTAAATCTCGTTGATTCTCATCCTAAGACTGTGTCATTTTCATCCCAAATCTGTCTCATTCCCATTATCCCAGGGCATTGTTGGCAACATTCCGGACAGGCCAAGTGGTCGCATTGTCGTGTGCGCCTATTGGCTGTTCGTGCTAATCATGTTGGTATCGTACGTTAGCAACTACGCAGCAATGCGGACACTCGCCCGGCTCAATGTTGACATCACAACTGTGTCTAGCCTGTTGGACCAGTCCACCTACACCTATGGAACTCTGTCCAATTCCTCGTTGTCCTCGGTGTTCGCCGACTCAACTTTCAACGAAATGCGGCGAATTTTTCAGTCGATGCGGAGATTTCCTAACGGTCTATTCACTGATCCCAAAGTGGCTGAGGAAGCTGTTAAGTTAGGCAATTTCGCCGCAGTTTTGGACACGCCAACCAACATGTACCTGAAGCAGCTCATCTGTGACTCAATTGTCACTGGCAATTTTGACAACACCGACACCTCGTTTGGCCTGCCTCGCCGATCTGATCTCAAACTGGTGATTGATGAGGAACTGCTGAAACTGATGACTAACGGACGGGTCGATCAGCTTTACAACAAGTGAGCAGTCTTTATGACTTTAATAAAAAAATAATTTCTGGAGGGCTGTGGGCAATGGCACATCGTTTGGTGAAACCCTGAGCTGACTCCTGAGCACACACGCACACAGATACCGCACGCAGGCATACGCTCAGACCTCAAGGTCAGAAGTTAGAATCTCAAATAACCACATAATCATCCACATTGTCCCATAATCAGAGGAATGCGATTCATTGTTAAACGCATGGACAGAAATTTCGTTCCGGTTAAAAAATCTCCCCTACCCCCTCAGATACTTTCAAGTGCCGCTGTCGTCACGTCCGAAATGCACCGCTAATCCTTTGGCCGGGGCGATACCCACTGAGCCAGTGGATCTGGAGCCGCGATCTGGAGCGCTAACCCTGCACAACACCCTGGGCCTGCTAGTGGTCAACATTGTTGGCTGCTGTTTGACCCTAATAGCTGCCACATTTGAGTACTTGTTCAACATGCGAAAGATGCACAATGAGAAGGATCAAAAGTCCGTGCAGCTGAGAAGGCGTAGCGTGATTACTGATCTGTTTAGCAGGCAGAGCACAGTTTGACCCGGATCTGAGTGAAAGCTATGAAGATTCTGGTTGAATGTAGACAGCTACATCAGATCCGGGAAAGAAGGAATCTTAATACTCGTATAGCTGACATTGTCAGAGGTTGATATTCATGCCTTGTGCACATTTTAACGTGTGAAAAGTCATCCCAATTGGCTTAGAAGTTCACTTTTTTATGACTTTAAGCTTTATGACTTTAAGCGAACAAATTGGAATCATTTTGGACTTATATGCATGTCACATTATTTAAAAAATCTATTAATTATTTTATATATCGCATTTATAACGCCACCTACGAGTATTTTGCTTCTCGACATCTCGCATAAAATAAGTACACGGTATATTTTTTGTTATACTGGACTAGAAAAGCTCCCACTAACTATAACTTAACTGAACGAACCACGAACGAATCAGCGAAAACGTTAAACATAAATTATTTGTTAAACGAGTACAAAAGTTTGTCTATAATACGAATTCCTGAATACATGTGTACATAAATACGCAACTACACAACTAACAAAATGTATGCAAGTAACTTCTTGGTTGCAACTTAATGTGATTTGGCCAGATATGTACAATACGTGTAAAAGTCACTATGAAAAAGAATACCGAAAATAAATATGGAACTGATAAAAGTGAAAAGCAAGAAACTTTGCGCTCTTTTGTGCCTGCTCATCGTTCTTCAGATATATTTTTCGATTTGGGAGCGAATGATACATGGAAATCTAGAAATTTTCATATAGAAATTGAGTACAGTTTGATTTATATAAGGATATTAAAGAATTCTGACATGATATCATGTTAAAGGGTTAACTTTTAATTACAAATTGACAAGAAAATAATGGTTTACAGAATACTACTATAACTTAGATAGTTATACATATATATAATGTAAAAATTTTCATATTGTGAGCCAAAAAAAAATTATTCTCATCGACTCAAGCCGACGATTCCATTTGGTCCAAATCGTTATTCAGCTTCGGCATCGCCGCGTTCAACTCCGCCTTCTTCTGTGCTGCTCGCTTTTTTCGCTTGGTGTTCCACATTTTGCAGCGAAGATAGCCGAACTCAACAGCAGCCAGCAGCAAAGTCAGCACGCAGCCAACCAGGTTGATGACGGCGATGCCGAGAGTATTGTTAAGTGTCAGGGCGCCATTTTTTGTATTGAAAATTGGCGGCTCGTCTGGTATGTAGTCCCGAAGTAGATCCGGAAAAGTTGTACTACGACAATTCGGTAAGTCAGCGGCGTCTAATGTGAAATATCTAAATAAAAGGTGAGGTTTGTGAAAATCAGAAAGATGTTTATTTTTTTAATCTGAGTCCTGACTATTATAAAAAAATTTCAAAGCAAAAACAAACAGAAAACAATTGAACAAAAATTGAATAAAAGCAATTTAACAAGAAAGTGTTTAAAAAATTAAGAAGAGTCATCTATTGAATTAGATGGACTAGCCGCTATTATTAAAAAGTAGAAAAGTAATTATCTGTGATTATATTTAATTGTATTGTTAATTGTAATTTAATTTAATGTAGTTAAAATTAATAGTTACGTGTTGAATTTTAAAGCGTCTTATCAAAGATTTTTCTATATAGTATAAAACTTTATTGAAAATATTTATTTTATTATTATTGATACTGTATTTCTTTCATTAATTATTATTTTTTTCATTAGAAAGTATTGATTACTTTCTACCAGAAAATACGCTAGTACGACAATAGCCAACTTCACGAGCTATACAAATATATTATTTATTAGCAGTTAACTCGAATACAAAAGATTATATATCTTCAGGTGATCTTCAAAAATTTTATTAATGTAGTATAAGGCATAAGGTAATGTCTTGATTATTTTTACTATTTCTAAAATTTTTCTAATACTTAAAAAAATATTTTTTGCTTTACTCACTGCTTGTACAGCCTGTCCCTAAGTCCATTGTTGATGAGTTGAGAAATGGCCTGGTCGATGATAAAGTCGTACTCGGCTGACATCGGTATACCGAATGAAGCGCTCTGCGTGCTGAATGCCCCGGTGTTGACAGCGTTACAGATGAACTGGCTGTAATACTGGTTCATTGCACTGTCGTAGATCAAAGCGTAAGTTCCATTCTGCACTTGCTCAAGCGCCACATCTAGATTTGGAAGCAAACTTTTGTTTCTATTATCAGTCATGTGGCGATAAATTTGCTGCTGAACATTGTCCGTCGAATTTTGGAACATTGCCAGATAGGATGTGCCAACCACTGTGCCATAATTATAAGTAGTCTGAGCATACAGAGTGGATAGGCTGGTAATATCGGATTGCAGTCGACTCAGCGTACGGCTAGCCGCATAATTGGTGACGTAGGCTACTAGAATCACGAATGCGAATAGCCAATAGACTGCAATAACCAACTGACCAGATGGTCTGTCTGGCGGAGTACCTGTGATGCCCTGCAACAAATAAAGTTAAAAAAATTGCCACTCGATACAGCACTAGTTATTTCTTTCAGGAATCTTACTGTTTAACAGGTAGGTCTGACGGGTAGGTCTAAAAGGTAGCTATTCTGTATTGCAGATTGTCTGTCTATCAGGTATCTAACAGGTAGCTCTCTTGTGTTTGACATGTACCGAAAAAAGCCAAAGAATTTTACCTGGATGAGTGAAGCAAAGCTAAAAAAGATGGTCTCATAAATTCCGAAGTTGGCAGCATTCCTGCTAAGCTGGTGCAGTACGGTTAGCACAATCGATAATCCAACCACGGAGCCAATCACAGCTAGCCAGGTGTACAAATGAAACGGCCTCATAAACTGGAACATAGATATCAGTGGATTCTCTAAACGCTTCTTATAAAGAATGGTCAGCTGAAAGCTAAGATAGGGCTGCGTGAATTTCAACACTTGACGCCTGGTTTCAGTGTCCGACAGACTGGCACAGGCTAGATCCGCTTTGCCCTGAATCAGTGTCTGTACAATGCCATTCCAGTTGCCCTGACTGTCTTGTACGCCGTATTGACCGTCCGGCTGAATGAAGAAGTTGACGTCCTTGACCTAGAAGAGTGATTTTGCTTGTAGTTTAGTTTATTATTTTCCGCGAGTTCATTAATAAGTGGCTTTTAACAATGTGCAATCGAAAACTGATTGACAGGTAGGATTGGTGTATAAAATTTTGGTTTGATATCTAAAACATAAAGCTTAAAATTATCTAACAGTCGAGGTACCTATCTAAAAAGTGAGTTCTATATCTAACTGTGGACGTCGATATCTAACAGGTCAAGTCCATATCCAACATGTCAGGTTGATATCTAACATGTCAGGTTGATATCTAACATGTCAGGTTGATATCTAACATGTCAGGTTGATATCTAACATGTCAGGTTGATATCTAACATGTCAGGTTGATATCTAACATGTCAGGTTGATATCTAACAGGTCAGGTTAGTTGACTTCATAGACGATATTGAAAGTGCACGCTAATCTCACTCACCGACATGTTGCTCAGAATTTCTTTGCATATATCGATAGCGAATCCGTTTAGTCTATCGTATAGCGGTAGTTCCGTTCTGTTCTCGTAACCCTTCTTGTACTGAACAAAAGGCGGCTTCTGTAACATTAGATTTAAAAATCAATTATGCACGCTGAATAAAACTGCTTTTACAGCTTAAACTTAAGGTAACGCTAGTTCGATTCAATTTCTAAAAGGTAGACTATTTGTCTGCTTTGGTAACAGACAGTTTCTTTGTCTAACAGGTCGTTTCTGTCTAACAGGTTGATGCTAGTAATCGTATCTAACAGGTTGATGCGTGTGTCTAACAGGTTGATGCTTGTGTCTAACAGGTTGATGCCTGTGTCTAACAGGTTGATGCGTGTGTCTAACAGGTTGATGCTTGTGTCTAACAGGTTGATGCTTGTGTCTAACAGGTTGATGCTTGTGTCTAACAGGTTGATGCTTGTGTCTAACAGGTTGATTCTTGTGTCTAACAGGTTGACACATACGCAATGCCACACCCTCAGTTCATCGGCTAACTTACCAGTATGGTAACAACTCGAAACACATTCTTATTTATCTCTTCAACCAATGTGGCCTCGTTTGGTACACGTATCGGCGGCTTCAAAAAGTTGAACTCTCCAACTGAGCTCCAATTTCCAATCTGGAATAAATTTACCATCGTCAGATTGGCGCCTAGTTGCAAACTAAAAATCTTATTTACTAAGTTGAAATCAAGTGTCTAACAGGTTGGAATCTAGCTAGTGTCTAACAGGTTGGAATCTAGTGTCTAAAAGGTTGGAATCTAGTGTTTAACAGGTTGGAATCTAGCTAGTGTCTAACTGGTTGGAATCTAGTGTCTAACAGGTTGGAATCTAGTGTTTAACAGGTTGGAATCTTGTGTCTAACAGGTTGGAATCTAGTGTCTAACAGGTTGGAATCTAGTGTCTAACAGGTCGGAATCTAGTGTCTAACAGGTTGGAATCTAGTGTCTAGCAGATTGGAATCTAGTGTCTAACAGGTCGGAATCTAGTGTCTAACAGGTTGGAATCTAGTGTCTAACAGGTAGGTATCAAGTGTCTAACAGGTTAGAAATCTAGTGTCTAACAGTTTTTAATTGAGCTTGTACAATTTAAACCTACTGTAACAGGACGATTGAGTTAATTGTAACATTATATAGCAGGAAAAGTACATTGTGTCCGTCAATCACAAGTATTCGGCATGTTAACTCACCCTCTGCCTCTCAGATCCTAAGCCACCATAATAATTCATCTGCCAGAACTGTCTCACGACACTGCCGTTCGGATAGAGTTGAAAGTTGCCAGTCATACCAGAGAATGTCTGGTTAACCGGGTTTGGCTAAGAAAAGAAAATATGTTTAAAAATCATATAAAAAATTGCCCCTAAGGTAGAGGTAAATACTAATAATCTATCAGGTAAATCATAACCTGTTAATATTATTATCACAGGCATAAATCATTCTGGCATGTTTACTGAAAAAAATTATGATAAAAATAATTTCACGAGGGCTCTAGGCAATGGCACATCATTCGGTGACACTAGACCCGCAGCCAGCGAGGAGGCAATTCTGCCCATTTCACAGACTCCTGAGCACACACGCACTCTCACACAGCTGTGTACATCTGCCCTCACTCTCTTATCGTCAGGCAGTGTACACTCTCTGTGCCTTGTGCCTTGCCCTAAATTGCGCGACAAGCTCTCAAGCCTTCTCTCCGCGGCTGCGCCCCGAATGAATGTGGCCTCACCGCGGAATCGAGCTCAGGGACCTTGGTGCGAGAGGCAAACGCGTTGACCGCTCTGCCACGCACTACAGTGTTAACTGAAAGCTGTGAATCTAAAAATCTGTCCTGTACTTGCCTCCTTGCAGACAATCTTCTTTAGATAGATGTTCCAAATCGACAGCATGTCGTACAAGTAGATCTCTCTGGCTCTGCTCAAATTGTACTCGATAGCCAAGGAGATTGGGCCGAATTCCATCGAGGTGATGTTCTTTGACACCACTTTGAAGCCGGCAAAATTGTTTTTGTCGACCAGGCGCTAAAGAAATTTCAAAGAAATGAAAGAAAAAAAGAAAAAAAAACGTCTAAGATTATTTGCTTAATTATTAAAGTTGTGTTTGACAAAAATACTATTGGTGCACGGTTCTATTGTATAACTGTTGTCTACTGTCTAACAGGTTTGTACTTATGTCTAATAAGTTTGTACTTATGTCTAACAGGTTTGTGCTTACGTCTAATAGGTTTGTACTAATGTCTAACAGATTGGTACTAATGCCTAACAGGTTTGTACCAATGTCTAACAGGTTTATAATTATGTCTAATAGGTTTGTACTAATGACAAACAGGTTTGTACTATTGTCTAATAGGTTGATTCTTATGTCTAACAGGTTGATGATAATGTTTAACAGGTTCTTACTGAAATCTAACAGGGTGTTGCTAGCAATGAAAAGCACGTCTGCAAAATTGCAAAAGCCTGCAAACCTAGCTACTTCTCTTCAAAAACATTGTCTCTAGCTCGAGACTTTATTCGCGATACAAAGTTTAGTGCATGCCACTTATTTACAGTTCCGTATTGTGCATATAAGCATATTGTAGTGCCGCTTTGATTTATTTGCGGTTAATTTTTTAGTTTAGCGACTATTACTAATAGTAGTGATGTTTACAAATATCTTTCACAAAGAGAGCAAATGTTTAAGTATTTTGCGGCGCATTTTTTTAGCATATTAGCAAAACCATTTGTACCGAAATTTTCCCCTCGAGTGCAACCTAGCAATGAAAGTTAAGGAGAAATCTATTCAGTTGCGAGATCACGAATGCGGGTCACTGTGCATCAAGGATTGCAGTTCTCAACCAACAAGGGTCACTGTGCATCAAGGATTGCAGTTCACAACCAACAAGGGTCACTCTGCATCAAGGATTGCAGTTCCCAACCAGCAATGGTCACTCTGCATCAAGGATTGCAGTTCCCAACCAGCAATGGTCACTCTGCAGCAAGGATTGCAGTTCCCAACCAGCAATGGTCACTCTGCATCAAGGATTGCAGTTCCCAACCAGCAATGGTCACTCTGCATCAAGGATTGCAGTTCCCAACCAGCAATGGTCACTCTGCATCAAGGATTGCAGTTCCCAACCAGCAATGGTCACTCTGCATCAAGGATTGCAGTTCCCAACCAGCAATGGTCACTCTGCATCAAGGATTGCAGTTCCCAACCAGCAATGGTCACTCTGCATCAAGGATTGCAGTTCCCAACCAACACGGGTCACTCTTGCCAAGAATAATCGTCACGATAGCGTCATTAACCCGATGCATAAATGATTCCAGTCTTGCACGATAAATTTCAATGCTTTATGTCAATTTCCACCGTACTCGTATATTGCAGTACATTGCAGTATATCGTGCTCAGAAGAGAACAAGAACGTAAGTAGCTGTCCTTAAATAAAGTTGAATCCATTATTCTCACCACATTGAACAGGAACCAGCGATAAGGCGGCAGCAGTAGCAGGCTGTCATAGGCTGCCGCGATGAAATAATCGGCATCTTCAGCAGGTGAGGCCAGTAGAAAGTTTCTGGATCCTGAAGCTTTTATCTGGCTGATGATGCTGTACTCATTGCCACGCTGCAGCTGATAAAATTGCACACTACCTGGATATTCGTCAACAATCAGTTGCATCTGGTCCATAGTGTAACCGCTGCCAAGGACGATGCTGAGTTTGATTGACACATCTACGGAGGCCGACAGGTCCAGGGCTTCCATCAGGGCCTGCGAATATGACACGGCTGTAGCTTTTTAACAAAAACACGATCGATCTATAATAGTATTAAGCAATATTAATCCAAAATTGTCAAAAATTATAGATGGCATTAGACACCTCGACGAGAATCGTTGAATATCTCGACGATGCCGATGTTCTGTGATTCTGGAAGTTGTCTCATCGGATAGAGCGGAAAATTTTAGCCCGTGTTCTGGATTTTAATGGCGATTTTGTACACCTCCCCTGACTTTCTTATCGTCAGGCAGTGTACAGTGTACACTTTCATTGTGCCTTGGTGGTTGGCCCTCAATGGCGTAAATTGCACGAAAAGCTTCCAAGCCTTGTTGCGCCCAAAATGAAAATGTGGCCTCGCCGCGGAATCGACTTTAGGGACCTTGGCGCGAGAGGTCCCTGGCCCCGGTCGGTGGCAGAGCGGCTAACGCGTTTGCCTCTCGCACCACGGTACAAAATTTATTGATCGATAAGTGCTACTTAAAATAGCCTTAGCGATCGATAATTTCTGCTTAAAATAGTCCAAGCGATCGATAATTCTACTTAGAGTAGCCTTAGCGATCGATAATTCTACTTAGAGTAGCCTTAGCGATCGATAATTCTACTTAGAGTAGCCTTAGCGATCGATAATTTCTACTTAAAATATTCTTAGCGATCGATAATTGCTACTTAAAATTTTCTTAGCGATCGATAATTGCTACTTAAAATATACTAGGCGATCGATAATTGGTACAAAAAATAGATTTGACGATAGATAACCGTTCCCTATAATTGTTACTAAAAGTGTGCATTTACTGCTCTAAGCATCTGATTGATAAAATTGTACCGCTCAATTTAAAAATGCGCTCACCCTAAACACACCGTCCTCGGCCAATTGAATAGTCAATGGGGCCATGACGTGAAGCTGCATGCTTGAGAAGCCAGGAACTCCCGAAGGGATTCCCGCTTGTGCGAACATGTCCAACTCGTTCTGGTCGAATGCTCCAGCGAACAGGCAGCCAGATGACCGCAGCTGGTTCATCTCTGCATGGCGATAGAGGGAATAGGAGGGATTGCTAGTCTCGCCTCCAATGGATGAAGGAATAGAATGGATTGCTAATCTAGCCTCCAATGGATGAAGGAATAGAATGGATTGCTAGTCTCGCCTCCAATGGGTGAAGGAATAGAATGGATTGCTAGTCTCGCCTCCAATGGGTGAAGGAATAGAATGGATTGCTAGTCTAGCCTCCAATAGATGAAGGAATAGAATGGATTGCTAGTCTCGCCTCTAATGGGTGAAGGAATAGAATGGATTGCTAGTCTAGCCTCCATAAACTTACGTTCATTAGCCAGTTTAATATTTAACAGTCCACTTTGCGGCGTGTCTATGAAGTTGAACACTGTGTTGTTAATGTCTGGCGACGACAGGCAGGAATTTCGCAAGGCCGGAAGGAAAATTTGGTTGAAAAGTCTCTGTGTGGTGTTGGCAACACCTGGCTCGTCCCAGATCACCGCTGCGGGATGAAGGTGTTTGAGAACGGTGGTAATGTGTGGATTAGGGAGTGGATGAATCAGAGACAGTTGGTGAATGATAGACAGTGGGTGAGTGATAGACAGTGGGTGAATGATAGACAGTGGGTGAATGAGTGATAAGTGGGTGAATCAGTGACAGTGGGTGAGTAACAATGGGTGAATGAGTAACACTGGGTGAATAAGTAACAGTGGGTGAGTGAGAGACAGTGGGTGAATGATAGACAGTGGGTGAATGAGTGATAAGTGGGTGAATCAGTGACAGTGGGTGAGTAACAATGGGTGAATGAGTAACACTGGGTGAATAAGTAACAGTGGGTGAGTGAGAGACAGTGGGTGAGTGAGTGATAGTGGGTGAGTCAGTGACAGTGAGTGAATGAATGAGTGACAGTGGGTGAATGAGTAACAGTGGGTGAATGAGTAACAGTGGGTGAATGAGTAACAGTGGGTGAATGAGTAACAGTGTGTGAATAAGTAACAGTGGGTGAATGAGTAACAGTGTGTGAGTGAGAGACAGTGGGTGAGTGAGTGACAGTGGGTGAGTCAGTGACAGTGAGTGAATGAATGAGTGACAGTGGGTGAATGAGTAACAGTGGGTGAGTGAGAGACAGTGGGTGAGTGGGTGTCAGTGGGTGAGTCAGTGACAGTGAGTGAATGAATGAGTGACAGTGGGTGAATGAGTAACAGTGGGTGAGTGAGAGACAGTGGGTGAGTGAGTGATAGTGGGTGAGTCAGTGACAGTGAGTGAATGAATGAGTGACAGTGGGAGTATCTGAATGACGGTCAGTGATTATCAAATACTATATTACTAACAAGGTGTTTGTGAAGTCTATGCGCTATGAAGAAAAGTTCCGTTTAAAAAAGCTCACCAAAGTTGATGGTGGTAGCGCAGAGAGTGCCACCAATCAGGCAAGCCGCTACTAATAAAGTCAACAACGTCATTTGACGGAACATAATTTTAATTATGAATTATAAAGAACTGGAAGTTTTGTCACCGTGAAAGATCGAGAATGTCTCGGCGAATTTCTCTTTGAGCAGTCTTTGCAGTTGAGCTTGCGTATATCTAGTCAGCATCTATTCAGTATCAGTCTCAATTCTTTTTCATTTGGCTATTCAAACAGCGTACACTAATATAGAAAATATTCCTTCCGAGAGAGACGACTAAGCTCAGAAAAAGGGAGTGAGCATGGAAAAACTGACTCACTAAGACTCATCGGACAATAGCCTGATACCTACTGAATACCTGTCTGCCCGTCCTGATGTTAGGTTTATGCATTTTAGACGCCACATGTCTCTCTATCCATCTCTTCCATCTATCTGTTTCAGTCGACGCAACTAGTCCAGTCAGGCAAACGCAAGGACCACTAGAAGAAGGACAGGGCACATCGTTTCTTTTAAAAATGTTTAAAGGCAGATTTCCACCGAAAAGGCACTATTGAGATAGGAACTTTTCACCTTTATCTAATTAAAATGTTTATAACTCTTTATTGGAAGCAAATCCAAAACTTGCAAAACATGCTGCTTCAACGAATCCTAAAAAGCTTCATTTATTAATATTCATTAATAATCCATCTTTATTATCTTTTCGCTTATTTATCAGGAAAGTACAATAGCAACCAAGCAGACATAAAATGAGACTATACTCGTAGTTTGACCTACTGATTTTTTAACGTAATAAAATTATACTTGATAAGAAGTGACTGTAATATTGAGTTAGTCACGAGATACCATATTGCCTGGCTATTGTGCTTCATGATAAATAAATTATAGCCTAGAGAGGTTGTAGCCAAGTGGTTAGGGCGTCGGACTCACGACTTGAAGGTCGGGGGTTCAATTCCCGAGTCCACTGGAACAATTTGTGTCCTTTAGCAAGACACTTAACTCTGCATCGCTTCAGTTCACCCAGCTGTTAAATGGGTACCAGCATCAGCTGGGATAATTGAAGGTGGGTGTGGCGTCCCCCCAATCCATGGACTGAACAGCTGTACGCAGCCTTCAGATGCGCCGCGCATTAGCTGCGGCTGTGCTGTCGGCTGCACATCTGACCCAATTGGGGCAGGTGTATTCAATTATCAATTATTTATTTACAAATAAATGAATTAAATAAAATGAAATGAAATCATGAAATAAATCTTTTTTCCAAGAAACGAGTGTCCCGTCCTTCTCCTTCTAGTGGTCCTTGGGCAAATCCTGCTAAGAGGCTGCTACGAGCACAGTCATCTTTAAAATTTGGATGCACAATCTATGCGCCGATTCTAGTCATGGAAAGAAAGCAAAATTACCACAAGTTGTTACTAAATTAACCAAATATTAACACAAGAATTCAGAAAGTTTAGTTTGCTAAAAAGCCATGTCTTCAGGTATTTATTCTGTCTACCGCTGATTACTTTAGTGCATGCACATTTAGGGATGTGGAAATGCTATCATTCTGTTTGCTGAGTAATGATTTTGTAGGCGCAACGAATGCAATCATAAGCCGACTTTACAAGCTTGAACGATAGACAAAATTTTCAGTCTAATTTCGAAATTCCATCACCAAGATACTGTGAGTTGCAATTCACTTTAATACGAGCTCGCAAAATTGGCTCAGAAAAGTGAGACTCCTTGAGAAAATGATATTCGCACTGGTAGAGTTACTCATTATTTAGGTTCGAGGTTGAGTGACAGAACGGTCTAACGCGATTGCCTCTCGCGCCAATAATAATAATAAAATAATTGCAGGAGGGCTGCGGGCAATGGCACATCATTTGGTGACACTAGACCCGCAGCCAGCGAGGAGGCAATTCTGCCCATTTCACAGACTCCTGAGCACACACGAACATAGATACTGTACGCAGGCATACGCTCACACAGGTGTGTACATCGGCCCTGACTTTCTCATCGTAAGGCACTTCAAAGGCGTAAATTGCACGACAAGCCCCCAAGCCTTCTTTCCGCGGCTGCGCCCCAAATGAATGTTGCCTCGCCGTGGAATCGAACTTAAGGACCGTGGTGCGAGAGGCAAACGCGTTAACCGCTCTGCCACCGACCGCTCTGCCTGACGCATGTTTCGCTAGCCGAAACCCAGCAGCATAACTTTTTACAATCACTTGTACCACATGCAAAATCGGTCTTTCCTAATAGATTTTGACTAGATTTAATTGTACCACACGTTAAATTATCTTCATATTGCTAATCATTTCACTTTTAAAGCCTTCAAATTTCCGGATTTAAAAAAATCGGTGCGGCTGGCATTGGGCTGATCAATTGCACCATCGCTTCTGACTAGATTATTGTACCGTTTTTAATTTATAAAATTTCAGCAAAATCCGCATCTTTTGAGCTCAAAAGTTGATCTGAGCGAGCTTTAATAAGCAAAAAATCATCATCTGAAGTTTTAATGAAGTGATTCCCGGTAGCAAATGGTCTTCTATCTCCAAAAATAGAATACATATACGGCCTGTACCACATTTGTACCACCTCAAGCACACACAAAAATCGTTACAACTAGAGTAATTATAGAATGTACGAGTATCGAAGAAACAAAAAAATGAATACACAAAACACTTTTTTCGACAAAACGCAAGTGTTGCGTCCTGAATGTGACGCTACTTTATTCGCCCTTGAACTGTCCTACTGATAACAGAGGTTGTAGCCTAGTGCTTAGAGTGTCGGACTCACGACTTGAAGGTCGGGGTTCAATTCCCGACTATACTGGAACAATCTGTGTCCTTTAGAAAGACACTCTGCATTGCTTCAGTTCACAGCTGTTATATGGGTACCAGCATTAGTCGAATACAGTATAATACAGTCGAACTCAATTTACGAGCTACATAGAGTTACCAAAATTGTTTCAGGCTACAAGTATAATATTCGCTGATATAACAATGCAACTGTAAGAATTAGTCCTAAAATTTCATGCACATGCATTAGTCAGCAAGTCTCTCCATTGCACTTAGATATTTAGCAACCTCGGCTGCTAGATAGGAGGCTAGGAAGATCTTGTGAAAGCTAAACAGCATTCCTAGCCATAGAATGTAGATCCAAAGCCACAGAAACAATAGCGCCATAGGATCCATTGGTTCATAGAGTCTCCAGAGTACCAGTGGGCAGGCAGCATTGTGCAGACGAGACAACCAGATCGATTGGTTATGATAGCCGCAGCCCCTGTTACTAATCGGAGTGCTGCTGCTGTCCTTTTTACTGCTGCTGTTTCCAAACTGCTGCTTACAGCACGAGTCGGGCACACGACCGGGGCCGATAATGTCTAGCCACTCGGTGTGGTCACTGCGATAGCCGCAGCATTTTCGCTTGACGTGCAGCCCGTCCAGAAAGTCTGTCGTGGCCTTCGATTTATTGTACTTGCTGTACAGACCAACCTAAAGAGAAATCCAATGCGTTGTTTTCTGGTGCATTGAAAAATAAAATGAAGCACACATTCACACAGATACTGTTCGCAGGCAAACACTCAGGTTGTGTACATCTGTCCTGACTTTCTCATCGTGAGGCAGTGTACACTCGCACTGTACCTTGGAGGTTGGCCCTCAAAGGCGCGAATATCACGACAAGTCCTCATGTCTTCTCCGCGCGGCTCCGACTCTCATATACCAATGATAATAATAGCCCTTTCAGTGGCCATTGTCAAATTTACGTCTAAACAATTGCAATAGCCATGGGGTATCCTGCATGCCTTTTAAGGTTTTAATTCTGGGACCATCAAATGTTTGAGACCATGCGAATAAACACCAGAAAACTACCTGGCCGTCATAAGATTAGTCTGGGAGGTTCGGTGGCGAAGTGGTAAAGCGTCCTCAGTTTTTACTCTCGCATTGAAGTCGTAGAGCTCGAATTTGCGGCGAGGCCAAATTCATTTGTGGCCAGGGGGCATAGGGGTAGGGGCCGCGACCCTACCATATCGGCTGATAAATCTATGTGGCACCCATGGGAAGTGGCGCACCCCTGGTACTGGCGCGCCCCTGGTACTGGCGCACCCCTGGTACTGGCGCACCCCTGGTACTGGCGCACCCCTGGTACTGGCGCGCCCCTGGTACTGGCGCACCCCTGGTACTGGCGCACCCCTGGTACTGGCGCACCCCTGGTACTGGCGCACCCCTGGTAGTGGCACACCCCTGGTACTGGCGCACCCCTGGTACTGGCGCGCCCCTGGTGGCGCACCCCAGGTACTGGCGCACCACTGGTACTGGCGCGCCCCTGGTAGTGGCGCACCCCTGGTACTGGCGCACCCCTGGTAGTGGCGCACCCCTGGTAGCGGCGCACCCCTGGTACTTGACCCCCAACAAGTAGGCGGCCCCCCTAGACGAAAATCCTGGCTGCGCAACCGACAAAGCGAAGGTTTAGAGGGCTTGTCGGGAATTAAGTTAAGAAATAAATTATCGACTGAATATTTACCATCTGTTCAGAGAGGAACTCCTGAGATCGCACGTTGTTCTGAAATATGAAGATGCTAGCGGCGATTGAAAATGAAAGCAGGACACACTGGCAAGTAAGGCTGAGGATGCACTGCAAGCGAGCGTTACTGAAACTGGAAACCACCTGCAACAGACCAGTCGCCAGAAAAATGACAGCGAAAACTTTTAGCGTAGTCAAAAGATACGGGTTCGCCAAAGCTAGCGGCGTCTGCTTGAAAACTTCCGTCCAGGAGTCAAAGTCGCCAAAAATCAATACGGAGCCGGCGATACCGAATGTTAAGTTAATTAGTGCCAAAAAGGTCGTTAATTTTCCAGCTAGAAGCATTGCTATAACGTTCTTATTCAGAACTTTCAGAGTTGAACAAATTTAAACTCTTTCTGAGATATCTTCATATTATTGCATATATTAACCAGTTGTATGAAACATTATCTATGGTAATTCTTTCAGAGAAAGAAAAAGCCGTCCCTCTGCTTATCGACTTCTCTAGTTGGCATCTGAACCTAGGTTGCTCTTTTCATGGACATCTTTATATTGCAGGGCTTATAGGCTAGTGGTTAAAGACTCAGAGTCGTGACCTGAAGGTTGGGGGTTCGATTCCCGACTCTGCTAGAATAATTTGTGTCTTTTAGTGAGAGACTTTACTCTACATTGCTTCAGTTGACGCAGCTGTTAATTACATAGGTATCACGGCTGGGGTAATTGAGTGTGGCGTCCATGGACTGAATAGCCGTTCGTAGCCTTCACTTTGCGCCGCGCAATAGCTGCGGCTGTGCTGTCGGCTGCCATCTGGACCGATTCCTATTCCTATTATATTGTTATGACTGTGGTCGGTTTGGCTACAGCACTATTAGGTAAACTACCAGGACGCTCTATTTCAGCCTGGCACGGGTGGCGTTATGACGCTCACGCAGTACTCTTATGTAAGATCGTACAGTATGGACCTGGCACTCCGAAAGGACAGAGACGAATGCAGCGCTTACCTGTCGGAACGCAGGATGAAACCGTTTTTTTGACGAGTTCTGTTTATTTTTAAGCAATAAATAGAGTCTTCGCAGTAAGATACCGTCTTTACGGCTCGAATCTTTAAGTTAAAGTTCAATGCTATCGCTGGTGCGAGGTGCCCCGTCACGGGTAGATAAGAGCAAAAATAGGGCGGCTATCTTGGGGAGGGGGCAGACAGGGGAGGCTGTGCACAAACACAGTCAAGCCACCAGCGCGCAGGGAGGGGTAGCTGATTGGCGGGGGGGCAAAGCTGCGCAGGGCTGGGGTAAGGGTTAACAAACAATGCCCTGCGCCCAGCCAATCAGGTAGCGGCACAGGGCACACAGAGCAGGGACGGAGGTGGAGGGCGAGGCCATGGCCGAGCCAGCCAAACCGGCCTGAAACAACGGCCTTGGCGAGCAGTCGACAATGACCAACGCCTCAGGAACACAGGCACTATAATGTATTAATTTTATATGTCCATTGTAAAAAATAAAGTTTGTTCTGCCCACTCGATAACACTAACGCAGATTTGAAATTCAAAAGCAACGAAGGTACTGCTTTACTGTACAATCAATAATTGACACGAGTGCTGAAGATGTGGTTGAAGAAGACTATGAACTGCTGGAAGCGGGTGGAATAGATGAAGTTGATGCGGAATTCGAGTAAGAGACCATGGTGCAGCAGCCTCGGGAGTACGCTATTGTAAGCAACAGTGACAGAGACCTATCACCAAGGGAAGAGCCAAACGATTCAAGTGGGATAAAAAATGAATGCTAATTTGCGCCAGCAAATCCCCGAAAAGCCTCATGTAATTTAGCCGCATGTTTTCATTGACAACGTAAGTTCACACAGTGACACCGAAGAATACGAGATTTCGGACTCCGTTCTGGTCAAGCGGCTTCCATCTCACAGTCCATTTTTAATCCTGTGGAGATTACATCTCAGGTGTAATTGGGAGGCCGCTCTGAAGACAGAACTCGCAGCAGACCAGCAGACTGCTAAGCAGCACAGGAATCAGTCGATGGCAGCCTGTCGGCGAGACGTCCTGTTACAGCATGGTAGAGAGAACCGTTGGCTGCATCACTGCCGACAAGTTTACTTGTAGACTAAGGCAGAGAGACTGCGACTTAAAGTTGACGAAGTTTTACAGCGATTTATTTGTTGACTCACGAGTTGAATAGCAATCAGTGCCAAGGTGTAAAAGTGAGAGAGAAAGGCATGCACGCGGTTGATGTACATTAGACACCCAGAGAAGTGAGCGCATATGTACATTGCCACACACTACAATCCTCCCACGCAAAGAAGAAAAAAAGAAAAATCGAAGGAAATAAAGATATTCCAAAATAATAAAAACGCAGCAAGTGATTGGTGCAACTTAAGCAATATTAAGACAGTCTATGAGTTCAGCGCAGTCATTCAATCAAAAGTTCAACCCGGCACATATCGATCAACCGGCAGCCGCCTCCGCACCGGGTAGCGCCCCAGGGGCAGCTCGTCCGCCGCCTCTCCGCAGCCGTGCAGCTCGTGCACGAAGGGCGGCTGCTCGAAACGCTCGACGTCGGGTGCCGGCAGGAACAGCGGCCGAAGGCAGTTTACGTTCACTTTGCGCGTCTTGCCGGTCTTGCCGATCTCGACCGCCAGATCGCGCTGGGACAGCACCCGCCAGCCGGGGTCCCAGTACGGCGTCAGCTTGGAACCCCTCAGCTCGATGCGCAGCAGCACCTCGTCGCCCTGGCCGAATCTGCGCAGCTGCCCGGCTGACCTGTTGTAGTCGCTCTGCTGCTCGCCAGCCGCCTGCACCAGGTGCTCCTCGACAAACTCTCGAATGCGAAGCAGGTCGGCCTCCAGCTTGTCTGCGTAGGTCCGCACGTCGTAGAATCACCTGGGCTGCTGGCTGAGGACTGGCAGACAGGGGTTGCGCCCGGTGAAGACATTCAGCGGTGGCAGTCGCGTTGAGCAGTGCACTCGCGAGTTGTAGGACAGCAGGATCAGCGGCAGCTTGTCCTCCCACTCGCTCTCTCGCTCGGTAAAGCACCTGAGTAGTTGTAGCACTTGTTTCCCGACTCGGCCAGTCCGTTTCCTTTCGGATTGTACGCTGTGGTTCTTGTCTTGGTGACTCCCAGACCACGCAGAGTGTCTTGAAAGAGCTGGCTTTCGAAATTCGGGCCTTGGTCCGAGTGGATGACTCGAGGCAGTCCAGCCTGGGAGCATATTGAAAGGAAGGCGCGAGCAGTAGTCTGGGCCGTCTGGTCCGGTAACGCCACAGCCGTCAGGTACTTGGAAAATTGGTCCTGAGCTACCAGCAGGTAATTGTTGCCGCGTGATGATGGTGTCACCTTGACGATGTCGATGGCCACCGAGTGCCATGGCGATCCGATAGGCAGCTCTCCGAGTGGCGCCTTGGGCTGCGAAACTGCCTTCTTCTCCTGGCAGACGGCGCAGCTTTGGCAGTGCTACAGGACGTCCTCAGCCATGCCCGGCCAGTAGGCGGTCAGCTTGAGCGTTCGGTAGCATTTCTCGGCACCGAAGTGGCCTCCCAGACCTTCGTGCGCGTCTGCTAGGAACTGGTGTCGTAGAATTGCCGGCACCACTGGAACCTCCCTCAGTCCGTCCAGGTCGTTGAACTTGCGTGAGAGAACTCCGTCATCATTCAGCTTCAGCTTCCTCCAGATTCTGCTCAGTTGCTGCAGCGGTCCTGATCGCCATCTTGGTCGCTTGAATCGCTTGAATCACCTGACTAAGCTCTGGATCTTGCCGCTGAGCAGTTTTGAGCTCCTCCGAGCCGATTTCTGCTGTCAGTTGAGTCGCTGCAATTTCCGGGGCGTGCAGCCTGGACAGCGCGTCGGCATCGGAATTCTCCTCACCTCCGTGGTACTTGACGATGAAGTCAAACTCTTGGAGCAGCAGCCGCCAGCGACCCAGCGTACCATAGCTATCGACTCTCTGAGAATCGATGTAGGTGAGCGGGCAGTGATCCGTGTGCACCGTGAAATGCTTTCCGAGCAAGTAGTGCCGGAAGACTTTGAAAGCGTGCAGGATGGCCAGACACTCCTTCTCTGTTGCCGAGTACTTCTTCTCCGCCGAGTTGAACGCCCTGCTCGAAAACTCGATCACTGCATCGCCTTGCTTCAGGATTGCACCGACCCCACTGCCGCTGGCATCTGTGAAGACAGCGAACTCCTTGGAAAAGTCCGGGTTCACCAGGATCGGAGGACTTATCAGGCAGATCTTGAGCTCTTCGAAGGCAGCTTGGCACTCTGTAGTCCACTCAAACGCCACGCCCTTGCCAGTCAGGTGGTGAAGTGGTGCAGCGATGGCAGCGAAGTTGGCGACATGGCGGCGGTACTGGTTGCACAGGCCGATGAACTGGCGGATCTCCTTGACTGACCTCGGCTCCTTCCACTGCTGAATCGCCTCCAGCTTCTCTTTGCTTGGCTGAGCTCCCTCCTTTGAATAGCGCGTGCCGAGGAAGGTCACTTCAGGCACTGCGATCTTGCACTTGGAGCCTCTCAGTGTCAGCCCGGCTGCTCTGACTCGCTGAAGTGCCTCTCGCAGTTGCAGCAAATGCTCCTTCCTGTTCTTTGAGAAGCACAGGCTGTCATCGAAAAACGTAAAGACGAAGTCACAGCCATTGAAAACTTTGGACATGAGCATGCAGAACGTGCTGGGGCCACCTGACAGACCTTGAGGCATTCTCTTAAATTGGTACAGCGGCATCTCTGGTCCAGGGCTAAAGGCTGTCTTCTGTCTGTCTTCTTCAGCCAGAGGGATCTGGAAGTAGCCTCCATTGAGATCCAGCACTGAGAACACCGTGCTGCCCGCGATTCGATCTCGTGCCTCCTCCATTAGTCCGTCTCACTCTGGAACCTTGCACTGCAGATACAACGAGGAGCTGTAGGGTTGGCCTTGAAGTCCAGTTGCAAACGGTGCTTGCCTATGAAGTCGACACCGACGATGACAGGACAAACCAAATCGTACACCACGTAGAACAAATACAGCGCTGTCACTTTCCCGACTGTGAGCGGCAACTCGATCTGCCACTCGATGCTGATTGGCTGCTTGTTCACCGAGTGCAGCTGCACTCCGGCTGAAGTTGCGCGGCTGAGCTGCGATTTCGTCAGAATGCTGGAGTCGACCAGTGAGCACTTGCTGCCGGTGTCTAAAAGCGCCTTCACACTTCTGCCATCAAGCTTGCACTTACACTGCGAAAGTCGGTCGGGCGTAACGCTGCATCCACTGAAGACCCCGCCGACAGCGAGCGCTGGCCCCGGAGCCGGCGCTGGTGAACCCGCAGTTACTGCTGGCGAGGTGGCGGGCCCGCCCACCCTAGCCTCTGGCGTTTCCCGACTGCTGCCGCCGACTGTAGCAGTCCTTGGCGATGTGGCCGGTTTTGTGGCAGTTGTAGCAGACGATATCGGATCTCGGTCGGTGTGGCCTAGCTGTACTGCAGCTTCTTACTCCACAGGCTGCCAGCTGCTCCAGCTGGGTGCCAATGTGCTCACCGAGGCCTGCAGACTCTGCACTGTGTCCCGCAGCTCCTGAACTTCGCTGGACTGGCTCTGCCGAGGCTGTACCGCAGCTGCGTTGCTGCTGAATTGTGCTGCATCAGTAGCTGAGCCTTTTCAAGCGCTTGCACTGAGGTCTTGATCTTGGTGTCTGCTCGAATCTGCCAGCCCACGGAGTCTGGCAGGCCGCAGATGAACTGATGAAACAGCAGGGCTTCTCGAGCATCCACATCGACCACGGCAGAGCGCTGCAGCAGTTTCTTCAGCTCGTACAGGTACATGCGTGGAGTCTCACTTGCCAAAATTCTCCTCGCCTTGAACGCTTCCATGACGGCGAAGTGCTCTCGGTCCGGGTGGAACGCATTCTCCAGTGCTCCGGTAACTTTGCCGAATTCTGCCTGATCGGCTGCAGACAGTTTTAAATAGACGACAAGGGCCTCGCCGTCTAGAAAAGTTGCCAGTCGCTCCGCCTTGCAAGAGTCCCACTTGTTCACTTTGGCACAAACTTCAAAACGTTGCAGCCATTCTTTAAAGTCGCATGCACTGAATACTCTGGGCAGCACTGCACTAGCTTTCTCAGCCATTGTGGAAACCACGCTCTGCTACCACTTGTGGACTAATTAGGCAGAGAGACTGCGACTTAGAGTTGACGAAGTTTTACAGCTATTTATTTGTTGACTCACGAGTTAAATAGCAATCAGTGCCAAGGTGTAAAAGTGAGAGAGAAAGGCATGCACGCGGTTGATGTACATTAGACACCCAGAGAAGTGAGCGCATATGTACATTGCCACACACTACATACTGAGTGGTTCAATAATGTATTTTCATACGTTACTCGCTGCCTTGATGGACAGGCAATTGATGGTTAGGTGGCTACGTTCATCAACATATTGTGCTTTAATCTCACTGTCAAAATAGAATGAAACTTTGTTTTTTTTAACTTGAAATCAGCACGTGTACGTATGTCTCTCCGGCTTTTGGCCGTAATATGGGTTGAATTTCCTCTGTTTTGATAGAAAGGGACTTTATTTAAATTGAGTTTCCGCAAGCGCTGAAATTTCTTAAAGCGTTTAATTAAACTTCTGTTTGTTTCAAAAATAATCTGATTTTTTCCTAATCGGGGGTAAAATTGTGTACATTTTATGTAAATAGTGTTAAGTGTTGTAAAATGTTGTACTAAAAAGCAAAAAAATGCCACCGAATTATTAGCTCAAGAACTAGTTTTTATACAAATAATTCGACAAATGCTTAATTGTGCATGTATTTAACTATGTATTTTTTTGTTATATTTGTTTATTGTTTTTAATTGGGATACATTTTTAAACACTATTTTGCTGTTTTGGTTTAATGTATACACACGCTCATTGTATTCATCAAAGCTGGGGCTTAGTCCAGGCTCCAGAGAAAATTGAGACTGCATTCCAGTTTCCACCCTAGCCATGGATAGACTAGAAGCTGACCATCACACATTTTTCGACAAGTAGCTAAGTGGTGCTATCGATACACGATAACACAAAACAGTAGACCCTAAAAAGTTTTTTATCACGGAACCGTACTATTGCATTTAGAATGCCGCCCGCCTAGTCTTGATATAACACGATTATTAGTTTATTTACTTGCGTCAGTTTAGTTTATTCGACTTGCTTCAAAGAGAATCCAGAAGGTAAGAAAAATCATCAACTAGCTAATAAAAAAGGTTTTTAAAACGAAGCTGTCCTTTCGGAGGTCTAGCTTCATATTACCAAAGGACATATGACAATCACTTATCCTAGGCCTAAACTTAGTCTAAACTAAGGCATGTCATAACATTTATAAATTAATAAAATTAATAAATTAACAAATTTATAAATGAGTAAGAGCACATGAAAAACTTTAATTGCCATTTTTGTCGCCCTAAGAATATAATTTCTTGCCTGACTCACTCACTTTAATCTTTATAGTATCAATCAATCCACTTCATCTCAATACCAGACAATAGTTCCTTAATCATTTAAATTATTCTAATATTCAAACCTCTTTTCCAAAATTCTCACATTTTTATGAAATATTTTAAATTAGTCAGATTATTATCAACTCACCATATTTTTGGCCTATCTTTATATATCTATAGGGTAATGTATCATCAACCAAACAGTGTATCTTCAAAACCAAACAAGAATTTTGACTTCTTCCTTGGTCTCATGCAAGACAGAAGCAAGCTATTGTGTTTCACAGAACAACTAATTTGAAAGTTGAAGAAATTATCTTCAAGCTGAGCCATAGTGTGGATCATGCTAAGTGCACACGAGAACCGACCCAAAGCTAATTCCCAAAAGCACGCCGACGACAAGCGAATGCACGCCGATGCACGCCGATGCACGCCTACTAGGACAAATGTATTTGTCAAAATCCTTAATGTCAAGACGAACGATTGCGAAAAAATATGATTGATGGTTAATTAATACGATATATACGAAACGATAGACAAAAAACGCATTTTAAATTGCATTGCGTAAAACAAAGCAACAAACGATGTACAAAAACAATTATATATCTTTAAAAAAGTGTATTTATCATAAATTTATTTATTTAACAGTTTAATACACTGTTCAAATACAAGAGTTTTTTTTCAAAAGTTAAATACAATAATACGTATTTTATGTCTGCTTACCAATGCATTGGCAGCATTGCCACATCAGTTGCCAGACTGCCAGGCACGCGGCACGCGGCGCATGCCGGGCACGCCAGTGTATTTATGTAGTATGCATTATGCACGCCAAATGCATGCCACTTACCTAATCGCACGCCGGTGCACGCCACTTTTGAAAATGCACGCGGGAAAATTCTTGCGTGCACTACATGATCTACACTATGGAAGCTGAGGCATGATGTGCAATGAAACATTAAGAGAAAAGAAAGATATTGATGATTCAGTATAAAATTTTATTGCAAAAGCATACTTTTTAACAACATTTTTTCAGTATGTACTTTAGATGAAGATTGTATGTGGTTGCTTGCCAATTAGATGACCATAAATGTAGTTATTTATAGAGCATGAAAAATGCTTTCAAATTACATAATTCATGATAATTCACTCCTTAAAATAATATTAAACCACTCACGAAAATTGTAAAACCAAACATCAAATTCTCTGTTTGGTTTGAAGATACATGAAAATAATTGTTCGGTTTGAGATAAAAAGCAGGAATAACTTTTTTCTATTTGATAAAATAGCAAAAGCAGACTTTTTAGAAAGATGTAACTGTTTTCTATACCCGGTGGGACATTTACTATATGCCCCTCTGTACACCCCACTATGTGCCCTCCCACCAGTCACCAGTGGGGGGCGTACGGTTTGGCCAAGCGCCCCGCTGGTAGCCCACCGGCGCGGGGTGCCGGTGGGGGGTGGGGGAGCAGGGTAAATTAAATTTGGGGCAAATCCTCAAAGTCTACTGTTAGTAGGCTGTGCTGTATTTTTTGAGCGCAGTATTTGATCGACCGGCTCGAGCCGCCGGTGGGGGAGCAGAGTAAATAAAATTTGGCGCAATTTCTTCACAGTCTACTGTTAGTAGGCTGTGCTGTATTTTTTGAGTGCCGTAAAAAGCCTAGCAGCAGGTCCTTGACTTACTTTGACTTAGCGGCAGGGGGCCTCCATGACGGACGCAGCGAGGAGGCGCCTGGTGCCACCCATATCGCTAACCCCTGGCAGCCAGACGGCCTCCAGCGAGGCGGTGCCGCTCAGGGTGGTCCGTCGGTCAGTTCCGCCGCGCGATCTTCCTCGCCATAGGCTGGGAAGAAATCAGCTCGGCCGGTATCCCGGAGGAAGTGGGCGAGCTGTGGGATGTTCTCGGGCGAGCAGGCTTCGGCAAGAGTCGGTGCCGGCCCGAGATGCTTTAGCCTAGCCCGGGTGAAGGCCGGGCAGTGGCAGATGAAATGTTCGGCGTTTTCACGTCCGGAGCAGCAGAAGGGACACGTTTCCTCAGGCACGTGGCCTTGGAGGTAGCGGTGTCTGGTGAAGCAGCCATGTCCCGAAAGGGCCATGGTGACTGCTCTCAGGTCTCTGCGGTTTAGCCTGAGTAAGGCCTTACGCAGGTTACTAGAGGGGGTTGGCACCGTAGCCCTGGACTGGCGACAGTTCAGGGTGCTGGACCACCTCCTCCGATGCTGGGTCTCCATCCAGCGGTTGATGCTGGAGTTGACAACAGAGGCGGGGATCGGGGATTCCGGGCCCGGGCCCATCAGGGAGCTGGCTGCTCCAGCCTTTGCAAGCTGGTCCGCCATCTCATTCCCTGTGAACCCGGCATGCCCAGGGATCCACATCAGCTCCACCTTATTAGACTGCGCCAACCCGTTTAACTGGGTGTTGCAGTCCAAGGTGGTTCTGGAGCGAGAGGTGCAGCGGCTGAGGGCCTTGAGGGCTGCTTGACTGTCGGAGTGAAAAAAGATCCTCCGACCAGCCAGCTGCCTCTGGCGCAGCTCAGCCGCACAGAAGCTGATGGCGAGCACTTCGTTTTGGAAAACGCTAGAGCTCTTGCCACAGTATTGGGAGTGGGTCCAGAGGACCTCACCACCCAAGGCGACGCACACTCCGAATCCCGATTTACCGTTCATCAGAGAGCCGTCAGTGTAACAGTGGACTGCCGGGTCATCCCAGCAGTCCTTTACCTCATTACTAGGGGAGATGCTGACTTTGTACCTGTGGCTCCGGAGTAAAGTGGCCGGGGCCCCGTCCGAAAGGATGGTGAGCCCTCCGCACTCGCCCAGAGTTTTCAGGCAGAGGTCAGAGTGAGGCAGAAGGGAGCGCTTCGAGAAGGCTCGCGAATTCTGGAAATAGACACCCGCATCAAGAAGACGACGGGTGGACTTTGCTGCTTCCCCCTTGACGAAAATGTCAATGGGTGTAGCGTTGAGGAAAGCATTCATGCCTTCGAAGGGAGTGGAGGGTGGGGCGCCCAGCGTCATACGACAGGCTCTGCCCTGCACCCTATAAAGCGCCTCCAGGTTTTTCTGGATGCCCATGGCGCTGGCCCAGATGAGGCCAGCGTAAGCGACGGACGGTCTAATGATCGCCGTGTAAATCCACCAAAGGTTCTTGGGGGTTAGCCCCCAGGTGGTGCCCACGGCACGCCTGACTTGCGCCAGTATGGCCAGGGCCCTCTTGGCCTTTGTGGTGATGTGTGGGGTCCAGTTAAGCCTATGGTCTAGCACGAGACCAAGGCACCGGACCTGCTTTTCCATGGCAATATTCTTGCCATAGAGAGTCAGAAGCTTAATGGTCCAGTGCAGTTTGCTGGTAAACATAACCGCGACGGTCTTGGACTCAGAGAGTCGGAGCCCGCATTGGTCCGCCCAGCGCACCGCCTTGTTGATAAAGCCCTGAATGAGGTCCCTGGTGGTTTCCGCCGAGGGGCCCGCGCAGATGGCGGTCACATCGTCGGCATATCCCACCTTCAGGACTGGGTCTGGACGAGTGCTTTTCAGCAGCTCATCCATGACGAGATTCCACAGCAGTGGGGTGAGGACGCCGCCTTGGGGCCCTCCTTTTAGGACAGGTGCCGAGAGCACCCTGCCTTCGAGGTGGGCCACCACGTGGCGATTCCGGATCATGTACATGACCCAGCGAACGAGGTGGGGGTGAGTGGCCCTGGAAACCAGGGCCTTCTCAAAGGCTTCGAAAACAACGTTATCGAAGGCCCCCTCAATATCAAGGAAGACAGCCAGGGCCCTATTGGAATAAGTTTTCAGACACTGTGGACAGTGCATCTAGTGCGCCATGGCAATCATAAAGTGGCCTGGACGGTGCGTCATGACAATCTTCAAATCCTAAGGTGGTATGGACGATGTGTCATTCAAATCTTCAAATCCTAGGGTGCCATAGCACTCTAGGTTTAGGTGATATTGTGCATGACTCCAGTCTCTATCATGTTCATTCTGATGATGCATCACTCGTTTTTGAGAGATTTAAAGAGATTGAGAGAAAGTTGTGTGTTTTACCGCACTTGTGTTTTACTGCACTCTGTTCTGTACTGTACTTCTGCCCCCTTCTGTTGTAGTTGTATCTATTTCTTAATTCTTAGTCTACTCGTCTTTTGACTTACAAAGTTACATTGTTGGTCTATTCAAAGAAAAATAAATAATGTAAATAGTGTGGCAATTGCATCAGTGAGTACTTAAAATAATTACGAACACTGAAACCCTTTACTTCAATTTGGCTAATCGCTATTACTAAACACAAAATATTATATCAGTATGTACTACGTACAGTGTGCTTGAGTAACTGCTTAAGACATTCTCTGGACATAAGCAGTTGTACATGAGATGGATTCATCGTATGTGCACGTGCAATAGGAGTAAAATAGTGGGGGTAAATGTACGTGCAACTGCTTAAGCCAGAGGCGCAGTATATATAATTCAATATTTGGGGTGCATGCATGGCTGTCGCTGTCTGACAGACGCAAGCTTAAGACACAGACGTATGCTTACATAACACTACAGTACTGGAGTTGTAAGTAACATCGGTACATGGGCAATACAGCAACCACAGGGCATCAGCAAAAGATTCAGCATGACAGCATCAGGATCATAAGGGAGACTATGTTACTTGAAGACAGTCTTGAGTTGAAGGATATTTAATAGTAATAACTTGTGTCTAGTCTATATGATAATATGAATGTAGAGATGGATTGAAACTGGTTTTTCAATCTAGTTGGTCTCTTTAATAGTCCTAAATCCTCATGCTTCCTATGTGGCATCTCTATACTTCTCTTTCTCCAGACATTCGAAACTCTTCATCCCTAGACATGAGACATAATGAATGAATGAATGAAATGAAAAAAATAGAAGTTTGTCTATAGCCTTAGCCTTTGCAACTCTACTACTTCAGCAAGAGTCGCCCAGTCTCCGACTTCTTGCGCATTAGCACAGGCAGTTTTTGCCTTCCGCTTCATTCCCCGTTGGCGGTAAACATTGTGCTGCCGCAGCCATAGACGGGCTATTTTCTTTACTGTTACAGGCATTGACGACACGCTAGGCGGAATGTGCCAGGAAAGCCTCGTTCTGAGCTCTAATGTCTCATCCGCCTGAAGTGCGCCCTGCATTCGCTGCCGATCCATGCTGGTGTACAGGCTTTCGACAATGGCTTCGGGGCAGCCTTTTGCCAAAGCCCAGTCGAGCAAGGCGCAGAGAGCGTTGCCGAACATGCCATACAGCCTACGATCGCTGTACATTGCAGCAAGAAAGTTTTTCTCGCAAGGAAATATGGTGAGCGGACCAGTTCCCGCGTCAATGGAGAACTTTCCCTGCTCGCTTGTATGACTGTTCATGGACAGCAGTCGGCCCTCGGGGCAATCGGCGCCAAAAATTATTCGGCGACAGTGCAAGGAGTCTGCGTCGGCACCCCAAACAATGCTACGAATCGTGTCACGCCAGACAGCATGCAATTCGTTGCTAGTCAAATCGCCAAACAGTTTCTCTAGAGACGGACGCGTTCTCGCAGCTTCAAAGGCCAAATGAAACGCCTGCTGACCATGTAGAACGAAGGCGTGTTCATGTCGCAGAAGGACTTGATAATTTGCACCGGTTTTGCGTACACGGCCACAAAGAGCGCCAATATAGCCCGTTATGTTAAAAGCTGTGTTCAACAGGTTTATTGGTCTCGACACAGCGACGGAGCTTCGCCGGCTTAAAGCGCTGATCAGCATGGTGACAAAACTGCGAGCCGAAGCCACCGCCGTTTGCAACGTCATCTCAGCAGCCGCACCCTCATCCTGCTGGTCCAAGTCATGGGGTTCGTCTTCGTCATCTTCGGCTTCCTCATCGGCAACTTTTGCCAGCTCTGTTAGCGTGAAGGGGAACGAAGCCGATGGGCTAAGCGAAACCTCGCGGAAAAGCCCTTTCTCAATGTCGTCCCATCTTGCTGACAGAAGTGGCAGACAGCCGGCAGACTCCCTGACTACTCTAGCGGCAGTCTCTGAAGATGTTCGTAAAGCTTGCTCTAGCGCTAGCAGGCTGCGACGCATCACATCCAGTTGCATTGACAAATTGGTCACTTCGTCAACGATTTGCCAAGCGGGCAGCTGAAGGTTTTGGCTGCGGAGCATGACAGCACAGAACATGCGCAGCACATCGTATGCAACTAGGAGCTCTACGATGAACGGAACAGACTGGAGAAACTCCAAGAATTCCCGGTCCATACGTCGTAAACTCGAACGATTTTGCGCTAATGTCTCCAACCAAATTGCCAGTTCGGTGACGGTCTTCTTCACCATTGCAAAACTGGATGATGTAAATCTGGTAGAACTGAACGACTGGGTTTTTAGAGCAGGCCGATTCTCCATCATCGCAGCTACTTGGTCGGCTGCCACCGTCAGCTTGCCCTGCTGAATCTTTCTGTGCAGCCAGTTCATTGCCTTCACAAGTCGTAAAACAGTTCCGCTCTGCTTTTTTACATCACGGAAAACAAGATCCAACCAATGGGCTGGGTCCCAGACGACTCCAAAGAATTCTCCGTCAACATCAACACCATCCTGCTGCTCAACGCTCGCACTCGGCAACTCGCTATCGCTGAGGTCTGCCTGGATGGCCTGCTTCAATGTGACAGCAAAGCCTTCCACTTGGTACTGCCCATCAGCTGTAATGCCTGCACAACGGGACAGACTCGTTCCAGCATTATGAGCTGCCTGAGATGCAGACCTGGTGTAGAGAAAGAGAAAGAAGATAATTATTACAAATTCTGGTTTCGTAACATGCAATTTAATATCGATTGATTTCTTTGGATTGATATACATGCAATAGGTAAATCGCTTACATAGCGAGAGCTTTTGCCTGACCCCCAGAGAGGCGATAATCCGCAGGGTGATAAACACCCGGCGCACTAAAGCAGTAGGCCGTGCGAATGCCATTGGAGCTATAAGCACATGCCATCACAGCTTGATTTGTTGTGCGGCCTGGAGTGCTTTTGTCCATAGTAAGACAGTAGAATGGTGGAAGCGAAGTTGATGGCAGCGGCTCATTTAAAGACTGCAGCACCTCCTCCATGAGCACCGTATCAGCTACCTGCCAAATCCGGACACAGGCCTTACGTCCATGCTGCATTTCACCAACTGTCACACCAACAAAGTCCATGGCCGCGACGATAGTCTCGTAGTGAGTTGCAGCGCAGGCAATGTTGATAATCGTGAGAGCTGATGTGACAAGGGCCGTTGCAGCCACTAGGTTCCGCTCCAACTGTGCTGCCTTCCGATCTGCTGCAAGTTGGGCCCTATGAAGTAAGAGTATGAATGACGGAAATAGAGTTCAATTACGAAATTGTCGTGTCATAACTCATAATGGCTAATGCCGCTAATATCGTGATTGGCTTGGTGCTCCGCATTTTATTTATCGTTATTACTAATACTACATAGAGTACTTTTACTGCCATATGTACCATGAGACATACAACTTACTTGATATGCAGTTCGCACGTGCTGTGCTGCTCAAGGCGATTGCGAAATTGTCGAAATCCACTGTCTGACTTCGATTCGTACTTGGCCATCTGTTCCTCTGAGAGGACGAGACCCACCCCATCCAAGCGATTAGGCAGTGGTAATTCGGCCTGGTCCTGTAGGTGCGTAAAGCACAACGTACAACGCAGAAGAGCGGCACCAAATGTCCCAGAAGTCCCAGATGCACTTGACTTGCTGGGAAGCAAGGAGAAATGAGCCATCTCAGTCTGCAGAAAATTGTACGGTGGGCATATAAAATGTCATTAGATGATTTTATCTTTAGCAAAATTACAGAATTCATTAATAATGATAGGACGAAAATCCATTGAATCATACAAGACTACTCACTTTCTCGAGAAGTTCTCTCAGCGATCTCACTTGCACATGCGATGCACTTACAGACGTTCTCGTAGTCAATGGCGATTGGTCCTGGCCCTTGCATTTGCAGGAATTGCAGCTCATTGAACTGTGCCTCTCTGCGAGCTTGTCAACTTTTGCAGCCACTACTCTAATCCCTTGCAGAACTGCATCCAGAGTTGGCTCATTGGGAATCTCAGGATCTTCGCTGTGCAGCGCAGTCTCCGACGATAGAAAACATTCTGCCAGTGTTCTTTGGCGCTGAAGACGGTGTTGCTGTGCTCTTTGAACCTGCACAACTGAAGCAGACGTAGATCCAGTCCCAGACTGCTCATCTGACTCGCACATCAGCTCGGCAGAGTCAAGTGGGGGAGGCGAACATCTAATCAGAGTCGGAGCCGAATCTTCGAGGTCTAGTTCCACTGTGACAGTCTTAGAAACTGTTGATATTGACATAGATGATCGCTCCTCTGGCACTTTTTCTTCAACAACTACACCCACTTCACTCGCAGGCTGTTCAACCATCTCAGGAATCCCAGCCTCAGCCTCTGTGACTGTGGCTAACATGTCACCATTGTCATTGCTGTTGCTGGCACACTCTCCCGTGCTCAGCTGACTGCTCTCACCACTTCTCTTCCTTTTCTGCTTCTTGTTCAAACTCTTGCTCTTGTCCTTTTGCAAGCCGCCAGATTTGCAAGTTTGCAGTAGATCGATGACGAGTGGGTCTTTTTGACTACGCCAATCTGGTGGGGCATTCCCAGCACAATGCCTACTGGTTTCAGCATGCTGCTTTCGTTGCCTTTCGCGGCTACTCTCGCAAAAGCGCAGTTGAAATCCAGGACCACCAGTGCCATCAATGAAGTGCTTGAGGCACACAACACAATATTTCTTTTCTTCCTTCTTGTTGCATTCACCCTCTCTCTCCTTTCTCTTCCTTGAATGTGTAGGCTGAGCAGATGCAGACGCAGACATGTCACTGCCACTGCACACAGCACTATTACTCTTCATCCCTATTCGATTTCTAAACGACGCCCAGACAGATTCTGCTGAAGCTGAAGCTCTTGGAGAAGCACTTGGACATCCTGGAGTCGGAGATGGAATGTCTACTTCATTGACTTCAACTGAATCAAGTCTGCCATCACTGCTACTAGTACTAGTAGTACCACTATCATTGGAGTCGCTGCTATTGAGTTCAGCCAACATTGCACCTCTTTTTTGTAATGATGTGGAGTGTGCTGCGGGAATCGAGTGGGAATGTGAGCCAGCATAATTTTTCAAATTTTAAGTAACTAATAATTGCGACCCACATAGCAGCTGGCCACAAAACAAGATCATTAATCTTAGGGCCGGGTTTGGGGCGGCGGTGAATCAAGTAGCTGCCGAATCCCCTCTCTCCGGAGTTGTCTAGACTCCCCGTAGGAATGACTGATCGCGGCCATAATGTTACTGTATGAACTAGTTTAGGTCATAATTCCCCTCCAAACCGCGATCAGATATAGGGGCTCACTCACGCGTTATGAGTGATCATAAAATTCTTCATGTCCCCGCTTCTTTACAGTATTCGAGCCCAGCTCGACTTTATGACCTCCTTCCTTTAGATACATGTAAATATCACTGTAGGCAGGTCGGCGCCTGCGCTTCCATTGTCCCGGCGGAGTAACAATTGTTGGCCGTCTGCCGATGGCTGCTCTCGATGAGCACCTGTCGTTTCCCGCCGCCGGTTCATTGGGCAATTGGGGCGGCCTGTCGTCGCTTCGATTCCCCGTTGACAGGCGGGCGCGAATGTGGGTTGCTTTGATGGATGTCGGGGTTGGCGTGCTGCAAGGCCTATTTAAGCAAGCGCGCTGCGCTGCTCCCTCTGGGACCTCTTTTCTCCCACCGGCTCTTCCCCTTCTCCCCCGCCGGACTTACTTTTGCCGGGCCGGACTCCCACCGGACCCAGAGCACCTTCCCGGACCCACTTAGGGCATAGACCCTAGAGCTCATAGCTCCACAGTTAGCGCAGGCCCATTGCCTGTCCCCATTCCCCCTGAGCGCGAGCCACCTCTTTAGGTGAGCTGTTAAATTGAGCCTTGAGCCCCAAGCGTGTTGGCCCCCTGCCGACTCGCAGCATCTTTCCCTTCCCGGCTTTTACTATCTTACCCCATCCTCTTCCCCGAGAACAACGGGATTGCAGCACGCGGCCGAAGCGTCCAGATAAGTAATCCGCGCAGCGGTTTGCAATTATTGCTCCTAAGGGGCTTTCTATTAGTTAGGCGGCATTTAGTGGGAGGGAAGCTAGGAACTTTTTCGCCTAATAAACTATCCAATCTAAGCACTTTTAACTTATTGGGCTTAACTTTATAACAACTTAACTTCTTTTATTATGTCTCCTTTTCACCTTTATTTTAACCTTAGACAGCCCTCTACCATGAGTGGCTAATCTATTAGGGGAATGGGCTCTGGCACAGCCGAGCTGAAAGCTGCGGCAGGAAGGAAATTGTAAGCGCGTATGAGAGCAATATGGAGCTAGGGATTTGCAAGTAAAATGCGGGGTGTAGCACGTGTTTTCTTTCTGCCCAGGGGTGGGGAATTCCTTGGCGGGTTTTCCTCGTTTCCTGGCGGAACTGGGAGTGCGTGTCAAGCTCCTCTGCCAATTGAGTTTCCCTTCCGTTCCCCCTCTCGCTTCCACCGCCAAGGAAGTGGGGGGTGATGATCTTTTAATCTTACGCTCGCATAATCACTCAGCCAGTGTTCAGCTTAATCTCTCCTGCCTCTGTTTTCCTCAACTCACACAGACTCGGATTGCTAGTTATCTAATGTGTAGGCTGCAGTCTAATGTACAGAATGTGTCTGATGTCCCATGAGTAGGATTCTGGCTATGGGTTTCTCATTCGAGTTCGGAGTACCACCTCTCTAGACCACTGTAGCGCAGTTTCAGGAATCCCCTGTTGAGGCGTGTCTCGATCCATTCTGGGGTCTTCGCCCTAGTCTAAAACGGAAGTTACAGAAGGCTCTATTTTTCGGCTTGTCTAAGACCTGTGTGACAAACTAGGAGCTGCGAGCTCCGGGAACCCAAGTTCCCAAATGTCTGCGGTGGCAACGTAGGCGCATTAGGTGGTGGCGCTACCCTAGATCATTTTCCGCTTTGCCGATAGCCTTTCCGCATTTCTAAGACAAGAGCCTAGGCCGAGTCGACCACTGCTACCGAGTTTAGGGGTCAGTTACGAACATGCTACTGATGACAGTAGGCTGCATAGCCCTGTCCTATCCGTCTGCGGGTAGTCCGACATCTATTTAGACTTTTAGCCGGTTTCGAGCACTGCTTGGGGTAGGCACGGCAGTCATGCCTGTGGCCTATGGGTTGAGTGGGACTGGCCAGCCTGAGGCCGAGAGGACCACTCCCTGCATCCACTGTCTCTCCCTTCATCTCTACCTTCATCCCTCTTTCCGCGGCAACTCGCGAGCCTTTGCGGTATGACTTCCGACTCTATCGCCATCCCCACACTCCTTTCCTTCACGAGGACAGATCATCGGATTGCAAACCCGCAGCTATTTCAGTAAATGTAACACTTATTTAAACTGAAATGACAGGAAGGGAGTGTATAAATTAAGCAGAATATGTGGCCTTTAAATAATAAAAATAAATAAAATAAATGACCTTTTATCTATGCATTACAATTACTGTTTCATTACTAATTTGTATGAGTAAATTATACTATAAATTTTAGAAAACACTAATTAGAAAAACGGTGATCGAGTGACTGCCTAAATGAGTCACAAAAATGGTCCCTTTCTAGGGCTTTATCGCCAGACGAGTCACATATATTTCCCACTTTGATCTGAGGATCAAATTTCACTATTTAAGTTCCTTAAATTTTAAGGTGCCACAATATCAGATATCACTTTGAAAATTGAAAGCGAAAAGTGCAGGAAAAGTGCATTAATTGGTTTAAATGAGCATATTACAATCCAAGCAATCAAAACCAAAGCCAAAGTGGCACATTAAGGTCTAAGGATAATCAATCCTTTGATTATCAATCAATCCTTCCGAATCATTTGGGTCAATTCAGACAATTCTGAAACGAAAGGTCACACAGTGTGCCACCATTTCAAGATGATATTTTAATTTAACATAGAAGGATTAATTTTCAATAAATATTCATGCTGTACTAGCCATTAAAAAATTACAGTTAAAAGATATAAATGAGAGATGTTTTTGTATGCAACAAATATTAAGCTAATTAATGAAATAACAATGACAACAGTTAATACAAAATGAAGAAACTCCGTGATGAACAACACAGAGTTCACGAACAAACAAAATTGTCTTTGCCTTATCCACACACTTTTTCAGTAGTAGTTGTAGCACTTTGGCTCGGGTCGGGTTATCAAATCTGATAACTATTTAGCATGGTGTTTCGAAGAATATTTTCACATTTAAATGTCAGCATAAATAAATGTACGCGCAACCAATCAAAAAGATAATTAAACAAAGCAGAAAATTTGTTGAGACTTTTAATAGAATTTAGTTTACTTTTTTATTTCTTGCAACTGCGTTATAAGAGAACATTAAGAGCAATTAGCATTTGGCACTATGTTATAATGTTTATGAGGCAATAAAGAACATTTCTGCTACGATCTTTCAACTACAATTTCCAATTTTACGATTAACTTGCATGCATATTCTAGATGACACAGCAATCAATACATATGATAGGAGATATGCTATACTATAGCCCATAGCAATATTATCAAAGTTATAGAAATTAGAAAAACAAGTTTTACTTACAGTTTGCTGAATTTCCACCGTGCTGCTGACTTTCTCCTGTGCATGCTTCTCATCCTTGTTCAGCAGCGCTGTATGTAGCGCGTGATGTCCTCCTTGCATCTTACCTGTGAGCTGCTGTGCGTGGCGCTGCTACGCGCGCCATGCGCCATGACTATGAGGAAAAAGAAAAAGTGCGCCGGACGCCGTCCGCGAAAATACCACTTATTCCAATAGGGAGCCAGGGCAAAACCGCTGCCCAGTACTGCCTTCTCTAGAGTCTCCACGATGCAGTGGAGGGCGCTCTCCGTGGACCGGCCCGCCCGAAAGGCGTGCTGGTTTGGCGAGAGCGAGGCCCGCCCTAGCTCTACAGTAAGAAGGCACCAGAGCACCAGTCTTTCCATGAGCTTGAGGCAGGTGGAAGTCAAACTTATCGGGCGATAAGACTTGACCGAGCGATAGTCGCCTTTGGCGGGCTTCGGGATGAAGACGACCCGGGCTTCGTGCCACAGCGCTGGTACGTAGCCCAGCACGATGCAGGCCCGTAGAAGTCTGCAGAGGAGATGGAGGAAGCGGCCATTTTTGACCGCTTCATGCAAAAAGGCCGGATAAATACCATCTGGCGCAGGTGCTTTGAAAGGGTTGAATGACTTTGCCGCGCGAACGATGCGGTCATTCGTGACGAGTGACTGAGCCAGGCCCTGACCTCCACGTGAGTGGTCGTCTGGGCCAAAGTGCGCCGGTACACTCGGGAAGAAATGCCCTAGCATAAGCTCGAGCGTTTCCTCCGGGCGCTCCGTGATCGAGCCGTCTGGCTTTTTGATCGATGAGAGCTTGGAGAAGCGGTCGTTGGTGAGCGCCTTTACCACGCGGGCCGTGGGCCGCGAGCCCTCAAGCCCTTCGCAGTATTGTCGCCATTTGTCCGCTTTTGCCCTTCTGACCCGGCCCTTAAACTCATGGATGGCGCGAGTATAGGCCTCTTTGTCATCAGGGTCGTGCGAGGTTTTCAGCTTCCTCTGGAGAGCCTTAGCTCGGCGTCTCAGGACTCCGAGCTCGGGGTTCCACCAGGGGGCCGATTTTTTGCCTTTGTAGGCTTTGAGCGGGCAAGCCATTTCGTAGGCCTCTGTGATGGCGCCGCCCAGCAGGGCAGCCACTCCATCTAGGTCCTGCGTGGTTGCCATGGCCATGGAGGGGTCGGAATCCCGAAGGCCCTCATGCAGCTTTTGGCTGAACGCGGGCCAGTCGGTGTTTCTGACATTACGCCTCCAAATAGGCTTTTGCTTCTTATCGGGGGTACCGATGTTGAAGCGAATGAAACGATGGTCCGAGAGCGAGCTTTCGGTCTCCCATACCTCCCACCCCAGCACCCTTGGGAGGATGCCGGGTGAGGCCAGGGTGACGTCAAGCACCTCAGCCCACCGCCCATTGTCGAAAGTGGGCGTGTTGCCCACATTACAGAAGTTAAGAGGCGTGCCGCTGACGAAGGCCAGGAGCTCTTCGCCGCGGTCATTGATTTTTGAGCTACCCCAGTGGGTGTGATGCGAGTTTGCATCTCCCGCGAGGAGCAGCTCGAAGTTTCGTGCCCTGGCGAAATCACAGAGGGCGACGAGGGTATCGCTGACCACGGGGGCGTCGCCTGCCAGGTAGGCGGATGCCACGAGGGTCAACTTGTTAGGCACAATGTGTGCAGATTGGATGACGCAGATGTCCCCGTTAGAGAGATCGGGTCTCATCCACGCATTTAAGGCTTTTGCGGCATAGATCAGTGATCTAGGGCGGACAGAGTCTGCCATGCAGAAGCAGTCATAGCCAGCAGGAATGTTGCTTGGCTTGTTCTTTGATAACCAGGGCTCCTGCACAAGTACAAGGCCCGGCATCATGCGCTCTGTCGTGCGCATCAGATTTACTGATGCTGCCACGCAGTGCTGGGTGTTAACTTGCAGACATGATACTCCGGGGATCATCATGCAGGCAGAGATCTACTTGGAGGGGGACTCAGCCAGAAGGCGGTCCTCCTCCTCCAGGTCGATGTCGGTAGCCATGGGCTCCTCCGTGCCCAGGCCCCGAGTCAGAGGCGGGAACTCGACGGGGTCAGCCGCCCAGTCCCCACCCCCGGCCCCGAGCCCAGGCCCAGAGTCGCCCTCAACCGGAGCCGACACCGCTCCCTGGGCCGTGGGAGGGGCGCTCGAAGGGCCCTGCTCGATGGAGCTGGGCACCTTAGAGGCCTCCCCCGTAGCCCTTGGTTGCGGCGCCCGCCCCGGTGGGCCACCGCGCATCTCAGCGCGCAGCTGGGCCATCTTGGCGGTTCGCACCACCTCGGAGGCCCGCTGGAGAAGGCCCTGGCGCTTTGTGATGCGCGCGGGGCGACGCTCAGAGCTGCCAGCGATGGCACGCTCTGGCCTTTTTTGGCGAGGCGACTGGGCCCTGCCCCCAGTCCCAGCCTTGGGGTCCGAGGACCCTTCATTGGCCGACACGGTGGTGGGCCCGGTCTGACCCCGGGTTTTGTCGGCATCGTAGGCGAAGATTTTGGTCTTCCACAGACCGATGCAGACGTTTGCGCCATCTGGGTAACGGCGTGTCCATTGCTCGGACAGGCCCAGAATGGCGGTGAAGCCGGTGCCGTCGGGGCGCAGGATCGTGCGGTGCACGATTAGGCCCGCTGTCGGAAGCTCCCGGTTCATCGCGATGAGGCCCATGCGGAGGTCCTCAGCGCTAGTAACGACGCTTTTCGCCGGGACGAAAATGCGATGTCTTTTTGTCTGCGGCGGCTCGTTCTCCCGGAGGAAAGCGAGGTCGGCCGCCCAGATCTGCGTGGGCAGCAGCTCCAGGAGCCGCCGCCCTGACTCCGCATCTCCGGGCCAGACAACAAAAAACGAGTCCCTGGTAGCACTCGCACCGACCGCCAGGGGCTCGCCTTTCAGTTGTAGTTGCCACAGCATAGCGTCTATGCTGCGGCAGATGTCGCTGAGCCGCTCGCCGCTCAGCCGCTTGCCATCCTTGCCCGCGACCACGATGGCAGGTTGCCTGCGCGCGATGGTGGCGTAGGTGGCCCGTGGTCCCGGGCCCTTTCCTGCCGCGTCCCCACTCTCGGGATTTGCGTCGGCGGTGGGCACGGGGCCCTCCGCCTCCACTCCTCCTTCAAGCCGAGCCGCCGGCCGGATGGGCGCCGGGACCTCCTTGGCCCGCGACCCTGGCCTCGGGGCGTCGTGGGCCCCGCCCTGGGCAGGGGCCTGGGCAGGAGGCACGGGGCCCCCCACCCTAGCCCCCGCCCTAGGCAGAGCCCCTTCGGCCCCTTTGGCCTGGGCCCGGTCCACGGTCGACGAAGCTGGCTTGCCTTGGGCCAGCAGGCGCCTACGGCGTTTCGCCGCTCCAGATGTCGTGGAGCGCTTTGTGCTTCGATCGCCGCGCGAGATGGGCATCGCGGCATTTGTGGCGGTCGCAGGGGCAGGCCCGGGCGCCGCAGCGTTTGTGACCTTGGGCACCGTGGTGCCCTCGGCCGTAGTAGAAGGTTGGCTGGAAGCCATTGCAGCTGCAAAGAGAAAATGGGGCTTCCTGTAGACACAGGCAGAAAAAACCCGCTCAGCCGCGATCCCAAAGCTGAGCGGGGGCAGCCAAAAAAGACAAGTTACAACCCGGGGTGGGATGCCAGGACCACCGGGAGGAACCGTAAGAGACCAGACTACTCCCTGGCCAAGCGTCCATCAGCACGGTCAACACTGGGACATTGGAGGGCGCCATTGAGCCAGCGCCGAGGCCTGCGGACTGGCCGCATACCCTGTTGAGGTCAAAGGGTGACACCTATCCCTCAGAGCCGTAGCCAGAGGTACCTGATCACGCACAGGTGCACGAACGCTGCGGACTGGCCGCATACCCTGTTGAGGTCAAAGGGTGACACCTCTCCCTCAGAGCCGTAGCCAGAGGTACCTGATCACGCACAGGTGCACGAACGCTGCGGACTGGCCGCATACCCTGTTAAGGTCAAAGGGTGGCACCCTTTCCTCAGAGCCGTAGCCAGAGGTACCTGATCACGCACAGGTGCACGAAGCTGCGGAAAGGCCGCATACCCTGTTAAGGTCAAAGGGTGACACCTATTCCTCCAGCCGGGGCTAGAGGTACCCAGTTTGGCCGGAGGCCCTGGATGGGTCATCCAGCGCTGTTGCCCATTCTGTCCGGCTGCCCTAGGGTCAGCCTTGAACACTCGCGGGACGTGTACCCATGGGTCAGCTGACGGGACAGCGTGGAGGAATTCCTGCACCCGAAGGGCACAGGTCTCCTTCCTGCCAAGCCTGCTCAAGAAACGACTGCAGGTGTGAGGCATCGCAGACCATAGCCCGTGGGCCTGGACTGACTCATACCTCACAGGCACTGTGTCCCGCCGGTGCGAGCTAGCAGCAGGTCCACTCCTGCCCAGCAGGTCCGCTCCTGCCCAGCAGCTCCGCTCCTGCCCCAGCAGCTCCGCTCCTGCCTAGCAGCTCCGCTCCTGCCCCAGCAGCTCCGCTCGCCACACTGCCCCCTCCCTCCTGACCATGGACTTTCATATGTATGTTTCATTTTGTTGTATGCATGCAGTTGTAGCGACTTTTGGTTACGCGACTTGTTTGTACTTGCTCTGATTGTGTCTCTCTTTTCTTTATCGCTGCACCCCCCTCCTTCCCCCTGCCCCTGCTACTCTCCACGAATGTACCCCAACCCCCCTTTCGTCGCTTTCCTTTGTCTGCCTATGTACATCTGAGGCGGGGTTTAACCCTATCCTTACTATCGATCGCTTCTCTCTAGCCGCTAGTGTTAAGTTCAAATATAATGTCTGGCCCTCTGGGCCTTTGTGAGTCATCCCCCATTGCGCTCTCTGTCTCGTTTGAGGTTTGGCCGTATGAACGGGCTCTTGCTGCGAAGATTCAATTAATTGCATGACTTCAACTCGCTTCGCTTCTTAATTCACTCGAAGTAAAGACATGGCGCCCGAACGAAAATAAGCCCTCTAGAAAAGTAAGTCGTCAGTCGTATTCTCATCGATTCGGTCGAAGTTGCCGGCGGTCTCGCTCACCTCTTTGTATGCTGCCGGTCTCGCTCGCCTCTTCGTCTGCTGCCGGCCTCGCTCGCTTCTTCACCTGCCTGCCGGCTTCGTTCGCTCTTCCGTCTACTGGCTCACGCCTGCCGGCCTCGCTCGCTCCCTCGCATACCGGCTGGTGTCTGTCTCCCTATTTCGTGACTGTCTCATCAATTAACTGAACTGTCGAGATAAGTAATAATAGATTTTACTGATCGCAATCCTATATTTATCATCTGTACTCGCTGGCTTTATTTTTACGTGTTTTCTCGTTATCTTGCAACTCAAACGTGTGTTTTTGCTCTTATTGTTATTTTGTTCTTCACGCATCTCAAAGCTAAAATTCTTCTGTTGCTTTCTCTGTCCTTTGAGTCTTTCTCTGCCTTTTTTTCTTCACCACTTCAAGGTCTTGCTGTATCCGCTTGCGGCATCCGTTGCGCTCTTCTCCTTGGGGTTCCGATCTTAGCCAGACGCACTTTCGCCAAGGTGGTCAATGGATGAAGCCATCAGAAAGAGAGCGGCCATTCGGTCCGTTGTGACAAAGACCATAAATCGAGCAGAGAAGTGGCTGTCAGCTGGAAGTGGACGTGATGACAAAATAAACGCTGAAGCGGAAGCATGCATTGATACTCTGAAGCAGAAACTGGGATTGATGGAGGAATTGGACCTGGACATTCAGAGTCAGATGGAAGAGGAAAAGCTGAGTCGTGAACAAGAAGAAGCTGATGAGTATGCATTCAGGTGTCGGAAGTACGTCAGATTGTTAGAGAAATCATTATCAAATGCGACTAAGTCTGTAACATCTGGACCTCAGGTCAAACTGCCGAAACGTCATATCCCTACATTTGACGGCACGGTGACGTCATGGCAAACGTATTGGGATCAGTTCTCCTCGTCAATCGATTCGAATAATCAGCTATCGGACATCGACAAGTTTAATTACCTCTTGGATTCGCTCTCTGAATCAGCCAAGTCCTGCATTCGTGGACTAAGTGTTACTTCAGCTAATTACAAGGTAGCTATCGATCTTCTACATCAACGCTTTGGTAAATCAGATCTGGTAATTCGAAGTCTAATGAACCAACTGTCAGATATTCACCTATCAGAGGTGTCATTAGCAGGCTTACGTTCGTTTCACGATGACATAGCTGCTGCCGTTCGAAGCTTGGAAGTTCAGGGAGTAATGTCGTCGGCTTATGAGGCATTGCTGTTGCCTAATCTGCTTCGTAAGTGTCCAAATGAATTTCGTCTCGACCTAATGAAGTGCGCGAGCCTGTCGAAGAAAGAAATCAACAACATGGCTGTTCTGCTGGAGTTTCTACAGACGGAAATTCAAGTTCGAGAGAACGCAGCAGTGGGCGGTAAGAAATCGAGCAACTCAGAAGCCAGTCGACATTGCCTTCAACCTAAGTCTTCGCTTGCAACGTTAACCGTGCAGTCACGAAATGATCGACAAGCTGTCATGAAGATCTTTTGTACGTACTGTGGCTCGGACCATACATCTGAGAAGTGTTCGAAGTTGGTCTCGGTGGATGCTCGAATCGAATTTCTGAAGAAGGAGCAGCGTTGCTTTCGGTGCCTCAGGTCAGGTCATTCATCAAGGACGTGTCATGATTCCCGGCGATGCAGAAACTGTTCAGGCGCTCACCATGTCAGCATCTGCAATTGTGGCCTGTCAGATGGACAGGGGTCGGGCTTCAAAATGAAAGCAAAGAGTATCAATTCGACAGTCAAGAGTGGCGCGGTCCAGAACAAGACCTTTGCCAATACGAAGAAGGACGTCATTCGGCAGGTGCAGACTGGGAGTACGAACGCGGCACAGAGTGAACCTGAATCTGTGGGTTCAACGGAAGGAAACTTTGCTCTCTCCATGTTCATCAATCGTAACCCCGCTGTCGCTCTTCCAGTTGCAAAGGCAATTCTGATTGCTCCTGACGGACGTCGAGAACTGCTGGTGAGGGTTCTGCTGGATACCGCAAGCAATCGGTCGTATATTCGAGAAGACGTATGCGACTTGCTCCAGTTTAAACGGTTTGCTGAGGAAAGTTTGAAAGTCTCTGCCTTTTCTGGAATCGCTACGACGGTGAACTCTTCAAGAGTGAAATTCCACATTCGCAAGGTTGACTCCATGGAGATCATCAGACTGGAAGCTAATGTCGTAAAGCAGATCTGTCAGCCTCAGACTTCAGTTATCGTCAATTCGTTTCAACACCTTCGTGATGTAGACCTAGCGGATCCATATGACCCACGTGACATCAGTACTCCAATCTCGATCCTCGTAGGCTCAGATCAATACTTCCAAATTGTAGGCGACAACGTGATTCGTGGCACCTCAGGACCAGTCGCCATTTCCTCTAAGCTAGGTTTCCTTCTCTGTGGTCCTCTAGCGATCGAGGGGTCAGCCAATGATGAGCCCATCGTTTCCGAAGATTCAGCTGATTGTAGTACGGCTCAGACCTTGTGCTGCGCTACTCCTGATGATGCCTTTGTCACAACTGACTCGTCGAAGTGTAACCTCTCTTCATTCTGGCGACTTGAAGCACTAGGGATCAGTGAGCAAAAGGATGATTCCACGGAGGGTTCGTTTATCTGTAATCCAAGGCTCGAGAACGGTCGGTACAGCGTCAGTCTACCATGGAAATACCCGGAAGGCTCAGTGCCGTTGGATGATCACTTCGACATGGCGTACAGTAGACTGTCGTCCACAACTCGTGCTCTGAGGAAGGATCCAGAGACTCTGACAAAGTATAGCGGAATCATTTCGGAACAGGAAGCTTCTGGCATAATCGAGAAGGTGCCCGAGAAAGATCTTGGCAAGAACACTTGTCATTATATGCCTCATCACCACGTCATAAAGTCAGACAGTGAGCACACAAAGATACGTATTGTGTTTGATGGATCTGCCAGACTTCGAACAGGCGACTTCTCAATCAATGATCTTCTTCAAGCTGGTCCGACTGATGTACCTCTGATCCCAGAAATTCTGATGAGATTTCGCAAACATCCGATCGCCATCATAGGTGACATAGAAAAAGCCTTCTTGCAGATTGCCATCGATAGTGAGGACAGAGACTATCTGAGATTTCTGTGGACTAACCCGAGTGAGTCGGACAAGGTTTTTCACTATCGCTTCTGTAGATTGCCGTTCGGTCTTACGTGCTCTCCTGGGGTCTTGAGAGCTACGGTCCTTCAACACATTGATAGCCAGAAGAATAATTTTCCACTCGCCGCTGAGATTATTCGCAAAGACTTGTACGTCGACAATTTAGTGACAAGCTGTAAATCTCTAAGTGACGCATTCAATCTCTACAACGATGCAAAAAATATCTTCAACCTGGCTGGCATGAATATGCGACAGTGGAAATCCAACTCAGATTCGTTCAGCAGCTCGCTACCCGATCAGGATGTTGGTCATACAGAAAAAGTGCTTGGACTCCACTGGGACTCGGTCAGGGACACATTCGTCATGCAGTTTTCTGAACTAGTTACCCACGTCAACGGATCCTCTTCAACCAAGAGGTCGATGCTAGGAGTACTTGCGTCTGTGTACGATCCGTTAGGAATCTTGTCACCCTCTTTGACTGTTGTCAAGGTGATGCTACAGAAACTGTGTGTTCGCAAGTCGGGTTGGGACGACGAACTTCCGCCAGATATCGCCGAGAGTTGGAACCGTTGGTTACAGTCGTTGTCGAGCTCACGCTTCGAAGTTCCTCGCTACCTTTTCGCCGATCTCGATTCGGAGCCAGTTCGAATGGAATTACATGGATTCTGTGATGCAAGCGAATCTGCTTACGCTGCCTGTGTCTACATTCAGGCCCGGTCGGAAACAGACAACGTTTCAACGCATTTAATTCAGGCCAAAACGCGCGTGGCACCGCTATCAAATCTTAGCATCGCTAGACTAGAACTGCTGGGAGCCCTAATCTTAGCTCGTCTAATACGCACGGTGTCTTTGCAATTTCCCAGCATGACGCGTTATCTCTGGACAGACAGCAAGACAACTCTGCAGTGGATCACCAACACCGACAAGCTTCGCCAAGTTTTCGTTCAAAACCGCGTTAAGGAGATCCGGACTCTCACGTCAACGTCCGAGTGGCGACATGTTCCCAGGGAACTGAACCCCGCCGACCTGCCATCTCGAGGCTGTCTTCCAGGGCAGCTACAGAAAAACAAGGTGTGGTTTAGTGGTCCCGAATTTCTTCGATCAGGCATCTACCCAGTTTCGTCTGAAGATAAGCATTCGAGCGCAGTCGCGGAAGATCATAACTCTGCAGAAGCACTATCAACAGTCGCTGAACAGCCCATGGAATCTAAGAACGTCGATCGTATCTCTTTAATCATTGACATCGGCAAGTTTTCGAACTATTCGAGAGTTTTACGCGTCCTAGCATGGGTACAAAGATTTGTCCGCAACCTACGGAGTGCTCGAGCTCAATCGTTAGTCAATAGATCAAGGACGGTGACCGCCGAAGAGTTGACTGATGCAGAAATCCTATTGGTAAGGTCAATTCAAAGGGAATCGTTTTCAAAAGAAAACGATCACATTCGGCGTAGCTCTGCTGCAACACATCTGAACAGGAACTTGAATCTGTGGTTAGATGATAAGGGACTTTTGCGTTCACAAGGTCGTATCTCCGCACTGTCCTTCGAAGTTAATAATCCTATCTTAGTACCTCGCCACAGTCACTTGGAGCAGCTCATTATTCGACAAGCTCATCAGTCCGTTGCTCACGGGGGAGTTGCCTCAACGCTTAGTAAAGTTCGTGAAAAATATTGGATTCTGAAGGGACGTCAACGAACTAAGCAAGAACTATCGAAGTGTGTGGTGTGTAGGAAGGTACAAGGACGCTCATACGTTGTACCTCAGATCTCTCAGCTACCTGAGTTTCGCCTTTCCGACATCCGACCCTTTCAATCAGTCGGCGTGGACTACTGTGGTCCGATATTCTATCGGACGGGGGAGGATGGTTGTGACTCTCGGAAGGCGTACATTCTACTTCTCACATGCTCATCGACTCGCGCAGTGCATCTGGAACTGCTTCCTGACATGACCGCATCGCAGTTCTTGAATGGATTACGTCGTTTTGTCAGTCGTCGCGGAATACCTTCCATCATCAGTGACAATGCCAAGACGTTCAAGGCTGCCGCGAATATTCTTGGAGCTAGCACCAGCTATGAAGTTCAATCATTCTGTGCCAACAAGAAAATCTCTTGGGAGTTCATTCCGGAGAAGGCCCCGTGGTGGGGCGGATTTTGGGAAAGACTCGTTGGAATCGTTAAGGATGGATTGAAAAAGAGCATTGGCAAAGCTCTGCTAACATTCGATGAGCTATCAACTTCGGTTATCGAAATGGAATCTGTGGTGAACAGTCGACCACTTATGTATGTGTCGGCGGATGAGATCAACGACGTATTGACGCCTGCGCACTTTCTCTTCGGAACTCGGTTGACTCAGGAGCCAACTCTCTCGTCGAACCGTATCGCCAACGTCCTGCCATTGCCAGCTCGACTCAAACATCTCAGAAGAGCGTTGAATGTTTTTTGGGATGTATGGAAAACGTCATATGTCACCGCCCTGCGTGAGAAAGCGCTCAAGTCGCATGGAGGAGGACCAGTTGCAAAACCCGGAGACGTCGTTTTGGTTCAGGGAGAGCCGCATCAGCCAAGACTGCAATGGAAGATGGGTGTGGTAGAGTCTGTCCGTGAGGGTCGAGATGGTGCCGTTCGTTCCGCAGTTGTACGTCTGGCGAAGGAAAGGGGCTCTCGGGGGGCTGAGCGCATCAGACGGCCTGTCCAAGCTCTCATTCCTCTTGAATTGTGCATCTAATCCGTCTCCGTCTCGGATCTCTGTTTCTCTAAATCTTTCTGTTCTGTTCATTGGTGCGAGATCAGCTACCTTGATAATTTTTGCTCATTTTTTTGTTCTCGACTCTTGTTATCGCGTTTCCATCTGTTCTCATTCACTTACCCTTTTTTGCTTCCCTGACCCTCATTTGTACCCGGTAGTTATCATTCAGTCATTTATTTTTTTGCGCAGTAAACGAGATGAAGCAAAGATTCTTAATAAGCGGAAATATGAGATTGAGCATAAAATCAAACATGAGATTCAGAATGAGTTGAAATACAAGATCGAGCATAAGATTAAACATGAAAGACATGAAATTCAAACGCTACTTATCTTTTATAGCCAGTCAACCAGGTCCCGCAACCGGTAGACGTCCCGGCACAATGGTAGAACTGGAAAAAATTATTCATTATGTAATTGATGCAAAAGACAAGATGCTTCTGTGTTTTTGTTCCATTATAAGATATGACTATGAAAGACATGAAATTCAAACGCTACTTATCTTTTATAACAAATCAACCAGGTCCCGCAACTGGTAGGGACCTGGGACTTAGTCCTCCTCAGTCATGTAGCTCATCAGGCAATCAGCCTCCTCATCGGAGCACTCCAACAGCTCAGTTGGAGCTGCTCGACTGTGATGCGGCTGCAAAGAATGCCTTTTTTGCGAGGCATGACTGACCAGCTGCGAGCCAGGTCTTTTACCGCCGGCTGGCGGGGCGACGGCTGGCGAACTCGTGGCAGATGACCCTGGACCAGAGGCTGACACTGACAGGCGTCGATGCGGTCTGGCTCCTCGGCGGTCCTTGGCTCGATGGAGCATGTCGCAGATTCGGCTACCGACGAACGTGGCCGTCAATTCTTCGACGGCGTCCACTGTGATCGTCGGGCCGTAGATGCTGGTGGCTGCATTCTGGACATGTCGCAAAAGGACGCTCCTGAACCCAAGGTACGTGTCGGACAACCGCGTTACGACTCCGTCCTGGATGCATTTTGCGCGAAGGCCTACACCGCTGTAATTAACTTTCTCTGCATCTCTGGAGTCAAGCAGGTGTCTAACCACGAGCGGAAGGTGGCTGCGACAGTCGCCGTTTTTAGGTTGGGCAGGGCTTGTTTTAACTCGTAAGTCCACTCTGCAGGCGTGTTCTCCGCGTAGTGGACATACGTCTCCCAAGAGTCGATGGGCCAGAACTGGAGCTGTCGCACTGGCTGCTGGTCTTTCGCTAACGACAGGCGCAGTTGCTGCACTTCCTCCTTAACGGAGGCCAGCTCGGTGGCTAGTTTCTCCTGTCTGGCTTCCATCTTCTTATACGCTCGGGTACTCTCGCGCAATGCGAGCAGGGCGACGTACAGAAGACCGCGATTGCTTCCTAATGGGAAATCCACCTCCGACTGTACAGAAGACCGCGATTGCTTCCTAATGGGAAATCCACCTCCGACTGTATTTGCTGCTCCAGTCGTGTGATGAAGATGCCCGGGATGTTTCGGAAAACTGCTGAAGTCACCTCGGCATCGTCTGCTTTCGCTGCTTCTGTATCTGCCTCTGCTTCCGCTGCTGCCTCTGCTTCCACCGCTGCTGCCTCTGCTTCCGCTGCTTCTGCTGCTTCCGCTGCTGCCGCTGCTTCCGCTGCTTCCGCTGCTGCCGCTGCTTCCGCTGCTGCCTCTGCTTCCGCTGCTGCCTTTGCAGCTGCCGCCTTAGCTGCCGCGGCTTTTGCAGATGCTATGGACGCAGATTTCGGAATCGTAGACGGCAGTGGCACCAGCTTTGCGACAGTAGACGGCACGTCTACGTAGGGCAGCTTTAGAATCGGCGCTTCAGATTCAACTGGCTCCTCCGAACATCCAAAAAAGCCGTCGGTGTCGGACGCAGAACCAGTGGATACGTCCTGTTAGGTCGGATAAGTTGGAGGATAAGTAAGTCAGGAAAATATTGGGGTTACTGGCATTGGATGATTATCAATATTGATTGATTATCAATAATAGTGATTGTAATTAGATAATCCAATTTTGGTGGATAATCGTTGTTAGTGATTGATTATTGATAATCGATTTATTAAGAGATTCGATAGGTAGATAGAGATAGGTAGATGTGTGCGTATGGAGATGGAGAAAAAGAGAGTGGACAGACAAAACAGAATGTAACTAAAAATGAATAACGTGACTTTTAAACAGCAAAATATAACATGAGGGTTCTTGATGATGAGAATCTAGAATCAGAATCTAGGATGAGAATCTAAGATAATCGATGGATAATCGATGGATTAAAATCTAGGATGAGAATCTAGAATGATAATCTAGAATGATAATCTAGAATGATAATCTAGGATGAGAATTTAAGATAATCGATGAATGAGAATCTAGGATGTGAATCTAGGATGAGAATCTAGGATGAGAATCTAGGATGAGACTTTTAAACAGCAAAAATGTAACTTACAACACACTGAAAATCGCGTCGCGCCCGCCGCATATCTTCAGCGTTGAGCACCCTCGGTTTCAATTGCCGAATTATTTCGACAATTGTCCGTTTCTTCTGAATCAGCTTGCGGACAAAGCTTAGGCTGGGTGGCTCCAGAGTGTCATCCAGGTATACCTGGAGGACTTCAGCAGCGTAGACACAGCCTGCATATTTGGCCGTGCAGTGCCACCTCTCTTCACTGTCTCTTAACAGTGACAACTCAGTTACTGTCAGACTTTTCCACTTTTCACATTCAACTAAATCACTTTCCTCAATTTCGATAACCTGCCTGTCGGCCTCGAATACGATCAAGAACTTCATGGTTGCTTTAAAAGTTTGAAACTTTGAGAACGACAAGAGGTTAGGGGAGCGTAAAGATAAGCTAGAGCTTTAATATATGTCAGATCAAACTGCACGGCCCAGACAGTGGGAAGGCTCGTCGCGCGCTCATTGGTTAGTTATGAAAAATCCTCTAACCACCGATAGCTACCGATTGTGCCATTGGCGCCGAATAGCTTCCGAATATTCGTATTGCAGCAATTGAAAGTGCGTTGAAAGTGAGACTAAGACTACGACTAATACTAAGACTGAGTCTGCGACTAAGACTAATACTGAGACTAAGACTAAGACTAATATTTAGACTAATACTAATATTAAGACTAATACTAATGTTGTACCTGTGGTAGCGTGGCACACACAATTGGTAAAATTACCAAGACAGGGCACTAGATTCAGAGAGGATTTTGTACCGGCCTCAACACTGTTGTTTCCTAGCAGTAAAACAACCTGGTAGTCAGGCTTCAATTGCTAAGTTTCCTCGTATTTTTACTGAGTTAGCCTATGTTCTACTAACTCCCGTGACCTTGTACTGAAACGGACGACACACTATGCTTTTAAATGCAGTGTATGGTCTAGTTTGCAAATACAGACGGTAAGCACAAACGCATGAAGAAATTTTAGTCCACACAGTGCCATCAATATAAAGAAATAGTGCTACCATGATACCAACACCATCTCAAGGATTCGTCGGACTGTGCTCTACTTATAGTAGGAGCATTTGAGCGTTGTTCTGCCAGTCTTCCTCCGAACTTAAGCGATTGCACCATGGTGTGCAATGTGACTCAGTGCGCAGACAGAGCTGGAACGAGAAAGAGAAAGAGGAGGGGGTGGCGAGCGGAGGTGACAGTGCACGGGAAAACACTAACTACCTACACCCCGCCCTCCCACAGACCTAGGACAGCCTGACTCACGGATTGTTTGGAGGCTGCTCAGCAGTCTACAGCACATCACTCTCCTCCAGCTAAAGGATGACGGTCAACACCGGCTGGCCGTCAGCCGCACTTAAACCAAAATCGGGTAAGCACTTCGTTTATTTCTTTCTTCAATAATGGCGCACCAAACTTAAAAATAAAACTACATAAACAATGACAATCTTTAATGGCGCACCAAAATTCACACAGTAAAAAGATGGAAACTACCACCGGAATAACAATAGAAAAAACCAACTGGATAAACATGCACAATTCGTACTAAAAACAAACAGAAGGAGAACACACCACATAGGGACCAGTAAAACAAACTAATAACGTAACGAACTAGCAAATAAACGAGCATGGCACATGAAAACTGTGCCAGTGGAGCGGAGTGGTCTCGCCTGCGGTCTCTCTTGGTAGTGCTCTTCTCGCAGCACCTGGTACCTCTCGAGCTTGTCCCGGGCACAATTGACCGCCTGGTCTATGCGCTCCTGGAACTGTCGGAGATAATCTGGCAGGTCTGCGTACTCAGCCAGTGCAGTCAGCGTGTTGTCGACAGGCAGCCTGTACTCCCGTCCGAAGACCAGGAAGTACGGCGTGTACCCGGTCACAGGGTGGACACTGGTGCGCAACGCGATTAAGCACGCGGGCAGCATCAGGTCCCAATCCCTGTGATCTTTCTCCAACAAACACGTGAGCACTGACTTAATCTGGCGATTCAGATTTTCGACCTGGCCATTGCTGGCCGGGTTATATGGACACGTGTGCGTGTGACGGATGCCTTACAGCTTGCAGAAGTCCTCAAACTCTGCACTCATAAAGTTCGTCCCTTGGTCCGTGTGCAGCCAGGCTGGTGCACCGTACTCGGGAATGAACCTATCTAGCAGCAGTTTGATCACTGTCTTAGTCTTCTGGTTTCGCATCGGATAGGCAAACGGGTACTTCGAAGTTGCATCACACAGGGTGAGGATGTACCGATGTCCTCGGGCACTTGGTTGTGACAAAGGCCCGATTACGTCGGCGTGCACCCTTCCCAAGACCTCACACACTGGAAAGCTCTGCGGTGGCACCCTCTCCTTCCGCCTTGTCTTGCTCTCCAGGCATGTCCTTCAACGCGCTACGTACCCCGTCGCCTCCGACCAGAGACCGGGTCTCCAGAACCTGTCTTTAACTCTCTGCACTGTCTTGGACTGGCCGTGATGACCCGCCAAAGGTGACTCATGCAAGGCCTCAAAGACGCGCGAGTCTAATGCTTTCGGTAGCACTGTTCGCGGCGGCCGGTTATCATCAAAGTCAATGACGAGCAACCCGTTGCGCACCTCCAGCTCCTCAAATGCACCCAGCAGGTCTCTGACCTCCTTCGAATTGTAGCAAAGCAGGCAAGCAAAGCAAGTGAGCAAGTGCAGGAACACGAAGCAAGGATTGCTCGATAAATATGTTGTTTATCATGCTAAGGTAAAGCTATAAGAAGCTAAACATTTAGGCTGTGCATCAAGCTAATAAATAAATATGAGTGAAATAAAGGAAGACAACAAGCAAAGATGTATTCCAAAATATTCTGAAAATGCATGACTCAAATGCATTTGAGTAGCTGATGACTCAATTGCGTCCCTCAAAAATGCGTCTGAAATGACGAAGTGGGAGGTTTCGAGGTGTGTTAGCAGCTTGTTTTTGGACAGCATGAAGGTGGAGTGAGGGGTTTGTCTTCGTACGCAGTTGCTATCTGCTTCTTTAAATTTGCAGATAAACTTGCTATAAAGCTTGGAGGATGGCTCATGCAATTTTCTGGTTAAACACGAACACGACAAGACACGACACATGACATTATGGCTAAAATCATATTGAATGTGAGTACATTTTGTTACGTTGTAATATTGCATTAGCATTGTAGTGTGACAATCGCAGTTTGATAAATGGCGATGTAATGGCTAAAAGTAAATATTGTTTTACCGGAGTCAATGAAAACTTACACCTGCAAACGGGTATAATTGCACGCTTGGCTCTTATTTAAGGAATTAACGATTAAGGATTAAGAATTAAGGAATAAAGGTATCACATATAGGTAGCTTAGACAAACCTTATTTATTTATTCGCCGATGAGGGAGAGCACCGGGGCACCTTCGGCGGCGTGAAATTGGTGGCCGCCCCGGCCCCTCCCTTCTCCTTCCACCACTGGACTTTGCCTGCCACCGTGGTGGGCAGCAGCTTCCAAGGGCTGCTCCTGCTCGGAGTCTGCAGCTGATGCTGTTGCTGCTGCTGCTGCTGCTGCTGCTGCTGCTGCTGCTGCTGCTGCTGCTGCTGCTGCTGCTGCTTATTATCCATGCTACTCGACTTATTATCCATAAGCAGTAGAATCTAGTAGAAACTAGTAGAAACTATAGAAACTATATAGTAGAAACTAAGTAGAATCTCCGAATTCTCTGAAAATTAAAAAGTAAATAAGTAAAAGTAAATGTAAAGCAAAAGTAGAAGTGAATAAGAGTAAAATGAGTGTATCAAATGGTGTTTAAAATGTACAAATAGATTTAAGGTAGTTAAAAGGATGGTAAAAGTGTATAGCTTGGTTTCACTAGCTAGAGAAACCTAGCTTTTAGCTCAATGCTCCTGAGCTGCAGCTCATTGCTCATGGATAATGTCAGAGCCATTTCAGCTAAAAGCTTAAAAGAAAAGTGAAATGTGGCTACAAATAATTGAAGAGCCTGAAAAGAATTATGGATTCAATAAAGTGAAAGCTGTTAAAAGGATGGTAAAAACTTAGCAAACTGCAGTGAGGGATAGTACATCTTAACAGGTCCTTATCACACAAGCTGGAATGGTGGCTTTGCTTGCTATCTTCAGGCTGGCATCTGAGAACTGGTAAGGCTTGGCTAATCATTTGTTGTAAAGTGTTTGCTAGGTACCCAACCCAAAATTGTTGGTTAGCTCCTGCAAAGCAATAACAATTGATCCCAATGTACACTAGAGTTATATAACTTTGCTATGAAATTTCCTTATAATGACTATTTATTTATCAACTTTATTTTAACAGGTCTTTATCACACTGGCTCACTAGCTGGAATTGTGGCATCTGGTTGTCTTCACTCTCATGGCATAGCTAAGGGCATATAAGAACTAATCACTTAGGATTAAAAGCTATGGTAAGTGCTTGAGTACATTATCATTTTTAGTGTTAGCCCAACACTGTACATTTATGCTCAAGCCCCGTACATAGTTCATACTAGCCCTGTGTAATTCCCCAATTGTGGTCCTATTTAACCTATAGAGCAACATTCCTCTATCATATCTTATCAGCATTCTGCCCATTCTTGCCTAGCTATAGATCTAAATACAAACAGCAAACCAACTGTCTCACCTCTCACACCTAACAGGACAAAAAGAGCCTATCTAACAGGACAAGAGTCCCAAGAATCTGAGTCTGGTGTTGAAGCTGAATGGCCAACAATCAACAACAGCCTGCTGAGTGCCAACCAAAAAGACATGATTGACTAACTGTGAATAAACTAATATTGTTCTGAATGCCTTTATGAATATTGATTAAACTGAGGCCCTGTTTTTATCCCTAGTAGATATTTCAAATTTTGCCTATTTAGACAAACACAGAACTTGAGCTGCTTTAAGAGACTTAATGGTAAAATAGTAAAAAATGTGCCTTCTGTAAAAACTGTAGCTACAGTGCATAAATAATTAAAAACACACACAAACTTCATAAGAACACACTTTGCTGCTATATTCATATAACATATACTCTAAATACAAATGCCAACTCAAATAATTATGAGATGGCTGAAATTCCTAGCAATTATAAATGCTTGAAACAATAATTAACTTTGCAAAATAAACTTTTCCTATGTTTCGTGAAGAAATGGCAGGAAAAAATCTCATGAGTCTGTATTTATTTCGTCTTGTTTAATTAATTTCAGTGTCAACTTTGTTGATCGGTTTGAAATTCACACGTGCATTACATACCAGTTTAACGGAGAAGTGAAAGCGAAAGTGAAAACGGAGGTTTGCATTGCATTGCAGCTTAAAAAGTTATTTGCTCGAGCCAAAATAAACGTAATTCTCAAATTCTATGTCTGAAATATGTTTCTGATTTTCTAACTATTGCTGTGTGACTGGCTTTTTGAAGGGCAAAAACACTTTTTGACTGGCTGTTGTTAAGCCAAAGTGGCGTCAAGACTGACAATGCCGTAGGAAATTAGCGCTGTACACTGTGAAAGTTTTAACTACAACTATGTAATGCTGCTGCAATTACAATAATTGTCACATTCTCAATCGCAATCTCAAAGAGAACAACGTCTCAGAGAACTTTAAGCCCGTCAGAACTTCAGAATAAAGCCGCCTGTCCACCTGTGTTGACAGTCATTTTTTAATTCACACGCTCGCTGCAACGAGCTTTTTTGTGAACTCTAATTGTTGAGAGGTCCTCAAAGAATTGGTGATATTTCTTGTTTACTTATGAGGTTTGTTTTTAGAGATAAGGCACATTTGGGAGAATCTAGGCTGAACATGACAGCTAAAACTTCATTTCACGAGTGAAGCGGGGATAGAGGAAACAGGAAGCCGGGGGTTGGCGGTGGGGGTGTACTTATAAACTCGTGCGGCGGCCGGTCGATGGCAAAATTTTGAGCTCCGAATTAAAAAAACAGACGAACCACACGCCCAGTAGAGTTGATGGAGCATAGGAGAATCAGCAAGCAGGTGATGGAGCGGCAGCGCAGAGCCAGAATTAATTCCAGCTTCGAAAAACTCATACAGCTGCTGAAGGCCAACAAGGTGATAAAACCGTACCGGCTTCAGCGTCTAGAGAACGCCGAAATCCTGGAGCTGACTGTCGAGCTGCTGCTGAATGGCTCAGCCAAGACTCAATCTGCGGCCATAAGCTTCTGCTGCAAGTCTTGGGCCTCATCAACGGTGTCGGCTTTGTCTACTGACGAAGAATCTAGCCAGTCGATGGACCAGCATCAGCAGCAGCAGCAGCAGCATCAGCATCAGGATAAAGCCCAGCCTGTTTGGCGTTTAAATGGCTCAGCCAAGACTCAATCTGCGGCCATAAGCTTCTGCTGCAAGTCTTCGGCCTCATCAACGGTGTCGGCTTTGTCTACTGACGAAGAATCTAGCCAGTCGATGGACCAGCATCAGCAGCAGCAGCAGCAGCATCAGCATCAGGATAAAGCCCAGCCTGTGTGGCGTCCTTGGTAACCGGCCCCTGGCAACAGCATGCGGCATTACAAGTCAACTTAGTGAACTTGTTTCATTATTTTTCGTTATTCAGTTGTGCTCAGTGCTCATGTGCTCATAAATATATGTGTGCTCGTATGCTCATAATTGTGTTCAGACCTGTAGACGCTGCACTTTTACGGCCTTCCGGTTGGTCTTTCTTGACGTGCTTGGTGTCGTGGAGCTGCTGCTTTCTCTTCCTTGAGATTCTATGATGAGAATCTAAGATGAAAACTAGGATGAGAATATAAAATGAGAATATAAAATGAGAATCCAGGATGAGAATCGTAAAGACAATGCAACTCGGATACCTGCGAAATATACTGCATCTCACTACCGCACTTCCTCTCACTCTGCTGCATCTCGCTACCACACTTCCTCTCACCCTACTGCATCTCACTACCACACTTCCTCTCACCCTACTGATCTCCCTCTCACCCTACTGATATCCCCCACAGAAATGATTTCCTACACGACTGAGTTGGTTTTGATGTGGAGTGTGCTGCGGGAATCGAGTGGGAATGTGAGCCAGCATAATTTTTCAAATTTTTAAGTACCTAATAATTGCGACCCACATAGCAGCTGGCCGCAAACACGATCATTAATCTTAGGGCCGTGTTTGGGGCGGCGGTGAATTAAGTAGCCGTCGAATCCCCTCTCCCTGGATCTGTCTAGACCCCTGTAGGAATGACTGATCGCGGCCACAGCTTTTATTGTATGAATAGTTTAGGTCATAATTCCCCTCCAAACCGCGATCAGATATTGGGAATCACTCGGGCATTATGAGTGATCATAAATTCTTCATGTCCCCACTTCTTTACAGTATTCGAGTATTCGAGCTAAATTGGGTTCATTGCATAATAGAACTGAGATCATTGCTTAGCTAAATTGGGTTCATTGCATAATAGAACTGAGATCATTGCATAACTAAATTGAGATCCTCGCATAACTAGATTGAGATCATTGCATAACTAGATTGGGATCAAGGCAAACCAGAATAGGATCGGATACAATCGGATCCCAATTTAGTTGTGCCATGAAAGTTAATAAGTAATAGTGAAATTAATGTAGGTAAATATTAGGTGAATATATAGCAGGTTGGCTGCATATCAATGGGCCTTGAGATTGTGGTTGAAATAACGTGTTCGCTGCTTTTTCACGATTCAGAGGTTCTTCCACTCTAAAACTGAGGGTATGCAGCCATGAGAGGTTTGAAGCAGCTTCAGCAAACCTAGAGACTATTGTGATAGCTAAGCTTTTTGTGTGACGTTGAGTGCGTGAACTTAACTTGCCCCAGTGAATGCCTCTGACCAGCAGTGCAGAGTAAAGCAAGCCAACAAGCAGTAGGATTGACACCATTATTCTTGCAGTCAAATGCAATGAACTGTGCAATGATACTGTCTTGTTGGCGGAGCCTTCTGCAAGTTCATCATGTTTACTGTTTGTGGGTAATATTTTTAGGTGCAATGCAATTTTTTCTTTTTTCATTGAATTGAATTCTCTACATTTGGAGTTTGTTTTCTTATAACGTCATAATGATAGGTATTTGTATAATAATAATTTTGCCAGATGCTCACTCAATTGTTGTTGTTTTGTTTTCAATGTGTTTTGCAATTGAAGAAATACAAAAAGCGTTTCAGTGGACTAAGACCAGTCCCATGACTCATGAATCTGCACACCTGGTACCTGCCTTATTCTATTTTAAAAGATAAATTGTCAGGCATGCATTTATAATGAAGAATGATACAAAATGGATTACTAAGAAAAGAGGTCATGAGAAATAGGATCTGATCAGAACTGGAATCATTAAGAAAAAGAAAGGAGATTAGAAATTGATCCATTGATATTTAATTAGCCATTGATATTAGCTAACCATTTTGAACTATCAAAATGGGATCTAATTTGAAATAGACTTTTATGTCATAAAGGATTTGATTCAAAATAAGATTTGACAATGTGAATGAGGCATATAAGAAAAAGAGAAGTCTGCTGAGGAGTGTGACTAGAAAAGAAAGGGGGGAATTTAGCATGATAATATATTAAAAGTGTCAAACCAAAGGTCGAAGGATGTAGCTCCAGTTGCTTTTGCAAAGTCCATTCACAATAAGATAGCTGCATTGAACTGACTCTTCAAGTCATTTAATATAATAAGAGGGGCCTCATTCAAGGGCAATAGTTGCAATGCTGAGCTACTTATTGTTCGGAACATTGCAGTCGCAGTTAGTACGATGAGCAGGGCTAAAAAATTCACTTACAAATAAAGAAAGTATAAAATTTGTCTGGATGTGTATAAAACTGTAGTTCACATGAGCAATACAAGCAACAAGAAAATCGGAATAAAGCAAGTCATTTCTCGGAAAGTCGCAATTTCTTGGAATAACATTTAATTTATTTTCAGTAACAACTAAAAAAGTGCTCTCAACAGTTTTATGAATAAAATAAATAAGATAATTTTTATCAAACACATTGACATATACAGGGCTCTAAACTAGAAAACTGTAAAAAGTTGATAGTTTTGTTTTACCTAAAATGCGTTATTAACTATCTCCAAAATTCCTATTTTAAGCTTAAGCTTAAGAAAGACACTTAAAGTACTCCTGCTAAATGGTATATATTAGACGAATATTAATTATTTCTGCTCCCCGAAGGGGGGCAAAACTTGCTAGTTCTATCTTATATAATATACTAAAAATGAAATGCTTGCTTGGTTGCTTGTAATTGATTTTCTCCCAAACGGCTCAACCAATTTTCACCATTTCTTCACCAAAAGATGCCAAATATAGGGACAATTATACACGTATTTTTATTAAGCTTAACTTTATTGCTAGGGGGATTAAATATTCGAAAAACATGATTTTTTCAAAGGTTAAACCATCTTGGCCTATTGAGAATTTTACTCACTGCCACTGAATTAGAATTGCATCGTCAAATTGCGCAACAACCCTTAGCTGATTGAATTTGAAGCCTGCACTCTGGAGACAAACTAGAAATAAATGTACACAACCAACCGCGAGACTGAGTGTACTCTATTTTCTTACTTCATTGTACAAAGCCAGAACTTTGAAAATTCATTTTATAAAGCTGATTTTTGCACCCACTAACCAACAGTCGAAATAGCCGATGTGTAGGCACTAGGAATAGGTTAGGATAGGCTAGGGTTCGATTCTGCACTGCGTCAAATCATTTTAGAATAATTTTCAGCCATTAGTGATTAAAGATTATTTAAATTTATTTTTTTCATTTCGTAAATGAAATATTATAAATCATAGCAAACCAGAGTTTGAATCATGGCAAAACCAGAGTTTGAATCATGGCTAAACCAGAGTCCGAATCATTGCTAAACCATAGTTTGAATCATGGCTAAACCAGAGTCTGAATCATGGCTAAACCAGATCTTGAATCATGGCTAAAACAGAGCTTTAATCATGGCTAAACTAGAGTCTGAATCATGGCTAAACCAGAGTCTTAATCATGGCTAAACCAGATCTTGAATCATGGCTAAACCATCGTTTGAATCTACAGCAAAAGCTACACGAAACACTTTTTTATCCAGTAAACATAATTCTTTATTTATTCTTTATTTTGTATATTCTTTATATTTATAGAACGAAGTCGATCGCACGAAACTAACAAGGCAACACAGCCGTGTGCAAACCGAGCGAGCTGACCTCCGTGACCGCCTGGCGTCATATATAGACTTTATATTTAAAGTCTTTCTTTATTTGCGCTGCTGCTGCTGTTGCTGCTGCTGCTGTTGCTGTTGCTGCTGTTGCTGCTGCTGCTGCTGCTGCTGCTGCTGTTGCTGCTGCTGCTGCTGCTGCCGCATCTTGGCGAGGTCCGGACACCGGGCCACTGTGTGGCCTCCCCCGCAGAGATAACAGGCCACTGTTAAGTTTGGAAAGTGCAATTTTACTCAACAGGGGGTTTCGAAAGACGTAATTACAATATAATGAGACTTAGAAATGAGACTTACAAGTTTTTCGCTGGCCACCACCACGGCCTCCCCGCCGCCTGCCGCCGCCCCCGCCGTAGAAGTTTTGCGTGAACTTCATTTTCTAAGTATCGAAACAAAGATATCGAAAGTATATCAATTATATATATATATGTATATCGTATCGTATATATATCGTATATATCTTTATGGCTTGTGGTTTGATAGTTTTAGCATCAAGGCCAATTGTGCCAGTTTATATTGCAGCATTTCGGACAACCCCAACTGTGATGACTCATGCCAATAGAGGGTGCCATGTAAAGATCAATAATTAGATCTGGCTAACCAATCAGAGAGAGTTTTGTTCTAACATTTCTAATCCACCCACTGGGCTACTTGTTGTGGATTGCCTTAGCTTTTACGTTCTTTCTTTATGTACAGTGTGGGGTGTCAAAGTCGAGTGTGGTGCGACTTGTTATGTTATCTGCTTTCGACAAACTTCAATAATAGGACACAAAAACATCTTAAATGTACAGTGTAATTGGGAAGCCAGTGCGGCGTGTGGCTAACGTGGCTAAAAATAGAGGGTTTCAAGTCAGCCAATAGCAGTAAACTGTATTCAACTAAAGTGATTTCATTAAACTGCCAGTCCAAGCCCCAACCTAGTGCGACTTTTCAGTAATCACAGACAGCTAAAGCCTCATGACGCTCACCAATGAAGCCTTACACGATTTTAACTGGGGTTGGGGGTGTGTGTCCAAATTCCGGGGCAGAGGGCTCACAATGTTTTTAAATGAATTTATAAATATAATACATCATAGCTTGTCCGAAATGCTGCTATATATACAGGCACAATTGGCCTTGATGCTAAAACTATCAAACCACAAGCCGTAAAGACCTTATCAGTGAAATTTTTATAATCCATATTTTTGACAACTATCAATCGAGCAATATGGAGTCAACCGAAGGAGCCAAGAAAAGCAAAGCGTGTATCTCTGCTCTGCTTCCGGGCCTGATGCACGCTGCAATCGTTGGCCTCGTAATGAGGCTGTCCAAAATCAAGGACTTTAAAGGCAAAAGAGGACCAGGCCAAGTGTTTTCCTTTATCCTCTGTGACGACACCGGCGATATACGTGTAAGCGTGTTCGGAAAGGATCTTAAGCCTTTCCTGGAGGTGTGTCGTGAGGGCGTCGCCGTCCGCATATCCGGCGGCTGGGTGAAGAAGGCGGATCCCAGGTACAGCACTACAGACAATGAGCATGAGCTAACAGTTTCAATTGACCAAAGTGGAACCATTGTGAGGACCCTCGAGACCGTCACTCGACGTGCACCGGGCTATAAGAAGATAAAAGAGATTTCGGACTGTGAAATGAAAATGTAAGTTAACTTGTTGCAATTGTTAAAAATAAATGGAAAGGATTTGGAATATATATTCGTACTAATTGTTAGGTTAGCCAATTATTTCTAGGAAAACTTATTTAAATCAGTCAGTGAAGTTGCTTAGTGAATGAGTTAATGCATTCTAGTAAATTCACCATTTGCCTCACATATCTCAGGAATGTTAACGTCTATGGCACGATTTCTGCTGTCCAGAAACCAACGGAAGTTAAAACCGGTTCCGGAAAACTTGTCAACCTGGCGAAAGTGACGCTTGTTGATCAGTCTGGGTCCTCCGTGTCGTGCACATTTTGGTCCAGCTCTACTGCCCAAGTGAATGACTGGTCTGTGGGCGACGTTCTAGCGATTCATGGTGCTCAAGTCCAGGAATATTCTCAGACAATCAGTCTCGGATGTTCGAAAGCGGAAATTCAGCATTGGCCAGAAGACTCTGCTGATGTCTCCGACATTACCCAGTGGTACAAGGATGCGGTTTCTAGCCAACAGTGCTTCGAGGAGCTACGCGTGACGCAAAGCTCCCAGCGGGAGAAAAATGCTATCCGTAACGACGAAATGGTATTGCAGTACCCAGAGCGAATGTTCAACCAATTCGATGAGGTGCGAAGAATTAGAGTGCGATTTGGGGACAAAGAGGTAAGTTTATTTTATTTCGTGTGGGTTAAAAGTAACATGATGTCAGAGAACCTACTAAAGAAGCATTAAGTGATTGACTGCTTAGATTCATTATTAACTGGTTCGATGAGGCCTTTTGTCTCTAAAGATTACGTTTATGCATTTAAAAAACAATAATAAAAAAATTAATTAGGTATATATAAATTTCCTTTCACAGGTGACTTTTTCTCGAGATCAAATCTACAGGAGTCAGCAGATACCGGCTATGTCAACCCCTAAGGCGCCCAATGTGTCCGAGAAGCCTGGACCATCACATGATTACATGGACGAGTAAGACTTGAAAGACTAATGAAGATGCAATTAACGTGAGTATTGCTTGTGTACATGTTTGTCTGCCAGTGTCGCATTGGTATCTGTGTTTAATAGTGATCACAAGCAGTTTCTCCTGATATGTATAAAATGGCCCGATGAGACATATCAGGCAAATCCTGCTTTATTCACCTAATAAATTCAAATTAGATGAGATCATAATGGAATTGGGATCAGGGATTAGCTGAGCAAAATGATTAGCTAAATTGGGTTCATTGCATAACAGAACTGAGATCATTGCTTAGCTAAATTGTGTTTGTGGCATAACAGAACTGAGAACATTGCTTAGCTAAATTGTGTTTGTGGCATAACAGAACTGAGAACATTGCTTAGCTAAATTGTGTTTGTGGCATAACAGAAGTGAGATCATTGCTTAGCTAAATTGTGTTTGGGGCATAACAGAAGTGAGATCATTGCTTAGCCTAATTGGGTTCATTGCATAACAGAACTGAGATCATTGCTTAGCGTAATTGGGATCATTTGGCATAACTAAGTTGGGATCCTTGCATACTAAATTAGGATCATAGCAAACCAGAATTGGAATTATCGCATAATGAAATTGGGCTCATGGCATGATACGAATGGGATCATTGAAGAATGGAAAATTGGACTCATTGTTCACCAGAATTATGATTAGTAAGAGGGGCGTCCGTAAGGTAATGAAAATTTTCTGCTACGAGTTGGGATCAAGGCAAACCAGAATAGGATCGGATTGGGTTCCCAATAGCCAATTGGGTTTCCAACCCAATAGCTAAATTGGGTTCATAGCATAACAGAACTGAGATCATTGCTTAGCTAAATTGGGTTCATTGCATAATAGAACTGAGATCATTCCCGGTGGGACATTTACTATACGCCCCTCTGTACGCCCCACTATGCGCCTTCCCACCAGGCACCGGTGGGTGGGCGTATAGTGGGGCGTACAGCGGGGCGCTGGTGGCCCACCAGTGTGGGGCGCGAGTTGGGGTGGGTGGGGGGTAAATAAAATTCGGGGCACATCCTCAAAATCTACTGTTAGTAGGCTGTGTTGTATTTTTTGAGCGCAGTAATTAATCGACCATTTTCAACTGTGGGATAATTGTCAACTGGGGGATCATTGTCAACTGGGGGATTATTGTCAACTGGGGATCATCATCAATGGGTAGTCATCATCAAATGGAGGATCCTGGTCAACTGGGGGATCATGGTCAACTGGGGGATCATGGTCAACTGGGGGATGATTGTCAACTGGGGGATTATTGTCAACTGGGGGATCATTGTCAACTGAGGGATCATTGTCAACTGGGGGTCATTGTCAACTGGGGGATCATTGTCAACTTAGAGATCATTGTCAACTGGGGGATCTTTGTAGCTATAAAAAAGCTGAAAATTATACAGCTGCTATAAAACATTTACTGGACAAGAATTAAAAATAGGGTGAGAGGGAGATCACTAGAGTGAGATGGAGAGCAGTAGGGTGAGAGGGAGAGCAGTAGGGTGAGAGGGAGATCAGTAGGGTGAGAGGGAGAGCAGTAGGGTGAGAGGGAGATCAGTAGGGTGAGAGGGAGAGCAGTAGGGTGAGAGGGAGAGCAGTAGGGTGAGAGGGAGAGCAGTAGGGTGAGAGGGAGAGCAGTAGGGTGAGAGGGAGAGCAGTAGGGTGAGAGGGAGAGCAGTAGGGTGAGAGGGAGAGCAGTAGGGTGAGAGGGAGAGCAGTAGGGTGAGAGGGAGATCAGTAGGGTGAGAGGGAGAGCAGTAGGGTGAGAGGAAGTGTGGTAGTTAGATGCAGTAGATTTCGCAGGAATCCGAGTTGAGTTGTATTTACGAATGTTCCCAGGTGTACAGGGAAGTCAGTTATTTAAAGTTTTAATTAATTTTATTAATGCCATTAATGACATGATAAGTCAGAGAGAGATCAAAGAAAAGAAATTAAATTTTTAGTTTCGCATTAGTAGATTTCTCTCGTAGGCACCAGTTAAGTTTGGGATGCTTAGTCACTCTTTAATTGAGCATATATTTATAGACATATAGTACTGACGTAATAGTCAGAGTCAAGATAAAATTTTCTAGTTGACTTTCCAGGTTAATAAGTTCGAGTGGAAATCATTTGAAATCATGAAACCAACTCAGTCGTGTAGTAAATCATTTCTAGATTGATTTTCAATTGAATCCGACTCGATAAGCTGTGCTCAAATCTATTGGGACACCGACGACAACAATGTACTTTTCATACGTATGTTTCATTTTGTTGTATGCACGCCGTATATATAAAGCGGCAATCACTTTAAATAAATATAATTGAACATGCTCATGTAAATTTTCTATTCGTCACCGCTATAAATGGTTTACGAATATGTCTCTTCTAGTCTCATTAAATACTTTTGACGCAGCTAAAGGTACAGATTTTTTTTCAATTTCAAAGCGAATATGGATATGAAACATGTTATAAATTGTAAATTTATAAATTGGAAGAGGGAGGGTGAGTAAAAGGGTTTTGAATATTAGAGGATTTAGAAATGTAAATTGATCTATTTGAGAAAGGTTCTAACAGGTACGAATAATATGACGATTTAAAGAGACGAAAATTGGATAGGAGCTTGGGATTGAGATTGAGCATTGAGCATTGAGATTGGGTTGTATCCTGTATTCTGTAAGCTGTATCCATTAGGGGAATATGCGATACGAATTGCATATTTAAATGGGCGGCATAAATCGAGCGGCATAAATCGAGCGGCAACCAATGAGAATTCGACTTAAAGTGAGTGCTCTATTGGTCCTCAGTCCTCAGTCCTCAGAAGTGGCTCAGTGACGGCTTCAGGTCCAAGAAGTGGCTCGGTGATGGCTTCAGGTCCAAGAAGTGGCTCGGTGACGGCTTCAGGTCCAAAAAGTGGCTCGGTGACGGCTTCAGGTCCAAGAAGTGGCTCGGTGATGGCTTCAGGTCCAAGAAGTGGCTCAGTGATGGCTTCAGGTCCAAGAAGTGGCTCGTTGACGGCTTCAGGTCCAAGAAGTGGCTCGGTGACGGCTTCAGGTCCAAGAAGTGGCTCGGTGACGGCTTCAGGTCCAAGAAGTGGCTCGGTGATGGCTTCAGGTCCAAGAAGTGGCTCGGTGATGGCTTCAGGTCCAAGAAGTGGCTCGGTGATGGCTTCAGGTCCAAGAAGTGGCTCGGTGATGGCTTCAGGTCCAAGAAGTGGCTCGGTGACGGTTTCAGGTCCAAGAAGTGGCTCGTTGACGGCTTCAGGTCCAAGAAGTGGCTCGGTGATGGCTTCAGGTCCAAGAAGTGGCTTGGGAGAGAAGGAAGGAGAGGGGGAAGGACAGGGAAGGAGAGAGGGAAGGAGAGAGGGTGGAAGAGGGAGGGTGAGTAAAAGGGTTTTAAATATTAGAGGATTTCGAAATGTAAATTGATCTATTTGAGAAAGGTTCTAACAGGTACGAATAATATGACGATTTAAAGAGACGAAAATTAGATAGGAACATAAGTTCGTGTTTAACTTACAATCGGCAGTTGAATGTCGGTCACATCCCAAGCTGTATCCATTGAGATTGGGTTGTATCCTGTATCCTGTAAGCTGTATCCATTAGGGGAATATGCGATACGAATTGCATATTTAAATGGGCGGCATAAATCGAGCGGCATAAATCGAGCGGCAACCAATGAGAATTCGACTTAAAGTGAGTGCTCTATGGTCCTCCTTCTAATTGGTTGCTGGGTTGGACATAGTTTAATTCGATTCATTTTATTCTTCGTTTGAATAATTGATTAATTGTTAAGGGGATGAATAGGGAGAATTGGGTGATATTGGGTTAGACTGCATGAGATTTAGTGAGATTGAGGGACATTGGATTGTTATGGGAGAGAAAGGGTGAGATTGGGTTAGATTGAGTGAGATTGGGTTAGATTGAGTGAGATTAAGTGAGATTGGGTGAGATAGAGTGAGGTTGAGTGAGATGGGTGAGGTGGCGTTAGGTGAGGTGGCAAACAAAGCGTTTCTTTAGGGTAGCATATAGATAGCTTACATTGTAACTTGGCTAGCTGTCTAAAGCGGATACATGCACCCACAATATTTTTTCCAACAACTATAAGCAACAAAGCGGAAGCGGCCAAGAGTAATATTAACTGCTTCCTCTTAGAGGCTGTGCCAGACACTGGGACCATGAATTTTGATAGCCGAAATACAACTGAATCCCTAAAGGTAAATCTATGATTCAAGACAGTGACTGGTAGTTCTATGGGAGACTGGGTATCTCGTAGATTTTCTAGGTAGCTAGCTCATAGCTAGAAAGACAGTTACTATAGCAACACTTTATTGCGGAGACTGGCTAGATTGTCTAGCTATGGGACACGCTGTCTAGATTGATTGTTCACGGGAGACAAGCTAATCGCAAACTCATTTAATTCTTACCAGCCCGTCGATGACCTGAGCGGTCTAGACGCCTTGGACTTCACCGTGATGCGCCGTGAATTCGGTGACCTCCAATCTTACGACAGCGCTGCCCTCTTCGATCTCTATAAGCCGGTTGCCGACGAAGATGCCACGGGGGCCATGAGCGCATCAGAGTGCTTCGCAGGCAAAAATGAGCAGCATACCATCAGGTCCATCGGACAGCAACAGCATCAGCAGCAGCTGCCTCCGATTGATAGCTTCCTTTGGTTGGTTCCTTCGCATCTCCCAACGCATGTGCAGCCACCAGGCGTCATAAAAAGAACAAGGAAGAAGCGTGCTGGCATCGGTGAGTTTTTTTGAGCTGCGAAAATTTGGGATTTGGGAATCTTTAGTATTTACCAAAAATTAGCTATTAAAACTTAACATTGCCCAATCTCAGACAGGAATTTTTGGCTGTGGGAGTTTCTGTACCACTTACTCGAAACTCCGTCTGTCGCTGACCTGTCGCCACCATGCTTGCGCTGGGAGAACAAGCTGGAGGGCATTTTCCAAATTGTAAACCCAACCGGCCTAGCAGAGGCCTGGAGCAGTCACAAGCGGCGGGACATGAGCTTTGAAACGATGAAGCGAGCGCTGAGGCATTACTACGAGGACAAGCTTATCACCAAGACCCACCCAAGAGACAAGCACTTTTACAAATTTCACTTCGACCACGAGAAAGTAAAACTTTTTTTAGAAAAATGAGTTAGACAAAATGACACCCAAATCAGAAATCCCATAATTTAATTACCTCAGAAATCCCTACGTTGCCCTAGAAATCACATGATCCAGACAAATAGACGATGACTCAATTACATCACGGATTGTCTGATTGTCAGTTGCGCTACTTCACTCATGTAAACAAGTATGAGATCTGAAATGTCCAGCTAGCGGTGTACTGCAGTATTAAATATGAATTGGGTTTTGTTTTTCTTGCTTTTTTATTTTAAGTGTAACACTACCTGTGCTAGCTTGTTTGCTTATGGGGTTTGTTTTTAGATAAGGCACATTTGGGGGAATCTAGGCTGAACATGACATCTAAAACCACAGATAGGAATTCTAGAACAGAATTCATTTCACGAGTGAAGCGGGGATGCACATTACCCAACAATACCTTAGAAATCACATGATCCAGACAATGACTCAGAATTAAAGTACGGATTGTCCGATTCTCAGTTGCGTTACTTCACTCATGAAAACTATTTTTTCTTACGGATATGTTTTGTTCTGTTTTCTCGTGTTTTCTCATATTCCCCATGCATGACTTATCATCTGTAATTAAACCTTGATTTTGAAGACATGTAATTAAGACAGACTGTTTCCTATAAAAGTATGAGATAACTACAAGTACTTATAAATGCTATATAAATGCTACTTATAAATACTATTATTAAACCAATTGTTGCTGCACATTATTTCATAAACTACAACAAACAAAACAAAAAGATTATTCAACCTTGTTGCGAGCGCAGCCGTTGAACTCCATTGACATGAAATGAGTCCGTGAAGGTCGCTGATCGTTATCTAACCTGCTAAACTCGGCCAGATACAGCTCGCCGGGATGCTGGGCCAACTGCTACTCGACGCTGAGTAGCTGATTGAATTAGAATAGACACTAATATCAATGTCATCCGCAGCTTCCGTTTCTTGACACGCCTGACCGTGTACCAGGCGTCAGGTGTTCATGGAGAACGTCTGGAAAAAATATGGAATGTTTCAAAACCAATTTACATATTTATCTTTGTCTATAACGATTGCCTGTAATCAGATGGGAAGCATGCTAATCTTTTAAGTGAGCTAGCTTAAGGGTCGGAGAGTAAATGTTAGTAGCAGCTTAGTATAAATGTTAGTTGAAATGAAAAAATGAACTTTTGCTACGAATTGTAGCAAACTCTTAGCTACAGGGACACAGAGGTCAGATGGTAAGCATGCGAATCTTTTAAGTGTTAGCCGGCTTAAGGGTCGGAGGGTAAATGTTAGTAGCAGCTTAGTATAAATGTTAGTAGAAATGAAAAAATGTACTTTTGCTACGAATTGTAGCAAAGCAGGCAAGCAAAGCAAGTGAGCAAGTGCAGGAACACGAAGCAAGGAGTGCTCGATAAATATGTTGGTTATCATGCTAAGCTAATGCTATAAGAAGCTAAACATTTAGGCTGTGCATCAAGCTAATAAATAAATATGAGTGAAATAAAGGAAGACAACAAGCAAAGATGTATTCCAAAATATTCAAATTCAAATTCAGATTTAGCCATTTTAGCCATTTAGCCAATTCAAATTTCAGAAATGCGCGATCTGAAATGACGAAGTGGGAGGTTTCGAGGTGTGTTAGCAGCTTGTTATTGGACAGCATGAAGGTGGAGTGAGGGGTTATCTTCGTACGCAGTTGCTATCTGCTTCATAAAATTTGCAGATAAACTTGCTATAAAGCTCATGCAACTTTCTGGTTAAACACGAACACGACAAGACACGACACATGACATTATGGCTACAATCATAATGAATGTGAGTACATTTTGCTACGTTGTAATATTGCATTAGCATTGTAGTGTGACAATCGCATTTTGATAAATTGTGCTATAATGGCTAAAAGTAAATATTGTTTTACCAGAGTCAATGAAAACTTACACCTGCAAACGGGTATAATTTTACTACTATAGCGCTTATTTAAAGAATTAACGATTAAGGATTAAGAATTAAGGAATAAAGGTATCACATATAGGTAGCTTAGACAAACCTCATTTATTTCTTTGCCGGTTGGGGAGGGCACCGGGGCCTGGGCCTCGGCGGTGTAAAATTGGTAGCCGCCCCGGCCCCTCCCTTTTCCTTCCACCACTGGACCTTCGACTGATCTGATCCCACCGTGGTGGGCAGCAGCTGCCACGGGCTGCTCGGAGTCTGAGTCGGCTGCTGCTGTTGCTGCTGCTGCTGCTGCTGCTGCTGCTGCTGCTGCTGCTGAATATCTATATTCGTTCTTTCCAATTCTTTATATTCTTTCCAATAGTCCAATATTCCAATATTCTTTCCAATAATAGTCCAATAGTCTGAAAATTGAATTGGTATTGGTAACTATAATTGGTAATTGGTAATTGGTAACTTGGTAATTGGTAATTGGTAACTGGCATTGAGAACTGGTAAGGCTTGGCTAATCATTTGTTGTAAAGTGTTTGCTAGGTACCCAACCCAAAATTGTTGGTTAGCTCCTGCAAAGCAATAACAATTGATCCCAATGTACACTAGAGTTATATAACTTTGCTCTGAAATTTCCTTATAATGACTATTTATTTATCAACTTTATTTTACCAGGTCTTTATCACACTGGCTCACTAGCTGGAATTGTGGCATCTGGTTGTCTTCACTCTCATGGTATAGCTAAGGGCATATGAGAACTAATCACATATGATTAAAGGCTATGGTAAGTGCTTGAGTACATAATCATTTCTCAGTGTTAGCCCAACCCAGCCCAAGATACCAACACACAATTGCTGGTTGCTTGAGCTCTTAGTTTTGATAATGCATGCACAGTAGTTTGCCTTGAGCTATTGGTTTTGAGACTGCATGAGCAGTAGTTTGCCTTAAAACTGCTGTTTATCAAATCCTCTCCTCTTCTCCTCTCCCCCCTCCTCTTCTCCTCGAGCTCCTCTCCCCCCTCCTCTCCCCCTCTCCCCTCCTTTCCTCTGCTCTTCTTTCCTCTCTTCTTTCCTCTCCTCTTCTCCTCTCCCCCCTCCTCTTCTCCTCGAGCTCCTCTCCCCCCTCCTCTCCCCCTCTCCCCTCCTTTCCTCTGCTCTTCTTTCCTCTCTTCTTTCCTCTCCTCTTCTCTTCTGCCTTTATTCTCCTCTTCTTTTCTTGTTTCTATAAGCAATATAAGTGATCCTAGTGTACACTAGAGTTATTTGGTCTAGTACAGTTATATAACTTTGCTCTGAAATTTCCTTATAATGACTATTTATTTATCAACTTTATTTTACCAGGTCTTTATCACACTGGCTCACTAGCTGGAATTGTGGCTTCTGGTTGTCTTCACTCTCATGGTATAGCTAAGGGCATATGAGAACTAATCACATATGATTAAAGGCTATGGTAAGTGCTTGAGTACATAATCATTTCTCAGTGTTAGCCCAACCCAGCCCAAGATACCCAACACACCAATTTTTTGCTGGTTGCTTGAGCTCTCAGTTTTGATAATGCACGCACAGCAGATTGCCTTGAGCTATTGGTTTTGATACTGCATGAGCAGTTGTTTGCCTTGAAACTGCTGTTTATGAAATTCCTCTAGCTAGTGACTATTTATTTATGAACACTATTTTCCCCAGGTCTTTATAACACTAGCTAGAATTGTGGCATTGCTAGCTATCTTTACTGAGTTATCTGATGTACTAGAGTGTACACTTGAGCTATCAGATCTTGTACATTTATGCTCAAGCCCCATACACAGTTCATACCAGCCCTGTATAATTACCTCAATTGTGGTCCTATTTAACCTAATATAGCTAACAATCCTTTATAAGCTCTTATCAGCCTTCTGCCCCTTCTTGCCTAGCTATAGATCTAAATACAAACAGCAAACCAACTGTCTCACCTCTCACACCTAACAGGACAAGGAGAGCCTATCTAACAGGACAAGGAGTCCCAAGAATCCTAGTCTGGTGTTGAAGCTGAATGGCCAACAATCAACAACAGCCTGTTGAGTGCCAACCAAAAAGACATGATTGACTAACTGTGAATAAACTAATCTTGTTCTGAATGCCTTTATGAATATTGATTAAACTGAGGCCCTCTTTTTATCCCTAGTTGACATTTCAAAATTTGCTAATATAGATAAACACAGAACTTGAGCTGCTATAAGAGACTTAAAGGTAAAAAGGTAAAAATGTGCCTTCTGTAAAAACTGTAGCTACAGTGCATAAATATTTCAGAACCTATACACAAACTTCATAAGAACACACTTTGCTGCTGTATTCATATAACATACTCTAAATACAAATGCCAACTCAAATAATTATGACATGGCTGAAATTCCTAGCAATTAAATGCTTGAAATAATAATTAGCTTTGCAAAATAAACTTTCCCTATGTTTCGTGAAGAAATGGCAGGAAAAAATCTCATGAGTCTTTGTATTTATTTCGTCTTGTCTAATTAATTTCAGTGTCAACTTATGTTTATCGGTTTGAAATTTCACACGTGCATTAGATTAACGGAGAGAAAGTGAAAGTGAAAACAAAGGTTTTCAGTGCATTGCAGCTTAAAAAGTGATTTGCTCAAGCCAAAATAAATGTGAATTCTCAAATTCTACGTTTGAGAAATATGTGATATATGAAATATGTTTCTGATTTTCTAACTATTGCTGTGTGACTGGCTTTTTGAAGGACAAAAACACTTTTTCACTGGCTGTTGTTAAGCCAAAGTGGCGTCAAGACTGACAATGCCGTAGGAAATTAGCGCTGTACATTATGAAAATTCTAACTACAACTGTGTAATGCTGCTGCAGTTCTAAATATCAATTCGGTTTTGGTTTTCTCGCTTTTTAATTTTATAAAACAAAATATTTTTACGAAGATCAAGCTGCTGGCTGCAGAAGTGTTCAGTCCATGGACTGGGGTTACGCCATGCTGACCCTTATCTAAAAATTCTGAAGTTTGTTTTCTCAAAGGGAACAACGACTCAGAGAACTTAAAGCCCGTCAGAACTTCAGAATAAGCCGCCTGTCCACCTGTGTTGACAGTCATTTTTTTATTCACACGCTCGTTGCAACGAAGATGATCTATCTAATTGTTTGCTTATGAAGTTTGTTTTTAGATAAGGCACATTTGGGAGAATCTAGGCTGAACATGACAGCTAAAACTGCAGAACATTCTAGAACATTCTGGAACAGAATTCATTTCACGAGTGAAGCGGGGATAGAGGAAAGGAAAGGGGGGTTGGCGGTGCCGGGGGTACTTATAAAATTATAAACTCGGCCGGTCGATTTCGAAATTTCGATGGAGCTCCGAAATAAAACACGAACCACGCGCCCAGTAGAGTTGATGGAGCATAGGAGAATCAGCAAGCAGGTGATGGAGCAGCAGCGCAGAGCCAGAATTAATGCCAGCTTGGACAGACTCAAAGAGCTGCTGCAGGCCAACAAGGTGATAAAACCGTACCGGATTAAGCGCCTAGAGAAGGCCGACATCCTGGAGCTGACTGTGGAGCTGCTGCTGAATGGCTCAGCCAAGACTCAATCTACGGCCATGAGCTTCTGCTGCAAGTCTTCGGCCTCATCAACGGTGTCGGCTTTGTCTACTGACGAAGAATCTAGCCAGTCGATGGACCAGGAGGGAGCCCAGCCTGTGTGGCGTCCTTGGTAACCGGCCCCTGGCAACAGCATCCGGCATTCCAGCATAAGTCAACTTAGTTAATTAGTTTCGTCGTTTTTTTATTTAGTTGTCATGGACTGATTGTCCCCCAAACTGAGGATCTGGGATTGTCACGAAACTGAGGATCTGGGATTGTCACGAAACTGAGGATCTGGGATTGTCACCAAACTGAGGATCTGGGATTGTCACCAAACTGAGGATCTGGGATAATTGTCATTAAACTGAGCTTTAAATTTTTATATATTTTTGTATCATTGTATCGTTGTATCGTATCAATGTTGTATCATTGTTGTTGTGTTGTATCAGTGTTGTATCAAGGCTTAGTTCATTTCATTGTTTAAAACTTTTTATCTGGGGGATTATCACCAATCTGGGATTGTCCCAAACTGAGGATCTGGGATTGTCACCAAACTGAGGATCTGGGATTGTCCCAAACAGAGGATCTGGGATTGTCACCAAACAGAGGATCTGGGATTGTCACCAAACTGAGGATCTGGGATAATTGTCATTAAACTGAGCTTTAAATTTTTATATATTGTTGTATCATTGTATCGTTGTATCGTATCAATGTTGTATCATTGTTGTTGTGTTGTATCAGTGTTGTATCAAGGCTTAGTTCATTTCATTGTTTAAAACTTTTTATCTGGGGGATTATCATCAATCTGGGATTGTCACCAAACAGAGGATCTGGGATTGTCACCAAACTGAGGATCTGGTATAATTGTCATTAAACTGAGCTTTAAATTTTTATATATTGTTGTATCATTGAATCGTTGTATCGTATAAATATTGTATCATTGTTGTTGTGTTGTATACAAATCATTAAATAAATAAATCAATAAATGCTCAGTTAAAGAGTGACTATAAGCATGCCACACTTAACTGGTGCCTACGAGAGTCAGTTCCGATGTCGCCGCATTAGAAATCAACAAATGCGAAACAAAAAATTTAATTGCTTTCACTGTCGATCAATTCTTTTCTTTGATCTCTTTCTGACTTGCTCATGCCATTTTAAAGAACTGACTTACCTGTATTACGTATTACGTATTATGACTTACGTATTAACCTGGAAAGTCACCTAGAAAATTTTATCTTTACTCTGACTATGTCAGTACTATATGGCTGTCGTCGGTGTCCCAATAGATTTGAGCACAGTTTATCGAGTCGGATTCAATTGAAAATCAATCTAGAAATGATTTCCTGCACGACTGAGTTGGTTTCATGATTCAAATGATTTCCACTCGAACTTATTAACCTGGAAAGTCACCTAGAAAATTTTATTTTTACTCTGACTATGTCAGTACTATATGGCTGTCGTCGGTGTCGCAATAGATTTGAGCACAGTTTATCGAGTGGGATTCAATTGAAAATCTATCTAGAAATGATTTCCTACACGACTGAGTTGGTTTCATGATTTCAAACTAACATTTCTACTAACAGTAGACTTTGAGGATATACCCCGAATTTTATTTACCTCCCGTCGACCCCCCACCCCAACCCGCGCCCCACACTGGTGGGCCACCAGTGCGCCGCCTGGCCACACTATGCGCCCTCCCACCAGTTATCGGTGGGTGGGCGTATAGTGGGGCGTACAGCGGGGCGCTGGTGGGAGGGCGCGGGTTGAGCGCGGGTTGTCCCACCGGGTTGCTTAGCTAAATTGGGATCTTTTGGCATAACTAAAATGGGATTATTACATAACTAAATTGAGATCCTCGCATAACTAGATTGAGATCATTGCATAACTAGATTGGGATCAAGGCAAACCAGAATAGGATCGGATACAATCGGATCCCAATTTAGTTGTGCCATGAAAGTTAATAAGTAATAGTGAAATTTATGTAGTTAAATATTAGGTGAATATATAGCAGGTTGGCTGCATATCATTGGGCCTTGAGATTGTGGTTGAAATAACGTGTTCGCTGCTTTTTCACGATTCAGAGGTTCTTCCACTCTAAAACTGAGGGTATGCAGCCATGAGAGGTTTGAAGCAGCTTCAGCAAACCTAGAGACTCTTGTGATAGCTAAGCTTTTTGTGTGACGTTGAGTGCGTGAACTTAACTTGCCCCAGTGAATGCCTCTGACCAGCAGTGCAGAGTAAAGCAAGCCAACAAGCAGTAGGATTGACACCATTATTCTTGCAGTCAAATGCAATGAACTGTGCAATGATACTGTCTTGTTGGCGGAGCCTTCTGCAAGTTCATCATGTTTACTGCTTGTGGGTAATATTTTTAGGTGCAATGCAATTTTTTCTTTTTTCATTGAATTGAATTCTCTACATTTGGAGTTTGTTTTCTTATAACGTCATAATGATATGTATTTGTATAATAATTATTTTGCCAGATGCTCACTCAATTGTTGTTGTTTTGTTTTCAATGTGTTTTGCAATTGAAGAAATACAAAAAACGTTTCAGTGGACAAAGACCAGTCCCATGATTCATGAATTTGCACACCTGGTTACCTGCCTTATTCTATTTTAAAAGATAAATTGTCAGGCATGCATTTATAATGAAGAATGATACATAATGGATTACTAAGAAAAGAGGTCAGATGAGAAATAGGATCTGATCAGAACTGGAATCATTAAGAAAAAGAAAGGAGATTAGAAATTGATCCATTGATATTTAATTAGCCATTGATATTAGCTAACCATCAATGCAAATCTTGCTAGTCCACTATACTAAAAATGAAATGGTTGCTTGGTTGCTTGCTAGGTTGCTTGTAATTGATTTTCTCCCGAACGGCTCAACCGATTTTCACCATTTCTTCACTAAAATATGCCAAATATGGGCAGAATTTTACACGTATTTTTATTAAGCTGAACTTTATTGCTAAGGGGATTAAATATTCGAAAAACATTATTTTGTCAAAGGTCAAACCATCTTGGCCTATTGAGAATTTTACTCACTGCCACTGAATTAGAATTGCATCGTCAAATTGCGCAACAACCCCTAGCTGATTGAATTTGAAGCCTGCACTCTGGAGACAAATTGGAAATAAATGTACACAACCAACCGCGAGACTGAGTGTACTCTATTTTCTTACTTCATTGTACAAAGCCAGAACTTTGAGAATTCATTTTATAAGGCTGATTTTTGCGACCACTAACCAACAGTCGGAATAGCCGATGTGTGAGCACTAGGAATAGGTTAGGCTAGGCTAGGGTTCGATTCTGCACTGCGTCAAATCATTTAGACTATTTTTTCAGCCAGTAGTGAATCTTTGAAGAATATTTGAATTTATTTTTTTCATTTCGTAAATAAAATATCATAAATCATAGCAAATCTGAGTTTGAATCATTGCGAAAATAGAGTCTGAATCGTGGCAAAACCAGAGTCTGAATTACTGCTAAACCAGAGTTCGAATCATTGCTAAACCAGAGTTCGAATCATTGCTAAACCAGCGATTGAATAATAGCTAAAATTGAGTTTCAATCATGGCTAAACCAGAGTCTGAATCATTGCTAAACCAGATTTTGAATCATGGCAAACCAGAGTTTGAATCAGGTCTAAACCATCGTTTGAATCATGGCTAAAGCATCGTTTGAATCATAGCGAACCAGAGTTTGAATAATGGCAAATCCAGTTTTGCAAAGCCAGTTTTGGTAAAAGTGATACTGATCTGATCACTGATCACTGATATCAGTGATACTGGTTATAACACTGATAAGAATTTCAGTGTGTCAAATGTACATAACTGTGCCAACCCCACAGCTTTTCTCACTGTCCAGTGTACATTGTGAGCCCACTGCCCCGGAATGTGGACGCACGGGCCTGGGGAGCCCGCACTCCAAATTATCGGTTTTTTAGATTTAGACCCCTGTTTTCTTTATCGATTTTTCAGTTTTTACCCTGGATAATAAAAAGCCTGCAAATTAGATTGGCTAAAGGGCGCCTTATCTGATTATTCAGACATCCGAATTCACAAACTTTCATCTTTCAAACCATATCATTATTTCTCAATTATTTATTTTTGCTCTCATTTCTCAATCATGGTTCGACGAGGCGCCAGCAGTTTAAAGAAGAGCCGCGATGCCAAGCGACGGCGACAGGCAGAATCCGAGGCAGAGCGGGCTGCCCGACTGGAAGAACAGCGGCAGCGGGATGCTCAGCGCAGACATGCTGAGACTGAGGCAGAGCGGGCTGCCCGACTGGAAGAACAGCGGCAGCGGGATGCTCAGTGCAGACATGCTGAGACTGAGGCAGAGCGGGCTGCCCGACTGGAAGAACAGCGGCAGCGGGATGCTCAGCGCAGACATGCTGAGACTGAGGCAGAGCGGGCTGCCCGACTGGAAGAACAGCGGCAGCGGGATGCTCAGTGCAGACATGCTGAGACTGAGGCAGAGCGGGCTGCCCGACTGGAAGAACAGCGGCAGCGGAATGCTCAGCGCAGAGATGCTGAGACTGAGGCAGAGTGGGCTGCCCGACTGGAGGAACAGCGGCAGCGGAATGCTCAGCGCAGAGATGCTGAGACTGAGGCAGAGTGGGCTGCCCGACTGGAGGAACAGCGGCTGCGGAATGCTCAGCGCAGACATGCTGAGACTGAGGCAGAGCGGGCTGCCCGACTGGAAGCCGATCGCATTCGTCGCCGTGGAGCTGTGGTTTCTAGGTGAGTTTTTAGCAAAGTTTTATAACAAGTCTTTATTTTGTTTTTTTCTTAATTGCCTTGAAGGGGATAATTTTTTGTATCCGTTTGTTTTAAAAAGCCAATTAAGGGAGCTGTGCTTACGTTCACTCATTGCCCGTTAGGTCGGACACGCAGCAGCAAGGTACGGAAGCTATTGTACCCTTTGAGCAGTTGCAGGTAATCCCCATTGTTGGTGATGGCAATTGCTTCTTTTATGCCGTGTGTGATCAGCTGCGTGGAACCCCGCTGGAAACTGACGCAGCCTCCTTGCGGCAGGATTTGTCTTGCCGTGTTGCAGAACTCATGCCACAGTTGGTTGCAGATGGCCTTATTGCACCTGAGAGTGCTGATGACATTGTGAATTGCTCTTTTCAAACAGGAACTTATGTTTCAGATGAAGTTGCCTCTTTGTTTAGCCGCTGCTTTAATGTGGACCTGGTCATTTACCAGGCCAATGGTAGTGTGATGCAGTATTTCAGGGCTAATCTGCATCCTCCTAATGCCATTGTGCGTGTGCTTTTGCGCCATGAACATTACGAGTCACTGAGACTTCGAGAGCCTTTGCAAGCCTTTACAGATGCTGAGTTCCCGTGCCTGGCAGCTAGCAGAACTCCTGCCAAGAGGGCCAAGAAAGCCAAGGGCCCGAGAGCGATGCCGGCAGAACATGAGACTGCGGGCCGCGCTGAAGACGGACCCGCTACTGCAAGGTAAACTGACACACAATTAACAGTTACATTTACATTTAACAGTTACTAAGAGATACATTCCATTTTTATTATCAGGCCTGAGACGATGGCGAGGCCAGAAGCTCCAGCCCATGACTGCGGGCCAATGGACTGGGCATGCAACCATTGCGGTGCCAAGCTGTTCCGCATGGAGACAGGCAATTTCTGCTGTGCTGGCGGCAAGGTGAAGCTGCCCACCCGGACTGTGCCACAGCTGCTGGCTGACCTGTACATGGGCCGGCATGGCATGAGCTCAGAGTTCCTGACCAACATCCGGAGCTACAACTCTGTGCTGCACCTGACCTCGCTGAGTGCCAAGCCGCGGTTGGTGCCAGGCTGGAATCCCAGCTACATCATCAGCGGTCAGCTGCACCACACTGCTATGCCGCTGTTTGCTGAAGCGTCTGCTGTTCCTCGCGGCTGGCAGGTGTACTTCACTGACCGCGAACTCGAAAGCCAGCAGAGTCTGAGCGATAGGGTGAAGCCAGAGCTACATGAGCTGCTACAGACGTTGCTTCACGAGTGCAACCTTTACGTTCGGAGCCTGAAGGCTGCAGCACAGCGGATCATGGAGGATCCGGAGCTTGTGGATGCGCGAATCGTGATTCACCCGGACCGAAGACCTTCTGGGGAACACATTCGGTGAGCTAACAATAACTGAAAAGGGATTCGAACACATTTTAAAACCTGTCTTTTAAAGCTTTGTGCCTGTGTACACAGGAATGTTTACCGTTGTAAAGAGTTTTGTTAAAAGCATTTGTTACTACCGTTCAAAATCAGGCGCTACAATTTGCCCACGGCAAACGAGGTCGGCATCCTCATTGTTAAGGACACTGAGGACACTGAGGCCCCTGAAGACGGTGATGAGCCAGCAACTAGCCGAGATGTTGTCATTCAACTGCGGGGTGGCGGCTACAAGAGGATTAGCAAAACGCACCGATCGTATGATGCACTGGAGTACGTGTTGCTGTTCCCCCATGGCGAGGACGGCTGGCACCCGGAGCTGCGCATGAGCAATGGCCGCAAGCTGACGCCGATGAAGTACTATGCCAGCGAAATCATGGTGCGACGGGCCAGAGCAGCCTGCTGCACCACGGACGGAGGCTGTTCCAGCAGTACCTGGTGGACATGTGCGCCAAGATTGAGTCAGAGAGGCTGCTCTATCTGCGGACCCATCAGAGCGATCTGCGCAGTGAGACGTACAGCGGTCTGCGAGACGCTCTATTCGCTGCTGATGGCAGGTCGACCGACACAAATCCGACTGATATTGGCAAGCCTGCGCACGTGTTCCTGTCCTCCAGCTTCGTTGGCGGGCCAAGGTACCTGATGGAGAGGCTGCAAGACGCCATGACCTATGTACAAAAGTTTGGCAAGCCGGACCTGTTTGTCACGGCGACGTGCAACCCTAAGTGGCCGGAAATCAGTGCACAGCTGCTGCCTGGACAGCGACCTGAGGACCGGCCGGATATTGTCACGCGTGTTTTCGAGCTGAAGAAGAAGGCTCTGCTTGCCGAGCTGAGGAAGCGCTTTGGAAAGGAGGCCGCGCATGTTTGCTCTCTGGAATATCAGAAGCGCGGTAAGTTAGCAAATTGCGCTTTCAATTTTCATTCTGTAATTGCATTCCAGGTTTAGCAATCCATATTTTTATGCAAGGGGTCATTGCAAACCGGAATTAAGCTCTGGTTTAGCCATGATTCAAACTCCAGTTTCTCCATGATTCAAACTCCGCTTTCTCTACGATGCAAACGCTGGTTTAGAATTTTAATTAATTTACATGACTAAATTGTGATCACTCATACGTCGCTTTGAATCACTTGTTTATGTCTTCCACAGGTCTCCCCCATGTGCACTTTCTGCTCTGGCTGGTCAGTGGACAGAGAGTGACTCCGGACCGCTACGACAAAATCGTGTCCGCTGAGATCCCGGACCCACAGCAGCAGCCGAGGCTGCACGAGCTGGTGAAGACTCACATGATCCATGGCCCCTGCGGCGTGGTAAATCCAGCCTGCCCGTGCATGGTGGACGGCCAGTGCAGCAAGGGCTTCCCGAAGGAGTTCCAGCAGGCGACCCTAACCAGCGATACTGGCTACCCATTGTATCGCAGGCTGTCCCCTGAGATGGGCGGATTTACGGTGGACAAACTATTCAAAGGCCGCAGCATTCGCATGGACAACAGGTGAGTGAGGAGGTGTTGGTGTTTTTTCAGACTTGATTGAAAGGTTGATTCTTTAATACGAAAGCAAAGTACTTAGTTTAGCCTTGTGTTTAGTTTATTTATATTGCTAAATTGTTTATTTACTGTAAGTTTAATTTACCATTGCTAGAATACATAAATCATTAATTAGCAATTCTTTTCCTGGCACAAATACAGGTGGGTTGTACCATACAACCCGGGCCTGCTGCTCCTTTTCGAATGCCACATGAACTTTGAAGTTTGTGCCACCGTCAAGTCGGTCAAGTACGTGATCAAGTACTTGCTAAAAGGCGGCGACATGGCGTCGTTCAAGTTCGAGGCAAACAAGAAGCCGAGCGGGCCAGGAGAGCAGGCTGCGGATGGCGAACGACAGGAAGGTTCAGCTAGCAAGGCTCCGACTCAAGCCAAGAAGGAAGGGCGAAATGAGATCAAGGAGTATCTGCTGGCGCGCTACATAGGCCCAATGGAAGCCGTGAATACCATCTTGGGCTTTGAAGTAAGTCATAGATGTTTGCAAGGCAGTGCTAGGAGCAAAGAATGGGAAAATAATGATATGGTTTTTAAACTAAAACACAACAGGTGCACAACAGATTTCCGGCTGTGATCCGATTGTGCGTGCACAAGTCTAACGAGCAGCTCGTGTATTTCAACGAGCAAAATGCGAGCACAAAGGCCAGGGCGCCCAGAGATTCGACGCTGACGGCTTTCTTCAAGCTGTGCCGCACTGATGAATTCGCTAGAGGCCTGGTGTACACCGAGGTGCCGTCCTACTTCGTGTGGCACCACAGCGAGAGGGAGTGGCGCCGCGCCAAGAAGGGTTCGAGAGTTAAGGGCCACCCTGGTGTTGTGCACAACACGAACATTGCCCGAATGTACACGGTGAGTCCGAGAGCAGGGGATCTGTTTTATATGCGAATGCTCCTCCTGCAGGTTAGAGGGCCAACCAGCTTCGAGGCGCTGCACACTGTGGACGGAGTGCTGTGTCCCAGCGCCAAGGCTGCTTGCACGGCCCTGGGTCTGCTGCAACGAGACGACCACTGGCGGCGCTGCCTAGCCGAGGCAGTCCAGTCGCGAATGCCGAGAGCTCTCAGGCACCTGCTGGCTGTCATTCTGATTTGGGGCAACCCTGAGGATGGCAGCGATCTGTGGTGCACATTCGCCGAGGATCTGTGCGAGGACCTGCGGTTTCACCACCGAGATCTGAGCGCTGAGGAAATCACCGACCTGGCGCTGCGCGAGCTGCAGAGCATGCTGACCTCCATGGGCGGTCACAGCCTGCCCGAGTACGGCTTGCCTGCGGCCTCCGTGCCGCCTCAAGTCGGACCGATGCAGTTCGACCCGGTTGAACAGGCGAGATCCGGGAAGCGAGACTGTCAATGCTGACGGAGGAGCAGATTGCGGTGTACGAGTCGGTGACTGCGGATCTTGTGGCCGGCTCGGGCGGTTTGCACTTCCTGGACGCGCCCGCTGGCACTGGCAAGACCTTCCTGCTGGAGGTTTTGCTGGCCTTTGTGCGCAGCCGCGGTGAACTCGCCCTGGCAGTTGCGGCGTCTGGAATCGCAGCGACTCTGCTGCCAGGCGGACAGACTGCGCATTCCACGTAAGTTTTTTAGATTAGGGGAATGCTTCTGAATTTTATAGAGTCGCGTTTCTAATCGATTCTACCTATGACAACTTCACTCTAGGTTCAAGATCCCAGTCCGGCTGCTCCGATCCAACAAGGATGTCTGCGCTGTTGGCGCGCAGTCCAAGCAAGCGGAAGTGTTTCGTAGAGTTCGGCTGATTGTCTGGGACGAGATCTCCATGACCAATCGAAAGGATCTGGAATCCGTGGACAGGTGTCTGCGAGACGTTCGGAAGCAGGACAAGCCATTTGGAGGAGTCACTCTGGTGTGTTCCGGTGACTTCCGCCAGCTCCTGCCTGTCGTAGTGAATGGAACCCGCGCCAACAGCGTCATGGCGTGTGTCTGCAGATCTTCGCTGTGGAAACTTTTCAAGCGACATCGCTTGACGAGAAACATTCGTCTGCTGTGCAGCTCCGAGCCAGCGATGTACCAGAAGTTCACGGAGCTACTCATGCAGGTGAGAATGGGGTGTAAAATCATTCGAATCTCGCGAATCATTGCGAATATTATGTTTCATGTTTTTATTGCTTTTCTTTTCACAGATCGGAACCGGGACAATCGAGCAGGATGCTGAGGAGAAGGTGTCCCTTCCCGCTGAGATGGTGATTTCTGCAGAGGCTCCGCTGAATGACCTGATCAAGTTCGTGTACCCGTCGTTTGAAGAATCAGCGGAGCGGGACGACTATTTTGCAAGTCGAGCGATACTGGCGCCGTACAACGACTCTGTTGATGCCATCAACGAGACGTGTCTGGGCATTTTCCCGGGTTGCCTGCGAGAGTATCGCTCTGTAGACAGCCTGGCTGATGAGGAGGCCGCTACGCATTTCCCGACGGAGTTGCTAAACCAGCTGGATGCCCCGAATTTTCCAACTTATCTGCTCAGGATCAAGGTGGGCATGCCGCTGGTGCTTCTTCGGAATATCAACCCGCCGCGGCTGTGCAACGGTACACGGCTCATCGTTCTCACGATGGGCGATAATGTGCTGCGCTGCAAGATTGCCGCCGGTCAGTTCACTGGAGACGAGATCCTGCTGCCGCGAATTCCGCTGATTCCAAACAATGCGGATCTACCAGTGAGTTTCAAGCGGCTGCAGTTTCCTGTGAAGTCGAGCTTCTGCCTTACAATACACAAAGCACAAGGACAATCCCTGGAGACCGTTGGAGTTGACCTGGCTGTCGGTTGCTTCACTCATGGTCAGCTGTACACGGCGCTGTCACGGGCGAAGAACGCCGCGAATGTTCGCGTCCGGGTTTCCGGAACCAAGACCAGGAACGTGGTGTATCCAGAAGTGCTCACTGGAGATTAAGCGATTTCCAGGCGTCATTGAAGTGAGTATTACTTGTGTCTTTTTTGTCTGTGAGTGTTGCATTGGTATCTGTGTTTAATAGTGGTCACAAGTAGTTTATCCTGATATGTAAATGGCCCGCTGAGACATATCAGGCAAATCCTGCTTTATTCACCTAATAAATTCAAATTAGATGGGATCATAATGGAATTGAGATCAGGGATTACCTAGGCAAAATGATTAGCTAAATTGGGTTCATTGCATAACAGAACTGAGATTGTTGCTTAACTAAATTGTGTTTGTGGCATAACAGAACTGAGCATAACAGATCCCAATCCTAAACTCACAGAATCTCTTAGATCCCAATCCTAAATTCATAGAATCTCTTAGATCCCAATCCTAAATTCATGGGATCTCTTAGATCCCAATCCTAAATTCACAGAATCTCTTAGATCCCAATCCTAAATTCATAGAATCTCTTAGATCCCAATCCTAAATTCATAGAATCTCTTAGATCCCAATCCTAAATTCATGGAATCTCTTAGATCCCAATCCTAAATTCACAGAATCTCTTAGATCCCAATCCTAAATTCACAGAATCTCTTAGATCCCAATCCTAAATTCATAGAATCTCTTATATCCCAATGCTAAATTCATAGAATCTCTTAGATCCCAATCCTAAATTCATTGAATCTCTTAGATCCCAATCCTAAATTCACAGAATCTCTTAGATCCCAATCCTAAATTCATAGAATCTCTTGAATCCCAATCCTAAATTCACAGAATTTCTTAGATCCCAATCCTAAATTCATAGAATCTCTTGAATCCCAATCCTAAATTCACAGAATCTCTTAGATCCCAATGCTAAATTCACAGAATCTCTTAGATCCCAATCCTAAATTCACAGAATCTCTTAGATCCCAATCCTAAATTCACAGAATCTCTTAGATCCCAATCCTAAATTCACAGAATCTCTTAGATCCCAATTCTAAATTCACAGAATCTCTTAGATCCCAATCCTAAATTCACAGAATCTCTTAGATCCCAATCCTAAATTCACAGAATCTCTTATATCCCAATCCTAAATTCATAGAATCTCTTAGATCCCAATCCTAAATTCACAGAATCTCTTAGATCCCAATTCTAAATTCACAGAATCTCTTAGATCCCAATCCTAAATTCACAGAATCTCTTAGATCCCAATCCTAAATTCACAGAATCTCTTATATCCCAATCCTAAATTCATAGAATCTCTTAGATCCCAATCCTAAATTCACAGAATCTCTTAGATCCCAATCCTAAATTCACAGAATCTCTTAGATCCCAATCCTAAATTCACAGAATCTCTTAGATCCCAATGCTAAATTCACAGAATCTCTTAGATCCCAATCCTAAATTCACAGAATCTCTTAGATCCCAATCCTAAATTCATAGAATCTCTTAGATCCCAATCCTAAATTCACAGAATCTCTTAGATCCCAATCCTAAATTCATAGAATCTCTTAGATCCCAATCCTAAATTTACAGAATGCAAATTCATTAAAGCAATGAATCCTAAATAATTGCTTAGCTAAATTGTGTTTGTGGCGTAACAGAAGTGAGATCATTGCTTAGCCTAATTGGGTTCATTGCATAACAGAACTAAGATCATTGCTTAGCGTAATTGGGATCATTTGGCATAACTAAGTTGGGATCCTTGCATACTAAATTGGGATCATAGCAAACCAGAATTGGAATTATCGCATAATGAAATTGGGTGTCTAATGAAACAAAAGTCAAAAAATGTATGTTCTTATGTCTGCATTATTTGACAGGAGTATTATATTTAACATTTATAAGCCCTGCAAAATGCTGTGAATGCATACAAAAGCAATTTATCCATTTTTAGAGTCAGCTGCAGAAGAATGCCTGTTTAAGAGTGCCGATTGATTTGCCATTAAGAATGAACATTCGCACCTGTCTGTCCACACACAGCTGGCCGAAATCACCGGCCACGTTTGACGATGAGTATACTAAAGGCCAGAGTGGATTGTCCAACAAAGCAGGATTATCCTGCTGAAAAGCCACGGGTTGATTGAATAATAGCGCCTATAACTAAGGGAAATCCCCATTAAACACTAAAAAGTTTCCACGGGCGCCAGAGTCGAGAAATCAATTCTGCTCACCACTTTCGCTTCCCATGAGAAGATACTTCTCATCGCTTTCGCACTCTATTGCCAAAATGTTCAAGAAGGGGAAGTGAACTTTCTCGAAGTGAAGCTGCCCCGTGCGAATTATACTAGCATAGATAATTGATGATTATTTGTGATTATTATTGAACCATCAGAAATGCTGAACCTGTTGGATGCCCCGCACTTTCCAGGGCACCTTTTTAAGTTGGAAGTTGGGTATGCCTGTTGTGCATGGTTTGAATGGCACATCAGACTCATTCATGAGAACTGCGCTGTCAGAATTGTATGGCTGGTGCTGACAGGAATAAATATGAGCAAATCAGTGTGGAGTTAATCTGTGTGGTGCCTTTCAGACTTCGGGCGACCCTCCAGCTCAGAGTAGCCGCGAGCTGATTGGCGTAGCCGCGAGAGGGGTAGAAAAACTGCAGACCTCAGGCGCTCGCTGATTGGCTAAGACTCGAGCCTTGGCGTTGGGGTTGGCTCCCACTCAGGCCGGTAGGCATATGTGAAGTTGACTCATCTCCCCCAGTGCACACCAGCTGTTGTTCTCTCACTCATATTGTTGATCGGGCACGTTGTACTCCAGGTAGCTGTAATAAACTTTGCACTAATTACATGCTGTGTACACCGGTGTGTGAGACAATCAAAACCGACTGTGGCAATATCAAAGCTGATTTTGATTGGCTGGGAGCTTAATTGAGGTTGTCTAATCCAATTCAAAGCCGCCAACTTTCGCTCGCTGCTGTGCTCTCTAAATATTTGTCTATGCGTGAGTCATCACACTTTTCAGAGGGGTGTCGATTTGGGGTGGTGCCTACATAATGAGCACTGGTAATAAAAGTTGGCGCATTTGATATCTCACGACTTTGTCCTGCATCGTGCTGTAAGCTACACAACGCTTTTCAAAGCTTCTACTGTTGTGTGAGTATTTTTCATTTTTGGACTGATCTTATTTAATCGAAGCAATTGTCTTAGTCAAGCTATTAGTAATACAATCGAAAGAACGAATTGATTCACTTAATATAGAGTTTGAAGATATTGTTTTCAGAAGTGTATAAGCCGGAGTTATCATAATTAGTCTATTAAAAGACAATTAGTCTTAACTCAGACTCTAACTTGACTGTTTTATTTTCTGTTCCTCTGCTATCTAACGAGCAATGGAGCCACAAGCCAAGAAGACCAAAGTCGGCGTCTCTGCTCTACTGCCCGGCCTAATGGACGCTCCGGTCGTTGGCCTGGTGACGCGACTGACAAAAATCAAGGACTATGAGAACAAGAGAGGACCGGGCCAAGTTTTCTCCTTCATCCTGAGTGATGACACGGGAGACATTCGAGTGAGCGTTTTTGGCAAGGACCTGAAGCCATTGCTGGATATGTGCCAAGCGGTCGAGACTGTCCGCGTATCAGGAGGTTGGATCAAAAAGGCGAATCCAAGGTACAACAGTACGGACATCGATTACGAGATGAATGTGTCCGTTGACCAAAGTGGCACCATTATGAGCACCCACGAGACGGTCAGTCGGCGTGCTCGGGACTACAAGAAAATATGTGATATTTCGGGCATCGAAATGAAAACGTGAGTAGTATAAAGTGTTAGCATGTCAATGCCTCTGTTTCCCTGTAGGGAGTTTTTCCCTCGGAGTAAAGATCTGGCACGTTTTAGTGGTTTCTGGGTGAGAAAGATACGCTCGTACAAGCAAACACCATTCGCGTAGTCATTTATTTTTTTACAATTCCACCCAAATTTGCACTACACAATACAGGAAAGTTGATGTTCGTGGCATCATTTCTGCTGTCGAAAAACCACGAGAAGTTAAAACAGGTGCCGGAAAGCTTGTCGACTTGGCAAAAGTGACACTCGTCGATCAATCTGGGTCGTCAGTGTCCTGCACATTTTGGGCCAGCTCTTCCGCTCAGGTAAACAACTGGTCCGTGGGCGACATTCTGGCGATTCAGGGTTCGCAAGTCCAGGAATACGCCCAAATGATTAGTCTTGGCTGTTCGCAAGCGGAAGTGCAGCATTGGCCAGAGAACTCTGACGAAGTCTCTGAACTGACTGAGTGGTACAGAGGGGCCACAGGTAGTCAGCAGCGTTTCGAAGCACTGCGAGCGACACAGAGTGCTCCACACGAGCAGCAGGCATCACGGGATGACGAAATGGAACTGCGGTACCCAGAGCGAATGTGCGCCCAGGTCGAGGGCTTGCGAAGAATTCGAGTGCGAGTCGGGAACAAAGAGGTGAGTTTCTGTCGAAAAATTGATTTTTCCATCTTGATTAGGAGATGCGCAAATATTTTCCTTCTGGACTCTTAAATATGCATGCTGGGTCTAAAAAAGTGCACTTACGTGTGGCATTCCTCGTAGGGCTTTCAATTTTCGCGGCCACTTAGTCATTGAATGACTTCTAATTTGTATCTTATTTACACACAATTTTATTTCGCAGATGACATTCTCGCGAGACTGTCACAGCTGGAGCCAGCAGGTCCCCACCGGGTCTACACCTATGGCGCAGTATATGGGCGACATCTCAGGCCAGTCGCGGATGTCGACAGATGAGTATTAATGAGCTTTGACCTGTGGCACATTGACCATGCGACTGTCCGCTTCTGAGTCACGACGAGAGGGAATTGAAGCATTGATTTGCTTACTGCTGCTTGCCCACTGACAGCTGTACACGGCGCTCTCGCGGCCCAGAGATGCTGTCAACGTTCGCGTCCGGATTTCCGGTAACAAGACGCGTAACATTGTGTACCCAGAGGTTCTTGCTGGAGATTTGAATGACCAGCTGCAGCTGACTCGCTGGAACCTGGAATACCCTTGATTTCACCAGCAGGAAATTTGAGACCCGTGAAATAAGTGCAAGCAATATAGTGATTAAAGAGCAAAAGTTAGTCCAAATTTGGTGATACATTTGCACATTGCATATAAAATTGTCAGTGGGAAAATCCTGAGCTTTATAGCTATTATATTATTTATATATGCAAGTAGAGTTTTATTTTCGATACTTTTCGAGCGACAAAATTTCTCCTGCTGGTGTAAATATAAGGATGAGTCTAAGGCAAGCCCGACATTTTTTAAAGGAATTATCAATTTTTTGCACGCATTCATAATCCCGCCATAATTTTGCTCTCGAGACTTTTTCAGATAGCTTTTTTCTCAGTGCTAATATTTGCGATTAATTTTTAAAATCAATTATTAATTATAGTTCTGACTTTTTTCTGCGTTTAACTTTTATTTTATTTCATTATGCCCTCTTTTGTACTTTATGGGTACCACATTTCCATTAAGGGTCAAACTTTTTTTGGCTACTCGTAGATCCGGTTCTTCACATCTATTAGTTAATTTGACCCATCCTACAATTTCTAGCTAATCACTCAGATACTTTGCATACGTGGCTAGAATCTAGCATGTCTCCCAGCTAGCCCTCCTACTTATCATATTATCTAATATTCTACTTAATCTCCTAGCTAATCTCCTAGCTAATCTCCTAGCTAATTTCATAGCTAATCTCCCAGCTAATCTCCTAGCTAATCTCATAGCTAATCTCATAGCTAATCTCCAAGCAAATCTCCTAGCTAATCTCCCAGCTAATCTCCTAGCTAATCTCATAGCTAATCTCCAAGCAAATCGACGATGACAACGAATTCGTTGCTCCGCATGCATTTCAATGCTTTATCTACTGTCTTTGACGGACATATTTTTCACACGTCCGCGATCTGTCATCAACGAAGCCTGAACTGGATGGGAGCAGTGGTGTGTCTATCATTGCTTTGCGTATTTTCATCGGCATACTTTTCTCTCAAGAAGTTTTTCATTCAATTCCAATGTAGAATGCTTTTCATTTTTTCTCAACTATATTTATGATGCTTTCTGCGCATTTTTCTACTTGGTGACTTTGCCTTGGAATCTTAGCAGCAAGCATTTCCCACGATTTCGTACTCTATATTATAGGAGTCTGCTTGAAATGTCTGACAGTCATCTCAGGGACGAAATTCGTTAATGAATTTTCTAAAGGCTCCTGATTTCTGATTTGCTTGCTGCTGCATCAGGGAAGGGCCTCCCTCTCGGTTAACAAAAACCCCTGATGAAGAGAAGCCAAGGCAAAAAAGAAGCAGACAGTTTGCATTGCGTACCAAGAAATGATATGAATTCCATCTGATTATGCACAGTGCGCCGCAATCCGCTTGAATACGAGCTAGAGTTTTCGAATAATTAGTCAATCTTGACAAAACATTGCCAAGACAAACAAAGACAAAAGACAAAGACAAAACAGACTTTGACCTGTGGCACATTGACCATGCGACTGTCCGCTTCTGAGTCACGACGAGAGGGAATTGAAAAGAAGTTAGTGAAAGCTATCAATGTCAAAAGGCCTGGCTTTCGCACTAATTAAATTTTTTATGTCCGAATTATACTGCTAGCTGAAGTCCGCTTTGCGTTAATTGCAGAGTTGTAAAATGTCGGAGATTCTACAGATAGTAACGTACTACGTCTGACGTCTTATTCTTTTTTACTTAATTTATGTAGTAACTTTATTCAATTACTTACTAAAGGCAGTCTCATGTATTGCCACACGTGTCACGTGTAACCACAGAGAAGTCGGACATTAGAATGCGATTGCTCTGACTGTACAATACGAGAAACAACTATTGCTGATTAATAATAATAATAATAAGGGTTGGCAGTATTCGAACAGGGTTGGCAGTATTGGTAGTTGGCAGTTGGCATGGCACACATGTCAACATGAAGTCGCATTTGAAAGTCAAATCAGGCCGCTCATGGTTTCATGGTGAATTTTGCTGTATGCTGGGGCGTACATAATTTCAAATGCTAAAATGTACACTCTACTTATGGACAGTACTATCGTGCAAATAACGCTTTTAATGTACACGAATCGGATCTCCGAATTGAGATTTTGAAATCTGAGCATTTTGAATGCGCCTCTTGCTTATTTTTGCTGCTGACTTTCGCAAATTTATGCAAAATTTAACTCTCCATTTATGAACTGCCTACCGGCCACTCGAACTAAATATTTTACTATAACAATACTTCAACGAATTTCTGGCTCATCAGAAAAATAACAATATTTGGCAGTTCACCTTTTGTATACAAAATTGCAGGGCATCAATTTGCGACGGGGCCTTCGTCTTCCAGTTGATTCACTGATGCGAAATAGATCCGAACTGAACTGACTTCTGTAAAAGGCGAAGGCCCTGAATGTTCTTGTTTGTCTTGCTTCTTTTGAAGGCCTGAATATTACGGTCTTTGAATAGTTGCATAGTTCTTTGTGTTTGTTTAGTTATTGTAAAGGTGTGGTTGCAAACAGTCTATGGTTGATGCTGCAAGGTGTCCATTGTTGATGCTGCAAGGTGTCTATGGCTTATGCTGCAAGGTGTCTATTGTTGATGTTGCCAGCTGTCTATGGTTTATGCTGCAAGGTGTCTGGCTGATGATGCAAGGTGTATATGGCTGATGATGCAAGGTGTCTATTGTTGATGCTACAAGGTGTCTATTGTCGATGTTGCAAGGTGTCTATGGTTGCTGTTGAAAGGTGTCTATTGTTGATGTTGCCAGCTGTCTATGGGTGATGTTGCAAGGTGTCTATGGTTGATACTGCAAGGTGTCTATGGTTGATGCTGCAGGGTGTCTATGGTTGATGCTGCAAGGTGTCTATGGTTGATGCTGCAGGGTGTCTATGGTTGATGCTGCAGGGTGTCTATGGCTGATGATGCAAGGGGTCTATGGCTGATGTTGCCAGCTGTCTATGGGTGATGTTGCAAGGTGTCTATGGTTGATGTTGCAAGATGTCTGTGGGTGATGTTGCTAGGTTTGGTGTAGTTCGAAATCTGTCTGTGTCCCGCGAAGCGGGTGGACCTGCTATTGTCTGCCGTCTTACATATGGCATGATTGTCTACGGTGTGATATATAGTCATGCATTGCCTATTAGCCTATGGTTGAGATAGTTGGTGAGGAGGAGGACATTAATTTGTTGAATCATTTAGTCCGCTCCAATCCATTTGCGTTGCAATGGACACGACTATCATGTAATCACTTCCTTTTACAGTAATCTGATCTCGGAACATTATAAAAGATTTGTACTTTTTAATTTACGAGTCTTGCTTTTTTTAGAGTAACACCCGGTGGTACGGTTTGGGCCAACGGTCATTTGTTAAGATCAGAAATGAAAGTAGGAAAACGAAATCTTTTTTAGTTGTCCACAGGACACAGCGGTCCCTTTTCTTGCATGAATTCCGGCAGTACAGAATGAATGTAATTATTTCAAACGCTGCTCATAAAACTCTTTTAAAATTCCCTTTGACGAAAACAGATCAGCAGGATAAGAAAGGTCGTTAGAGGACGTAGGTTATGATGAAGCACAGGTTATAAGCATAGCACTGAGCGGCTGACTATTCAAATGTCGATGAGCATATCATCTTGCGGCTCTGCGGCTTTGTCCTCGGAGGAGCGGCTGCGTCTTTGGCTGCGAGTTGGTTGGCTTTTCGGCAAAGACGGGCAATCGACGGCAAAGTGGCCCCGTCGCAGGCAGAAGCGACACAGTCCCACTGAAATGAGTAAAACGGTGGACATGTTGTACAAAATTACGACTTCGTGTGCTAGAATAGAGCTTCAAATGCTATAATTATCAATAGATATAGATTTCTAACAGTGATTTAAATAAATCATTAAATGGCCATTATATGTACATGTTGGCCCATGTGTGTTATGAAAATACGCATATTTGAATGATCCTTACTGAAATGAACCTCGTACTATGCAAACCTTCTTCATCATTCTACAGCCACGTAAAACATTGGCAGCAATCATGATAATGCAAATTACGCTCACTGTGTAAGACTTACAAGCCCTCATTTCATTCCGAACACGTCGGATCCGCGCAATCCGGTGTCGTAGATCGATTGTCACTATTTTTTTCCGCGGCAGTGTCGGTGCGCGTGGCGGTGGCGGTCGTGGCGGTGGCGGCGGTGGCGGTGGTGGCGGTGGCGGTGGTGGCGGTGGCGGTGGCGCCGTGTATAGGGAAGGTTCAGAGGCGTAGGTGGTATAGTAGGGGGTCGGCGACTGAGTGTAGTAAGGTTGGGGGTGGTAGTAGTAGGGGGTGGGAACAGGGTGAAGAGCCAGAGGTGGTGGAAAATTATAAAGTGGGGGGGTAGATAAAGCGGAGGGTAAAAAGGAGGAAATTGATACTGGTAGCTCATATGTAGACAAAAATAAAGAAAGAAACAGGAAACAAGAAACAAAAAACAAAATCTAAAATCTAACTGATAATATGAGCAAAAATGTGAGGCAAATTCTTGGAGAATGAGTGAGTAAGTGTGATTGCGAAGATTGCGAGTGGACTGCGGTGAGTGGGTACGGAAAGTGAGGTAGAGTGTGGGGTGGTACGCGTGCCATATTATAATTGTCAAAAATCATTCATTTATAATCCCGGCTTGCCCTGCAGCTCACGGTCAAACCGAAACCATGCAGTCCCAGTCCACAATTGGTCGAAAGATTGCCATTGGTATTTGAGGTTGGTCGCCTTAGTACCGCCTTGATTGGCTGAGTCAGAGTATAACAACCCCATACAGTGTACGTAAAGTGCAGTCACACGTAGGAGGGTGAGATGAACAATAAATGTCTTATATCGTAATCATCCTTGCATTCAACTCCGCTCTGCCAATCAGAGTCAGCCATGGATGCTTTAGGGGTGCATGTGTGGAGCTAAGACACCACACTACGTCTTGAATTGTTTCCCAGCCAAACCAGATAATGGCTGGTGTGGATGGACAACGGAGAGGGAGGCACTGAGAAAGGTTGACAGAGGAATGCTATATGTATAATGGGTGTGGTTATAAACATTTATGGGTTGTGGTTGCAAACTTCCTATGAGTGTGGTTGCAAGCCGTCTGTGTGTGTGGTTGTAAACTGTCTATTGATGTGGTTGCAAACCGTCTGTGGGTGTGGTTCCAAGCTGTTCGACTGTTTGAACTGTGTTTTGAGTATTCAGAGTTGGCTTTGACTATTTGAACTCTGTAATCTTGTACTCTTGCCTCCAGTGATCGCCAGATTTGGCCAGTTTGCCAAAAGTAGCTCTCACTCGGGGTTGTTGATGCAGTACTTTCTCTGTGCGATAGCTACATGTAATGGTGATATTACACGACTGCCCTACCTCAACCGATCTAATTTCTGATACCTGGGCCCAATTTTATGAAGCACTGGTTACAGGTAATTTACCAGCGAACCAGTGGTTTTTTCGTAGCTCAATTTTACCAAGCACGAATTTTACGAAGCACCAATTTCCGCTTAATCAATGCACTTTTTCAGCATAAGGCATGGAGAATACTTTCACAAAAAACCACCCGGGCTGTAAAACTACAACGCAATTAGAAATGAAGTCAACTTTAGATATTAAAAAAAGAGAGTGGACAGGTAGAGAGAGTGACAGATGGACAGAGTGACAGATGGAGAGAGTGACAGATGGAGAGAGTGACAGATGGAGAGTGACGGATGGAGAGAGTGACAGATGGAGAGAGTGACAGATGGAGAGAGTGACAGATGGAGAGAGTGACAGATGAAAAGAGTGACAGATGGAGAGAGTGACAGATGGAGAGAGTGACAGATGGAGAGAGTGACAGATGGAGAGAGTGACAGATGGAGAGAGTGACGTTGGAGAGGATCAATTAATTCAATGCGTTCAATTTCTCACGAACAATTCGTATATAAATAAAGCGTAAAATGTAAGTCAGGAAGACAACACAATTATCCATCACTACCATTGTCAATTGTCCTTCATGCAATGCACTCATTTCATTTTTATTTTGTCAGTTGCCTTCCATGAACACGATAAGATTACACAGTATCCAAAATTTAATAATGGAAACAAGCATTACTGAGCAATTTATCCACCCACCGAGCAATTATTCGCCATACAGGGGAGCAAGGGTTAGAGAGTAGGGTTAGAAAAATTCGCCTTGCAAATAAAAAAATAATATCCGTTATGAACTTTTTTAACATTACCCTGAGCTGGTTATGGCCCCCTTCCTGCAGCTCGTAAGAGGCTGCTTAGCGATTTGGAAATGACACGTAAGCAATTTAGATTTGCTTATTTTCACACTTTACTCCAATTCGATACAGTAGATAATAAGGTATGTAGTAGGGTAAAGGAGACAAAAAATGTCAATTTCTCAATTTGTGGCTAATTCTCATATGCTAATTCTTAATACTCGTACTTGGTAATTGTCAATTGTTCAGGTTCATATCTACCATAGAGCAGCCTGCGAGCCGCCAGTCGTCGAGTCGCTTCGCCTGAAAGTGTGTTATCGTGCTGAGTCTTTATTCTACTGATTTTTGCTGCAGTACAATTTATCACTGACAATGGAAAAATTACTCACTGTGAGCTTGCAGCTTGTGTGCTGCCTTCAATGAGTATGATGGTCTGCATATGAATGGTGTATATGGCGGTTATAGAATTTTATGGTATTATAAATGCTCAATTCAAATTTGCACCAGGGTAAAGTAGCGAATAGTCCCCTACCTCCCAGCTGCCCTGTCTTATGCGCACGCGCTTGACGGAGCTGGGAACATCCAATACAAGTTATTCAGCGGAGACGGAGCCTCTACGACAGTCGCTTGGAGGGACTAGCGAACGAATTGACTCAAGCGGCGCTTGGCTGGACTTGTGGTCTTCGTACCAAGCACGAGCGGGTCCAGCTTCTGGTAGGTCCGGATCGAGTTGGCAGTACACGGCACTACAGTTAAGCGAAAACGATCCGTAGTCGGACGTTTTCGCTCCTTTGATGACCAGAGCGCTTCCGACTGTCCACGCTACAACTTTGTCGGCGCTAGGGCCCATGAAGGTGCACTTGACAGACTTATTCGAGTGGTCGCCAACGATCAGCGATGATTTTGTGCACCCTCCGTATCTTGTGGCAATTTGCTCTGGGCCTTCTTTTGAAATGATAACGCCGAACACATCGATGATCATGACGCTGTTATTGAGATGGATAGTTTGATGAGAAAAGGAACAGTTGGTCTTTTGTATATAAAGGATAAAAGGTTTTAAAGTACTCTCATCTCAAATTGTGTTTGCCCAAATCTGTGGCGTTTGCCCAAAGTTCATGAAAAGTTAGTAATTAGTTAGTAACGAATTTATTCCGCTATTTAATTTATTCATTAATCATATTAACTTACTGAATGGTCGGTTGAGATCCGAGTTATTAGCAAACAGTTAGCAATAGAAATGTCAGTTTTGCCTATCTCCACTATGTATTAATTATAACGAGTCGTAAAGACAGAATGTTTACAGAAGACAAGGACCCGCGGGAAATTTGACACCGACCCCAAAAGGCCTATATAAGCAAGAGCGCTGGGCTCTTTTCCACTCCACAGTCGTTCGACCGCCCGCGCAGCTCCCGAGCAAAGTACGCGTAATTTAATCGAGGCAAGACAGATGAAATAGGAACTAGACAGGGAGTTTACGCCTTCACAATTGACTGAAGGGGAGTTACGCCCCGCAGTTAATAAGTTTAGCTTAATTGATCAATGTGCAAACCTACTTTATCATTTATGCATACATGTGCTTCTATGTGCCATTTTGGCCTTTGTGTGTTTCACAAATCCTTTTTATTGACTTGTGTTTCACCTTCATTTTAAATTAATCATCGAATCTTAGGGAACATAGAGTAAGTATGGTGCAAGCAACACAGCATAATATGTTTTTTATTTGTGTTGACATCTCTTTTACCATGACTGTATAATTAATTACCAATATTAATAATCATAATCCTTAAACCCTCAAACAGTTAGGTACGTACTTGGGTGCTGTTATCAGTAATAAGCACCAGACCGGCTCGGTGCTAAGAAAAGAGGTCAGATGAGAAATAGGAGCTGATGAGAACTGGAATCATTAAGAAAAAGAAGGGAGATTAGAAATTGATCCATTGATATTTAATTAGCCATTGATATTAGCTATCCATTATGAACTATCAAAATGGGATCTAATTTGAAATAGACTTTTATGTAAAATGGGATTTGATTCAAAATAAGATTTGACAATGTGAATGAGGCATATAAGAAAATAAAAGTCTGCTGAGGAGTGTGACTAGAAAAGAGAGGGGGAATTTAGTATGATAAATATATATCATATATCATAGCTATATAAAGCCAGTGTTAGCTTTATTAAAAGCGTCAAACCAAAGGTCGAAGGATGTAGCTTCAGTTGCTTTTGCAAAGTCCATTCACAATGAGATAGCTGCATTGAACTGACTCTTTAAGTCATTAGTATAATAAGAGGGGCCTCATTCAAGGGCAATAGTTGCAATGCTGAGCTACTTATTGTTCGGAACATTGCAGTCGCAGTTACTACGATGAGCAGGGCTTAGAAATTCACTTACAAATGAAGAAAGTCAAAAATTTGTCTGGATGTCTATAAAACTGTAGTACACATAAGCAATACAAGCAACAAGAAAATCAGAATAAAGCAAGTCATTTCTCAGATAGTCGGAATTTCTTGGAATAAAATTTAATTTCCTTTTCAGTAACAACGAAAAAAGTGCTCTAAACAATTTTATGTATGAAATTAGTAAGATCATTTTATCAAAAACGTTGACATAAAAAAGCTCTAAACGAAAAAACCGTAAAAAAAATAAGTTTTGTTTTACCTAAACTACGTTATTAGCGATCTCCAAAAAAATTCCTATTTTAAATAGAGAACATTATCGTAGTATTTTTACTTTTGAGTACTGAATATGGCTCCCCGAAGGGGGGCAAAACTTGCTAGTCTAATATACTAAAAATGAACTGTTTATTTACTTACTTGGTTGTAATTGATTTTCTCCCGAACGGCTCAACCGATTTTCACCATTTCTTCACCAAAATATGCGAAATATGGGCAGAATTTTACACGTATTTTTATTAAGCTTAACTCCATTGCTAAGGGGATTAAATATTCGAAAAACATGATTTTTTAAAGGTCAAACCATCTTGGCCTATTGAGAATTTTACTCACTGCCACTGAATTAGAATTGCATCGTCAAATTGCGCAACAACCCCTAGCTGATTGAATTTGAAGCCTGCACTCTGGAGACAAATTGGAAATAAATGTACACAACCAACCGTGAGACTGAGTGTACTCTATTTTCTCACTTCATTGTACAAAGCCAGAACTTTGATAATTCATTTTATAAGGCTGATTTTTGCACCCACTAACCAACAGTCGGAATAGCCGATGTGTAGGCACTAGGAATAGGTTATAGGCTAGGCTAGGGTTCGATTCTGCACTGCGTCAAATCATTTAAACTAATTTTCAGCCAGTAGTGATTGAAGATTATTTTGATTTATTTTTTTCATTTCGTAAATAAATTATCATAAATCATAGCAAATCTGAGTTTGAATCATTGCAACAATAGAGTCTAAATCATGGCAAAACCAGAGTCTGAATCATGGCTACACCAGCGTTTGAATCATGGCTAAACCAGAGTCTGAATCATGGCTACACCAGAGTTTGAATCATGGCTACACCAGCGTTTGAATCATGGCTAAACCAGAGTCTGAATCATGGCTACACCAGAGTTTGAATCATGGCTAAACCAGAGTCTGAATCATGGCTACACCAGAGTTTGAATCATGGCTAAACCAGAGTCTGAATCATGGCTAAACCAGAGTTTGAATCATGGCTAAACCAGAGTCTGAATCATGGCTAAACCAGAGTCTGAATCATGGCTACACCAGAGTTTGAATCATGGCTAAACCAGAGTCTGAATCATGGCTAAACCAGAGTTTGAATCATGGCTAAACCAGAGCTTGAATCATGGCTGAACCAGCGTCTGAATCATGGCTAAACCAGAGCTTGAATCATGGCTAAACCAGAGTTTGAATCATGGCTAAACCAGAGTTTGAATCATGGCTAAACCAGAGTCTGAATCTGAATCATGGCTAAACCAGCGTCTGAATCATGGCTAAACCAGAGTCTGAATCATGGCAAAACCAGAGTCTGAATCATGGCTAAACCAGAGTTTGAATCATGGCTAAACCAGGGTCTGAATCATGGCTAAACCAGAGTTTGAATCATGGCTAAACCAGGGTCTGAATCATGGCTAAACCAGAGTCTGAATCATGGCTAAACCAGGGTCTGAATCATGGCTAAACCAGAGTTTGCATCATGGCTAAACCAGAGTCTGAATCATGGCTAAACCAGAGTCTGAATCATGGCTAAACCAGAGTTTGAATCATGGCTAAACCAGGGTCTGAATCATGGCTAAACCAGAGTCTGAATCATGGCTAAACCAGGGTCTGAATCATGGCTAAACCAGAGTTTGCATCATGGCTAAACCAGAGTCTGAATCATGGCTAAACCAGAGTCTGAATCATGGCTAAACCAGAGTTTGAATCATGGCTAAACCAGAGTCTGAATCATGGCTAAACCAGAGTCTGAATCATGGCAAAAATAGAGCTTGAATCATGGCTAAACCAGCGTCTGAATCATGGCTAAACCAGAGCTTGAATCATGGCTAAACCAGAGTTTGAATCATGGCTAAACCAGAGTCTGAATCATGGCTAAACCAGAGTCTGAATCATGGCTAAACCAGAGTCTGAATCATGGCAAAACCAGAGTCTGAATCATGGCTAAACCAGAGTTTGAATCATGGCTAAACCAGGGTCTGAATCATGGCTAAAACAGAGTTTAAATCATGGCAAAACCAGAGTCTGAATCATGGCTAAACCAGAGTTTGAATCATGGCTAAACCAGGGTCTGAATCATGGCTAAACCAGAGTCTGAATCATGGCTAAACCAGAGTCTGAATCATGGCTAAACCAGAGTCTGAATCATGGCAAAACCAGAGTCTGAATCATGGCTAAAACAGAGTTTAAATCATAGCTAAACCAGCGTCTGAATCATGGCTAAACCAGAGTTTGAATCATGGCTAAACCAGAGTTAAAATCATGGCTAAACCAGAGTTAAAATCATGGCTAAACCAGAGTCTGAATCATGGCTAAACCAGAGTCTGAATCATGGCTAAACCAGAGTCCGAATCATGGCTAAACCAGAGTTTGAATCATGGCTAAACCAGGGTCTGAATCATGGCTAAACCAGAGTCTGAATCATGGCTAAACCAGAGTTTGAATCATGGCTAAACCAGAGTCTGAATCATGGCTAAACCAGAGTCTGAATCATGGCTAAACCAGAGTCTGAATCATGGCTAAACCAGAGTTTGAATCATGGCTAAACCAGAGTCTGAATCATGGCTAAACCAGAGTCTGAATCATGGCTAAACCAGAGTCTGAATCGTAGCCAACTAGAGTTTGAATCATGGCAAAATTTTTCTTTTGTCATTGAATTGAATTTTGAGTTTGTTATCTCATAACGTCATAATGATATATATTTGTATGATAAATATTTTGCCTAATAATCATTTAATTGTTGTTCTTCTCAATTTTCTACAAAAGAAGCTAATATAAAAATTAACTGGGCATCATCATCAATAAGGAGTCCTCATCAAATGGGGGATCATTGTCAACTGGGCGATCATTGTCAACTGGTTGATCATTGTCAACTGGGGCTTCATTGTCAACTGGGGGAAAATTGTCAACTGGGGGATCATTGTCAACTGGGGGATCATTGTCAACTGGGGGATCATTGTCAACTGGGGGATCATTGTGAACTGGGGGATCATTGTCAACTGGGGATCATTGTCAACTGGGGGAACATTGTCAACTGGGGGATCATTGTCAACTGGGGGATCATTGTCAACTGGGTGATCATTGTCAACTGGGGGATCATTGTCAACTGAGGGATCATTGTCAACTGGGGTATCATTATCAACTGGGGGATCATTGTCAACTTGGGAATGATTGTCAAATGGGTGTTCATTGTCAACTGGGGGATCATTGTCAACTGTGGGATCATTGTCAACTGGGGGATCATTGTCAACAAGGGGATCATTGTGAACTGGGGGATCATTGTCAACTGGGGATCATTGTCAACTGGGGGAACATTGTCAACTGGGGGATCATTGTCAACTGGGGGATCATTGTCAACTGGGTGATCATTGTCAACTGGGGGATCATTGTCAACTGAGGGATCATTGTCAACTGGGGTATCATTATCAACTGGGGGATCATTGTCAACTTGGGAATGATTGTCAAATGGGTGTTCATTGTCAACTGGGGGATCATTGTCAACTGGGAGATCATTGTCAACTGGGGGATCATTGTCAACTGGGGGATCATTGTCAACTGGGGTATCATTATCAACTGGGGGATCATTGTCAACTTGGGAATGATTGTCAACTGGGGGATCATTGTCAACTGGGGGGATCATTGTCAACTGGGGGATCATTGTCAACTGGGTGATCATTGTCAACTTGGGGATCATTGTCATCTGAGGGATCATTGTCAACTGGGGTATCATTATCAACTGGGGATCATTGTCAACTGGGGGATCATTGTCAACTGGGGGATCATTGTCAACTGGGGGATCATTGTCAACTGGGTGATCATTGTCAACTGGGGGATCATTGTCAACTGGGGGATCATTGTCAACTGTGGGATCATTGTCAACTGGGGGATCATTGTCAACAAGGGGATCATTGTGAACTGGGGGATCATTGTCAACTGGGGATCATTGTCAACTGGGGGAACATTGTCAACTGGGGGATCATTGTCAACTGGGGGATCATTGTCAACTGGGTGATCATTGTCAACTGGGGGATCATTGTCAACTGAGGGATCATTGTCAACTGGGGTATCATTATCAACTGGGGGATCATTGTCAACTTGGGAATGATTGTCAAATGGGTGTTCATTGTCAACTGGGGGATCATTGTCAACTGGGAGATCATTGTCAACTGGGGGATCATTGTCAACTGGGGGATCATTGTCAACTGGGGTATCATTATCAACTGGGGGATCATTGTCAACTTGGGAATGATTGTCAACTGGGGGATCATTGTCAACTGGGGGGATCATTGTCAACTGGGGGATCATTGTCAACTGGGTGATCATTGTCAACTTGGGGATCATTGTCATCTGAGGGATCATTGTCAACTGGGGTATCATTATCAACTGGGGATCATTGTCAACTGGGGGATCATTGTCAACTGGGGGATCATTGTCAACTGGGGGATCATTGTCAACTGGGTGATCATTGTCAACTGGGGGATCATTGTCAACTGGGGGATCATGGTCAACTTGGGGATCATTGTCAACTGTGAGATCATTGTCAACTGGGTGATCATTGTCAACTGGGGAATCATTGTCAACTGGGGGATCATTGTAAACTGGGGGATCATTGTCAACTGTGAGATCATTGTCAACTGGGGGATCATTGTCAACTGGGGGATCATTGTCAACTGGGGGATCATTGTCAACTGGGGGATCATCATCAACTGGGGGATCATTGTCAACTGTGGGATCATTGTCATCTGGGGGATCATTGTCAACAAGGGGATCATTGTCAACTGGGGATCATTGTCAACTGGGGGTTCATTGTCAACTGGGGGATCATTGTCAACTGGGGGATCATCATCAACTGGGGGATCATTGTCAACTGGGGATCATTGTCAACTGGGGGTTCATTGTCAACTGGGGGATCATTGTCAACTGGGGGATCATCATCAACTGGGGGATCATTGTCAACTGGGGGATCATTGTCAACTGGGGGTTTATTTTAGCTTTAAAAAGCTGTAAATTCAGCTGCTAAACAGTATATACAAGACGAATTAAAAATATTTCTGCTCCCCGAAGGGGGGCAAAACATGCTAGTATATATACTAAAAATGAAATGGTTGCTTGCTTGCTTGGTTGCTTGTAATTGATTTTCTCCCGAACGGCTCAGCTGATTTTCACCATTTCTTCACCAAAAGATGCCAAATATGGGGACAATTATACACGTATTTTTATTAAGCTTTAATTTATTTCTAAGGGGATTAAATATTCGAAAAACTGTTTTAGATAGGATTTTTAATGCATTACATCAGAGCCAGTTTTGTCAACGTGCATTTCGCTGCCAATTTTAATGATTGCATCAGGGCCAGAATTTCACTGACTGCCGCTGAATTGGAATTGCATCGTCAACTTGCGCATCACCCCCTCGCTGACTGAGTTAGAAGCCTGCACAATCTGGTCACAAATTTGAAATAAATGTACACACCTAAGTGTACTCTATTGATGATGTCACTGATATCAGTGATACTGGTAAATCTGATAAGAATTTCACTGTGTCAAAAGTACATAGCTGTGTCAAAAGTGCATAGCTGTGTCAAGCCCCCTGGCGAGACAGTCAGTGCAAATTTATAAATAGATTACATCACAGCTTTCTCACTGGCTGGCGCAGACCAGCGTACATTGTGAACCCTCTGCCCCGGAATTTGGACGCACGGGATGCTCAGCGCAGAGATGCTGAGACTGAGGCAGAGTGGGCTGCACGACTGGAAGAACAGCGGCAGCGGGATGCTCAGCGCAGACATGCTGTGACTGAGGCAGAGTGGGCTGCCCGACTGGAAGAACAGCGGCAGCGGAATGCTCAGCGCAGAGAGGCTGAGACTGAGGCAGAGTGGGCTGCCCGACTTGAAGCCGATCGGATTCGTCGCCGTGGATGCCTGCAGTGGATACAGTGGTGAATCATGTGTGCTAAAATGTTTTGTGTCTATAGTTTATTTATTTCGCTATTTCAGCTCTGCGGGCCACGGCATGGCGAAGACATGATTGACCAATAACTGCATTATGATTGACCAATGACTGCATTATGATTGACTAATTACTGCATTATAATTTACTAATAACGGCATTATGGTTGTGCAATTTTGTTTGACTATGCTATGCTTTGTGAAATATTTACTATGAATAATGATAAAAGCCTTACCTAACAGCCTTATGTAAATAAATTGTGAAAAAGAGGCACATGTTTCAGTAAAGCCAATACCGTAAAAAGTTCTGACGGGTGAATATTTCTACTGACAGTAGAGTAACAGACATCAGGATGTAAATGTGTTATTATATAAAGTCCACACAGTGGAGTGTGTATACATAAAAGTTTCTTTTATGTATTTATCTACGTGTCTATCAATCTGTCTATCAGTCTAGCAGTCTGTCAATGTATCTGTCAACTATCATACAAATCTGTCATACTGTCATTCAGATCTGTCTTCGGTCATACAAACTGATTTAGACACAGCTGCGAAACTGATTTAGGCACAGCTGATTTAGGCAAAGCTGCGAAACTTATATGAATCAAACTGGTTGAATCAGCCATTGATATTAGCTAATACATTGCAAACTATCAAGATGGGATCTGATTTGAAATGCACTCGTATTCAAAAAGGGATTTGATTTAAAGTGGGATTTGACAATGCGAATGAGGCATGTGAGAAAATAAAAAAGTTTGCTGAGGAGTGTGACTAGAAAGGAGAAGGGGAAATAATGTGAAAATTGAGCAATGAAACTATAGAATAAAAAGAATCAAAGGAGAAAAGGTAGAACTGAGCTTCTGAGATTAGATTTAAACTGGAACAGCATAGGACAACAATTTATTACCGTAGATATTATTTGATATATCTACAAGCAGAATGGGATCTGATTGAAAATAGGATATGATTCAAATTGGGATTTGATGAGAATGAGTACCTCTGAGTTCTGCAAATGTATGAAGTTTCAGATCAGCAGATCTGTAAGTCTTTAAGACTGATTATCGCTAGCTGACAAACTGACTATTGTTGTGACAAACTGATAGTCTGCTCAGTTCCTGAAATGCGCCTTCTCTGTTCTATGCAGTGTATTTTAAATCGCATGAAAGTTTGCAACGAAATGGTTCCTCTGGCATGAATCAATTTTCCCTTCCTGTACTTTGATTATAAAACTTCTCAGTTCAACAAATAATCACTGTGAGATCTGCATAGTGTGCTATTTTCACTCTAAGATTAGCCAATATCTCCCAGTTTAGCAAGTATCCTCAGATCTTGAAATGCGCCTTCTTTGTTCTATGCAGTGTTTTAAATCGCATGAAAGTTTGCAACGAAATGGTTTCCCTTGCATGAATTAATTTTCCCTTCCTGTACTTTGATTATAATACTGTGTTAATCCAAGCGAAAAAAATGAGTCTGTAGTAATCGTAAATGTAAGCAAATAATAATTTAAATTATCACTAAGATTTATTTTGAGTTCATTTTATTTTAACTAAATGAATTATTTAATTAAGTATATTTAATTTATATTTAATTTAATAAATTAATTAACAAGTTAATTTTTTCGTGGCTTTGTGCTGTTGCTGCTGTGGTTGCTGCTACTTTTTGTGCTGTTGCTGCTGTTGTTGCTGCTACTGCTGTTGCTCTGCTGCTGCTGCTTCTGCTGCTTCTGCTGCTCCTGCTGCTTCTGCTGCTCTTGCAGGCGCAAACTACGGAGCTGTTCCTGAAGCCGTAATTCTTCTTGACGTTCTTGCTGCTGTCTTTCATGCTGCTGCCGGTGCTCGGCGACGGCGGGGCAGCGGGCGATGCGGTGAGGTCCACCGCAGAGGTAACACGAGACTGTTTTGAGTGTTAAGAATGTTGCAATGAGTGTTAGAATTCTACCAAGTTTAATGTCTAACTGAATGCCTGACGGAAGGACTTCGTAAAAATGAATGACCAAGTAAGGCAGATGTATAGAAGTATAGGCAGACACAATGTTACTTACTGGGTCCTCTGCGATGGCCTCCTCGACCGCGACGCCCGCCGCCGCCGCCGCCGGCGTAGTAGTTGTGGTTGATTTTCATCCAGAGCCAATGTTGATCAATTGACAATTTGACAATTTGAGGTGCGTAGTACTTGTGGTTGATTTTCATGGTTGTGGGGCTATTCAATGTTGTACGTCATATAAATACACTCCGCCGTAAGGGCTTGATTTTAAACAGTGCTCAAAACCCTGCAGATAAGCTTGGTCCATTCTGATTGGCTTAAAACTGTTAGGCAGTCCAAAGTTGTCTCAGCCAGTTTGCGTCTAGAAGTTTTTTGTATCGTCTAGACGTTACGTTGTTGTTGAGGTAGGACAGCTTAATGCTGTGTTATTTGAGATTGGTGTATATAGTGGGTGGTGTTATGCCATTTTGACTGGCTTAGCTTTATCAGCTCATTAGGGTTTGGAATTGTACCATGGTTAATATCAAAGCTGTTTCTGATTGATCAGCAGCTTTTGGGCCCACTCCTCACTTATGTTATTGGGGGTGGTGGATTTGAGGGGTCTGGAAGCCAGAGGAGGTTGCCACACCCAATTGAAAGTGGCGTGACTCATCGCACTTTCAAGTGCACGGTGGGTTGTTGTTTTGAAATGAATAGAGTTATAAGCGACAGCGTTTGTTTTCCACCGACTTTTATATCAAAGTAAACAGCCCTGTCTAAGTGCAAAATTTTTGTTTTGTCATTTCCTATACTTTTCTGTATACTTAATAGCAAACGAACGATGGAGTCGCCTGCCGGACAAGCCAAGAAGAGCAAAATGTGCGTATCTGCTCTGCTTCCGGGCCTGATGGAGGTTGCTGTCGTCAGCCTGGTGAATATGCTGACGACCATCAAGGACTTTGTCGGCAAGGACGGACCGGGCCAAGTGTTCTCCTTCGTCTAAGTGATGACACGGGGGACATTCGAGTGAGCGTGTTTTGCACAGATCTGAGGCCACTTCTGGACGTCTGCCAAGCCGACGAGGCCGTGCGCATAACCGGAGGTTGGGTGAAGAAGGCAAATTCGGCCTACAACCGTACGGGTAACCCCAGTTGACAATAATACTCCAGTTGACAATGATCCCCTTAGTTGACAATAATCCCACAGTTGACAATGATCCCCGAGTTGACAATGATCCCCCCTTGACAATGATCCCCCAGTTGACAATGATCCCCCAGTTGACAATTATCTCCCAGTTGACTTTGATCCCCCATTGATGATGATCCCCAGTTGACAATGTTCCCCCAGTTGACCATTATTCCCTAGTTGGCAATGATCCCCCAGTTGATGATGATCACCCAGTTCACAATGATCCCCAAGTTCACAATTATCCCCCAGTTGACAATATTCCCCCAGTTGACCATTATTCTCTAGTTGGCAATGATCCCCCAGTTGATGATGATCACCCAGTTCACAATGATCCCCAAGTTCACAATTATCCCCCCAGTTGACAATGATCCCCCAGTTGACAATGATCCTCCAGTTGACAATGATCCCCCAGTTGAAAATTACCCTCCCAGTTTACCATGAACACCCAGTCGACGATTATCCCCAGTTCTGGTTTAGCCATGATTTTAACGCTGGGTTAGCCATGATTCAAACTCTGGTTTTGCCATGATTCAAGCTCTGGTTTAGCCATGATTCAAACTCTGGTTTAGCAAAAGTGAATTAAAAGTTTCCCCCCTTATTTTCAAAATTAAATAAAAATATGTCGCTTCGCTTCCATCACTACTGACTGACAATTAGTTTAAATGATTTTACGCAGTGCAGAGTCGAACCAGGGACACTTCGCCTTGCCTAGCCTAACCTATTCCTAGTGCCTACACATCGGCTACTCCGACTGACATTTACAATGATCCCGCCCGTTGACAATGATCCCACAGTTGACAATGAACCCCCAGTTGACAATGATCCCCCAGTTGATGATGATCCCCCAGTTGACAATGATCCCCCAGTTGACAATGATCATACAGTTGACAATGATCCCCCAGTTGATGATGATCCCCCCGTTGATGATGATCTCCCAGTTGACAATGATCCCGCCCGTTGACAATGATCCCACAGTTGACAATGATCCCCCAGTTGATGATGATCACCCAGTTGACAATTATCCCCCAGTTTACCATGATCCCCCAGTTGACGATTATCCCCCAGTTTACCATGATCCCCATTTTGATGATGACTCCCCAGTTGACGTTGATTTTTCAAACGCTGGGTAAGCCAAGATTCAAACTCAGATTTCGCCATGTTTTAAACCCTGGTGGGCTATGATTCAAACTCTCGTTTTGCCATGATTCAGACTCTGGTTGACTATGATTCAAACTCTGGTTGGCTATGATTCAAACTCTGGTTTTGCCATTATTCAGACTCTGGTTTAGCCATGATTCAGACTCTGCTTTAGCCATGATTCAGACTCTGGTTTAGCCATGATTCAAACTCTGGTTTAGCCATGATTCAAACTCTGGTTTAGCCGGTGTGCTATGATTATGATATTTTAATTACGAAATGAAAAAAATAAATTAAAATAGTCTTCAATCACTACTGGCTGAAAATTAGTCTAAATGATGATTTGACGCAATGCAGAATCGAACCCTAGCCTAGCCTAACCTATTCCTAGTGCCTACACATCGGCTATTCCGACTGTTGGTTAGTGGGTGCAAAAATCTGCCTTATAAAATGAATTCTCAAAGACCTGGCTTTGCACAATGAAGTAAGAAAATAGAGTACACTCAGTCTCGCGGTTGGTTGTGTAAATTTATTTCCAATTTGTCTCCAGAGTGCAGGCTTCAAATTCAATCAGCTAGGGGTTGTTGCGCAATTTGACGATGCAATTCTAATTCAGTGGCAGTGAGTAAAATTCTCAATAGTCCAAGATTCTCAATAGTTACAACCAACCAAGCAAGCAAGCATTTCATTTTTAGTATAGTGGACTAGCAAGTTTTGCCCCCCTCCGGGGAGCACAAATATTTTTAATTCGTGCAGTGTATACTTTTTAGCAGCTGTATTTTTTTAAGCTACAATGATGGATGGAGGATGGAATGGAGGATAGCAATTTAGCCCCCCGTAGGGGGGCACATTTTACAACATGGTGTAAATAGCAATTCAGTGATTTGAGCTAGCAGTATACAATTCGTACTCAATTGTGTTAAAGTACGAAAGCTAGGCCTTTTGACATTGATAGCTTTCAGCAAAATTTTATTCAATTCCCTCTCGTCGTGACTCAGAAGCGGACAGTCGCATGGCTGCTTTAGGTAAAAACCGATTGACGTTGACAACATTGACAAAACATCAACATTGACAAATGATTCAAAAAATCGATGCAAGTGGATAGCAACGTAATTGTTTATAATGAGGTGCGGTTCTAGTCATATTTTTTACAACATGCAAACTGTCTGCTTCCGTTTTGCATTGGCGTCTATCCATCAGGGTTTTTTGTTAACCGAGAGGGAGGCCCTTCCCTGATGCAGCAGCAAGCAAATCATAAATCAGGAACCTTTAAAAAATTCATTTGCGAATTGCGTCCTTGAGATTTGAATAGAAAAATGCTTGCTGCTTAGAGACCAAGGCAGTCACCAAGTAGAAAAATAGGCAGATAACATTAAAATAGTATAGAAACAATAGCAAAGTTTACTGAATTGGACTTCGCCGAAAAAACAGCACTTTACGAAAAACTGTCCCTTGAAGACGGAAGTCTAAACATTGAAAGTAATTGGAAGCATGTGGGCCAATGAATTCGCTGTCATCGTCGATTGACGGCATGTCTGTGCGGACAGGTGTGAAAAAATGTCCGTTAAAGACATAAGTTTATAAACATTGGAAGCATGTGGGCCAACGAATTCGCTGTCATCGTCGATTGACGATTAAAACGGGATATTTTTAACGGGCACATTTTAGCTTTGGATTAGGCTTACATTCCATTCCTAAACCCACGTGGAATTGTTTATGAGTAGCGTTTATGAGCTCCGTTTCCAATTGTACATAATTGCTTCCCAAAAATTCAGCTCTCTGTACGAGAATGAGCTATCCCACTGACATTTACCGCTGATGAAATCAAGGGCACTCCAACGATAAGTTTCAGAAACTGTTGGTCAGCCTAATCTTCAGAAAGCACCTCTGGGTACACAATGTTTCTCGTATTGTTACCGGAAATCCGGATGCGAACATTGGCTGCATCTTTGGCCCGGGACAGAGCGGTGTACAGCTGGCCGTGGGCGAAGCAGCCTTCCGCCAAGTCGATGCCCACGGTCTCCAGAGACTGGCCCTGAGCTTTGTGAACCGTCAGGCAGAAGCTGGCCCGGACGGGAAACTGCAGCCTCTTGAAGCACACTGGCAGGTCCGCATTGTTCGGCTGTAGCGGAATCCGGGGCAGCAGAATCTCGTCACCAGAGAATTGGCCTGCCGCAACTTTGCACCGCAGCACATTGTCCCCCAGTGCCAGGACAATCAGTCGCGTTCCGTTGCACAGCCGTGGCGGGTTGATATTTCGCAGAAGCACCACCGGCATGCCCACTTTGAACTTAAGCAGGTGCTTCGGCAAGTTCGGTGCCTCCAATCGGTTGAGCAGCTCAGGAGGGAAGTGCGTGGCAGAATCCTCATCAGACACGCTGTCGATCGACTTGATCTCCCGCATGCTGCCCGGGAACATGGCCAGGCACTCATCGTTGATCGCATCAACGGCCTCGTTATACGGAGCCAAAATTACTCTGCTGGCAAAGTAGGCGTCTCTAGCGTCAGTTGCTTCGAACGAAGGGTAAACGAACTCGATCAGGTCCTTCAGGGAGGCACCTGCCGGCATCAGGATCTCAGGCGGAAGCGAAACGTTGCCATCAGAGTCCTCCTCAATAGAACCTGAGCCGATCTGTGAGGTAAATATTGGTATAAAGCAATCAACTATACTTTCTGTAACTCAAATTAGGAGAAAATTTAGCAAGAGAGTTATATCAAACAAAAGTGCATCAAAGCAGTGTGTAATTGTAAATAAAAAATTAAGTTTGTGTATTTTTACACCTAAACAAGACGCCTACTAAGAAGCACAAATATACTCTACCAGCTCAGCTCTAGTCTAGCTACTAAATCCTTGAAAAACGAAAAATGCTCACCTGCATCAGCAACTGCGAGTAACGCTGGCATAACGCAGAAGCGAAACTGCTCTGCAGCCGAATGTTCCTTTTCAGGCGGTGCCGTCGGAACGATTTCCACAACCTGGACCTGCTAACGCACGCTGCGACGCTGTTTGCCCTGGTTCCATTTTTAACAACTGGAAGCAACTGACGGAAATCTCCGCTACACACGACGACAATTCCTCCAAATGAAGCATCATTCTTCCGAATGTCTTGCAGAGTCCGGTCCACGGCCTCCAAGTTGGTCATGGAGACCTCATCCCAGACAATGAGACGCGCGCTCCTGAACACGCCAGCTTGTCGCGACTGGGCACCGACAGAGCAGACGCCTCTTTCTGACCTCACCAAACACACCGGAATCTTGAATCTACCAAACAAATATTGCAAGACTTTTAAGTATACGATTTTCACAAAAGTGATTAAATATGCATGATGCCACCGATCAATTCATCAACGGAACTCACGCTGAATGCGCCGTCTGTCCTCCCGGCAGCAGTGTGGCTGCAATACCAGACGAAGCGACTGCAATGGCAATTTCGCACCGGCTGCGCACGAAAGCCAGCAACACCTCTAGCAGAAACGTCTTTCCAGTTCCAGCCGGCGCATCCAGAAAGTGCAGGCCGCCAGAGCCGGTAATCACGTCTGCAGTGATGAATTCATACGCAGCTCGCTGCTCGTCAGTCAGCTGTGGCACGCGCATCTCGGCGATCTCGGTCTGTTCGACCGTGTCAGGACCACTCAGGAATAACTGCAAGCAGGTGCCTCACAGCTCTGGGCATTCGTGACTGCACAGCCTCTGTCAAGCATCTGTGCCAGTGGTCGTCTCGCTGCAGCAAGCCGAGAGCTATACACGCAGCCCTGGCGTCGTACAGCACGCCATCTACAGTTTGCAGTGCCTCGTAGCTGGTCGGTCCTCGCACGTGCAGCAGCAGGAGGCGGATGAAGAAGAGCTCTCCTGCTCTCGGAGATACGGTATACATGCGTGAAATGTTGGTGTTTCGCTTCACTCCCGGATATCCTTCAACATCATCGCCCCGCTTGGCGCGGCGCCACTCCCTGGCGCTCTGGTGCCAGATGAAGAAGGAAGGCACCTCAGTGTAGAGGAGGCTCCAAGCGAACTCGTCAGTTCGACACAGCTTAAAGAAAGCGGTTAGCGTTGAATCTCTTGGCGCCGTTGCCCTGGCGCTCGCAGTTGCCTCGTTGAAGTACACCTCGGTGATCGATTGACTGCAAGAACGCTGGTCCCTGCTGCCACATTGAATTGTTCACAAGCCTTTCGGGTAGGCAGCCTCTTGATGGAATGTCAGCGGGGTTACTCTCCCCCGGGACATGTTGCCACTCGGACACCAAAGAGAGCTTGCGAATCTCTGCGACACGATTCTGAACAAAGACTGGACGAATCCGAGTTTCCTGAGTTATCCACTGCAAAGCATTCATGCTGTCTGTCCACAAGTGTCTTTTAACTCCAGGAAATTGAGTGGAAACAAAGTCCATCAGCCGAGTCAAAATAAGCGCACCGAGGAGCTCCAGACGCGCAATGCTGATGTCTGCTAGAGGAGCGACACGTGATTTGGCCATGATGAGCACAGATGAGGCGCAGCCGTGATCATGGTCCACCACCCGAAGATAAACAGCAGCGGCGTAGGCACGCTCACTGGCATCAGAGAAGCCATGGAGCTGAATCTCCATGCTGTTGGCCTTGACAGCCTCTGGCATGACGCAGCGCGGAACCTCGAGGTGAGTCTTCCGGAGCGAGTCAAGCCAGCGGGACCACTGCGACGCAATATCCATCGGTAGCAGCTCATCCCACCCCAGCTTTTGTGCGCACAACTGTTGAAATAGCACCTTGACTAGCGTCACTGCTGGGGAGAGGAGGCCAAGTGGATCAAACAGTTTAGCAAGTACTGCTAGCATCGATCGCTTCGTGTGTGGCCGCTCTGGAATAGAGCTTAGAACTGCCCGAAGGTCAAAATGCAGAGTGTCCTTTGCGGCATCCCACGGAAGCCCCAAGACTTTGCTAGACTTGCTTAGATCATTCTCAGGTAAACTAGATGTAAACTGCTCCGAGTTTGAGTGCCACTGTCTTAAATTCATTCCAGCTAAACTGAAAATTCGTTTTGACTTTGAGTAGAGTACTCGTAATTTAGCATCTTCTATGGAGTCGCAGCTAGTGACAAGATTGTCCACGTAAAGATCCTGTTTAAGAGTGTCTGTGACCTCAGGGAAATCTTTTTTGTTACATTCGAGGTGGCGCAGGATGGTAGCCCTGAGTATTCCAGGTGAACACGTAAGCCCGAAGGGCAGACGGCAAAATCTGTAGTGAATGACTTCCTGCTGAGCACCTGACGAACCCTGAGTCCACAGAAAACGAATTGAATCACGATCGGACTCCTCAATGCCGATTTGGAGAAAGGCTTTTTCAATGTCGGCTAGGATAGCGATCTGCTTCAGCCGAAAACGAATGAGAATTTGCGGTATTTGCGGAAAATTCGTCGGACCAACTTGGAGAAGGTCGTCGATTGAAAAGTCGGCTGAATGAGTCCTCGCCGACACGTCAAAGACAATGCGGAGCTTCGTACGTTCACTGTCCGCTTTGAAGACGCAGCTGTGTGGGAGATAGTGAGTTATGTTCTGAGAAGCACCCTCAGAGACTCTCTCGATGATGCCAAACGCTTCTTGCTCAGCGATTATGGCCTCACACTGAGCTAGTTGAGATGGGTTACGTTCCAGGTGACGCCTAGTTGATTGCAATCGTCGGAGTGACAAATCAAATTGATCGTTAAAGACAATTTATTGCTTCCGAAGAGACCAGGGTAACTGGACTGAGTAACGTCCATTCTGCCTTCCATCCATTCCACACAGCCTTGGGTCTTTGCAGTGAGTGGCTAAGTGACCCTGGCGCAAGTACCTAAAACAGCGAGTGTCGGATGCCAGAAAGGCTCGTCGCTGATCTAGAGAAGTGACCTTATTGCAGGACTCAGTTGAGTGTGATCCCTTGCAATAGGTGCAGAAGACCTTTGATGTCTTACAGTGACAGTCATTTTTTAATTCACACGCTCGCTGCAACGAGCTTTTTTGTGAACTCTAATTATTGAGAGGTCCTCAAAGAATTGTGATATTTTTGTGACTGTCGAGCTGCTGCTGAATGGCTCAGCTAAGACTCAATCTGCGGCCATAAGCTTCTGCTGCAAGTCTTCGGCCTCATCAACGGTGTCGGCTTTGTCCACTGACGAAGAATCTAGCCAGTCGATGGACCAGCATCAGCATCAGCATCAGGAGGGAGCCCAGCCTGTGTGGCGTCCTTGGTAACCGGCCCCTGGCAACAGCATGCGGCATTACAAGTCAACTTAGTGAATTTGTTTCGTTGTTTTGCTATTCAGTTGTGCTCAGTGCTCACGTGCTCATAAATATGTGTGCTCAAGTGCTTATAAATGTGTTCAGACTGTCAACGCACTTTTATGGCCTTCCGGTTGGTCTTTCTCGACGTGCTTGGTGTCGTTGGAAGACTCTAGAGATGCTCTATCGATTTGCTATTGTTGTACCTGTGGCTGTGGTAGCGTGGCACACACAATTGGTGAAAATAACCAAGACAAGGACGCTAGATTCTGAGAGGATTTATCCGGCCTCAACTCTGATGCTTCTTCGCAGTGGAACAATCTGGTAGTCAGGCTACAGATTGTCAAGTTCCCTCGTGTTCTACTCAGTAAATAGCGTACCTTAGTCTTTGGGGACTAGGCACGAAGCAAAGTTAGAACCAATGCTTAGAAATGCAGTTCCTAACTTTAAAGGCAGATACTAGTCGTAACAGTAACCGCAACCGAAAACACATGAAGAAACGAGAGACTGAAATGTGCTATCAAAGTAGAGAAAGTGTGCTTCCACAATGCTAACACCACCCGGTGTATTCGTCAGACTGTGCTCTACTTATAGTAGGATCATTTGAGCGATATTCTGCCAGTCTTCTTCCGAACCGAAGCGATTGCACCGTGGCGTGCAATATGACTCAGTGCGCAGACAGAGCTGGAACGAGAGAGAAAGAGGAGGGGGTGGCGAGCGGAGGTGAATGTCGGCCGGATCTTGTAGACTGTCTCGCCTTTGCTCTCGAGCACCACGTAGACCGATTGACGGGGCCGATGAAACTTGCTGATCTCGCCGGATTCGATCACCGGGTTGTTAAGTAAGACCAGCTGGCCCGGGCGGAGTGGTTTCGCCTGCAGCCTCTCTTGGTAGTGTTCTTCCCGCAGCACCTGATACCTCTCGAGCTTGTCCCGGGCGCAGTCAACAGCCTGGTTGATGCGCTCCTGGAACAGTCGGAGATATTCTGGAAGGTCTGCGTATTCAGCCAGTGCAGTCAACGTGTTGTCCACGGGCAGCCGGTACTCTCGTCCGAAGACCAGGAAGTACGGCGTGTACCCGGTCACAGGATGGACACTGGTGCGCAACGCGATTAAGCACGCGGGCAGCATCAGGTCCCAATCCCTATGATCCTTTTCCAACAAACACGTGAGCACTGACTTAATCTGGCGATCGCCAGAGTAATCTGGCGATTCAGATTCTCAACCTGGCCATTGCTGGCTGGGTTATAGGGGCACGTGTGTGTGTGACAGATTCCGATCAGCTTGCAGAATTCCTCAAACTCTGCGCTCATGAAGTTCGTCCCCTGGTCCGTGTGCAACCAGGCTGGTGCACCGTACTCGGGAATAAACCGATCTAGCAGCAGTTTGAGCACTGTCTTGGTCTTCTGGTTCCTCATCGGGTAGGCGAACGGGTACTTCGATGTTGCATCACACAGGGTTAGGATGTACCGATGTCCTCGGGCACTCGGCTGAGACAAAGGCCCGATCACGTCGGCATGCACCCTTCCCAAGACCTCACACACTGGAAAGTTCTGCGGTGGGACCACCTCCTTTCCGCCTCGACTTACTCTCCAGGCATGTCCTGCAACGCGCAACGTACCCCGTCGCCTCCGTCCAGAGACCGGGTCTCCAGAACCTGTCTCTCACTCTCTGCACTGTCTTGGACTGGCCGAGATGACCCGCCAAAGGTGAGTCATGCAAGGCATCAAAGACGCGCGAGTCTAATGCTCTCGGTAGCACCGGTCGCGGCGGCCGGTTTTCATCAAAGTCAATGACGAGTAACCCGTCGCGCACTTCCAGCTCCTCAAATGCACCCAGCAGGTCTCTGACCTCCTTCGGCATCTGGAGTCGCTGATCGAACCTGGGCTTTACCCTTCCTGACAGCTTCAGTTCCGTCAGGTACCTGATTGCTGGGTCTTGGTGCTGAGCTTCTAGCAACTCGATCTGGCTAACCGGCACCTTCAGGAACTCTGTCACCACTGCTCTTACCGGAGGCAGCTCTCCACTGTCTTCGTCCTCCTTGTCCTTGGACCCAGGAGCCCTGGCAGCAGGGGGTGTCCTTGACAGGCGAGTCTGGTCGCAACGAGTCTGACAACACCCCTCTACCTCTGCTCCCTGTCCCACGGAGAGACCAACAGTGGGCAGGCAAGACTGGCTGTAACGAGCTGACTGCTGATCTTCCTGACGCGAGGACACTGACACAGCGGGATCTGTCGCTCGCAGGCAGGACTTGCTGCATCGAGCCAGCGACTTCTCCCCTGTTTCTGAGAACTCCTCGACAGCAGGATTCGGTGTCTGCAGGCAGGACTGGCTGCAACGAGCGGAATCTTCCTCCTCTGTCTCCGGACAAGCCAGAAGCTCTGGATCCGGCGCCTGCAGGCAGGACTGGCTGCAACGAGCGGGCACCTTTCCCTTTACCTCTGAGCCTTCCGCCACCACCTGAGTCTGCACCTGTGCCTTGGCATCACAGCCCCGCACCCAGTGCTCCTCCCTTGTGGCTCCCTTGCGGCGGCATCTACAGTCTGCAGGCAGAACTGGCTGCAACGAGCTGACTGCGGAGCCCCGTAGACAGGTGCTTCGCGCCTGTGCTTCCCATGATCTCCCATTTAATGATGACTCCCCATTGATGATGATCCCCAGTTGACAATGATCCCCCAGTTGATCACCCCGTTGACAATTTTCCCCCAGTTGACCATGATCCCCAAGTTGACAACGTTCCCCCAGTTGATGATGATCACCCCGTTGACAATGATCCCCAGTTGACAATGAACACACAGTTGACAATGATCCCCCATATAATGATGACTCCCCATTGATGATGATTCCCAGTTGACAATGTTCCCCCAGTTGACAATGATCCCCAAGTTGACAACGTTCCCCCAGTTGATGATGATCACCCAGTTGACAATGATCCCCCAGTTGACAATGATCCCCCAGTTGACAATGATCCCCCAGTTGACAATGATCACCCAGTTGACAATGATCCCCCAGTTGACAATGATCACCCAGTTGACAATGATCCCCCCGTTGACCATGATCCCACATTTAATGACTCCCCATTGATGATTATTCCCAGTTGACAACGTTCCCCCAGTTGACAATGATCACCCAGTTGACAATGACCATGATCCTCGGCTGAATGGTGAAAATCGGTTCAGCAGTTTTTTCTCGTGGAAAATTGAACCCAGAAGACACAAGATTTTCATATTTAGTAAATAAGATAGCCAGTATATTTTGTTGTCTTTCAGAAAGTCTTTAAAAGCTTAAATGAAGTAGCTACTTTGGACTTGTACTTGTACTTTATGCATATGCGGAATTCAATATTAGGTGTGTATCGTAGATGTACAATTGGTTTTAAAAGCGAAGCAAGCCTTTTAGTGAATCACTTCCTAATTACAGTAGCTAATAGATGGTCACTGCAGTGACTCTGCGACTCTCGAAAAATATTCGATCACAAGTGAAAGTACTAGCTGAGTCAGCATTATGTTTCGCTGCGTAGCTTTCTGGAATTGACTTTCCAATTGCGAAATAAAAGAAATAAGAGTCAACGAAAATGAATTTTGATTTTTTAGCGCATTTATGTATAAATAAGTCTGACTGTGTGTGGCTGCTCAATTGCTCGCACAAAGAACGTTTAATTTTGTATAAAAATAGTAAAATGATGCATAGCGGGAGAAAAAATAAAGACTAGTTATCTGTATATATACATGTCGGAAGTAAGCCATATTATAGGCAGATTGCATCCAAACCGCAATTTTTTTTGTACAATTGAATAGTTGCAGGGTACTAAATGCAAAGCGAGTGAAGAAGTGTGAGATTGAACAGACTAACAGTATATTACGGAACTAAAAATGGGAAAGCTCAAGGAGCCAATATAAAAGAGCACACAGGTTTCCTGATAAAGGCACTTAAAGCTCTTCTCTCGTATAAAATGCCTGTTGGACTGTTTCGTCTAATAATTAATAAAAACTTATCTTAATAATTATTATATTTTCTTGGTAGCTAGCCTATAGCTAGAAAAGACAGTTACTATAGCAACACTGTTTATTGCAGAGAGCGGCTAGATTGTCTGGCTATGGGAGACCGTGTCTAGATTGATTGTTCACGGACGACAATGTAGGCTCTTGGAGATCTGGTGATAGAGATGATCGCAGATAGTGATGGAATATTGTGCAGTGGAAGTTGGTAGCTAATCGCAAACCCATTTCTTCTTACCAGCCCGTCGATGACCTGAGCGGTCTAGACACCTTCGACTTCGCCGTGATGCGCTGCGAATTCGGTGACCTCCAGTCTTACGACAGCGCTGCCCTCTTCGATTTGTACAAGCCGGTTGCCAACGAAGATGCCACTGGGGCCATGAGCGCATCAGAGTGCTTCGACTTCGCAGGCAAAAATGAGCAGCAGAAGCAGGGAAGTCGGTCCTCTAGCGATTCCATCAGGTCCATCGGACAGCAACAGCATCAGCAGCAGCGACTGAATCATCTGATTGCTTCCTTTGCTTGGTTCCTTCGCTTGATCCGCCCACTTCGCGTCTCCCAACGCATGTGCAGCCGCCAGGCGTCAGAAAAAGAATAAGGGAGCAGCGTTGCGGTTAGTGTTTTTGAGCTGCAAATACTTGGGATTTGGGAATCTTTAGTATTTAGGATCTTTATTGTATTGGGGATTGCGGGATATTAGCTAGTCCAGATTCAGGGGCGGTTTACAGATTTATGGAAATGGCAAGTGATTCTGGGGCTTAAGATTCAAGGTGTTAGCTATTCCATGGAACATTTTTGCATTGTCGAAACAATTAGCTATCAAAACTTAACATTGCCCAACCACAGACAGGAATTTGCAGCTGTGGGAGTTCCTGTACCAGTTACTCGAAACTCCGTCTGTCGCTGACCTGTCGCCACCCAGCTTGCTCTGGGAGAACAAGCTGGAGGGCACTTTCCAAATACTAAATCCAACCGGCCTAGCAGAGGCATTGGGCAGTTACAAGCGGCGGGACAATATGAACTTCGCAAAGATGCACCGAGCGCTGAGGTACTACTACAAGGAAAAGCTTATCACCAAGACCCACCCAAGACCCAAGCACTTGTACAAGTTTCACTTCGACCACGAGAAGTTAAAATTGTTTTTCCCGAATGACAGACAAAATTACACCCAAATCAGAAATCTCATAATCTAATAAATGTCTCACAAATCCCAACAATACCCTAGAAATCACATGATCCAGACGATGACTCAATTACTGTACGGATTGTCTGATTGTCAGATGCGCTACTTCACTCATGAAAACTATTGTTTCTTACGGCCATGTTTTGTTCTGTTTTCTTGTGTTTTATCATATTGTCCATGCATGACTTATCATCTGTAATTAAGCCTTGATTTTGAAGACATGTAATTGATACAGACTGTTTCCTATAAAAGTATGAGATATACGAGTACTTATAAATGCTATACAATAAATGAACTAATAGTTGCTGCACATTATTTCATAAACTAAAGCAAACAAAACAAAAAGCACACCCAACGTTGTTGCGAGTGCAGCCGTGGAACTCCATTGACATGACAAGGAGTCCGTAAATGTCGCTGTCGTTCTCTAACCTGCTTAACTCGGCCAGATGCAGCTAGCCGGGATGCTGGGTCAACTTGTGCTCGACGCTGACTGAATTTCGCCCGTGCTGCGAAGAGTCATGAATTCGTTCATCTCATTTTGAACTCCTAATGTGATTTTAAACTTAGATCTAAGCACAGATCTAAAATATTGCAATTAAATCACAACTCAACTCGGATTAATAAAATCCGCAGACGGGGCAGTGCACACGCCTCTACAGCAACGCCAAGGCGACTCTTGATGACCAGCTGCAAAGCACTTCGGTGGGTCTCCACTCGCTTGAGTAACCGTAGTCGTCGGCCAATTCAAGGACGTAGTACACGGTTGTTTGGCGATGGGCAGTGTCTTAGTTGGGGAAGTAGACTTGCTGACCAGGCCGGTAGCAGCTGTCTGTCGGCTCCGGGGACCGAGCGGCGACCATGCAGCTGTCGCTAGATGTTGGCCTCTATACCAAGGGCATGACTTCTCAGCGAAGGATCGGTTGGCAGATATGAGCTTACATTGTTGTCCGAACATAGCAGTTTGGCTTCGGTCCGGGAGGACTGCTGAAGCGGTGGCCTCCGGGTCTTCGTCCAGGTGCTTCTTCGGACTGATAGGGTTGACATGTTGAGCAGTCGGCTGAAGTTCTGCATGAGCGTTGGCCTTCAGGTTCGTGTTCAGGTCAGCCTTGCGTACATTGGTGAGGTGGGCACTGCGCAGGTGGGCTGCTGTCGCGGTGGCCTCCGGGTTGTCGTCCAACTCTGGGTTGAGGCGTCGGTTGGCGCGGTGGATGCTGGGCTGGAGGGCTGCTGATGCGGTGGCCTCCGGATCTTCATCCAGGTCCGTTGATGCCTCGGAGTAGCGAGCTAGGTCCTTCAGCGGGAGGGCTGCTGTTGCGTCTACGTAGGGCAGCTTTAGAAGCTGCGCTTCGGATTCCGCTGGCTCCTCCGGACAGACGAAAAAAGCGTCCGTGTCGGACGCAGAACCAGTCGATATGTTCTGTTAGGTCGGATAAATTAGGGGATAAGTAAGTGAGGAAAAAGTTGGGGTTACTGGCATCGGATAACAGTGATTGATTATCGATTCGGATGATTGAAATTAGATAACAGTGATCGATTATCGAATCGGATGATTGAAATTAGATAACAGTGATTGATTATCGATTCGGATGCTTGACATTGGATAACAGTGATCGATTATCGAATCGGATGATTGACATTGGATAACAGTGATTGATTATCGATTCGGATGCTTGACATTGGATTACAGTGATTGATTATCGAAATGGTGATTAAAATTCAATAATATATTTTTGATGGACAATCGTTGTTAGTGATTGATAATTGATGATGTTGACTAATAATCGACTGAGGTGATTGATTGTACTGAGATGTCTAAATGTTTGTGCGTGAGAGAGAGATAGAGAGTGGACAGACAAACAGATTGTAGCTTACACCACACTGAAACTTGCGTCGCGCCTGCCGCATATCTTCAGCGCAGAGCACCCTCGGTTTCAATTGCCGAATTATATCGACAATTGACCGTCTTTTTTCGATCATGTTGCGGACGAAGCGTAGGCTGGGTGGCTCCAGAGAGTCATCCAGGTTTACCTAAATTGGTCATTTTTAGAAAATATATTTTAGAGAAAGAATTAAACCAAATTGTCGGACAAACTGACCTAACTGACAGACATTTTTCTCACTCCACCTCTCACTCTACCTCTCACTCAACCTCTCACTACCTCTCACTTCACCTCTCACTACCTTTCACTCCTTCTCTCACTCTACATTTCACTCCACCTCTCACTCCACCTCTCACTCCACCTCTCACTCTACCTCTCACTCCACCTGTCACTCTACTTCAGTTTAACATAACAGACAGAGACGGGGCCTAAATGCAAGGAATTAACTCTCACTCTACCTTTCACTCCACCTGTCACTGGCATATATATGCGGCATATATCGTAAAGCAAAAATGTGCATTCGATCTCACCTGGAGGACTTCAGCTGCGTAGACTCTGCCTGCATATTTGGCCGTGCAGCGCCACCTCTCATCACTGTCTCTTAACAGTGACAATTCAGAAACTGTCCGATTTTTTAATTCACATTCACCTGCATCACTCTCATTTGCTTCGATAACCTGCCTGTCGGCTTCGAATACGACTAAAAACTTCATGTCTGTAGAATATGCTTGAAAATTTTGAAAATTTGAGAACGACAGGAGGTTAGGGGAGCGAAGATAAGCTAAAGCTTTACTTATATGTCAGATCAAACTGCACGGCCTAGACAGTGGGAAGGCTCGTCGCGCGCTCATTGGTTAGTTATGAAAAATCCTGTAACCCACTATCCGCTAGCTACCGATTGTGCCATTGGTGCCGACTATGGAGAGTGGAGTCAGTTTGTTTTGGTGGATCTTTGTACTGTAGCTATTGAAAGTATATTTAATATACAAATATTTCCCATTTTTCCTAACACAAACATTAGAGCTACTGCTTAACAGTTACATAGTGTACAAATTGAAAATGGAAACGCTATTGCTACTGTGCGAATAATGTCACGAATGTTAAAAAATGCTAATTTTGCAACAAATAAATTCTCGGTTCGGTTTGTACACAGTAATAATTGTATGTACACAGCAAGCTAAGTGTCAATAATTGTATGTGACTGAAAGTTTCTAAAAGCTTTTAAAAGGATTTAAAAGCTTATATGTACTTTGAACTTTGTATTTGCACTTTGACCACATCCGGAAATTCCGCATATGCGGAATTCAATATAAGGTGTATATCGTACATGCACAAAAAAGCAATCGAAGCAAGCTAGCTCGTACGAGCTCGTACGAGCTATACTCGTACTTTCGAATTTCGAGAAGCAAGAGTCAACGAAAATAAATATTGATCGTCATTAAGTTCATATTTATTCAAATTTTATTTCTGGCAAAATTTTTTGCCTGTAGAAATGAGTGACATAAAAAAGCAAAGGAAAAATATGGTAAAGTAGGAGGAATTTGAAAGTACGAGTAGAAACGTAGTAGAAAGTTATGACTTAAGCAAAGTACTGAGAAGGATACTCATATTAAACATTAGGCATGTGAAACACGATTCAACGAGAAAGGGGACTTCTGTTAAACCCACTTGTCAAATATTAGCAATAGCCTATACTCCTACTGTGCTAGAACTGAATGGGAGCTTTCAAAACTATGATGCTGTCAAACTATAACCCTCTTTGTCAATTTTAGACCACCATCAACTTTCTTAGCTCCAATCACGTAATGCACATAATCGCCAAATCGTCAATCTATCTAAAAGTTAGCAAATGAAAAATTTGTTGATAAAACGTTAGAAACTTTATGCCGTCTTCAGGGATACATTGAAAAATAGTGTTGTAGGCCTAATTTATTTGTTATGTATTTATCCCAATGATGCCACCAAAGTTGTTGTAGGGCTATTTTATAATATTTAAGATCCCTACTGAATGTCACCAAAGTTGTACCAGGTCTTTACTTCTTAAGCTAATTATTTATCTAATTTCACCGAATGCCACCGAAGTTGTTGCAGGGCAAAATTATTAATTAAGATCCCACCGCTGTTGCCTTAGTTTAATAGATATTTAACTGGCGGTCCTTAAATGGGCCGTTTTAACTTCTCAAATGGTAGCGTATGAATTTGCACGAGTGGTATTTAGGCAACTATATGCGTCTCCAGTCAATTAAGCGTCCCCGAGATTAGAGTTTAGCAGTTTCCCTTTTGTAATATTCTTAGTATAATTCTGAGTATAATTCTTAGTATAGTTCTGAGTATGGTTCTGAGTATAGTTCTGAGTATAGTTCTGAGTATATTTCTCACTACTATCTTCTCTTAAAATGAATAACACAATGTAACACTTCAAACTTCGAAATTTGCTTTAAAACACACACTTAACACTTAACACTTTACACTTTACACTTTACACTTTACACAACTTAACACACAACTCACAACTTTATTTTCTTGGTCAAAAATCGCAGCTATATATATACAGTAAAACTTAGCGTTTTTTTAAATAGAAACATTTTACATAATATTGTGCATACGGTACAAATTAAAACAAAATATTTATATACAGTATTCTTTTTGTTACGGTGAAAAGTTAAGCAAATTGTTTTTTGGCGCGCTTTTAATTTTTATATATTTTTACGCATTTTATAGAAAACATATTTACAAAGAAACGTATTTACAATAATGAAATTATTGAACTAAACTAAAAATACACTGTTATAATAGAAAATGCCTTCCCTAAAGCAAACCCAGAAAGCACCTTGTTAAAAAACTATTATACGCTGGTGAAAATTTGAAAATAAGATATTGTTATTGCACCCCAAATGAAAATTAAACTGAAACAGTTCCAAATTCCGATAGTTCCGAACACAGACTGCTGGAGTAGCCTTTTTGCCGTCTGATAGAGTTAACAAAAAGCATGACTTTACGAATCTGTGACTGCTGGCGATGCAGTCCTCTGATTTCGCGATCTGCGAAGCCGACCGCCATCTCGATCGGATGCGTTTTTGAGAGCAGCCTTGATTCCACTTTTGATCAACTTTTCCTTTGCGTCTGGAAGGGACTGCCAGGCTGCCGATTTTACAAGATCTTCTAAAGGACTGATAAATCGTAGCTTCCCTACCGTTCCATGCCTGTTGAATCTGCACTGCATTTTGTTAGTGAGCAACATTTTGACTGATGTGCTATCTCCGGGCTTCATTTTCCGAAGCATTCGTTCTCGAAAGTTGCAGTTCTTTAGGTTTTCTATTAAGTGTTCGACGTCATTCGTGCTTGAGCAAGGTTCAAAATCAAATTCTTCTGATTCCAAACCAGTAGCCGTAGCAGCTTGGCGATATAGAAGATTTTGAAGCACAATAATTCGCCTGAGAGCCAAAGAAGCGACATAGTAAATAGCCTCTTGAGAGCCAGGTTGATATCCCTTTTGCAACATAATGGCATCAACCTGGGCGTTACCAACAGTAGGCACTGCCGGCAACTTAGACATGGCCACATGATTAGCTGCTTGCCGGGCGTTGACATGCAGCATCGGAACAGTTGGTGTGCGTTGTGTTTGGGCTGTCGCTAAATTCGAATTATTGCCCCGGGGACTGAACCCTGGAATCGATTGATGATGCGGTCGGTTCGAGATCGTTGATGCATTCTGCATTGCTGGCTTCTTGGGTCTTCGACTATCCTCGCTCGGCTTCGGAGTATTTGCCATGTGACTTGCACCGCCGGCTTCCAACGTCACTATGTTGTAATTGACACGATCCATCAATGGCTAAAGTTCGGGTGCCGAATCCTCGTCTTCTTCCTTTGACGATGCTAACGATGGAGATCGACGTGGACTTCGCTCATCTAGATTTATTCGTCATCAGCTGAGGAATCCTCCAACGCAGTAGTTTCTTCTACGCTGCTAAAAAACTGCTTCACTCGGAAGTCGCAGTCGTCCTATTCCCGAAGAAAAGCGAGGAAGTGAAGCGACGATTTTTTGCAGTGGTACATGCCTGCGTCTTTTGAGCGACTCATAGAACTTTGATGTTTCAGAAAGCAACCTTTCTTCGGGGGAAACTTGCACCTGTTGCCTCGGACTCTCAAGACAAGCATAAAGCACGGGTATCAAGACAAATCAACTGAAATCTTAGTTTAGTAAGCTGTCTCGCATTTGCCGTCAACTGAGTTTATTTTTTCGTTAAAAAGCATACGCTTCAAAATTCAATAAGAAAGATGTATGTCGCTTATTAGTTGATTGGGGTGGGTGAGAAAATGGGGAGGGTGAGACGACCAACCTCTCAGGGGTAGAAAGCGTGCAAGGTTAGCATACATGTACAGACTGATCTAAAGTAGAAACAGGCATGACATTTGGCGAAGCCTTCTAAACAGCACCAGAATCCCCTTGATCGTCAAGTCGTCCCACTCAACATCCAAGACGATTTTGCAGGATTTTGTCACTCAATAGTTTTTCGTACTCATTGCGTGACCAGCTTGTGGCGCTGAGTGGATAAGTCGAAAATGGAGAAAAAATGTTTTTCTTATCACTCGGAAAGTAGATAAGGCCAAATTTGACGTTGTCAAACGGTTCCATTGATCTGAAATAAAAAGTTAAGCAAGAGGGAAACCATTTGTATTAAAATTATAGGCTGTGGCTAATATACCATCTTTAGGATGGTATAGCATACGAGATAGCACTAGAGTTTTATCATTGGCCCAGTTTTAAGGGAAAATTAATTTACTTAACTTAAGGGTTAGAGGTTAGTTAGAATGGGTAACATAGCTAAAGTTAGCAAAGTGACTAATGATATATAATGCCACCAAATGAAATGCTCTCTATAAACTGTATAGACGGCTAGCAGCTATAGCTAGCTATACATTCTAGTATCTTCTGACTCCCTGATATCACCTTCTTTGTCTTAGCATGGAAGACATTTCAGAAAATTTTAGATTTAATAAGATGCCATTTCATGCAAAATAAGAAAGTGACGACCTAAAGATATCGATCCAGAAAAGTAATGATCTGGTCCTAGTTTATTGGTCTAGGCAAAAAGTAATAGCATTGTTATTAATTTACTAAAAAATTAAGCTATTAGTAACTAAACATATTATATTAAACATTGTAACTAAACCATAATAAAGTACTTATTTTGCTACAAGCTTTATTATAAGTTTTATTGACCAGGTGGCCATGAACTATGCCATATACAATTATTTTGTCTATTTCATTTGACATACAGCTATATATATAATTCTATGAATATGAAATTATCATAGGGCCTATTATCATTTTCATTCTATTTTTAATATCATTCACTTTCATTTTTGGATATAATGTCAAAAATATTTAACTCTATCATTGATTTAACTATAATCCTAATCTCGCTATCCTAGCTAACCGAAACAATAGAAAGATAGGCCTTAAGATTGAAATTTTTTAGTTTATTATTAGAACTTAAGTAAAGGAAAGGGGCCTACCCGGTGGGACATTTACTATGCGCCCCTCTGTACGCCCCACTATGCGCCCTCCCGCCGGGCGCCGGTGGGGAGGCGTACGGTTTGGCCAAGCGCCCCGCCGGCGGGGCGTATAGCCAAACCGGTGGGATCCCGCCGGTGGGAGGTGGGTGAGAAGGGTAAATTAAATTCGGGGCATATCCTCAAAGTCTACTGTTAGTAGGCTGCGCTGTATTTTTTAAGCTTTGACTTTCCAGGTTAATAAGTTCGAGTGGAAATCATTTGAAATCATGAAACCAACTCAGTCGTGTAGAACATCATTTATAGATTGATTTTCAATTGAATCCCACTCGATAAACTGTGCTCAAATCTATTGGGACACCGACGACAGCCATATAGTGTACTGACATAGTCAGAGTCAAGATAAAATTTTCTAGGTGACTTTCCAGGTTAATAAGTTCGAGTGGAAATCATTTGAAATCATGAAACCAACTCAGTCGTGTAGGAAATCATTTCTAGATTGATTTTCAATTGAATCCCACTCGATAAACTGTGCTCAAATCTATTGGGACACCGAGCAGTAGGGTGAGAGGGAGAGCAGTAGGGTGAGAGTGAGAGCAGTAGGGTGAGAGGGAGATCAGTAGGGTGAGAGGGAGAGCAGTAGGGTGAGAGGGAGAGCAGTAGGGTGAGAGGGAGAGCAGTAGGGTGAGAGGGAGAGCAGTAGGGTGAGAGGGAGATCAGTAGGGTGAGAGGGAGAGCAGTAGGGTGAGAGGGAGAGCAGTAGGGTGAGAGGGAGAGCAGTAGGGTGAGAGGGAGAGCAGTAGGGTGAGGGTGAGAGCAGTAGGGTGAGAGGGAGATCAGTAGAGTGAGAGGGAGAGCAGTAGGGTGAGAGGAAGTGTGGTAGTTAGATGCAGTAGATTTCGCAGGAATCCGAGTTGAGTTGTATTTACGAATGTTCCCAGGTGTACAGGGAAGTCAGTTATTACAAAGCGGAAGCGGCCAAGAGTAATATTAACTGCTTCCTCTTAGAGGCTGTGCCAGACACTGGGACCATGAAGTTTGATAGCCGAAATACAACTGAATCCCTAAAGGTAAATCTATGATTCAAGACAGTGACTGGTAGTTCTATGGGAGACAGTGGGTATCTCGTAGATTTTCTAGGTAGCTAGCTTATAGCTAGAAAGACAGTTACTATAGCAACACTTTATTGCGGAGACTGGCTAGATTGTCTAGCTATGGGACACGCTGTCTAGATTGATTGTTCACGGGAGACAAGCTAATCGCAAACTCATTTATTCTTACCAGCCCGTCGATGACCTGAGCGGTCAGCCAAGACTCAATCTACGGCCATGAGCTTCTGCTGCAGTTTCATGATGCTCGAACTTCTGGGAAGCAGTCTTAGAATAGACATAAATATCAATGTCATCCGCAGCTTCCGTTTGTAAAAGTACATTTCCGCAGCTTCCAAATCTGTAAAGCGATAGGTGTCCAGACTAAATAAACACAGCAGTGATAAGAAAAACTAGAGTCCAGACTAGACAAACAAAGCGTTTCTTAGAGTAGCATATAGATAGCTAGCTTATTGTAACTTGGCTAGTTGTCAATAACTGAGACACCCACCATAATTGTTTCTCTGTAACTTTTTCTCTGTTTCCTCTTTCCTCCTTCTCGCTTTAGAAGCCGTGCCAAATAATCGGGCCATGAACTTTGATCGCGGAAACGGAAATGCAACTGAATCCGGAGAGGTAAAACTATAAATCGAGAAAGTGGCTGGTTGTTCTATGGGAGACAGTGGGTAGCTACTACGAGTAGATCAAAATCTTGTAGATTTTCTAGATAGTTAACTATAGCTAGAAAAGACAGTTACTATAGCAACACTGCATATTGCAGAGAGTGGCTAGATTGTCTAGCTATGGTAGATGGTGTCTAGATTTATTATTCACGGGAGACAATGTAGGCTCTTGGAGATCTGGTGATAGAGATAGAGATAATCGCAAACCCATTTCTTCTTACCAGCCCGTCGATGACCTGAGCGGTTTAGACGCCTTGGACTTCACCGTGATGCGCCGTGAATTCGTTGACCTCCAATCTTACGACAGCACTGCCCTCTTCGATCTCTATAAGCCGGTTGCCGACGAAGATGCCACGGGGGCCATGAGCGCATCGGAGTGCTTCGCAGGCAAAAATGAGCAGAACAAACAACAGAACAAACAATAGAACAAACAAAACAAAAAGATTATTCAACCTTGTTGCGAGCGCAGCCGTGGAACTCCATTGACATGACATGGAGTCCGTGAAGGTCGCTGTCGTTATCTAACCTGCTAAACTCGGCCAGATACAGCTCGCCGGGATGCTGAGCCAACTGCTACTCGACGCTGAGTAGCTGACTGAATTAGAATAGACACTAATATCAATGTCATCCGCAGCTTCCGTTTCTTGACACGCCTGACCGTGTACCAGGCGTCAGGTGTTCATGGAAAACGTCTGGAAAAGATATGGAATGTTTCAGACCCAATTTACATATTTATCTTAATATTACATATTTGTCTATAACGATTGCCTGTAATCAGATGGGAAGCATGCGAATCTTTTAAGTGAGCTAGCTTAAGGGTCGGAGTGTAAATGTTAGTAGCAGCTTAGTATAAATGTTAGTAGAAATGAAAAAAATGTACTTTTGCTACGAATTGTAGCAAAGCAGGCAAGCAAAGCTAGTGAGCAAGTGCAGGAACACGAAGCAAGGAGTGCTCGATAAATATGTTGGTTATCATGCTAAGCTAAAGCTAAGAATGGGTATTTAGCTAAAGCTAAGCTAAAGCTAAACATTTAGGCTGTGCATCAAGCTAATAAATAAATATGAGTGAAATAAAGGAAGACAACAAGCAAAGATGTATTCCTAAATAATCCTAATAAATCCAATTAGGATCCAATTAAATCCAATCAGGATCCTTTCGTCTCGAAAATCGAAATGCGTCTGCGTCTGAAATGACGAAGCGGGAGGTTTCGAGGTGTGTTAGCAGCTCGTTATTGGACAGCATGAAGGTGGAGTGAGGGGTTTATCTTCGTACGCAGTTGTTATCTGCTTCTTTAAATTTGCAGATAAACTTGCTATAGGGCTTGAAGGATGGCTCATGCAATTTTCTGGTTAAACATGAACACGACAAGACACGACATATGGCATTATGGCTACAATCATATTGAATGTGAGTACATTTTGCTACGTTGTAATATTGCATTAGCATTGCAGTGTGACAATCGCATTTTGATAAATGGTTGCTGTAATGGCTAAAAGTAAATGTTGTTTTACCAGAGTCAATGAAAACTTACACCTGCAAACGGGTATAATTTTACTACTATAGCGCTTATTTAAAGAATTAACGATTAAGGATTAAGAATTAAGGAATAAAGGTATCACATATAGGTAGCTTAGACAAACCTTTATTTTTTTGCTGCTGGGGGAGGGCACCGGGGCCTGGGTGGCGTAAAGTTGGTGGCCGCCCCGGCCCCTCCCTTTTCCTTCCACCACTGGACCTTCATGTTGTCCACCATGGTGGGTAGCAGCTGCCACGGGCTGCTGCTGTTGCTGCTTCTGCTGCTGTTGCTGCTTCTGCTGCTGTTGCTGCTGCTGTGGCTGCTGCTGCTGCTGCTGCTGCTGCTCTTTTGCCTCTTTATCACGATCCATATTCAAGCCTAAAAGTCTGAAAATTGAAAAGTAAATAAGTAAAAGTAAAGGTAAAGCAAAAGTAGAAGTGAATAAGAGTAAAATAAGTGTATCAAAGGGTGTTTAAAATGTTCAAATGGATTTAAGGTTGTTAAAAGGATGGTAAAAGTGTATAGCTTGGTTTCACTAGCTAGAGAAACCTAGCTTTTAGCTCAATGCTCCTGAGCTACAGCTCATTGCTCATGGATGATGCCAGAGGCATTTCAGCTGAAAGCTTAAAGGAGAAGTGAAATTTGGCTACAAATAAATGAAGAGCCTGAAAGGAATTAAGGATTCAAGAAAATGAAAGCAGTTAAAATGATGGTAAAATCTTAGCAAACTGTAGTGAGGTGTAGTACATCTTAACAGGTCCTTATCACACAAGCTGGAATGGTGGCTTTGCTTGCTATCTTCAGGCTGGCATCTGAGAACTGGTAAGGCTTGGCTAATCATTTGTTGTAAAGTGTTTGCTAGATACCCAATTTAGATTTGCTAAATTGTTGGTTAGCTCCTGCAAAGCAATAACAATTGATCCCAGTGTACACTAACTAGAGTTATTTGGTCTGGTACAGTTATATAACTTTGCTATGAAATTTCCTTATAATGACTATTTATTTATCAACTTTATTTTACCAGGTCTTTATCACACTGGCTCACTAGCTGGAATTGTGGCATCTGGCTGTCTTCACTCTCATGGCATAGCTAAGGGCATATGAGAACTAATCACATATGATTAAAGGCTATGGTAAGTGCTTGAGTACATAATCATTTTTGGTGTTAGCCCAACCCAGCCCAAGATACCCAACACACAATTGCTGGTTGCTTGAGCTCTTAGTTTTGATAATGCATGCACAGTAGTTTGCCTTGAGCTATTGGTTTTGATACTGCATGAGCAGTAGTTTGCCTTGAAACTGCTGTTTATGAAATTCTCTCCTCTCCTCTTCTCCTCTCCCCCCTCCTCTTCTCCTCTCCTCTCCCCTCCTTTCCTCTGCTCTTCTTTCCTCTCCTCTTCTCTCCTGCCTTTATTCTCCTCTTCTCTTCTTGTTTCTACAAGCAATATAAGTGATCCTAGTGTACACTAGAGTTATTTGGTCTTGTACAGTTATATAACTTTGCTATGAAATTTCCTTATAATGACTATTTATTTATCAACTTTATTTTACCAGGTCTTTATCACACTGGCTCACTAGCTGGAATTGTGGCTTCTGGTTGTCTTCACTCTCATGGTATAGCTAAGGGCATATGAGAACTAATCACATATGTAAAGGCTATGGTAAGTGCTTGAGTACATAATCATTTCTCAGTGTTAGCCCAACCCAGCCCAAGACACCCAACACACAATTGCTGGTTGCTTGAGCTCTCAGTTTTGATAATGCACGCACAGCAGTTTGCCTTGAGTTATTGGTTTTGATACTGCATGAGCAGTTGTTTGCCTTGAAACTGCTGTTTATGAAATTCCTCTAGCTAGTGACTATTTATTTATGAACACTATTTTCCCCAGGTCTTTATAACACTAGCTAGAATTGTGGCATTGCTAGCTATCTTTACTGAGTTATCTGATGTACTAGAGTGTACACTTGAGCTATCAGATCTTGTACATTTATGCTCAAGCCCCATACACAGTTCATACCAGCCATGTATAATTACCTCAATTGTGGTCCTATTTAACCTAATATAGCTAACAATCCTTTATAAGCTCTTATCAGCCTTCTGCCCCTTCTTGCCTAGCTATAGATCTAAATACAAACAGCAAACCAACTGTCTCACCTCTCACACCTAACAGGACAAGGAGAGCCTATCTAACAGGACAAGGAGTCCCAAGAATGTGAGTCTGGTGTTGAAGCTGAATGGCCAACAATCAACAACAGCCTGTTGAGTGCCAACCAAAAAGACATGATTGACTTAAGTGTGAATAAACTAATCTTGTTCTGAATGCCTTTATGAATATTGATTAAACTGAGGCCCTCTTTTTATCCCTAGTTGACATTTCAAAATTTGCTAATATAGATAAACACAGAACTTGAGCTGCTATAAGAGACTTAAAGGTAAAAAGGTAAAAATGTGCCTTCTGTAAAAACTGTAGCTACAGTGCATAAATATTTCAGAACCTATACACAAACTTCATAAGAACACACTTTGCTGCTGTATTCATATAACATACTCTAAATACAAATGCCAACTCAAATAATTATGACATGGCTGAAATTCCTAGCAATTAAATGCTTGAAATAATAATTAGCTTTGCAAAATAAACTTTCCAGCTATGTTTCGTAAAGAAATGGCAGGAAAAAATCTTATGAGTCTTTGTATTTATTTCGTCTTGTCTAATTATTTTCAGTGTCAACTTATGTTTATCGGTTTGAAATTTCACACTTGCATTAGATTAACGGAGAAGTGAAAGTGAAAGTGAAAACAAAGGTTTGCAGTGCATTGCAGCTTAAAAAGTGATTTGCTCAAGCCAAAATAAATGTAAATTCTCAAATTCTACGTTTGAGAAGTATGTGATATATGAAATATGTTTATGGTTTTCTAACTATTGCTGTGTGACTGGCTTTTTGAAGGACAAAAACACTTTTTCACTGGCTGTTGTTAAGCCAAAGTGGCGTCAAGACTGACAATGCCGTAGGAAATTAGCGCTGTACATTATGAAAATTCTAACTACAACTGTATAATGCTGCTGCAGTTCTAAATATCAATTCGGTTTTGGTTTTCTCGCTTTTTAATTTTATAAAACAAAATATTTTTACGAAGATCAAGCTGCTGGCTGCAGAAGTGTTCAGTCCATGGACTGGGTTACGCCATGCTGACCCTTATCTAAAAATTCTGAAGTTTGTTTTCTCAAAGGGAACAACGACTCAGAGAACTTAAAGCCCGTCAGAACTTCAGAATAAGCCGCCTGTCCACCTGTGTTGACAGTCATTTTTTAATTCACACGCTCGTTGCAACGAAGATGATCTATCTTGTTTGCTTATGAGGTTTGTTTTTAGATAAGGCACATTTGGGAGAATCTAGGCTGAACATGACAGCTAAAACTGCAGAACATTCTAGAACATTCTGGAACAGAATTCATTTCACGAGTGAAGCGGGGATAGAGGAAAGGAAACAGGGGGTTGGCGGTGCAGGGGGGTACTTATAAAATTATAAACTCGGCCGGTCGATTTCAAAATTTCGATGGAGCTCCGAATTAAAAAAACACAAACCACGCGCCCAGTAGAGTTGATGGAGCATAGGAGAATCAGCAAGCAGGTGATGGAGCAGCAGCGCAGAGCCAGAATTCATGCCAGCTTGGACAGACTCATAGAGCTGCTGCAGGCCAACAAGGTGATAAAACCGTACCGGATTAAGCGCCTAGAAAAGGCCGACATCCTGGAGCTGACTGTTAAGCTGCTGCTGAATGGCTCAGCCAAGACTCAATCTACGGCCATGAGCTTCTGCTGCAAGTCTTCGGCCTCATCAACGGTGTCGGCTTTGTCTACTGACGAAGAATCTAGCCAGTCGATGGACCAGGAGGGAGCCCAGCCTGTGTGGCGTCCTTGGTAACCGGCCCCTGGCAACAGCATCCGGCATTCCAGCATAAGTCAACTTAGTGAATTAGTTTCGTCGTTTTTTTATTTAGTTGTCATGGACTGATTGTCCCCAAACTGAGGATCTGGGATTGTCACGAAACTGAGAATCTGGGATTGTCACCAAACTGAGGATCTGGGATTGTCACCAAACTGAGGATCTGGGATAATTGTCATTAAACTGAGGATCTAGGATTGTCCCGAAACTGAGGATCTGGGGTTGTCACGAAACTGAGAATCTGGGGTTGTCACCAAACTGAGGATCTGGGATTGTCACCAAACTGAGGATCTGGGATAATTGTCATTAAACTGAGGATCTGGGATTGTCCCAAACTGAGGATCTGGGATTGTCACCAAACTGAGGATCTGGGATTGTCCCAAACAGAGGATCTGGGATTGTCACCAAACAGAGGTTCTGGGATTGTCACCAAACTGAGGATCTGGGATAATTGTCATTAAACTGAGCTTTAAATGTTTATATATTGTTGTATCATTGTATCGTTGTATCGTATCAATGTTGTATCATTGTTGTTGTGTTGTATCAGTGTTGTATCAATGCTTAGTTCATTTCATTGTTTAAAACTTTTTATCTGGGGGATTATCACCAATCTGGGATTGTCCCAAACTGAGGATCTGGGATTGTCACCAAACAGAGGATCTGGGATTGTAACCAAACTGAGGATCTGGGATAATTGTCATTAATCTGAGCTTTAAATTTTTATATATTGTTGTATCATTGTATCGTTGTATCGTATCAATGTTGTATCATTGTTGTTGTGTTGAATACAAATCATTAAATAAATAAATCAATATATGCTCAGTTAAAGAGTGACTATAAGCATGCCAAACTTAGCTGGTACCTACGAGAGTCAGTTCCGATGTCGCCGCATTAGAAATCAACTAATGCGAAACAAAAAATTTAAATGCTTTCACTGTCGATCAATTATTTTCTTTGATCTCTTTCTGACTTGCTCATGCCATTTTAAAGAACTGACTTACCTGTATTACGTATTACGTATTATGACTTACGTATTAACCTGGAAAGTCAGCTAGAAAATTTTATCTTAACTCTGACTATGTCAGCAGTATATGGCTGTCGTCGGTGTCCCAATAGATTTGAGCACAGTTTATCGAGTCGGATTCAATTGAAAATCAATATAGAAATGATTTCCTAAACGACTGAGTTGGTTTCATGATTTCAAATGATTTCCACTCGAACTTATTAACCTGGAAAGTCACCTAGAAAATTTTATCTTGACTGTGACTATGTCAGCAGTATATGGCTGTCATCGGTGTCCCAATAGATTTGAGCACACTTTATCGAGTCGGATTCAATTGAAAATCAATATAGAAATGATTTCCTAAACGACTGAGTTGGTTTCATGATTTCAAATGATTTCCACTCGAACTTATTAACCTGGAAAGTCAAAGCTTAAAAAATACAGCGCAGCCTACTAACAGTAGACTTTGAGGATATGCCCCGAATTTAATTTACCCTTCTCACCCACCTCCCACCGGCGGGATCCCACCGGTTTGGCTATACGCCCCGCCGGCGGGGCGCTTGGCCAAACTATACGCCCCCCGCCGGTCACCGGTGGGAGGGCGCATAGCGGGGCGTACAGAGGGGCGCTAGCGCCCAACCCGCCGGTGTACCACCGGGTAGTCATAAGTTAAGAAAAACTTTTCAATTACCATATAACACGCATATTCATAAAACATCCACATTTTGCCATAATTCTATAAACCTAATATAATTAATCAAGGCGATAATACCCTCGAGGCGGCCAAGGCCTAATACTAACTAATAGCAACAGGTCAAGCTATATGTTGTTAAAGGTCAACTACCAAGCCCAAGACACAAGAATGATAAAATAAGCTCTTTGGTTCTATCCAAGAACAGTTGAAACAACAAAAGAATATAAAAGTTCCTAAGCCAAAAGACAGGCCAATTTTAAGTTTAGTAGACTTCAGACACTGCCCTGGTAAGAAACAAAATATATTACTAAGTTCTTATTCATACTGTACTTTTTTTATTACACCTGCCCCAATCGGGCCAGATGTGCAGCCGACAGCACAGCCGCAGCTATTGCGCGGCGCATCTGAAGGCTGCGTACAGCTGTTCAGTCCATGGACTGGGGGGACGCCACACCCACCTTCAATTATCCCAGCTGATGCTGGTACCCATTTAGCAGCTGGGTGAACTGAAGCAATGCAGAGTTAAGTGTCTTGCTAAAGGACACAAATTGTTTCAGTGGAGTCAGGAATCGAACCCCCGACCTTCAAGTCGTTAGTCCGACGCCCTAACCACTAGGCTACAACCTCTTCAACTACTGTACTGTACTGTATTGTACTGTACTGTACTGTACTGTACTGTATACTGTACTGTATATCCATAATAAATGAGCTACAAGATATAGCACAAATTATTGATAAAATTGCAAAAAGATGTGAACTACAAAAACAACCAAGGCATTTTGCAACTCCCTATTGGACTTTCTCGATCCCGCAATCTCTGTGACTATTGATTCAGACTGATGTTGAATGTGGAACTGTTAATTGACTATATATCTATAAGTTTCCTAGCTTAGAAGAAGTAATAATTGGCTCAGGTAATGAACCTGTCAAGCCAATGTACGAGTATATTTAAGGCGTCAAAAATGAGGAAGGTAAACAACGATGAATGGAGTAAGCAGAAGACGCTAAAAACCAAGGACCACTAGAAGAAGATCTGTATATTTTCTTCTAGTGGTCCTTGGCAAAAACATGTAAAGCATGTAAAAGACAAAAAATGTTAAATACCCTTTCTTAGCGAGCTTTATGAAAATATAAAAAAGAAAAGAAAATTATTACTGAGTAACAAAGATACTCTCCTTCAACTAAAGTGAAAAGCTTTTGTTAAGAATCGTTCAAGCCGCAATTGCACTTCCGTAGCTTCTTGTCCGCTGACGCAGCAGCAGCACGGTGACTTGCCGAAAAAATACAAAACTGTCTTTTTGCATCCAAACGCTTAAATTTAGCCAATCTAGGGCTGCAAATTGTTCTTTAAGGTTTAAAGTTAACGTTAAAGACTTCATTTTTAAAGTTTAAAAAATCCACTCCTAAAGCGACTGTCGCACACGGGCCACGCGCGGGCCGCCGATTTCTTTCCCAGTGGGAAGCTGCAGATAAAATAATCAGTTATAATGAGAAACATTGTCATCAAAAGCAACCATGGTGAAGGTATTTTTAGTGATTTTCTTTTTTAACTTGAATCACCTCTTTTCCTGGATAGAAATGTGGACTATGAGGCAGCTCTTGTCGAAATCCATCTGCCTGCTGCATGGCTTAATCTTGACAAAGCTTACTGCATCTCTGTCTTAGATGGAAGAGAGCATGAAGCCCTAGTTCTTCAACCTGGATGCTTTGGCAAAGTGGAGGAGCTTGTGGAGTCTCTGAATAAGCTGCTAGCCAACTCGCAGCTGCAGTTATTTGATGTTAGAAGTGATAGAGATGCTGCAATGGAGGCTGATCAGTCAGGTCTGTTGGGACATCTGCACCGGCTGGAGACTATGGAATAAGGTTTAAAATTCACGACTCAATGAGAGTGTTGCAGAATGGCACAGCTCAGGTGGAGCTGTATCTCCTGCCTCACAGGATTCTGCAGTGGCTTTGATTCAGAAGTCAAGGAATAAAAGTCCCACCTGGACGTCTCGTATCATCGTATCAGGTACATTCTTTGTCGCGTTGTGAGATTTGATGCCCTGATCAGGGAGGATATTGTGACTGATGGTGCTGTTACTGAGCGCAGAGACAGCCAAGTGCACCTGGAGAATTTTTTCTAGCTACGGCCTTCTAGGATGTAATTGTCAGCATCAACCAGCGCATTGTCTCTGTAGGAGACCAGCTGTATCCCTACCATGCCTACTTAAAAGCTCTCATGAGCTCATCCGATGCCCAGCAGCTCAAGTTTTACCCCGCTGGATTACTGGAACCCAACTCCGTCGATGAGAGCCACACCGAAAGGTACATGATCTACAACTGGGTGGAACATGCGGGACCCCTCAGCGAAATTTTTCAGTCCCCCGTGTTCCTGCTCAACAACTTGCACCTGCACATCAAACTAGTGCCCAGCGATGGAGCCTTTGCCATTAGAGCTCCTGCCCTTAACACCACAGCTTACCGAATGGAAATATCCCACTGCACCCTGAACCTTCGCCGTGTCATGGTGGTGCCTCACATCAGCCTGGCTCACGAGCAGGGACTAACGAATCAAAATTGCTCTCTGCCCGATCGAGCGAACTGAAATGCAGAACTTCATCCTGCCCCATGGAATTCAGTCGGAGAACATCGAGGGATTCACGCATTTGTGAGCAACCGAGCCTTCAACGGTCATCACCACTTCAGCCCGTTCCAGTTCCAAAGCTTTGAGCTGAGCCAGCTAGCTCTCAAGAAAGGGAGTGAATCAATGTGCCACGGGGCATTGATTCACTCGCCCGAGAACAATTCGTTTGTGAGTTATAGATACCTGCACGATTTTAAAAGCTGCCAATCTGCAAGCTCCAGCGGTTCAGTTCCCTGGATTCTTTACCAACTTTTCCCGAACAAGAACAGTGTTCGCATTCGATCTCACGCCCGAGGGAGCAGCTGTCGTGCGGCCAGAAGGAGGGAAACCTGCGGCTGGAGATTCGCTTTCGACGGGCGCTGGATGAAGCCGTGTCGCTGATTGTTATGTGCGTCTATTACTCACTGATTGAAGTAACCAAGCACAGGGAGCTCTTGCTGGACTATTTATCTTGAGAGTACTGAAAGATGGACTCAACTTAACTGTTCTCTCCAACACGGGGCTTTTTGCCCAGCTCCAAAATCGTTATAGTCACTCTCTGCTTTAAGCAGAAAGCTGTCACTGTAAATGCGGGCCAGAAGAATTTGATAAAAAAATGCTTCAACCAAAATAAAATATACTTCATTCTGCTAAAACACAGCGTCAGTTTTAGACACTGGGTTGTATGCCACTTTGCGGATTGAAATACAGTGGATTTATTCAATTCTCTTGGTTGGGATAAATAATCTTTAGCTGCAATTCCTGAATACTTAAAGGCTATAGGTGGAATGGATCAATTTCAATTGATTTGCAACGTCAATAAAATCCAAAGCGCTCAGAGACTCACAGAGTGCCAGTGAACCAACTGGGTGGAAAGAATTCATTGATTTACTAAGACAAAAGAGCCTAAATGTCGCTAAATGTAGGGAAATTTAGGGACCTAAATGTAGTAAAGCAAATTCTACAGCCCACTGCCGATGGCGCTGATAGAGTTACCAATGAACAATCCCTAATCAAGGGTTTAGACTGAGTGTGCGTGGCTAAGGCTTAACAAAGGCAAAAGGAGTGGATCTTAGACTGACTGGAGGCAGGGGCGCCCAGCTTCCTCTCAGGGAGCTGGCTCTCAGCATGGCTAATGTGATCTACCCGCTCGTTTGGCCCCGAGGGCTCATCAAGCAGATGCGTTAACCCAGAGTCACCCTGCTGCTCAACCCAACTGGCCAACTAAGCATCTGTGGCGCAAAGTGCTACTCTAATGTCGCGTCTCTTACTAACATTTTACTTTGTCTTGCCAAACAATGCGTTGTTTTTCAGTTTGCAAAAATATTTTTCAAAGCTGTTTGATGCAGCAGCTAGCTTTGCACTATTTTTCTCGACATACGAAGCAAATACGGGCTCTTCTCGGAACTCAATCATGCGATTGATGCACTTTATTCTCATTTCATGTCGTAAGTCAAATGCCAGTATGGAAGAATATATAGTCGTGTCGTGGCAGATGAGCATTAGCTTCTCGGTTCGATTGTAGGCAGAGTCCTCTTTTCCAAATTGCTGCTTCATGTATGCAGGAAACTCGCTGCAACTCGGCGCCATCTTTTCTGGCGCAAATGGCAAATCTTCAGTGCTGGTATAAATCTCTATCGGGTACAGAAGGTCATCATCAATAAGGTAGGCAACAGAATCTGTCGTTTGCAGTCCTTGAATACGATCATCTGTCCATAGTTTATTATAATCTAGAAATATTTTATATCTCTCCTCCAATCATCGAACCCATCCACATCAACCAGCAATCCGAGTTGTGTGCTCATTTATTTATCCTCTGCATTTACAGCTTCTAACGCCTGCACCATGATCATGTGCAAATTCAACTTAATCTGGCACACACAATTGGTAAAATAACCAAGACTATTTGAACGCTAAGACTCAGAAAGGATTTTACCGGCCTTAACGCTGATGCTTCCTAGCAGTGGAGCAACCGGGTAGTCAGGCTTGTGATTGCTAAGTTCACTGGGGTTAACTCAAGGATCGGGAATTCTCCAAGTCTAGAGGAATCTCAGACTTAGTTCACAAATAGCGTATCTTCGCCGCAAGGACTAGATAAAAACTGAGTTAGAAGCAGTGACTTCAAAATTTCGTTTTGACTCAAGGAACTCAAGGAAAACGCAAACGCATGAAGAAAATTAAGCCTAGGTGAGCGACTAGGGTACACAAAGTGAACTACCACGATGCATACACCATCCCATGTATTCGTCGGACTGTACTCTACTTACAGTAGGAGCATTTGAGCGATGTTCTGCCAGTCTTCTTCCGAACCGAAGCGATTGCACCATGGCGTGCAATATGAGTCAGTGCGCAGACAGAGCTGGAACGAGAGAAAGAGGAGGGGGTGACGAGCGGAGGTGAGTGTGCACGGATAACCACAGACTTACTTCTCCCAAGCCCTCCCACAGGACCAAGGCAGCGCTGACTCCACAGATTGCCTAGAGGCTGCTCAGCAGACTACAGCACATCACATGCAAATTATACATACAAGAGGTGGATATCGATAGATCAAATTCTAGTCTGGTCCACATACGAGCTAGAGTCAAGAGTTGAATTCAATCCTAAAAGCAAAGCGTTAGAGTGAGTGATTGAATCCTAGCTGCTATAGAACTAGATGTAAAAACCGTGAATTCAACAAAATTTAATGATAGCAAATGCGTCAGCAGCATAATTTCAATCCATTTTATTTCTTCAAAAAACACATCACAGAAAATAAAAAATAAAACACGGACCCCGACTTTGAATGCTGTCACTCGAGACACAACGCTTATGGTAAATTGGAATTAATAGTAATCTACTATTCGATCTACTGCTTAGAACTACTCAATTTAATGCACACGCCACCCCAAAGTCAATGGTGCACTCGCCGACAACGCTGCTGGGAAGCACGAGCTGCATGAAGACTGGGAATTTGACTGCCTCTTGCATAACGGTAGGCTGAGCAGCTGGCTCACCCTGCTCTAGTTCATGCAGAATGTCTGTTAAACTGATGTCCATGTTTTCAATCACTCTTGCCTGCTCCAGATTTTTGCAGCAATTGAAGGGGTTTGTTGCTGCTGCTGCTGCTGCTGTCCTTCTGTATTCACGGAATCTTACGAGTACAAGTCAAACTCGAGGTCTTCGAAGAATGCCGTGTTCAGCTCCTCAGCGGGTGAATCAAGCTGAATAATTGGAATACCATCTTTATTCTTATCATCATTATTGTGATAGTTTATGACCTGATCAGGCATGAATTCAGCTGCAGTAAGCTCAACTACATCAGCGGAGGCTGCAGTGGCAGCTGCAGCGTCGAGGACATCAGGTGCGGCGGTGATGGAGGGTCGAACATCGGCTGCAGCGGCGGAGGCTGCGACCACGACAAAGGCGACAGGGGCATCAGGGGCGGCGGCAGAGGAGGTATCAGATTTTAGTGCATATCCATTAAATAGTCTGGCTAAGCGGCGGGCGCATTAGCTCAGACTCTGCGGGCTTCGTCGTGCCGAGCAGCTTCGAGGGCAGCAGATCGGGACGCATCCATGTCAGGCCACCGGTCGCGGGTAGTCAGGCCACCGGCAGTGGTGCCAACCGACGAGCCAACCGAGAACCTCGAGATTGGACATGCGGTCGAGAAGCTGATCAACTGATCAAGGCGTAATCCACCATCGCTGAGGTAGGCATTGGCGACGAAGATTTAAGAGGAGCCGAGGAAGCCATTGATGCGACGGGTGCTCATGCTATCGAGGGAGCCGTTGAGAATTGCGCCGAATGGTGTCAGGTAGGCCGTGAGGGTTGGTCGTAGCGCCAAAGCAGGAGGGGTGGGCCGATGAGGAGCTGATTGACGTCGCCACCGAGGATATATCCGTGCCACGTGCTGGTGGGAGGTTACAGATGCCGTTTGCGACGCTCTTGAGGGTTTTGACTGTCCTTCGGCAGATCGACGGCAGACATGTAGATCGGAGCTGCCAGCTGATCAAAATGCAAGCGCAGTGATCGGCCAGCGGCAGCCATCGGGAGCCTGAAAATAAAAACTCACCAGGTCCGCAGTGACATGGCTTCTGGAGTCTGTATGGAAGGTGGAGGTGGCGATTGAAAGCCTCCTGGTGGCCTTGAGAACAAGCTTTTTAGCGATGGCGCCGTCGATGTGTGAATAGGAGCAGCCGGAGTCGAGGAGAATATTACACTCGACAGTGCGGCCATCCTTCGGGTTGACGGCCGTTGCGCGGAGAGTCGCCATGATAGTCCCAAGTGAGTTTGTCGCCTCCTGGGACTCCGCATCTTCCGAGGCGGGCGTTGGAGCTGGGGTTCAGCGGGCGGTGACTGGAGCTGATGTTCTCGCTCCGTGAAGAGTAGTATGATGCGGCGTGTCGCACTCTCGGCATCGTGGGCTGTAACGGCTCCAGATGGCCCTGCCGCGACCTCCGCGCTCTCCTTGGCCTTGTCAGCGTCGGATGCGCCGGCCTTGGGATGTTGGTGGCCGGCGCGGCGGATCCAGGTGGCCCGGCCGCGTCCTTCGCTCCCGCCACGTAGGCTGGCGTTTGGCGCCCACCAGTCGCAGCCGCCGCATTGTGGCGGCGTTCGTTGCGCTTCTGGTTGCGCCGCAGACGCGCCTCTTCCAAGCGCTTGCGGTTCGGCTTGCGCCGGTTTTTCTCGTCGGTCCTGGGATCGGCGACGCGAGTCTAAAGCTTTCGGTAGCACTGGTCGAGGCGGCCGGTCGTCATTGAAGTCAATGACGAGAAGACCGTTGCGCACCTCCAGCTCTTCAAATGCACCCAGCAAGTCTCTCACCTCCTTCGGCATCTGGATCGAACCTGGGCTTTTCTTTCCCTGACAGCTTCAGCTCAATCAGGTACCGGATTGCTGTGTCCTGGTGCTGTGCTTCTAGCAACTAAGCCTGGCTAACCGGCACCTTCAGGAACACTGTTACCACTGCTCTTACCGGAGGCAGTTCTCCACTGTCTTCGTCCTCCTTCTCCTTGGACCCAGGAGCCCTGGCAGCAGGGGGTGCCCTTGACAGGCGAGACTGGTCGCAGCGAGTCTGACAACACCCCTCCACCTCTGCACCCTGTTCCACGGAGAGACCAACAGTCGGCAGGCAGGACTGGCTGCAACCAGCTAACTGCTGATCTTCCTGACCCGATGACTCTGACACAGCGGAATCTGCATCTCATCCAGCATCTTGTCTAGCTGTTCTATCAAGTGAGGCGGGTTTCTCCTCGGTGGAATGCGGACTAGGGTAGTAATGTGCCGTGCATATGCACTTTGCCCTGCTGTGTGTGACCCGTGTTTATGTCTGCCCCACCCCTTCCTGCACCCGTGCCTGCCTAGGTCAGGGTTTGTAAGAGGCTTACGCCTCAACCCTGGCCTAGCCCCTCTCTCTGCTCTGCGCCCACCTGCCGATGCCCAAGCGTTGCGCAAGCCCGGCCACCCCACCTCTCCACCCCTCCCCCGCCTGGACCATTCGCATTGGCTGGGGGCCGGTAAGTCCTGTGGCCCAAGGCTTTGTGGATCGTTTTTCTGTCTCACTTCTCTACCCCTGTACCGTAAGTATATAAGCTTGTTTTTCTATCTGCAAATCCGAGCGCGTGTGTTATCTATCTGCCAGTCCGGGTCTTGTTTATTATTCACGCACCGTCAATACACGCCTTTCCGCTATCAGCTTGGGTGAGAAAGCATAGGTGAGTTCGTGTCTTCTTTCTTCCGGGAGTGCCGCGTTGGGCGGGTGGGAAGACTGAGTGAACTTTCGCTCCGTTAGGGACCTGAGACGAGTGAACTCTCGCTAGTCCTAGGGTGGTTGGTTCTGCGAACTCTCGCGGAACCAATCAGACTTGTTAGGCCTAGGCAGGGTTGGACTGGGACCTGGGTGTCTCGGGCGGTGGACCCAATCCCATCTCCCTCCGTCGGCCATTAGGCCAAGACAACAGTAGGATCCGGCACAATGATCTCATGAGTAACCAAGTCAGTGACACCATGGTCCAGAGGAAGCATTGCGAATGCTTCGCGGCACTCTCTCAACATCTCCTTAACCCGATGCCACTGTTCCTCACTCAACATCTCACAGATCTCCACATCATCGCTCTCTAGCCCTTCTGCCTGAACCTGCCTGACTGGCGTCTCCTCTGGCTCTGGTAGATACTCAAAATCATCTGCCTTCAATGGCCTTGCCAGCCCTACAAGTCCATTGCAACGAATGACAGCCGGAAAGCAAGAGGTGTTGATGATTTTAACAAATACTGTCCCTTCCGCCATTGTCAGCAATGTCGGAGCTATCTTTACCTGAGACGCCCCTTGCTTCAGTTCTGACTTAAGGGGGACTCAACAAGCAGCGGCGTGCCATGACAGTCTGTCCGGCCACCCGCTAGCTTCACCGCCACGAGCATCGAAGAGCGCGCTGGCACAGTGGTCTGCTTATGTGAGTAAACACGACTGGCCCTCGCTTCTCGCCTCGTGAATCTCAGCGTCACTCTGTTTCCTGACTTCATGGTCAGCGTTTCCTTCGGAAAGTCAATCTTCTGGGTGTGCTGGCGCACGAAATTAATTCCTAAGATGTTCTCGTGCTCGCCCTTTTTCACACAGAAATCGACGTCTACTGCGTATTCGCCGAGCCTGATCTCAAAGGCGACGACTCGCTCTAAGACAGGCGACCAAGAAACATCAAAGTTTCACAGGGTACTTTCTCCATAGCATAGCGTGTGGTACTACATGCCGAAGAGATGCAAGCGTCTCACTTCCAATCAGACAGCGCCTGCTCCCTGAATCTAGGAGAAAAGGCAGTTTTCTTAGAAACCATCGCCGTCACATAGAGGTCAGCGTTGGATCCGCGTCACATAGGGGTCAGCGTTGGATCAGCGTCACATAGGGGTCAGCGTTGGATCAGCGTCACATAGGGGTCAGCATCTGGCATGACATGTATCTATCTATCATGATCTGGTACCAGATAATTGTTATTCTAACTGTTATTATAACAGCGGTGACGGATGCGTTAAATGAGGTTTAGTGGAACCATCCACAACAGCGACATCTAGGTGCGAGGGAGCAACAGGAGGCCAGTGCCCGGTGGGACATTACTATACGCCCCCTCTGTACGCCCCACCCTGCGCCTCCCGCCGGGCGCACAGCGCCCGGGCGTATAGAATGTCCGTGCGCCCGCGACAGCGCCCCGCCGGGCGCGGGGCGCAGGGTAGGTGGAAGGGGGGTGGGGGTGCAGTGTAAATAAAATTCGGCGCATATCCTCAAAGTCTACTGTTAGTAGGCTGTGCAGTATTTTTGAGCGCCGTAAAAAGCCTAGCTTTTTAAAAGGTCCGCTCCTACCCAGCAGCTCCGCTACTGTGGGTCATCAGTGGGTCACAGCCTATCACTGTCTCATCAGTGGGTCACAGCCCATCAATGTCTCATCAGTGGGTCACAGCCCATCACTGTATCATCAGTGGGTCACAGCCTATCACTGTATCATCAGTGGGTCACAGCCCATCACTGTATCATCAGTGGGTCACAGCCCATCCTGCACTGTATCATGAAAGTAATGGGACGCAGATAAACAACAGTTTTTATAAATCGCAGTTTTCTAAATAAATAATGACTCCGCATTCTCTACAGTGCTGCTCTTGTAATTTTCCGCCCTACTTTATTGTATAGTTAATATTATTATTCATATATTTTGTTATACTCCACTTGTAGTTCTAACTACCATAGTAATTCGTACCTTACACTTCTACCCGGTGGGACATTACTATACGCCCCCTCTGTACGCCGCTCCGCTACTGCCCCAGCAGCTCCGCTCCTGCCCCAGCAGCTCCGCTCGCCACGCTGCCCCCTCCCTCCTGACCATGTACTTTTCATACGTATGTTTCATTTTTTTGTATGCATGCCGTATATATAAAGCTTTACTTTGAATTTAAAGTCACTTTAAATAAATAAAATTGAACATGCTCATGTAATTTTTCTATTCGTCACCGCTATAAATGGTTTACGAATATGTTCATTCTAGTCTCATTAAATACTTTTGACGCTGCTAAAGGTACAAATTTATTATCAATTTCAAAGCGAATATGCAAGCCATGATTGAAAAGAAAAGTAAAGAATGCTTTACAGTATCATCAAGCAAAGACAGTACGGTATAAGTGATTCAAAGTACAAAAATTAGTCCACATTTTGTCGCTACAAAATGACCTTCTACAAGATGCACCGAGCGCTGAGGTACTACTACAAGGAGAAGCTAATTACCAAGATCCACCCAAGATCCAAGAACCACTTCTACAAATTTCACTATAACCACGAGAAGTTAAAATGTTACAATGTCTCACAAATCCCAACAATACCCTAGAAATCACATGATTTCTATTGATTACATCACTCAGAATTACATCACGGATTGTCTGATTGTCAGTTGCGCTACTTCACTCATGTAAACAAGTATGAGATCTGAAATGTCCAGCTAGCGGTGTACTGCAGTATTAAATATGAATTGGGTTTTGTTTTTCTTGCTTTTTTATTTTAAGTGTAACACTACCTGTGCTAGCTTGTTTGCTTATGAGGTTTGTTTTTAGATAAGGCACATTTGGGGGGATCTAGGCTGAACATGACATCTAAAACCACAGATAGGAATTCTAGAACAGAATTCATTTCACGAGTGAAGCGGGGATGCACATTACCCAACAATACCCTAGAAATCACATGATCCAGACAATGACTCAGAATTAAAGTACGGATTGTCCGATTCTCAGTTGCGTTACTTCACTCATGAAAACTATTTTTTCTTACGGATATGTTTTGTTCTGTTTTCTCGTGTTTTCTCATATTCCCCATGCATGACTTATCATCTGTAATTAAACCTTGATTTTGAAGACATGTAATTAAGACAGACTGTTTCCTATAAAAGTATGAGATAACTACAAGTACTTATAAATGCTATATAAATGCTACTTATAAATACTATAAATAAACTAATTGTTGCTGCACATTATTTCATAAACTACAACAAACAAAACAAAAAGATTATTCAACCTTGTTGCGAGCGCAGCCGTTGAACTCCATTGACATGAAATGAGTCCGTGAAGGTCGCTGATCGTTATCTAACCTGCTAAACTCGGCCAGATACAGCTCGCCGGGATGCTGGGCCAACTGCAACTCGACGCTGAGTAGCTGATTGAATTAGAATAGACACTAATATCAATGTCATCCGCAGCTTCCGTTTCTTGACACGCCTGACCGTGTACCAGGCGTCAGGTGTTCATGGAGAACGTCTGGAAAAAATATGGAATGTTTCAAAACCAATTTACATATTTATATTTGTCTATAACGATTGCCTGTAATCAGATGGGAAGCATGCTAATCTTTTAAGTGAGCTAGTTTAAGGGTCGCAGAGTAAATGTTAGTAGCAGCTTAGTATAAATGTTAGTTGAAATAAAAAAATGTACTTTTGCTACGAATTGTAGCAAACTCTTAGCTACAGGGACACAGAGGTCAGATGGTAAGCATGCGAATCTTACAAGTGTTAGCCAGCTTAAGGGTCGGAGTGTATATGTTAGTAGCAGCTTAGTATAAATGTTAGTAGAAATGAAAAAATGTACTTTTGCTACGAATTGTAGCAAAGCAGGCAAGCAAAGCAAGTGAGCAAGTGCAGGAACACGAAGCAAGGAGTGTTGGATAAATATGTTGGTTATCATGCTAAGCTAAAGCTAAGAAGCTAAACATTTAGGCTGTGCATCAAGCTAATAAATAAATATGAGTGAAACAAAGGAAGACAACAAGCAAAGATTTATTCCAAAATATGACTCAAATGCATGACTCAAATGCGTCCCTCGCATGAGTAGCAAGCGTCCCTCAAAGTCAAAAATGCGTCTGAAATGACGAAGCGGGAGGTTTCGAGGTGTGTTAGCAGCTTGTTATTGGACAGCATGAATGTGGAGTGAGGGGTTTGTCTTCGTACGCAGTTGCTATCTGCTTCTTTAAATTTGCAGATAAACTTGCTATAAAGCTTGGAGGATGGCTCATGCAATTTTCTGGTTAAACACGAACACGACACGACACGACATATGACATTATGGCTACAATCATATTGAATGTGAGTACATTTTGCGACGTTGTAATATTGCATTAGCATTGTAGTGTGACAATCACATTTTGATAAATGGTGCTATAATGGCTAAAAGTAAATATTGTTTTACCAGAGTCAATGAAAACTTACACCTGCAAACGGGTATAAATTTACTACTATAGCGCTTATTTAAAGAATTAACGATTAAGGATTAAGAATTAAGGAATAAAGGTATCACATATAGGTAGCTTAGACAAACCTCATTTATTTCTTCTGTGAGGGAGGGCACCGGGGCTTCGGCGGCGTGAAATTAGTGGCCGCCCCGGCCCCTCCCTTCACCTTCCACCACTGAATCTTTTCTCCGACTCCGACGGTCGTGGGCTGCAGCGCCCAGGGGCTGCTGGGCTGTTGCTGCAGCTGTTGCTGCTGCTGTGGCTGCTGCTGTGGCTGCTGCTGTTGCTGCTTATTATCCATATTTGCAGATAATCTATAAGTAGCTGCAGAGAGTAAGCAAAGTAGAATCTCCGAATTCTCTGAAAATTAAAAAGTAAATAAGTAAAAGTAAAGGTATTGCAAAAGTCGAAGTGAATATGAGTAAAAAAAGTGTTTTTAAAAGGTGTTTAAAATGTTCCAATGGAGTTAAGGTAGTTAAAAGGATGGTAAAAGTGTATATCTTGGTTTCACTAGCTAGAGAAACCTAGCTTTTAGCTCAATGCTCCTGAGCTGCAGCTCATTGCTCATGGATGATGTCAGAGGCAATTCAGATGAAAGCTTGAAAGAAAAGTGAAATGTGGCTACAAATAATTGAAAAGCCTGAAAGGAATTTAGGATTTAAGAAAGTGAAAGCAGTTAAAAGGATGGTAAAAACTTAGCAAACTGCAGTGAGGCTTTGTACATCTTAACTGGTCCTTATCACACAAGCTGGAATGGTGGCTTTGCTTGCTATCTTCAGGCTGGCATCTGAGAACTGGTAAGGCTTGGCTAATCATTTGTTGTAAAGTGTTTGCTAGATACCCAACCCAAAATTGTTGGTTAGCTCCTGCAAAGCAATAACAATTGATCCCAGTGTACACTAGAGTTATATAACTTTGCTCTGAAATTTCCTTATAATGACTATTTATTTATCAACTTTATTTTACCAGGTCTTTATCACACTGGCTCACTAGCTGGAATTGTGGCATCTGGCTGTCTTCACTCTCATGGTATAGCTAAGGGCATATGAGAACTAATCACATAGGATCAAAGGCTATGGTAAGTGCTTAAGTACATAATCATTTTTAGTGTTAGCCCAACCCAGCCCAAGATACCAACACACAATTGCTGGTTGATTGAGCTCTTAGTTTTGATAATGCATGCACAGTAGTTTGCCTTGAGCTATTGGTTTTGAGACTGCATGAGCAGTAGTTTGCCTTAAAGCTGCTGTTTATCAAATTCTCTCCTCTCCTCTTCTCCTCTCCCCCCTCCTCTTCTCCTCTCCTCTCCTCTTCTCCTCTCCCCCCTCCTCTTCTCCTCTCCTCTCCCCCCTCCTTTCCTCTGCTCTTCTTTCCTCTCCTCTTCTCTCCTGCCTTTATTCTCCTCTTCTTTTCTTGTTTCTATAAGCAATATAAGTGATCCTAGTGTACACTAGAGTTATTTGGTCTAGTACAGTTATATAACTTTGCTATGAAATTTCCTTATAATGACTATTTATTTATCAACTTTATTTTACCAGGTCTTTATCACACTGGCTCACTAGCTGGAATTGTGGCATCTGGTTGTCTTCACTCTCATGGTATAGCTAAGGGCATATGAGAACTAATCACATAGGATCAAAGGCTATGGTAAGTGCTTAAGTACATAATCATTTTTAGTGTTAGCCCAACCCAGCCCAAGATACCAACACACAATTGCTGGTTGATTGAGCTCTTAGTTTTGATAATGCATGCACAGTAGTTTGCCTTGAGCTATTGGTTTTGAGACTGCATGAGCAGTAGTTTGCCTTAAAGCTGCTGTTTATCAAATTCTCTCCTCTCCTATTCTCCTCTCCCCCCTCCTCTTCTCCTCTCCTCTCCTCTTCTCCTCTCCCCCCTCCTCTTCTCCTCTCCTCTCCCCCCTCCTCTCCCCCTCTCCCCTCCTTTCCTCTGCTCTTCTTTCCTCTCCTCTTCTCTCCTGCCTTTATTCTCCTCTTCTTTTCTTGTTTCTATAAGCAATATAAGTGATCCTAGTGTACACTAGAGTTATTTGGTCTAGTACAGTTATATAACTTTGCTATGAAATTTCCTTATAATGACTATTTATTTATCAACTTTATTTTACCAGGTCTTTATCACACTGGCTCACTAGCTGGAATTGTGGCATCTGGCTGTCTTCACTCACATGGTATAGCTAAGGGCATATGAGAACTAATCACATAGGATCAAAGGCTATGGTAAGTGCTTAAGTACATAATCATTTTTAGTGTTAGCCCAACCCAGCCCAAGATACCAACACACAATTGCTGGTTGATTGAGCTCTTAGTTTTGATAATGCATGCACAGTAGTTTGCCTTGAGCTATTGGTTTTGAGACTGCATGAGCAGTAGTTTGCCTTAAAGCTGCTGTTTATCAAATTCTCTCCTCTCCTCTTCTCCTCTCCCCCCTCCTCTTCTCCTCTCCTCTTCTCCTCTCCCCCCTCCTCTTCTCCTCTCCTCTTCTCCTCTCCCCCCTCCTCTTCTCCTCTCCTCTTCTCCTCTCCCCCCTCCTCTTCTCCTCTCCTCTCCCCCCTCCTCTCCCCCTCTCCCCTCCTTTCCTCTGCTCTTCTTTCCTCTCCTCTTCTCTCCTGCCTTTATTCTCCTCTTCTTTTCTTGTTTCTATAAGCAATATAAGTGATCCTAGTGTACACTAGAGTTATTTGGTCTAGTACAGTTATATAACTTTGCTATGAAATTTCCTTACAATGACTATTTATTTATCAACTTTATTTTACCAGGTCTTTATCACACTGGCTCACTAGCTGGAATTGTGGCATCTGGCGGTCTTCACTCTCATGGCATAGCTAAGGGCATATGAGAACTAATCACATGATTAAAGGCTATGGTAAGTGCTTGAGTACATAATCATTTTTAGTGTTAGCCCAACCCAGCCCAAGATACCCAACACACAATTGCTGGTTGCTTGAGCTCTTAGTTTTGATAATGCATGCACAGTAGTTTGCCTTCAGCTATTGGTTGTGATACTGCATGAGCAGTTAGTTTGCCTTGAAACTGCTGTTTATGAAATTCTCTCCTCTCCTCTTCTCCTCCCCCTCCTCTTCTCCTCTCCTCTCCCCCTCTCCCCTCCTTTCCTCTGCTCTTCTTTCCTCTCTTCTTTCCTCTCCTCTCCCCCCTCCTCTCCCCCTCTCCCCTCCTTTCCTCTGCTCTTCTTTCCTCTCCTCTTCTCTCCTGCCTTTATTCTCCTCTTCTCTTCTTGTTCCTACAAGCAATATAAGTGATCCTAGTGTACACTAGAGTTATTTGGTCTGGTACAGTTATATAACTTTGCTCTGAAATTTCCTTATAATGACTATTTATTTATCAACTTTATTTTACCAGGTCTTTATCATACTGGCTCACTAGCTGGAATTGTGGCTTCTGGTTGTCTTCACTCTCATGGTATAGCTAAGGGCATATGAGAACTAATCACATATGATTAAAGGCTATGGTAAGTGCTTGAGTACAAAATCATTTCTCAGTGTTAGCCCAACCCAGCCCAAGATACCCAACACACAAATTTTTTGCTGGTTGCTTGAGCTCTCAGTTTTGATAATGCACGCACAGCAGATTGCCTTGAGCTATTGGTTTTGATACTGCATGAGCAGTTGTTTGCCTTGAAACTGCTGTTTATGAAATTCCTCTAGCTAGTGACTATTTATTTATGAACACTATTTTCCCCAGGTCTTTATAACACTAGCTAGAATTGTGGCATTGCTAGCTATCTTTACTGAGTTATCTGATGTACTAGAGTGTACACTTGAGCTATCAGATCTTGTACATTTATGCTCAAGCCCCATACACAGTTCATACCAGCCCTGTATAATTACCTCAATTGTGGTCCTATTTAATCTAATATAGCTAACAATCCTTTATAAGCTCTTATCAGCCTTCTGCCCCTTCTTGCCTAGCTATAGATCTAAATACAAACAGCAAACCAACTGTCTCACCTCTCACACCTAACAGGACAAGGAGAGCCTATCTAACAGGACAAGGAGTCGCAAGAATCCTAGTCTGGTGTTGAAGCTGAATGGCCAACAATCAACAACAGCCTGTTGAGTGCCAACCAAAAAGACATGATTGACTAACTGTGAATAAACTAATCTTGTACTGAATGCCTTTATGAATATTGATTAAACTGAGGCCCTCTTTTTATCCCTAGTTGACATTTCAAAATTTGATAATATAGATAAACACAGAACTTGAGCTGCTATAAGAGACTTAAAGGTAAAAAGGTAAAAATGTGCCTTCTGTAAAAACTGTAGCTACAGTGCATAAATATTTCAGAACCTATACACAAACTTCATAAGAACACACTTTGCTGCTGTATTCACATAACATACTCTAAATACAAATGCCAACTCAAATAATTATGACATGGCTGAAATTCCTAGCAATTAAATGCTTGAAATAATAATTAGCTTTGCAAAATAAACTTTCCCTATGTTTCGTGAAGAATTGGCAGGAAAAAATCTCATGAGTCTTTGTATTTATTTCGTCTTGTCTAATTAATTTCAGTGTCAACTTATGTTGATCGGTTTGAAATTTCACACGGGCATTAGATTAACGGAGAAGTGAAAGTGAAAGTGAAAACAAAGGTTTGCAGTGCATTGCAGTTTAAAAAGTGATTTGCTCAAGCCAAAATAAATGTGAATTCTCAAATTCTACGTTTGAGAAATATGTGATATATGAAATATGTTTATGATTTTCTAACTATTGCTGTGTGACTGGCTTTTTGAAGGACAAAAACGCTTTTTCACTGGCTGTTGTTAAGCCAAAGTGGCGTCAAGACTGACAATGCCGTAGGAAATTAGCGCTGTACATTATGAAAATTCTAACTACAACTGTGTAATGCTGCTGCAGTTCTAAATATCAATTCGGTTTTGGTTTTCTCGCTTTTTAATTTTATAAAACAAAATATTTTTACGAAGATCAAGCTGCTGGCTGCAGAAGTGTTCAGTCCATGGACTGGGTTACGCCATGCTGACCCTTATCTAAAAATTCTGAAGTTTGTTTTCTCAAAGGGAACAACGACTCAGAGAACTTAAAGCCCGTCAGAACTTCAGAATAAGCCGCCTGTCCACCTGTGTTGACAGTCATTTTTTAATTCACACGCTCGTTGCAACGAAGATGATCTATCTAATTGTTTGCTTATGAAGTTTGTTTTTAGATAAGGCACATTTGGGAGAATCTAGGCTGAACATGACAGCTAAAACTGCAGAACATTCTAGAACATTCTGGAACGGAATTCATTTCACGAGTGAAGCGGGGATAGAGGAAAGGAAACAGGGGGTTGGCGGTGCCGGGGGTACTTATAAAATTATAAACTCGGCCGGTCGATTTCGAAATTTCGATGGAGCTCCGAATTAACAAAACACGAACCACGCGCCCAGTAGAGTTGATGGAGCATAGGAGAATCAGCAAGCAGGTGATGGAGCAGCAGCGCAGAGCCAGAATTAATGCCAGCTTGGACAGACTCATAGAGCTGCTGCAGGCCAACAAGGTGATAAAACCGTACCGGATTAAGCGCCTAGAGAAGGCCGACATCCTGGAGCTGACTGTTAAGCTGCTGCTGAATGGCTCAGCCAAGACTCAATCTACGGCCATGAGCTTCTGCTGCAAGTCTTCGGCCTCATCAACGGTGTCGGCTTTGTCTACTGACGAAGAATCTAGCCAGTCGATGGACCAGGAGGGAGCCCAGCCTGTGTGGCGTCCTTGGTAACCGGCCCCTGGCAACAGCATCCGGCATTCCAGCATAAGTCAACTTAGTGAATTAGTTTCGTCGTTTTTTTATTTAGTTGTCATGGACTGATTATCCCCAAACTGGGGATCTGGGATTGTCACGAAACTGAGGATCTGGGATTGTCACGAAACTGAGAATCTGGGATTGTCACCAAACTGAGGATCTGGGATTGTCACCAAACTGAGGATCAGGGATTGTCACCAAACTGAGGATCTGGGATAATTGTCATTAAACTGAGGATCTGGGATTGTCACGAAACTGAGGATCTGGGATTGTCCCAAACAGAGGATCTGGGATTGTCACCAAACAGAGGTTCTGGGATTGTCACCAAACTGAGGATCTGGGATAATTGTCATTAAACTGAGCTTTAAATTTTTATATATTGTTGTATCATTGTATCGTTGTATCGTATCAATGTTGTATCATTGTTGTTGTGTTGTATCAGTGTTGTATCAATGCTTAGTTCATTTCATTGTTTGAAACTTTTTACCTGGGGGATTATCACCAATCTGGGATTGTAACCAAACTGAGGATCTGGGATTGTCATTAAACTGAGCTTTAAATGTTTATATATTGTTGTATCATTGTATCGTTGTATCGTATCAATGTTGTATCATTGTTGTTGTGTTGTATCAGTGTTGTATCAATGCTTAGTTCATTTCATTGTTTGAAACTTTTTACCTGGGGGATTATCACCAATCTGGGATTGTAACCAAACTGAGGATCTGGGATTGTCATTAAACTGAGCTTTAAATGTTTATATATTGTTGTATCATTGTATCGTTGTATCGTATCAATGTTGTATCATTGTTGTTGTGTTGTATCAGTGTTGTATCAATGCTTAGTTCATTTCATTGTTTGAAACTTTTTATCTGGGGGATTATCACCAATCTGGGATTGTCCCAAACTGAGGATCTGGGATTGTCACCAAACAGAGGATCTGGGATTGTAACCAAACTGAGGATCTGGGATAATTGTCATTAAACTGAGGATCTGGGATAATTGTCATTAAACTGAGCTTTAAATGTTTATATATTGTTGTATCATTGTATCGTTGTATCGTATCAATGTTGTATCATTGTTGTTGTGTTGTATCAGTGTTGTATCAATGCTTAGTTCATTTCATTGTTTGAAACTTTTTATCTGGGGGATTATCACCAATCTGGGATTGTCCCACACTGAGGATCTGGGATTGTCACCAAACAGAGGATCTGGGATTGTAACCAAACAGAGGTTCTGGGATTGTCACCAAACTGAGGATCTGGGATAATTGTCATTAAACTGAGCTTTAAATGTTTATATATTGTTGTATCATTGTATCGTTGTATCGTATCAATGTTGTATCATTGTTGTTGTGTTGTATCAGTGTTGTATCAATGCTTAGTTCATTTCATTGTTTAAAACTTTTTATCTGGGGGATTATCACCAATCTGGGATTGTAACCAAACTGAGGATCTGGGATTGTCATTAAACTGAGCTTTAAATGTTTATATATTGTTGTATCATTGTATCGTTGTATCGTATCAATGTTGTATCATTCTTGTTGTGTTGTATCAGTGTTGTATCAATGCTTAGTTCATTTAATTGTTTGAAACTTTTTATCTGGGGGATTATCACCAATCTGGGATTGTCCCACACTGAGGATCTGGGATTGTCACCAAACAGAGGATCTGGGATTGTAACCAAACAGAGGTTCTGGGATTGTCACCAAACTGAGGATCTGGGATAATTGTCATTAAACTGAGCTTTAAATGTTTATATATTGTTGTATCATTGTATCGTTGTATCGTATCAATGTTGTATCATTGTTGTTGTGTTGTATCAGTGTTGTATCAATGCTTAGTTCATTTAATTGCTTAATTTTTTTAATTAACTAATACAAACCATTAAATAAATAAATAATTAAATAAATATATGCTCTTGACTTACTTGACTTAGCGGCAGGGAGCCTCCATGACGGACGCAGCGAGGAGGCGGCCGGTGCCGCCCATATCGGAAGCTTAGACTTAGAAGCTTATCGGAATATATGCTCAGTTAAAGAGTGACTATAAGCATGCCAAACTTTATCGGGTCGGATTCAATTGAAAATCTATCTAGAAATGATTTCCTACACGACTGAGTTGGTTTCTATTCTCAAATGATTTCCACTCGAACTTATTAACCTGGAAAGTCACCTAGAAAATTTTATCTTGACTCTGACTATGTCAGTACTATATGGCTGTCGTCGGTATCCCAATAGATTTGAGCACAGTTTATCGAGTCGGATTCAATTGAAAATCTATCTAGAAATGATTTCCTACACGACTGAGTTGGTTTCATGATTTTAAATGATTTCCACTCGAACTTATTAACCTGGAAAGTCACCTAGAAAATCCCGGGCTCTATGAGCAATGGGATATTGCATGCATGCGACTTTCCCAGTGCTATTTTTAGAGCAGCACATGAACAAACAGAGCTGGGAATTGCCGTTCGAGCTGAGCATGACAGCTAGGACTGATAAGAAGTTTCTAGAACGGAAATCAGCGGAGCGGGGATAGAGACGTTTTCTAGCACCGAAAATGTAAAGGAAAGACATGCGTTCACGCATGTACATGTTGGCAATAAAGCTATTTAGAAAGCAGCGAAAAGTGACGTACAGTCACACAGTTTTAAAGCTCACCAGAACTCTAGAGCAGTGTCTCGTTGGCACATTGAGGATCTGGGATTGTCACCAAACTGAGGATCTGGGTTGTCATTAAACTGAGCTTTAAATTTTTACTTGTTGTATACCGACTGAACACATGCGGGATGAAGGCTTAGTTCATTTCGTTGTTTCAAACATTTTAATTAACTAATACAAATCTTAAAACAAATATATGTCTATAAATATATGGTCAGTTAAAGAGTGACTAAGCATGCCAAACTTAACTGGTGCCTACGAGAGAAATCAACTAATGCGAAACTAAAAATTTAAACTCTTTCTGTCTCAAATCTTTTCTTTGATCTCTTTCTGACTTCTCATGCCATTAACCTCTTCAAACCTAAGCTCTAACGCCTACACAGTCAGTTCTGCCGGATGGCCAGCAGGACTGGCCATAGACTATTTTTGCTCGCTTCTTCACTCTCTTAACCTCCGGTAAACAAAAATAAGCCCAGACCTTCCCTATTTTCAGTCTCTTTTTCTCTCCAAAAAATGGCTTTAGCCCCCAGACGCTCTTTAAGAGTTGCGGCCTTAGAAGCCAGACGCGCTCTAGGCTTGCACAGTGATTCAGAAAGCAGCTCAGACGGCGAAACGGAATCTGACAATTCTGAATTTGAAGAAGGAACTGGAGATGAAGGAATGGACGAAACACAGCAGACTCCAGAGGTTCAAGCAACGCCATGGCAAATCGTAAATGAACATACTGATGCGATTCATGTCCAACAGCGAGAGTTTTTGGGCACCCCGGGAATCAACCCTGGCTTGAATCCGTCGGACAACATCGAAGACAACTTAAATCTTTTTTTAACACCAGAGTTGTTTGAGCATCTGGCCCACTGGACCAACAACCGAGCTCAGCGAGCTAGACAAGAATTTGAATCTCATCAGGACGCTGAAGATCCACTCCCAGCTAAATTGAGCGCGTGGTACGACTGCACGGCAAACGAGATAATGAAGTATGTTGGCATGGTGCTCTACATGGGGCTTAACAGAAGGGTGGAATTACGGCAGTACTGGTTTATTGATGCGTTCTACGCTACTCCGTACTTTCAACTACCCTGTTGTCTGTCGCGGGATCGCTTTGCAAACATCTCATCGTTTCTGCGATTTTACGACTGCCAATCAGAGGACGAGGAAGACGTCCTGGGGAAAATCCGACCGTTTATGAACATCCTGCAGGGCTGCTTCAAGAGTGTCTATATGCCAGAGAGAGAAGTCGCTGTTGATGAAACCCTGGTGCACTTCAGGGGACGATTCAAGTGCAAGCAGTACATACCAACCAAGCGAGCCCGCTATGGTATCAAGATGTACTGCTTGTGTGAGTCGTCAACAGGCTACCTCAGCAATTTCGAGGTTCACTCCACGTTGGAAGCGAATCAGCAAGTAGGGGTGGAGCTTAATGACGGAACACTAACCTTTGGCGGAAGGGTTGTTGCCGAGCTCTGCCGAGAGATCTTGGGCCTGGGATACCATGTTTACTGCGACAGCTACTTCGGCTCCTTGTCCCTAGCAGAGTTCCTGGACACCAGAGGCACCCTGCTGACTGCAACAGTTAGGGCCGATCGCGGAATTCCAGCAGAGCTCAGGGACTTAAGGCTTACTGCGCCGGGCACTGCCTTCATGCGCAACGAATCCATACTCGCCGTAAAAATCACGGATAGGAAAGCCAGCGGAGTTAAGCAGCTCTATATGCTGGACTCAGCGAATGTCGCCGCAGAACATGAAGTAACACGGGTTGGACATGGTGGGCGCCAGGAACGAGTGCGGAAATCACGGTCTGTGCTGGACTACAACAAGCATATGGGTGGCGTGGACCGCCTAGATGCAACCGTGCAACCCTATAGACCTGATCGAAAGACCTTCCGCTGGTTCGTGCGCCTCGGTGTCCACATGATGTTGGTATCATGCAGGAATGCTTGGGTAGTGTACACGCGCTGTGGAGGAAAAAAGGTTTTCGGGCAGTTTCTGGACTCAGCAGTGCGACACATGATCGAATCGACCGGTCCCGGTCGTAAGAGGAAGCTTCACCTGGGTCCTGTGAGAGTCGGAACCGGGCACCTGCCAAGAAAGTTGCCGCCAACGGACAAGCAAGCTCACCCGACAAAGCGATGCCGAGTGTGCTTCAAAGGTCAGTCTGCCAGGAAAACAGTTTTCTGCTGCCCTGAATGCGTCGGCCAGCCTGGGTTGTGTCTTGAAGGCTGTTTTGAACGTTGGCATGCGGCGGCTGAGATGTAAGGATAAACAATTTTTTCTATGTTAAATACTTTCAAATCTGGAAAAGCGTACAGTCTAGGGCACACGTTTTTAGTAAACTTTTTTATATTTTGCGCATGCACACATGTAAAACCTGTTTAAAATGAAAAAAACTGCAGCAACGTTACCGCTTCATGTGTTTTTGTTCAGTTGTTTGTATATTGTTAAATGCGCGTCAAATTTTGAAATTTCTCCCACTAGAAGATGATCTCGTTTTGATTTGATCTATTTTGATTCGCCTAGACAACTGATTGTTCACAGTAGAATTTTAGACCATTTTATTACGTCTTAAAAGCTATAGTCGTATCATCTAGCATATTTATATTTTTGGAATTAAAATATGATTGTGATGAGTCTTTATCTGTAAATAGCTCGTGCATTTACTGGTAATAGCTGCGTAATGTCTCGAAATATATGGAGAAAAAAACTTTTCTTGTACATGTGTCTCCTTAATACAGAATTTTAACCATCACGTTCTACATGTACACACGTATTAGGTATTTAAATTTTTCCGCTGCAAAACTATTCCAATATGTTTTTTGCTCGTAATATATGCCCAAAATCAACAGTTTTGTTGGAGGTTGTCTGAAAAGATCATCATATTTTATACACCCGTATTAGCACTTGTTGATTTACATGTAATAAACGGTATACCACTGTTAAATATCTTTTGTCTGAAAGGTTACGCCAAGAAATGCAAAGCTATTTTCGATTTTGTTTCATGGCCAGCTGGGCTGGCCATTCCGGCAGTTGGGACCGTGTAGCTTTTCAACATGAAACTCCCATAGACTATGGGCAGTTTGCTTAGTGAGCCATGGCCAGCAGGGATGGCCATCCGGGTTTTCGGGGTTAATGGCATTAATGAAATTAATCGTAATTAAAATTTAAACATTCTACTACATCTCACCACCCCACTTCCCCTCACTCTACTGCATCTCACTACCACACTTCCTCTCACTCTACTGCATCTCACTATCCCACTTCCTCTCACTCTACTGCATCTCACTATCCCACTTCCTCTCACTCTACTGCATATTACTACCACACTTACTCTCACCCTACTGCTCTCCCTCTCACCCTACCTGATCCCCCTTTCACCATACCTGCTCTCCATCTCACCCTACTGATCTCCCTCTCACCCTACTAATCTAGGGAATCTAGGGATTCTAGGGAAGGCACGGAATCGATTTTGGGACCTCCCTTAATCCAGATTGATCTCGACGAATTTTGAGTCCCTATGCTCTATGATAAATGTAGAGGAAATTGAAAATTAGAAGCAACCGTGTTAATTTATATACTAGCTAGCTATTATACTAAGTTGTCATGCAGAGTCATATAATTTCAGTCTACATGAGCAGGTCTTTCGGAAAGAATGAGCTATAGGATATGACTGAAACAGTATCCTATCGTTTCTACTAATAGTAGCACATGGCGAATTAATCTTCCTCCAAATATTTTCGCATACGAAAAAAAAGTTGGAAAATTTAGTAGAAAATTTCGAAAATGATGCAAACAATATTTCCAAATTTAAGAGCAACTAGACATGTTAAAAGTGAAATAATAATATTTTTCTGCAACCATAAGTCACGTGTACTACACGAAAAGAAAAAAAACCGCGTAAAAAGTGATGTTTACAAAACCGTGCGCCCAGGCGGCGGGAGGCGTATAGCAAGGGCGTATAGGAAAATTGCTATGCGCCCAGGCGGCGGGAGGCGTATAGCAAGGGCGTATAGGAAAATCACTATGCGCCCCGGCGCCGGCTGGGCGTATAGCGGGGCGCACGGCGCCCCACTCTGCGCCCCAAAAAGCTGTCCCACCGGGTGGGTTACAAAATCGACACATGAATATGGAACGTCCGGAATATCGAGCCGTGACGGATCTTCAACAAAATCAACACAAGCAGTCGGCTAAAAGATCACGAATGCAACAATTTAACGGCGACGAACGCAGCCGATGCTGACAACGAGCTGCGGACAAAATTAATAAACGATTGGAAGTTTTTTCAATTTTATTATACTGCATAAAACCTGAATTTGAAAGTGCAACTAAAATGATAGCTGAGATAAAATGCTTTTGCTTAATTTATTGTTTGCCAAAAGAGTGCGATTTTTTCGCTCCTGCGCTTGTTGCCAGGCAGCATCGACGCCAGCGTTGTCGAGAACCCACCGCAACGCGTGCGTCTTGCGGTCCTGCAAAGTCAAGTTGTGTGAAAAGAAGCCTAGATCAGGAGAATCTGACTTTGTGCTGACTTAATTTTAAGGTATAATGAGAATTCTGTCAAGAAAGTAATGTCAGATTTTAAGCAGCCGTACTGATTTCACATTTAATTTGACATTTCGCTATTTTCTTCGTACCGACTTTATAATAATTCATTCCAATTGCAATTATCATAAATACCGACTATTTACCTTATCCATTTCACGATTGGAGCCCTACATTTCACGTAGGAGCCCATTTGATTGACTATAGGTTCACTCGCTCATCGAATGTCTATTCACAATCTGTGTCAACAATGGAAGGCCTGTCAGTAGACAGAGCAGGACAGGTGACATCAGCCCTTAATGTGGTGCTTAACGTCATCTGACAGGCCAAAGCTGCGAGTTTAAGGAAACTGCGAGTTTTTGACTATCAAGTTTTGCTCAAATTTTTATATTTGTCGAAGTTTCCTTACGTTCGCTGTGAATTTTTATGTCAATACTAAAGCAGAAAAAAGACGCCAAACCATTTGTTAAATCTACATAACGACTTAGTAGTTTTACACTTATGACTTCAACTTAAAAGAATTACAACACAAAAACAGTGTTGTTTTATAAAACTTACAAATATGAAGTTAAGGTACTGCGTTTAAATAAAAATATATATATATAATACCAAAATCTCAAACAAAGCTGAGCTTGTTTTATACCTTAAAATTCGTGTCGATGTTCGATCTACCTAATTACTTAAGCTCGATTTACTTAAAAAACACTGATCGAATAGCAGACGGGACTTTCACTACTCGTCACTACACATGTACTCGTACGTTGATTATAAGAACCAGACTCGAGAATCTCCATTCGATAATAAGTGTCCTATAAGTCTCCTGTTATCCACGACCTTGCGTCTTAATAATCACAGTTGTAAAAACGGCCTCCCTCGGGGCCACCTACACCGAGGACAAGGTCACACCCGCCTCTCTTCCGAAAAGAAGAGGGCCGCGCAAAAGAAAAAGCCAACACGCGGGGTGACGGCAAAACACTACTATAGGAAAAAGCAGTTTACAGGAGTATAGTGTCTATGACGAATAACAGCGTGGTGATAGGATAAAAAGGTTAGGTGGTTACAGGAAGTTTTAAAGTTACAAATCCTTCTGAGGCTTACTTTAGACGAAATTACATTGGCGTTACAGATGACATTACAGATGAATAGTTACGTTAAAGTCACGGTCATAACGACAGGTTACATTGGCGGTTTACGACATTACGGAAAGCCAATTTTAGTTTCAACATTACATTGACATTAGACGGGCCGAGCGGGAGGCGTTCGAGCTACCGTGTGATTACAGGAAATTACATAGGTTACAAGGCGGCGCGGCGATTACAGAGATTGGCATTCTACTCGAAAGGCGGTGATACAGAAGGCAGAGGTGAGAGGCACGAGTCCAATCAACCGACGCCAAGCGTCAGGGCTGGCGGGACACGGCGCGGCAAAAGTCTTCCTCTGATCTTTTTACTTCATTTAATTCTACATGTACTACATCATTACACATGATTGCGCCATAATAAACCGTAACTGTAGCTAACACATGTGTAAGTTCTCTATGGTTTTACATTGGCGGGCGTAATACGAAATTGTTTCGAGAATTAATTTTATTTGTACTTCTGTGTATATAGTTTGGCCTAGCGTTATATGCACTAGTATATTGTGCATTTGACTTCCTGTAACTCTGTAACTCGTTAGAAACTTTTCATGATGCTATAATCTTGTAAGCGGTTATAGTTGCAGTTATCCTTATCGGCGGCCTTAGTGACTGCCACCAGTGAAGGTCAATTAGCTCGTGCCCAGGCCCGCAAGTCACTAGTGTCTCCGCTGGCCAATTGGCGGGCCTGCTGATAATTTCATCGATTGAGAGATGTGCCGTGGCCTGATTGGCTGATGGCGTTATATTATGCTCGTATGGTATGTTTTTTTATTATATTAATTTATGCTGTAGTATGATGCTTATACATTCCAGTGGCCTTTCGCAACTTGTAGTTATGGTACCGTATAAATGTTTCTGTTCCTGTATTACTGGCATGTATCAGGGGGCGATCTTTCTTTCTCTCTCCCATTTCCTATTTCCTAACCCCCGGAGTAACACGTGGCCGCCTAGTGCTGCCACGTGAGGTAGTTTAACGCCTTGCCCGGGGCGGCGGCGATTTATTGAGGGTTGCCTACCAGCTGGAGCAGGTCGGACACTTGACACGTCCGGTACCTGACGGGCGGGCGGATTGGGCGCCCGTACCTGGATCTGGGCACCGCAGCTTGGGCTGGCGGTTCGACAACCGTGGCGACTGAATTTGCTACAAGTTCGGGTGGTTCTATCGGCTCGGATGCAGATAGGGAAGAATTCCCCAGCGAGACTGTGGGGTGATTCCGGGCTTTCTTGGCTGTGATCAAATAGCAGACGGGACTTTCACTACTCATGTCACTACACATATACTCGTACGTTGATTAGAAGAACCAGACTCGAGAATCTCCATTCTCGTTACTGAACTGAACTGGTGACAGTGCTGTCAGCGCTGACTTCGGCGGGGGGCCGTTCTTCAACGGCTACGGCCTCACCGGCTTCGGCGACCTGCTGCCCCTCTCCAGCTCCAGCTCCCGCCTCCTCCTCAGAAGCGCCTGAAGCCAGCGATGGCGTCTCGGGCCCTAACTCTTCACTCGGGCTTCTTGGCCGGACGGAGGGACTCTGGGAAATGGTCACAAGGCTGGGCTCGAGTGTCGCTCGTCTTATGGATTCGCCAGAGCTAGAGGAGCTGTCACTAAGAGACGATGAGGACCGAGCCTGGATTGCCTCACTGTACCTGTCTACTACACCCTGATAGGTGGGCTGCCTGATGCATGGCTTGAGGCTGTGAATCCACAGGACTCAGCAACTGTGGCACGAACTGACTGGCGGCCAGGCGGCTGGCCAGAGGCCAATCACACTGCCTCTCAAGACAGATTGCTCTGATCTGGACCTTCACGGTCTAGATCATCCTCTCAGCCTTGCCATTAGCCTGAGGGCGGCGGGCTGTGATCCGGCCTATATCAATTTGCAAGAGCCTAGTCAGTTCGGCCATTTATATTTATTGCTATTTATAAAGGCTGTCCTATTGTGAGACACCAGCTTCTCCATCACACCATACCTGGCAATCCGTTCAGTTAGGATGGTGGTGGAAGTGGTCTCGGCACTGACATCGGAGACTGGGGTGACCTCGACAAACCCGGTGAACCGGTCGATCATGACTAGCAGGTGCTTGTACCCATCAGACTCCTCGAATGGGCCTGCATTGTCCACGTGGACAACCTGGTTCGGGTAACCGGACAATTCTGGTTGCAGGGGTGCCTTAAGTTTGCGTTTGGACTTTTTTGTCTTAGCACAAGTGTCGCACTCCGCTATGATGCCTTTCACATCCAACTATACTAAATCTCTAAAGTCTGTCTGTCTGTCTGTGGAATTTCGATACACAGGCTAAATGCCTCAACCAAATTTGATCGCGTTTTTGCTAAACATGCCAAATTTTACTGGCATGAGACCTTGAAAATTTCGTTAGTCTGCTTCAATGCTGACAATATTAAATATTCGAAAAACGAGTTTTCCTATTGCTTTTAATAGGAGGCCAAACAAGGTTAAATTAGAATAGGGCCGGACACTGTCAGCTTTAATAGATTGCATCGGTGCTTTTTCTCGCCCGCGCGTGCATTGGTATAGCACAGAACAGGGCCCGATACTCTCAATTGAATAGGATTGCGTCACTGCTTCTAGCACCCGTACGTACGTTTATAAATTTGTCTCTTGGCTGATTGAGTGATTTCAGACGTACATAGCAGATTTCATGATTGGGCTTTTATGATTCTCAATGCTAGCGAGACCTCTCCTCCTCCTTTCTATCTATAAAACTGCAGCCTTTCTATTGTCAAACCTTGTCTCGACTTCGATCATTGTGCCGCTTTCTTTTCATCTAGCTACGAAGTAAAGTACTTTAATGCTTTTGTGGAACGCAGGTAGAATTTTAGCATCGGTTTTGTTACTGCTTCTTTTTCTTCTAATCTTCTAAACATCAACAGTTGAAATTTTTTTGGGCATTTTTGGTTCGAGTATAAATAGTAAGCGCTTTTGGTTAGCTACTGTCGAAGCAGATATTTGTTAGCTTTATTATTCCTGTACTCGCTTTCAGAAAATAGTATAAGTTTTTTCGAGTAAAGCAGCAAGTTTTATTCGATAATAAAACTAAGGAAATATTTTTGTGCATAGCTGCAGGCGTTATCACAATTGAGAACTGCAAGAAAAAAATATTGAGCGCAGCTAATTTTTCTTTTTTTGAGCATTGTCTTAAGCGTTATTCGATCAAAAAAATAGCTTATTTAATAATAATAATTATAAAACTTTATTCGACGAACACTGATCGAAACCGTTTTCTAAAGTGCTCAACGATTTTCTAAATGTGTTTAACAGTTTTCTAAATGTATCTACCGTGCCACATGTAACAGGAGATATTTGTTGCCTTCTGGGCTGAGTAAAACGATGGACACATCGTTTCTATGCTATTTGGGGGCAATGGTTTCCTGTCAAAGAAAAAGGGCAAACATTTCTTGCTGCGAGTTTGGTAGCCTGCAAGTAGCCTCCATTCTGGTATTATGAAGGTTCTCTTCTGTTTGGAGAACATTAGTTCTCTGCTGCTGGGGGCATTAGTTCTCTGCTACTGGGGTAATTAGTTCTCTGCTGCTGGGGGAATTAGTTCTCTGCTGCTGGGGGAATTAGTTCTCTGCTGCTGGGGGAATTAGTTCTCTGCTGCAGGGGGAATGATTTCTCTGCTGTTGGGGAAATTAGTTCTCTGCTGCTGGGGAAATTAGTTCTCATGGCAAAACCAGAGTTTCAATCATGTTTATACCAGAGTTTGAATCATGGCAAAACGAGAGTTTGAATCATGGCAAAACGAGAGTTTGAATCATGGCTAAACCAGAGTTTGAATCATGGCTAAACCAGAGTTTGAATCATGGCTAAACCAGAGTTTGAATCATGGCTAAACCAGAGTTTGAATCATGGCTAAACCAGAGTTTGAATCATGGCTAAACCAGAGTTTGAATCATGGCTAAACCAGAGTTTGAATCATGGCAAAACCAGCGTTTGAATCATGGCAAAACCAGAGTTTGAATAATGCCAAAACCAGAGTTTCAATCATGGCTAAACTAGAGTTTAAATCATGGCAGAAATTTTTAATTTTATTGAATTGAAATCTCTACATTTTGATTTTGTTATCTCATAACGTCATAATAAGATATATTTTTATGATAATGATTTTACGTAATATTCATTTAATTGTTGTTCTTCTCAATTTTCTGCAAAAGCAGCCAATATAAAAATTCAACTGGGGAACTGGGTGATCATCATTAACTGGGTGATCATTGTCAACTGGGGGATCATTGTCATCATGGGGACCATTGTCAACTGGGGGATCATTGTCAACTGGGGGATCATTGTCAGCTGGGGGATCATCATCAACTGGGGGATCATTGTCAACTGGGGGATCATCATTAACTGGGGGATCATTGTCAACTGGGGGATCATTGTCAACTGGGGGAACATTGTCAACTTGGGGATCATTGTCAACTGGGGAACATTGTCAACTGGGGATCATCATCAATGGGGATTATCATCAAATAGGGGATCATGGTCAACTGGGGGATCATTGTCAACTGGGGGATTATTGTCAACTGGGGGATCATTGTCAACTGGGGGATTATTGTCAACTGGAGGATCATCATTAACTGGGGGATCATTGTCAACTGGGGGAACATTGTCAACTTGGGGAACATTGTCAACTGGGGATCATCATCATTGGGGATTATCATCCAATGGGGGATCATGGTCAACTGGGGGATCATTGTCAACTGGGTGATTATTGTCAACTGGGGGATCATTGTCAGCTGGGTGACCATTGTCAACTAGGGATCATTGTCAACTGGGGGATCATTGTCAGCTGGGTGATCATTGTCAACTGGTGGATTATTGTCAACTGGGGATCATCATCAAATGAGGATCATTGTCAACTGGGGGATCATTGTCAACTGTATGGGGGATCATTGTAGCTTTAAAAAAGCTTAAAATACAGCTGCTAAGTAGTATATGCTAGACTAATTTAAAATACTTCTGCTCCCCGAAGGGGGACATAACTTGCTAGTGGGTTACTAAATCGGCAATCGCAAAGGGGGATCGGATAGCCGCTAGAGTCTTAGTGACTCCGCAATGGTTTAGTTGCTGATGGTACTTGCGAACTAGCTCACAAATGTCTGCGGTTTCTGGTATCGCCAGCAGTTTTGAAGTCGTTCTAGAGTTCTTCCTTTGTTTGTGGTGGTATAGCAACCCGTTCTCCACTCGCAACTCATCAAGAAGCGACCATAGGTTCCTAACCTCTCGACTGCAGCTCTGAAAGTCTGGCTTAGAGGGCTTCTCGCTATGGCCTTGTACACAGCTGATGAGCTGCGTAATATCAATGCACGTCCCTTGCGCATCACGAGCCCACTCAAGACAAGAGTTAGCGGGTGAGTCTTCGGCGGCGTCTGGACCGTCGTCAGCCTCTACGGTCCTTACCACCAGCACTGGCTCTGGATTTTCGACATCTGCAGTCGAGCATTGGCTAGCTACATGGCGCAAATTGAGCTCCCTTATGAACCTCGGCTTCACGTCTGGTGAGAGCTTAAACCTTCCTTGAAATTCAGGAATTAGACTGCAGGTGGGACAGTCGAAGTGATCTGCTCTTAGCTTTGGCAGTCTACTAAGAGCGTCAGCAGGCACATGATCGATGTCCAGGCGGTACTGGACCGAGAAGTCATATTCGGCGATACGTTCCAGGTGGAATGCTTGACCTTCTTCGGGTAGAGTTCAATGGTGGCAAGCCATTGATCTAGCATGCCAGTGGCATGTTTCTTGGAATGCAGCCATTTGAGCGCGGCCGCGTCTACCCGGACGGTGAAAGGTTTGTCCAGCAGATAAGGGCGGAAGTTAAAACGGCCTCCCTCGGGGCCACCTACACCTGACAACCTCTCGGTAAATAATTCAACCCGTTCGATAATACACTAACCCTTTCTATACATAATGCTACCCCCTTAATAATTCATGCAAGCCAGTTGAACAATAATTTTACCCTTTGATAATTAATGCTTCCCCTCGATAATTCATGCATTCCCCTCAATAATTTATTCTTCTCGATAATTCATGCTTCCCCTCGAAAATTCATGCTCCTTGCTCGAAAATGCATGGTACCCTCGATAATTTATTCTTTTCCCTCGATATATCATGTTTCCTCTTCGATAATTCATGCTTTCCGTCGATAAATTATTATTGCCCTGGATATTTCACGCTTTCCTTTTCGAGAATCAATGCTTCTCCATCGATATATCATGCTTTTTCATCGATAATTCATACTTCCCAATCAATAATTAATGTTTTTCTTTAATAATTCATGCCATTTCATCGATGATACATGCTCTCCATCGATATTTCGATATTTCATCCTCCATTGTCGACAATTCATGCTACCCATTTGATAATTCATCCTTTTCCCTCGCTTTATCATGCTTTCCCTCTCGATAGTTCATGCTACCCAATTGAAAATAAATTGTTTTTTTCTTCAATAATTCATGGCACATCGTCGATATTTTTTGCTTTCTCTTTGATTATCTATGTTTTACCCTTAATAATTCATGCTACCACTTTGTTATATCATGCTATCCCTGGACAAATCTTGCTTCCCGCTGAATAATTTATGCCATCCACTCAATTTATGCTTTTCCCACGATAATTCAGCCTACCCCGTTGATAACTCATGCTTCGCCCTTAATAATTCATGCTACCCTCTCGATAAGTCATGTTTTACAATCGATAATTCATGCTTTTCACTCGCTGCATCATGCTTCCCCTGAATAATTTATAGTTTCCCTCCGTTAATTCATGTTTCCATCGTGATAATTCATGCATAACCTCAATTTTTTATTCTACCCCACTATAACCCGTATAGAAAAATGACGGTCACAAAAAAGTTGTGACCGTCGTTTTGTAACCGTGCTGTGACCGTACTGTGTGACCGTAAGGGTCAACTAGTGACCGTGCCCCGAGACGCTTTTGACCGTGGAATGTGACCGTCCATGGTCACAATAGATGAAATCAGAAAAAGTCTGTTACCATAAAATGTGACCGTGTAATGTTACCGACAACTGTGACCGTACCGTGACCGTCAAATGTGACCGTGTAATGTGACCGTCAACTGTGACCATTCCGTGACCGTGTAATGTGACCGTCAACTGTGACCGTTCAGTGACCGTCAATTGTGACCGTGTTATGTGACCGTCAACTGTGACCATCAACTGTGATCGTTGCTTGACAGTCAATTGTGACCGTAACGTGATCGCGAACTGATATGACCTATCTGACACGTGAATATACGGCTCAGTTTCTTATCACCGGGAAGAGGAAAACGCGAAGTCGAAGTCGAGAAAATTTAATATTTAATAAAATTTAATAACAGCTGAGATTGTAAGTTAAGGAAGAAAGGTTTTTGATGATTTTTATAAGAGAAATTGAAAAGCGGAGTACAAATTGATATAATATAATACAAGGCAAATCTGAGCAAAACCGCCCAAGTACTGATAGTATTTGGCAATTGTAAATTTGTAAGATTGTAAATTGGCAAATGGCAATTGTCGCACCAGTAACAAACGCATCTAGTGTATACATGGCAATAAGAAAAGAATGCAACTGTACTACTAGCGCCAGCTGGCGTATACATGGCCAATGGAAATGCAACTACTAGCGCCACCTGGCGTATACAGGGCCAATAAGAATGCCAATAGCAATAGGGACCATACGGAATGCTCAACGTAACTGATGTGTCCAACCTGCTGTGAAGCACTCCAATTCCCTCCCGTATAGAAAATTTACGGTCATAAAAAAACTTTGTGTGCATCGCTGTGTCAGAAATAGGTGTCACTACTAGGTGTCAACATGGACTGACGCAATGGAAGCCGCTTGCTCGACAAACTCCAGGCTTCCTGCTCCAGGACCCGAAGCAGCGGTAGCTGAACTCGAGGCAGCGGCAGAACCAGCAGAGGCAGTGGAGGCAGCGATAGAATCAGGGGCAGCAGCATCAGCAGCAGCCCGTTTCCTCTTCTTGCCCTGCCGGCTCCCTGCCTGAGTTTCTTTAGGATCGTGTTTGCGCTTCTCGCAGTAGGCGGTGCCCTTGAAAACTGTCGACCACGTTCCCTGTGGGATCTTAACAGGCAGGTTAAGACGTTTAATAAAGCCTTCAATGGCTCTTTTCTTTTCGGAAGGCACAGCGGGCTTCGCCTTATCGAATAGACGTTTTGTTTTCCGACCCGTGTAGGAGCAGGTTAGAAGCTCCTCTGTGCTGAACACAGATTTAAACAGCGTGCGAAGCAGTCCCATTGCATCACCTTTTTGAAAGCCTGCGCGTATTTTCGCGACATTTGTCGAATTGACGCATATTCCTCCTCGCCGACGGTGACGTCAGGACTCCTCGCGCTCAAGACAATACGCCTTTCGGCGGCATCAGCCGCTTGCAGCACCCAGGCGGCAGCAACGCTGGAAGCCAAATCTGCGTCATTCTCCGCCGACAATGTCATGGCGTCGTCACCGCAATTCAGTGCGTTGGTTGTTCGCCGATTGGCGCATAGAGGAAGAGGTGGAATGGCCGATATTTGGATGCTTAGAACATCTCGAGCTATTGTAGAAGCTGCACGGCCCGCTGCTGACGCACCTTGGGCAACTGCAGTCTGCAGCAACTCAACAGCAGCGACCACCGCATCTTGAAGTTCTGCTGTGTACCGACGCGTGTCAATATCCGCACGTGAAACAGTAGCTGGTTGGCTTCCAGCTCCGTTTTCAGTTCCAGCTGCAGCGAAAACACGTGCCAGTTCCTTGCTAAGTTCCGCAATTTTGCGCTCTGCTGACTCGCTCTTCTCCTTGTACACTTGACACTCCTGACGAGCTTCCTCTAGCTGGCTATCCAGAGAGTCAACCTGTCTCCGTCTGCTCTCCCGCTCCTCGTCGCCACTGGCCAGCTGGATGTCCACAATCGCACGCTGCGAGGCCAACTCCTGCCATAGGGAGGTGCACGTGGAGCACCCGTTTGGTAGATTAATGCCAGTGTTGTGCCCTGGCAAACAAGAGTTCACGCGCGACTCAGCAGCCATCTTGGTTTTATAGGGCCCTTTGACGATACGAACTCGGTACACTTTGCTGCCAGCCTTTCCCGGCCGAATGGTGACAATTTCGTCCACCGACAAATGGCTAATGTCAGTATGTGAGTCGGTTACGATGCTCTTATCGGAATAGACACCCAGCATGCCGCCGTCCTCCTCTGTATACTCAAAAACCCAAAAACGGGCTACGCATTTCCCTGGCGCTGACTTCGCAGTCGCTGACGCTGACTTCGCCACTGGTGGCGCTGACCTCGCCGTCGCTGGCGCTGACCTCACCGTCGGTGGCGCTGACTTCGCCATCGGTGGCGCTGACTTCGCCGTCGCTGGCGCTGACTTCGGATTACTGTTACTACTCATCGAGTAATTGACCAGTATGATAAATATGAGTAGGATTGCTGCCACGAAGTACTGGAATGTTGAGGAACAGATCGTAATATATTGAATAAAATATTAAGAATATGCGGGGCGTAAGCATTCTCACATGGAGACAGCGACATACGACATCTACCTGGAACCTTTTATTTGTCGTGCTACGCAGATGTACGCCGCTTAAAAAAGGACTAAACGAACTAACAAAGAGTTATCAAAGAAACAAAAACCAATAAGATTTAGACCGAACGTAGCTAGTATAGCAGTAGAGCTATCGGAGCTGTATTACTATATTAACGTATTAATAAGTCAGGAAATAATGAGTTACATGTACTCGTATTAAAGTTTAATAACTCAAGGAAGAAAGGGATTTGATGTAAGTGTATAAAAAAATTGAGAATTTGAGCGTATACATGGCAATAAGAAAATAATGCAACTACTAGCGCCACCCTGCGTATACATGGCCAATGGGAATGCAACTACTAGCGTCTTACAGCTTCTTACGTCTTAAGAATGCTTCTTATAGCTTGCAACCCAGTAAGGGTTTCCAGGGGTTGACTTTGCAGTGTTCTCTTTTCACGTGCTATTTCAATTACAATTTACATTAACACATTTTTTAAACGACTAAACGAGGTATTAAACGATTAAAAGCGGTATAAGGATGTATAAGAAACAGAGGCTATATCAAAAGTTCTCACATTAAATCACTGACATCACTAAGCAATCGCACACCATTAATTTTCGTCGAGTCCCGACGTCGCTCTACGCAGCGTAGGAAAACTGGTTATGTGGTAGGAAAGCCACATGGGTGTCTGAGACGCAGCACGGTCGGAGTACAGCAGTCGCTATGGGATCCAGTTCAAAGTAGAACCGGGAAACTTCGACAAACGGATTGCGCTGCAGACGGCGAACGTGTAGTAGTGGACAGCCGCCCAGCGGTCCAGCACTCCAGCAGATGTCGTTCTTGTGGGAGCCCTCTCGGCTTTCGGTTCAGTGTCCAACAATGACATGAGATAATGGGTCGCTGCCCGTCTAGTGATCACTTTCACCAGCCTTATTTCGGCGTGGCGCGTTCCATGGATGTTCGATCGCAGACTCCATGCGTGGACTCAAACAGGCCGGCAGATACTCTATAAATAGGACCGAACTGCATGGCGAGCATGCCAAAATGTTCGCAAACCTGATGGCCATTGAACGTCAGCATAGTGTCGTCGTATAGTGTATTAAGCGCCCTATAGAAGTGCTTCAAATTGGCGTCGGCTCGCAATATTTGCGCGTGGTTGGTGCCCTCCATGACAAGTGAGAATGTTCCTGAAGACAGCAGCATGAAATGATCGAAGTGGTCGTCCGGAAGCAGACCACCAAGCACCATCGGAGCACAGACGAGGAGAAGCGTCTCAAACTCGTGTCCAGGGGTTGTCCAAGTTAGTGCAGTGTGCGCGGCCTCCTTTGATGTGACGAAGGTACGTGCAACGACGCCAACCGTGTGTCCACTTCGGCGATTCGCCTGGACATATCGGGTGCAGAGCTCACCCTCGCAGGTTTCCTGCCAATAGGGAAGAATAGTTGCTCGAATATTCGGCGGACCATACCAGTTAGCAGTTGGTGCAAATAACATGGCGGACATCCCGCCACGTAATCGAAGCCCTGTAGTTGCATCAGCGGTGAGACACGCACAACGCCTAGATGGTGCTCACTTCCAACGGGCTTCGTCCTAGCCAGCATGACGGTGTCTGTCAGATTTCTAACGTTGGGCTGTGACATTCGCATTCACTGCGGCATGCGCGGCGGCGGCTGAAAGTGTGACCGGATATATTCTCGCGTTAACTCCGGGATCTGTGTCGTGCAAGCTGATGGTGTAGCACATGTCACAGCCGTACTCGGCGTTAAACTGGCGCATGCACTTTGTATCAGCTCTTTGCGGGGCATCCATGATGAACATGAATGGATGTAGCCGGATTGTTCCACCTTGGAGGCCATCGGCTCCACCACCTCGTGCAAATGTGACCCCCTCGGAGCGCAGCGAATTCAACTCTCCGACTAGCCAGGACAAGTAGGCCGTAAAGCGCAACTTGCGTTTACCGGCCCAGAGTCCGCAGACGGCAACAAAGCGGCTCTTCATTTTTTACTTCACTTCGTTAATGGAAAGGTACACTGGACACAGTTCCATTGTAGCGCGCTTGAAAACGGGTAAGCCGTCAATGCAGACAACGTAACTGAGGTCGCTTCGCGCATTCAAATCAATCGTCCGCTTAAAGGTTGAATAAGCTACACTGCCTCCCATGTTTAGGACGTTAGCGTCTGCGGGCTGGTCCGCTGTAAATACGACATGTCGAAGTAGATGGCAGTCTTCTAACTGAGAGCGCAATTGACTGCGTCCATTCGCCAGAATACGCCAATAGCTGCTTGTACAATGCGGACACGGCAATGCGGACAGTTGGCCGATGTCGTCGGAAATATCTCGTGTTCGCACATTAAACAGAAAAATACACGTCTGGCTCTTTTGAAAGAGAATGGCGTCAGTTCTAGGAATTGCACCAGCCTATGCGTCGTGTGTGGAAAAGCTGCATTCTCGGGCAGTATATCGTGCATATAGGACAGCAACTTTTGTACATCCTTGTCAGACAACTTCAGCTCGATGGCCAGTTTCTGCGCACGTGTGGCAATTGTCACATACGATTGCGTTGCGCCTTCATAGGCAGGCATATCCCGGAAGAGCTGCAACTTAGCTTTGCGGGATGCCTCGCGATCGCTATCGCTGGCACTGCGCCGCTGTTAGCGGCCCCTTCCATTGTCTCACCTTCTGCTGCCTCACCTTATGCTGCCTCGCCATCATTCGCCTCGCCATCATTCGCCTCGCCATCGCTGGCGCTCGCCTCACTATCGCTGGATGCCTCGCTATCGCTGGATGCCTCGCCACCGCTGGCGCTCGCCTCGCCACCGCTGGCGCTCGCCTCGCCACCGCTGGCGCTCGCCTCGCCACCGCTGGCGCTGCTGCTGCTGCTGTTTCTCGTACCCGTAATAGCGGCTCCACTTGGACCAGCCTCACCATGCACCTGTTGGCGCCGATTGAACAGCTGCTCCATTCGTTGGCACTCTCGGAGACAGCGATTTCTGGACCGCCTTTGCAGCTGTTGGACTTTCTTCCTCGCCATCTGCAGCACCGACTCGACGTTGTCGTCATCTTTATCATCAGTTTCTCTCATGTCGCTCATTGTCACGTGTTAAGTGCAGTTTTGTGTTACGGTGTTGAAATTATGATTTGAATGTTAGGATTTTTCTCGTTTTGCACAATCATACAATCTAGCTGAACTAGCCATATGAACTGAACGCATTTATGCACTATTCATAAATAGAAAGTTGAAGACACACTTATGAAGTACTTCATAAAGTGATGCATGAACTTACTTATGCAAAGTACTTATGAAGTGATGCATGAATACATGCATCACAAGATGCTTACAATTTCATGTTTTTATGTATTTCGCAACAAAAACGTGTGATAGTTCCGCAAAATAAACAATGCAGGGCAAAAAATCATGGCACACAAATAAGAGTTCCGATTCATTTATCTGTCGTGGCTCAGCTTCCAAGTCTCCAACCCACTGAACGATACCTTATGGGGACCAATTCTAATGGAATGAAACAAACAAAAACAATGTAATTAAAGGATACGGACACTATCGTGACTGCAAAAACGACGAATCGTATTACCTAAGGCTTGTGCCTTCAGCCGCTGCGGATGCGCCGTCTTCGGCGATGTCGATGTCGGGCCCTTGGGTCTCGGATGCGCCGTCTTCGGCGATGTTGGGCCCTTGGTTCTCGGATGCGCCTTCTTCGGCGCCGTCGGGCCCTTGGTTCTCGGATGCGCCGTCTTCGGCGCCGTCGGGCCCTTGTGTCAATCCGTAAGGCCAAGCAAGCGCCATAACTGGCGTAGGCGGAAGCTCGTCGCATTGCAGAACTGCCCGCCTCCGACGCACACTTGCGCTTGTGCTAAATACGGGGGATGTTGGTCGTTCTGGGGCACGCAACCGGCGGAGTTCTGCTCGCATGACGCGGTTCTCCTCCTGTAGGGCCGCACAGACTGGGCACGATATAGCATAGGACCAGTGATCCATTTTATTTGTGACTGAAACGAGGGACCCGAATTGTTACAGAAGAAGCATGCAGACAAAACCTTTCATGCTTATTTGTTTCATATTTCATATTTCTAATGTCTATTCCTATATTTCTATCTCGCGTTCAGACGCCGTGCTGGCCCGCCTGCCCGCTCCAGCAATTTCTAAGAAATCCTAAGCGTCAACTTTCGAATTCACTTGGCCCAATGAACAGGCAGAGGCAAGCGAAGAAGCATTGAACTCCTGCCTAGATCCTAGATCCTAGATCCTATTTCGATCCTTAATTTACGACACATCTATTGAATTGGCATTGAATCTTGCGATTGAGCAGTTTGTGATTATTAATATTGATCTTGATATTGACATTGATAGAGATATTGATCTGCGGGCAAAGTTTTTTCCGACATTCATCTCGTATTGAACGCCCACTACGATTTCTTCTTATTGATCTTAAAAATGAAATGCTTGGTTGGTTGCTTGCTTATTGTTGTTGTTTATTTTCTCCCGAACGGCGCAACCGATTTTCACCATTTCTTCACCAAAAGATGCCAAATATGGGGACAATTATACACGTATTTTTATTAAGCTTAACTTTATTGCTAAGGGGATTAAATATTCGAAAAACATTATTTTTTGCACATTTTTTCAAAGGTCAAACCATCTTGGCCTATTGAGAATTTCATTCACTGACTGCCACTGAATTAGAATTGCATCGTCAAATTGCGCAACAACCCCTAGCTGATTGAATTTGAAGCCTGCACTCTGGAGACAAATTGGAAATAAATGTACACAACCAACCGCGAGACTGAGTGTACTCTATTTTCTTACTTCATTGTAAGAAAATGGACCGCACAGGCGAGGCCAAGGGCGAACGGCGAGATTTCCTGAACGGCTTCTGAGCGATGCTGGCGCCCCGGACCAAGCTAGCGGGAGTGACTTTTTGAGATCGTTGGCCCAGAAACGCGCTCTCTGACTGCTCTCCCCCTCTCTGGCCACTGCGTGGCTGGCGGGAGCAGTTCTTTGTTGTTGTTGTTGTTACTTCATTGTACAAAGCCAGAACTTTAAGAATTCATTTTATAAGACAGATTTTTGCAGAACTTTGAGAATTCATTTTATAAGGCAGATTTTTGCACCCACTAACCAACAGTCGGAATAGCCGATGTGTAGGCACTAGGAATAGGTTAGGCTAGGCTAGGCGAAGTGTCCCTGGTTCGACTCTGCACTGCGTCAAATCATTTAAATTAATTGTCAGTCAGTAGTGATCGATGCGAAGCGATAAATTTTTATTTAATTTTAAAAATAAAGGGGAAACTTTTAATTCACTTTTGCAAAACCAGAGTTTGAATCATGGCTAAACCAGAGTTTCAATCATGGCTAACCCAGCGTTTGAATCATCTCTAAACCAGAGCTTGAATCATGGCTAAACCAGAGCTTGAATCATGGCTAAACCAGAGTTTGAATCATTGCTAACCAGAGTTTGAATCATGGCAAAACCAGAGTTTGAATCATAGTCAACCAGAGTCTGAATCATGGCTAAACCAGAGTTTGAATCATGGCTAAACCAGAGTTTGAATCATAGCAAAACCTGAGTTTAAATCATAGCCAACCAGAGTTTGAATCATAGCCAACCAGAGTTTGAATCATAGCTAAACCAGAGTTTGAATCATGGCTAAACCAGAGTTTGAATCATGGCTAAACCAGAGTTTGAATCACAGCAAACTAGAGTTTGAAGCATAGCTAAACCAGAGTTTGAATCATGGCTAAACCAGAGTTTGAATCATAGCCAACCCGAGTTTGAATCATGGCAAAACCCGAGTTTTAATCATGGCTACACCAGAGTGTGAATCATGGTAAAACCAGAATTTAAATTAATTTTTCTTTTGTCATTGATCTGAATTCTCTACATTTTGATTTTGTTATCTAATAACGTCATAATGATATATGTTTGTATGATAATAGTTTTGCCTAATATTCATTAAATTGTTGTTCTTCTTAATTTTATACAAAAGCAGCTGGGGAACATTATCAACTGGGGGATCATTGTCAACTGGGGGATCATCATCAACTGGGGGATCATTGTCAACTGGGGGAACATTGTCAATTGGGCATCATCATCAATGGGGAGTCATCAGCAAATGAGGAGATCATGGTCAGCTGGGGGATCATTGTCAACTGGGGATCATCATCAACTGGGGGATCATTGTCAACTGGGGAATCATTGTCGACTGGGGGATCATTGTCAACTCGGGGATCATTGTCAACTGGGGATCATTGTAGCTTTAAAGAGCTGAAAATACAGCTGCTAAAAAGTATATACTAGACGGATTAAAAATATTTCTGCTCCCCGAAGGGGGGCAAAACTTGCTAGTAGTACGACTAAATATCAACTATATACAATTTTCGGTGTATATATGTGTTTTCCTGTGTGTGAAGGAAGAAGACCGTGAGTCTTCTGTGACAGTCACAAAGCAGGTCACATACGTGACCATATAGGGCACGGTCACAAGACACGGTCACAAAGCAAGGTCACAAAGCATGGTCACATACGTGACCATATAGGGCACGGTCACAAGACACGGTCACAAAGCAAGGTCACATTCGTGACCATATAGGGCAGGGTCACAAGACACGGTCACAAAGCATGGTCACATACGTGACCATATAGGGCACGGTCACAAGACACGGTCACAAAGCATGGTCACATACGTGACCATATAGGGCACGGTCACAAGACACGGTCACAAGGCATGGTCACATTCGTGACCATATAGGGCACGGTCACAAGACACGGTCACAAAGCATGGTCACATACGTGACCATATAGGGCACGGTCACAAGACACGGTCACAAGACACGGTCACAAGACACGGTCACAAGACACGGTCACAAGGCATGGTCACATTCGTGACCATAGGGCACGGTCACAAGACACGGTCACACACCAAGGTCACATTCGTGACCATATAGGGCACGGTCACAGAACACGGTCACACACCAAGGTCACATTCGTGACCATATAGGGCACGGTCACAGAACACGGTCACACAACAAGGTCACTTACATGACCATAGGGGCACGGTCACAAGACACGGTCACAAAGCATGGTCACATTCGTGACCATATAGGGCACGGTCACAGAACACGGTCACACAACAAGGTCACTTACATGACCATAGAGGCACGGTCACAAGACACGGTCACAAAGCATGGTTACATATGTGACCATAGGGGAACGGTCACAAAACGGTTACAAAATAGTCACCGTTTCCACGATCACAACCAAAAAGTGTGACCATAAATTTTCTATACGGGTAATTTATGTTGTCCCTCGATAATTAGTGCTTGCCCCATGAAAATGCATGCTTTTCACTTGATAATTTATGAAACCCCCCTTGATTATTCGTGCTTCCCCATCGCGAATCTGTGCTACCCCTTCGATAATTCGTGCTGCCACTTCGATAGTTCATACCTCCACTCGAAAAGTTATGCTTCCCCCTCGAAAAATCATTATTTACGCTCGATAATTAAAACTTTTTACTCCTTATTTCATGCTTCCTTGGGTAATTTATGCTTTCCCTGGATAATTCATGCTTTTCCATGGATAATTAATATTTCTTTCTTGATAATTAATGTTTCCTCCTGGATAACACATGCTCCCACATCGACTATTAATGCTATTCCCTGGAAATATCATGCTTTCCCCTGGAAATCTCATGATATACCCCTTAAATCTCATTATTTTTCCTGGAAATCTAATTCTTTTCTTCATAAATCTTATATCATTTAGTTAATACCTTACGCTTTCCCCCCCCCGGAAATCTCATGCTATACCCTGGAAATCTCATGCTTTTCTTTATAAACCTCATGCCTTTCACCTAATACCAGATGCTATCCATTAATATCCATTTGCTCTATATCAAAACATCGAGCAAATAATGCTAGCTGATATGCTCGAAAAACGTTTAGTTAAAGAAATAATACCGCTGTTTGGAACACTCAAAATCATTTCTTTTGTTTCTAACCTAATAACGATTGCCTCAATGCTAGAAAAACTTTTCATTAGCGTCAATTCGAATCGATCTAGAGCTATACTCGAAAGAAACATTAATTTTAGAAAAGCATGAGGCCATTAGCCATTATCAAATTATTTACTTTTGAATATAATAGCGATTGCATCAATCCTCAAAAATCTTTCTCTAGCGTTAATTAATCGTAGAATAGTGATAACAACTATGCTAAAAACTTTTCAATATAAAAATAATAACGCTACTAGCTATGCTTTAAATATTATCTTGTAGTTCTAAATCTGATTACTCTTGCAGCTATGCTAGAAAAATCTAGCATATCTAGCATAATCTAGCATAAAAATCATGCTGGTCGCAAAAACTGCAGCATCTGCGCAAAACGATGCCGAAACTAGAACAGCCGAAAAGGCATATTGTTCTCATCGTCAGACAGTTTACACTTTCACTGTGCTTTGGAGGTTGTCCCTCATATAGCGTAAATTGCACGACAAGCCCCCAAGCCTTCTCTCCGCTGCTACGCGCCAAATAAATGTAGCCTCGCCGCGAAATCGAGCTAAGGGATCTTGGTGCGAGTGGAAAACGCGTTTACCGCTCTGCCACTCACCCTCCTCGTTGGCTCTTAAGTCTATGTTATTTTTTCTAACAAGATTAGAAGTGCACTTTATAAAATTTCTCTTACGTCTTTAAAGTTCAAATTAATCTGCACGAATGAAACGGACGGTTACCAAATGTTATTTGCCCTTCATGCTTAAGTGACGCCGAACTGTCAGGGTCCAGGGTCCCAGCGAATGCGAATGCGAATGCATTCTGGTCAACCTCTAAAGTTAAACCAACGCATCTGTCTTAGATGTTAAGATCAATTTATCAGTTGTTAGAGTTTAGAAAAAAGTGCGCCATTCGACACTGCCAGACAAATCTGGCTAAGCCAAAGGCTTTCTAGTTTTACGAACTGTAGCCCATTAAAGGCGTCTTAGCCATGTTGCATATGATCGTGCAGAGCTTCTAGGCACTTTCTTGTTTAGTATATCGCGCAATCTTTGCTTTATCCACTGTCGCCAGCATTCAGTTTGAATCTTTGCCTTTTATAAAGGACAGCACTTGAAAAATTGGAATCAACCGATTCAAGAAAAGCTAGCTCAGTTTCTACATGTTACAATAGTATCTAAATACTTTAGTTCTATTCGATGGAGACTACGTTTGCCTTTATTTTCACTGCCTGCTTGGTCTTCTCCAGCTGCATCCATCTGGCCGCTGCTATTCCGCAATTGATAAGTGAGCCTTCTAATATTGCAGGCAGCTCGCGATTACCCCATGCTGTTATTCCTACTCACTATCGTCTCACCGTCGCCCCATTCATATATGGTGACGAATTCTACTTTGTCGGCGACGTGACAATATTGTTGGTTGCAGTAAGAAATATCAGCAGCTTTTGCATACATGCTTCACGATTGAATTTCACTGCGGGCCTAAAGGTCTATGATGATCAATGTGGTGCAGAAATAAATACTGAATCAATAAAACACGATATACAGCAGATGTGGCTAAATGTTACTATGACACATTCCCTGCAGAGTGGTCGACGCTACAAAATTGTGATTAATAAGTTTCGTGGTCACTCACAAACATCCAATACTGGACTATTCAGACTCTACTCTCGTAGAAACGGAACTGGCATACCATTTGCTGCATCACAATTACAGACAATATTTGCCAGGACTGTATTCCCGTGCTTTGATGATCCCGCATACAAGGCCACTTTTGATATTAGCATCATCCGTCGTCATGACTACAAAGCGATAAGTAATATGCCATCGATTTCCGTAGCACGAGTGTCTTCGTCCGAATGGTTTCAAGGTAATGAGTCAAGCATAGGAACGTTTGTAAAAGAGAGCTTCAATACAACACCAAAGATGCCCACATATCTACTGGCATTTTTTGTGGGTCAGTTCGAATTTGTGTCCGTGCGGGATAAAATCGGCCGCGAATTTCGCACCTGGGCAGAACCAGGTGAGATCAATTTGACTCGGCACGCTCTATCATCAGCGATCATTGTGATGGAATATTTTGAAATGTTCTTTAACATCTCGAATCCTTTAATCAAGACCGATCAGGTATTTTTCATAAGATCTGGCGCCATGGAGAACTGGGGACTCATATTTTATAATAAAGATGATTTGCTAATCAACAATGAGTTAGACAGTGTGGATCGACTATTTCTTTCCAATTTTATATTAAGCCACGAGCTGGCACACATATGGTTTGGAAATTTAGTCACCCTGGCCTGGTGGAATGAAGCTTGGCTAAATGAGGGGCTGGCAACATACTTCTCTGCTCTCGGAACACAGCACCTGATTCCATCGTGTGAGTCGGATTCTGTCGCTTTAGCTAAGTGGCAAGCAGCCACGTTTATCATAGAAGATATGAGTCGGTCTAGACGTGCAGTTCGCTCTCAAGTGAAAACTTTGTTCGATATTGAAACAATGTTCGATGAAATTACATACCACAAAGGCGCCGCTTTTGCCCGAATGATTCATGGTTTCCTGGGAGACGCTGTCTTTCGCAATGGCATCAGCAACTATTTGAAAGACAGAAGCTACAAAAGCGTGAAAAGCTCTGACTTGTTTGAAAGCCTAGCCCAGAGAAGTAACGAGAGTGCTCTTAATAATGTGAACCTAAGGGAAGTCATGAATGGTTGGATCGATCAAGCGGGCTATCCAGTTGTGACCTGCGAACAATACAATAATACTTTGAGACTAAGTCAACAGTCTTTTCAGACCTATATAAGAGATTCTTCAAATAGTTCAGCATCAAGTTCCAACAAATCTCTATGGATCATACCGATCACTATGCTAACGAAGGAGAATTCTAGTAGTTGGGATGGATTTAACGTGTCTCACATAATCCATTGGATGCGCTTGCAGCAGCAGAGCTTTTCTGCTAATACTTCTGGCTGGTATCTTCTAAACATTCGTTCAGTCGGTTACTATCGAGTGAACTACGACACCGCGAACTGGTTGGCCATAGTCAATCAGTTACTTGACGATCACACAGTATTTTCGCCCCAGGACAGGTTAAAGCTTCTATCAGACAGTTTCGCGCTGTTCAGGGCCAAAAAGTTCGAGCCCAGTTTGTTTATCGAACTTTTGGAGTACCTGCGCTACGAGAGACATTTCGCTCCTTGGAATGAAGCATATTCACTATTCAGCACTATGAATGAAAGACCAGACAGCAATACAGAAGCGATACTGTTTGTGGCCTTTTTTAAGGGCCTCATCTATCCAGCCTACCGATCGTTGGGCATTAAAGCTGTGCCGGGTACCGACACTTTCATGGCCAGACTCGTGCGCAAGAGACTAGTAGAATTCGCCTGCTTGATCGGACTGCACATCTGCCAGATGGAAGCCAAGGCCGAGTTCGCCCGCTTTGTGGCCTCCAACTTTTCCGCCAATACTATTTCGCCAGAATCGCGTCGTACAGTCTTCTGTACAGGTCTCAAGGCAGCGCCTTATTATTTGTTTAAAAAAGTACTTGAACTTTTCCATGCAAACTCGGCAAGCTCTTCAAAGATTTATCCTTCAGTTGAGTTTGTAAACGATTTAAAATATGGTTTACAGTGCAAGCGTAATCAACAGAGACAACTGACGCGAAGACAAAGAAGATCTGTTTTGAGGTCGCACGAGTTGAACCTGTTGATTGGAAATGATCAGCTGATGCGAAAAGCGATTTGGCGTTTGCATGTTCGCAGCGAAAATTAATCAACAAGACTTACAAATTGAAAACGTTACTTATAGATCGTGTGGCCTCTATATTTATCTGAAAGCGAGTGTTACTTTTTCTCATTAGTATAGCTAATATAAGCACTAGATCTAGCTTCCGTTCAAAAATTTTTCAATAAACGTTTATTCATTATTGTCGCGACAAAAAATACGCCGCTTGACAGTAGCTCCTAGGAAGACCACGGGGATATTTCATGTAGCCCAATTTTTTCTGAATCACAAAACATCGGAATCATCGAGATATTCAACGATTCTCGTCGAGGTGTCTTGTGGCACAAGCCCACAATATCGGCATTATTTTTCTGCCCACAAAATTTCAATACGCCTTTCTTTTTTATTTAATTAATTTGATGTTTATATGGAACAATGTAGTTGTCCCTGTCAGTCAAGAGCCTTTGACAAAAATCGGTGGATATCTCGTCGATTCTGACGTGGGACGGATTCGAAAGTTAGTTTATCGTAGGGGCTGGAAAATATTTAATAATATGGTTGGACTTTCACCAAAATCGGTAATCTCGATTGGGAGCTATCCTGAAGTAGGCAGTATTTAGGTATTTCTACTATTAAGGGCATGCCAAATTTATCGCATCAAAGCATACATTAAATTGTTCTTTAGTAAAATTTTATTCTGTTTCTGATAAACGCCTACTAGATGATAAATTTTTCTGGATTTTTAATAATTTATAATGATTTTGTTTCATCATAGACACAAATATGTATTCTACTCTGGCTCCTGTATTATTTTGTGGCGCAAAAATTAAAAAGACACAGCCTTGGTGTTAAAAAGTCTTGATTTTTCGAGCCGTAATGGTTACCTGTTAAATTGTTATTTTGTTCAAAGGGAGGGCAGAGCAAAGAATATTAATTTTGCATCATATTCAATAAAACACTACAAGTTCATCCGTAATGGTTACTAGTTTTTTTCAGTTTTTTCAACATATTGCAGGGTTTCCTTTCTATAAAGCTTTTAAAACAAGACTAGAAAAATATCACCTCGAGAGCAAGATACTCGAACAGTCTACATCTAACAGCCTAAATACTCCTAAATCTGTGGTCCTAGCCCACTGACTACTTCTATCACCGATGTGTCTTATCTTAACCATCTCTCACCTCTACCCTGTCTAATATCGCCTCTTTAGTTTCTCCTGCTTCTAATCTGAAACTGTCTCATCTCTCCAATCTTACGAGTACCTCTCCCATGTCTCATCTCTCCCTGTCTCATCTCTCCCCTGTCTCATCTCTCCCTGTCTCATCTCTCCCCTGTCTCATCTCTCCCTGTCTCATCTCTCCCCTGTCTCATCTCTCCCCTGTCTCATCTCTCCCTGTCTCATCTCTCCCTGTCTCATCTCTCCCCTGTCTCATCTCTCCCCTGTCTCATCTCTCCCTGTCTCATCTCTCCCCTGTCTCATCTCTCCCCTGTCTCATCTCTCCCTGTCTCATCTCTGCCCTGTTTTATATTTCTCGTGTCTCATTTAACTCTTCCACTACTCTGCCATGTCTCATTTCTCCTCTGTCTCATCTCTCCAGTGTCTCATCTCACCCCTGTTTAGTTTCTCCTGCATCTAATCTCAGTCTGATCTCTCATCTCTAACATCTTACCTCTCCTCTGCATTATCTCTCCCATGTTTAGTTTCTCCCCCATCCCATCTCCCCTGTCTGGAATCTGCTCTTTTTATGCCTCATCTTACTAATCTCACCTCTCCATTTTTATTGTTTCATTTATCTAATGTTTCTTCCGTGTCTCATCTCTCCTCTGTCTCATCTCTCCCCTGTCTCATCTCTCCCCTGTCTCATCTCTCCCTGTCTCATCTCTCCCTGTCTTATCTCTCCCCTGTCACATCTCTTATCTGTCTCATCTCTCCCTTGTCTCATCTCTCCCGTGTCTCATCTCTCCCGTGTCTCATCTCTCCTCTGTCTCATCTCTCCCCTGTCTCATCTCTCCCCTGTCTGATCTCTCCCTGTCTCATCTCTCCCCTGTCACATCTCTCCCCTGTCTCATCTCTCCCCTGTCTCATCTCTCCCTGTCTCATCTCTCCCCTGTCACATCTCTCCCCTGTCTCATCTCTCCCCTGTCTCATCTCTCCCCTGTCTCATCTCTCCCCTGTCACATCTCTCCCCTGTCTCATCTCTCCCTGTCTCATCTCTCCCCTGTCTGATCTCTCCCTGTCTCATCTCTCCCCTGTCACATCTCTCCCCTGTCTCATCTCTCCCCTGTCTCATCTCTCCCTGTCTCATCTCTCCCCTGTCTCATCTCTCCCTGTCTCATCTCTCCCCTGTCTGATCTCTCCCCTGTCTCATCTCTCCCCTGTCTCATCTCTCCCGTGTCTCATCTCTCCCTGTCTCATCTCTCCCCTGTCACATCTCTCCCGTGTCTCATCTCTCCCCTGTCTCATCTCTCCCGTGTCTCATCTCTCCTCTGTCTCATCTCTCCCCTGTCTCATCTCTCCCCTGTCTCATCTCTCCCGTGTCTCATCTCTCCTCTGTCTCATCTCTCCCTGTCTCATCTCTCCCCTGTCACATCTCTCATCTGTCTCATCTCTCCCGTGCCTCATATCTCCGGTGTCTCATCTCTCATCTGTCTCATCTCTCCCCTGTCACATCTCTCATCTGTCTCATCTCTCCCGTGCCTCATATCTCCGGTGTCTCATCTCTCATCTGTCTCATCTCTTTCTGTCTCGTCTCTTCCCTGATTAGTATCCCAGGTTTCTCGCCCCTGTCGCAACTCTCTACTGTCTCATCTCCCATGCCTCATGTGTCCCTGTCTTATCTCTGCCCTGTTTTATATTTCTTGTGTCTCATCTCTCGTATCTGAAATCTCTTCTGTCTCGTCTCACCACTATTTAGTTCCCCCTGTATTTTATCTTGCCCTTGTCTCATTTCTCCTCTCTCTCATATATTTCCGTCTCAACTTTCCCCTGAAAAATTTCTTGGCTTTCTTGATTTACTGAATAAATGTTTGCATTGTTGTATGTGCCTACTTGTTTACTTATAGTACTAAAGTAATATTTAAGAAATGTTCTGCTCTACAGCTGTTCGGCAGCGTGGCCGGTGCGATACAAGCTACAAATGTTCGTTAATCAGCCAGCCGATCGCTATAGACAATTCGATTGGAGTGCCGGGCCAGAGTCTGCCCACTTCAGAGGCGCATCCAGGCCTGCAGATGATCCTGACAGCTGGGGCTGCAGATGCAGTCAGGATAGCCTGAGCTAGCTGTGAACCGACCACCGCAGAAGGCATTGTCAGACCGGAAAATCTCGCGGCACAGATTGGAGCAGACTGCGTTTAGTCTGGCCGGTAGCAGAGGATCTGCGTGTCGGTTGCGATTACTGAATGTTTTAGCTATAGGCAGGATTTAAAGTGGCGTAATCCGATTATTGTGACACGTGTGTGACTATAGATGCTGCAGTATATCGGATTCCATCGTAATCATCTTCTAATCCATCTCACTTTTGTACTCAACTTAAATTATTCCTGAAGTTTATCAGCTTACACCCCTAGGATTAGGAATCCTATCATCGTAGATGAAAAATCGAAATTTGATCTCTAAAAATCTTTTAAATCACGGGATGGGAGAATAGATTGGTTTTAAGCTCTTCATTTCCTTTTTTTGCACGATGGACGCAGAGTAAAGCAGATTTACTAGGTACGCTCGCAGCATGTATCACGAAATATTGTTGCAGCAATAAACGACACTTTTAACACGTTTTTGGTTGCTCGAAAATTCTTTATAAGTAATTCTCTTAAAAGGATCTAATAGCGATTTTTCTGTGTGAAATTATAGGATTGAAATAGGAACTCACCGTCGCTTCCGGTTACCAACCGTTTGTTCGCCGGTGCAGCGTTACCATTGCCAGCTGAGTATTCCAGTGATTCAATGGGACTACATATGCCCTCTAGAGCCAGTAGGGAGATGACAATCAAAGTTAGCATGCTGTAAGTGTGTTGCTTCTGTGTTGTTGTACGCCTAGGTGCGATAGTAGTGCGATGTGCTATCTAAGTCTTAGTTAGTAGAAGAACCAGCTTCTCTGCCTCTCTACCTGTGAGTCAATCGGGCTTGTGAAGCATTTTTATCCGCATGTGAGCAAGCCGCCTTCATAGATAGCGAATCAGGAATGTTCTGTGATTGTGTGTGGAAGATCTACAAACTTGTAGTAGCAAATGACTGCTCGATTTGCTTGGAAAATCACGAGAACTGCAGTGGTCGACTTATTGCTATACTGTACATTGATCCGTTAGTCCTTTTATATCTTTTCAATACCTGATTTTGTCGTCTACACAGTATTTAATAGGTTAAAATAAATTCTGTTCGATAGTGCCTGAAGATGGCTGGTTTTAGCCGAAACGCGTCGCAAATAATATTGAGTTTTGTCTTACTATTGTATGTCCTTTCCGACAATTTGAATAAATTAAACCTCAAGAATTGCAATAGAATTTCTCCACAAAAATGTAGCTCAGTGTAGGAGAAGTCAAGTTAACCTTATCGGGCCTTGTCTGCTCATCGTCTGTCAATAATAATTAGCCAGCCCGTGTCTCACTGTGATCAGAAATCTGAGGCATATCCTTGATCTCTTATTTGACTGCCATTTCACTTAGCCAATCTCCTAGAATTATTGCCCTGTTACTCTCAGGTCAGTAAGGCAGGTACACTGAGAGGTTTTCTCTATTTGATTGAGTAATCTCAGTCTCATCGCCAAGCCCACCAAAATTTCTACCTCAGCTGATGCAGGTGCTTATTCGCAGCAGGGTTAACTGACGCACAAAAGAATTTTGTTTTAGTTCAATAACAAATATTCCATGGACATCTATATGTAGCATCCAGTTGAGATGCGATGTATTTGACTTACTTTGACTTAGCTGCAGGGCGGTCCCATAGAGGGACACAGCGGGAAGGCGATGCCGCCCATTCCGCTAGTCCCTGAAAGACCGACGTACCGTCACGGACGATCGAGTTGGCGTCGCCCAGGGAGGTCCCTCGGAGTCGCTCTCCGCAGCCACGTCGCTCCCTGGAAGAGGGAGTTCAGCTCTGCGGGTGGCCCGAAGGTAGCGCATGAGCTGATTAAAGTTTTCGGGTTTACATGCTCTGCCATGGCAATGGCATGGCAGACCAAAGCGCGTTGCCAGGGCAACGCTTTCCACTTCAGTACATAGACCCAAGTCTTTTACATGTTTTGCAAAAAACCGCATCCAAATCGGTTCAACTGGGCAAAAGCGGCAATCGTTAAAAGTTCAAAATCGTGCTTTCCTATCCCGACACGTTGGTTACATCTCATCAAGATGAGATATCGCATCCGTAATCAGCGACAGGGCCCGTTCAGGCGCGGCCAGGCTCGGACCCGCCGCTACGTCGACTGCTTGCTGAGCGACGCCGGGGCGCCCGACACTGCCACCGGCGCGGACCCTGTTCGCGCGCTGGCTCTGCGGCGCGCCATCTGACGCTGCCTCCCTGACTTTTGGGGCTAGCGTCTCTTGTTGTTGTTGTTGTTGTTGTTGTGATCAGGTGTCAACGTAATATAGCTTTTGCCATTCAATCTCAGTGTTTTGTCATTCATACTCAGCCGTCCATACACATTACAAGTCAAACACCTCTAGCATCATGGTGAGGAACATACGGATTTGAGCGGAATTGTTAATGTCTTGGATCAGAACAGTGACTCAGAGAAAATGAATTTACATAATGCACCGTGGATACAGTCGGCTGCAGGCAATCTCCCAGTTTGCGGCCTTCAGAGGCGTCAGAGTGTCCAGTGCAACGTGGCCCAGGCGCTCCATGTAAGCATATGGCCCATGTAAGTTGGGCCATGTAAGCAAATGCTATGGAAGAAATTTGTAATTTAGCTGTCTTTGGGAGGACTGCGTTTGAGAGACCGAGCTTATAAAGCCTGACTGTTTGAATGACAAAACCCGAGATTGAATGGCACAGAGCGATAGTCTATGGGCCAAACGGCGCCAACTGGCTGGATTAATTCTATGGGGGCTGAGTATGAATGACAAAACACTGAGATTGAATGGCAAAAGCTATACTACACGAAGCCAAAGAATCGTTAACTTTTGTTATCGAACTCGTCAATCTCTGACAAATTATCCGTCATTCACACTCGAGCATTCTTACCTGCATGCTAATAAAGGAACACCCAGATTCTGGTCGCTTTAGTTCAGAAATGAAACGCCAAATTCAAGCAAAAGTACGTGTGAAGCACGTGCAAAACAGGCGCAACTAAGCTCTTTACGCAAATTGCATTTTTTTATTTTTATAGTGCTTAGAAGTGAGAGCGTAAAGCAAATTACAAAAGGTAAAAAGCCAGCGTCAATAGAAAGCGAAAGCTGTCGTTACAGCAGTTTTTTCGCAGATTAAAACATTTCAATTAAAAAATAGCTGACCCACTGAGAAACTGGAAAAATCTAAGCTTTGAAGGTTTGGTATTACTCGAAGCTTCAATTTGAATGCTGTCTTCCAGATTTCACAGAAGGAATGTCACAGCGACCCGCTAGCAATAGCATGCGCAGAGTTCAAATCGTTTGCATTTTCGCTACTTAAAGTAGCATGAATTGCTGCCTGATTCTCACTGACATTCGACTCTGCATCGCTCGTTTGTTTCACATTCCTAGAGCTCTTGGCTCGCAGTTGCCGCCCAAGTCGCCGCAGGTTGTCAGCCTGCAGGCCGCACCTGTACAATGGCACAGCCGCCAGGTTCACCACCGCCTGCACCGCCAGCACCTTCAAGCAGCTGCGCGTGTGATTCAGTGCCAGCTGGGCCGAGTTCTTTGCTGGCCGATACTTCACAGGCCTCGGTGGCACGAACTCGAAGCTCGCATCGGTTGATTGATCTTCGCTGTGGTCGATTTTGCTTGAGCTCGCAGTTTTATCGGCAGTGCAAGCGGAGGCTGGGCTGTCTTGCGCTGCATCGGTTGAGCACCTGGATCGATTGATTGGATCGGAGCACAGGTGCTTCATGGGGGTGAGTGGCAGAGCGGCAGCACGCCCGAATCTGGTTCAAAAGTCCCTGAGCTTGAATCCGCGGCGAGGCCAAATTAATTTGGGGCGCAGCCGCGGAGAGAAAGTTTTTGGAGGCTTGTCGTGAAATTTACGCCCCGTGAAGGCCAACCTCCGAGGACGATTGAATTAAAACACAGCCTTACGATGAGAAAGTCAGAGCTGTGTGAGCGCGTGCTTATGAGTCAGCGAATGTTTGTCAGGATGTTTATCAAATAATCTTACGTTGTAGACATCCGCTGCTTTTGCAGAGACCAGGCGTCAGGATTCGGATTATGCTTGACAACCTGTAACAGCCTGAGCTGATACTGGCACAGGCTGTTGAGCTGCTTGGATTCGCGAATACCGTAATAGACCCAGGTGGTGAAGTGCTCGCAGTTGCCGCCGTGCAGTGAATATGGCAGGGGGCCGATCTGGCTGCGAGCCCGCTGGACAATCTCCTTCCTAGAGAACACCGTGTCTGTCACCTGGAACACTTTCATTAAGTCGCCCTTGGCCAGGTATTCTAAGGTGGCTTCGATTACCTCGCCGTCGCTAGGGCCCAGGTGGTGATGCACCGCCCGACCGTCGCCAACGTAAACGGCGTGGTGAATAAAGAGGCCGCGATGGAATCGAACCGAATCGCCGGGCTGCACTTCGTCCAGAATCTTGTCCAGACGGGTGGTCCACGTGAGGCACCTGTGACGCATTGGTTTTGATTCACTCGAATGAAAATTTCACTTACTGCTGTAGAAAATATAATACCACGGCTCTTTAAGGTGTCAAAAGTTATTCGACCGTCAGGACCTTCAGGACTTCAGGATGCCACCACTGATTCATTCGAAGACCTTTATGCTTTAAGGTTGTCAGCAATGATTCTATAAAATGTCTTCAGGGTGTCAGCAATGAATCTATCAAATACTTTCAGGCCTTCAGGGTGTCAGCAACTATTCTAAGAAAAAGCATCAGGACTTCAAGGTGTAAGCAGTCAAGCTATCATGAGGTCATGAGGTAGATTTTTTCAGTACTTTAGGGTGTCAGTCAGTAATGAATAAACAAAATATTTTCAAAAACCTACTTAAACACACTCATTTGTCGGGCGGTAGTTCTCAACCAAACCGTTGCTTAGGACGCATTCAAAGCGCTAAAGAGAGACACGATGATAATTATACCAAGTTAATATAGCCAAGCAGTCCACCTCTGCTTTGTGTGTTGAATGTCGAAATTTATTACGATTGTGGCACCGCAGTGTAGGACAGTAGGTGGTTGAGTCTATTTAAATTGTAGCATTTCATTGCTTACGCGTAGCAGCCACAAGATGCGTCACAAGATGCCAGCCGTTGAGAAATGTAAATGGAACTGTATTAGTGTTGGCATGTGCGTACTTGGCGTTAGACGCTTAGCGCGCTCTCTCTCTTTCTCTCTCTCTTTCTGTTTCTCTCTATCTGTCGTCTCACCACGCTATGTACGTGCAGTGGATGCGTGCAATTTCACACACACACACACACACACACACCATTTGTGTCTGCGCTTGTCGCATAGTGCGTACAAAGTACGTACATAGATATATCTAGAGTGAAAACCCTTTGGCTTGGTTTGCGCATACGAAACTCGAGAAATTTGTTGCTAAGAGCTTGTTTAAATGCTAAAAATACACCTTTGCTATAGACACAATGGCTATATATAGGATTAATTTATAAAATAGAATTTTCATTTTGTCTTGCTGACTAATGAATAATAACCATGACATCTTATAAACACGCGTAATTTCTTTTGTTAAGTACTAAGAATTCTACGGAAAGAATTTTCGAGTTTTGAGCCGATGCTCAAATTAAATCTAATTATGAGAAGTTTATCGTTTTTCATTTAAACTAACAATATCACATTCGACAATAATTTTAAGGTATCAGAAATGACTCTACAGAAACTTTAGGCCTTCAGGGTATAAGCAATGATTCTAAGAGAACCTTCAGGCCTTCATCGAGTCAGCAATGATTCTAACAGAATCTTCAGGCCTTCAGGGAGTCAGCAATGATTCTAACAGAACCTTCAGGCCTTCAGGGAGTCAGCAATGATTCTAACAGAACCTTCAGGCCTTCAGGGCGTCAGCAATGATTCTAAGAGAACCCTCAGGCCTTCAGGGAGTCAGCAATGATTCTAAGAGAACCCTCAGGCCTTCAGGGAGTCAGCAATGATTCTAAGAGAACCCTCAGGCCTTCAGGGCGTCAGCAATGATTCTAAGAGAACCCTCAGGCCTTCAGGGTGTCAGCAATGATTCTAAGAGAACCTTCAGGCCTTCAGGGAGTCAGCAATGATTCTAACAGAACCTTCAGGCCTTCAGGGAGTCAGCAATGATTCTAACAGAACCTTCAGGCCTTCAGGGTGTCAGCAATGATTCTAACAGAACCTTCAGGCCTTCAGGGCGTCAGAATTGATTCTAAGAGAACCCTCAGGCCTTCAGGGAGTCAGCAATGATTCTAAGAGAACCTTCAGGCCTTCAGGGCGTCAGCAATGATTCTAACAGAACCTTCAGGCCTTCAGGGAGTCAGCAATGATTCTAAGAGAACCTTCAGGCCTTCAGGGAGTCAGCAATGATTCTAACAGAACCTTCAGGCCTTCATGGAGTCAGCAATGATTCTAACAGAACCTTCAGGCCTTCAGGGTGTCAGCAATGATTCTAACAGAACCTTCAGGCCTTCAGGGAGTCAGCAATGATTCTAACAGAACCTTCAGGCCTTCAGGGAGTCAGCAATGATTCTAACAGAACCTTCAGGCCTTCAGGGTGTCAGGAATGATTCTAACAGAACCTTCAGGCCTTCAGGGAGTCAGCAATGATTCTAACAGAACCTTCAGGCCTTCAGGGCGTCAGCAATGATTCTAAGCTTTTTTAAACATCAATTAGTTTTTTCTCAATAACAGTAATGAACTGTAGTATTGCTTTAACGTCTTTCGAAAGAATATATTAGCTATTTATTACCAAAAGTAAATTCAGTATATCTTTTTTGTACGCAATAATTTGTTTACAATAGTTAGAACTGGTTATTAAAATAATAGTGTTTTACGAGTAAAAAACCCGTAAGAATAGTTTATTAAAACAAACATCGGTTCTCCAATTTCTAAGCGGCAGCACCGTCGCTTCCGAAAGGCTTGAAGCCGAACAATAGATCCTTGCGGAAATAGTTCAGGGCGAACATGCCAGCGATGGCTAAAATAGCTCCGAGAATCAGCATCCCGATTGCTAGGCCGGCAGCCCCACCTGAAAGGAGCGGCTTCATTGTCTTCCGCCTGCCTTGCGTCTAAATTCCTGCCTTGCTTCTAGATTCTCTGGCGCTTTTGTACCTGATTTTATAAAAGTCTGACATTTTTTTTAAATTCTCTGACATTCCTACTCGGTGACTTTCCTATTCTAGATTCTCTGACAGTCCTATTCTAGATTCTTTGACAGTCCTAGTCTAGATTCTCTGACAGTCCTATTCTAGATTCTCTGACAGTCCTATTCTAGATTCTCTGACAGTCCTAGTCTAGATTCACTGACAGTCCTAGTCTAGATTCTCTGACAGTCCTAGTCTAGATTCTCTGACAGTCCTATTCTAGATTCTCTGACAGTCCTAGTCTAGATTCACTGACAGTCCTATTCTAGATTCTCTGACAGTCCTAGTCTAGATTCTCTGACAGTCCTATTCTAGATTCTCTGACAGTCCTATTCTAGATTCTCTGACAATCCTAGTCTAGATTCACTGACAGTCCTATTCTAGATTCTCTGACAGTCCTAGTCTAGATTCTCTGACAATCCTATTCTAGATTCTCTGACAGTCCTATTCTATATTCTCTGACAGTCCTATTCTAGATTCACTGACAGTCCTAGTCTAGATTCTCTGACATTCCTATTCTAGATTTTCTGACAGTCCTATTCTAGATTCACTGACAGTCCTAGTCTAGATTCTCTGACAGTCCTATTCTAGATTCTCTGACAGTCCTATTCTAGATTCTCTGACAGTCCTATTCTAGATTCTCTGACAGTCCTATTCTATATTCTCTGACAGTCCTATTCTAGATTCACTGACAGTCCTATTCTAGATTCTCTGACAGTCCTAGTCTAGATTCTCTGACATTCCTATTCTAGATTTTCTGACATTCCTTTCTAAGATTCTTTTCTCACCAGCTGACAGTCCCTGTGGCCCGCTGGATTCCGGTCTGCAAAAATGAATTAGTTTAAGGTTTATTATAAATATTCGAAATTTGTTATTGAACGATAGTTTGGTCAATAGAGGGTCGGTGGCAGAATGATTAACGTGTTTGCCTCTCGCACCAAGGTCCCTGAGCTCGATTCCGCAGCGAGGCCACATTCATTTGGGGCGCAGCTGCGGAGAGAAGGCTTGGGGGCTTGTCGTGCAATTTACGCCATTGAGGGCCAACCTCCAAGGCACAGTGAGAGTGTACACTGCCTGACAATGAAAAAGTCAGGGCAGATGTACACACCTGGGTGAGCGTGTGCCCGCGTACAATATCTGAGTGAGTGTGTGCTCAGGAGTCAGCGAAATGGGCAGAATTGACTGCTCCTCGCTGGTTGCGGGTCACTAAAGATGTGCCTGCAGCCCTTCTCAAATTATTATTATATTTTTTCTTCTTTTTAGATTGGTCAAAGAGTTAAAAACAGCAGCCCACCCTCTAGCGTCCATCTGTACAAAGGCGTCAACCGGTACGTCGAAGGCAGTATCGCCGTCTAGAATTTGGACAAACAGTTGCTTGTTCGACACTAGCTCGGCAAGTTTGGGCGCAACCTCTGCAAGAGTGGCCTCCGGCTGCTTCGGCGTGTAGCCGGGGACATTGGCTCGGTCGCTGATGCTGATTTCTACTAGGAGCAGTGGCTCGGCAAACAGACTCACCTGTATTTGTTAGGTAGAGACTAGTAGAGCGGCAATAGAACGGTGGAGTAGAAAAGTAGACATAAAGGTAGATTGGTAGATGAGAATGGTTAAGTATGAGAAGAGGGGTTGATAGCAGTGGTTAAGTATGAGTAGAGTGGTTGATAGCGGTGGTTAAGTATGAGTAGAGGGGTTGGTAGCAGTGGTTAAGTATGAGTAGAGGGGATGGTAGCAGTGGTTAAGTATGAGTAGAGGGGATGGTAGCAGTGGTTAAGTATGAGTAGAGGGGTTGATAGCAGTGGTTAAGTATGAGTAGAGGGGTTGATAGCAATGGTTAAGTATGAGTAGAGGGGATGGTAGCAGTGGTTAAGTATGAGTAGAGGGGTTGATAGCAATGGTTAAGTATGAGTAGAGGGGATGGTAGCAGTGGTTAAGTATGAGTAGAGGGGATCGTAGCAGTGGTTAAGTATGAGTAGAGGGGATGGTAGCAGTGGTTAAGTATGAGTAGAGGGGATGGTAGCAGTGGTTAAGTATGAGTAGAGGGGATGGTAGCAGTGGTTAAGTATGAGTAGAGGGGTTGATAGCAGTGGTTAAGTATGAGTAGAGGGGTTGATAGCAATGGTTAAGTATGAGTAGAGGGGATGGTAGCAGTGGTTAAGTATGAGTAGAGGGGATGGTAGCAGTGGTTAAGTATGAGTAGAGGGGATGGTAGCAGTGGTTAAGTATGAGTAGAGGGGATGGTAGCAGTGGTTAAGTATGAGTAGAGGGGTTGGTAGCAGTGGTTAAGTATGAGTAGAGGGGTTGGTAGCAATGGTTAAGTATGAGTAGAGGGGTTGGTAGCAGTGGTTAAGTATGAGTAGAGGGGTTGGTAGCAATGGTTAAGTATGAGTAGAGGGGTTGGTAGCAATGGTTAAGTATGAGTAGAGGGGTTGATAGCAATGGTTAAGTATGAATAGAGGGGATCGTAGCAGTGGATAAGTATGAGTAGAGGGGATGGTAGCAGTGGTTAAGTATGAGTAGAGGGGATGGTAGCAATGGTTAAGTATGAGTAGAGGGGTTGATAGCAATGGTTAAGTATGAGTAGAGGGGATGGTAGCAGTGGTTAAGTATGAGTAGAGGGGTTGGTAGCAATGGTTAAGTATGAGTAGAGGGGATGGTAGCAGTGGTTAAGTATGAGTAGAGGGGATGGTAGCAGTGGTTAAGTATGAGTAGAGGGGATGGTAGCAATGGTTAAGTATGAGTAGAGGGGATGGTAGCAGTGGTTAAGTATGAATAGAGGGGATGGTAGCAGTGGTTAAGTATGAGTAGAGGGGATGGTAGCAGTGGTTAAGTATGAGTAGAGGGGATGGTAGCAGTGGTTAGGTATGAGTAGAGGGGATGGTAGCAGTGGTTAAGTATGAGTAGAGGGGATGGTAGCAGTGGTTAAGTATGAGTAGAGGGGTTGATAGCAATGGTTAAGTATGAATAGAGGGGATCGTAGCAGTGGATAAGTATGAGTAGAGGGGATGGTAGCAGTGGTTAAGTATGAGTAGAGGGGATGGTAGCAATGGTTAAGTATGAGTAGAGGCGTTGATAGCAATGGTTAAGTATGAGTAGAGGGGATGGTAGCAGTGGTTAAGTATGAGTAGAGGGGTTGGTAGCAATGGTTAAGTATGAGTAGAGGGGTTGATAGCGGTGGTTAAGTATGAGTAGAGGGGATGGTAGCAATGGTTAAGTATGAGTAGAGGGGTTGATAGCGGTGGTTAAGTATGAGTAGAGGGGTTGATAGCGGTGGTTAAGAATGAGTAGAGGGGATGGTAGCGGTGGTTAAGTATGAGTAGAGGGGTTGGTAGCGGTGTTTTTACCATAGGATCGAGAATTCTGAGCGGTGAAATATTCAGAGCTCTAGCCAGGCTGCCGGCAAGTGCAAATAGCAGCTCATCCAGATTGCCTTTAAGGTACTCAAGGTGAGCTGGATCCTTAATATCGGCTGAAAATGAATGGAAATTGACTAGCTGTAGTTCAATCAAGACGATATAATTGTCATTTATCGGGCACTTACACGTGTCCATAACTATTTCAAAATGCTGCAACTGGGTAATTGTGAAACAACCCGACACGTCGTGATCGTATTCTCTCGGTAGGCCAGTGTTGAAATCAAACACGTCGGTCATTGTGTAGATTTTTAGCTGAATGAATGAAAGGTCATGAGCTCGAATCGTAGCTACATCCGTTCAATTTTACTCGTGTCAAGTTTCATTTTACTCACGGGAGGCGGCGCAACGGCGTAAATGGCTCTCGGCACTGATTGATACTTTGGTTTGCCTTGCGTATCATAGCTTGTCTTCTACAAGTACATCAGAGAAAATTATTTTAATCAATAATTATTTAAAATACCAACATTTTTTCTCAAAATCTCTAAAAATATTCAACCAACTTACAATTTGCAAATAGTACTCAACAGACACTGGGTACTTCTTGCCGTCGCCAATATCGATTTGGTCGTCTATAAAGCCGACATAGATGTCAACGTCCGTGTCTCGATAGACGCCCTGAAAATATTCAGGAAAGGTTTCCATTGCAATTGCAAAACATAGCAATCTGGTCACGTGGTTCGACTCTCGTTAAGCTTCACTCACACTGCCCTTGTACTGCAGCTGGCCAATGCCGGGCATGTAGAAGTCTCCCGGCGATTTTAGCCTGGCACCGCCTGGTGTTTTGTTTGTATCCCAACCGCTCTCGGGAATTTTGTCGAATGAACAATTGCCGAAGTGAATGTTCTTGATGTAGGAAATGCCTGGAGGTGTGTTGGTTTATCGATCCAGGGTAGAGATCTTTATGACTTTAAGAGTTATAACGTAGAGTTTCTGAGCCCTTTCGTGTCTCGAGCCGTGAACCGATTGGCTGGCCTTGTGGCCCTCTCTCTCATTTCTCTCTAACCCTGTGCCCCACCCCAGCCAGTTCTACCCCGTCCCGGACGCGGATTGGCTGGCAAGTTTTTCTCTGTCCCTCTGTCCCTCTATGCCATATCCTAATACATTTAATCTTCCAGACGTCAGTCCTTTTTTGAATATTTTTTCTACTCTACCCTGACTCGAAAATTGAAGATTTAATTAAGAATCTAATTAAGTGCTAAAACGGAGGGTGAGTGGCAGAGCGGTAACGCACCTGAGCGGGGTACTTTCACAAACTCGAAATTTCGCAACTTGAAGCAACGGAACTTCATAAACCCGAAATCTCACAATCCCAAAATTTCATAAACACCTGTAGTTTCTCTCTAAGGCTTTGCTCCCAATTGATGTTGCCTCGCCGTGGATTTGAGCTCATGGACCCTTCCACTAACCACAAGAATTACTATCTTCTAGTGTGTCCATTGAGTTCGATTTACTTGGCTAATAGTTCTCGGACTTACCGCGAGTGAAGTCGTTAATCTTTGCCAAGCGTCCGGTGCCATATTTGCCTCCATCGGTTGCAAAGAACAGTGCCGCGTCGCCTTCCATCAAGGTGATGTTGTTGCGTTGGTCGTAGGATTCGCGCATAATGTACGGCTGCTCGACTGGGGATGGCAAACCGCTGGAGATTCCTGAGTAGATTTCAAAGCGTTGATTGAGACGTAATTAAGCCAGGAAGACCTTAAAAAATATTTATTTTACGACCTTACCGACAAATTCTTCAACGCTGAAACGGAATCGACTGTTAGGCTCTGGAGCTTTCTTGTCTGTCACCAGGCCTTTGCAATACACTCCTTTGGGAGCCTGCGAATGATCCGGTACACAACGAGATCAGTGCATGGAGGATGTCAGTGACAATCATCAACTGTGTCAGGAGGACGTCAGTAAAAATCATCAACTGTGTCAGGAGGATGTGAGTCACAATCATCAACTGTGTCAGGAGGACGTCAGTGACAATTATCTACTGTGTCAGGAAAATGTCAGTCACAATAATCAACTGTGTCAGGAGGACGTCAGTGACAATCATCAACTGTGTCAGGAGGATGTCAGTAACAGTAATAGTTAACAATAGTTGTTATACCGCCAAAGGGTGCCTTGTAGCATCGTGCTTATCCGTCATGTTGCGGACTGGGCCGGCAATATAAGTGGCGGTAACGGATCCAGTGGCACCAAACTTGTAGACGCTTTGAATTTGGATTAACGACTCTGAACCTGTTGTTTTGTAGAGTAATACAGCTCGTATAGGCTCTGACTGGCTTCCTTAACAGTGCATTAGTGTTTCTTTTTTCTGTATCTCCCGAAATATTTGACCAATCAACATGAAAACCCGGAATAACCGGAATTTAACGATTTTCGCCGTGGTTTCTGGTGGAGAAAACCACAAATATAACCACCACAAATGCTAAAAAAACACAGCAAAAGCAGAATCCGCACCAACGGAATACCACCAGGTCACTCCTACTGTGGCCTGAGCAACAGAATCGAAATAGCAGGCGCGATATTTTGTCGACAAAATTCCGTTGACCGTCTAGAAAAAAAGGTAAAAATTCTTTCTATAGACACTGTTAAAATGATTAGGAAACATCAAAACTACGAACTACGAGCAGCGCCATTCTATATACCTCTTCCGTGTCCTTCTGAATGGATGTCTCCGGAGGAGGAGTTAATAAATTTCCAGTCGGCACCATCCTGTCAATATTGTTATGCTTCACCTGGGCCAGCAGTTGGAGACTGGTGGAGCTGCCAGCCAGCACCTGGCAGTTATCTATGGACATTAGGAGTGGGATCTGTAGATATCAGAGTGGGATCTGTAGATATCAGAGTGGGATCTGTAGATATCAGAGTGGCATCTGTAGATATCAGAGTGGGATCTGTAGATATCAGAGTGGGATCTGTAGATATCAGAGTGGGATCTGTAGATATCAGAGTGGGATCTGTAGATATCAGAGTGGGATCTGTAGATATCAGAGTGGGATCTGTAGATATCAGTGTGGGAGCTGTAGATATCAGTGTGGGAGCTGTAGATATCAGTGTGGGATCTGTAGATATCAGAGTGGGATCTGTAGATATCAGAGTGGCATCTGTAGATATCAGAGTGGCATCTGTAGATATCAGAGTGGCATCTGTAGATATCAGTGTGGGATCTGTAGATATTAGAGTGGCATCTGTAGATATCAGAGTGGGATCTGTAGATATTAGAGTGGGATCTGTAGATATCAGTGTGGCATCTGTAGATATGAGTGTGGGAGCTGTAGATATCAGAGTGGGATCTGTAGATATTAGAGTGGCATCTGTAGATATCAGAGTGGGATCTGTAGATATCAGTGTGGGAGCTGTAGATATCAGAGTGGGATCTGTGGATATCAGTGTGGGATCTGTAGATATGAGTGTGGGAGCTGTAGATATCAGAGTGGGATCTGTAGATATTAGAGTGGCATCTGTAGATATCAGAGTGGGATCTGTAGATATCAGTGTGGGAGCTGTAGATATCAGAGTGGGATCTGTGGATATCAGTGTGGGATCTGTAGATATAAGTGTGGGAGCTGTAGATATCAGAGTGGCATCTGTAGATATCAGAGTGGCATCTGTAGATATCAGTGTGGGAGCTGTAGATATCAGAGTGGGATCTGTAGATATCAGAGTGGGATCTGCAGATATCAGAGTGGCATCTGTAGATATCAGAGTGGGATCTGTAGATAACAGAGTGGGATCTGTAGATACTGTAGTGTAGGTAACTTAGTGGGATCTCAACAGGAGGACTCAAAACTTTACCAATCTGGAACGGATCTGCTTTCTGGTCAATGAGCACAGACTGGAACGAATTCGTGTCGTAAATCACTTTGAAACTCTCCTCCTTGGCAGCCTGGTTCTCTATAGTCACTGCAGACTTGTTAACCTCCGAATCGACCACGATTGACACGTGTCCGAAAAAGTCACCCGGCTGCGTCACGGTTGTCATGGTGACGTGAAATCTCTGAGGCGGAACTGGCAGCTTATCTGATTAATGTAATTGCAGCGTGTGGTTGCGTGTAGTTTATATTGTTTACATAAACTTCTATTTATAAGAGTAATGTCAACTCAGTTTAAGTAGTGTCAACTCAGTTTGAGTAGTGTAGTGCCACCTCAGTTTGAGTAGTGCCACCTCAGTTTGAGTAGTGTCACCTCAGTTTGAGCACTGTCACCTCAGTTTGAGTAGTGTCACCTCAGTTTGAGCACTGTCACCTCAGTTTGAGTAGTGTCACCTCAGTTTGAGTAGTGTCACCTCAGTTTGAGTAGTGTCACCTCAGTTTGAGTAGTGTCACCTCAGTTTGAGTACTGTCACCTCAGTTTGAGTAGTGTCACCTCAGTTTGAGTAGTGTCACCTCAGTTTGAGTAGTGTCACCTCAGTTTGAGCACTGTCACCTCAGTTTGAGTAGTGTCACCTCAGTTTGAGTAGTGTCACCTCAGTTTGAGTAGTGTCACCTCAGTTTGAGCACTGTCACCTCAGTTTGAGTAGTGTCACCTCAGTTTGAGTACTGTCACCTCAGTTTGAGCAGCAATTAAAAAATTACTTCAGTAGACAAGTGTCTCACCTGTACCAGAGACTTGGGTGCACACACTCGGGTCAAGCTGGGCGTTAGTAAGTCCAATCCAACTTACTAGAGCTATTAGGCCTATGTGAGACAGCTTCATCGCTGCAATATAGTTTTGGATTCTTATTTTTCAATAGAGTTAGTTTTCTCGCCAGTACTTGTTAAGCTAAGTGGACGGACTGGTTTTATACAGAAAACAAGCTGGTGATTTTCTTCAAAATAAGAAGCTCATAAGAGAGATAAGATTGAAGAAAATCTTTGTCTATTGGTCTATATTTTCTACTGAAATTGGTCGATGCATAAACTCTAGTCAGTGGTACCAGCGCCTCAAATGAAGTCTTTAGTTGCCATGCGAAGTGGTTTGTATACCATGAGCACTATAGGTCAGGTACACGCAGTTGTTAAAGGCCTAGAGATAAGCCTTTCAGATTGCAAACTTTAACGAAATCACGGCGAGAATTTAGTGTTTGCCTCAGGGTGCATATTTGCTCAATACTTAAGTGGCAATGCAAATGCAGTTTCATGGACACAGATTTTTATCTCACAAGCGGTGACCCCAGAGCAAGTTTTAACTAGAAGTAATTGCGCAGTACCTCTTTTCCAAAGGCCTAATGTCGAAGATTTAATGGACAAAATGCAGGCCAGACTGTAATTTGGCCATCAAATTTCGCAGGCAAGCTGAAGATATTAGCTTGCTATAAAACTCTTTAAGAGCTTCCAACTGCTTTAGCACACGCACGAAGGTACCTGAGCTCGATTCCGCGGCGAGGCCACATTAATTTATCATCAATTGTTTTAAGACACAGTGAGATTGTACACTGCCTGACGATGAGACAATCAAGGAAAGGCATAGATTAATGTATACTCAGCAACAGCTAAACCCCCCCCCAACTCACGCTGTCACACGGGCACAGAAGTTAAGCAATGTCTTTAATTCTAGTCTCAGTATCGTGTGTAGGAACCACGAGCATGCTAAAGTGCCGTGACTCGTCGTGGCATCCTGATCACCAGCCGGTTGATGAACTCTTGGGGCAGCTGCTGCCAGGCATTCAGCGCCGCCAGTCGCAACTGTTCAGCATTCTGTGGGGCATCCTGCTGAACTCTTCGCTTTACAAAGTCCCAGACATGCTCGATGGGGTTCATTTCTGGAGACTTTGACGGCTCCTTCAGCAGCTGCACGTGTGCTGCTCGATGTGGCGCAGCGCTGTCGTCTTGAAGCATGCAGTTCTGCGGGCCTACAAAGGTTGTCGTAGCAAATGGCAGAAACTGCTGCTGGCGCAATGCAGCCACCAGTGGGTTGAGTTGCGCACTTGCGCCCCCCCTCCCCAAATCCCCCATGCCGCACTTTGCGCTCGCGTCTGGCGGCGGCAGCCTTCACACATTTCTGAGTCACCGATGGCATACAAAACTTTTGGGCCGTGTGACAGCGTGAGTTGGGGGGTTTTAGCTGTTGCTGAGTGTAATGTAGACAGAACAGCAACACACAGCCTTTGAAAGAAACAAAAAAGTGGACATCAATATCCACGCCACCAATTATTAAGAGCGAATTTAATCACAGGCTCTCCAGTAGACACAGCCTTGCAAATGAGTATATTTAAATCAGTTACTAAGCCGAATTCCAACACCGAAGCAACACTCAAAAGGCACTTACACAAGCAGTGCGAAAGTCTAATGGAAAATTTTCACAACAGACAAAATTATGAAAGATCAGAAACTAATTCTGATATTAACCATTTCAGGTCTCAGTTATTTGTGAATTTTTTTAACTCAAAGGCACTTGGCTAAAACTAAACTATTGCGCATTGTGGACAGAGAAAACAGAACGAAAATATTGAGTTTCTTATTTGAACATTCGGTTAGGCAGCTTCATCGTGAAAAAAACTAAAAGTTATGATTATTATGTAAAATTAGGGCACATTTAGCACAATACTATAAACTTTTTACGCAACTTGCAGCTACAATAAAAAAACTATTCACTAAAGCTTTAACGAAATTCACAACAGTACCAGAGAAATATTATTTGCCAAAATGTCTCATACATAAAATATTTGCCTAACATGAGACATACAACTGCTTAACACATAATTAACTTTATCAGGTCACACAACTGTCTAGCAGGTCATGCACATGTCTAACAGGTCATACACATGTCTAACAGGTCACACACGTCATACACATCTCTAACAGGTCATATGTATGTCTAACAAGTCATATGCATCTTTAATAGATCATACACATGTCTAACAGGTCATACGCATGTCTAACAGGTCATATGCATGTCTAACAGGTCATACGCATGTCTAACAGGTCATACGCATGTCTAACAGGTCATATGCATGTCTGATAGGTCATACGCATGTCTAACAGGTCATACGCATGTCTAACAGGTCATACGCATGTCTAACAGGTCATACGCATCTCTAATAGATCATACACATGTCTAACAGGTCATACACATGTCTAACAGGTCATACACATGTCTAACAGGTCACACACATGTTTAACAGGTCACACACATGTCTAACAGGTCATATGCATGTTTAACAGGTCATACGCATGTCTAACAGGTCATATGCATGTTTAACAGGTCATACGCATGTCTAATAGGTCATACGCATGTCTAACAGGTCATACACATGTCTAACAGGTCATACACATGTCTAACAGGTCATACACATGTCTAACAGGTCATACGCATGTCTAACAGGTCATACACATGTCTAACAGGTCATACGCATGTCTAACAGGTCATACGCATGTCTAACAGGTCATACACATGTCTAACAGGTCATACGCATGTTTAACAGGTCATACGCATGTCTAACAGGTCATACACATGTCTAACAGGTCATACGCATGTTTAACAGGTCATACACATGTCTAACAGGTCATACGCATGTCTAATAGGTCATACGCATGTCTAACAGGTCACAAATATGTCTAACACGTCATACACATGTCTAACAGGTCATACGCATGTCTAACAGGTCATACGCATGTCATACGTGTGTCCGTCACACTAAACGAATAAAAAATGAAACTTAACAACTTTTAAGTGAAAGCAAATTGGAACAAAAAAGAGCAGTACAACAAAAATGCAAGAAATATTTCAACACCGACAACATAGATCAGTGTTTTAGGTGAAGAAATACATTTACAGAAACATAATGGTGACACAATCAACATTCATCAAAATGGCACAATATAGCTCATATATTCTGCTCACACTACTCACTAGCAGGGGCCAGTCAGTAGTGCATTAAAAGTGCAGTAGGGCATGTACAAAATTGTACATTTGGACGGAATTAGGAACTTCTTTTAAACAAAAGTTAAAAACAGGTACGAAGATTTACTGTTAGAAAAAATGGACGGCTTTTAAAAATTAGATCACAAAAGCACTACGGTGAGAATATGCTTGACAATCGCATTATACTACTTACTACTGGCCTTAACTTTTTATTGTTTTACAGATAAAAAAATACACTCATGAAAAAAACGAAATTTGACACAAAAGCTTAAAACTTGAAGTTATTTATCGAAAGCGTGAGGCACAAAACAAAATAAGTATTTGTTTAAGACGAATATGGAAGTTCACAATGTGTACATATAGGGGAATGCGCACACTGGAGTATACATACTAGGAATCCCAGAGAAAGAACACGAGAGTGGGGAGTACCTGGTGTGTACGTAAGGGAATTCCAACTCCTGGGAAATTATAAATAAAAAAATGAATTCGGGAATCCTAGAGTGTAATTCAGATTGAGGGGAATCCCAAAGAATGTACACAGGATCGGGGAATCCCTAAGAATGTACACATAATTAGGGACAATCCCAAAGAATGTACAAAGGATTGGGGAAATCCTTACAAATGTACAAAGAATCAGAGAGAATCCCTAAGAATGTACACATGCTTAGGGTAATTCTAAAGGACTGAGGTTTGAGTAGTAGGAAAGCCAATAACTATTTTTGTAGTCAATAGTTAGTGGAATGACTTGGTAATATATGTAAAAGTTTTTTCAGGATAACAAAGATTTTATGTGATTTATGATGAATAAAAATGGTTTCGAATTAAAGCCACATTTACTGTTAGAAAAGTAATGAATATATTCTACTACTAGATAAAATACAGAGTAAAGTCATATCTAATTTTGCATTTAGTAGCAGAAAATTGAAATCGGAATTGTTAAGTTATAAATTCTGATGACTGGAGCAAAAAAATTCATGCAGGCAGGGCGATGAAAGCGCTTTTTAGCTTTTTAAATTAAAAAAGAATCGAGTATTAAGATGAGATTTCTATGAATCACAAACGATGGCGGAGTTTCAGTTGATTTCAAAGTTTAACTATCCGACAGCGAAATACCCCTACGCAGGGCAGGTCTTCCCTGCTGCTGCTGCTGCTGCTGCTGCTGCTGCTGTTGTTGTCCGCGACTGCCGCGATAGAATTCGATGGATTCTAGCACTGACTCGAGCATCTGAGACAGGTCAGTGTAGGTGAGTTCAGCGCCGCAGTCTTCGGCTGTGGCGCTGGGCAGTCGGTCGAGACGCAGCGCCGCCCGCTGCTGCTCTTGAAGCGCCTGACGAACCAGACGGTCCGAGGCGCCCAGAAGCTCCAGCTCCACCGGATCGCGGCTGGCTCGCATTAGCCGACGAATCTTGAAGAGGGTGGGGAATGAGGACACGGCACGCTAGTAGAATGTAGAATGTTCTGTAGAATGCTCCTCTAATCTTCGGAATATTCAACCAATCGTTAGAATGTCCTACAAATCTGCAGAATGTTCTATCAATCTGCAGAATGTTCTATCAATCTGCAGAATGTTCTACAAATCTGCAGAATGTTCTATCAATCTGCAGAATGTTCTATCAATCTGCAGAATGCTCTATCAATCAGCAGAATGTTCTACAAATCTGCAGAATGTTCTATCAATCTGCAGAATGTTCTATCAATCTGCAGAATGTTCTATCAATCAGCAGAATGTTCTATCAATCTGCCGAATGTTCTATCAATCAGCAGAATGTTCTATCAATCTGCCGAATGTTCTATCAATCTGCAGAATGTTCTATCAATCTGCAGAATGCTCTATCAATCAGCAGAATGTTCTACAAATCTGCAGAATGTTCTATCAATCTGCAGAATGTTCTATCAATCTGCAGAATGTTCTATCAATCAGCAGAATGTTCTATCAATCTGCAGAATGTTCTATCAATCTGCAGAATGTTCTATCAATCAGCAGAATGTTCTATCAATCTGCCGAATGTTCTATCAATCTGCAGAATGTTCTATCAATCTGCAGAATGCTCTATCAATCAGCAGAATGTTCTACAAATCTGCAGAATGTTCTATCAATCTGCAGAATGTTCTATCAATCTGCAGAATGTTCTATCAATCTGCCGAATGTTCTATCAATCTGCCGAATGTTCTATCAATCTGCAGAATGTTCTACGAATAACGTATCAATAATCTAAAAAGTGATGAAATTCCGAGAGATCCACTAACCTCCTCCTTAACCTCCAGTGGTGACACTCCAGCTGAGAATAAGGCTGCGCAATACTTGTCCAATAGTCGGCGTCTACTGTCGCCTAAGCCGCCGCTGCCGCTGCCGCCGCCCACAGCGCCCGGTGGCAGCCTAGCTAGATGAGCCAGCTTGTGTAGAACAGCAAGCATTGGCAGTATGGGATCAGATATCTGCCTCACTCGCCTCTGACTGATAGTCAGTGCGCCGCTGCTGCTGGGCCGACTGCCGACTGCAGGCGCAGCGGCTGCCGACGGAGCAACCGACAATTGGCCGGCGCCAGTTGCCGAAGAGGTGCCCGCGCGAGGCCGAGGCGGCAAATCGGTCGACGTGGCCGAAGCCGACGCAGAAGACGGCGCCGTTGTCGGAGACACCGCAACCCCGACTCCGCTGACGCCGCCGGCGACGCCGCGGCCGCCGCTGCTCCCACCGTCGGGTACTTCAATAGCGACGCTGCCAGATCCGGGAGCTCCCGAAGCGACGACCCCGCCGCCGGCGCCACCCCCGCCGCTGTCGTCAAGCAGCAGGAGTCGACGACGATTCCGACGCTTCTCGCGATGCAGCCGACGATCAGCGGTGGCCTTCTGAGCCTGGACCAGGTCCAGGTGGCGAAGGACCCGGTCGGACATCAGCGCGGCGACGCCGACAATGTCGGGGCGCTTGTCCGGATCAACGGTCAAGCAGGCGGCTATGACACTTGTTAGCTGGGAGATTGAGCGAGTACGATACGATTAGTTATGAATTATAGATAGCATTTGAAATTAGAATAAAACAGAGATAATTTGTTAACTTCAGCTAATTCGTTAACTTTAGCTAATTCGTTAACTTTAGCTAATTCGTTAACTTCAGCTAATTCGTTAACTTCAGCTAATTCGTTAACTTCAGCTTATTCGCCAATATTGTTACAAATTTCGTTTATTCGTTAATATTTAGCTTTTTTGCTAATTAAGAGATTTTCGTTCAGCAATTTATTTCCCAGAATAATTAACAAATTCGTTTCCTTTTGAGATAATTCGTTAAACAGTATTTCGATAGAGCTCACCAATTTAGAAAAGTGAGTCTGCAGCGGTGCAGGATCATAGCTGCCCTCAACAATTCTGGTTGCCAAGTTGAGCATATTGCTAGAATCGAACGGCGCCTTCAAAGCCGCCATGTGATACAGCACGCAGCCAATGGACCAAATGTCCGCCTTGTCACCGTACGGCTGACTCTGCACAATTTCAGGACAGGCATAGACCATTGTGCCTACAACTGAAATCATCTTGCTGCAGTCTTTGCGCTTCTGTTTGGCCAAACCGAAATCTGTGATTGTCACGTGATCATCTTCGCCTAGCATGATGTTGTTTGGCGACAGGTCTCTGCGGGACAATGAAGGTCACGATAAATGAGCGAAATGTGTCAATGACCAAATAAGTTACTGCTGTTTGAGGATGCTAATGACCGGAAAAATGACTGCTGTTTGAGGATGTCAATGACCGAATAAATGACTGCTGTTTGAGGATGTTAATGACCGGATAAATGACTGCTGTTTGAGGATGTTAATGACGAGATAAATGACTGCTGTTTGAGGATTTTTATGACCGGATAAATGACGGCCGTTTGAGGATGACAATGAGCGGATAAATGACTGCTGTTTGAGGATTTTTATGACCGGATAAATGACAGCCGTTTGAGGATGACAATGAGCGGATAAATGACTGCTGTTTGAGGATGTTAATGACGAGATAAATGACCGCTGTTTGAGGATGACAATGACCGGATAAATGACAGCCGTTTGAGGATGCTAATGACCGGAAAAATGACTGCTGTTTGAAGATGTTAATGACCGAATAAATGACTGCTGTTTGAGGATGACACTGAGCGGATAAATGACTGCTGTTTCAAGATGGTAATGACCAAAAAATTACTATTATCTTATATAAACGTAAATAAAACTATCAAAAGAAAAGACAAAGTGAGTAAATCGTATTGTTAGCATTGAACACACTTACCTGTGCACAATATCCTTCTCCTTATGCAAGTACCTCAGCGCCAATACAATCTGTACAAATATGTACCAGACTCGATCCTCATCAAAGCGGAGACCTTTTTCGCGCATAGAGACGAAAAATTCCATTAACGAAGCGCCCTCAATTAGTTCCATGACGATGTAGAGCTTGTCATCTGGATGGTTGAAAAAATAGCTTTCAATTTTACCATAGAATTTATAATTGTAGAAAATTAAATATAATCATGTAAAGCTAAGTGCGTTACTTATAGAAGGCTAGTTATGGTTTATTAGCTCGTATTTAAAATCAAAGTAAAGCGCTCCTTTTCTTTACGGCCAAAACATGCCACAATATCCTATCTAGGAAATATATAAATACTCGTACTATAAATTTAGCTGTATTTTCTAGGAAATATATAAATACTCGTAATATAAATTTAGCTGTATTTTCTAGGAAATATATAAATACTCGTACTATAAATTTTGCAGTATTTTCTAGGAAATATATAAATACTCGTACTATAAATTTAGATGTAATTTCTAGGAAATATGTAAATACTCGTACTATAAATTTAGATGTATTTTCTAGGAAATATATAAATACTCGTACTATAAATTTAGATGTATTTTCTAGGAAATATATAAATACTCGTACTATAAATTTAGCAGTATTTTCTAGGAAATATATAAATACTCGTACTATAAATTTAGCTGTATTTTCTAGGAAATATATAAATACTCGTACTATAAATTTAGCTGTATTTTCTAGGAAATATATAAATACTCGTACTATAAATTTTGCAGTATTTTCTAGGAAATATATAAATACTCGTACTATAAATTTAGATGTATTTTCTAGGAAATATATAAATACTCGTACTATAAATTTAGCTGTATTTTCTAGGAAATATATAAATACTCGTACTATAAATTAAGCATGATACATGATTTTCGTTCGAAGTGTAATACGAATACACTATAATTGATTAATAAAGATTCGAACCAACGACCTTCCAAACACGATGCATTGGCAACTCACTCTCTTCGAATGTTTTGTAATAGCGAACAATATTCGGATGCCTCAGATGCTCCTTGGCCATTGTGAGTTCGCTGACAATGTAGCCAACATTTTTCTGACGCTCGTTCGCATTGCGACCCAGGCCGCCTGTATTTAACTCTTTGATGGCGTACATCGTCTCCTGTTTGCGAACTTTGTACACCGTGCCAAATGCGCCGCTGCCCAGAATTTCTAACACGGCGTAATCTTTGATGTGCTGCGTGGCTTCGCGATTCTGATTCACCGATTCTAGGTTCAGGCGCAGCTCTTGGGCCAGCTCTTCGTCCTGAGGGGAGAGCCGGCTAGGAATGACTTTGCTGAGAGGGTACTAGTACACTGTCTCATCTCTCCCGTGTCTCATCTCTCCCGTGTCTCATTTCTCCCGTGTCTCATCTCTCCCGTGTCTCATCTCTCCCGTGTCTCATTTCTCCCGTGTCTCATCTCTCCCGTGTCTCATCTCTCCCGTGTCTCATCTCTCCCGTGTCTCATCTCTCCCGTGTCTCATCTCTCCCGTGTCTCATCTCTCCCGTGTCTCATTTCTCCCGTGTCTCATCTCTCCCGTGTCTCATCTCTCCCGTGTCTCATCTCTCCCGTGTCTCATCTCTCCCGTGTCTCATCTCTCCCGTGTCTCATCTCTCCCGTGTCTCATCTCTCCCGTGTCTCATCTCTCCCGTGTCTCATTTCTCCCGTGTCTCATCTCTCCCGTGTCTCATCTCTCCCGTGTCTCATCTCTCCCGTGTTTCATCTCTCCCGTGTCTTATCTCTCTTGTGTCTCATCTCTCCCGTGTCTCATCTCTCCATAGTCCATCTGTTGCTTTCGCATTAATACTCGTACTATTAGGGCACGGGGCAGGGGGTCAGTGGCAGAGCAATTAAAGCGTTTGCCTCTCGCACGAAGGTCCCTGAGCTCTATTCCGCGGCAAGGCCATATTTATATGGAACTTGTCTTGCAATTTACGCCGTTTGAGGGACAATCTCCAAGGCACAGTGAGAGTGTACACTGCCTGACGATGAGAAAGAAGTCTGAGCGTATGCCTAGGTACAGTATCTGTGTGCGTGTGTGCTCAAGAGTCAACGGAATGGGGAGAATTGCCTCCTGGTTGGCTGAGGGTCTAGTGTCACCAAATAAAGCGCCATTGTCCGCAGCCCTCCTGTAGTTATTATTATTAAGGGACAGGGGGCTGTAGTATAAACGATAACAGAACACAGGCGGAGCAGTTGTACTCATAGAATAGCGCACTTACCCTATCAATAGCGGCTACAACTGTGGCATAAGCTGCCAGGTCTCGATTATAGTGGCCAATATCAATGAATGTGGCCAGCAAGCCAGTTGGTAATAATTTTTTAACAGCTCGGCGATTTCTTTCCAAACTGAACAGAAATCTCAGCGCTCTGCAGGCATTCTTTCTTAGAGTGACAGCACCGTCAGCAACCCGCTGACTGCCCTCAGTGCTGGCTGACGATGGCGCATTGTTAGCTGCTGATGAACTACCATAATGACAGGCCTGATTGGGTGGCAGCAATAGACGGCCTAACAGATAGACGCCATTGTTTTGAGCAACTAGAAATGAATTCCGATCGTCCAGTAGCAGCTCAGTAAGGGCGCAGCAGGCTGCTGAACGCACGTTCAAAGTTAATTGGGCCTGAAAATAAAAAATGATTATCCAAATCTTTCTAAACAATGATTCTAGATCAGTTTATACACGTGTATATCTGACACATTCTACATTGAGGTTGTCATGGCAAAGCCGCGCATATTGACGTGAAAAACACCGGAAAAAATAATACTCCGAGCTATTATAACACCGGAAAACTAACGGATATCCAAGAAAATGTTCCTCATTAGATTTAAAGTGTATGTTTCGGCTAAAAACCAGCATCATAAACTTTTTCTAAACAACGTGGCTTCCCGTCCTTCTACTCGTCAGTGGTCCACGTGTAAATATTAAACAGTACTAAAAGTATTAATATATTCATGAGGTTGAAGCCTTGTGGTTAGAGCCTCAATTTGATTCCCGACTTCTTTATAGAATATTTTTAGCATTTTGCAGGACACATAAAGCTGCATTGCTTCAGTTCACCCAGCTGTTAAATGAATGCCAGCAATAGCTGGGGGTATTTGAGTGTTAGCTGTGGAGTCCCCCCAGTCCATGGACTGAGCAGCCGTACGCAGCCTTCAAATGCGCTCTGCAATAGCTGCGGCTGTGCTGTCGGCTGCACATCTGGCCCGATTGGGACAGGTGCAATTTTTTTATTAAAAGAAAAAATTACCTAATGAAGAAAAACTCCACAAGTAGTATATTTGACCAGCCGCAGCTATTGCACTGCGTGTACATGGCTGTTCAGTCCAATCAGGAATAGTTTTTACTCAAACGACTGAGCTAGGCATAGGCGCGCGTCTAAGTTTTTGCGAGTGATCAAAATGTATTAAAAACAATTGAATTACCTGGTCCTCCGTAATACCATCTTCGGAATCAGCGTCTTCATTAGGCACCAATAGAGCCAGGATCAAAGGCACGCCGCCCAGGGCGCGAACTTCGCACCTCACACCAGCATCCTCGGCTAGCTGAATCAGGCACCAGAGCGCATTCCAAGCCAGTTTGACATCGTCCGAACCGGTTAGATTCACTAACAACGCGACTCCGTCCAGATCGGACACAGCTGTTCTAATGGACGAGTCGGATAGCAACAAGCGAAGCAGATTCACAGCCAGACGCTTGGACTGAGTATCGTAGCGATCGATAATAGCCAAGATCTGTTCGGCTAGCGACTCCGGCTTGACGCCGCCGCTGCCGCCGCCGCGCAGCATCTGCCTAGGCGACTCCTGCTGGGCCAATGAGGCTAGGGCATGCAGTGAGCAGTGCAGAGTTGCCGAATCGTTGGCCGATAGCAGATGAACTAGAGACACGTGTACCTGCGGCGAGAGTAGGACACAACTGTTAGATCATCATAACAGTAATGTTTGAAGACCCGCAGCCATCTAGCAGGCAATTATACTCATTCAGCTGACACCTAAGCGCGCCAGAGCATTTCGTATACTACTTATTGTCTCATCTCTCTCCTTCAGAATCTTGATTGACGACTTCTAGAATATTAGTATCAAGGATATAAATAATTTATTGCAGGAGGGCTGCGGGACACTAGACCTGCAGCCAGCGAGGAAGCAATTCTGCCCATTCCGCTGACTCCTGAGCACACGAGCACAGAGGTGAAGTACGTCTGCTATGACTTTCTCATCGTCATGCAGTGTACACCCTCACTGTGCCTTAAAGGTTGGCCCTGAAGGGAGTTCATTACACGACAATGAATGTGGCATTGTCGCGAAATGCGAAAGACAAACGCTTTAGACCGCTCTGCCACTGACCCACTAGTAATCCGGGATTCAATAACATATAATCTGCCTCTGACCCACTAGTAATCCGGGATTCAATCACATATAATCTGCCTCTGAGCCACTAGTAATCCGGGATTCAATCACATATAATCTGCCACTGACCCACTAGTAATCCGGGATTCAATCACATAAAATCTGCCACTGACCCACTAGTAATCCGGGATTCAATCACATAAAATCTGCCACTGACCCACTAGTAATCCGGGATTCAATCACATAAAATCTGCCACTGACCCACTAGTAATCCGGGATTCAATCACATATAATCCAGAAATCAGAAGCTCGCTGACCTGCAGTTTTAAGAAGGTCTCCTTCCCAGTGCCGGCTGCGGAGCTGTGACTGGGGCAGGTGATGAGCTTCTGAAAGACGTTGCAGAACTCGCGCACAATGTCTAGCATGTGCGGAGTGTCGCCGTGAATCAGGTAACTTTCAGTCGCTAATTTCAAAGCCTTGGCCAAGCATTCAACAGCTTCAGCATCTTCCAGACACCGGCGCTGCATGTAGCGATCGCGCAGGAGAATCCTGAGAGCACCAAGCAGGCCAAGCAGAGTGTCAGGTTGAGCCTCGGACATCCACGAGTCAGATTTCACTCGGCGGGATAGAAGCAGGTCCAGCAGACGCGAGGCGGCATGATTTGGGCCGAAGCGCCGCTCGTTTCGATGCGCCTGACAGAACAGATGCCAGAGCTCGGCCTCCTGCTGGTCGTGGGCGCTGGCGCGCGGACTGGCTAGCGGCCATGGACTGGCTGGAACCGGTTTGGCGCCAACAGTTGGCTGGCTGGAGCGACGATTTTCGCGCGAGCTTTGTCTCTCTAAGCTAGGGGGCTGCTGCTGCTGCTGGGAGGTGACGGATGTTATTGGCAGCGGAAGCGACTTTTCCAACAGAAAAAGCAGCTCTCGAATTGGGTTTCTGTTTTTGATTGATAAAGATGAAATAAAATTTCATTTAATAATTAAACTTATAATAAAAAAAACTAGATAACTCACTGCTCAAATGTTGCATCTTCACTAGACATAACAAGCGAAGTTGTTTTATTGGAATTTCTTTGAATTATGGAGGCAGAAAACTTTAAGCTGCAATTAGTAAGTTAGTGGCTATACAGTTTCTAGTCTTTTGATTGATTGATTGCTTAATAACTTTCAGATTTGAGTAGAATAATTTATGAGGTGCAGTTCAAAGCCAAACTATACTAAATCAATTTGTAAGCATTTATTATGCATTTTTTCTATAGCAGTTAAACACTGAAAAGGTAAATGATTAAATAATTTCATTAAGCTTAACTTGCAAAATAGTTCACAGTTCAATAGTTGGGCACAGGTCCAATACTGTGATGCTCCAATTGTATCACCAATAATGCTATTTCAGTATTTGAGTTTTGGACCTTAATACTTTTTTCTTAGTATTGGACCATGGTACTAAGCGATACATTTTCTTAAGTCCAATAATTGAATATAATCAATCTAGTACTAAAACATCATTGGTTTTTTTCAGCTAAAATGATTAAAGAAAATAACAAAAAAATGTTAATTGTGTAATTTAATAACACCTGTTTTCTTTTGATTTTGATCAATTAAACATAACATTCGGTTTTTGTTCTGATTCTGAACACTCACTGTCATTATTGATGAGTGATCACAAATGACAAATTCACAACTTTGACTAACTAGTTAGTAATAGTAACTACAACTAAAACTGCTACATCAAGTTTTTTTTTAAATTATATATATATATTTAATTTTACCTTGTATAGGGACATACTTACTTTAAACTTAATTAGTGAGTTATTGTACTGGCAAAATAGAATTGTACTGTACTAATAATAAAAAAAATGCAATTTATAACAATATTTCACCCATTTAATCTTATTTTCTGGTCAGCAATGTCTCAATAGAGTCCTTAGCATCTAAGAAAAAACCGACTAAAAACTTTTTTTCAATTTTAGGCTGTACAAATAATGAGAAAAAATAGTATCAGACAAAGTATCATATTAAAGTATTGGGCAAAACTAAAATTTTGTACAACAAATCTTGCCAATACATTTTGCCTGAGTATTGGTATTGTAATATCACTTTAAAGCTCAGAGTTTAGATTATCAGTACAGTAGGCCTTGCTAAGATTTTAAATATCTGGTGTTTGGCGCCTATTGTCTATTGAAACTTTTAATTTTTTAATTAATTGACACAATTTATGTAGCAAGAATTTTTACCCAATAAAAAAGTTAAGCAACACTAGTGTAGCCACTTTATTGCATTAGGGCCTATGTACTTAACAAAATATTCTCTAATGGATTAATGCTGGCACATGTTTCTATATGGATTTATAATCTGAATTTTCGGCAGTTCACTGACTTAACTATATAATAATATATATATTATATATATATTATATATATAACATATAATAATTAACAGTCAAAGAAATTCTCAACTTCATTGTACGCTCAGCGGCTCAGTATGTGCACTGACTACTTTCTACTCACTTCTTAGAAATGAAACTATGATATAGTAATCAGAATTGGATGCACAGCGATCCTGTATATCAAATTATAAGTATGCAATAATGTACTTCAGAGTTTTATTTGTGTGATAGAAACCTGAATTGCGTAATATTAAGCCCGTAATATTGCAATGACCTGTAGTTATTTTTAGAATTGATCAAAATAAAAGAATGAAAGGACGCTAGTTTTTTCAATTCGTTTTAAAAAAATATAGAAAAAATAACTTGATGTGATTTATTAAAGCAAATAAGTATTTCTTTTGACCTTGGTTCTTATTCGCGCACATAAAAAATGTACATTTTGCTTAAACCCTTGTTTTTTTCGCTTTATTTGAAAGAGTCGAAAATTCCAAATTTCACAACATTTTTATAAGGCAGTTGTTATTTACCTACCGGACAAATAGCCGTTTGATTATTCGTCCGGTTAGGCCCCTAGTGATTTTATTGTTAATTTTAGATTTCATACCAAATGTCTGCATTAAAAGGAAGGCACCAAACTATGCATGTCGGAAGAGATCTTCCCTTTAAGCCAATTTTTTTATATCTAACTAATGTCTGTTTGATTTGTATTTTTATCCAACTAAAGAGTAGGCCTAACCTAAGTTCCTTTGAAGCGTGAAGTTGTAAATGTAGCGACTCATTCGAATACTTCTACAAAGTCAACTGGGTCACCAGCGAAGGACGATACCATGATCAACAGCGAGGACCACAATTTCAACTCCTCAATAGGCTTTCCTCTTGAGTGATTAACTAAGTTATGAGGAGTTGTAGCGCTACCATGAGAACCCCTATCATTTTTAAGATAAAATAATTAACCGGAAAAATAATTAAACGGCTATTTGTCCAGTTAACCGGACAAATAACAACTAACTTTTTATAATTGGAGCACATTGAACACATTGTTGTTCACATTAGCAAAGCAGAAGTGAAAGTTTATTTCACAATTATTCGAAATGTTGTAGTTGATTGATTCAGAATTTTTTTGTGTTTTTGTTAGTTTTATATCGTTTTTGTAGTTTATTGAACATTTCTTGTTATTACTGTACTTTAGAGTTTTATACAATACATATTGAAGATAGGATTTTAATAAAAGTTATGATCAAATAGAAATAGAAATTTGCTAAAATACGATAAACAATAAGATTTTTATGTGATCATTACAGTACCTCTATGAACATATAATATTCTTTCTTTGTTTTTTAAAATTTAGAATTGAAATGTTTACTTGCAAAATTGAACTAGGCGGCAGGCCCTACCTTTTCTGCTTTTCATGGCTTCTTGATCTTTAATCCTATAAAGCACTTGAGGTTTTTCAATTGACTTGAAATTCAATTAGACACTTAGGATCCTAGACACTTTGTCATCTTTCACTTTCGTCATCTACTTTGAAGATACTAGGCCTACACTTTGTTGGTTCTTGGACACTTTGTCATCTGAATGATTCCTGACTCCACTAAAACAATTTGTGTCCTTTAGCAAGACACTAAACTCTGCATTGCTTTAGTTCACCCATTTTCATTTTATTTTTCATATTCCATATTTGAAATTATAATTATAAATATTTATGATGTCAAGTTAGTGTTATAAGTAATTAATTCAAATTATGTACTTTTAATTCTAACTTATATAAAACATACTCATAGGCCTACTTTAAAAACTTCATGCAATTCGAACATATTCAAGCCAAAAAATATTAAACAGATTCTGGAATTATAATCCATAGTTTAAAAATATATTTATATTAGATACAAATAGCTTTAAGATGCAAACTTTTCAATCTGACTTTTAGTGCATTATTTTATTTTATTTCACATTTCATAGCAATGTTCGGCAGCAATCCATTTGGCAAACCTGCCACCCCAGTGCAGCCAACTGCTGGAAGCAGTCTGTTTGGCAGTCCATCAGCAGCTGGCAGCTCCACCAACTCAACCGGTCTGTTTGGCGCCGCAGCCAGACCTGGCGGCCTGCTATCTAGCCCAGCCGGCTCCACCTTCGGCATGATGCAGCCAAATGTTGGCCTGCAACAGCAGACTTCTGTTGTGCCCGGCTCTTCCAGTGTGACATTTGGCGGCGCTGGAACTGCTGGCGGCGCTGGAACTGGCAGCATATTTGGCGCATCTGGCGGGTTTGGTGCCACTGGCAGCATGGGCATGTCCAGTAGTCTTGGCGCCACCGGAGTCGGTTCAATTGTTGGTGGCTCTAGACCGTCTTTTAATCCACCAATTAGTACAGAGAGTTCTACGCAGGTAAAAACATGCTTGGTATTGATTTAGTCTATTCGAACTCTTTTTTGAGTATCAAATCGCAAATTTTTCGATACATATCGGGTAAATGTCGTCTAAATTTTGTGTACAGTGTTTTGTGAGGTTAATCCTCTAGGGTGCAAATTGCACTTAAAGCCTTCTCTCCGCGGCTGCGCCCAAAATGAATGTGGCCTCGCCGAGCTCGGGGACCTTAGTGCGAGAAACAAACTCGTTAGACCGCTCTGCCACTTACCTCTAACAGGCTTTCAATTTGGTTCTTGATTAAGTTTTTCTATACATATCGGACAAATATGGTAAACCCCTTGTGGCAGTGTCCCTCATATTTTAGTTATTCAAAAATTGTTTTGGACCAAGAATTTTGTTTAAAAAGTTTTCTATACATATAGGATAAATATAGTAAAAGCCTTGTGGCAGTGTGTCCCTCATATTTTTAGTTATTCAAAAATTGTTTTGGACCAAGAATTTTGTTTAAAAAGTTTTCTTTACATATAGGATAGACACTCCACTATCAAATTTGTTCAGGCAAAGGGCGGCGCTCAGCAGACCGTGAACACTAAGCACATGGTGATCACCGCTATGAAAGAATATCAGGCCGGCAGCCTTGAGGAATTGCGCTCGGAAGACTACGCCGCTGGTAGGCGGGGTCCGCAATCCGTTGTCGGATCCGCCGGTGGAGTTGGCATGTTCGGCGCTTCCTCTGTGCAGCCAGCGTCAGCCGCCGCGCCCGCTGTTGGAAGCCTGTTCGGCAGCGGGGCCGGCACAGGTGGTCTGTTTGGTAGCGGCGCCGGTGCTAGCAATCCAGGCGCTGCTAAGCCGTTCGGCGCAGCCACATCCGCCGTACCGACTTTCGGTAGCGTGGCATCGTCGACCGCTACTCAGAATGTCGGCGGCGGGGGCCTATTCGGCTTCAATGCCGGAGCATCTTCAACTGTCGGCTCTACGGGCACTGGCGCCGGCGGACTATTTGGCGCCTCATCCGCCGCGGGAGCTGCTAAGCCTACCGGATTTGCATTCGGCTCAACTGCTAGTCAGCCAACTTCAGTAAGCGAATAAGATGACGAGGAATCTTTAACTTGTATTATAGTCATACTGACTCTCGCCGTTTACCTAAAAAAGGACTAGGCGCTGATCATTCTGCACTAATTATAAAGAAGAATGATGACATCTGCCCTGGTTTTAGCCTAGTGGTTAGAGCGTTGGACTCACGACGTGAAGGTCGGTGGTTCGATTCTCGAATCCACGAAGCATTTCTTTCCCTTAACAAGACACTTAACTGAGCATTGCTTCAGTTCACCCAGCTGTACCAGCATCAGCTGCGGCTGTGCTGTCGGCTGCACACCTGGCCCGATTGGAGCAGATGTAGTCAAATTTTTATAATTATTACTGTGCCTTCAAGGTTGGCCCTCAAAGGCGCTAATTGCACGACAAACCCCCAAGTCTTCTCCGTGGCGGCGTGGCCTCGCCGCAGAATTAAGAGAGGCAAACTTGTCTGACCGCTCTGCTACGCACTTAAGCCCTTTCTCAGCCCCCATTCTAGTGTTATTTCTCCATGCCTTCGCAGGTCGCAGCTCCGGTCTCGGGTACCACCTCGCTATTTGGCGGCGCCGCAGCTGGCGGAGGCCTGTTTGGTTCGTCGGCGGCCAACGCGGCTAAGCCGAGTCCGTTTTCGTTCGGCGCATCGACTGGAGTGTCGACCGCTTCGGCCACTCCGGCAGCCGGCTCGGCGTTCGGTTTCGGCGCTCCCACAGGTGCCACCGGTGGTGGCCTGTTCGGTGGTGCTGCTAATGCCGCTAAACCGTTCGCATTTGGCGCATCAACTGGCACCGCGCCTGGCACTTCCACAGCTTCTGGCGGCTCGTTCTTTGGCGCCCCGGCGGCTGCTCCGAATGTCTCAGCTGCGCCTGGTGGTGGCCTCTTCGGCGGCGGCGGCGGTGCCTTTGGCTCCACAGCGGTATGTCATTGCGACATCCTGTTCCAGACCCCCTTTCCCAGATGCTCACTCACCCACTTTCTCAAAGACTCAAATCATTTCCCGCACCCTCAGATTCTGTCCTGCACCCTCAGATTCTGTCCTACACCCTCAGATTCTGTCCTACACCCTCAGATTCTGTCCTGCACCCTCAGATTCTGTCCTCCACCCTCAGATTCTGTCCTACACCCTCAGATTCTGTCCTGCACCCTCAGATTCTGTCCTACATGCACCCTCAGATTCTGTCCTACACCATCAGACTCTGTCCTGCACCCTCAGATTCTGTCCTCCACCCTCAGATTCTGTCCTCCACCCTCAAATTATTTCCTACACCCTCAGATTCTGTCCCACAACCTCAGATTCTGCCCCACACCCTCAGATTCTGTCCTACACCCTCAGATTCTGTCCCACACCCTCAGATTCTGTCCTACACCCTCAGATTCTGTCCTACACCCTCAGATTCTGTCCTACACCCTCAGATTCTGTCCTACACCCTCAGATTCTGTCCTACACCCTCAGATTCTGTCCTACACCCTCAGATTCTGTCCCTCACCCTCAGATTCTGTCCCACACCCTCAGATTCTGTCCCTCACCCTCAGATTCTGTCCCACACCCTCAGATTCTGTCCCTCACCCTCAGATTCTGTCCCACACCCTCAGATTCTGTCCCACACCCTCAGATTCTGTCCTACACCCTCAGATTCTGTCCCACACCCTCAGATTCTGTCCTCCACCCTCAAATTATTTCCTACACCCTGAGATTCTGTCCTTCACCCTCTGTTTCCCCCACAGCCAAAACCTCTATTCGGCGCCACCCAGCCGTCAACCGGTCTGACGCAGCTCGGCTTCGGCTCAGTCGGCGGCTCCGCAGGAGGTTCTGCTGCGCCTTCTTCCGTTGGGGGCGCATTCGGATTCAATCTGCAGAACACAGGCCAAGGTGTTGGTGGCGGCGGCATGTTGCTAGGCCAGACTCCATTCCAGTCTAGTCTGCAATCAACAGTTGGTCAGCCCGGTGCATCGCTGATGCAGCAACCGTTTCAATTGAATCAGCCTTCTCTATTGGGTAATACAACTGGAGCTGGTGCTGCGCAAATGTCAATTGGATTGAGTGCCAATCACGACGAGGCACTCTTGCAGCAGGCTAGGGTGCAACAGCAGGTATGAATTCGAAAAAATTATTTGGGTCTGTTGGGTCCTGGTATTATCCTTAGCTTATTTAATCTAGGTATCCGGTTTTAATATTTAATTTTTAAGCTTTTCAGTCCGTAGTTCCATGTGTTTTTGGTCTATAGTTTCGTTTTTTTAGTCAGTAGTTTCGTGTTTTTCGGTCTGTAGATTCGGGTTTTTCGGTGTGTAGTTTCGGGTTTTTCGGTCTGTAGTTTCGGGTTTTTCGGTCAGTACTTTCGGGTTCTTTTGGTCAGTAGATTCGGGTTTTTCGGTCTCTAGTTTCGGGTTTTTCGGTCAGTAGTTTCGGGTTTTTCGGTGTGTAGTTTCGGGTTTTTCGGTCAGTAGATTCGGGTTTTTTCGGTCAGTGATTCGGGTTTTTCGGTCAGTAGATTCGGGTTTTTCGGTCAGTAGATTCGGGTTTTTCGGTCAGTAGATTCGGGTTTTTTCGGTCAGTAGATTCGGGTTATTCAGTATAGTGATTAGGTTTCTAGTGATTTATTGTTCAACAAACTAATTTCATTATAATTCCCCAGGTGCTAGACCTGGTGCAAACTCTACCATACGGGACAGCTCACCTATCTCGCCAATTGTCGTCAAGCACATCGTCTGCGGCTAGCAGTTTAAATCCAATCGCCAGTTTTGGTCCCTATTCGCCAGTGTCGGCCTACAATTATTACGCCGCATCATCGTCCAATAGCCGGTATCAGAACAGCCAGCAGCAGCAGCAGCAGCAGCAGTACATGCTGCCAGTTGCTACACAGCGCGCCCTAGCAAATGCAACTAATTTCACGCCAAACTTTTCAATGGGCGTGTCGCCTAAACCAGCTGGCAAAGGCTCACCTCTAGCCAGACCAATTCAGGTAGCCAATAGGAAGCAACTGTTTGAAGGCTTTGAACAGTCCGACTCTATGATTGGTCATCAGCATCAACAATCTGTTAATTCTACTAGCAACGGTACTGACAATGGGTTGTTTTTCCTTGAGAAATCCAATTGGAAGAAGTTGACATTGCCATCGTCTGTGCTGAGATCTTCTCTAGATTCCGCATCTGCTTCGGCTATCGCCGCTTCGGCTACGACTAAAGCTACTGCATCCAATGCTGCCGCTGCTGCTGCTGCAAAATCTAAGTCGCTAAATGATTCACTTGGTGTCGCTTCACCTGTTGAAAGTGGCCAGCAGCTACCAGATAGCAGTAGTGCTATTTAGGTCCCAATGGAACGTTGCCAACTAGAAGTCTTTGTTGAATCTTAAAAGGTTTTAACGAATTTCAAGTTTGGAAAACAAGTTTATACAGACTGTTGTTACTTACCATTCATGTCCATTGAAAAAAGTTAACGATTTTGTTGTTTTTAAAGCATAAACTGGTTCTGACAGGATTCTGTGTCAGTATTCCGGATCTGACAGAATTCTGTGTCAGTATTCCGGATCTGACAGGATTCTGTGTCAGTATTCCGGATCTGACAGAATTCTGTGTCAGTATTCCGGATCTGACAAAATTCTGTGTCAGTATTCCGGATCTGACAGAATTCTGTGTCAGTATTCCGGATCTGACAAAATTCTGTGTCAGTATTCCGGATCTGACAGAATTCTGTGTCAGTATTCCGGATCTGACAGAATTCTGTGTCAGTATTCCGGATCTGACAAAATTCTGTGTCAGTATTCCGGATCTGACAGAATTCTGTGTCAGTATTCCGGATCTGACAGAATTCTGTGTCAGTATTCCGGATCTGACAGGATTCTGTGTCAGTATTCCGGATCTGACAGAATTCTGTGTCAGTATTCCGGATCTGACAGAATTCTGTCATTCGAACATGTCAGATCTGTTTTAGTTAAAGTGGCATTGAGTAGATTAGCCCTGTCAGAACATGTCAGATCTGTATTAGTTAAAGTGGCATTGAGTAGATTAGCCCTGTCAGAACATGTCAGATCTGTATTAGTTAAAGTGGCATTGAGTAGATTAGCCCTGTCAGAACATGCCAGATCTGTTTTAGTTAAAGTGGCATTGAGTAGATTAGCTCTGTCAGAACATGTCAGATCTGTTTTAGTTAAAGTGGCATTGAGTAGATTAGCCCTGTCAGAACATGTCAGATCTGTATTAGTTAAAGTGGCATTGAGTAGATTAGCCCTGTCAGAACATGTCAGATCTGTTTTAGTTAAAGTGGCATTGAGTAGATTAGCCCTGTCAGAACATGTCAGATCTGTTTTAGTTAAAGTGGCATTGAGTAGATTAGCCCTGTCAGAACATGTCAGATCTGTTTTAGTTAAAGTGGCATTGAGTAGATTAGCCCTGTCAGAACATGTCAGATCTGTTTTAGTTAAAGTGGCATTGAGTAGATTAGCCCTGTCAGAACATGTCAGATCTGTTTTAGTTAAAGTGGCATTGAGTAGATTAGCTCTGTCAGAACATGTCAGATCTGTTTTAGTTAAAGTGGCATTGAGTAGATTAGCTCTGTCAGAACATGTCATCCTTTTCCAGACAAATAAATTACCTTATAACTCGTAGTTTAGTAATATGCTATGTAATCAACTTGTAATTTTATTTTCTCGTTGATTGAATTGCCTGTTACCACTGTAATTGTTTTTAAAACACTTCAATTTTCTGTCTTGTGTCACGCTCGATTTAATTTACTATTTGTAACTTTTCTAGTTCCTGGGTAATTGTGGTGTTTTGAAATTACGCATAAAATTTTCAAAAAAGGATTTAAATACACACTGCATGCATGATGCCGCCCAATTTTCGTTCCAAAAACAGTTTTATTTTATTGCAGAGTATCAAAGTGTTTTGTTACATTTTTAGTTTACTAAACTAATAAAATATCTAGGTGTAAAAATATCGTTAGTCAAAAGTAATTTAACAACTTTTTGTAGTGTCTTTACACTTGTTCATCAGTCCACAAGATATGTATGCGTTTCCTTTTCAATTATTATTCACTCCTTTCACTCCAGTCACTCTTTATTCAGGGTCACTCATCACTCCTCAGTCACTCCTCAGCCACTCTTCAATCATCTCTCCTCAGTCACTCCTCAGCCACTATTCACTCTAGTCTGTAGTCACTCTTCACTCATCTCTCCTCAGTCACTCCTCAGCCACTATTCACTCTAGTCTGTAGTCACTCTTCACTCATCACTCCTCAGTCACTCCTCAGCCACTCTTCAATCATCTCTCCTCAGTCACTCCTCAGCCACTATTCACTCTAGTCTGTAGCCACTCTTCACTCATCTCTTCTCAGTCACTCCTCAGCCACTATTCACTCCAGTCTGTAGTCACTCTTCACTCATCTCTCCTCAGTCACTCCTCAGCCACTATTCACTCTAGTCTGTAGTCACTCTTCACTCATCTCTCCTCAGTCACTCCTCAGCCACTATTCACTCTAGTCTGTAGTCACTCTTCACTCATCTCTTTTCAGTCACTCCTCAGCCACTATTCACTCTAGTCTGTAGTCACTCTTCACTCATCTCTTCTCAGTCACTCCTCAGCCACTATTCACTCTAGTCACTCTTCACTCATCTCTTCTCAGTCACTCCTCAGCCACTATTCACTCTAGTCACTCTTCACTCATCTCTTCTCAGTCACTCCTCAGCCACTATTCACTCTAGTCACTCTTTACCCATCACTCCTCAGCCACTATTCACTCTAGTCACTCTTCACTCATCTCTTCTGAGTCACTCCTCAGCCACTATTCACTCTAGTCACTCTTCACTCATCTCTTCTCAGTCACTCCTCAGCCACTATTCACTCTAGTCACTCTTTACTCATCTCTTCTCAGTCACTCCTCAGCCACTATTCACTCTAGTCACTCTTTACCCATCACTCCTCAGTTACTCTTCACTCATCACTCCTCAGCCACTCTTCACAATTGTCACTTTTCACTCTTCACTCTTCAGTCACTCCTTATTCACTCTTCACTCTAGTCACTCTTCACTCATCTCTCATCAGTCACTCCTCAGCCACTATTCACTCTAGTTACTCTTTACCCATCACTCCTCAGCCACTCTTCACAATTGTCACTTTTCACTCTTCACTCTTTAGTCACTCCTCAGTCACTCTTCCCTCTAGTCACTCTTGACTATTACCTTAGTCATTGGTCACTATTCAAATTTGTTCAGCTTTCAAATAGACCTGTATCGAAATATTTATAAATATATATTATTTATTTATTACGGATTCCAGCCACACAGCACTCCAGTATCGACCAACATGCAGCAGCAGCAGCAGCAGTCTCATTCACCCGTCAACTATCAGCGCTACTATTTCTATCCTCTGCCTGATGGCACTGTACTACCATGCGTACTACACAATGGTCGCTTGTGCCCGATCGGGCCTCCAATAATCAATAACCAACGCCCTGTACCTCCGCCGCCGCCGCCACCACCGCCACCGCCTCAGGAGTCAGCTATCACTGCGCCAACTGATCCAACATCCATAGCCTTAGTTAAACAGCTTGGCCTGAGTGTATCTACCTTGCGCACTATGAAACACGAATTATTTGATAGTTGCACAGCTGACCAATCACTTTGCTCCCCGGCTAAGCTAGCTAGCCAATCGCAGCAGCTCTGGCGCGTGGCATCCGCCTCAAAAGTTGCCGTCACTTGTCGTCGGCCGCAGCCGCCGCTGCCCCCGGTTGTTGTTGACACTGGCAACGGTTTAGTTTCGTCGTTTAGTCGAAGAAAGTTTTCAATTTTCTCCACGTCATCTTCGTCTGTTGTCGCGGATCAAGCGCCGGCTAATCCTTCGCCAGTGTCTGTTCGCAATGGGTCCAGGCATTCCTCTTGGCGTAGAACAGAGAGCTCAACGCTGCTCAGATAACAAAACATTTAGGGAGATTACAAAACTCTTTTATTGCCGTCTCTTGAGTCTCATTCCTTATCTCTGAAGAATAACTCGGATCTGGGCATGCCTGTTCGTTTTCCCATATTCTATCTATCCGCTATCTACCATCTCCCTAACTCCCTAACGCCCCTCGTTCCGCTCTCTACAACCACTTTCCGCTCCCTCGCATCCGCTCTCTACCAATAATCGTTCCGCACTCAACCACCAATCCCTTCGCTCTCTACTACCAATCCCTTCGCTCTCTACCACCAATCCTTCCGCTCTCTATCACCAATCCTTCCGCTCTCTACCACCAATCCTTCCGCTCTCTACCACCAATCCTTCCACTCTCTACCACCAATCCTTCCGCTCTCTACCACCAATCCTTCCGCTCTCTACTACCAATCCTTCCACTCTCTACCACCAATCCTTCCGCTCTCTACCACCAATCCTGTCGCTCTCTACCACCAATCCTTCCGCTCTCTACCACCAATCCTGTCGCTCTCTACCACCAATCCTTCCGCTCTCTACTACCAATCCTTCCGCTCTCTACCACCAATCCTTCCGCTCTCTACCACCAATCCTATCTCTATCTATCTATCTCTATCTGCCTCTCATTTGTCTAAGATTGCCTAGTCCATATCCCTGCACTGTCCTAATTTGGTTGTTGATGTTTTTACATATTTTTCTAGTAAAAAATGTTTAAGAATTATTTGGAAAATAAACAGGTTTGCGCAAATTTTATCGCCAAAAGTACCATGAAATCCAGTTTTTTGACGTTTCCATTTTTTATTGCCACTCAAATTCCTGGCATGCCCGGAATGAAAGGTTTTTACGTGTCAGTTTTTCTATAATTATTTAAACCAAAAGCCGTCCTTTTACCCCAAAGCATTGTTTTGTAATTCTCTTGCTATTTTCTCAGAGTTTCTCCGCTCTGCTTTTTGACGTAGCCGAAATAGAAAACAAACTCGCAAAACATATCAAGTGTAGTTTTTAAACCACGAATTAAATTATTTTTAGTTTAAATCCATCTGCCCATCGCTCTACTATGAGTAGACTAGCTAGGAAAACTGCTTTGTATCGCCTAATTTATTTTCATTGCGTCGACAGCTTGCCCATTTCTCTATATAATAAGAACGAGGTGACGATGTAATTAAGATAAATATTGCAGTAGGGCTGCGGGTAATGGCACATCATTTCGTGACACTAGACCCGCAGCCAGCGAGGAGGCAATTCTGCCCATTCCGCTGAGGTGTGTACGTATGCCCTGACTTTCTCATTGTCAGGCAGTGTGTACACTCTCACTGTGCCTTGGAGGTTGGGCCTCAAACGCTTAACTTACACAACATGCCCCCCAAATTATTCTGAATGTGTCTTTTTTCACATGACATTTTAAAAAAAATTGCTTGAAATTGTCGCTTTTGCCTACTTATCAGTAGTAGATAATATTTGTAATACATTTTAAGCACAAAATACTTTTTATACTATGCAATAGCTAAATGCACGCAATCACTATTTATTGTTGTTGTTTGTTGGCTTGTTTATTTCTGTTTTATTGTTGCTTTTTCGCAATTGCTTCGAATTTTCGCACCTACATTTGCGTTGAGCAGTTGTTTGTTGTTTTTAATTTAACTCTACCAATTTTTTTATCTGCACTTTCCAAGCCTGATAATGTATTGCATTATTGGTGCTGTGCTGGTCTATTGAGTTTAGCAACTCGAATGCACTGGTGTTGTTCGCTTTTTTTAAAACATTTTTTGTATTACAAAATAAGCTTTTTAGCAACACGTTAACTCATTAGCCATGCTGTTGAATTCAAAAGGCAACTTATAAGTTTTTAACTGTTCCAAATAGTGTACCGAAGTTTTTAAAATAAATTAACAAAATACTCTTTTTGTGTGCAATTATAGTTGCTTATCTATTTTTAGGTGTCAACAAGTTGATAAACATTTATAAACAAATAAATAATAAAAACATAAAATCTAGATAAGGGATACGAAATTTAGGTAGCCTGAGTAAAAATTATTCAGGTCCAGAAAGGTAAAATATTTTGGTCTGTAAAAATGGAAGATTCAGGTGGCTGAAGTCCAAGATTCAGGTGGCTGAAGTCTGAGATTCAGGTGGCTGAAGTCCAAGATTCAGGTGGCTGAAGTCTGAGATTCAGGTGGCTGAAGTCTGAGATTCAGGTGGCTGAAGTCTGAGATTCAGGTGGCTGAAGTCTAAGATTCAGGTGGCTGAAGTCTGAGATTCAGGTGGCTGAAGTCTAAGATTCAGGTGGCTGAAGTCTGAGATTCAGATGGCTGAACTCTGAGATTCAGATGGCTGAACTCTGAGATTCAGGTGGCTGAACTCTGAGATTCAGGTGGCTGAAGTCTAAGATTCAGGTGGCTGAAGTCTGAGATTCAGGTGGCTGAAGTCTGAGATTCAGGTGGCTGAAGTCTGAGATTCAGGTGGCTGAAGTCTAAGATTCAGGTGGCTGAAGTCTAAGATTCAGGTGGCTGAAGTCTAAGATTCAGGTGGCTGAAGTCTAAGATTCAGGTGGCTGAAGTCTAAGATTCAGGTGGCTGAAATGAAGAGATTCAGTGTTAAAGGTTAAATGTTAGCTGATTAAGTCGATCAGCCCTTATTCATTCGCACGCTGCAGCAGCAACAGCAGCAGCAGACGAGGATGTTCCTGCCGTCAACCTGCGCATCGATCGGCGATCCCCGTTCCCGATCGTCGTTTCTAGCTTCGCCAGTCAGCATTGGCCTCGGCGGCGGCCACCCAGCCGCTCCGTCTCCGTCGAAGCTTCGTCGCACAGCGGCCTCGGCCATCGGCAACGTCGGCCACGCCATGTCGACGCAGTCGCCGCTTCGCCTGAAGCCGATGGATTTCGCCTTCGCTCCCGAGTCACCGGTGCCATCGTCCATGCCGAGCAGACCAGCTGCGCGGCTTCGCTTCCCAGACTCGGTGAAGCACGCCTTTGACTCGGGCTTCGTCGATTTAAATCAGTGCGCCGCCGATTTCAGCCCGGCCGATGCCGGCTTCTGGCGCAGTCGGTCTCGTCGCGTTGCCTGGGGTCCGTCTGGCGAACTGCTGGCTATCGACGGACAGATGGTGTGTACCTTCTGCTGTTGTTTTGTTTTTTTCAATGCATATCGGTTGTACTATTGTTATATATTATCCTTAATTATCTAAATCTCGTATACAGATTTAGCTACAACTCGGCGAACTGAAGCACTAGAGAACTAAGTTTCTTGCTCAAATATATAAATTGTTTAAACTATTTGGCTAATCTTAGGCTAAGTAGGCTAATTTTTTATAAGATTCGATCTCCCGACCATATAAGAAGTCCGTAGCTATAAGAAATAGCTATTTAGCAAATTCGACGCATTTTTTAATTATCTTCCATCCATATCCGTGAAATAAAATAAAACCCGAAAGCTTTTTTTGGATTTCGAAGATATATAGTTTATTTTGCTTGCTTGGTTGATTTTAGATTTTTCGAAACATATCGGTTTAGGTTTAAAGTTTATTGTAATTTTAATAATTTTAGGCCGGCGAGTTATAACTTTCGCTGTGTCTTTCAGTTTATAAAACTTTAAGAACGTGGATAGGATGAGAAGTAACGTTACCCAGACTTCTATTAAACCGTGTCCTCAGGTGCATTTCACCAGCGTATTCGCGCCGGAACCATGTCGAGAAGCCAGCGTTCAAGAGGAGAATCTGCTCAACGCTGCTCTGGACACGTCAGTGTCAGATCGGGGCAGTAGCAGCGGTGGACTAATCAAGAATCGCGGCGACCAAACACCCGCCCATCTGCAATGCCCCCGCTGGGCGCCACAGCCAGGATTCGAACCCCTGACCCAGTACCTTTCCGAATTGGAGTCCCAACCGGAGTGCGTCCTGTCCCGCCTGCTGACCCTAGCTAAGGCTCTCTGGTCTCCCCTTGAGCAGCCTGCCGATCTAGGAGCGGCTCCCGGCTCTGTAGAGGACGAGTTTCTAGCAGCACAGCTGCCTCGCAAGGAGGCCTTCACCGAGTGGGTCCAACGTCGGCCTTCAACCGCCGCCGCCGATGCTGTCGAATATGGTGACGAAAGCGAAGGCGAATGCGCGAACGCAATTTTTCGCCTACTGAGCGCCGGACAATTCACCGAAGCCTGCGCTCTGGCATTGAAAAAGCGGCATTATCGTCTGGCACTATTGTTGGGCCAGCCGCACACTGAGTCGGTGCGCGATCTCATTGCTCAACAGGTGGCCTGCTGGCAACAGACTGGGGCGAAAGACTTTATACCGGCTAGCGTTTGGCGACTCTACCGGCTATTATCTGGCGATGTTAATGGAACAGGTAGGAACTATTGTTGGGCTATAATTTTTGCTATATTTCGTAGCCGATATGTATCGAAAAACATGTTAACACAAAAATTTCAACTTTTTTTGTTCAATGGTTTAAAAAATAAAAACAATTTTTTTATTTTAATGTTAGGTTAAAAATATCGCAGTAAAATAGAAACCTTACTATTTAAATATATGGTTCTTGTGTTTGCAAAGCTTCTTTCGATCCCGATATGTTTTGAAAATCTTATCTCGTACTATATGTAGCATAGAATTTTTAATTGACTGAAGACAAAAAATACGAAGTTATTTATTTCTATGTAGCTGGTATTTATGTTTTCTATTTTATTTTTTAAGGTTTTTCTTTTCTCCCTTAACTACTGACCTAGTAGAAGTCAAATACGTGGCAATAATTTTACTTCTTAAAAAATTCTTATCACTTACTCAGAGGGCATGGATTGGACTCGCGCGTTCACACTCTACCTGTGGTTCGCTGTGCCATACGGCGACGGTCTCAACTCCGCTCTGCGCTCCTACAAAGCCGCTTTTAAACAATCAACGACTAACGACTCAGCGCCACCGCCACCGTCGCCGTTGAATCCGGAGCACGGCGGCTCCAGATGGGACACGGCTTATCATCTGGTGCGGCTGCACTGCAAGCGAACCCACCGCCTGGCCAAACTGTTGGATCCGCGCGGCTACGGCTTGGATCCCATAGACTATGGCCCAGCCTGGCACCTGTGGCGATGCTTGCGCGCTATTGGCTACAGCCATCTGACCGAGTCGGCGACTCAGGCTCTGCACTGCGGCTACGCTGCTAAACTGGAGTCTCAGGGACTCTGGGATTGGGCTCTGTTTGTTCTGCTGCACATTGACGACGATTTGGCCAGGTGAAGATACTATGATTGTTGAAGCTTTTTAGAACTTCAAACTTCTTATCTAGAGGTCGGGAGTTCGAATCCAAACTTTAAGTATAGCATTTTTACATAAAATTGAAGCTATGTTTAGAACTTTAGACTTCTAATGGCCAAAAGATCAGGAGTTCGAATCCCAATTTCGGGTATAGCATTTTTATAGGCTTAAAGTTTTGCCTAGAACTTTAGGCTTATTATGGCCGAAGGGTCAGGAGTTCGAATCTCAACTTCAAGTATAGCATTTTTTCATATAATTGAAGCTTTGTTTAGAACTTTTAGACTTCTTATGATCGACAGGTCAGGAGTTCGAATCCCAGTCTTAAAAATGTTAAATGGTTAAATCTTATTACCGTTCTGCTTTTCTTTTAGAGAGCTTGGGAGTTCGAATTCCCTTATTAAGGAAAACACGTTAAATATTTAAAAGATTTTAGCTTTGCTTAGAGCAATAGACATCTGACCGAGGTTTCGATTCCAAATTCATCCATCCAATCCAATCCCTCCAATCAGAATACGAGCTGTCAGCGGCTGTCTCTGCCGACACCTGGGCACGGTGCGCGATCCGGCATTGCGCAATTTTCTAACCAAACAGCTCGGCCTGCCGATCGAATGGCTGCACACAGCCTGGGCCCTGGCCTGCCGTTCTCGGGCTGTCAATTTATCGATCGACTTTTCGCCGGAGACCGACAGTGTTGAAGCCTTGCGCCGGAGAGAGGCCAAGCACTGGCTAGCAGCCGGACAGTGGCGACCGGCTCACGACATTCTGCTGAACTGGCTGGCTCCCAGCTGGCTTGTCGCCGGCCAGCTCAGCCGTGTCAGGCGTAGCCTCGCTCCGATTGGTCGCTTAGCCGGCGATCGGCAGGATTGGCAACTGGGCGGTCAGCTGTATTTGGACTTTCTAAAGCTATTGGATCAATTGGATGGCGCTGAGAAGAGCCAGTTGGATCCGGAGGTTCGTCGGCATGACATAAAATTTCTTTTTGAATCAAATATTGAATCTAGGTGTCCTAAATTTGCTACTCGTAGTAGAAAGTAAAGAATATTATTTTCATTTTTTTACAGTAGGTTATAATAGTTTTATTTGAAGTGTACATAAAAATATATACAGAACACATTTAGAAATATCCTGACACCAGGCTTGTAAGGCAGAGAGAGATGAGACAGGGGAGAGATAAGACGGGAAAGAGATAAGATGGAGGAGAGATAAGACGGAGGAGAGATAATACGGGGGAGAATTAAGACGGAGGAGAGATAAGACGGAGGAGAGATAAGACGGAGGAGAGAGAAGACGGGAGAGAGATAAGATGGAGGAGAGATAAGACGGAGGAGAGATAAGATGGAGGAGAGATTAGACGGAGGAGAGATAAGACGGAGGAGAGATAAGATGGAGGAGAGATAAGACGGAGGAGAGATAAGATGGAGGAGAGATTAGACGGAGGAGAGATAGGACGGGGGAGAGATAAGACGGGGGAGAGATAGGACGGAGGAGAGATAAGATGGAGGAGAGATAAGACGGAGGAGAGATAAGACGGAGGAGAGATAAGACGGGGGAGAGATAAGACGGAGGAGAGATAAGACGGAGGAGAGATAAGACGGGGGAGTGATAAGACGGAGGAGAGATAAGACGGGGGAGAGATAGGACGGGGGAGAGATAAGACGGGGGAGAGATAGGACGGAGGAGAGATAAGATGGAGGAGAGATAAGATGGAGGAGAGATAAGATGGAGGAGAGATAAGACGGAGGAGAGATAAGACGGAGGAGAGATAAGACGGGGGAGAGATAAGACGGGGGAGAGATAAGATGGAGGAGAGATAAGACGGAGGAGAGATAAGACGGAGGAGAGATAAGACGGGGGAGAGATAAGATGGAGGAGAGATAAGATGGAGGAGAGATAAGACGGAGGAGAGATAAGACGGGGGAGAGATAAGACGGAGGAGAGATAAGACGGAGGAGAGATAAGACGGAGGAGAGATAAGACGGAGGAGAGATAAGACGGAGGAGAGATAAGACGGGGGAGAGATAAGACGGGGGAGAGATAAGACGGAGGAGAGATAAGACGGAGGAGAGATAAGACGGGGGAGTGATAAGGCATAAGAGAGATATGAATGGGGAGAGGGCTTTGCAGTCCGGAGTTTGCTGACAAGTAGAATAACTACACTAAATTTTATAAGAATCTGTTGAAAAGCTCTATTAAAAATAGACTTCAAATTGAACCCAGGACGCCCAAGCCAATTTGGCATCGCTGTGCACTCGGGTGGCCGCCCTGCCCACTTCCACTGTGCTACAGCGCGTCTGCCAGACTGAATTGGCTCAACGCTGCGCTCACCTGTTGCGCGTCCTGCTGCCCGACTGCCCCGATAGGCAGGCCGCACTGCTGGGCCAGCTTAGCGGGCTGTGCTGTCCGTTGAGATGCGCCGACTGTCTGCTCCATGGTCTCCTGCTGACTGATCGCGGCCAGTTGTAATAACTCAACTATCGGCTAAGCTGAACTTTCTTGTTCTACTACTATTAGTCAACTGCCTTTCTCCTGGCATTCTTAACCTTAGTGCTAATTTTGTGGCCTAGAAGATGATGAGACACGGGTACACTTATTGCAGGGCAGAATTGAGACGCGGGAGATAAAATAATGAAAAAGGGCAGTAGAGGAGACAAAGGAGAGATGAGACACGGGGGAGATGAGACACGGGAGAGAAGAGACACGGGAGAGATGAGACACGGGAGAGAAGAGACACGGGAGAGATGAGACACAGGAGAGAAGAGACACGGGAGAGATGAGACACAGGAGAGAAGAGACACGGGAGAGATGAGACACGGGAGAGATGAGACACGGGAGAGAAGAGACACGGGAGAGATGAGACACGGGAGAGATGAGACACGGGAAAGATGAGACACGGGAGAGATGAGACACAGGAGAGAAGAGACACGGGAGAGAAGAGACACGGGAGAGATGAGACACGGGAGAGAAGAGACACGGGAGAGATGAGACACGGGAGAGAAGAGACACGGGAGAGATGAGACACAGGAGAGAAGAGACACGGGAGAGAAGAGACACGGGAGAGAAGAGACACGGGAGAGATGAGACACGGGAGAGAAGAGACACGGGAGAGATGAGACACGGGAGAGATGAGACACAGGAGAGAAGAGACACGGGAGAGAAGAGACACGGGAGAGATGAGACACGGGAGAGATGAGACACAGGAGAGAAGAGACACGGGAGAGGGCTTTGCAGGCCGTTGCTGACCCATGTTCTAGTACTATAAAAACACTCGCAAAGCTGATTAGATATTTTTTATCTAGTTAATTAAATTCACTCGAATCATATTCGCTAGTTTCATATTGAAGTTTTACTGTCATTGAAACATTTAAAACTTTGTGCTTTATTTATATTTAGAAAACACTGTTAATTATGCCTAACTACTTGAAGTAGCCGTTCATGAAAAGCATCTTGCATCGCTTGTAAATGCAAACAATCCTATGTCCCCTGACATTGAATATGCCCTCTATTTTGTATTCTTCATCGCTTCGATAACTTGTGCGTATTAGTAAAGGCATTTACATTCATATATCACAAGTTTTTATAATGCAAAAAACATCAAATTATACGTGCGAAATAAATAACAAAACATTAGATAATTTAGTTTTTAGTTTAATTTCATTAGTAATAGTTAGCGTTGAAGTTTTATTCTTAAATTTTTTTCCATGAAATCCATTAATTGACTTAGCATTTTTTCAACTTTATTATGGAAAAGCGGTGGGTTAATTAATGTTTAAAGTCAATTTTTAAGTCCAGCTCATGTTACTACTGATTAGTAGCAAATTTAGATGGCATCTTCATTTTCTTGGCAGAGTGGCGGACACCTTCGACTGAAAATGAGTTAGTTTATTATTGTAAGTCATAAATTTGTGTTTTTATGAAAAAGACGCATTCTTTGCATTCCCTAGACAGCTGAAAAGTTGACAGTTTCTTATATTTCCCACATAAAATAAAGTCGAATTAATGGAGATATATCAGCCTATGACAGTCGCCTCTTGCCCATAGACAGTTGAAGCATGCGATAATTATTTATTCTAAGCGAGTATCAATACAGCACGCTCCAAATGTCTATGGCCAATGTTAGGGCCAGTTTAGCAGGATAAACACAACAAGGTCTCTCTGCTGTTAATGTAACTAGACAGGCATCACTTGCACGCGACAAAAGGATTAGGGAATGTTGCAGACCCTCACTGATTGTAAATTATTTGATAGCTACAATGAGGAACCCAAGGAAACGATCCTTGTCCTGTCAGCAAATCTTACAAGCCCCTCAAACCATTTGGATTACCTTTTGAATTGACGCATGAAAACGTTTAGTCGACTTGCGCAATACCTGCAATTAATCGATTTAATGGAGACTTGTCATATTTTCTACAATCTAAGCTTGAAAGTATTGTCCAAGTAAAAATAATGATTCACCAGCATGTTCTTCTCCACAATGAGCCGTCTGACAGCCGCCACATCACTGTAGCGTTCGTCTTCGACTCCGACGCTGCCGCCCCAGGGCAGGTTTCGAGACGTGTCCGGGTAAGCGGCGCCTATCACTGCTAGCGGCGATGGAAGCACTCGCTGGCCAAGCTGCGGCTGCTGCTGCTGCTGCTGCGGCAGCATTGGTAGCAGGAATTGGTGCACCGCAATGCCGAGACGCTGAAGGTCGGCAGCCACGGCGGCTTTGCGTTCGGCAAGTTCGTCCGCTGTGTAGGTGTCCGCCTTGGCCAAGACTGGCACGAGGTTCACCTTGTCGTCGAGGTATTTCAAAGCCAGAGCGTCACATCGGCGCAGGCCGCGGCCTCCGATTGGTGGCAGAAAATACAGGCAGCAGTGGACGCGTTCGTCCTCTTCGGGTCGGAAGTCGAACTGATTGGCCGCCCGAGCGTTCACGTAGCTGGTCACCTATATTTTGAGGTGCTTATAGTCAATGGTTGTTTTGGTTGCTGCCATTTTTGCCGCCCGTTTATATAATAACGGGCGGAAAATTTCCTAGGCGATGATGTACTGTGGTTGATCTGCGCCTAATATTTAGTCTTGATGAGTGAAATCGGAGAAATTCGCGTCAGGGTGTCCATAGTGGCCTAGTTCCACCTGTTGTAGCCCTCAAATGTCCAGCATTACGTCTAGATAAATGGTAGTTGACCAACGAAGATGGAGATGATGCAGGCATATTCGGGTGACATACTGATAAATTTTGAAGGCCTTGCAAGGCCGCACTGAGGCGCACTGGTGATTTGTGGATAGGGGTGTATGAAATACACTAGCGCTTATGGGAAAAATGTGACCTTAGGTCAGAACCATTGAATATCTCGACGGTCTGAAGAGCTGGCGACTTGATTCTTGTTTCAGAAGATGCGCAACAAAAAGTTGGCCCGTGTTTTTTAGTTTCGTGTGCTTGCGTCGTTCCGTTCGGGTGCAGCACCAAAAATTGTCAGGGGGGATTTCCCCACTGGTAGTTCTACTGTTAATAACTGGTCCATTTTTCAGGGCCATGGGTTCGTCTTTTATCTAAAAGACGAGCTTCGTGTCAGTATTGCTTGGTGCTGCTTTAAGAACACACCGTTTTCTAATAGTCGAGTTTCGAGCTCTAGAGCTCATCTGTCAGGATCCCGAAGCTATTTAGCCACTGGACAACCAACCTACAATGAACTTGAAGGCTACGATTTATATTTATATCAGATGCCTTAGCAGTAAAACGACAAGAGTTATTTCAAATACCCGCATTTTTTTCTGTACCTCTTAAAATATTCTACCGATCGCCATGAAAATCCAGAACACGGGCTAAAATGTTTCCTCTCTATACGATGAAACAACTAACAGAATCATAAGACATCGGCATCGTCAAGATATTCAACGTTTCTCGTCGGGGTGTGTTGAGGCGAAAACCGCCAATATACGCTTAATTTTCTGCTCACAAAATTTCATCGTGTCACCATAATAGGCTATATTTGTCTTGACGATGCTGACGTCTGACGGCTTTGAAATTGAGTTCATCGTGAAGAGCGGAAAATGTAGATAAATTTGATATGTTAAGTAGAATTTCACGGAAATCTGTCATTCGGTTTGGGAGCGATCGTGGAGTTGGCAGTGAATATTTTAAATAACCCCTAGTTTTCCCCACGGGGAAAAAAGCGTCTTTCCGCTGCTAACAATTGGCCCAACATACTACTTAAAACACAACTAGAGCTTAAAAATTTTGAACGCGTCAACAGCAGAATGATTTTTCAATGCCAGATAATTCATCAGAATTTAGCATTGCAAACCTGCTTAGCTAGATAGTCAGCCACAACTGTCCATGGACTGCGGTTGCTGTCTCCAATAGTGTAGTTAACGGTGGTCATAATTCGTACAGTCAGCCTGCGATTGCTACCAGTAAGTGAAAGCGCCTGCTGCTGCTGCTGCTGACCGTCGCTAGACGATTCAAGAGTCGAGCTGGACTCACCAATACAGAGCTTCTCTTTGAGCACACTAACTGGGAACTCTCTGGTTGGATCGGCACTGGCTGTGACAGCCAAGGATCGATCTCTTTCTTCTCGAAGTCTGGTGGCCCGGACGCCAAACAGTGTCTCCAAGAATGTCAGCTTGCCGACGCTGTCCTCGCCAACTGCCATGAGGTTGAAGCATGCTGGCTTACTCAGCAGATAGTCTATGGTCTGGGTTTCCAGGCATTTGCGCAAATAACCTGCCTCCGGCTGCACTTTAGTGCTGCTTTCCATTGTGAAGCGCTGAATTAGTCTTGAGCTTCCACTTTCGCTAGATTTATTTGCAGAATTCGTCCTATTTATCTGTGCAACCGTTGGAAAAGGTTCTCACCAATCTTGTCTGAAGCGACTTTTGGTTCCCATGCTGCTGCTTAGTCAAACAACTAGTGCGCAGATACACACTGGCCAGTGAACAGATTTTGGTTGGCTGTTCGGTTCACAGGGAAAGCTTTTCTAAGATACCAAACATGTTAGTTTTTTATTCTGTAGCACAACAGTATGGCTAGATGACTTGCTATGAAGCCATATTTTTAATTCAAGAAAAATTTTGTTTTACAGTACCAAGACCTCGGAGGGTATTTCAAATATCCACATTTTTCTTCTTTCTGTATCTCACAAAATAGTCAACCAAGCGCCATCAAAATACAGAACAAAGGTTAAAATTATGCGCTCTATCCGATGAAAAATTTCCAGATATTTAACCATTCTCATCGGGTAGTCTGGTGGCAAAAACCACAAAAAACGTCAACATTTTTCTGCTCACAAAATTTCACCATGTCTGCTATCATTTTTGTCAATTTGGGATTGTTTAATTGTAATCTTTTTTTTTTGAACCAATATGGATTCGCCACAGAGCTAAGAGTATGTGAGTTGTCCTTGTCACCAGGGTCTCCGACAAGAGTCGCTGAATATTTCGACGATGCTGACGTCGGACGGCTGTGAAAGTTAGTTAATCCTATGAGCGTAAAGTGCGCAAAATTTTCGGCGCTCGCGCTGCAGTAACAATGAGACTCAAAAATAGTGAGGAAGAAAACAATTCTATGTGCTTATAATAATAATTGCAGGAGGGCTGCGGGCAATGGCACATCATTTGGTGACACTAGACCCGCAGCCAGCGAGGAGGCAATTCTGCCCCATTTCGCTGACTCCTGAACACACACGCACACAGATACTGTACGCAGGCATACACTCACACAGATGTGTGCATCTGCCCTGACTTTCTGAAGTGTAAATTTCACTGTGCCTTGGAGGTTGGCCCTCAAGGGCGTAAATTGTACGACAAGCCCCCAAGCATTTTCTCCGCGGCTGCGCCCCAAAAAAATGTGGCCTCGCTGCGGAATCGAACTTAGGGACCGTGGTACGAGACGCAAACGCGATAACCGCTCTGCCACCGACCCCCTTGCTACGTGCTTTAGCCTATGGGTATTAACGGCGATGGGCAGAGAGAGAAGGGGGTGTGGGGCGAAGTCCCCACTTCCTACCATAGACAAAACTGTTTGACTAAGCTATTCCTTGAATGTGGTCTACTAAACTTTAGTCTATGAAGTAGAGCGACATTAACGCTCATCCAACGCGCGTCTTAATGTCACCCAAAGTGCATAACAACGAACAAAATTTTCTAAACATTCAATAAAACACGAGTTCAATTTTATTTTGCTTCTTTTGTTTCTTTTAGGTTAAATCACCTTAAATAGTTACTGAATCCCATTAACCAATTAGTTAATTAAAGAAATCAAGTTTGTCCATTATGTCATTTCGGAAGCTGCGTCACTTGACCTCGAAGATGCCATTGTAGACGCTCCCACCGCACCTCTCGCCGGCGTTGCCTGTACAGGCCACGTTGCAGTTGGCATTGGAAGTGTCGCCGCTATTGCCGTACTGGTCTCCGCAGCCGCAGATTCTGCCATTCTTCAAGCCGAAATAGGGCAGCTTCTTGGCCTTGCAGAGATTGTTGCACTGCCACACGGTCATTCCGTTGGACACCTTGGCCACCGCCAGCTCCGGGTAGCTCGGGTCGTCCAAGTAGCAGCCTAAGAATCCTGGAATAGCGTATAGATAGGCTATAAATTACTGCAGCACAGATGAATCATTATAACAAGCCGCTAACATACCTGGATGCGGTCTCACACAGATTCGACGTGTGACAGTGCGACAAGGACATTCTGTAAATATAGTGGCAGAAATTGTAAAAAAAATTATTCTTTAAAAAAATAATAATAATTGCAGGAGGGCTGTGGGCAATGGTACATCATTTAGTGACACTAGACCCACGGCCAGCGAGGAGGCAATTCTGCCCATTTCGCTGACTCCTGAGCACACACGCACACAGATACTGTACGCAGGCATACGCTCACACAGGTGTACATCTGCCCTGACTTTCTCATCGTAAGCAGTGTACACTCTCACTGTGCATTTGAGATTGGCCCTCAAGGGCGTAAATTGCACGACAAGTCCCCAAGCCTTCTCTCCGCTGCTGCGCCCCAAATAAATGTGGCTTCGCTGCGGAGTCGATCTTAGGGACCTTAATGCGAGAGGCAAACGCGTTAGACCCCTCTGCCACTGACCGCTCTTAGATTGCGCTTTAGTTTCTCTTGAAGTTCATATTTACTACTTAGAAAGATGTGTGCCTCAGTTACTCACTTCCTTTGAGCACATTGTCCAGACCGGCGATGTTGGCAGGGAAAGCGCTGAAACTCATGTCACCGTGGGCGCTGCGCCTGATGAACTCCATGATCTGAACAGCGAAAACGAGGGAAGCGGCGCAGAATTATAATTAGTATTCGCAAGACAAGTGTACACTCTCACTGTGACTTAGGGGAGATTTGGCCCTTATGAGCCAAGCCTACTCTCCACAGCGCCACAAATAAATGTTGACTTACCGCGGATTTTAAGTAAGTAGGTTGTAGCCTAGTAAGGGGTTGTAACTTAGTAAGGGGTTGCAGTCTAGTAAGGGTTTGTAGCCTAGTGGCGTCGGACTAACGACTTAAAGGTCGTGGGTTCGATTTCGGACTCCACTGGAACAATTTGTGTCCTTTAGCAAGACACTTAACACTGCATTGCTTCAGTTCGTCCAGCTGTTACGCTCGTAAATGGGTAACAGCATCAGCTTGGGTAATTGAGGGTGGGTGTCCCCATAGTCCATGGACTTTGGAAATCTAATCAAGTGGTCAGCAGCCATAGCCTACCTTATTGCTAGTCTTCGAGTGCAGCCGCGACAGCCGGCCGAAAGTCAGTTTGGCCAGTTTAGCAAACGCGCCACCCTTTGATCCACACATTCTGCCTGTGGCCACTGTGAAGAACCTGATCCGCTTGGCCTTCAGCTTGGCGGCTACGGCGTTCATCTTGCGCTCATCCTTGGCCGACGCATCGGTGAACAGAATTATGATGGAGTTTGGCTCGGCTGCCTCGGCAGCGTCCAGGGCACCCGACATGGCAAACTCGGGACAGTCGCCGCCACCGCTGGCCTTCAGCTTGTTCAGGAAGCTGGTGATCTCCGACACGCTGGTGGTCTTCTTCAACAGCTTCTTGTAGGGATCGCCGAATGTGGCAATGACGAAGTCATCGAATCTATTGTTCGCGGCGATGATGCGCCGTATGTTATTCTTGACAGACTGGATGACCTTGCCCATGCTGCCAGTGGTGTCAATGACAAACACCAGTGAGCCGAGACCGCGATGGTCCTTCGGCGGCTTGCACGAACAGGTGCGATGAAGCACAAATTTCTCCTTGGTGCCGAGGGCACAAGCTGGAATCGAATTCGTTTTGTGAGTGCTATATCAAGAAGGCGGTGAACGCGCCCTCTCCATCTCTCGCACTGAATGCCCTGAACTGAAATCTGCGTCGAGGCTAAAATAATTTGGGAAGCAGTCGCGAGGAGAGAAGACTTGGTAGCCAACCCCAAGACACAGCGCGGTGAGAGTGCACGCTGCATAACTATGGACACTGCCTGACTATGGACACTACCTAACGATGGACACTACCTAACGATGGACACTACCTAATGATGGTCATTGCCTAACGATGGACACTGCCTAACGATGGTCATTGCCTAACGATGGACACTGCCTAACGATGGACACTACCTAACGATGGACACTGCCTAACGATGGACACTACCTAACGATGGTCATTGCCTAACGATGGACACTACCTAACGATGGACACTGCCTAACGATGGACACTACCTAACGATGGTCATTGCCTAACGATGTACACTGCCTAACGATGGACACTGCCTAACGATGTACACTGCCTAACGATGGACACTGCCTAACGATCGTCACTGCCTTACGATGGACACTGCCTAACGATGGATACTACCTAACGATGGTCATTGCCTAACGATGGTCACTCCCTAACGATGAGTCCTAACTTCGTGCTTGTATATTCTGTGAGTATCTTCGCAGATTCAAAGTACCATTGCAAAAAAACCTGTTTGATATTAATAAATGACAACCAAGGACTCACTCGAGGCCTCCAGCTCAATGCCAGTTGTGAAGATGTCGTTTCTCCAGCTGGCTCCGCAGTACAGAGCCCCGTTTCCCGTGCACTGCATGCGGCACTCCGCCTGGCTTCTCTTTCCGTGCTTTCCGTAGCTGTTGCCGCACCAGCACTCGTTGGCGTATTGGACTCCGAAGTAGCGATAGCCTAGACGCTTGCACTTCATGCGGCACTTCAGCACGGACATCTTGCCGGTACCAGCCAGCTTTGGTAGATCGCGATGGTGCGAATCGGCGAAGCAGCCGATGTGCTTCATACCTAGGGCTGAAGTTTGCAAATGAAGCCAATTTAAATTTTACCCCATGAAAGAGACAAAATTTCCAGGTCCCACTATGTAATCCGACGATCTGATACTGCCGTTCAGAAGAAATGGTTCTAGATACAATAAAAACGAGTTTATTTTTTCAACTCCGAAATTTCAAAAGCCTGAGTGAATAAAAGTATAATAAATCTAAATAATTTATAACTTGCAAGCTTGTGTTTAGTTGAAATTGCGCAGTGAATGCGCGGCGCATCTGACGGCTTTGTACGGCTGTTCAGTCCATGGACTGGGGGGACACCACACCCACTCTCAATAACCCCTATTTAACAGCTGTGTGAACTGAAGCAATTTACATTTAAGCATCTCGCTTAAGGACACAAATTGTTCTAGCAGAGTCGGGAATCAAACCCTCGACCTTCAGGTCGTGAGTCCGACGCTCTAACCAATAGGCTACTGATATACGGAAGCAAGGAGCAACTAAATTGAGACGAATCATAGGTGATCATATTTTTACCTCTCGGTTTTTCAATCTCAATGCCGGTGGTGAATACTTCGTTCCTGTACGGTCCGCCACATTTCGACGTCTTATCGCCCTGGCAGGCCGACTTGCAGGACTTCTCAGACGCCCGACCGAATGCTCCGTAGGAGTTGCCGCAGGTGCAGTGATCACCGTTCTGTAGGCCGAAATATGTGTAGCCCTTGCTCTTGCAGTAGCGCCAGCAGAACGCCTTGCTGGTCTTGAAGCCGGCGCGGTAGAGCACCGGCAAGTCGCGCTTGGCGTTGTCGACGAAGCAGCCTAGGCGCTGAACACCCCTGGCTTCAATGTGCATTGTGCAAATGAGCAAGAAAATTTGATTAAATGCCAATGATAATAGGAAAAAATGTTGTAGGTAGATAAAAAGTTAATAATAAATAGTTACAGAACTAATATATAGAACTAATTGGGCCAGATGTGCAGCCGACAGCACAGCCGCGGCTTTTGTTCTAGCAGATCGGCTTTGTTCAGTCCATGGACTGGGAAAACGCGACACCCACCCTCAATTACCCCAGCTAATGCTGGTACCCATTTAACAACCGGGAGAGCTGAAGTAACACAGACTATGACTCATCGATTGGGATCTAAAAGAAGCTTTAAAATAGACAAAAAACTCCGAAATTTTCAGGTAGAGTGTACTTTTGTCCAGTATCAGTGGTTTACCTCGGCTGGCAATCTCGATTCCCGTGGTGTAGACGCTGTTTCTCCAGCCAGCTCCGCAGTAGGTGGTCTTGTCACCGCTGCACTGCATTCGGCACTCAGTGTTTGGCCTGATACCGTAGCGACCATAGTGATTGCCGCAGAAGCAGTGAGTTGAGTACTGCACACCGAAGAATCTGTAGTTGAGCTTGCGACACAACTGGTAGCACTTCGGCACGCTCATGTTGGTGGTGCCAGCCAGGTGTGTCAGATCTCTGGTAGCGGTGTCAACGTAGCAACCGATGTACTTAAGACCAGGAGCTGAAGGAGAGGAGTTTTAATGAATGAAAGAGCAGAAATTTCAAAACGATAGCATTTAATTTGACTGAACTTGCCAGTAGAAAGACCAGAGGAAGGTATTTCAAATGCCCACATTATTAACTTTTGTACCTCAAAATATTCAACCAATCGCCAGGAAAAATAGTGGTGAAAACAACCAATATAGGCATTATTTTTCTGCTCACAAAATACCATCATGTAACCGTCTGCTATCATTGTTGACGGTTTTAGATTGATAATTTTTTTTACTTTTTTAATCTTTTAACCAACAGTTAGTTCAGTTAGTTCAAAGTTCACAAAAATCGGTCATTCGGTTTGGGAGCTATCATTAAGTTGGCAGTAGGTATTTTAAATACCCCTCCGTTGTCTTTCCCCAGGCGAAAGACCGTGTTCTTTCTATTTACGAGCGTATAGTACTCACTGGAAGCACGCTTCGTCTGGAGTCCGGTGCTGAAGATGGAGTTCCTCCAGCCGCTGCCGCATTTCTCGCGTCTGTCACCAGCGCAGGCCATATTGCACTGCTTGTCGCTAACACGACCGAACGATCCGTAGCGGTTGCCGCAGGTGCAGCTGGTTGAATACTGCATGCCGGCGAATTTGTAGCCAGCTCGCTTGCACAGCTTGATGCAGTACGGCCTGGTTGCCTTGGGACCCACGTGCACCACTCTTGGCAGGTCGCGAACAGCGTTGTCAATGAAGCAGCCGAGGTACACGGAGCCTGATGAACAAAAGAAATTTAGTCGTGTTGTTAATACTATAGCTTTTCATGCCAGTTGCTAAATGAACTCACCCTTGATCTTAGCCTGCAGTCCTGTAGTGAAGATGTCGTTTCTCCATCCGGCGCCGCAGTAGGCGGTCTTATCCCCGCTGCACTGCATCCGGCACTCGCTCTTGTCGTGTCGTCCGTAGCGACCGTAGTGGTTGCCGCACCAGCACTCGTTGGCGTATTGGACACCGAAGAACCTGAAGCCGAGCTTTCTGCACAGGCCGTAGCACTTGCCCACTGTCATGTCGCCCGTACCACCAAGCTTAGGCAGATCGCGCACTCGAGCATCGACAAAGCACCCCAGATGGACCATGCCGGGTGCTGTACGAGTTAAAACAATTCTTTCATTTGTTAGTCACGTTCATAGTTGTAAAAGTGAAACCTAATTTCCAAACTCACTCTTGGATTTCTTCGATATCAAGCCGGTGGTGAAAACCTCATTTCTCCAGGCGCCGCCGCATTTCGCTCTGCGATCGCCCCGGCAGACGCTTGAACAGGTGGCAGCCGTGCCTCTGCCATACCGACCAAATGTATTGCCGCAGGTGCAATGATTGCCGAATTGCAGGCCGAAGTACTTGTAGCCCCTGTCTCTGCAGTAGTGCCAGCAGAAGGTCTTTGTTGTGCGGTAACCAGCAGCGAATAGTAGCGGCAGGTCGCGCCTCGCCGCATCGACAAAGCAGCCGAGTCGACGAACTCCAACCTCTGTTAATTTTTTCAAGGTTGAAAAGGGTGCGAAAAAAACTTTCTTGATTCTGGCGATGTCTTCGTCTTGACTGGCATTTCTAAAGTCTGCTTACAGCTAGCTGCTCAGTCCATGGACTGGAAAACGTTCGCCACACCCACCGAAACTTCTACTTGTAGCCCAAAGAATTCAGATGCTTGTGTCAGTTAGGACGCTGAAGCTGAACTCATTGAAGAGCTACAGCTTTGAGCTAGATTAGCAGGTCAAAAGTTCAGCGATGGACTCACGTGCATTAGCCAAGTCCAAACCAGTAGTGTAGATCATGTTCCTCCAACCAGCACCGCAGTAGCCAGTCTTGTCACCTGTGCACTGTTTTCTGCACTCAATTCGCGATCGGCTGCCATAGCGACCATAGTGATTGCCGCACCAGCACTCGTCGCCATTCTGAACACCGAAGAATCTCTGCTTCTTCTGTCGGCAGAGGTGGTAGCACTTGGCGGTGCTCATGGAGCCTCTGCCAGCTAGGAGTGGCAGGTCTCTGGACTTTTGATCAACGAAACAGCCAAGCTTGGCCATGCCTGGAGCTGAAAATGTTTATAGGTAAATTAAAAACACGTATGGTCCATTAACACTGAAAAAGCGGTTTACTCATTTAGAATCCGAGACTCACTGGCAACACGCGGCGCGGACAGTCCAGTTGTGTAGACCGCATTCCTCCAGGGTCCGCCACAGTAGGTGCTCTTCTCGCCCTGGCAGAATGATCGACAGTTGATCTCAGACACTCGACCGAACTGGCCGTACGAATTGCCGCATGTGCAGTGGTCGCCGTTCTGCACGCCGAAGTACAGATAGCCGCGCGATTTGCAATACTTGAAGCAATAGTTGCGAGTTGTCTTTGATCGGGCGGCGAGTAGCGTGGGCAAATCGCGACGACCGTTGTCGATGTAACATCCGAGATACCTGACTCCCGCAGCTATAAATTAAATTTACGAAATTATCTTAGATATTTGAAAACTTACGGATATATTTCCTAATCGCAAAAAACTTTTTGTTGCTTGAAGCCTATTTAACTGACTCCTGGACACAGGACACACAAGCACGCAGATACTGTAAGCGTACACGTACTCACAGATCTACGTACATCTGCCCTGACTTTCTCATCGTTAGGCAGTGTACACTCTCACTTTGACTTAGAGGTTGGCACTCAATGGCCTAAATTGCACTAATCTTTCTCAAGGTGCGAAAGGCAAAAGCGTTAACTGCTCTGCTGCTTAGTCTCTCCCTTAATCCTATAGTTATGTAGTCAAGGCTTGCCTGGTGGCCAAGCCCTAGCTGTGACATAGTGTCCGAACGCCTGGACTTCGCACAAAGTCAAAGGAGCCCGGTTCCTTGTCTCAATTCGGACAACGCGTCCAATCAGGTTGCAGCTGAAAGTTCGCACCGAGAAGGCTGCTGAAGAATGGTATGAGGCGCACTCTTGGCCGTCGACCTTCACCACGAAGTTGTTGAGTCGATTAGCGCAGCAGTCCTGCCTGTTGTAGATGGTGACCTCCGTGATTCTAGCCAGTCTGGCGGTCTTCGCCTGCCACCAGGCACCCTTAGCAGCGGCGGTGTGAGTGCAGGAATGCTTGAAGAAGTGCTGATTAGTGTTGCCGTCGATGGCTCTGATGCACGGTGCCTTCCAAACAGTCGACTTTTGCGAGCACTGAGACAGAGACAGCTTGACTGGAACAATTGTTGGTGGTTTGATGTTGAATTGTATTTTATAACGTATAAGGTCTCAATTTTCGTTAGTGCATCTGCTAAGGATACAAAATGCTTACCTTCGCCCCTCTTTCCCAATCCAGTCGCGTAGACATTGTTTCTCCAGGCGGCGCCGCACTTCTGCTTGCTGTCGCCAGAGCATCGAGCGCTGCACTCAGAAGCGCGCCTACCCCCGTGTTTTCCATATTCGTTGCCACACCAGCACTCGTTGCCGTTCTGCAGGCCAAAGTAGGCCATGTTCTTCTGCCTGCACAGCTGGTAGCACTTCTGGATTCGCATTGAGCCGCGGCCGGCAAGGGTGGGCAGGTCGCGATTTGAGCTGTCCAAGAAGCAGCCAACGTAGAGCAGTCCCGGCACTGGAGTTTTGAGTATGCGATATGGGCTTATAAAGTCTATAACTAATTTTACTTTTAGCAAGCTGATTTCACTCACTTATATCGCCAATCGTTAGTCCAGTCGCGAAGATGTCGTTGCGCCAAGCCGAACCGCAGTACGTGCTGCCATCGCCTCTGCACCTCATTCTGCACTCTTTCTTTGGTCTCACGCCGTAACGTCCGTAAGTGTTGCCGCACCAGCACTCGTTTGAGTTCTGCACTCCAAAGTACAGGTACTTTCTAGCTCGGCACATTTGGTAGCACCTGGCTACTCGCATGTTGCTGCCTCGACCGGCCAGGACCGGTAGATCTCGTCGGCCTTTGTCGACGTAGCATCCAAGAGCTCTCATACCTGGAGCTGTATTAGTCGAAAACTATTCAAATTACGAAATCAGACAGTATATTTTAAGAGCCTTCAACATGACCACAAGCGTTTAAACTTACTCGGAATGGCAGGCGGTGTCACACCAGTCGCATAAATGTTGTTCCTCCAGCCGGCGCCACAATACGTCGACTTGTCGCCGCTGCATCGCATCTGACATTCTGTGATCTGTCTCACACCGTAGCGACCATAGCTGTTGCCGCACCAGCACTCGTTTCCGTTCTGTACACCGAAGTACATGTAGTTCTTGCCTCTGCAGAGCTTGTAGCACTTTGGCACGGACATGTGTCCCGATCCGAGGTTGGCCGGAAGATCTCGGCTGCCCGAATCAACAAAGCAGCCAAGGTGTCTGATGCCTGGCACTGAAATTGAATCAGTGCGTTTCAGTAAGGTGGTTTTCCTGAACTACTGAAAGTTTACAGTTGTGCTACCGATCAACTTACTCTCCGGTGCTGTTCTCAGTCCAGTAGAATAGACCAGATTTCTCCAGCCACCGCCGCAGAAGGCCTTGCTGTCACCGGTGCACTTCTGTCGGCACTGTGACTCGGGTTTGCTACCGTAGCGACCATAGCTGTTGCCGCACCAGCACTCGCGAGCATTCTGCACTCCAAAGTAGGCGTACCTGCCTCGCCTGCAAAGCTGATAGCAGCGGGGCACGCTCATAACACCCGATCCCAGTTGCTCGGGTAGATCGCGAATACGGTTGTCCACGAAGCAGCCAATCTTTCGCATTCCTGGAGCTAAAGTTTTATTGCTTAAACAATCAAATATTTTTCTTAACTAATAAAAAAAACCGAATCAAATTAATACTTACTAGGGATCTTAGGAACTTTCAGTCCGGTGGTGAAGACCTTGTTCCTCCATCCCGCGCCGCAGAATGCCGATCTATCGCCGGTGCATCGCATGTTGCACTCCCGATTCGCTCTAGAGCCGTAGCGACCGTACCTGTTGCCGCACCAGCATTCGTTCGAATTCTGCACACCGAAATAGGCGTAGCGTTTGCCTCTGCACAAGGTGTAGCACTTTGGAACACTCATCGAGCCGCGGCCAGCTAGGACTGGCAAATCGCGACTCGCTCGATCGATGAAGCAGCCAACTAGGCGCATGCCTGGTGCTAAAAACGTCGAATTAGCTTATAATTGAGAAAATTGTATTCTAAAAAATGTTAAACTAGATCAGAAAACTACATACTTCTGATCACTTTGACGGGAAGTCCCGTGGTGTAGACGTTGTTTCTCCAGCTGGAGCCGCAGAAAGCGGATCTGTCACCGGTGCACCTCATGTTGCACTCTCTAGCGGGCCTCGAACTGTACTTGCCGTAACTGTTGCCGCACCAGCACTCCTTTGAGAACTGCACACCGAAGTACATGTACCTCTTTGCTCGACACAATTTGTAACACTTGTACACACTCATAGAGCCAGATCCAGCCAGCAGCGGGAGATCTCTTGAGGCGGCGTCGACAAAGCATCCGATCTTTCGAAGACCTGGTGCTGAGAAGAGTTTTTCAAGGATTTAGATTCCTAAATAACTTTCGTTTCTCTTAACATTAGAAAGATCACACTATTTTCCCCCTGAGGGAAAGACCACGGAGGGTACCCCTATTTCAAATTCGCACTGCCTGGTTTACGATAGCTCCCAAACCGAATGACTGATTTTCGTGAAAGTCTACCACATGGATAAAACAATTTCCCCATTTACCTTCCGAACTTGCAGAAAAATCCCCCTTGTCTTTCTACTTTTTAATGCAACTCGAATACTTACTCTTTCTCACGGCCACACAAAAGCGTCGATTGATGGTTCTGCAACGGCAGCCTGAAACAAACGAAGTGAAAAGTCAAATTACCACAACACGATGTATTAAACACAATAGTACACAAGAGAGATGTAAAGTCCTGTTTCGCTTACGTCCACGAAGAGCACTCTCAAGAGCTGCAGCGTTGGGAGGGAACGCGCTGAAGCTCATTCTTCCGTTGGCGGCACGCTTTACAAACTCCATCAGCTGAAAAAGCAAAATGTCCCGTCTTTACAAATAGTTCAATGCAAGGTCTACTGACATGAGAGAGTCACCTTGTTGAAGTGTCCAGAGCGCAGCGTAGCGACGTAGCCGCCAGAGCCTCTGGCCAATGCATCGTACTGTCCAGAGCCTCTGCCGCAAAGGCTTCCGCTGGCCACAGCGTAGAACCTGATGCTCTTCGACCTGAGCCTGGATGCCACTCGACTGCTCAGATGAGCATCCTTGGCCGATGCGTCAGTGAACAGCATCATGACTGAGTTATGGTCGGCAGCCGCCGCAGCATCGAGTGCACCAGACATGGCCATCTCGGGGCAGTCGCCGCCACCCGTGGCTCGCAGTCGGTTGAGAAAGTAAATCACCTGCCGGGCGTCTCTCGTCTTCTTCAAATGCCTCACGTAGGGGTCGCCGAATGTGGCGACGACGTAGTTGTTGAAGCGCCTGTTGGCAGTCAAAATCTTCCGGATGTTGTTCCTAACGGCGTTGATCACGCTACCCATGCTGCCAGTGACGTCAATGACAAAGACAAGAGATCCCAGGCTCCGCTCCTCCGGGGCAGGTGTGCAAGAGCAGGTTCGTCGGGAGATGCGCTTCACTCTGGTTCCAGCCGGACAAGCTGAGTTGCGAGAAAGAGGTTTGAAAGGTTTTTGAATATTTGTTTAAACATTGACATTAGCAGGTTTAGCACAGAGTTTAGCGGAGAATAACACCTGCTGGTCTGGGCCTCTCAGCCACGTAATGTCCGAACACCTGCACTTCGCACAGAGTCAATGGAACCAAGTTCCTCGTCTCGATGCGCACAGTGCGTCCCTCGGCATTGCAGGCGAATGAGCGCACAGAGAACGCTCTTGATGAGCGATAGGAGGCGCACACTCGACCGTCAACCTTGATGACAAAGTCGTTGAGCCTGTTCGCGCAGCAGTCCTGTCGGTTGTGGATGGTGACCGATGTGATTCTGGCCCGTCTGCTGGTCTTTGCCTGCCACCAAGCACCTCTGGCAGTGTTTGTGTGAGTGCAGGAGTTGTGGAAGTAGCGCTGATCCGTGTTGCCGTCGATGGCTCTTGAGCAGGGTCCTCCCCAAGTGGTGGAGTGCTGAGAGCAGTGTGACAGCGGCAGCTTTGCTGGAAAGATCAAGTCGTAGATTATTATTCCTGCTTCAATAAGTGTTCAAAACAATAACTGTTTCTATCGTTGTGCTCTCATTAATTGAAAGACGTTCGTATGTTGAGGAATCGCTGAGGGAATTAATTTCTGTCATCATTTTTACTGGTCCATTTTCATCGCTTTTCTTGTGAGGCCGTTGGATATTGTTGGATCGCCGCTATGCCGTTTTGAACCGGTGGGGGTAGCTCGGCCATTATCTCGTCCTATTCCCCCGTCACCCCGCTCTGCGTGCCTCGCGCCGCCGCCTGATTGGCTGGGCGCGGGCGTTGTATGTTAGCCCTACCCCCGTCCTGCGTGGCTTTACCGCTCCTGCCAATGAGATCTGTGAGCCCGTGTGCCTGGCCAACGCGTGCAACACAACCCCGGCTGACTTGACGTAGGTTTTTGTGCCTCGCGCCCCTGTCTGCCTTACTCCCCCTTATAGCTCCCCTTATCCGTAACAGCGTCGGTCCTTGTGCCAGGGCACATCTCCGCGCTTTTGCACTTCGCTCAAGTCTCATGATTCGAATCAAAGCTGTACATAAAATCTCCTACTGCAAAGACTTCAATTTTTTACATGCGATACAAGCCAGAGACAAACGAAGCCAAATTTAACGAACTCATTAGATCAGCTACCTGCGTCTACACCCTACGTCCCGACCGAAAAGCGCTGCTTTCGTGTCTTTCCTTTCGGAGTGCCAGGTTCGTACTAGTATATTACAATGTTAACTACATTGATGCCTGCTAGAACGTCTTTACACCTGTGCTAGTAGCCTCCTTGTGCTAGAACTAAGTACTACTGCAAGTATTACCTGGGGAGTACTGAGCACGCGTATTAACGCCACCCAGTGCCAGGCCGAAGCAGTCCTAACGCCTGCTTAAGTGACTACTCGTAGTAAACTTATTAGTGCTGTAGGCCTGGGACCCCGAACCGACTGCAGTCAACACAGTAGCGTTCCAAACCCCTTTTGCCAGGGGCTTGTGGTGTAAATTTTATCAAATGTGAGGAACGGCACTTAATTGGCTATTTATAGTTACTCACAATGTCGTTAAAAATTCACCGCACGTCGAGAGAAAATCTGTCTGGGAAATACAGTAAAGTCTAAAGAAAAATATAGACGTGCATATACAACATTTTATGCCTAAAAAGGAATAAAATAATCTTGCGACGATAAGCAAGAGTTTCTCACTTTTTGGAGCACGGCTTACAGGAAGTCCCGTGGTGTAGACGTTGTTTCTCCAGCTGGAGCCGCAGAAAGCGGATCTGTCACCGGTGCACCTCATGTTGCACTCTCTAGCGGGCCTCGAACTGTACTTGCCGTAACTGTTGCCGCACCAGCACTCTTTTGAGAACTGCACACCGAAGTAGACGAACCGTCTGGCCCTGCACAGGTTGTAGCACTTTTGCACATTCATGGAACCTGAAGCAGCCAATACTGGCAGATCTCTCGAAGGCTTGTCAAGAAAGCATCCGATCTTTCGAAGACCAGGAGCTAAAAAAATAGAATAAAGAGTTAGGAGAGAAAGAAAAAATATGCAGAGTTTCGAGAGGGCTTTTTAATAGATGTTTAAAACATGACATTAGAAGGTTTAGCACAGAGTTTAGCGGAGAATAATACCTGCTGGTCTGGGCCTCTCAGCCACGTAATGTCCGAACACCTGCACTTCGCACAGAGTCAATGGAACCAAGTTCCTCGTCTCGATGCGCACAGTGCGTCCCTCGGCATTGCAGGCGAATGAGCGCACAGAGAACGCTCTTGATGAGCGATAGGAGGCGCACACTCGACCGTCAACCTTGATGACAAAGTCGTTGAGCCTGTTCGCGCAGCAGTCCTGTCGGTTGTGGATGGTGACCGATGTGATTCTGGCCCGTCTGCTGGTCTTTGCCTGCCACCAAGCACCTCTGGCAGTGTTTGTGTGAGTGCAGGAGTTGTGGAAGTAGCGCTGATCCGTGTTGCCGTCGATGGCTCTTGAGCAGGGTCCTCCCCAAGTGGTGGAGTGCTGAGAGCAGTGTGACAGCGGCAGCTTTGCTGGAAAGATCAAGTCGTAGATTATTATTCCTGCTTCAATAAGTGTTCAAAACAATAACTGTTTCTATCGTTGTGCTCTCATTAATTGAAAGACGTTCGTATGTTGAGGAATCGCTGAGGGAATTAATTTCTGTCATCATTTTTACTGGTCCATTTTCATCGCTTTTCTTGTGAGGCCGTTGGATATTGTTGGATCGCCGCTATGCCGTTTTGAACCGGTGGGGGTAGCTCGGCCATTATCTCGTCCTATTCCCCCGTCACCCCGCTCTGCGTGCCTCGCGCCGCCGCCTGATTGGCTGGGCGCGGGCGTTGTATGTTAGCCCTACCCCCGTCCTGCGTGGCTTTACCGCTCCTGCCAATGAGATCTGTGAGCCCGTGTGCCTGGCCAACGCGTGCAACACAACCCCGGCTGACTTGACGTAGGTTTTTGTGCCTCGCGCCCCTGTCTGCCTTACTCCCCCTTATAGCTCCCCTTATCCGTAACAGCGTCGGTCCTTGTGCCAGGGCACATCTCCGCGCTTTTGCACTTCGCTCAAGTCTCATGATTCGAATCAAAGCTGTACATAAAATCTCCTACTGCAAAGACTTCAATTTTTTACATGCGATACAAGCCAGAGACAAACGAAGCCAAATTTAACGAACTCATTAGATCAGCTACCTGCGTCTACACCCTACGTCCCGACCGAAAAGCGCTGCTTTCGTGTCTTTCCTTTCGGAGTGCCAGGTTCGTACTAGTATATTACAATGTTAACTACATTGATGCCTGCTAGAACGTCTTTACACCTGTGCTAGTAGCCTCCTTGTGCTAGAACTAAGTACTACTGCAAGTATTACCTGGGGAGTACTGAGCACGCGTATTAACGCCACCCAGTGCCAGGCCGAAGCAGTCCTAACGCCTGCTTAAGTGACTACTCGTAGTAAACTTATTAGTGCTGTAGGCCTGGGACCCCGAACCGACTGCAGTCAACACAGTAGCGTTCCAAACCCCTTTTGCCAGGGGCTTGTGGTGTAAATTTTATCAAATGTGAGGAACGGCACTTAATTGGCTATTTATAGTTACTCACAATGTCGTTAAAAATTCACCGCACGTCGAGAGAAAATCTGTCTGGGAAATACAGTAAAGTCTAAAGAAAAATATAGACGTGCATATACAACATTTTATGCCTAAAAAGGAATAAAATAATCTTGCGACGATAAGCAAGAGTTTCTCACTTTTTGGAGCACGGCTTACAGGAAGTCCCGTGGTGTAGACGTTGTTTCTCCAGCTGGAGCCGCAGAAAGCGGATCTGTCACCGGTGCACCTCATGTTGCACTCTCTAGCGGGCCTCGAACTGTACTTGCCGTAACTGTTGCCGCACCAGCACTCTTTTGAGAACTGCACACCGAAGTAGACGAACCGTCTGGCCCTGCACAGGTTGTAGCACTTTTGCACATTCATGGAACCTGAAGCAGCCAATACTGGCAGATCTCTCGAAGGCTTGTCAAGAAAGCATCCGATCTTTCGAAGACCAGGAGCTAAAAAAATAGAATAAAGAGTTAGGAGAGAAAGAAAAAATATGCAGAGTTTCGAGAGGGCTTTTTAATAGATGTTTAAAACATGACATTAGAAGGTTTAGCACAGAGTTTAGCGGAGAATAATACCTGCTGGTCTGGGCCTCTCAGCCACGTAATGTCCGAACACTTGCACCTCGCACAGAGTCAATGGAACCAAGTTCCTCGTCTCGATGCGCACAGTGCGTCCCTCGGCATTGCAGGCGAATGAGCGCACAGAGAACGCTCTTGATGAGCGATAGGAGGCGCACACTCGACCGTCAACCTTGATGACAAAGTCGTTGAGCCTGTTCGCGCAGCAGTCCTGTCGGTTGTGGATGGTGACCGATGTGATTCTGGCCCGTCTGCTGGTCTTTGCCTGCCACCAGGCACCTCTGGCAGTGTTTGTGTGAGTGCAGGAGTTGTGGAAGTAGCGCTGATCCGTGTTGCCGTCGATGGCTCTTGAGCAGGGTCCTCCCCATGTGGTGGAGTGCTGAGAGCAGTGTGACAGCGGCAGCTTTGCTGGAAAGGTTGCGAGTATGTGCATTTTTCGTATTGGTTTATAACGGGCTATTTTGATTCATCTTGATAATTAATAGCAAGCATAAAGCAAATCTTCATTTATGTATATTATAGTGTCCCTATTTAAATATTCGCCACTCTGAAACTTATGTGACATGAGGCCTCGGTGCCATTGCAGTACAGCAAACAATATTTCAAAAGTACAGCGTTTTCTTTTTTTGTAAAGCACCGATAATCTTACTTTTAGGAGCTCTGCGCACAGGCAGTCCGGTGGTGTAGACGCTGTTTCTCCAGCTGGCTCCGCAGAACGCTGCCCTGTTGCCTGTGCACCTCATTCTGCACTCTCCGTTCGACCTCTTGCCGTATCGACCGTAGCTGTTGCCGCACCAGCACTCGTTGCTGTACTGAACTCCGAAGTAAGGGTATCGTCTGGCCCTGCACAGTCGGTAGCACTTGCTGGCTCTCATGGCACCGGTTCCTGCCAAGACTGGCAGGTCGCGCCTGCCGTTGTCAACAAAGCAGCCGAGGAATCGCATTCCTGGGGCTGTAAAGTTTACTGTTAGAGAAACTGATCATCATAAACGTAAGTAAAAATGTATTTCTTACTTCTGGACCTTTGGGTGGTGGCGTAGACGCTGTTGCGCCAGCCGGCGCCACAGAAGGTGCCTCTGCTCCCGCTGCAGCGCATTCTACACTCTCTGTTCCACCTTTTGCCGTACCGGCCATAGCTGTTGCCGCACCAGCACTCGTTGGCGTACTGCAGTCCGAAGAAGCGGTAGTTCCTGTTTCTGCAGAGCTGGTCGCACTTGCCTGCGTACATGCCGCCTGTCCCAGCCAGCACTGGCAGGTCGCGTCTTCCGTTGTCCACGAAGCATCCGATGTAGCGATATGCTTGTGCTAAAATTACAATTTCTAAATATTAAGGTCAATACTGAACATCGAAAGTCCAGGTAAATAAGGACTCACCTTGCAGCACAGCGTAGAAAAGGCATGTGGCCAGCACAAGCCAGGCCCGATTAGCCATTGTTGAATTCTTTCGCTTGTCCTGACGATTGAAAACTCTTTACTTTGTCGAGTCGAATCGGCGTGGAGTCGCATCTGATGGTCTGATTTCGGCTTCATATTTATAGCCGATCGAGTATCCGTGGGCGTCTGTTTGGCGTTCGAGAAACTCTTTAAAAAAGCAGCATTATTGATTAGAATCAGCATTTTTGCATTTCTTAAAAAATTTGCGAAAAGCAAATCGAGCTGTAAGCGATCGTCCATGCAGAAGCGTTGACTCGTCTAGCATCTGTCGAACTGTGCTTCTGGGGGTTTAGCGACTTTGAGAGAAATTCTGCCTGACTGAGGGCTGCTAGTTTAGGTCTATTTTTTTTCCAAAAAACACTTCGATATTGTTAACGCTTTTCTCGGCCAACTTTTATTTTTCTCATTCCATTAAGTTGGATTATTTTTTCTGGGGCAGAAAAAGGTTGCCTCAGTTCAAGTAGGTGATATTGGGAGCGAATTTTGTTCAAGCTTCAATGGCCTGGGTATAATGCGGTTGAGTCTTTAATTTTTTTTTCATTTTCAGTTTTCCATTGAAGTCCTATTGAGTGATTCCTCCCAGCATAGAAGGCCAGTGTTTGCCCATGCACCGTTGAGTGTTCTGCTATCTTCGAAGGCCCGCGAGCTCACAAAAGTTTATATTCCTTTTTTATTTAGGATCAGTTCAATATCAAGTTTGGGGAAGTGGGTCACCGAATGAACCTATCGAGGGATTTGGGGAAAAGCGAAACCTGAAAATTATTTCCAATCGTTTTTTCTCGCCTTTTTCCAGAAATTCGGCGAAGATCCAAAAGGAAATTCCCGCTCATTTAATTTCTTTTCGGTATTTTTCCACTTAGAAACGCGCACGTCGTTGGCAAACAAGGCCATCAACTTCACATAACGTCATTTTACCAATTTAAAGACTTTTATGAATTCATTTTTTACACTCAGATCAAAATGAGCTGATTAATCTCCTTACTTAGTTAATATCCCCATTTGTTGCTGATAATTCCCTCAAAACATTGAATAATACCCCAATGCCCTAAACTAGCAAGTTTTCTTCGCCAAGTTGCAAGCAAGCTTTATAAAATTAATATTATAGAGACATTCTCAATTTAACACTTGGCAACGGTATCCAATTTGAAAACTTTTATCCTCTTCTGTCACTGTCTCTATTCTGAGAATGTTTCAGTTTTCTTGAGGGATAAATTGCCCCAAATGCCAGATAATTGAAAAAATATGGGGAAGAAATTTATCCAAATTAACGATCACCTCGTTCTTGCTTAGCCCAGCATATTTAACCTAAAAAATTGCACTCTCAATGTACAATAATAGGCCAGCGATCTCATTCAGCACGGATGTAACCCTTTGACATTCACATTTACGAAGCCATTCTCAAGATCAATTTTTTTGATTTTTGGATCAAATTCAACTTGAGATCTGGAGCTTCCACTTTCGCACCACGAAAGGCTTGTTCACACTGCCATACATAAAACGTTACGTCTTAGGTGCATATTTGCGTGTTCCAATGAAAGATTATAAGATCGTGTTTTTGGCCTCGTTTCATGGATGTGTGAATTAGCCCTACATAGGGCCTTTCTTTGTTGTTGCAGTACATTTTTGGTAGCTGAGCAGAGCGTTCAGTCCGGAGAAATCTACTGTGAAACGAGAGATCAGGATGAAAACCAACAGTGACTCTAATCAGCAGCAGGACGCCCAAGAAGATGCTGGCGCACTGCGCGTGGATGGGTCTCCAGAAAGAAAGCGGCGGGGCAAACTCGGTGCAAAAACAAGCTGTCCTGGATTTTACAGAAGTGCGCCCCTGACAAAGAAGTTTAATAGGGCTGCCACACCCTAAACTGTAGGATCAGATCAGCACGATTTATGTCAGGATCCCGATCAGGATCAAGGATAATGAGACGCGACAGTGGATCCTCGACGAGATGAAGTAGGTCGAGGACGATTATCAAGCGGCACTTCAGCGCGTCGATTGGGCCCAGTTTGAGAGTGGGTTTGACTAACCTTCTCTGAGTACTGTCATCTAGGATCTAGGCAGTACCTTCGAGGCGCTGAAGTTCATTGAACATCTTGGACACTCTGAGGCTGCCTATGAGGTAGCTAAGGAGAGTATAGACAAAGAATTAGACCAAGAAGCTAGGAAAACAGCGGCAAATCGCCTTAAACTTGGAACAGTTAGATAACTTTCCTGCTGTGTGTCACGGCATTGCCGGGGATCTGAAAAGCTTTGCTAGTCTGTTGGATGTAGCAGTAGTGATTAGTCTGTAAGAGGCAGGAAAAGATGCTGAACTCCAAGATGACATACTGTTTGTTAGGCTGCAGAAGAAACTGCTGGAGCAAATGGCGTTATCTGCTCAAAAGCAAGCTGGACCTGTGACGCTTGCTGTCTGCTGGCGGAATAATGGTCAGGCAAAAACAATGTTTAAAATGTTTTTTCGCATTCTCGTGTGTAATATTCCAATCTAACACGTGTGCTCGGAATGTTGGCTAGCTGTGCCTAGAACCGCGTGCATTGACCCAACCAATTATCTGCCTGCGATATGTAGATCGATATGCCAATCGATAGTTGCACCCCCACCGGTTTGCTCAAATAAAATGACGCGCGCTTGGCGTCACGTTACGCGGGGCGCGGGGCCTTACGTTTCTTCGCACCACACTAAACTACTCTCGTGCGTACTTCATACTTTACAGTGGCCTCTCAAGCAGGCCCACCCCAGCTTGCTAAACATGGCTCAATTCATCTCACTGCCTCCCCCTGAGCAATTAAGCACTAGCACAGACCTGCAGCGCGCCGGTAAACGCTGGAGCAAATGGGCCGATCATTTTTGCGACTTTATCGATGCATCGGGCATCAAAGACGAAACTCAGAAGTGCAAGCTTCTTGCCTACACTGCTGGCAGGGAAATCGCGCAAATTATCAAGGACCTTGCCGACGCGGAAGTCTCTGCTGCAGCGAGCACTTCAAGGATCGCAGCAACATCGTTTTCGCCTGCTATCAGTTTCGGCTGTGCATCCAGCAAACCGGCGAACCAGTCGATACATGGTACTCCCGCCTCAAGTCAGCGGCCGAACCCTGCGAGTTCTCAACGCTCAAGGACTCACTCATCAGAGACCAAATCGTCGCGACATCCTGCTCTGACAGACTCCGCCGACAGCTGCTGCAGGAATCAGACATCCCGCTCATTGACGCACTAAAGCAAGCTCGAGCATTCGAAGCAGCAGAGCAGCAAGCCACAGCCATCGAGAACTCCTCAGGCAGCGTCGCGGCAGAGCACAGGGCAGCGCCGAAGCAATTTGCAGCGCACCTCGACAGAACAATCAACGAGTTACGAGCGTCCCTACCAGCAGCGGACACGCCACCTGCTACCGCTGCGGCGAGCGCGGACACAGCTCGTGCGACGCCGCAAGAGGCAAAATCTGCTCGTCCTGCGGCAAGCCCAACCACCTGGCTAAAGCCTGCAGACAGCGCAGACCGCAGCCCGGCTCCAGCGTCAACGCCGTGGCCGACAGCAACGCCGAGACAGTGCTCATCGATCCCAACTCTCTGGCGGAAGAAGCCTTCACCATACAACCGCCAAAGCCGGCACAGAGGCCTAACTCTGCAAACACTCGCCTGCGGATCGAGAACAAGGACTTCGTCGTGCTGGTCGACAGCGGAGCCAGCTGTAACGTCATGAGCGAGGAGAACTTCCGCCACCTTAGCGGAGCTCAGCTGCGCAGCGCCATTCACCCGATATTCAGCTACGGATCAACCTCGCCTCTGCACGTCCTGGGCATCGCCGACCTCACCGTGAGCACAGCAGCAATGAGCCAGCGAGTGCCGTTCTACATCGCCAAGGGCGGCGGAACCACACTGCTTGGCTGTGACACCGCCTTCAGCATGGGAATCCTCCACATCCAGCATCCAACAGCGGAAGTCAACTCTGCGCAGCCGAACAAAGCCCAGGGTGCATCGGGGATTCAAACCCTGCTCACTAATCACGGCAACATCGACAAAGACCTGCCAGCCGAGCTCCGCATTTGCAACATCCTTGGTGAGTTGCAGTCCCTTTTCAAAGGCCTCCGCTGCGTAAAAGGCATCGAGGTCGATGTCCGTCTGCGAGCAGAAGCTGTGCCGATTTGCCTTCCTCCATCCAGGGTTCTCCTCCATCAGCGGCAAGCAGTCGTCGCCGAGCTGCAGGCCCTCCTGGACCAAGGCATCATCGAGCGCGTCAACGGTCCGTCGCCGTGGGTCTCCCGAAAGAGAACGGCAGCATCCGCATCTGCCAGGACCTACGCGACGTCAACTCGTTCGCTGTCCCAGAAAAGCAGCCAATACCAACTTTCGAGGAGATCACGGACGAGATGGCGGGCTCCACGGTCTTCAGCGAGCTCGACATCGCCAAGGCCTTTCATCAGATCGTCGTCAAGCCCGAATCTCGCCACATCTTCACGTTCAGCACTCCCCTAGGCCTGATGAGACTGACCAGGCTCAGCATGGGCTTCGCCAACGCGTCCGAAATTCTGCAAAGAGTAATGACAGGCGTTCTCAGCGGCCTCCGGGGTGTCCGATGGGCGCACGACGACATCATGGTCTTTGCGAGGACTGTTGAAGAGCACAACATCCGTCTGAGAGAGTGTCTGCATCGCCTCAAGGACCACGGCATTACGCTGAACCCGGACAAGTGTCGACTAGCCCAGCCCTTCATTGACTTCCTCGGGATGCGCATCAGTGCTAGAGGTGTTCAGCCCGCGGCCGAGAAAATCAAGGCACTGAAGGACTTCAAGGAACCGACAAGCGTGACGGAGCTGCGCTCCTTCCTCGGCTTAGCCACTTACCTGTCCAGGTTTGTCCCAAACTTCTCGGACCTGACCCAGCCGATGCGAGAGTTGCTAAAGAAGGGTCAGACATGGTGCTGGACGGCGAAGTAACAAGAAGCATTTCAGCAAACAAGAGCCGAGATATGCAAAGAAAGTGTCCTGGCCTTCTTCGACGTCAGCCTTCGAACAGAAGTCCACGTTGACGCATCGCCTATCGGGCTCGGAGCCATCCTCAGCCAAGTAGACAAAGGGGTCCGCAGACCCGTCGCCTTTGCCAGCCGGTCGCTCACGCCCAGCGCTACGCCCAGATCGAACGTGAAGCACTCGCCGTAAAATTCGGCTGCCTGTGCTTTGAGCACTACCTCAGCGGCTGCCCCGATCTCACGGTCGTCACGGACCATCGACCACTGGTCTCGCTGTTCCAGCCCGGGTCCAGAACTCCACTAAGGATCGAGCGAATGGCCCTACGAGTGCAGCATCTCAGCTTCAAGCTCATTTACGAGCCAGGACCGCAGAACCCAGCAGACATCCTCAGCCGGCAACCGGAGATGCAGACTAAGGACACGTGTGCTCGGAATGTTGGCTAGCTGTGCCTAGAACCACGTGCATTGACCCAACCAATTATCTGCCTGCAATATCAGATATGTACATCGATATGCCAATCGATAGTTGCACCCCCACCGCGTCATAAAATGACGCGCGCTTGGCCGGTTTGGGCCGTACGATTCTTCGCACCACACTAAACTACATGTACTCTCGTGCGGACTTCATACTTTACATCTTGCGAAAAATCTTTATCTGTATGAGCCTGCTCATACTTTTGCTCAGAACAATCTGCGCTTTTTCTTATCGCCGTTAAGTGTGCTTCATTGAAACTCTTCGCTTTCGGTTTTGATCTTTGTTTATTGTTATTTTTTCGTCATCGGCATGCCAATGTGGGGCATTTCTTTTAAGGCCTGTGTTATCAGGCCAATTTATCAATTCAATGACTTAATGCACTGCATAGAGATGAGACACGGGAGAGTTGAGACACTTTATATTTTAGCCGCGTGTATTTTACATTTATATTTTTTTATTTTATATACTTTATATTTTAGTTAGCTCAAAAGTAGCTGTCTTGTGCTAAATGTGCCTTAATTTAACATAAAAACAAAAAAAACTATTTTTTCACAATGAAACTGCCTGACCGAATTTTAAATAAGACTCAAACAATTAGTATTTTCGTATTATTTTCTCGTCCACAATGCGCAATAGTTTAGTTTTAGCGAGTTGCCTTCAAGTTTCAAAATTCACAAATAACTGAGACCTGAAATTCTTAATATCATAATTAGTTCCTGATCTTTCATAATGTGTCTGTTGTGAAAATGTTCCATTAGATTTTCGCACTATTTGTGTAAGTGTCTTTTGGGTTTTGCTTCGTTGTTGGAATTCGGCTGTTTGAGTTAGTAACTGATTTAAATATACTCATCTCTAAGGCTGTCTCTCTACGGAGATCTTGTGATTAAATACGCTCTCAATAATTTTAAGCGCAGGTATTGATATCCGCTTTTTAGCTGACAATGCATCTTAAAAATTAATATTAGTCAAGTGCCTTCATGGGTTTCTTGCCTTTCCTTGATTTTCTCATTGTCAGGCAGTGTACACTCTCACTGTGCCTTGAACCAATTAAAATTATTGTGACCTCGCCGCGGAATCGAGCACGGGTACCTTGGTGCGAAGAGGCAAAAGCGTTAGACCGCTCTGCAACCCACCCCCAGTATTCTTATCTAGTCTAGTCTAGTGTCCTTAGATAAACTATTTTTCTAGACCAAATTTTCTATACTCTTAACCAACTGCTTATCTCTACGCCTGTAATACCTGTGTGTACCTGGCCTTGTGCTGGTACACAACCCATAGGCATGGCAACTAAACATGATTCATTTCAGGCGCTGGCACCATTTACTAGAGTTTATGCATCGACCTAGTTAATATTAAAGTATAGACCAAATAGACAAAGATTTTCTTCAATCTTATCGCTCTTATGAGCTTCTTATTTTGAAGAAAAACATCCAACTTGTTTTCTGTATAAAACCAGTCCGTACACTTAGATTAACTGCAAGTACTGGCGAGGAGAAAACTCTGTTAAAAAGGATTGAAAACTATATTGCAGCGATGAAGCTGTCTCACATAGGCCTGATAGCTCTAATAAGTTGCACTGGACTTACTAACGCCCAGCTTAACCAAAGTGTGAGCACCCAAGTCTCTGGGACAGGTGAGACACTTGTCTAATTTTTTATTACTACTCAAACTGAGATGACAATACTAAAACTGAGTTGAGAGTACTAAGACTGAGTTGACAGTACTAAGACTGAGTTGACAGTACTCAAACTGAGGTGACACTACTCAAACTAAGGTGACAGTAGTTCAGTGTTGCCACAGGTAGTTCTCAGATTCTTAGCAGTTCTAGACTCGCAGTAAACATCTCGATAAAATATTAAAAGAAATTTTCAGCATGCCTGCGGATACTGGCACATCATTCGGTCACACTAGGACCGCAGTCAGCGAGGAGGCAATTCTGCCAATTTCACTGACTCCTGAGCACTTACTCGCATACAACATACTCGCGAGAACATCTGCCCTGACTTTTTCATCTCTTTCATTTCAGTAATTGTACACTTTCACATTGCCTTGGAGGTTGGTACTTATAGGCGTAAATTGCACGACAAGCCTCCAAGCCCTCTCTTCGTGCTGGGTCCCAAATAAATATAGGCTCGCCGCGGAATCGAACTAAGGGACCTTGGCGCGAGAGGCAAACGCGTTATACCGCTCTGCCACTACTCCACAAAATTTCAATACCTCTCTTTAAAATACCTCAAAAGGAGAGACCTACTTGGGCTGCTTCGTTGACAACGAACAGCGCGATCTGCCGCACTGCAAGGACGCCGGTCACGAGGCCACCAAGGAGTTCTGCTGGAACTACTGTCGCAAGGCCGGCTTCAAGTACTTTGGCCTGCAGTACAGCAGCGAGTGCTTTTGTGGCAACACCTACGGTCGATACGGTAGGGGTGCCGACAACACTTGCAACATGCCCTGCCTGGGCGACAAGAGGACAAAGTGTGGAGGCAGCTGGAGAAACCAGGTCTACACCACCGGACTGGCTAGCAGAGCTGGTGAAGCCAGTAAGCTTTCGAAGACTAAACAGTTTTTTGTTTAACGTCAAATAGAATATAAAAAGTGCTTGCTTACTGTGATGGAATTGCATTGCATGTGACAGACCCTTTGCTATGTGTCGCGTCGCCAGTGTACGCTTGGCGCTCCTCATCTATTTATGCGTGTTGGGGCACGTGTGCGTGGGGTAGGTGTTGTTGAACTACAGCAATGTGCACTTTTATTTGAGACGATGAAGCAGATTGAGAATCGTCTATGTCCACAACCTCTGCTGCTTGTACAGGATCAAGCCCAAAATACACTAGCTTTTGTAGCGTAAAGCTGCTCAACAGGAGCACTAGATTTAGACCGTAAAAGGCCAAGCTAGAGGCTAGCCACTAAATTGGGTCGTCTCCGTCATCTGACTCAGAAGTAACAGGTGTTGCGTCAGAGAGAGAGTCATTTCAATTCTTTATATATAGCCCAATCGGCTAGCCTCAGGGCTCTCTGAGTAAAGTTAATTTATACGTTCGTACTGCCTTCAATCAATAACACTCAGAGTTAAGTTTTATTCCTATACACTTACTGTATAATATTCACATCGTCTTGCTACAGCACCTGGAATGGTTCATCTCGGATGCTTCGTTGATGCTGGAACACGCGATCTCACAATTAAGACCGCCACTGGTGGTATGACGGTCAGCAAGTGCTACGGCCTCTGCAAGAGACAGGGCTACAGGTTCTTCGGCGTGCAATACGGTGACGAGTGCTTCTGTGGCAATCACTACGGCCGATACGGCAGGCGAGACACGAACGAATGCAGGATGCAGTGCAGCGGTGACAAGACCACCTACTGCGGAGCTGGCTGGAGAAACGATATCTTCTCAACTGGCGTCGAATTCGCCACCGAATGTGAGCACAAAATCTTTTTTTTCATTTCGCGATAAGCGATGGCATGTTTATCAAAAGAACGGACAGATGGAAACTAAAAATATCTAAGGAATGAAAATTTTCGTATTGTCACTACAAGTCTCGGTAGTTTTGCGAGTGCATTGTTTTTTCAATTGTATATTATACGCTAACATCGAAATAATTAATACTTTAAGCCACTGGAGTCACTCTTCTCGGCTGCTTCGTTGACAACGAACAGCGCGATCTGCCGCACTACAAGGACGCCGGTCACGAGGCCACCAAGGAGTTCTGCTGGAACTACTGTCGCAAGGCCGGCTTCAAGTACTTTGGCCTGCAGTACAGCAGCCAGTGCTTTTGTGGCAACACCTACGGTCGATACGGAAAGGGCGCCGACAACACTTGCAACATGCCCTGCCAGGGCGACGAGCGGACAAAGTGTGGAGGCAACTGGAGAAACCAGGTCTACACAACCGGACTGGCTAGCAGAGCTGGTGAAGCCAGTAAGCTTTCGAAGACTAAACAGTTTTTGTTTAACGTCAAATAGAATATAAAAAGTGCTTGCTTACTGTGATGGAATTGCATTGCATGTGACAGACCCTTTGCTATGTGTCGCGTCGCCAGTGTACGCTTGGCGCTCCTCATCTATTTATGCGTGTTGGGGCACGTGTGCATGGGGTAGGTGTTGCGTCAGAGAGAGAGTCATTTCAATTCTTTATATATAGCCCAATCGGCTAGCCTCAGGGCTCTCTGAGTAAAGTTAATTTATACGTTCGTACTGCCTTCAATCAATAACACTCAGAGTTAAGTTTTATTCCTATACACTTACTGTATAATATTCACATCGTCTTGCTACAGCACCTGGAATGGTTCATCTCGGATGCTTCGTTGATGCTGGAACACGCGATCTCACAATTAAGACCGCCACTGGTGGTATGACGGTCAGCAAGTGCTACGGCCTCTGCAAGAGACAGGGCTACAGGTTCTTCGGCGTGCAATACGGTGACGAGTGCTTCTGTGGCAATCACTACGGCCGATACGGCAGGCGAGACACGAACGAATGCAGGATGCAGTGCAGCGGTGACAAGACCACCTACTGCGGAGCTGGCTGGAGAAACGATATCTTCACCACCGGACTCGAGGAAGAAAGCAATAATTTTTTGAACTGAATGTATTTATTCTTTACAAACAATGGCTGCTTTCGATTGGAATTTATAGTTTTAATTAAAACTATCATACGGCGGAGTTGCTAGTCTCGGCTGCTACATCGAAAATGCCTCAAGAGATCTGCAATTGGTGTACAGAGCAGCAGTATAAAAAATGACACCCCCTTTTCTAAATGGCGAAATACATAGGAAGTACCGCATAGGAAAATCCTATGTGACGATATACATGTAAGCTTATTGTATCAGTAAATTACGTTTTTGCCAACTATTATCTTATGTATTTCGTATTTTATATAAATTGTTTTTTTTGTGTTCTATTCGCAACTGTTATTGGACCTACGGTTTTACGTATAATAGTATTAAATCTTAATTTTTTACGGTATATCGTATTTAAATAGCGTTCGAACGCGTATTTTCTACCTTATCCGACCTCGTTGTACCTGTACTTGTACTTGTCCTTCTTCGTCCTCTGGCTGCCGTCACTCGCTCACGGCCGTCCTATGCATTGTGACAATAAATATAATGCACCGCTACACTAATATAATAATTTCTGTCTTCGTTAGTCTTTATTGCCGTCTTCGTCACACCTATACTCATAGAAAATATTTCAAGTCCGAACATTATTGTTGTGAGATACCTCGAAACTTTCCGAGTTGTACAGCCATACGCATGCTGCATAGTTTTAAACTGCATAATTTCTTAAACTTTGAGAAGTTGCACTGTTTATTCTTTAAAAGAAAACTGATGCTCAAGTAAAAACTAATTCAACTAGTTTTAACCCACAAACAGACACGATAGCAATTGATCACAAAATAATTCTTTGTGAATGTCATGCTCACTCGCATAGGCACGACGCTTTGACTTGGGATCTCTTAAAAGTTTAAAGTTTTACTCCTATTAAGTTGGTCAAATTTTTCAATATCCCCTTAATTCAGAAAACCTTTACCTGAAATTTGATTTTGTAAATATTTGTACTGGAATTTGTCAAGCACTTATCTTTGTTCTTGATGATTGCATTTTAGTATTAGGAAGAAATTTGTGTGCCAGAGCGATAACTTTAATTTCCTATTGCCAGCTGAAAATTGAAAAATGGGAAAATTTGATTAGCTTAGATAGAAATTTCGCTGTTTAAGGGGGCGAGTGGGTCAGCGGCTTACGTCGCTGCCTCGCACTCCAAAGGACGCTAGTTCGATTCACCCTTCAAGTCACGATTAATTTCGGGACTTGTTGGGGGTTTGAACAGTAGCGACCAGCGGAGGTGCACCATATTTCGTGCAATCAAAGCTTGAAATAATAGCTTCGCTCCTACCTTCTGTGTGCCTGTTCTGCGTTGTGTGAGTTGTGTGCGTTGGCGCTGGGGCGTGAGGCCTTGCGGGGGTGGCTGGAGGGCGGGTGTACACCGCCGCGCGCTTTCTGGACTTCCGTCAGCGCGATTGGATAAGTGTACACTCATCACCCGGCCCCCCCTGAGGACTGATTTCTTATCAGCCTTCCGCCCCGGCTTGGTCTGCTATGTGCGTGTGGGGCTGGGGTGGGGACACTGCTGCCTATTCTGGGTGCCTCCTGCCCTCCCCGGCTGGTCTGTGCTGCTGTGTGTGGTGGCCTGCTCAGGGGAGGCGGCGCGATGGGCGCAAAAGCGCCTAGTTCGCCGGTCTGGGGGCGTGCCGCTCCGTCGCTTGTGCGACAAGTGCCCCGGGCCCCCCTGCAAAATATATAGATTTGGGTATTTGTTACTGAAGCTCCTGCCCAAGTAGGGCTGTGTTCTTCGCATAAACAACTGGCTTTGGTGTCATCTGTCTACAAGTAAATAATTGAGGTACTGAAGTAGATTAAGTCTGGCAAATTACAATTGTATTTGGGTGCACATCAGATTTGTTTTCCTCAACTTCCTCAACTATGTGCTTAAAGAGATTGCTTGTTAAATTTAAAAGCTTTGAGCTCAATACTAAACCTTCCGTCGTTTTTTTCTCTACTCTCTTCCAGTTAGCAGTGGGAAAAAGCTGCTAAGCTAAGCCATTTTTAACACGTTAAAAAGATATTTCCGCAGGGAAAAGAACCTAACGAAAATCTCTAACCCAGAACAAAGGCGCACAATGTCCCGATTCATATGTAGAGAACTAAGTATAGAACGAAGTATAGAACGAACTTTATATTCTCTTTAGGTGCAATTGGTCCGTTCACGTTCCACGTTATGTTACATTATGAGATGAATTCACTAATAAAGTGGCTGGCATTGTTCGGAATTTTGAAAGCTTAACAGCCGAGTACAAATACAATGTTATAGCTCGTATACAATGACACAGAATTGCACAAAAATGAAAAGAAACTAGTGGGCTTCGTAGAAAAAATACTTAAATCAAGATGCCGCTGCCCTGAGATCATAGTTTTATTTTAGAATTGCTGTAACTGCATGCGTAACTCATTCTTTAGCGCTCTGACGATCAAGATTTTTAAGAATCAGCATGGTCGGAAAGCTTGATCAAATGTAACACTTGGAACACGATAAAATTACACCACTAGCAGTTATCAATTCAAGGACCACTAGCAGTTATCAATTCAAGGACCACTAGCAGTTATCAATTCAAGGACCACTAGCAGTTATCAATTCAACGACCACTAGCAGTTATCAATTCAAGGACCACTAGCAGTTATCAATTCAAGGACCACTAGCAGTTCTCACTTCAACGACCACTAGCAGTTATCACTTCAACGACCACTAGCAGTTATCAATTCAAGGACCACTAGCAGTTATCAATTCAACGACAAATAGCAGTTATCAATTCAAGGACCACTAGCAGTTATCACTTCAACGACCACTAGCAGTTATCAATTCAAGGACCACTAGCAGTTATCACTTCAACGACCACTAGCAGTTATCACTTCAATGACCACTAGCAGTTATCAGTTCAAGGACCACTAGCAGTTATCAGTTCAACGACCACTAGCAGTTATCAGTTCAACGACCACTAGCAGTTATCACTTCAACGACCACTAGCAGTTATCCATTCAAGGACCACTAGCAGTTATCACTTCAACGACCACTAGCAGTTATCAATTCAAGGACCACTAGCAGTTATCAATTCAACGACCACTAGCAGTTATCAATTCAACGACCACTAGCAGTTATCCATTCAAGGACCACTAGCAGTTATCAGTTCAAGGACCACTAGCAGTTATCAATTCAAGGACCACTAGCAGTTATCAATTCAAGGACCACTAGCAGTTATCAATTCAAGGACCACTAGCAGTTATCAATTCAAGGACCACTAGCAGTTATCAATTCAAGGACCACTAGCAGTTATTACTTCAAGAACCACTAGCAGTTCTCACTTCAACGACCACTAGCAGTTATCAATTCAACGACCACTAGCAGTTATCACTTCAAGGACCACTAGCAGTTATCACTTCAAGGACCACTAGTAGTTATCACTTCAAGAACCACTAGCAACTAGTATGTTATACCAATTGATATTGAATCATGCTTGACAATCTTCTCGGCTTTACATTTCTTCATAACAAATTGTGCATGCTTATGCAATTCTCATTTACTTATCGAGTTGACAAATTCAACGGACTTATATACGGGCGTACAATCGTATTGTTAGCCACGGTTCTATAAGCTCCATCTACTTGTGTTTTTAATGTTACACGTACCAGAGCATCATACTCTTACATTCGTTTTCTCAGAACTGGCAGAAAAGTAAAGAACTCAACAATTTTTCGTTATAGTTAAACAGAGGAAAAATTTCGCATTAATTATCTTTTGCCGTTAAAATTTATTTGATGTTAAATGGAGTCATGGTTAACTCAATGATTATTCTTTCCCAACACCTTTTAATGTTAAGACTTGTAGCGCAGAGTTTGTCTTGTAAATTCTTCTATAATTTGGTGCTCTCAAAAAATGACAGATTGTCACTACTTGACTTCGAACACGCCGTTGTAGACGCTGCCGCCGCACTTCTCAGCCGACAAGCCCGAGCAGGCCGTGTCGCAAAGAGCGTTGGCAACGTCACCGCTGTTTCCGTACTGGTCTCCGCAGCCGCAGATTCTGCCGTTCTTCAAACCGAAGTAGGGCAGCTTCTTGGACTTGCAGATGTCGTTACACTTCCACACGGTCATGTCGTTGGAGACGCTAGCAACAGCTAGCTCAGGTGTGCTGTCTTCGTCCTTGTAGCAGCCCAGGAAGCCTGACCAATGATTCCCAAGGTGATTTTAGTACTTTAGAGTTTGTATAGCTTAGGTATCAACATTTCTTCTATGAATTTACACGTTTCGATGGCATCAAAAGAGGCCGATAACTCAGAATGGGACACGGAAATGACATCACGTAACTAAAAAATGTTAACTTTTTTTCTTATGAAATACGAGACCTAGAAGTAGGAAACATTGAGCGTCTGCCTCTCGCATCAAGGTCCCTGAGCTCGATTCCGCAGCGAGGCCACATTTATTTGGCGCGCAGCAGCGGAGAGAAGGCTTTGGGACTTGTCGTGCAATTTACGCCCTTGAGGGCCAATCTCCAAGGCACAGTGAGAGTGTACACTGCCTGACGATGAGAAAGTCACGGGCAGATGTACACACCTGTGTGACCAAATGATTTGCCGTTGCCTACAGCCCTCCTGCAAGCATTATTTTTAATAACCTTTGAGTCATGATTTTTAATAAGGTTCCAAACTTAATCAAGATACTTAACTCGTTAGATGAGTTATTATAAGTTCACTTTAACAAGATTCGAAGAATATGTGCTCCACTAATGATTGGCAACATTGGACTCACCAGTGTGTGGTTTAACACAGATGCGACGATTGATAGTGCGACACGGGCACTCTGCAAAGAACAGCGAATAAAATGTTTTGAAAGTGTTCAGAGTCAGGTCAAGCTCTTGTAAATAAATTATTATTTTCGATGGTCTCTATTCAACAATAAACAATGCTTACTTCCGCTCAGGACACTATCAAGACCCCTGTGGTCGCTCGGGAACGCGCTGAAGCTGAGGTCGCCGCTGGCGCCCAGCTTGATAAATTCCATGACCTGTAATAGAAGAATTTGTAATGTTTTCAATTGTTTGGTTCAGTGCTAAATAAAACTATATAAAATAGGACTGCTTATTTAATCGTTAAAAAGTGTACCATTCTGAGCAGGGAATGTGTTGTCTATGGTAATTTTTGGTGAGATTATTTGACAAAAACCAGGATATTATATCATATAATCTCCTCGAAATAAGGAGCATTATATGGAACATTGAAGTGAACTTTGAATTCGGCTTTTACGTTTTGCCACCACTGACTGACTGGCTGCTTCGTGACTGTATCTTCGTGAGAAATTTATTTTTTTGTCTATGGTCGGAATCAAATGGTCTAAACCTATATGTCTATCAATCAGATGGGGTGCCCCCGAAAAATAAGCAATAGAATTTCATATATGATAAACGCCGTTTAATTCATCATAGTCTATGGTTAGAATATCCTCGGCTGCAATCAATGGTCCTCGGCTCGCTGCGCTCGCCTCGAGACCATTAAACGCAGCCTCGGACATTCTAACCACAGAATGTGAATTAAACCAAATATCTAGTAAAAGCAAAAGGACACAAACTCCCTATCCCTCGGTCAGAAGTCCATCACTAGCTCGTTGAAGAGCAAAAATCGCCCCAAAAGACCCATCACTAAACTAAATAAAAGGACGGTTGTAATAGACTCACCTTGTTGCTAGTCTTTGAGCTAAGCTTGGAGAACTGTCCAAAAGTGGCGCTCGCCAGCTTGGAGAACTCTGCTCCCTCAGTGCCGCACAGACTGCCTGATGCCACCGTGAAGAATCTGATTCTCTTGGCCTTCAGTTTGGCCTCGACAGCGTCCAGCTTGTTCTTGTCCTTGGCTGATGCGTCGGTGAACAGCAGCATCACGGAGTTCGGCTCGGCTGCCTCAGCGGCGTCTAGGGCGCCAGACAAAGCGAATTCGGGACAGTCGCCGCCGCCGTTGGCACGCAGCTTGTCGAGGAATTTAATGATCTCTGACACGCTGGTGGTCTTCTTCAACTGCCTGACGTAGGGGTCGCCGAAAGTGGCGATGATAAAGTCGTCGAAGCGTTTATTGGCTGCCAGAATGCGACGGATGTTGTCCTTCACCGATTGGATGACTGTGCCCATGCTGCCCGTGACGTCGATGACAAACACCAGGGAGCCGAGGCTGTGCTGGCCAGCTGGCGGCTTGCAGTCGCAGGTTCGCTCCGGAACGAATTTCTCAACTGTGCCGACCGGACATGCTGAAAATCGACGCAAAATCGACGTGAAATTACAATGAAAATCGACGAATAGGAAAAATTACTAGACTTATGCTTGAGTACTTCAATGTCTGAGCATTCAATTCCAAGACAATATTACGAGTATAAGGTACTTTGAAAGCTCACTGGAAGCTTCTAGCTCAACGCCAGTAGAGTAGATGTCATTTCTCCAGTTCGAGCCGCAGTACGAGGTCTTGTCTCCTGTGCACTGCATGCGGCACTCGAGCTGCTCCCTGCGACCGTGTCTGCCGTAGGTATTGCCGCACCAGCACTCCTTGGCGAACTGAACGCCGAAGAATTTGTAGCCTAGCCTCTTGCACTTCAGTCGACACGACAGCACCGACATATCGTTGCTGGAGGCGGCCATGTGAGGCAAGTCTCTGGAGCTGGAGTCAGCGAAGCAGCCGAGATGCTTCATGCCTGGAGCTGAGTTAATCAGTTAGAATAATCTCTGACAGCGAGGTTCGCTAATTCAAAAGCACCGATATACAAAAACACTCAAACAAATGATCTGCAGTCATAAATTTTTACTTAAACACACCTGAAAGCGGTATAGCCAGCACTCCCGTAGTGAACACTTCGTTTCTGTAGCCGCCGCCGCATGTGGCGCTCTTGTCACCTTTGCACGGTGTACGGCAGGTGTCCTCCGAGGCTCGACCGAACAAGCCGTATGAGTTTCCGCATGTGCAATGGTCACCATTCTGCAGGCCAAAGTACACGAAGCCTTTCTCGCGACAGAACTTCCAGCAGGTGGCCTTGGTAGTCTGGTGGGCGGCGTAGTGCAGCACTGGCAGGTCACGTCGGGCGTTGTCAACGAAGCAGCCAAGTCGCTTGACGCCATCGCCTGTACGACAGTGATAGGAATGACTCTAATTACCGTAATATAGAAGTGCGGTTGAAAATAAACCATCAGTCAAAGCTATGGCTAATACTTACGCTCAGTTGCAACCTCGAGTCCAGTGGCATAGATGCTGTTCCTCCAGGCAGCTCCGCAGTAAGTAGCCTTGTCGCCGACGCACTGAGCTCTGCACTCGATGCTTGGCCTGGCGCCATGCCTACCGTAGCTGTTGCCGCACCAGCACTCGTTGCCGTTCTGAACACCGAAGAACATGTAGTTCTGTGCGCTGCAGAGAGAGAAGCACTTGTTGATTGTCATACCGCTGGAGCTAGCCCGGAATGGCAGGTCTCTGCTAGAGCTGTCGATGTAGCAGCCAAGGCTCTTGATCTCTGTGTTTATTGAAAAGTAAATATGCCATGGTTTAAATAAATTATAGTACCAAATTGATTTTGAAATTAGTAGTCAAGAAGAAATGACGCCCAGTTAAAACAGACACAGTTCTTGCGAAGGCCTGCATAGGCTTCATACAGCTCTCTATTCCATGGACTGTGAGGCATCAACTTAAGAAATATAAGTCTTTCCCACTAGTGCCCAAATCGATTTTCGATTTTCATGGGCTGAGACTCGAAAGTTACCACTGAGCTACAAATACCGACTACTTGTAGTACTAGTAGTCTAAAATTTCGTGTACCCATTTTAAGCCTAAAAGGTCTAATTATATCAGTCAGTAGCAACTTTCATAGCTATAATAGTAAGTTAACTCACTCGGCACAAAGCCCTCCGCCAGTCCGGTGGTGTAAATCTGATTCCTCCATCCGCTGCCGCATGTGCGTCGGCTGTCACCGAGACACTTCATGTTGCACTGCTTGCTGTCCACTCGGCCAAACAGGCCGTAGCTGTTGCCGCATGTACAACTGTCGCCGTTCTGCAGGCCGAAGAATCTGAATCCGCGCTGCTTGCAGTAATTCAGGCAGAAGTCCTTGGTTGTCTGGTGCGCAGCTGTGTACACTAATGGCAGGTCTCTTGAGTGGTTGTCGATGAAGCAGCCGAGACTGACAACTCCGCCTAATGATGGTTTTTAATTAAAACTGTAAATTCGAATCGAAACTAGCGATTGTCCGAAACAATCAATATATTCAGTCCAAAAATTACTGATTTCTTCCTCGAGTCCGGTGGTGAAGATGTCGTTTCTCCAGCCAGCGCCGCAGTAGCTAGCCTTATCGCCGTCACACTGCTTCCTGCACTCGTTCTTGTCTCGCCTGCCGTATCGTCCATAGTGATTGCCGCAGAAGCACTGGTCACCGTTCTGCACGCCGAAGAACCTGTAGCCCAGTCTCTTGCAGAGGCCGTAGCACTTGCTGACCGTCATACGACCAGTGGCGGCGTGCTTTGTGAGATCGCGTGTGCCAGCATCAACGAAGCATCCGAGATGAATCATGCCAGGTGCTGTAGCAAAACAATGTGAATATTTGAAAGTAAGCTAACAATTTCTATATTCTGCTTGGCGTTACACAAAAACTGTTACGTCTTCGAAAGCTTACTGGCTTCACCAGCTCTGCTAGCCAGTCCGGTGGTGTAGACCTGGTTTCTCCAGCTGCCTCCACACTTTGTCCTCTTGTCGCCCAGGCAGGGCATGTTGCAAGTGTTGTCGGCACCCCTACCGTATCGACCGTAGGTGTTGCCGCAGAAGCACTGGCTGCTGTACTGCAGGCCAAAGTACTTAAAGCCGGCCTTGCGACAGTAGTTCCAGCAGAACTCCTTGGTGGCCTCGTGACCGGCGTCCTTGTAGTGGGGCAGATCGCGCTGGCCGTTGTCAACGAAGCAGCCGAGAAGAGTGACTCCAGTGGCTGGAAATGTTTATCATTATGATCTTAGTGTATACAATTGAAAAAAAACAGTGCACTTGCAAAACTACCGAGACATGCAGTGACAAAACGAAAATTTTCATTCCTTAGATATTCTTTGTTTCAACATGTCAGTTTTTCTGATGAACATGCCATTGCTTATCGCGAAATGAAAAAAATATTTTGTGCTCACACGCAGTGGCGACTTCGACGCCAGTAGTGAAAATGTTGTTTCTCCAGCCAGCTCCGCAGTAGGTGGTCCGCTCGCCGCTGCACTGCATCCTGCACTCCAGGTTCGACCTGATTCCGTAGCGTCCATAGTGATTGCCGCACCAGCACTCGTTGCCGTTCTGCACGCCGAAGAATTTGTAGCCGAGCTTTTTGCAGCGCTCGTAGCACTTCGGCACCGACATGTCTCCGGTGGCGCCAAGGTGGGGCAGATCGCGAGCACCGCTGTCGACGTAGCATCCGAGGCGCGACAGGCCGGGCACTGAAATTTCAGTGTGAGGCAGCAATGCACTCTTAGGCCACAGTACAGTACTAATTATCGAAAATCTCAGCAGCGGTACTCACAGCTTGGAGTCCTAGTCGACAGGCCAGTTGCATAGATAGCGTTCCTCCAGCCGGCTCCGCACTTCTCGCGACCGTCGCCTCTGCACTTCATGTTGCACTGACTGTTGTCCACTCTGCCGAAGGCGCCGTACAGGTTGCCGCATGTGCAGCTGTCACCATTCTGCAGACCGGCGTACTTGTAGCCGCGGTTCTTGCACAGCTTCAAGCAGAAGGACTTGGTAGCCTCGTGACCGGCGTGGTGGACGAGCGGCAGATCGCGAGAGGCATTGTCGATGAAGCAGCCCAGGTAGGCAGCTTAAAGAAGACAGTAGCGAAAATTTAGTTAATTTAACTTTTATGACTGCATGTGAAGCAATTATAAAATGGTTTTCGTTGGGCTCTACCTGAAATATCCTGGATGCCAGTGGTGAAGATATCGTTTCTCCAGCCGGCTCCGCAGTACGTAGTTTTGTCACCGTCGCACTGCTTCCTGCACTCGTTCTTGTCTCGCCTGCCGTATCGTCCATAGTGATTGCCGCAGAAGCACTGGTCACCGTTCTGCACGCCGAAGAACCTGTAGCCCTGTCTCTTGCAGAGGCCGTAGCACTTGCTGACTGTCATACCACCAGTGGCGGCGTGCTTTGTGAGATCGCGTGTGCCAGCATCAATGAAGCAGCCGAGATGGACCATGCCGGGTGCTAAAATAGAGTTTAATTTTTGTTACAAAAAATAGTCCCTTTTTCATAAATTTTTTACATGAAGCTTGTAAGGAGAAAATATGACATTTATCTTCAAATCCAAAACAATGCGCTTCTGGGAAAGTAGGAAAAATTCTTCAAGTTTGGTCATTTTGCTGAAAGCTACAAGCCTATTATTTACATATAATACTCCTTCTGAAATGAAACCAGTTGCGAAGCTACCGCCGTTACGCGGCGCACACAAAAGGCTGAGTACAACTGTTCAGAACATGAACTTGACGGCAGTCACACCCAACCCAGACTTAGATCTAGCTGATTATTGTTTTCTATTTACAGCTTGATGAACTCAGGATTGACGAATTTAGTGTCTCACTCACGAACACTAGCTCTAAGCTCTAAGCACTGGTCTAGCCGCCAATACCCATAGTTATCATGAATGCTCGTATATATTGTTATGTTTAGCTTAGGAATGCAAGGAAATTAACTTTTGAGCATTCGTAAAATACTCGTAATTCATTAAGAATCTCGCATCTGATGCAGCGAAATACACCATAACTTACTGGCATCACCAGCCCTGCTAGCCAGTCCGGTGGTGTAGACCTGGTTTCTCCAGCTGCCTCCACACTTTGTCCTCTTGTCGCCCAGGCAGGGCATGTTGCAAGTGTTGTCGGCGCCCTTGCCGTATCGACCGTAGGTGTTGCCGCAGAAGCACTGGCTGCTGTACTGCAGGCCAAAGTACTTGAAGCCGGCCTTGCGACAGTAGTTCCAGCAGAACTCCTTGGTGGCCTCGTGACCGGCGTCCTTGTAGTGGGGCAGATCGCGCTGGCCGTTGTCAACGAAGCAGCCGAGCAAGTGAACTCCAGCCGCTAAAGAATTTGAGAGTACCGTAAGGCAACCATAGAAACAAATGCAACGAAACGAGCAACAAAGTAAGCGAAACATTATTCTTAAATATTTTAAATCTGTAACTAATTGTGTGACTGTGACATCAGTGACCTTGTGATTCTCATTTAAAGAATGTTCATACAAACCTGCTGTGGCCACCTCCAAGCCAGTAGTGAAAATGTTGTTTCTCCAGCCAGCTCCGCAGTAGGTGGTCCGCTCGCCGCTGCACTGCATCCTGCACTCCAGGTTCGACCTGATTCCGTAGCGTCCATAGTGATTGCCGCACCAGCACTCGTTGCCGTTCTGCACGCCGAAGAATCTGTATCCAAGAGTTCTGCAGCGCTCGGAGCACTTCGGCACCGACATGTCTCCGGTGGCGCCGAGGTGGGGCAGATCACGAACACCGCTGTCGACGTAGCATCCGAGGCGCGCCAGGCCGGGCACTGTATTGGTTGATTGAGGGTTGAGTGGAACGAGCGTGAAATAGTAAGAACTCATATTCTAGCAACTTTGTTGTAGTACGATGGCATCCGTGAGGGCAAACTCGAATGGTGAAGCGGGAATGTAAACTTTATCACAGTAAGAATGTGAGGGCAGGTAAACATTTTTGTGCGCTTCTTTCTTTTGTAACAGATTTGAGTGCGTGCCCAGGGGTCACCGGAACGCTCAGAGTTGCAAGTTGGCAACTCTGCTAGCTGAGGATCTATTGTTGCCAGATGATGTATCAGTACCAGAGCCCCAGAGCCACCATATAAAGTAGCATCTTATATTGAATGATTCAAGGGGGTTCTCACCTGCTGGGGTCTTGGTCGTCAAGCCAGTCGTGTAGATGGCGTTCCTCCAGCCGGCTCCGCACTTCTCGCGACCGTCGCCTCTGCACTTCATGTTGCACTGGCTGTTGTCCACTCTGCCGAAGGCGCCGTACAGGTTGCCGCATGTGCAGCTGTCACCATTCTGCAGACCGGCGTACTTGTAGCCGCGGTTCTTGCACAGCTTCAAGCAGAAGGACTTGGTAGCCTCGTGACCGGCGTGGTGGACGAGCGGCAGATCGCGAGAGGCATTGTCGATGAAGCAGCCAAGGTAGGCAACTCCAGCTAAATATTTTAATGAAGCAAATTTGTAGCGCTGAGAAAGGGTTTTTCATCCTTTTTTTTACTTTTACCTGGAATATCCTCAATGCCAGTTGAGAAGATATCGTTTCTCCAGCCGGCTCCGCAGTATGTGGTTTTGTCTCCGTCGCACTGCTTCCTGCACTCGTTCTTGTCACGCCTGCCGTATCGGCCGTAGTTGTTGCCGCAGAAGCACTGGTCACCGTTCTGTACACCGAAGAACCTGTATCCCTGCTTCTTGCAGAGGTTGTAACACTTTTCGACAGACATTTTGCCAGTCGCGGCGTGCTTGGTAAGATCGCGTGTGCCAGCATCAACGAAGCAGCCCAGGTGTTCCATTCCAGCGGCTGAAATTGTAGACAAAAAATAATAGCCCTTAGCACTAAGCTTCTGTTTCGCAATGTTTTTGCTGTCACTCACGAGAAAACGGTTTGGATCCCAGGCCTGTGGTGAAGATCTGGTTTCGCCAGTTGCCGCCGCACTTGGTCTTCTTCTCGCCTTGGCATTCCGCGCTGCAGGACGATGCGTCGGCCCTGCCGTAGCGGCCGAACTCGTTGCCGCAGGTGCACTGGAAGCCGGCTTGCAGACCGAAGAAACGATAGCCTCTCTCTCTGCAGTACTTGAAGCAGAAGGCCTTCGAGGTGCGGTGATAAGCATTGTACACGTGCGGCAAATCGCGACTGCCATTGTCGACGTAGCAGCCGAGGTCGCGGACACCGGCAGCTGGGTTTAAAGCAGGTTTTTCGAGTGACGATGTTATGGCTGAGTTCATTTTTCACTGAAAAGTACAACTATAAATTAAATGCGCCTTTAAAATGGTGCTTCTTTCTTAAAGTTATGAGTTCCCTTCGATAGTACTGGGTAGGGGTGAGTGGCAGACTGGTCTGTGTGGCACACAGATTCATTTGTGGCGCAGCCGCGGAGAGAAGGTTTGGGGCTTTTAATGCTGTTTATACCCTTGAGGGCCAATCTCCAGGGCACAGTGAAAGTGTACACTGCCTGACAATGGGAAAGTCAGGTCAGATGTACACACCTGTGCGAGTGTGTGCCTGCGAACGGTATTTGTGTGCGTGTATGCTCAGGAGTCAGAGAATCGGCAGAATTGCCTCCTCGCTGGCTGGGAGGCAAAATTATCGGCCTTTGTCCGGAGCCCAACTGCGGTTATTATAATTTTTTTTTCTATCGGACTTGGATAACACTCGTAACAACAATGACGAATTGTGTCACTGATACAGATGAAGAAAGTGATACAGAAAGTATCACCAATTGGTTCTCACCAATGCTGGCAACTTCCAAGCCGGTGGTGTAGACGCTGTTTCTCCAGCCGGCTCCACAGTAGGTGGTCTTGTCCTCGCTGCACTGCATTCGGCACTCAGTGTTTGGCCTGATACCGTAGCGACCATAGTGATTGCCGCAGAAGCAGTGAGTTGAGTACTGCACACCGAAGAATCTGTAGTTAAGTCGGCGACAGAGCTCGTAGCACTTGGGCACGCTAGCTCCGCTGACTGCGGCAACATGCGGCAGGTCTCTATCGGCGCCGTCAACGAAGCAACCCAGATACTTCAGCCCTGGAGCTTCAATGTGTAAATTAGAGGCCAATAGTTGTTACCGGCATACAAGACATAACAAAGAATCGCTGTGCAATCAATTGATAGATACAATAATAAATATATTACACTTGACGCAAAAAAGCCAGATGCGTATTGTGCAGCCAACAGCACGGCGCATCTGCAGGCAGCCTACGGGTGTTCAGTCCACGGACTTGTGAAACACCGCACCCACCCTAAATTACCCGCGCTGATGCTGGCACCGATTTCCAATGAACCCCGGCATTTTAGTCCCTCTTAGGCGCAGTATAGGACAACATAGAGCCAGACAACTTGGATTGCCTTCAAAATGCTTACCTGTGAATGGTCGCGTGGTCAAGCCAGTCGTGTAGATGGCGTTCCTCCAGCCGGCTCCGCACTTCTCGCGACCGTCGCCTCTGCACTTCATGTTGCACTGGCTGTTGTCCACTCTGCCGAAGGCGCCGTACAGGTTGCCGCATGTGCAGCTGTCACCATTCTGCAGACCGGCGTACTTGTAGCCGCGGTTCTTGCACAGCTTCAAGCAGAAGGACTTGGTAGCCTCGTGACCGGCGTGGTGGACGAGCGGCAGATCGCGAACACCGTTATCAACGAAGCAGCCCAAGTAGGTCTCTCCTTTTAATGTGTTTTTAAACAGAGGTATCGAAATTTTTGGGGGAGTAGTGGCACAGCGTTATAACTCGTTTGCCTCTCGTGCCAAGGTCCCTGAGCTCGATTCCGCAGCGAGGCTATATTTATTTGGGACCCAGCCGCGGATAGAGGTCATGGAGGCTTGTCGTGCAATTCACGCCTTTGAGGACCAACCTCCAAGGCAAAGTGAAAGTGTACAATTCATGACGGTGAGAAAGTCAGGGCAGAAGTACACCGCTGCGTGTGTGCTCAGTAGTCAGTGCAATGGGCAGAATTGCCTCCTCGCTGACTGCGGTCCTAGTATCACCAAATGATGTGCCAGTATCCACAGCTATCCTCAAAATGTATTTTAACAGTTTTATCGAGATGTTTACTACAGGTCTAGCACTGCCAGAAATCAGAGAACTAGCTGTGGCATCACTGAACGACAGTATATATTGGTCATAGCTCGTAGACGTCATTATGTTGAGGAGCATTTTCTGTCAAAAAATAAATAGAATTCTCACCACTGACAGTGTCTTCCAGGCCGGTCGTGAAGATGTCGTTTCTCCAGCCAGAACCGCAGTAGGTTGTCTTATCACCAGAGCACTGCATTCTGCACTCATTCTTGTCTCGGCGTCCGTAGCGTCCGTAATGATTGCCGCACCAGCACTCGTTAGAGTATTGCAAACCGAAGAACCTGTAGCCCTGCTGCCTGCACAGGCCGTAGCACTTGGCCACTGTCATGCTGCCAGTGCCGCCCAGCTTTGGCAGATCTCGGACACCGGAGTCAACGAAGCAGCCAAGGTGAACCATACCTGGTGCTTAATAAAAAAATATGAGATTCGGATTTAATACGAATAATTAAACTTATTTTTATTTATTTATTGGTATAACTATTCTTCACATTAGAAACTTACTCCTGGACGCCTGCGACTGCAGACCGGTTGTGTAGATTTCGTTTCTCCAGCCGCCGCCGCACTTGGTCTCGCGGTCTCCCCGACACGGCACGTTGCAGCTGGCCTCCGAGGCCTTGCCGTAGCGACCGAAGGTGTTGCCGCAGGTACAGTAGCCGCCGTATTGCATAGCAAAGTACTTGTATCCTCTATCCTTGCAGTAGGTCCAGCAGAATGTCTTGGTTGTCTGGTACTCAGCTGAGAACACCAACGGGAGATCACGCTGCGCCGTGTCCACGTAGCATCCGAGTCTGCGAACTCCGACCTCTTTAAAAAGAAAAGTTTCCTTTCTTTAATTGATTATTTTTAACAGTAGAAAGACGCGGGGATATTGGAAATACACAGAATTTTTTTCTGTTTATTCTAATGCAAGTATATAACCAATTGTCATGAAATCCAGAGCAAGGGTAAACTTTTCCGCTCTATCCGATGCAGCAACTTCCAGAATCACGAAACGTTGGCATCGTCGAGATATTCACCTATTCTCACCTTTCTAAAAGCACGAGTTCCTTACAAAGCTCAAAGTGTTCTCACTTTCATTAGCGGCATCAACGCCTGTGGTGTAGATCAAGTTTCTCCAGCCGGCGCCGCAGTAGCTGGTCTTGTCGCCGGTGCACTGCATTCGGCACTCCAGGCGGGACCTGATGCCGTGTCTGCCGTAGTGATTGCCGCACCAGCACTCGTTGGAGTTCTGAACGCCGAAGAATCTGTAGTTCTTATTCCGACACAGCTGGTAGCACTTGAATGCACTCATAGAACCGCTGCCAGCCAGCACTGGAAGGTCTCTGGCACCGCTGTCGATGAAGCAGCCGAGCAGTCTCATGCCGGGAGCTGAAATTATTCAGATAAAAATTCTTGTTGAGTATCTAAAGCGTGCTTATTAACGTCAATAGGTTCCCTATCGACTCACTAGAAACTGCCGGGACAGCCAATCCAGTTGTGTAGACGGCGTTCCTCCAGGGTCCACCACAGTAGGTGCTCTTCTCGCCCTGGCACTGCGATCTGCATTGGTTTTCGCTGGCCCGTCCGAAGGCTCCATAAGAATTGCCGCAAGTGCAATGGTCGCCATTCTGCACACCGAAGAACAGGTAGCCACGTGATTTGCAGAAGTTAAAGCAGAAGCTGCGAGCTGTGTTGACGGTGTCTCTGTGCAACACTGGGAGGTCTCGATTGCCGTTATCGACGTAACAGCCAAGGTACTTCACATTGGCAGCTAAAATTTGAGTGACAGAAAGATTTACAGATAGAGTACTCGCATATTTGGTCGCACAAGTTACGGAAAATTTACGAAGTGAATTTTCTCACCAGGTGGCCAAGATCTAGCAGCAACATAGTGACCAAACACCTGCACCTCGCACAGGGTCAGCACATCGTTCTTTCTCGTCTCAATTCGCACGGTGCTTCCGATAAGGTTGCAGACGAATGTTCTCACAGAGAAGGCCGCTGTGGACTCGTACAGGACGCACTCCTGGCCGTCGACCTTCACCACGAAGTTGTTGAGTCGACCGGCGCAGCAGTCCTGCCTATTGTGGATGGTGATCTCGGTGATTCTAGCCAGTCGGTCAGTCTTGGCCTGCCACCAGGCACCCTTAGCAGCGGAGGTGTGAGTGCAGGAGTGCTTGAAGAAGTCCTGATTGGTGTTACCGTCGATGGCTCGCTGGCAGGGAGCGCTCCAGGTGGTTGAGTGCTGCGAGCAGCTCGTCAGTGGCAGCTTGACTGGAAATAAAAAACGGATTTTTATTCCATAAAATAATAAATCGAACAGACTGCTCAGTCAGACAAATGCTGGCACCTGTTTTACACTGGGTGGACAGAACCGCTAGAAAACTAAGCGTTTTGCTAGTAATGACAAAGGACACTATTTATTTTCTTTTGGTCGAGATTTTGGCTAAAGACCAAACCACTGATCGATGGGGCCAAGAAATTCTCACCTCTGTTATTAAGTCCAAGGCCAGTGGCGTAGACATTATTTCTCCAGCCGGCACCGCAGTTCTGCTTGTTGTCACCGGTGCACTTTGCGCTGCACTCGGAAGCCCGTCTGCCACCGTGCTTGCCGTAGCTGTTGCCGCACCAGCACTCGTTGGCGTTCTGCAGGCCAAAATAGGCTGCGTTTCTTTGCCGACAGGACTGGTAGCACTTCTCGATGGTCATAGAGCCGGTGCCAGCGAGGGTAGGCAGGTCGCGGTTGGCGCTGTCGAGGAAACAACCGATGTCGCGTAGGCCAGGCACTGAAGAAAATTGTTCGAAGGATGGCATCAAAGCTTTTATTGGGGTAAATTTCTAGCACAATTGTAGATGCTGTCGTTTGATACAAGTTAAACCCTAATTACGAAGCAATTTAACTCACTGATGTCAGTGATGCTCAAACCAGTGCTGAAAATACTGTTTCTCCAAGGCGCGCCGCAGAATGTGGTGCCATCGCCGCGGCATCTGAGGTTGCACTCGGATGTAGGCTTCAGGCCGTGTCTTCCGTAGGTGTTGCCGCACCAGCATTCGTCGGAGTTCTGCACGCCGAAGAACATGTAGCTCTTGGCTCGGCACAGCTGGTAGCATCTGGGCACTCGCATCGAGTTGCTTCGCTCAGCAAGAACTGGTAGGTCGCGAGCGCCGCTGTCAACATAGCAACCAATTGGTCGCATTCCAGGGGCTGAAAAATATAATAGAATAATAATTAGGCGTTTTTTTCTTGAAGTCCACTCGAAAAGACGGCTAGAAGCGAATCATGGAAAGAAGCCTACTAGGCATGGCTGGCGGGTTGACGCCGGTCGTGTAGACATTGTTTCTCCAGCCGGCTCCGCAGTAGGTTGATCTATCTCCGCTGCATCGCGTCTGACATTCCGAAATTTGTCTGACACCGAATCGGCCGTAGCTGTTGCCACACCAGCACTCGTTGCCGTTCTGGGCACCGAAGTACATGTAGTTCTGGCCACGGCACAGTCTGTAACACTTTGGCACGGACATGGAGCCAGTTCCTGCCAGCTTGGGCAGGTCGCGACTGCCATTGTCAACGAAGCAACCAACTTGTCTCAGACCTGGCACTGGAAGTCAGATATTTATGGTTTGAGTATCATCGTTTTCGAAAAACTGCGCAGGTTACAAAAAATAATATCGTAGAGCTCGTATTTGCCGATGGGCTGTTGGCACTGGCAAATCCTTTGGTAACACTAGACCCGCAGCCAGCGGCGAGGCAGTTCTGCCCATTTGGCTGACTACTGAGCATACACGCACACGGATGCCGTACAAAGGCACACGCTCACACAGGTCAGCTGTGTACACTCTCACTGTACCTTGGAGGTTGGCACTCAAGGGCGTGACTCTAACTCGTCACGCCACTCGTCACGCTAACCGCTCTGCCACTCACTCCCTCAGGTCACATCGCTAAAGTGCACGATTGTCAGCTTACTTGGCGGTGAAGTATTCAATCCGGTGCTGTACACATTGTTTCTCCAGGCTCCGCCGCAGAAGGTGGCTCTATTACCGTCGCAAGCAGAGCGGCACTCCGAGGTTGGCCTAGAACCGTATCGACCGTAGCTGTTGCCGCACCAACACTCGTTAGCGTGCTGGACTCCAAAATAGGCGAAGTTCTTGCGTCTGCACAGGCGATAGCACCTGGTGATGGTCATGGAACCGGATCCGGCCAGCTCAGGCAGGTCGCGCACTCCGTTGTCAAGGTAGCAGCCGATGAGACGTAGGCCCGGGGCTGCAAGTGTTCAAGTATCACGGGACTGTTCAGCTCTGGTTCAAACCGATTTTCTACCGTAGCTATTACCGGTACACTCTAATGATTTCAGTTTCTTGCTCAAGGACCATCTGGTCAGAAGTTCAAAGCTCTTTAGAACCGCAGAGACACAGAGCTCTATACAAGTTTCTCACATGCTCCACAGTTAAGCAGTGGACAATACTGAAAGCAATCTTTCCCACTACAATTATTTCTAAAGATACGCTGCTTACTTGGAATGACAGGCGCTTTTAGTCCAGTGGAGTAGACGCCGTTTCTCCAACCTGCGCCGCAGAATTTCGAATTGTCGCCAGAGCAGCGCATGTTGCACTCGCCAGCGGGCCGAACACCGTACAGCCCGTAGCTGTTACCGCACCAGCACTCGTTGCTGTTCTGGACGCCGAAGAATGCGTAGTGTCTGCCGCGGCAGGCACGGTAGCACTTGGCCAGGCTCATGGCTCCGGTGCTGGCTAGAACCGGCAGGTCGCGGCTGCCGTTGTCAACGTAGCATCCGATGAAACGCAGGCCAGGGGCTAGGCAGAGAATTAAGATGAGTTATGACACTGGAGTTAAACTCGATCTGTTTAGCAGAAGACGTCTCGAAATAAGAATAATTTCAGGAAAATTCACTTGGATCAACTGGTCTGGGCAGTCCAGTGGAGAAGACGATGTTTCTCCAGCCAGCGCCGCAGAAGGCGGAGCTGTCACCGCTGCATCGCATGTTGCACTCGCTGTTGGCCCTGGCACCATAGCGACCGTAGCTATTTCCGCACCAGCACTCGTTGCTGTACTGCAGACCAAAGTAGGCATAGCGGCGGCGCCTGCACTCGCGATAGCACTTGTAGACACTCATGGATCCGCTGGAGCCCAGTACTGGAAGGTCTCGACTTGCTGAGTCGACAAAGCAGCCGATTCTGCGAAGACCAGGAGCTGGAAGAGAAGCAAGTACCCCCCGATTTTAACGGTAGAACTACCAAGAGGAGTAATTCCCTCCTGACAATGACAGTTTTTGTGCTGCACCCGAACGGAACGGAATAATGCAGGCACACGAAAGTCATGAACACCGGCCAACTTTTCTTTGCGCATCTTCTGAAACAATAATCAAGTAGCCAGCTCTTCAGACCGCTGAGTTATTCAATGCTTCTGGCCGAAAGTCAGATTTTTTCAATAAGCGCTAGTGTATTTTATCCACCCCTAAACACGAAATCGAGCTACACCTCAGTGCGGACTTGCGGGGTTTTGAGAATTTACCAACATGTCACCCGAATGTGCCAGAATCATCTCCGTCTTCGGTGGTCAACGATCTAGACGGACTGCTGAACCTTTAAGGGCTACAACAGGTGGAACCTATGGACACCTAGGAACCTATGAACCTATGCAACTATGGATACCATTAACATTAATTTCTCCAATTTCCTTGATCAAGCCTAAATATTTGGCGCAGCTCAACCACAGGACACCCTCGCCAAGTCTGGCAACCAATCAGTCACAACCCTACGCTGTTAGCATTCGGGCGCTGTCAAAAAAGTTTCAGGGGGGATTTCCACTCAAAAACTTGATATAAAAACGGGCGGCAAAATAGCTTGGTAGTCCTACGAGTACTATTAAGCAAGATTCTGTTAAAAACATGAAACTACGAGTAGAAATTAAGCTAACTTTCCATCGACTTCGATACTATAACATTCTCAGACAAAACTGATGCCCACTTACTGAGCCTCTCAGCCACACAGATTCGTCGGTTGATTGTTCGGCATCCACAGTCTAAAAACAGAACGAAACATTGAAAATTAATAAAATACGAGTATTGAGTTCATCAGGTGTTTAAGTTACATATATTGATTAGAATACTTACGTCCTCGCAGAGTATTGTCCAGTGCGTGAGAGTTGGCTGGGAAAGCACTAAAACTCATCTTGCCATTAACGGCTCGCTTCACGAACTCCATCAGCTGTTTATAAATGGTTGCAAGCAAAGTTTAATAAAATACGTTTAGCGAGAACTAATCGGCTAATCGAAATAACTCAAGAACACACTAAGATCAAGGCTCGGCCCACCTTGTTAAATATTGACGAAGCCAGACGGCTAACTTGTCCATTTGAGTCCCTGGCGAGCTGGTCAAACTGCTTTGTGCCAACGCCGCACATGTTGCCACTGCCTACGAAGAACAAACGGATATGCTTTGCGTGCAGCTTAGAGGCCACTACGCTACGCAGGTGTGCGTCCTTCGCAGATGCGTCAGTAAAAAGCATCATGACGGAATTAGGATCTGCAACATCAGCAGCGTCGCGAGCTCCTGACATGGCGAACTCGGGACAGTCGCCACCGCCGCTGGCGACAAGACGGTCGAGGAATCGCCTGACCTCGGCAGCGTTGGTGGTCTTAAGCACATTTCTAACGTAGGGATCACCGAAAGTGGCAATCACGTAGTTTTTGAATCGGCGGTTGGACATCAGAATGTTGCGGATATTGTCCTTCACCGACTTAATAACGCGGCCCATGCTACCGGTGGTGTCGATGACGAAAATCAGAGAGCCGAGGCGCCTCTCCTCAGGGGCCGGCACACAGGAGCAGGTTCGACGACGGATGAACTTCGCCTTGGTTCCAGCCGGGCATTCTGTGAAAAAATGCGAATTGAAATTAGCCCATTGCACAACTTTGCGAAGACAAGGCGGGAGACAATACTTACTTGACAATGGCTTGCGCACTGGGAGACCAGTAGTGTAGATGCTGTTTCTCCAGCTCGATCCGCAGAATCTGGACTTGTTGCCGTCGCACCTCATTCTGCACTCGTTGTTCGACCTCCTTCCATAGCGACCGTAGCTGTTGCCGCACCAGCACTCTCTGCTGTACTGCAGACCAAAGTACGCGTAGCCCCTGGCTCTGCACAGTCGGTAGCACTTGCTGACCTTCATGGAGCCAGATCCAGCAAGCACTGGCAGGTCGCGAGTGTTGTTGTCGACGAAGCAGCCGACGAACCTCAGTCCAGGAGCTGAAACGAAATTGGAATGCCCGACCATCTGTTCGTGAGCTTTTCTCCGTGCCATAATCTTTGCTTTTTCTGTGTCCAGAATGTAATTTAACAATACAATTTCGTAACGTACTGGCTGGCCTCGGTGTTGGTCTGACGTAGTGTCCGTTGACCTGCACTTCGCACAGAGTCAGTGGGACGTAGTTCCTCGTCTCGATGCGCACGGTTCGTCCGACCAGGTTGCAGGAGAATGTCCGCACGGAGAAGGCTGTGGATGACCTGTAGGAGGCGCACACACGACCGTCAACCTTGATGACAAAGTCGTTGAGTCGGTCAGCACAACAGTCCTGTCGGTTGTGGATGGTGATCGATGTGATTCTGGCCCGTCTGCTGGTCTTTGCCTGCCACCAGGCACCTCTGGCAGTGTTTGTGTGAGTGCAGGAGTTGTGGAAGTAGCGCTGATCGGTGTTGCCGTCGATGGCTCTTGAGCAGGGTCCTCCCCAGGCGGTGGAGTGCTGAGAGCAGCCTGACAGAGGCAGCTTGGCTGGAATATCACAATTTGAGTGATAATCAGTTTTACCAAATACAGTTGCAACCCTTCGTCAGCAAAATGTTTTTAAATGAATGACGACTAGTAGAAATGAGGAGAACAAAATACAAAAAAACACAAACTAAAGGTTCAGTAAATAATCAGTTTGTCATTAAGCAAGCACCACAAGGTTTCGTCCAGATTATACGCTCGTAAGCGAATATGAATCGAAGAATTTGGAAAGAATATTATTAGTAGAAAATGACAAAGGACATAAAAATTTAAACACTACTACATCACAACATTTAATGTAGGTAGAGACTCAGTGTCTCAAAATATCAACAGCGGCTCACCGTCGGCTGGCCTTCGAACGATAAGACCGGTGGCATAGATGCTGTTTCTCCAGCTCGATCCGCAGAATCTGGACTTGTTGCCGTCGCACCTCATTCTGCACTCGTTGTTCGACCTCCTTCCGTAGCGACCGTAGCTGTTGCCGCACCAGCACTCTCTGCTGTACTGCAGACCGAAGTACGCGTAGCCCCTGGCTCTGCACAGTCGGTAGCACTTGCTGACCTTCATGGAGCCAGATCCAGCAAGCACTGGCAGGTCGCGAGTGTTGTTGTCGACGAAGCAGCCGACGAACCTCAGTCCAGGAGCTGAAACGAAATTGGAATGCCCGACCATCTGTTCGTGAGCTTTTCTCCGTGCCATAATCTTTGCTTTTTCTGTGTCCAGAATGTAATTTAACAATACAATTTCGTAACGTACTGGCTGGCCTCGGTGTTGGTCTGACGTAGTGTCCGTTGACCTGCACTTCGCACAGAGTCAGTGGGACGTAGTTCCTCGTCTCGATGCGCACGGTTCGTCCGACCAGGTTGCAGGAGAATGTCCGCACGGAGAAGGCTGTGGATGACCTGTAGGAGGCGCACACACGACCGTCAACCTTGATGACAAAGTCGTTGAGTCGGTCAGCACAACAGTCCTGTCGGTTGTGGATGGTGATCGATGTGATTCTGGCCCGTCGGCTGGTCTTTGCCTGCCACCAGGCACCTCTGGCAGTGTTTGTGTGAGTGCAGGAGTTGTGGAAGTAGCGCTGATCGGTGTTGCCGTCGATGGCTCTTGAGCAGGGTCCTCCCCAAGCGGTGGAGTGCTGAGAGCAGCGCGACAGAGGCAACTTGGCTGGAATATTGAACAGTTTTTTGTTTTTTAGTCTTTGGTCTTCAACTTTTAAGTCTAGAGTTACCTTTAGTCGTCCTGCAAAAGAAAAACAGTGAATTGTGCTGACCTGATTCAACTCTGATGCAAGTGTTCCGGTTGATATATCGGCATCTACATTCTGTGGTATGTTCAACGGTGGTATTTTTGCGATTTACTGTGAAATTTTATTTAGGCTTTAAATAAAGCTTTGAAGCTCAAGAAGCTTACGTCCTTGCAAGACTCGCTTCAGTGCTGCTGCATCCACTGGGAAGGCGCTGAAGCTGAGTCGTCCATTGGCAGCCCGCTTTACGAATTCCATTAGCTGTATTGTTTAATTGGGAATATCGATATCAGTATTTCATTATTGTGCTGTATTTATTATATATAATCGAAACTGCAACGCCTGTTTTGATAACAGCACTCTTTAAAGCATTCCTAAATATAAAACATTTTATTATTATTAGTTTTTTAAATAAATAATAAATATTTTGATTCGTACAATATAAGCTGCCCTACCTTGTTGAAGTGAGCGGAACGCAGGCTAGCAACGTAGCCGCCTGAGCTGCGTGCCAGGGCATCGAACTGTCCAATGCCTCGGCCGCACAGGTTTCCGCTGGCCACAGCATAGAACCTGATGCCCTTCGCCTTCAGCTTGGCTTCAACTCGACTGCTCAGGTGAGCATCCTTGGCAGAAGCGTCAGTGAACAGCATCATCACGGAGTTGGGATCAGCGATATCAGCGGCATCGAGTGCGCCCGACATGGCCATCTCCGGACAGTCGCCGCCTCCAGATGCTCGCAGGCGGTTGAGGAACGCGACCACCTCGTGGACGTTTGTGGTCTTTTTCAGGTTTCTTTCGTAGGGGTCCCCGAATGTGGCGACGACGTAGTTGTTGAAGCGCGTGTTGGCAGCCAGAATCATGCGGATGTTATTCCTCACGGCGTTGATCACGCCGCCCATGCTGCCAGTAATGTCGATGACGAAGACGAGGGAGCCCAGTCTCCTCTCCTCGGGGGCAGGTGTGCAAGAGCAGGTCCGTCGAGAGATTTTTTTCGGCCGTGTGCCCGCGGGGCATCCTTGGTGTGAATGTGAGAGTTTTGAGCAATAGGATAGGACAAAAACCAAAAACTTAAGGTATGCCTGTTTCTGTTAAGGTGAGTTTTTGGAAATACTGAAATTTTCCGATTATTAGGACCAAAGAAAACCTCATGGAAATATAATAATCTGCCAAATGCAGTGAATAAAATGGCTTCCTATTGACCAACAAGCGACGAGCGTATGTACTAACCATTCATCATAAAAGGACGAAAAACGCTACACCATACTTCTAAATGAATAAGTCAGCGATAGTTATGAAATCTGTGTTATAAAGGTATACTTACTTAGAGGAGGTCGTCCACCACTGCCACCACTGGCACCGCCGTTGCCGCCAACTCGAAGACCGGTGGCGTAGACGCTGTTTCTCCAGCTCGATCCGCAGAATCTGGACTTGTTGCCGTCGCACCTCATGTTGCACTCGCCACTGCTTCTGCTGCCATAGCGACCGTAGCTGTTGCCGCACCAGCACTCTCTGCTGTACTGCAGACCGAAGTACGCGTAGCCCCTGGCTCTGCACAGCTGGTAGCACTTGCTGACCTTCATGGAGCCAGATCCAGCAAGCACTGGCAAGTCGCGAGTGTTGTTGTCAACGAAGCAGCCAATGAACCTCAGTCCTGGAGTTGCTGCATTTTTAGGGCTTAGCTAAAACGGTGCTTGTTCAAATTGCAAAAACGTGTAAAATAAAAATGGACTTACGTTTTCTAGCAGCAACACATGTGCGTCGATTGATGTTACGACACCCACAATCTGAAAAATTATAAAATAAATTTTCATGCGTTTTCTTTACTCAGCTATCAAGTAAGTTCCATTAGCAGGAATAGCTATTAAAAACTCCAAGAAAACCAAATACCACTCACGTCCACGAAGAACACGATTCAAAGCGTGAGCGTTGGCGGGGAAAGCGCTGAAGGTCAGGCGGCCGTTTGCAGCGCGTTTCACGAACTCCATCAGCTGGGGAATAAGGAAGACCCATCGCTAAAGTGAGCAACTCAGCATGATTTAACATTATTATCTAGCTGCAACCCGTTAATATGCTTTCTTGGACAGTAGGAAACTAAATCTTAAACGGAAATTCACGACACTATTCAGATGTTTACGACAAAAACATGTAGCAATGCTTAGAGGTCCCTTCAGGTGGTACTTGACAGGGCGGTCAATTTGTTTGCCTCTCGCACCAAGGTTCCTGAGCTCGATTCCGGGCGAGGCCACATTTATTTGGGGCGCAGCCGCGGAGAGAAGGCTTGGGGGCTTGTCGTGCAATTTACGCCCTTAAAGGCCAACCTCTAAGGCACAGTGAGAGTGTACACTGCCTGACGATGAGAAAGTCAGGGCAGCTGTACACACCTGTACGAGCGTTTGCCTGCGTACAGTATCTGTGTGCGTATCTGTGTGCTCAGAAGTCAGCGAAATGGGCCAAATTGCCTCCTCGCTGGCTGCGGGTCTAGTCTCACAAAATGACGCGCCATTGCCCGAAGCCCTCCTGCAAATATTATTATAAGAGTTGCCCTACCTTGTTGAAGTGAGCGGAGCGCAGGCTAGCAACGTAGCCGCCTGAGCTGCGTGCCAGGACTCCGAACTGTCCAGTGCCTCGGCCGCACAAGTTTCCGCTGGCCACAGCATAGAACCTGATGCCCTTCGCCTTCAGCTTGGCTTCAACTCGACTGCTCAGGTGAGCATCCTTGGCAGAAGCGTCAGTGAACAGCATCATCACGGAGTTGGGATCAGCGATATCAGCGGCATCGAGTGCGCCCGACATGGCCATCTCCGGACAGTCGCCGCCTCCAGATGCTCGCAGGCGGTTGAGGAACGCGACCACCTCGTGGACGTTTGTGGTCTTTTTCAGGTTTCTTTCGTAGGGGTCCCCGAATGTGGCGACGACGTAGTTGTTGAAGCGCGTGTTGGCAGCCAGAATCATGCGGATGTTGTTCCTCACGGCGTTGATCACGCTGCCCATGCTGCCAGTAATGTCGATGACGAAGACGAGGGAGCCCAGTCTCCTCTCCTCGGGGGCAGGTGTGCAAGAGCAGGTGTGCCGAGAGATCCATTTTGCTCTGGTGCCAGATGGACAAGACAACGAGCCGGCTGAATGGGAGAGAAGCGAAAACATGGGAATGTTTTGCAAATTAACTTATTATCCAATGTAGGTTCTGATTTCACGCAAACATGAAATTTTCGTGTTTTTGTGATTACTATCTTACACCTAAATCGAATAGGAACGAACTTAACAAAAATAAAATTACTTGGTGGACGAGGTGGCCTATATCCGCCGCCAACCCGCAGTCCGGTGGTGTAGATGCTGTTTCTCCAGCTCGATCCGCAGAATCGCGAGCGGTTGCCGTCGCATCTCATTCTGCACTCGCCGTTCGACCTGCTGCCATAGCGACCGTAGCTGTTGCCGCACCAGCACTCTCTGCTGTACTGCAGACCGAAGTACGCGTAGCCCCTGGCTCTGCACAGCTGGTAGCACTTGCTGGCTCTCATGCCACCGGTTCCTGCCAACACTGGTAGGTCACGCGAGCTGTTGTCGATGAAGCAGCCAATGTATCTCATACCTGGGGCTGTTGTATTGAGAGGGAAGTCTTCAAGTCGCTGTCCAAGGACTATCAGGACCTTACTGAAGCGATTTTATCTTTATGATAATTACGCGACTATCTCAAACTAATTCGTATTTATACTAGTAGTGTCCCTAAGTAGTCATTAGTTCGTTTTTAGGTCGTTTTTTATCCGCAGTTCTTAATAAAAACCGATTTAGGAAGAGCATCTGAAAGTTAAAATCTTACTTCGAGGTCGTCGTCCGCCAACCCGCAGTCCGGTGGTGTAGATGCTGTTTCTCCAGCTCGATCCGCAGAATCGTGAGCGGTTGCCGTCGCATCTCATTCTGCACTCGCCGTTCGACCTGCTGCCATAGCGACCGTAGCTGTTGCCGCACCAGCACTCTCTGCTGTACTGCAGACCGAAGTACGCGTAGCCCCTGGCTCTGCACAGCTGGTAGCACTTGCTGGCTCTCATGCCACCGGTTCCTGCCAACACTGGCAGGTCACGCGAGCTGTTGTCGATGAAGCAGCCAATGTACCGCATACCTGGTGCTGTTTTTCGTCAGATACCATTGGAAAGTGCAGATTATTCATAGGGTTTGAATACTTCTTTCTTTGAAACATGGATCTCCTTAACTTACTCCTTTGCCTGCGGCTTGGGCTGGGTCTGGTCCAGACGCGCCTTCTGCGTCGGCCCCATCGTCGGATTGTCCTGTGAACCTTTCGAGCGGCTCGCCTAACCGGTCGTGACCACCGCCGGACATGACGTCGTACAGGTCTGGACCAGCGACGAACATGCCGGACATGACGTCGTACAGGTCTGGACCAACGACGAACATGCCGGACATGACGTCGTACAGGTCTGGACCAGCGACGAACATGCCGGACATGACGTCGTACAGGTCTGGACCAACGACGAACATGTCGCCGAACAGGGCTGGTCCATCGCCTCCTGCCCCAACGGGCGTCAGCTAAAATGAATAAATCAATAGAATAGACTATTTTAATCGCTGATGAAGGAATCGCCTTTGAGTATTTTATCGTCTTTAGTACTTTGTCTTTTCGTCTAATAACTTTGAATCTTTCGAAAGCTTACCCATCGTCAGAGCGCAGACGAAGCAGACCGCCAGAAGCAACCAGGCGATCTTGCCCATGACTGCAAGTCAGAAGTATACGCTAATCTGCTTCTAGAATAGATCTTGTAGCGTCAAGCAAATTCTCCTCAATCAACCGCAGCTGAATAAGGAGGATCCCGAGTTGGCCTCGGTAGCGCCGGAACACCGGTCCGTTTATATCGACATGCAGTCGGTTGGGATCTGCTGACAGAAGCGGAGGCCTGGGCGGGGGTTGCCAGGCTGTTGTCTTCTCGCATAGCATCGGTGCGCCGTGTCAGCTTTGAGGCTCCGTTTCGCATCTGGTGCTCAGCGACACACCGTCCTTCCCCCACCCCACCCTAGCTTGGGCGAGAGCAGGCAGGACCAAAGTGAGAAAAAACATTAAATCGATGGTTGGAATTTGCCAGTTTTTTTACTAAAAAAATTCTTTTTGTAAAATGTTGAAAGTATTCGACGCTCGACTAAACCATGCGAGAAATTCAATAGGAGCTGTACTGCCTTTCAAGTAGGAGAAGTCGACGCTTAGTCGCCAAGTCCTGCTTTCGGTTGACTCGCTGCTTATCGGAGGGCGAGGAGCCGAGGTTGCTGGGCTGGGAGGTGAGGGTGTGGGCGACAAGGCTTCTTCCTTGTGCCTATAACAGGCATACAATAGCCCCAATAGAGAGGCTCCGAATGTCTCGCTAAACACATGGCAGCTCATTGCCCTCACAATATCCCATTATCCCAGCCAAAGCCTCGGAGCCAAGTTGAGATCGAAGATCTCAGTCAATCCAGCGCACCTCTCCACCACTAAGAACCGGTTTGAACCAGTTCTTCTTGCTCTTTCCTCCTGCTAGCAAGCAAGCGCAGTATGCAGTCAGATTTGCTGTCTTCTCGGCCTGAGGTGAAGAGCTACAAAGCAAACAATAGATCTTTTCCCGTCGCATCATCTGCCATCTGTCGCAGGAACTGCTCTATCGAAACTGTTTGCCTCTGAAAGTTTTTTTGGCCTCTCCCAGTGAAAGCAGAAGGCTAATAACTACACTGTGTCATTGTGGTCTGACACGAAGCACTGAATTTCTGAGCAAATTTTGGAAAATTAAAAAAGAAAAATAAGCTAAAAATAGAATGCTCATTCATTATTTGCAATCTCGATGCTGATATGTTAATAGCGTCTAGGAAAAGAGAACGGCACTGTATTCTTTTTGTTTGTTTATTTTTAATCGAACGCAACAAGTTGTACAATTGTACAGGTCAGTGCTTACTTATCGATCCAAGGCAGATAATACTCAAAGCAGACAGCAAAAGGATGCTCAGAAAAGTAATCAATAGGAAAAAGTTTCAAATAAAAACAACGAATTCAAGAGAAAGAGGCGACATGTCTTAAGAAAAACAACTGGAAAAAAACTTGAAATTGTTGTGTCAAAATTAAGCTGGGTCTTGGTAGATCGGAAGATGCGAAAACTAATTATGTAACGAGTTAAAAAGATGCAAGTCATAAATGATGACATGATGAATTGTTCTTGAAATTGCGTTTCCAAATTTGAACTCAACTTAACACGACAGAAGGACGGAAATGTATAATTAATTAGCTTTATTTGTAACTTTAATAAGTAAAATTGAGGAGTCAAAGACTATTTGGATAAAAAGTTTGTGTTTTTTAGTCATAATTAAAATGCACTTATAAAATAAGTTCAACAGTCAAACTATTAAATAAAAGTTCAATGGCACAAATTATTTAAATAGATTTCGTTTGCATTCAAAACTGACAAAGACCTAACAACCTAGAAGTGCTTATAGTTAAACAAAAAATAAGCACTTAATAATTCATGTCTTTGTACTAAATTAATTGTTGTTCAAAAATACCGAAATAATTAAACTTAAAATAAGTTGGAATGCTTAAAAGAGTGTTTCTAATTCATGTAGAACAACACTTTATTAGCTACCATTGAAACAGTTTAAAAATATGTAAAAGCCAATAAAATGGTTAAACTGTGTAGAGAAATTTGAACTACATTAAAAGTTGATCATGATAGGAAAAATTAAGGGAATTAAATAATTAAAATGAGTTCAGTGAGTTAACATCTAAGTGCCCGGCACAAACAATAGATTGACTGAAAAGTTTTACAGATTATCTGCATTATGATACTACTCGTACATTAACAAGCATAAAAGCTGTTAGCATATAAATAAATACCCGATGAAAACGATTCTACATGACTTTAAAAAGTCATTAGAGAAAGCGTGAGTCATTAGAAAAAAATTTGAGCCAATAGAATAGTTTTTGAGTCATTTTGAGTAGGATTTGAGTCATTAGAGAAGTGTTGGAGTCATTAGAGAAGTTTCTGAGTCATTAGAGAAGTTTCTGAGTCATTAGATAAGTTTCTGAGTCATTAGAGAAGTTTCTGAGTCATTAGATAAGTTTCTGAGTCATTAGATAAGTTTCTGAGTCATTAGAGAAGTTTCTGAGTCATTAGATAAGTTTCTGAGTCATTAGATAAGTTTCTGAGTCATTAGAGAAGTTTCTGAGTCATTAGAGAAGTTTCTGAGTCATTAGATAAGTTTCTGAGTCATTAGATAAGTTTCTGAGTCATTAGAGAAGTTTCTGAGTCATTAGATAAGTTTCTGAGTCATTAGATAAGTTTCTGAGTCATTAGAGAAGTTTCTGAGTCATTAGATAAGTTTCTGAGTCATTAGATAAGTTTCTGAGTCATTAGATAAGTTTCTGAGTCATTAGATAAGTTTCTGAGTCATTAGATAAGTTTCTGAGTCATTAGATAAGTTTCTGAGTCATTAGAGAAGTTTCTGAGTCATTAGATAAGTTTCTGAGTCATTAGAGAAGTTTCTGAGTCATTAGAGAAGTTTCTGAGTCATTAGAGAAGTTTCTGAGTCATTAGAGAAGTTTCTGAGTCATTAGAGAAGTTTCTGAGTCATTAGATAAGTTTCTGAGTCATTAGAGAAGTTTCTGAGTCATTAGATAAGTTTCTGAGTCATTAGAGAAGTTTCTGAGTCATTAGATAAGTTTCTGAGTCATTAGATAAGTTTCTGAGTCATTAGAGAAGTTTCTGAGTCATTAGAGAAGTTTCTGAGTCATTAGAGAAGTTTCTGAGTCATTAGATAAGTTTCTGAGTCATTAGATAAGTTTCTGAGTCATTAGATAAGTTTCTGAGTCATTAGATAAGTTTCTGAGTCATTAGAGAAGTTTCTGAGTCATTAGATAAGTTTCTGAGTCATTAGATAAGTTTCTGAGTCATTAGATAAGTTTCTGAGTCATTAGATAAGTTTCTGAGTCATTAGATAAGTTTCTGAGTCATTAGAGAAGTGCTTTAGCCGTTAGAGAGGGGAATATAACACCATCAGTTTGTCATGGTATCGTTTTAATCGGGATAAGTTTTATATTATTTTCTTCTGAGTTCAAGTAAAATTGCTTGGAAATTTATAAAGAATAAATAAATATAAATAAATAGATACACAAGCGGGTCAATAAAGCTAATAGAGAAAAATCTATACTTTACAAACATACTGTAAGCTATTAAGTCAGTATTAATAGTCCAATTAGTTTCAATGCACGCCCATCAGATTAATGCTGGAGCCGGATGACCGTCTGATAATGTCACGCTTCAAGTGTTTGTGCAGTCTAGAGGACAATTTGTGCAACGTCTTGGCAGCTTTGACAGCGTCTGTCAGATCTAGCTGCGATTGAGTCCGGCCGACGGGATAATAGTCCGGCTGTGGGAAAAGTTTTCAGGGTAAATCTGCTGTTAGGAATTAGGCATAAATTTAACACATTCCTTTTAGGATAAAATTAATAGAGGCTTATGACTTCTACGTAGATATCGATAATGACTTCAGGGTAGATCGTGACTTCAGGGTAGCTAATGACTTCAGGATAGCTAATGACTTCAGGGTAGATAATGACTTCAGGGTAGATAATGACTTCAGGGTAGCTAATGACTTCAGGGTAGCTAATGACTTCAGGGTAGCTAATGACTTCAGGGTAGCTAATGACTTTAGGGTAGCTAATGACTTCAGGGTAGCTAATGACTTTAGGGTAGCTAATGACTTCAGGGAAGATCGTGACTTCAGTGTGAAGAATAACTTCAGGGTAGATCGTGGCTTCATGGTAGATAATAACTTCAGATCGTGACTTCAGGGTAGCTAATGACTTCAGGGAGATAATGACTTCAGTGTAGACAATAACTTAAGGGTAGATCGTGACTTCAGGTAGATAGCGACTTCAGGGTTAGATAGTGACTTCAGGGTAAATAAAGATAATTAATACTGGGCAGACTTCAGGACTTCAGGCCAGTGAGTTTAAACCAACCTGAAATCCACCGCTACTGGCATAACCAACGCCGCTGTCAGCTTCGTAGATGTAAAACTCCTGCGTAGGCTGCGGCGGCGGCGGCGGCTGAGGAGGAAGACCGTAACCAACTCTACCGTAGGCCCTCCTCCGACCATTGCTGGCTGCAAGAGAGCTGACGCTGGCAACACGGCGAAGCGACGAAGCGTCAGCTGGACCAGTCTCGGTCACAATGTAGCGTCGGAGCGGCTGCGGCGGTTCTACGTTGTACACGCGCTCCCTAGGAGGAGCAAAGCTGTTAAAAAGGAATATGATTAAATAGTAGTAGACAAATCAGCTGAGCCCTGAGCTCACACTCACACTGGGGTGTAAAGCTGATCTGACTTTCTTATCATCAAGCTTGGGGATCAGAATCTGATGTACACAAGCTTTGGGATCAGAATCTGATGTACACAAGCTTTGAGATTACAATCTGATGTACACAAGCTTTGGGATCAGAATCTGATGTACACAAGCTTTGGGATCAGAATCTGATGTACACAAGCTTTGGGATCAGAATCTGATGTACACAAGCTTTGGGATCAGAATCTGATGTACACAAGCTTTGGGATCAGAATCTGATGTACACAAGATTTGAGATTACAATCTGATGTACACAAGCTTTGGGATCAGAATCTGATGTACACAAGCTTTGGGATCAGAATCTGATGTACACAAGCTTTGGGATCAGAATCTGATGTACACAAGCTTTGGGATCACAATCTGATGTACACAAGCTTTGGGATCAGAATCTGATGTACACAAGCTTTGGGATCAGAATCTGATGTACACAAGCTTTGGGATCAGAATCTGATGTACACAAGCTTTGGGATCAGAATCTGATGTACACAAGCTTTGGGATCACATTCTGATGTACACAAGCTTTGGGATCAGAATCTGATGTACACAAGCTTGGGGATCAGAATCTGATGTACACAAGCTTTGGGATCAGAATCTGATGTACACAAGCTTTGGGATCAGAATCTGATGTACACAAGCTTTGGGATCAGAATCTGATGTACACAAGCTTTGGGATCACATTCTGATGTACACAAGCTTTGGGATCAGAATCTGATGTACACAAGCTTGGGGATCAGAATCTGATGTACACAAGCTTTGGGATCAGAATCTGATGTACACAAGCTTTGGGATCACAATCTGATGTACACAAGCTTTGGGATCACAATCTGATGTACACAAGCTTTGGGATCACATTCTGATGTACACAAGCTTTGGGATCACAATCTGCAATTTGGGATCGAATTTGGCACCAAAAGAATGTGGCCTCGCCGCGGATTCGAGCTCGGGTGCACCTTTCGTGTCTGTTACCTACAACTGATTTAGAGAAAATAAATAAAAAGAACTCACCCAGCCACGTGAGTTCTAAGGCCGTGCACAGCACGCATTGGACCAACTTTGGGATATCTGCAAGTCAGCAGGATTAGGCAAGCGAAATACTGTTAGCTCGCTAAGTTAACTTTGTTACAGGCTACCAACAAGCAAAAGTCTAAATTAGAAGGTTAAATTGTAAAGTTTGATCTAGAAGCATGGCTTAAAGCCTAGTGGTTTGAGAGTCGGACTCACGACTTGGAGGTCGGGGGTTCGATTCCCGACTCCACTGGAAACTCTTAACTCTGCATTGCTCCAGTTCAGCCAGTTGTTAAATGGGTACCAGCATTAGCTGGCGTAATTGAGGGTGGGTGTGGCTTCCCCCCAGTCCATGGACTGAACAGCCGTACGCAGCCTTCAGATGCGCCGCGCAATAGCTGCGGTTGTTGGGGCAGGTGTAATCAATCAATAATCTAATTATCTAAAAAATGTAACAAAGGCGTGTCAAAATGTATCGTTACTTCTTAGAGCGTTAATTTAAAAGCTTCAACGCTAGTTAATCGTTACTTTTTCAACGAGTCTAATTAGGACGCCAAATGAATGTTAGCATTTGTTGTTAAAACAAGCGACATTTTTTGTGATCACCAGTCTAGGTCACTCACCTTCCGAAACCGCCACCGACATGCTGCTGCTGCCGCTGCTGATACGGATAAGCCGGCGGCGGCGGTCTTGCAGAGCCAGCTGCCAGACAGGCCGACCGTCTGTGCGGCGTGCCCGGCTCGGCGCCGCATCCGGCGCAGACTCGATTCTCGAAGCTCACTGGCCGGCCGCGATTTCGCCTCTCCGGCACTTTGCGCCAAGCTCGAGACCGCCCACCGTCGCTGGGTTTATTAGCCGCATCCCCAGCTGCTCCGCCGCGGAAGCGCATACCGGCTGCGCGTGGACTGGCGTCTCTGGGATGACGCTTGGGATAGAATGAGTACTCGCTGTACTCAAACTCCGGCCAATTGTCGTCATCGTCAAAATCTTCGTCTTCGTCAATATCCAGATCGTCGTCATCCGACTGGTAATCGTCTTCGGAGTCGTCGCCAAATCGTCGACGTCCGCGACGAAGAATGCCGGCCGAAGGGCTGGCTGCGGACACTGGCGACGGTCTGGCGGCGTTCGGATTCAGCCGTCGACTATCTCGATGATTGGCGCCAGGTCTAGAACGCTGTTGACGACCGTTTTCATAGAAAGCAGAGTCATCATTATCAGTATTGCTGTGGCCTCTCCTAGTAGCGGCTGTTCTGTCTGGACTCTGGTACTCTTCCTCGTCAGAATAATAGTAATCGTCTTCGAGTGGATAGCGCCGAACTAGGCGACCTTCGCGATCGTATTCCTCTGTGAATGGAGGCTGTCTTGGTCTAGACCTACGATTCTGCTGCTGCTGCTGCTGCCGATCTTTCGAACGCGCCTGAGAATTCGGCTGCTCATCGCGCCTAGCTGTGCTGGGACGTCGTAAATTTTCGCTACTTAAAATCGACGCGGCGTCGTCCGGAGTGGCTCCGGCGGCGACCGCTGCGGCCGCGGCCGCTTCAGCTTCAATCTCGGTGTCCAACTGATCTCGCAGCCAACGAATGTCCTGTTCAAGATCGTGATATTCGTGATCAGCTGCATCCTTCTTTGTGTGCTGCTGCTGAGAGGCGGCCGAAATGCCGCCATTCAGTGTTGAAGCCACAGAAGCCACGCCGCCAACAGCCACACCAGAGCCAACATCCGTGTCCGTATTCCGACTCAATCGTCTGCCAGCAACCGTGGACGAAGCGGCGGACATCATCTCGTCTAGCGGACTGCCTCGCTGGCGTCGCTGATGCTGTTGAAGCAGGAGCTGCGAGGAGTGCCTCCGACCTCCGCCAGCGCTGGTAGCGAATCCGCTGTCATTCTCAGAGAGTGCGCCGGCGCCCAAGCCAGCATTCTGATTTAACGAAGATGCAGATTTAGCAGGCGAATAATGAGCCTTGCCATCGCCTGCGCCCGACACCGCAGCCGACTGCGCCGGATTCAGCGGCATTCGTCGGGTACCACCGGCGCTGGCTCCGGATCCTCTAGGCGAGCCGGCACTAGCCAGTGCGGCCAGTTCAGCTTCCAGCTGAGCCGCCGTGCCAATCAGTCGACTACGACCGGCACTTTCGGCAACAATTCGGCGAAGTTCGCCAACTAGACGATCCAGTTCGCGTCTGGATGTTCCGCCACCTAACGAAGAAGCCGCCGTTGTTGTGCCAGTTGACGTTGGCGAATCGATTAGATCGACGCCTCGTCCGCCTCCGCCACCAGTAACGCTGCTATTGGACTGTTTCAAATGACGATACTGACCCATGAGGTCTAGATAGAGTTCCTCGAGCTGAGCGAGCCTGTGCTCCGAACTCAATGCGGATTCGCCAATGGAAGCCGGATCTGTTGCAGTGGCTGCTGTGGCTGTTGACAGCTGAGTACCAGCCGCTGCGCTTGATCGGCGACGATCAAATGACGGATCGCGAAACGGCGTACGACGCTTCTGGCCACTTTGGCGAGCGTTTTCCGTCACCTGGTTTTAGGATGAAAATGATGGGTGACAGGTTGTTGCCAAGCAGCTAGGAGCTAGCTGATTTTGGGATCAGAATCTCATTGTAGCTTTGGGATCAGAATCTCATTGTAGCTTTGGGATCAGAATCCCATTGTAGCTTTGGGATCAGAATCTCATTGTAGCTTTGGGATCAGAATCTCATTGTAGCTTTGGGATCAGAATCTCATTGTAGCTTTGGGATCAGAATCTCATTGTAGCTTTGGGATCAGAATCCCATTGTAGCTTTGGGATCAGAATCTCATTGTAGCTTTGGGATCAGAATCTCATTGTAGCTTTGGGATCAGAATCTCATTGTAGCTTTGGGATCAGAATCTCATTGTAGCTTTGGGATCAGAATCTCATTGTAGCTTTGGGATCAGAATCTCATTGTAGCTTTGGGATCAGAATCCCATTGTAGCTTTGGGATCAGAATCTCATTGTAGCTTTGGGATCAGAATCTCATTGTAGCTTTGGGATCAGAATCTGTTTAACAGAAGCTTTGGGAACAATGTCGATATAACTCTGGGATGAGAATCTGATGCGGCTTTATAAACTCAAGTGCAAGACATTGTCACTGACCTGCTCGTCCAGCTCATCTAGTCGCATGCTCAACTGAAACAGCTCTCCCTCCAACTGCTCGACGTCAACGCCGCCGAATTCATCTTCGTCATCCTCGTCTTCGTCTCCCTCGCCGCCGCCAACAATCCGGTTAGCGAATTCTTTCTGCAATTGGTCGAATGCTTGACGCAGTTCCGCCCGGAGCTGCTCCTGCTCCTCCACTGGCAGAGTGGCCAGATTGGCGCTGTCCAGGCGTCTGGAAAAGCAAATTATAAGGAGTTTTATTCAAATTCCAACTAGCCTACTCACAGTAGGATAGTAAACAAATCACGATTGAACTAACTTATGCAAGGCTTGAATTTTGCGCAACAACTGGCCCTTCTTGCCGCCGATTAGGGCGCCACCGCCTAATAGGCGGGGATCGAACCCGCGACCTCCAACACCAGCGCCGCCGCGCCTAGCCAGTTTGTTGGCAACAACGGAGGGCGAAGCCGGGAGAGACGAAGTCTGACGCATAGCTGCGGCCTGGGCTTGCTGCTGCTGCTGCTGCTGATGTTGTGCGTCAGTCATAGCAGATCTGGCCCTCTGCTGCTGCTGCTGCTGTTGCTGGGTTAGGCCGAATTGCTGTTGCTGCTGATTGATAACGCGCTGATGGCGAGCGAGTCTTTGATGCTGCTGCGGAGACGGAGTGTTGTAAGCCTGAGTGCCGGCGCCAACGTAGCCGCCGCTAGCCGACCATCTTGAAGCTCTACCGACGCTGCTGTTCTCGCCGTGTTGCAAATTCACCCTGGCGCCAAGGCGCAACTGATCGATGGTGACCTCGGCCAGGGCGTGCTTGGTCAATAATCGGTCATAGTCGGATTGCAACTGCTGCAGAACACTCTCCTGCTGCTGGCGAAGGGTCTCTTCACGCCTGAGCCGCTGCTTCAGCTGAATGTCATCCTGGGTGCCGGCCGCGGCCACGGAAGACACGCCGTCGCCGGATGCTGTTGAAGAAGACGAACGCGGGATTCGAACTCGCGACGACTGTTGCTGCTGCTGCTGCTGCTGAGTAGATTGAGGACGAGACGGCTGCTTTGGAGGTGTAGAGGAAACTGGGACGGCAGTTCCTGTAGTCGAAGATGAAGCTGTCGAGGCGGCTGCGGCCGTGACAGACGACGATTTTCGACTGCGTCGATCTTTAGCAATGATTGGCTTCTGCTGGCGCTGCTGCTGCTGCTTCTGCTGAGGATATTGCGAATAGACTGATGTGCCAGAATAGACCGGGGCAGATTCTAGGGCGCTGTTTACCTGAAAGTTTAAAATTAAACATTTATTATTCACTTATCTACTTAAGTAAGTAGTGAGATTTGCTAGCAAAATGAAACTATTAGCGCCAAACTATTTATTGATTTATTCGATTCACGAGCTTCTAAAACTTACTAAGGAGGTCTGAAGTTCGAATCCTTGAGTAACATATTCGATCCCGCATTGATTTAGTTCAACCAGCTGTAAAACGGGAACCAGCAGAAAGATCATTTCAAATACCCGCTGCCTACTTCGCGACAGCTCCCAAACCGAACCCTTTCCGCCCTTCACGATGAACTAACTTTCGAAGCCGTCCGAGAGGGTCAGCTGGGGGGTCAGTGGCAGAGCGGTCTAACGCGTTTGCCTCTCGTACCAAGGTCCCTGAGCTCAATTCCGCAGCGAGGCGGAGATGAGAAAGTCAGGACAGATGTACACACCTGTGTGAGCGTGTGTGCTCAGGAGTCAGCGAAATGGGCAGAATTGCCTCCTCGCTGGCTGCGGGTCTAGTGTCATCAAATGATGTGCCATTGCCCGCAGCCCTCCTGCAATTATTATTATCAATACGCCTTCCGAGACAGCATTGTCGAGTTATTCAGCAATTCTTGTCGGCGGCCCTGGTGACGAGGACAACTAGCATGGCCCTGAATAACCCTCTAAGGCGAATCCATATGAAAAAATTATTAATTTAATTTATCTAAAACAGTCAACAATGTTAGCCGACATGGGCGCATGATGAAATTTTGCGAGACCTCGACAAGAATCGTTGAACAACTCGACGATGCCAATTGTTCTGGATTGTTTAAGTGGTTTCGCCGGAAAAAAGGTGGAAACTTTTAGCCCTGTCTTCTAGATTTTCATGGCGATTGGTTAATTATTTTAGGAGATGAAGAAAAAAGAGAAATGTGGGTATTTTTCGTGGAGTTTCTACTGTGTCACAAAATGTCTCACCTGATCATGCAGCTCAATAGGATCATAGTCAGCTTCGGGCGGATCGTGCTTAGTATTGACATCGATTAGTTCACCCTCCTCTTCGGCTCTGGCGATGGCTTCGGCTCTGGCGGCGGCTTCGGCCAGAGCGGCAGCCGGATCGTCGACATATTCAATGAGCATGTCGCCAGTTTCAAAGTCCATCAGGGCGGTCACCTGGGAGACTTCGTAGTCGGCGCTATCCCTGCGATGAGCGAGCTGGTTAAGCTGCTGCTGCTGCTGCGGCGATGGCAGCGCTCTAGTCAGCTCGTTCATGGTGCCCTGCTGAGTATGATTGGCCCCAGAGGCGGACGATGAAGCAACAGGCGGCGGCAACATTCGACTATAATCGGCCTGAGATTTTTGAGCCTCCTGCAGATAGTCGTCTAGAAGGGCGGCTTCCGCATCATCGTCTAGATCGACGTCTTGAAGAAATGACCGACTACTACTGGCCGCACCGACCGAAGATGGCGCTGATGTCCACGGATGCTGCTGACTGTCAGCTGACTCATGCTGCTGCTGCTGCTGATTTCTGTGATGTCTGCGACCTCTGCGCAGTTGCTGCCTACCTTCGCTGTTTGGCTCTGCGTCGTCGTCATAATTTTCTTCGAAATCACCTTCGTAATAATAGTTACTATTATTATTCGTTTGATTTCCAGCCTGTTGATTGGAATTACGACCGTTTCCATTCCGTGATTGATTCCAGAGTTCGCCGGCGCTAACAGAATGTTCTAGCCTATTGCTGCCACTGCTGGCTCGATGCTGTTGTTGTTGTTGCACAATTTCTGGCTCCTCGTCTGTGGTAAACGGATGGAGTTACATAAATATATTTGCTCTGCACAACTCATTAAGTACAAACTCCTACTAGCCTGCCGTTGTTATCGGGTGTCACTCCTGTGGCTTATCATGTGTCACTCCTGTGGCTTATCAGGTGTCACTCCTGTGGCTTATCAGGTGTCACTCCTGTGGCTTATCTGGTGTCACTCCTGTGGCTTATCTGGTGTCACTCCTGTGGCTAATCTGGTGTCACTCCTGTGGCTTATCTGGTGTCACTCCTGTGGCTTATCTGGTGTCACTCCTATGGCTTATCAGGTGTCACTCGCTGTTTATAGTTGTAACCAATCATCACAACACTCACCATGAACTATCTGGTGTCCATGCTCATCGATTTCAAAGTCCAAATCGAATTCATAGGTTGGACTTGATTGACTCTGCATCATGCATGCTTTCCAGGTGGAGGCTGTAGCTGAAGGTAATAATGTGGTATAAAAGTTTATTGGATTCTTTGCTTCATATCATATTCATTCAATTAATTTTTTACTAGATTAATTTAAACACACTTGAAAAAAACTATTATATGTACTAGCTTTCTCAAAAAATACATATGACCAAGTGTTCACAATTTACTATGCTATGATAATCAGTAACAATAAATGCACATAAGTGTTGCTATCAGCCCTACATACAAGTAACTAATGAGAATTGCTAGGTAATTCTCAATGTCATCATTGTGCACTAATTAGCTAATTATATTTCAACATTTATAAAGCTGTGTCTATGGGATCATATCTAGGAAAAAGACTGTTTTATAAACCAGACTATATGAATAATAATATAAAGTTATATAAATTTTCTATAACTTTCTCCCTTAAAATATCTTCTGGAACACAAATTAAAGAAAATTTTCATGTCATTGATTTCAGGATAAATCAAATGCTAAAGATTTTAGATAAACATTTTTAAACTCAGGCTGACTTTAAAGGCTTTTGGGGGAGTTAAAAACTTTTTATGTTACCATTTATCAACTTGGATACACAAACACTTGAACATTTTATAAAAAATCCTTCTCTTCTAAATCATAAAAAAACTTTTGATAATTTTATTTCCTTTGCTACAAGTACAAAAAATCAAATAAGTTTTTTAGTATAGTAATAAGCTGCTTATTACTCAAAAGGGTCAGTTATCAGTCATAACTAAGAACAACTTCCCTAACCTTTAGGCCCTAGAAGCTAGGAAAAGGTAAATTAAAATAGTTAAAAAGCTAATAGCATTAAATCAGTTAGGGAGAAGAGTGAACAGGAAAATAGAAAATTATTTGTATTTGAACTAATTTATAGTCATAGTGTCTCTATCATAACTATATTAATTAATCAATAAAGATTATTATTACGCAAAAAACAATAGCTAACCAATGTGAATCAGAGCACTTTGCTAGGCCAAGCCAGGGGCATGGTGGATAGGCTTGTGCCATAAGCAAAAGGAAAATTAAATGTCAGTTTTGGGATTAAAAACTAAATTTTCCTTTAATTATTTTTAAGTCACTAATTTTTTCTATTGTGAGCCAAAATAATTATCAAAAGCCGAAATTATAAAAAGTTTTGCCATATGATATGACCTTTAATTCTTATAATAAAGTGAGTAGCTTTCCACTGAATCCTGATAATGATTTATTGATAATACAATACAATGTCTACAGTCAGTGAATATTTTGTTTTTAGAAAATAAGATAAATGTGTTCTTTAACTAGCCATGCTAGGCAACACTTAGATATTACAGTGTTGAAATTAAATGGTCATATAATGTTAAATGAAATGTATTTTTAGTAGCTCAGACTAGCTAAGGCTTAGTCTAATAAATAATGCATAGATAATAGTATGCAGTATACTTAAACTGTTATATTTAATATTAGCTATAAATAGACGTAGACTGATGGATTTCACCATTAAACTACTGTCTTCAGAATATGTAATAAATTATATTTCAACAATGGTCTGACAAGACAAAGACACGATAATTAAATAATAGTTGCTAAGTAAACATTTGAATAAGTCTTTCGGAGGTGGTTTAGTCATCAGAGCTATTGTGGTGATTGTATTTACAGGAAACATGCTTGACAGAATACATCAATAGGGGCTAGAAAGAAGTATTTTTTAGCTTTAAAGTAGCTTATTAGTGCAAAAAATAATGGCGTTTGTTATAGCTTACTGACTCCGGCTTTACCACTTTAATCTGCCAAGTGTACCCATTGCGATTATCTCGACGCATTGAAGAATTCAGATTTCGCATTATTTGTTTACCACTCAAAGTTCCGTTTCTACGATGGATAAGCAGTTGAAAAAATGAGATGATAAGAGTAGGATATTTAGGATATTAGTAAAAGAATGCAAAAGCTATGTATTTCGCCTCCACGAAAGAACAGCAGAACGACATAACGACTCAACCATATTTATTTATGTATTATAAAGTGAGTCAGGAATTTTAATCAGGCCGCTTTATGAGCCGATAGAAATTTGTCTAGACTGGTGTAACGAGATAAAGTTCTTGTTTGAAGGACTATTTGATTTAGTAGTTTATCTATTTTTTAAGTAAATCTTATGCTACGCAAATAAACAAAACAATAACATTTCGAAACATTTTACTTTTACTAAGTTTAACATCCGAAATAATTTGACAATAGGATTTTAACTAAATCCAGAAAAGCGCAATCGCTTTTTATTAGTCTTCATTTATAAATTAAGCTGTACTTAAAAATAAGTGATTAAATTTTAGAAAACTTTGTGGCGATCTAAAGAATGCTACAAATATACATTTTAATTTTTATTCTAAACACCAATTGCCTAGAAAAATATATACAATTTATAACTTGCTTACATATAGTATAGTGTCCAGATTATAGAAATACGATGCATCTAGATGCTAGAATAACATTTATACGCATAAATAAGCAATTAGATGAAAAGTAAATAAAAACAGCCATCACCAGTTCTTACCAAGAGACAATGCAAGCAACTACAGATAATGATAACTGCACCCTTTCTTTAGCGACCTTGATAGAACCCTAATGCGCACAGTATAATTAGATTAAAGTAAAATCAGCCGAATTATCAAGAAATCTTTTTTAAAAGCAAAGACAAAACAGTGCCCATGTATATATAACGTTTCATAGACACGCAAGAAAACAATCAGGAAACAAACTCAAATGGATCCTCAATCAATGGTAGATGTGCACCAGTGAGTACTGGCAGTGAGATTTAACAAACAAAATCCACAAATCTAGAATTTAGAAATAAGATGGCAGAGGAAACTGACAGAAAGAGAAGTAAAAAATAGTTCAAATGAAACAAATCAACAATAGGAGCAGAAATTTAGGATTCGTAGCAGTAGGTAAACTGTTCTGTTTTCAAGCAAACATCACATGTTTTAAGAGGCCTTGGGCAGAATTGGGGCAGCCCCGATGGCTGAGGCGACAGATTTGCCAGCGGCGACCGCAGGATTATTACGACCATCGGCTCCCAGCTGAGCAATGGGCTGCGGCAGGCCAATCTTCTGTTCCAGGACTTCGTTTAGGTCTGCGGACAAAATATTGTGAGCTTCTTTTAGGAGCGAGATGGACTGGAGAACTGACAGGATAGAAAAGAGAACTGACAGGATGGACTGTAAAGAACTGACAGGATGGACTGTAAAGAACTGACAGGATGGACTGTAAAGAACTGACAGGATGGACTGTAAAGAACTGACAGGATGGACTGTAAAGAACTGACAGGATGGACTGTAAAGAACTGACAGGATGGACTGTAAGGAACTGACAGGATGGACTGTAAAGAACTGACAGGATGGACTGTAAAGAACTGACAGGATGGACTGTAAGGAACTGACAAGATAAAACTGAAATAACAGCAATAACAAAGTTAAGCTTACCAGACACAATCTTGTGATAAGCGAAGTGCAGGTAAAGCAGGAACAGCATGTGCAGAATGGCAACTAGAGCGCACAGCACAATCCGTTCAGTGTGGCCAGGAGTTCGAATCACAAAAGTGCTCACTAGTTTCAGAGTTGTCAGGCCGCCAAGCACAGCCCACAGTAGATAGAATAGTTTGTGCGAATGAGTGGAATGGAATAGGGTTGTCAGCAGGACAACAGCCACGTGACTGGTCAAAGCGTAGCCAATCAGAGTGGCCACCTGCATTGGCTTGACCTGGGCATTGCAAATGTAGGCAACTAGCCAGACTAAGGCTGAGACGCCAAGCCAATAGCCAAACACTGTCACCATAGCAGAGCCCATGAGTGTGCCCTCCTGGACTCGATGATCGGACGATTTCATCTCGTACAATAGTACAGCAACTAGGGTGAAGCAAGTCATCACTGGGCCGTATAATTCCGAATGAATCTTATTGGCGTCATTGGCAACCCTAGCCGGTACAAATGAGAATAATAAACGATTGGCCACTTCCATTGGTTGGACGTCGAAGTAAGGACGCAATAGGTCAACATTGGCATAGGAGGAGAAGGCTGTCTTGGCCTTGCGTGTACCCTCCTGCCACACAATGGATGACATATTGTCTCTGATGGCTTTGTAAAGATCTGGGCTTTCCTGTTGCTGCTGCTGCTGCTGCTTTGGCTGCTGGCCACGACCGACATCTGACTCTGTTGTCATTTCAATGTCGTCCATATCGATCACAGCTGAGTCGTGCGCTCCAGTTGATGGTTTCATTGTTAGCTGGGTGTTGGTTTTTTGTTTATATTGGCGACGAGTTTTAAACGTTAACGAGCTGCTTCAGATTCTGAAAAAAGTACAGACCGCCCTGAGATCTTCACAATAAGGAAATATAATAATGATTCCAGCCACAGACCAGTTTTGCCAGTCATTTTTCGTATCAAATTTATCTGTCTACGACAAAAAACTGTCAAATCAAAGCGAATTCAAAGTTCAACGATTAGCAAATTGTATAGCAAAAATCGATTACTTAATTTATTGACAATTTTTGTTTAAATAGACAATTTAATTACAAGAGAAATCTAGTAGACACCTTGAATGCAAGACACAAATATTAAATTTGCAGACGCAAAGAGAAAAACTACAACTACTACTGTTCAGTAGGATAGTAGAATCATCTATTAGGATAGCAGCATAGAATTTTTAAGCAAAAAATGAAGACTCTACTATGTCAGTTTAATACTAATTAGTAGTATAAACCAGTTTACTTTTTACATACGTTTATTATGCCAGTTAAAATGTCAATATAGTTAAGAGACAAAACAGTTAATTTAATAGAAGCAAAACGTAGGAAAAAAAATTTTTGTTTTGTTTTTTTTCTTACTTATAAACATGGTACACAATCATTTGCTGTTACATTTTTTATCAAAATTAAAGTACACTAAAGTAGTGTATTAAAGTAAAGGCTAGAATTTTCCGCTCTATCTGATTAAACAACTTCCTTAACTAAAATTTCATCATTTAATCATGCAGGCTATTATTGGTGATTACATTTTGTTGATTATAACATTATTGAACCAATGTGGCTTTGCCAAAGAGGTTTATACGCAGCAAGGTTAGAACTTGTCCTTTTCACCAGGGTCTTTGACAAGAATCGCAGAAATACCTCGCCGATGTTGACGTCTGACTGCTTTGAAAGTTAGTTCATCGTAAAAAGCGGAAAAGTTTGATCCATATGGTGGACTTTCACGAAAGCCGATCATTCGGTTTGGGAGCTATGGTGAATTAGGCAGTGGGTATTTGAATTATCCCCTTGGTCTTTTCCCATGGGGGAATCTTTCTACTGTTATGAAAGATGAGTCAAACGTATTTTAATCTGTTAACTTTGAGGCATTGCAGAAAAATTGGCAGTTCGATTACGCAAACTTAATTTTCAGAAAATCACTGGCTAAAGAAATTCAGATCAGCCAGACCGCATCGTCTGTTCCATCATGGCCAACAATCTGGCAGTTTCATGTTTCAATAAGCGCAGCCTCTGCTCGCTGGCCTCAAATTCCACCAGCTCAACTGGAGGGGCAGTTTTGTCAGGCTCAACTAACCCGGAAGCAACGCCCAGTTTTAGGCGAACCTGAGCAGTCGATCGCTGACCAGTCTGCTGCGGCAGCATCAATCGCAAACTCCAAGCTAAAGAAGCCAGTCGAGATAATCTCAACTCTTTGGCATTGGCGTACTCAACTAGAGCAGTACCAGCATCTGTATAGACCCGGACAATCTGTCCCGCGTGCTCCTTTGGCAGGCCCAATTGTTGCAGCTCATCGCCTAGTGTTTCTGGGCTAGCTGAATATTTACTAGCCGATGTAAATAGATGCGTCAGGGCCGATATTAATGCCTGGTTATCGCGTTCGGTGAATTTAGCATCAGCTGTGTGCTTAGCAACCGCTGCTAATAGAGCGGCGTCGCTGTCTGGACTGTTGCTAGGCGCGGTGGAACTAGGCAAAGCTTTGACTAGAGCTGAACAGACCAGGCGCAGTTTAACAACTGACAGTTTTGACATGGCAAACACTTCAGCTAGTAACCAGTCTGGACAGTCCAGATCGCCGAAGATGCGAAACTTCATGTCTAGGACAGTGTGATGTTAGCTAGCTGCAAGTTGGCAATAAAATGCTTAGATTTTTAGCAAGTTTATACCTATTATAAGAACTACTGCTTGTAGAGTTAGTGAAATGAATAGTTCATTCTACTTAGTACACAAAACAAAAACAGTATTTAGAATCATCTAGGCTTTGTAATGTTTACACAGATATAGTGTTATCAAGTACTTAATCATAGCGACCTAGACTAGGTCCAATATATGACTTAGTATTACTAGTTACAGCTCTAGAGTAATGTCAAATTGCCATTCATTTAAATGCACTGTAGGCCTATGAGAAAATTACTTGAGCAATTTTTTTTGTTATAATTAGTATAAAAGGAATGTATTTTTTACATTTAAAAGCCAAGTCTTACTAAATATTATTATACATTATGGATAAAAATAAAATAAAATAATGAAATATCTCTAGTAGCAACCATATGGGCAACAGTTTTGAACTTTCTGTTTTTTCTCTGTATGGGTAACCCTTTAGTATTATTTCTAATTCATCTAATCACAAGTTATCTGCCTGTTTTAACAAAAATATAAACAGCAATGAACATGAATTCAATCATAAACACATGAGCCAACTGTAAGGCAAGGTACAGTGTTACTGGTTTATATATTGAAAAGCAGATGTCTGTTCAAAAGCTAGCCTAGTTTAAAAAAAATTTGGTACTCTCTTTGTCTAAATCAGTTCAGTTTGAGTAAGTTTGGCTATGGCAAAATTCTGTACAATTTTGGCTTTATTTGGATTCATCCAAGTTATTTACTACCCATGCAAATTTCACTTATACTATAAATGTTTTAATGCTGTTTGTTTTAAAGCTTAATTGCCTCTAATAAGTTAAATATTTAATAGCAGTAAATATTTAGATAGCTTTACTAGCCTTCAAAATTTGATGTTCAAGGTAGTAAATTCTTTAAAAAAAATAATATATAGAAAGCCTAAATACCTTACTTTTAACTAAATACTTATTTAATACTTTTATCTATTGCACTTGAAATTGGACATGAAAATGAAAACTTTATTTTACTGATAAAATAAAAAATCGTTGCAAAACTATACAAATTGTATATGAATGTTGCATAGGCCCTAGCTACTTGCCACTATTTTTAGACCAAAAAACATTAAAACTAGACCAGCTAATGTTTTTAATGTCTAGAAGTTAATATCAGGTTAATGTTTAGAGTTATAGTTAAACAAGAGCTAGCTAGGCTACATAGTCTAGTCTCTAAATCATGTTAGGTGCATTCTAGAAATTAATGTGAAGCTACAATGCCCTATAACAATGAATGAAGGCGCCACAGGATGACCCCCATGCCCAGGCTGCAGCAGCTTGAAAATATGTGACCCTTGATTTCTATTTGATTCCTTCATGTCAAGTATCAATCCCTTTTCATATATTCAAATGACTAGGGCCCACTACAAGTGGAGTAAGAAAACAACATTTTTACTTTATTAGGGCCTACTATTAGTCACTAGTGCTACAACTACATTAGTCAAAAGTAAAGCACACACTCCATGTACGCTAAATCGGGCAGGCGACACCATTGTGCGCCCAAATTTTTTAGCATATATGAAATGTTTACAAGAAGTATACAAGAACATAATCAAGATAACCAATAAGAATTTAAAATTATTAAGATAGGTAAAATAAACAGAACGAAATGTAAATATCGAATTAAACTGACTTCAAGACCAATTCGATGAGCCGGTATCCCTCCCACAAAACATATTCTGAAGTATATAACTAATTAAATATTTAAAAAAAATTTGACAGCTATGTTAAATTATGATCCAGAATCGAACAACATTAAAAAACACGACGAGTATATATAACTATTCGGACTTAGAATGTATTGTTTTTTCTTAAACAGTAAGAATAACTAATTTACAGCTTTATTGCTGCTGCTGGTGATGATTTATAGCAATATGGCGCGTCGGCAATAAATTTTGTTTTAATATCAAACATAAAATATTTATACTTGACGGTCACTTGACGAAAACATAAAACTTTGTACTTTTATGGTTGTCCTTCTACTTTTCCAGGAATCTAGGCACACCAAAACCGTTCCGAGTGTAGACTTTAAAGCGAAAATTTATAAGGACTAAAAGCTATGCTGCACAATTTGCCCCGTGAAATGCTGTAAAAAAACTGATGTAAATAGCGTCTTTATAGTTAGTAAGAATGTTTAAGAACAAGACTTTAGAACTAGCCATTAAGCAAGTAATCCTATTTTCTTGTGACTTCCCCATCCCATCCCCAGTGACCTTAAGATGTCAGTTTTTCCTTTTAAGTCATTAGTAAGGCGTACTTTTCCAGTCGAATTTCACCCCTCTCCCTCCCTAAATTTTTGGTAATTTATGGTTTCCTAAACTTGTCAATCGTGTACCCTTCTCCCTTTTTCTTCCATTGCACGTTAGCAATAAATCATACTAATATTTTTTGCATATTAACCAAAATTCTCTTGTTCTCCCCACCATAAACGATAATACACGAACATTGCCTCTCCCCTCCTCCTTTCCTTTTTTCGTCCGAACCAATCGCCGTACGGCAATCCAAACCACGTGATTCGGCTGTCTGCTAAGCAGGTCAAGGTCGGGCGAATCATGCGACCACGGTGTGTGCGCATGACCATGGCTCTGTAAAAAGGAAGCGGCGCGCGGTGCTCTTTTTATAAAAATTCGATCCCGGATGACCTCTCGTCATCTCTTCGTGGATTTTCTTGAGCCTTCTGGGAACCTTGGTATACCTTTGAACACCTTTGGGAAACCTTGTGAGACCTGTTGTGCTTCAGTTAAAATTCGTCTGTTCGTGAGAGCTGCGCATGACATGTTCTCTCTGTCTGAGTCGGCATTCCATGATGGCTTCCCATGAATCCACGATGGCTTGACTACAATTGTAGTCATCCTATACTAGAATAAATTCAGAAAAAATCCACAAAAATGCGAAATAAAGTCTGAAACTTGAAGCCACCCTTTTTAATTTGACAGGTACGTTAAATTTAAATGCAAGAAAAAAATCATTTATTTCATTACATTCCTAATTTTAAAAATTACCGTCAATCAATTCAATCTCGCAGAAAAAATTATCGTCAAAAGCTTAACAATGTAATATACTCCCATAAAAGTCTTAAGTAATAAGCGGAATATTTACAGCATAAATTCATACTTTTAGTATTATTGGTGAATTTTAGGTATTAATACTAAATATACTACTTCCAGAGTAATAACCAAAGTATTATACTGTTACTATACAACTATAATAGAATTATAAAAAACGACATGATTATTTTTTTTCCGACGAGAATGTAATTTCCCAATTATTTAGGAAAATAAAAATCTATATAACATATCCTTCGATACATCGCGGCTAATGTACGTTATTCAGAAAGACAACTGATAGAGAAACTATATTTTCGCGTAGTATTTTCATTAATGAGTAGAATAAATTTGATCTAAATTCTGCCCCGACTTTTTTATTTATTTTATTTAACATTTAAAGTTAATGTTTGTTGTTTTCGTTTATCCCCAAGCCTGGGATTTGGAATAGTGCAGCACCAGTTTACCATCAGTGCCAAAGCAGTCGTACAGGCCGCCAAAGTCCCGATCGGGCGCCGGCACAAACGCCTGATTTACGTAAAGAAACAAAGACTCATCCGGCTGGCAACGGAGAGCCTTCTTAACGAATTCGCTAACCCAGCCAACTCGCTGGGACCGATTTACGACCCATTTTTTCTTATTCATTATTGGAGCATTGCCAGTGGGCCGCAGAAGGATTGTGATCTTGTCTGTTGCCTGAGCTGCTGCCGATGCTACAGCTGCGGAATGAGCAGTAGTGGCAGTGGCATCAGCACCAGCTGGTTCAGTCGGTGCAGCAGTTGTTTCCGGCTTTGCTTCAGTTACAGAATCAGGTTTGGTTGCAGCATCATCTGGACGCTCTTCATCAGTCTGCTGCTGTAGCTGTTCCGCTTCCTGCAGCGAACCCACTCGATTTTCTTCTTGATCGGACGACTGAAATAATTTGAGTGCATCAGTATATCGTTTTCATTCTACATTTTCTATTTGATGCGAGATTGTAAGCAAATTGGAAAGCTTTAACTTCAGATTCTTAAAGTCGAAGCGTGATAAATAAAAGGGATTGCTTTTGCTAGTCTATTTGATAAATGAAGATAATAACTTTTCTAATATTTCATATAGTTTCAAATCTGTAGATGAAAAACGAATTCAAAGAAGCAGTTATAAAATTAACGGTGGAAAACAACTAACGTGTAAAAAGAAAGGGGGTAGTTCTTGTCTAATATACTACTTTTCTTATTGCCCTAAAATAATTTTGTGAATTAAGTTTTTAAATTTTTAATAAATATGATAAATACTTTCAGATCTGTTGAACAATTTACAAATTCAAAGATACAAACTCAATAAATTTATGATGGCAAACCACCTTAGTGTTAAGCGAAGCGTCAGGTGCACACCTTGAAACAAAATGTATTTTTGGTTCATTGTTTCGTATCAGGTTCAAAAGATAGGAGCGTATTGCCAGTACAAATCAGCAGTTACTTGTGTACAGATTCTTCAAAACAAGTAACTATGTTATTACACATTCGCACAGCTTGCAACGTAAAGTCCATTGTGCGCCGCTACCGCTAAACAATTGTGAAACGATCGATTTGCCAAAATGGGACGATACAGAAAGTTAAAAAACGAATATTAAAGAACAGAAAATTGCTTGAACCACTTGGTGTTATAATAGCTACAAAAACTGTAATCGTTGCATAGGCTGATAGTAACAAAAAGCAAAAACTAAGAAATAAACAGATAAGTACTTAGTGATTTTATTTTTATAGGAACATTGATTAAGGGAAAATGTGAGACACAACACCTAAAATTTTAAAAAGTATTCGAAGCCTGAAGATCACAATGAATGAAGAACATAAACACTAATTAGCTTGTTACTTAAATAAATACAAGCTTTTCGATATTCTATGTGAAAAAATTGCGAATAAAAGGTTTTACTGGGAGATATTAATAATGAAATAAACTGATCTAACTGATACAGTGAAGCAGAATTTAAGTTTATAAAACTTTTAAACAATGTACAACATCTAAAGAAGTAAAATAAACGAATGCTAGTCAGCTTGCAGTTTCCATTTCTATTACTACGTCACCAGTTACAGTCTATTAAAACAAAAGTAAACTGGTAATTTGCGCTTTCAAAATAGAACAATAAATATAATTTTCGTGGAATTCATTTTATGGCGAGGTGACTTTATTCACGTAGATACGAGAGATTATTAAACAAAAAGAAATGTGGTGCAAGAAAAAGCACACTTAAACAAATCAAAGCTGTTTTATTTATCATTAGATTTTGTCAGAAGTATTTTGCAACCACGCCACTGAATATCAAATGTTTGTAAGTAAGCCTAATGTTTGCAGCTATTTTTAACTACAAATTTGTACATAAAGGACAAAAACGAAAACTAAAATGTCAATAAAATATGAAAAAATCTAAAGTAAAACTTTTAATTCTAATTTTCGATTGCTTGAATTTATTATATTTAATGGAAATTAAGGAAACTACAATTAATTTCTTTCTTTTTATTTTAAAGAAATAAACTTAACGAATGGGCGTGGTAGCAAAACGAAAGATGTAACTAAAACAAAAAAGCGTTGAAAATAGCGGACAAAGCTGCATTGAAGTTTAATAAACTGCTGACAAGAACTATTAAAAAGCAGCTGCAGTTATATTATACTAAAAAACAGAAAGTGATTTTATAGGGTTGGAAAACGAAAACCGTCATGCAAACTCCAAAATCACCTCTGCTGTGGTCACGGTTGACAAAAATATATATATAGAGCGGTAAATATTGTACACATTCTAAGCGAGGAATTAAAAAAACTTTTTTAGCTAATGACATGGTCAATGACGAAACATTTAACTTTAACTGCCGTAAAAACAGAACAATTAAAATAAGATAATTAGCTTGTAAGCAACTACAAAACATAGACAATTTCAATATGCAAATTCAAACAAAATAAAAAACAAATAAACAAAGTGAACTGATTTTGTTTTAATCGTCGGATAATCACGATATCAAAACTGTTTTGAATCTGTCGATAGAAAAGTCGATAAAAACCGTTGTAACACAGGATTTCTAATCACTAATTGATAAATATATCACAATTAAAATTAGGATATTAGTTAGTTCAATTTTTTCTAATCGAGCTCGAGGTAAGGTTCAATGTTATAATAAAAATATACATATTTTTGTTAGAAATAACCAAATAACCAAATACTTGTGAGTTTCGTTAGAAAAAAGCGTTGTTAACAACGAACAAGAAAAAATTCGTTGTTAAAATCGATGAATCAATATTAAATTTGTTATACCTTCGTTTCGAAAGTTATTTTGTTAATAAATTATTATTGTTTCGTTACCATGGATACCCATTGACGCCTTTTAAATGCCCGGACGGGCAATGGGCGGCCGACGAGAAATATCAGGCAGGCTGGAATCATCCCACTCCAGCTGCTGCTTCAACTGCGGCGGCGGCGCCGGCTGCTGCTGCTGAATCTGCTGTCCGTATCTTATCGCTTCAGTTCCGGTGACCATCTGAACAACGGCATTGTCATCGTCGAGTTCGTCCTCGGAGCTGGCAATCTGAGCCGAGCGTTGCATCAGCAGTCCCGAGGCTGTCATACCGTCGATGTCCTCTTCCTCGTCAGAGCAGCTGGAGCCGCCATCTAAGTTGAGCTCGTCTTCAACGTAGTCGTCATCCTGAGCGTCGTCTTCGCTCCCAGAATCGGTCATGTTCTCCTTTGATGTTTTGTGTGAGGCGTTAGTTTTTGGTGTTATGGCCGGGGTGTTAGATCCGCTGGTTAATATTGATTGTGTGATTATAGACAGTTAGCCAGTTATCTGGATGAAGGCCTGTCTCTCGCACAAAATCGTCCCCGAGCTCGAATCTGCTGAGAAATGTCTTTAAGGGTCCTCTCGTGAAATCTACACTCACGAGGTACAGTGAGAGTGTACACTGCCTGACGATGAGAAAGTCAGGGCAGATGTACACACCTGTGTGCTCAGGAGTCAGTGGAATGGGCAGAATTGGCTCCTCTCTGGCTGTGGGTCTAGTGTCACCAAATGATGTGTCATTGCCCACAGCCCTCCAACAATGAAATCATTATCTACTAGAAGTTTTGTTCAATTTACTCATCATAAATTTCATTATTATAAATAACAGTTCAAGCCAATCTAAACGAAAGTTTTTTTTAACTAAAACATGCAAATTGAAATAGTTATTTTTTGTTAAAATCAAATCTATTAGAGTGGGCACAGAAATTGATAATAATCGATCGTAAACCGTTATTTTATTAGCTGTAGTTTTTGAAGATTTTTAGAGTTTTCGAAAAACGTGTTTTTTATCCTCATTAGTTTGAGTAAGTTAATTAGGTAAATTTTCTGCTCTTTGTTGATGCATCAGCCGCTGTTTCTTCGTCAGATTTGAAATCGTCCTGTTCAAACAAATAAAAATAAATTTAAAATTGAAATAAATTTGAATAAAAAGAAAATACACCTAGTACAGGTGGACCATACGAACAGCCAATGGACTGTGTACGGCTGTTCAGTCCATGGACTGATGCTTATTTGAAATCTTATTTGAATCTTATTTGAAATACCTCCGTGTTTTTTCTACTGTTACGGGCCACTGTTTACACTGCCTGACGATTATAAATAATATTAACAGCCGACTCACCTCATTGTCCAGGGGATTGACAGTGATATTTAGCGCCGAATTATCCCATTCCATTTCGGCCTGAGATTCGGCATCAACTGGCAAAACTTTGGCACCATTCGGTCCGGATGCTCTGCCGGCGCCGGCGCCGCTGAGGAAGCTGTCAGATCGCAGAGACCGCCTGTAGCGCAGGTACATGAGACCCAGTGCTACTAACAGTAGTGCTGCAGTAGCCAAACCAATTATAATGGGTGCAATTGGCGCGGCATCGACTGACAGGCGCCGGTCTGCAACAGCCTGTTCTACCAGTCTATCGCTACTAGCACCAGCTCGGTGACTCTCGGCCATGTGCCCATGCGGCGAACTGGCCGGGTTGCGATCTAGACCGACACCAGGATGTAGCCGACTATATGATGGCAGTTTAACAATATCGGATGCCGCAGACGAATCCATAGCAGGCTTGGAGTCTGGTAGCTGCTTCTTAACGGTGTGCTTAGCAACTGCTGGATGCAGAACTGATAACTGGAGAAAATTTGGGCAGGATAGGATATTGTGAGTCAGAGGATTTCAATATAGCCGAGCTAGCGAGCGATCGAACAATTTTCTCCCATTCCTCGGGTCTAGCTCATTGGACACCGACACACTGTACAGTGTACAGTGGACCATTTAGCATTCTCTACCCCCAATGCCTGCCTTATCGAGATTTCTGACTAACCCGCAGTCGACCAGCGGCCATAGATCGACCTTCTTTTCTAAAAAGAAAGACACAGATTTGAAGGCTTGAATTGTGAAAGACAAATTTGGCTTCAAGCTAAAGGGCGAAAGCCTGTTTAGACAAGCTTCGTTTTTTCCTCTCTGTGCCTCTACAGTTGTTTCACCTGAACTGCACTTCACCTATGAACTTGCTCCCACTCGAAATACCTGCGTCTCTCTCATGCCGTTCCCTCCCTGCCTCTCAGTCTCCCTCCCTGCCTCCCACTGTCTCCCTCCCTGCCTCTATCAGTCTCCCTTCCTGTCTCTATCAATCTCTCTTCCTGCCTCTCACTGTCTCCCTCCCTGCCTCTATCAGTCTCCCTTCCTGCCTCTCACTGTCTCCCTCCCAGCCTCTCACTGTCTCCCTCCCTGCCTCCCACTGTCTCCCTCCCTGCCTCCCACTGTCTCCCTCCCTGCCTCCCACTGTCTCCCTCCCTGCCTCTCACTGTCTCCCTCCCTGCCTCTCACTGTCTCCCTCATTGCCTCTCACTGTCTCCCTCCCTGCCTCTCACTGTCTCCCTCCCTGCCTCTCACTGTCTCCCTCCCTGCCTCCCACAATCTACCTCCCTACCTCCCACTGTCTCCCTCCCTGCCTCTCACTGTCTCCCTCCCTGCCTCTCACTGTCTCCCTCCCTGCCTCGCACAATCTCCCTCCCTACCTCCCACTGTCTCCATCCCTGCCTCTATCAGTCTCCCTCCCTGCCTCTCACTGTCTCCCTCCCTGCCTCTCACTGTCTCCCTCCCTGCCTCTCACTGTCTCCCTCCCTGCCTCTCACGGTCTCCCTCCCTGCCTCTCACGGTCTCCCTCCCTGCCTCCCACTGTCTCCCTCCCTGCATCTCACTGTCTCCCTCCCTGCCTCTCACTGTCTCCCTCACTGCCTCTCACTGTCTCCCTCCCTGCCTCTCACTGTCTCCCTCCCTGCCTCTCACTGTCTCCCTCCCTGCCTCCCACAATCTACCTCCCTACCTCCCACTGTCTCCCTCCCTGCCTCTCACTGTCTCCCTCCCTGCCTCTCACTGTCTCCCTCCCTGCCTCTCACTGTCTCCCTCCCTGCCTCGCACAATCTCCCTCCCTACCTCCCACTGTCTCCATCCCTGCCTCTATCAGTCTCCCTCCCTGCCTCTCACTGTCTCCCTCCCTGCCTCTCACTGTCTCCCTCCCTGCCTCTCACGGTCTCCCTCCCTGCCTCTCACGGTCTCCCTCCCTGCCTCCCACTGTCTCCCTCCCTGCATCTCACTGTCTCCCTCCCTGCCTCTCACTGTCTCCCTCCCTGACTCTCACTGTCTCCCTCCCTGCCTCTCACTGTCTCCCTCCCTGCCTCTCACTGTCTCCCTCCCTGCCTCTCACTGTCTCCCTCCCTGCCTCCCACTGTCTCCCTCCCTGCCTCTATCAGTCTCCCTCCCAGCCTCTCACTGTCTCCCTCCCTGCCTCTCACTGTCTCCCTCCCTGCCTCTCACTGTCTCCCTCCCTGCCTCTCACTGTCTCCCTCCCTGCCTCCCACTGTCTCCCTCCCTGCCTCTCACGGTCTCCCTCCCTGCCTCCCACTGTCTCCCTCCCTGCCTCTCACTGTCTCCCTCCCTGCCTCTCACTGTCTCCCTCCCTGCCTCTCACTGTCTCCCTCCCTGCCTCTCACTGTCTCCCTCCCTGCCTCTCACTGTCTCCCTCCCTGCCTCTCACTGTCTCCCTCCCTGCCTCTCACTGTCTCCCTCCCTGCCTCCCACTGTCTCCCTCCCTGCCTCTCACTGTCTCCCTCCCTGCCTCCCACAATCTACCTCCCTACCTCCCACTGTCTCCCTCCCTGCTTCTCACTGTCTCCCTCCCTACCTCTCACTGTCTCCCTCCCTGCCTCCCACAATCTCCCTCCCTGCCTCTCACTGTCTCCCTCCCTGCCTCTCACGGTCTCCCTCCCTGCCTCCCACTGTCTCCCTCCCTGTCTCTCACTGTCTCCCTCCCTGCCTCCCACAATCTACCTCCCTACCTCCCACAATTTCCCTCCCTACCTCCCACTGTCTCCCTCCCTGCCTCTCACTGTCTCCCTCCCTGCCTCCCACAATCTCCCTCACTGCCTCTCACTGTCTCCCTCCCTGCCTCCCACAATCTCCCTCCCTGCCTCTATCAGTCTCCCTCCCTGCCTCTCACGGTCTCCCTCCCTGCCTCCCACAATCTCCCTCCCTACCTTCCACTGTCTCCCTCCCTGTCTCAATCAGTCTCCCTCCCTGTCTCAATCAGTCTCCCTCCCTGCCTCAATCAGTCTCCCTCCCTGCCTCAATCAGTCTCCCTCCCTGCCTCTCACTGTCTCTCTCCCTGGCTTCTGTGCCTGGAAGCCTTCCAGCTAATCTACAAAAGTACAATCAGTCAGGAACCATGCATTTAGTATATAGAGCTGTTCTATGATTGACGCTTCCGCTATCGATTTTTCTGTTCGGCCCAACTACAGCATGAGTCGTATAGACTCCACTCCCTGCCTGCCTGTCTATCTGTCTGTCTGTCCGTGCGCTTTCTAAGCTAAAGACCGAAAAAAAGTTGTATCACACAGATAGTGTTCTGTTGGTGGGATTAGGGATAGATTGGGTCGGGCAAGAGTTGCTGGGCGAAGCTAGTTTTATTTTTCTGCCGCAGGGAGTATGAAATGCTCCAACTCATATAGAGTTGGAAACTATAAAATTCGATTTCGTGTTCCACTTTAGGCTTGAAGCACTTATTTTAGTAGTTTATACTATAAGAGATAGATAGATTGCAAAGATACAAAATCTACTTTGGATTTCGATTCTTTCAGCGATAAATAAAACTGAGACGGATATTTCTTTTTGGTCTTCTTTTAGTTAGGAGGACGAAGGAGTCAATTAAGCTTAGGTCTAGACCACTTTCGCTTAGCCACTGCATTTTTTTGTTGCAGTCCGAAAAGGCACTTAAAAATGGCTGTTCTATACTCTAAAAAACTTCATAGTCCAGGCAAAGAAAATTTAGGCCTTTAGCGAGAAATATTTAGAAGGCTCGGGAGAAGATAAAGAGGCAGGGAGGGAGATGCAGGGAGGGAGAGGCAGGGAGGGAGGCAGGGAGGGAGAGGCAGGGAGGGAGAGGCAGGGAGGGAGAGGCAGGGAGGGAGAGGCAGGGAGGGAGAGGCAGGGAGGGAGAGGCAGGGAGGGAGAGGCAGGGAGGGAGACAGAGATGCAGGGGAAGGACGCAGAGGCAGGGAGGGAGAGGCAGGGAGGGAGACAGATGCAGGGGAAGGACACAGGCAGGGAGGGAGGCAGGTAGAACTAGAGCAAACTCACCTTGATAGAGAACTCATTGCTAACAATGCGGCCGCCGGGAACGCTGCAGGTGAGCACAAAGACTCTGTAGCGAATAATGGGATTGCTATTGGTGTAGGTGACTCGAGACAGCAGACGCTGGAAGACCTGAGTCGTTGCATAGCCTTCTAGCAGCAGTTCTCGCTGACTGACTCGGCCTTCGATGCCAAAGTCGCTAGCATCACCGGCTGGCCAGGAGATAGATTCGACAGCGGTGAAGTCTGGGCTAGTCCTGAGAACGCAGGCGTCGAGCTTGTTGATGTCGGTGGCGTTGGCATTGTCCGGGCCAGGAATCAGGGCAATCTCCAACTGGCTCATGAAAGCCACCCCTCCAGGACTGGCCAGCTCATCCGGCTGGAGGCGAATCAGATCCGGCCCGCTGATGCACAGCCGATCAGAAAGCAGCACAGACAGCGGCTGCGGCGGCTCCGTCAGCTCCACATTGATGGTGACAGGGCTGATGGCCACTGTTGTCTTGGGGTCGGTGCAGCTGTTCGGATGATTGAACAGATTTTAATATATTAGTCAATTTTCAAACTATAGTGCCATTTTTTTTAGATTCGATAAAAGCGTTAAGCACTATGGCCAAGAGATAGTTTTAACGATAAAGCGTTATTTCCTACGATACAATGCGATACGCCGTTTTACGATAAAGCTCTACAATAAGTGTCATCGCTTACAGTTAAGTGCTATTCTTGAAGATGAAGAATATTTTCCGACAAAAATCTGTCATTTTCTACGATAAAGTGCCATTTTCTACAAAAAGTGCTATTTTCTCCGATAAAGTGCCATTTCCTAGAATAAAATGTCATTTTCTACGATAACGTGCCATTTTCTTGACTAAAGTGCCATTTCCTACGATTAAGTGTCACTTCCAACGAAAAGTGTCATTTCTTATGATAAAGTGCAATTTTCTTTAATAAAGTGCAATTTTCTTTAATAAAGTGCCATTTTCTTGGATAAAGTTGCAATTTCTACGATAAAGTGTCATTTTCTATGATAAAGTGGTATTTTCTACGATAAAGTGCCATTTTCTGGGATAAAGTGCCATTTTCTTGAATAAAGTGCTATTTTCTGGGATAAAGAGCCATTTCCTAGAATAAAATGTCATTTTCGACGATAACGTGCCATTTTCTTGACTAAAGTGCCATTTCTAACGAAAAAGTGTCATTTCTTATGATAAAGTGCAATTTTCTTTAATAAAGTGCCATTTTCTTGGATAAAGTGCCAATTTCTACGATAGAGTTCCATTTCCTATGATATAGTGGTATTTTCTACGATAAAGTGGTATTTTCTACGATAAAGTGCCATTTCCTACGATAAAGTGCCATTTCCTACGATAAAGTGCCATTTCCTACGATAAAGTGCCATTTTCTGGGATAAAGTGCCATTTTCTTGAATTAAGTACTATTTTATGGGATAAAGGGACATTTTCTTGAATAAAGTGCTATCTGGGATAAATTGCCATTTCCTACGACAAATTGCCATTTCCTACGATAAAGTGCCATTTTCTGGGATAAAGTGCCATTTTCTTGAATTAAGTCCTATTTTCTGGGATAAAGGGACATTTTCTTGAATTAAGTGCTATTTTCTGGGATAAAGTGCTATTTTCTACGACAAATTGCCATTTCCTACGATAAAGTGTCGTTTCCAACGAATGTGTCATTTTATACGAATAGGTGCCATTTCTAAGTAGAATGCAAACACGGCACAAGCAGGCACTCACGTGACAGTTGTGTCCAATCGAATGCTGCGCTTAACCGAGTCATCCAATCCAGCAGTTTTGCGCACAATCGTATAGCCGATGCTGTGCAACAATTTGGCCACCTCGCTGGCATTTCTACCCTTGACTTCAATCATGGTGTAGTCGGCATTTAGCGACACACTCATGCCTGGCTCCAGTTGGGTCATGGTTCTAAAGTCTAATTTCTCGTGGCAATGATTCAGACAGTGGATGACATTGTCGGATTCTAGATTGTTGCGCAGTAGGACCAGGCCGGCTAGCGAGCCCTTCAGGAATTGGCGATAGGCGCCGCTGGAACCGTGCCAGCAGGCTCCGATTGTCAGTCTGGTGGCAGCGTCAGGCGTGCGGTGCATAGGATAGTCTTCTAGGATCTGCGCGTTGTTGAATAGACGAGATGCATGTGCCGATTATCACATCCTTATCCTTCTCTATCTAGTCTTATCTTTGGTTATCCACTCCTTACCTTGACCTTTTATTAATTTTTAAAAGATTTTTAAAAGATTATAATAATTATCCACTCTTAATATTTAATTGTCCCTTCATTACGTCAATTTATCCCAGTGTTCTGTTTAATTATCCCTTCCGAATGAATGCTAAATTATCCCATAATTTATTACTTATCCCCTTTTTGTTAACTTATCCCATCATTATATTCAATTATCCCTTATTTGTTTTATTAATTCTTTTTGATTATCTTTCCCTCCCTAGTATGCCATAGCATCAGAAATTTCCCAATCCATGCCAGCTTAAGTCACTCACCTGGGGATTATTAGAGGTCGGAGTGAAAATCCTGCCGTCAATGTCAAGCTTGACCAGGCCGGCACTGTAAATGATAGCATAGTGATGCCAGTTTGAGTCGCAAATCTCAGCTAGACGGAACCGCCACTCGGCTGCGCTCAAACGACTGTCCGAGTCCTTCGAGTCGGCTGAAGCATCGGCTGGATGACCATATTCCTGCCTGAGCAATAGGATCAGCTTGCAATTGTGCAGAAACACCGAATAGTGATGCCGATTGTGGCCTCGTTCATCGGCGCTGCACAGAATCTGTTCCTTAGCTGAATCCTTGGCCATTGGCCCGTGCCTGAGCCAGAAGTGCAGAGTGAATTGTTGGCCAAGCCGATGCGAACTCGGTACCACATCAGAGGGCACGTCCATGTAGTATTGAACGCCGTCAAAGCTGCGATGCTCCATCAGCTTCTGCTGCTGCTGCTGCTGTTGCTGTTTTTTTAGTTTGGCAGCGGCAATATCAGCGGCTTTGCAGCATTTGCAATCGGGTAGGACAGTGCTGCCGGATTTGGAGGCATAGTGAGGATTCAGCAGATCTACTGAGTCTGGTTGAACCTCTGGAATATATTAATTAAAGCATTTTCAGATTTTCTCACAAAAAATATACGAATATACCTACTCATAAGCTACTTACTTCGTTTATTTCAAGTCATTTTTAATTCTTAACTAATTTTATTTCTGTCGCCTAGGGGGACAATTAACAAGTTTTAAGGAATTTGTCAACCTATAGGGAGATAATTTGCCACTTCAGCTGGGTAATTGATTTACCACCCAAAAGGGGAATACTGTTCACCAAAGGGATATTGTAAAAGTGTTTGGGGAATTCGCTAACTTATTGGGAATAATTTTCCACCTGAGGAGAGATCACTTGTTAAATCTGAGGAAGAAGTTAATTAGTGTAAGATAATTTATCTATCAGCTTAGGCCAACGGAATAAATGACAATTTTAAATCAAGAACCTGATTTTACACTCACGGCAAATGGCGCGCTGCTCGTACAGGCTCTCGATGCTGCGCTCGCAAACCTGATCCCAGGCCGACGACTGGACGGTGATTTTGACAACGGCCGAATTTTGTACGCACTGTCCGTTTGGCGCAGAAAGGACAGCCTTCGGAGCAAACATTTGCACACCGCTGGTAGCCGGGTAGACCAGCTTCTCGGGAACGTCTGTTGGACAATTTTACGGCGGGAAATAAATTAAAACATAATTTTTCATACAGACTACTGAAAAGGTCACATGACAGTAGTGTAGAGCGAAAGTTGACGAATTTAAATGATAATGGGGGCATTTTCTTGTCGACAGTTTTTTCAGAGACCGTCTACAGAAAGATGAGACAGGAGAGGGGTGAGATAAGTGAGAGATGAGGAATTAGAGAGGAGAGATGAGACAGGGGAGAGATTAGATAGGGGAGAGACGAGACAGGGGAGAGATAATACAGGGAAGAGATGATACAGGAGAGGGATGAGACAGGAGAGATGAGATGGGACTGGATTAATGGAGTCTGTGTGTCGACCGAACTCCACCAAAGGTTTTAAACCAGCTGCTGTAGTTAAAAAAATAAGATGAAAGGATTATGCCGAGCGAATCAAACAAAGTAAGGCACGAATAGTTTAGCACAAAATCATATAAACCTGATGGAACCTAATATATTCTAGACTAAATAAAAGACTAGGAACTTTCTTTGGGATGTACCTAAAAGTACATCCTGATAGACTCGTGACGCCTTTTGTATATACAACCGATTTGTTAGAATTAATCAGAATCCGACAAATGATTGACTGAATTTGTCTTGTCTATTTAGGAGAAGCTTTCAGAAAATCTACGAATCTGAATGATACCGATAAGTTTTCTGTCTGCGAGACAGCTGATGCACTTCATAGATTTTTCCATTTCCAGTACTGCTACTGCTGTGCGTGTGAGCTTGTAAACCAGAAAAGTTATCATAAAAATCAGGATTAAATTCCTGTTTTCCTAGAAAACATCGCGCCGCCTGAAGACGATGATGAAGGGAAGAGGGAAAAACGGTGCAGATGTTATTCCCATCATCAATTAATCTATATTTAATCTTGTTTTAATTACCGTTTGTGCATTAACGCTTTTAAGAGAGGACGGACTAAGAAACGGACTTTCAAATCTATGCAAACATATCCTAATTATCATCAAATTAACTTCTCAGATCCCAATTTTGAGGATAAACTTATATTTATTTTCAGGTTTCTGAATCCCAAGCAGGAATGCTTCCCAGATCCCAAACTTTCGCTAATCCCTGTGAAACAGACTTCCCAGATCCCAAAACTGTCGCTAATCCCTGAGAAACAGATTTCCCAGATTCCAAACTGTCGCTAATCCCTGAGAAACAGACTTCCCAGATCCCAAAACTGTCGCTAAATCCCAGTGACACAGACTTCCCAGATCCCAAAACTGTCGCTAATCCCTGAGAAACAGACTTCCCAGATCCCAAAACTGTCGCTAATCCCTGAGAAACAGATTTCCCAGATCCCAAAACTGTCGCTAATCCCTGAGAAACAGACTTCCCAGATCCCAAAACTGTCGCTAATCCCTGAGAAACAGACTTCCCAGATCCCAAAACTGTCGCTAAATCCCAGTGACACAGACTTCCCAGATCCCAAAACTGTCGCTAATCCCTGAGAAACAGACTTCCCAGATCCCAAAACTGTCGCTAATCCCTGAGAAACAGATTTCCCAGATCCCAAAACTGTCGCTAATCCCTGAGAAACAGACTTCCCAGATCCCAAAACTGTCGCTAAATCCCTGAGAAACAGACTTCCCAGATCCCAAAACTGTCGCTAATCCCTGAGAAACAGACTTCCCAGATCCCAAAACTGTCGCTAATCCCTGAGAAACAGATTTCCCAGATCCCAAAACTGTCGCTAATCCCTGAGAAACAGACTTCCCAGATCCCAAAACTGTCGCTAAATCCCAGTGACACAGACTTCCCAGATCCCAAAACTGTCGCTAATCCCTGAGAAACAGACTTCCCAGATCCCAAAACTGTCGCTAATCCCTGTGAAACAGACTTCCCAGATCCCAAAACTGTCGCTAATCCCTGAGAAACAGACTTCCCAGATCCCAGAACTGTCGCTAATCCCTAAAAAAATACTTCCCAGATACCAAGACAAAAAATCAAAGAGCATATGCGTTAGATGTACAGGTCCTAGTAGGATTTATCTATAAATAAAATCCAGTCATTTATGCATTAATTTCCGATTTATTTTAATTAAACTAGCTCCACCGACTGAATAATCGCAGTCTGTGTGACTTGGAATTAAATGAAGATTGTACGACTAGATTAGAAATAAGTCACCCACTCAGGCCTGCAATGCCAGTGTCGGAGTAGGGAACAGGGATGGGATGAAATGGGATTGCAGTGCAATAAACATTTCTGTCTCCACTCTATGCGCTATCCAATGTCCTACCAACACGGGAGAAGTGAGTATATTTAGCCTATCTTATTATAGCTATACTAAGGCGAGTGATATATTGGTTGCTAGACAGGACGATGTTGAATATATCAACTACATCAATGTACGTTTGGAAAAGAAATTTGAGTCCAATATGAGTCAGTACATGATTCATGCAAGGCTTAAAATAAATTATGACGAGATCTACGTAGAATTATGACTGCGCGTTGAAGTGAGCAAAGTACGATTAAGGTCTAGTCGGCCTTATCTTATCGCCAAAAACCAGCTAAAATAGCTTTTAGGCATAGCATAATAATTTTTTCAACTTAAAGAATCCGAATGACTACAATGCTAATTCTAAAATAGATGGAGGTAAAATAATAGATGGGTATAAAAATGACATAAAGATAAGAATTGAAACAGGGAAGAGATGAGACACTGGAAAGATAAGACACAGGAGAGATGAGACACGGGACAGATGAGACTGGGAGAGATGAGACAAAGGGGAGATGCGACACTGGAGAGAGATGAGACACTGGAGAGAGATGAGACAGGGAGAGATGATACTCGGAGAGATGAGAGATGAGACTGGGAGAGATGAGAGATGAGACTGGGAGAGATGAGATGAGACTGGGAGAGAGGAGATGAGACTGGGAGAGATGAGAAAGGGAGAAGATGAGATATAGGAGAGATGAGATATACTGGTAGGAGAGATGAGACATGGAGAGAGATAAGACAGGGGACAGATGACACAGGGGAGAGATAAGACAGAGGAGAGATGAGACAGTGCAGAGATGAGACAGTGGAGAGATGAGACAGAGGAGAGATGAGACACTGGAAAGATAAGACACAGGAGAGATGAGAAAGGGGAGAGAAGAGAGATGAGAAAGGGGAGAGATGAGATATAGGAGAGAAGAGACAGGGAGTAAATGAGTTGTTTAGATGAGGCAGGGGGAGACAAACCGGTGGGTGAGAAACGGCCAATATTACAAAAAAGCTTTCACTTTAATTGCTTTCTAGCCGCACTTTCAAGACACATTAAGCTAGAAACACAGACTAGAAGCGAACCAAAACAGAACGCGCAGTCGTGGATGTTGGCAAAATTATTGGGAAAGTAAGAAATTAAACCTAGAAAGAAACTGCATGTTTTCCCAACAGGCCAAGTAGAAATTAATTGGTTTAGCTAGATTGGGGAGGCAACTGGGAGTGGGATAAATCGAAAAATCGGCCAGCCCAGTGAGGGTTCTTCCTAACGCCCCACCAACTCGGAAAAATCCCTATTTTCTGCTAAGATGAGGCAAAAGTGACGGCAGAGAGTTGAAGGGCTTGGCTGGATGCTGCAGTTTGGGAAACTGGAATAGAAAGTAGGTGTACTGTACGCGGGTAGGAATTAGAAAAGTAAAGATTAAACCGAAAATTCCAAAAAAAATCCCAGATTCAAAATAAGAAAGTGACAATTGATTATAATGACATTTCTCAGATCTGAAAGTGTTTTCTCAATCTGCAGAAATAAAAAGATTATTAAAAAATCGAGATTGTAGCAAAAAGTTATGAAAACAAATATCTTCTTATATTAATGGGATCTTTGGCAATGGGAAACTGGCCAGAACGGAAGGGACTTATCTAAGAGCTCTAATTTCTTATTCGAAGGGATTTTAGAGTGACAAGACAGTCAAGGAGAGATCCAAAGGATTAGTCATTCTAGGAAATGTATAACATAATAAAGACATATACGTAGGCATCGCCTAGGCAAAACAGTGTTACATAGGCTGATCGCTAATCGAATTTCCCCCCGACGATTACAAAACTAGGACAGAAAATACATGCCACCGGCTATTTACCATTTGGTCTCAGGATGACTCAGAAAGTGAAATTGTGCTTGTGCTATCCGAGATCATAGAAACTATATTGGATCGGAAACAGTACTGTCTTTAGATTGAGTCTGAGGATCTGAAACAGCACTGTCTTTAGATTGAGTCTGAGGATCTGACACAGCACTGTCTTTAGATTGAGTCGGAGGATCTGAAACAGCACTGTCTTTAGATTGAGTCGGAGGATCTGACACAGCAGTCTTTAGATTGAGTCTGGGGATCTGAAACAGCAGTCTTTAGATTGAGTCTGAGGATCTGACACAGCACTGTCTTTAGATTGAGTCTGAGGATCTGACACAGCACTGTCTTTAGATTGAGTCTGAGGATCTGACACAGCACTGTCTTTAGATTGAGTCGGAGGATCTGACACAGCAGTCTTTAGATTGAGTCTGGGGATCTGAAACAGCAGTCTTTAGATTGAGTCGGAGGATCTGATCGGACAAGCAAGCTTTGGACCTAAAAGCATGCTTCACAGTGCTACTATGTAAAAACATAAGCGAGAGTAAAACAGAAAATAATCCTTTAGCACAACCAGATCCCACGACAGAGAAAACTGATTGACGAATTTTTAGGCGCCCAAAAACCTCTGTGACATTTTCAAGTTACAAAATCTAGTAACAGAATTCAAGCATTTGAAGCTTTGCTGCAGTTGTCAAATTTAACACCAACACGGAGGATACAGACAGGAGACAGCTTCAAGCAGTCACTGTCCGTTCATACGACTATAAAGAACTTTTAATTAGTCAACTGAACATGCTGCTAGTCACAAATGAACAGTCAAAAGTAGTGAAAAGAGAAGAAAAGAGACAAAGACGAAAAAAAAATTAAGGAAATTTAACTTCAAAGATCTTTTTCGGAAAGAAAATGAAATGGACAGAACCCGACCTAATCAATCTAACTAGTAGTTAAAGTAACGGTTCTTTTCCTAGTTTTCAGACTAATCAATACTAGAACACGAACAGCACACACAAGGGTTTTCCATCATTCATTTTAGCATTAATTTAAAAGAATATAATTATTCCGCTTTTTAGTTAGTTAAATTTTAATGCCGAGCGCAAGCAAGTCCCTTTTCATTCTTTTAACAGAGGATTATTTAGGCTCATGTATGCACATATGACAGGGAATTCGTTGAAAACATTTTTAAATGAGAATGCGCGAGGGAGATTAGCGGAGAGAGAGGAGAGGGGCGGAGAGAGAAGAGGGGGCAGAGAGAGGGGAGGGGCAGAGAGAGAGGAGGGGCAGAGAGAGAGGAGGGGCAGAGAGAAAGGAGGGGCAGAGAGAGGAGAGGGGCAGAGAGAGAGGAGGAGCGGAGAGAGAGGAGAGGGGCAGAGAGAGGAGAGGGGCGGAGAGGGAAGGGGGACGGAGAGGAGAGGGGCGGAGAGGAGAGGGGCGGAGAGGAGAGGGGCGGAGAGGAGAGGGGCGGAGAGGAGAGGGGCGGAGAGGAGAGGGGCGGAGAGGAGAGGGGCGGAGAGGAGAGGGGCGGAGACGAGAGGGGCGGAGAGGAGAGGGGCGGAGAGGAGAGGGGCGGAGAGGAGAGGGGCGGAGAGGAGAGGGGCGGAGAGGAGAGGGGCGGAGAGGAGAGGGGCGGAGAGGAGAGGGGCGGAGAGGAGAGGGGCGGAGAGGAGAGGGGCGGAGAGGAGAGGGGCGGAGAGGAGAAGGGCGGAGAGGAGAGGGGCGGAGACGAGAGGGGCGGAGAGGAGAGGGGCGGAGAGGAGAGGGGCGGAGAGGAGAGGGGCGGAGAGGAGAGGGGCGGAGAGGAGAGGGGCGGAGAGGAGAGGGGCGGAGAGGAGAGGGGCGGAGAGGAGAGGGGCGGAGAGGAGAGGGGTGGAGAGGAGAGGGGCGGAGAGGAGAGGGGCGGAGAGGAGAGGGGCGGAGAGGAGAGGGGCGGAGACGAGAGGGGCGGAGAGGAGAGGGGCGGAGAGGAGAGGGGCGGAGAGGAGAGGGGCGGAGAGGAGAGGGGCGGAGACGAGAGGGGCGGAGAGGAGAGGGGCGGAGAGGAGAGGGGCGGAGAGGAGAGGGGCGGAGAGGAGAGGGGCGGAGAGGAGAGGGGCGGAGAGGAGAAGGGCGGAGAGGAGAGGGGCGGAGACGAGAGGGGCGGAGAGGAGAGGGGCGGAGAGGAGAGGGGCGGAGAGGAGAGGGGCGGAGAGGAGAGGGGCGGAGACGAGAGGGGCGGAGAGGAGAGGGGCGGAGAGGAGAGGGGCGGAGAGGAGAGGGGCGGAGAGGAGAGGGGCGGAGAGGAGAGGGGCGGAGAGGAGAAGGGCGGAGAGGAGAGGGGCGGAGAGGAGAGGGGCGGAGACGAGAGGGGCGGAGAGGAGAGGGGCGGAGAGGAGAAGGGCGGAGAGGAGAGGGGCGGAGAGGAGAGGGGCGGAGAGGAGAGGGGCGGAGAGGAGAAGGGCGGAGAGGAGAGGGGCGGAGAGGAGACGGGCGGAGAGGAGAGGGGCGGAGAGGGAAGGGGGACGGAGAGGAGAGGGGCGGAGAGGAGACGGGCGGAGAGGAGACGGGCGGAGAGGAGAGGGGCGGAGGGGCAATAGAATGGCATAATGCGAAATGAAATGAATGATCATGAAATGCATGATCAAATAACAAAGGCAAAAATTCTAAATGCAAACAGAAAAGTGAAAGTGGATTCACAGAAACGCGGCTAGCACGCAAATAGGAATAAATTTTCAGCCCAAACCAGCCAGCTAGTCGTACAGCTCTGCATTGGCTATATTATTATAGCCTATAACTGGTAAAATGAGACTCAAGTCACGCATCTGCATAGGCAGGCAAGCTGCGTCACAGCTCAATCAGCCGTGTATAATAGACCGCTTTCTCACTCTTACTACGCTGTGTATGTGTCAGACTCAGTGGAGCGTATAGGAGAGTGAGAGAGAGAGTCTAGGAAAGAGAATGGGAGATTAGCTAAGCGGACAAGCTGAGGAAGATGAATTCTCCCGACAATATATATACATAATCAAATAAATGTGTCCTACCTTTGTGATTTTATATACTCGTATTTGTTGAAGTGGCCCTGAAGGATGTTTGTTGAAGAGGACCTGAAGGATGTTTGTTGAAGAGGACCTGAAGGATGTTTGTTGAAGAGGACCTGAAGGATGTTTGTTGAAGAGGACCTGAAGGATGTTTGTTGAAGAGGACCTGAAGGATGTTTGTTGAAGAGGACCTGAAGGATGTTTGTTGAAGAGGACCTGAAGGATGTTTGTTGAAGAGGACCTGAAGGATGTTTGTTGAAGAGGACCTGAAGGATGTTTGTTGAAGAGGACCTGAAGGATGTTTGTTGAAGAGGACCTGAAGGATGTTTGTTGAAGAGGACCTGAAGGATGTTTGTTGAAGAGGACCTGAAGGATGTTTGTTGAAGAGGACCTGAAGGATGTTTGTTGAAGAGGACCTGAAGGATGTTTGTTGAAGAGGACCTGAAGGATGTTTGTTGAAGAGGACCTGAAGGATGTTTGTTGAAGAGGACCTGAAGGATGTTTGTTGAAGAGGACCTGAAGGATGTTTGTTGAAGAGGACCTGAAGGATGTTTGTTGAAGAGGACCTGAAGGATGTTTGTTGAAGAGGACCTGAAGGATGTTTGTTGAAGAGGACCTGAAGGATGTTTGTTGAAGAGGACCTGAAGGATGTTTGTTGAAGAGGACCTGAAGGATGTTTGTTGAAGAGGACCTGAAGGATGTTTGTTGAAGAGGACCTGAAGGATGTTTGTTGAAGAGGACCTGAAGGATGTTTGTTGAAGAGGACCTGAAGGATGTTTGTTGAAGAGGACCTGAAGGATGTTTGTTGAAGAGGACCTGAAGGATGTTTGTTGAAGAGGACCTGAAGGATGTTTGTTGAAGAGGACCTGAAGGATGTTTGTTGAAGAGGACCTGAAGGATGTTTGTTGAAGAGGACCTGAAGGATGTTTGTTGAAGAGGACCTGAAGGATGTTTGTTGAAGAGGACCTGAAGGATGGTTGTTGAAGAGGACCTGAAGGATGTTAGTTGAAGAGGCCCTGAAGGATGGTTTTTTGTTGACTGAGGGCCAATGGATGTACTTTAATGCTTAGAGTTAGGCAGTAAAGAAATTCAAATACTAATATCCCATTGTACTAAATGGTAACTGTATATCGCTTAACAATCTCAGGATTTGATTTCCCAAAGCGGCGGGCTTGAGTCAGTCTAGAGTCAACTCGGGTCAGTACGCGGGATAGGAAGAGAATGAAAAGGAAAATGACAGAGTGCAATGGATTGAATCCAGTGTGAAAAGAGGACGCACGGACTAGGAGACAGACTGGAAGCAAACAAGCTCGCTATCCTTCTATATCTCCCCCTATATCAATTTGAATTTTGTATCGATTCCTAGAGAATACAAAACCCTCGTCTCCCACGCAAGGCTCAGAGAGACTTTGGTATAGAAAGTGAGGGAAGAGAAAAACTAGCAACTGCACATATATCCCCTTCGCACTATACTTTATTATCCCAAATCCCTAGGCGAATAAACAGATGGAAAAATCCCAGATATCAGGGATGCCTTAGCAACTGCAGCACTATATGCTCAGGCCACCTTAACGAATGGGGCTTGTATATTCAACTCCGCTATTTGGGATACTATAGCGGCATTTTATCCTCTAAACACAAATTCTAAAAAAGTCCCTAGCAGTAGGATTAATTTCGTTATGTTTTTTTTGTAAAAGCCGACAAAAAAATTCATTTATGCATGCAAATATCTGATTCACTTTTAGCTAAAACGTGGAATGAAAACAACGATTTCCTAAGTAGCGGATTATTTGCGAAATGTTGGGGATATAATGTAGGGGATAATGTCTCTATTTTACGGGATAATGTAATTACTCTAGAGGATAATGTGTCTACTGTACGGGAAAATGTGTCCACTCTCGGGGATAATTTACCTCCTGTAGGGATAATTTGCGTACTTTGGGGATAAATTAACTACTGTAGGGGATGTTTCTACTGTAGGGAATAATGTGTCTACTGTAGGGGATAATGTCTCTACTGTAGGGGATAATGTCTCTACTGTAGGGGATAATGTCTCTACTGTAGGGGATAATTTCTCTGCTGTAGGGGATAATGTCTTTACTGTAGGGGATAATGTGTCTACTGTAGGGGATAATGTCTTTACTGTTGGGGATAATGTCTCTACTGTAGGGGATAATGTGTCTACTGTAAGGGATAATGTGTCTACTGTAGGGGAGATTGTGTCTACTGTAGGGGATAATGTGTCTACTGTAGGGGATAATGTGTTTACTGTTGGGGATAATGTCTCTACTGTAGGGGATAATGTGTTTACTGTTGGGGATAATGTCTCTACTGTAGGGGATAATGTGTCTACTGTAAGGGATAATGTGTCTACTGTAGGGGATAATGTCTCTACTGTAGGGGATAATGTCTCTACTGTAGGGGATAATGTCTCTACTGTAGGGGATAATGTGTCTACTGTAAGGGATAATGTGTCTACTGTAGGGGATAATGTGTCTTCTATAGAAGATCATTTAATTACTGAAGGCGATAATTTGCGTACATAACCGGATACGAGCGTAACTTGACAATTGCAAGGGGAAGTAAGTTATAATTTGACAAACTAAGAAAATATATTCAGCTTAAAACGAAGTTTAAAAATGGGTTTACTGGGCTTTGTGGGTTAACTGCTGCGTTCGCTGCAGAATTATATATATATATCGTTAGCAAATGATTGGATGAAACTATTTTAATAAATGGTTAGTTGCGATTTATATTAAGGTGTGTAATAATGCAGTCAAACTTGCGCTAAAAGTACGTCTGCAAGCTTTGTTAAATTCACAAAGGCTGTAAGACAGCATATGAAATAACCATTTCTAAACATTTTCAAAGCACACACTGAAAGTTTTAGTACCAACAACAATAATCGTAAATTTCATTTTCTGACTATTTTAACGTCAAACAAAACGTTATTTTCTATATTCTACCGGTCCAGTCTAGAAGATAAAGGTCACATAAGGGTAGAAACTGGCGAAATATTATCATACACTAATTATGATAGGAAAACTGCTAGAAAAACAGCAACACATGCAAGAAAGTGTTATTGTATTTTCTACTTTCATAGAAACTCCACATAGCCACAGTTATGATAAAATCAGGAAGGTTAGTCTGACACCAATACAAGAAGAAAATTTTAATGTAGCACGGATGCTTTTATCACTATTTTTTTAAAATCAAATTCGTGCCAATGCTCTTTGTTTAAATCCGCTAAATATTCTGTCGAATTTGTTCACTTCAACAAACTTATGCGTAAATAAACGATTGCAATTTCTGTGAGACTAATTTCTGATGATAATCGCAGGGTATGAGGAGTTGAAACGGCCCTTTTCAGGGCCACCAGCTTAAATAACTTTGGGAATTAAATTTGAAAACGAATAATTTTTTAAACGAAAATAATATTCTAATTTATAATTTTTCGTTACTTTTCAAGCGTTACTTGCAGTTAAATTACAAAAGAAGCTTACCTAGCCACTTAGCCATCAGAACCTTGTCGTCCTGTGTCTTTTGAGTTCCACTAGGAGCAGCAGCAGCAACAGGTTCCTCAGCAGGAGTGGCAATGATGATTACTCGAATAAATGACTTTCTAGATTCTGGCACACTACAGTCGCTAGCTGTAACTCGAAGCAGAAATTTCTGCTCGGCCTCAGTTGGTACCAGTGGCATTTTTAGCCGAATAACACCTGAAAAATTATAAACCATTATTTTGCTTTAGACGAAAGAATTAACGAAGAATGAAGCCACTATCATTTCAGAAGATAATGATTTTATTCCGCGTCACATTTAATTATAACAGGGATTGGAGCACAGAACCCTTAATGGAAACTATACTCGTAGTTAATCTAATTACCTAATTAGCAATGTCATGTCTTTCAGAAAGTTGCTAACCTTATTTGAAATCTCGAAGCTCATAAAGGATTTCATAACAACCCTAAATCATGTTAATTAAATACACATATAAGATATAATAAGATCCTAGAAATCCATCTAATCTCTTTAATAATCCTACGCGAAACTAGACTAGCAATCCATCTAATCTCATTGAGAATCCCCACACGAGACTGGACTAGCAATCCATCTAATCTCATTGAGAATCCCCACACGAGACTAGACTAGCAATCCATCTAATCTCTTCGAGAATCCCCACACGAGACTAGACTAGCAATCCATCTAATCTCTTCGAGAATCCCCACACGAGACTGGACTAGCAATCCATCCAATCTCATTGAGAATCCCCACACGAGACTGGACTAGCAATCCATCCAATCTCATTGAGAATCGCCACACGAGACTAGACTAGCAATCCATCCAATCTCATTGAGAATCCCCACACGAGACTGGATTAGCAATCCATCCAATCTCATTGAGAATCCCCACACGAGACTAGACTAGCAATCCATCCAATCTCATTGAGAATCCCCACACGAGACTGGACTAGCAATCCATCTAATCTCTTCGAGAATCCCCACACGAGACTAGACTAACAATCCATCTAATCTCTTTAAGAATCCTACGCGAAACTAGACTAGCAATCCATCTAATCTCTTCGAGAATCCCCACACGAGACTAGACTAGCAATCCATCCAATCTCATTGAGAATCCCCACACGAGACTAGACTAGCAATCCATCCAATCTCATTGAGAATCCCCACACGAGACTGGACTAGCAATCCATCTAATCTCTTCGAGAATCCCCACACGAGACTAGACTAGCAATCCATCTAATCTCATTCAGAATCCCCAAACGAGACTAGACTAACAATCCATCTAATCTCTTTAAGAATCCTACGCGAAACTAGACTAGCAATCCATCTAATCTCTTCGAGAATCCCCACACGAGACTGGACTAGCAATCCATCCAATCTCATTGAGAATCCCCACACGAGACTAGACTAGCAATCCATCCAATCTCATTGAGAATCCCCACACGAGACTGGACTAGCAATCCATCTAATCTCTTCGAGAATCCCCACACGAGACTAGACTAACAATCCATCTAATCTCTTTAAGAATCCTACGCGAAACTAGACTAGCAATCCATCTAATCTCTTCGAGAATCCCCACACGAGACTGGACTAGCAATCCATCCAATCTCATTGAGAATCCCCACACGAGACTAGACTAGCAATCCATCCAATCTCATTGAGAATCCCCACACGAGACTGGACTAGCAATCCATCCAATCTCTTCGAGAATCCCCACACGAGACTAGACTAGCAATCCATCTAATCTCTTCGAGAATCCCCACACGAGACTGGACTAGCAATCCATCTAATCTCTTCGAGAATCCCCACACGAGACTAGACTAGCAATCCATCTAATCTCTTCAAGAATCCCCACACGAGACTAGACTAGCAATCCATCTAATCTCATTGAGAATCCCCACGCGAGACTAGACTAGAAATCCATCTAATCTCATTGAGAATCCCCACACGAGACTAGACTAGCAATCCAATCCAGAGACAACTCACCAGCGCCGTCAATGTCGAATGGCACCACAGTTCCTTTACCATCGAAGGCTACAGGATCTTTTTCGATTTCATAGCGACAAACATCTGCAGATTTGTGCAATTCAATGGCTTGCAGACGCATCACAATGGAACCAATCGAGGTGGACTGGGCAATCCTAGCTGTGTACCGATCGGGCTGAGAGAATACTGGGACTTCCCATTCAGCGACGCGAAGCATAACTGGCACACGACTGGAGTGCAGCATGGGATTGTCGCAGTTAAATGCCGAGATGTCGAAGTCAAAAAATGTTTCAGCGGCCGTGGCAGAGGCATTGATCTTGTTGCCTGAGATAATATGTAAAATTTATAATGTGTTAAATTTGTCAATATAAAATGCAACTGTAAAGATATCAGTTAATATTTCGGATCTCATTGACTGGTATCGACCGAGAGCTCTAGTTTTCCGGAATCGACCGAAACTTCTGGCAAAGTGGAATCAACCGAAATTTATGGTCAAGTGGAATCGACCGAATCTTCTGGTGAATTGAAATCGACCGAATCTTCTAGTGAATTTGAATCGACCGAAACTGCTGGCAAAGTGGAATCAACCGAAATTTATGGTCAAGTGGAATCGACCGAAACTTCTGGCCAAGTGGAATCGACCGAAACTCCGGGCTTAATGGAATCAACCGAAATTTGTGGTCAAGTGGAATCGACCGAAACTCCTGGCTTAATGGAATAAATCGAAATTTGTGGTCAAGTGGAATCGACCGAAACTCCTGGCTTAATGGAATAAATCGAAATTTGTGGTCAAGTGGAATCGACAGAAACTACTGGCTTAATGGAATAAATCGAAATTTTTGGTCAAGCGGATTGACCGAAACTTCTGCTCTAAGTGGAATCGACCAAAACTTCTTGGCAAGTGGAATCCACCGAAACTTCTGGTCTACTAAAATCAATAGACACTTCGCTTAGACTAGATAAGAACAATGCTGAAGAAGCAAATAAATCTCAGAACTCACCATAGACAGATAGGTCAACGCCATCCTTTGCAAAAATCTGGCCAGTACCCTGAATCGGATCACGCAGCCTGATCTCTACTGGAGGTGCAGTGCTGCCGCGCTGATGTAGTTTAAAGCCACACACCAGTTTAGCAAAGTTGGCATCGTCACTTTGAATGACAGCTCTAATTGGTGGCTCAACAACCACTACGCGAGTGTTCCAGTAAAGTGCAGCCTTGTAACTAGCTACTTCTTTGCCATTTGGTGCTTGAAGTTCAATTTTGCCAGTTGAAGTAGCAACAGCCATATAGAACAGCTCTGATCCAAGTGCCAATACAAGGCACAGTTGAATGATGGCAACTAAAAAATGTTTATTTACATATTATAGTTTATACAGTTTATATATCAGTCACATAAAATTTATATTTTAAAGCATATATTGTATATTTAACTAGCAACCAAGACCCATTTTGGGGCTAAAAAATTGTATTTTAAGGCCCTGAGAAAAAAGTAAAGTGATTTAACATAAAAAGTATTTAAATACATAAAAACATAAGCATAAACACCTTAACAAATCATTCTAGCCATTTGATAGACTTGTTATCCAACAATAATTATTATTGTAGAGACGGCATATTTCTATTACACATTTAATGTAATAATTAATGGACTAGTTTCAATGCTATTTTAAAAGCTATAGTTTTTGTTGCACAAATTAATTTACAATGGCTATATTAAAAAACAGCATATAGATACCTTAATATGGCCTTTAGAATTTGTAAATAAAAATAACATAAAATGCATGTTTAAAAATTTGCTTCTAAAAAATAACATTTATACTTATAGTCATTATAGCCTATCAAGTTAAAAATTATAAAAATTATAAAAAACTGTAGCTTTGATGTACACATACATTTAGAAATAGGTCAAGATTATAAGCAACATCTTGAATTAATTTATACAAATATTAAGCAAATAAAATAAGAAATTGAACTTTTAAGTTAGGAAAACAAAAAATGTGGCCCAATATTACATAGTTTATACATGTAAAGATATTAAAAAAGTACATTTGTATTATATTACTACCATAATTATTTTGTATTCAATAAATGCAATTTTCACCCTTTGTGTATTACAATAAGCCCACGACTTGTTTTCTGCTCTTTAGTAAGAATTGTCCATTACAAATAATGTCGAAGCTGTGTAGCAAACAAAATTTACAATACCAACAAAAAAATTAAGATATTTACCTGTTCGAAGAGAGTCGCCCATAATTAAATGTTGAAAAAACAGATTAGCTGGAAAATATTTCGCTGAGGCTGCAATCGTTTGCAAATCTTGTAAGTCAGGACACCTTGCCTAAAAAATCTTTTGATTACAGAACTTAAAAAACTCGCAAATAACATATAAAAATATTGAATTGCAAAGTTTTAATACATAAACATTATAAATTTGAACTTGCTGTTCTAAAAGCTAAAACTGTGTGTTTTTTATAATAAATCTTAAGAATGCAGTTATGTTTTGATAAACTACGCATAAATAAAAATGGCGGCCATGGAATTTCAAAGTCAACTTTTTGTCGCCGTTTCATCCGAACGTAGTTTTTGTTTTCGTACTTAGCGCGCCGCGTGGAATATTAGAGTTCATTTGTTAGTATTTTTTATCGTCGCTATTTTTGTGTTCTCTTAACGTTTTAACCACTATACGCATTCTGTAGGTAGTATCAGTTGCTGTCAATATACATATCTTCTGTTTTGCTTATGTCTAGTGCTACGCCAAAATGTGCTATAGCCTGCAGCCCTCCTGTAGTTTTTTGCCACCAATATCATTTACTATTCCTTCATTTAACTGTTTTTGTTGGGCCTAATATAAGTTTTTGTAAAATAACTTTTTAGGATTGCTTATAAAGATCAAAAAGACTACAAGCAGTTAGAAGCTTGTCAATAGGCCCTTATTTTATTCCATGTTTTTATTCCACCCTTAAATTAAAACATGTTATATGTTTAAAAGTTATTAAGCAAGAAAGAGATTAAATCCAGTAGGCCTAATGTGCATTCATTCTGTCTGCCACCCTTTTGTCTGCTGGCAAACAAAATGACCATTTTTAAAAAAAGTATGAGAGTTATTAAGAACATTTTTTCTAAAACATTTCTTTAATGCCTTTTACAAAAAGTTTATTTATAGTGATAAATATTGTTATTGTTAGCAAAACAAAAAATATAAACTTTATTTAATTGCATTATTCATAGAAAAATTATCTGAATTTTGAAACTGTCTTTCAAGAAGAATATTTCAGTTTTTTATGGCTTTAGCTTTAGCTTTCATGGATAATTATTATTTGCTATGCTGTTGTTACATCTAGGCAGCATGCCCTTCAGTGTGACAGATGTGACTATTGGCAACATTGAAAGTGCAATTGGGTGATGTGTATATATTTGCTTTTTAGTTTTTTGTATTTATAGGTTATTTAGTAGGCCTTCCTTGGAACTTTCAGAAAATAACTTTATAAAATGATAAATTACAAGACATAATTAGTTATTCTGACAAATTCCTATGATAGTAGATATATGGATCATATCATATATTGGCAGATAAAATGACTATGTTGTATATTGGCAGACAAATAGATGGCAGATAAAATGGCTATCAGCCAATCTTGTCTAGACATAGGCCTAGAGCTAGTGGTTGCATCAAGTACAAACATGATGCTTCCAAAAACAAAGCCATCAGCAAGACAATAAATTGTATAATTATTAGCTTTAAGAAAATATAACCCTGGCTTTCTAGTCTCTAAAGTGATGGCAGTGATGGCAAAAAGAAAAATATATGTTAGAAGGAAATGCCTTCAGGCTGTACTCCAGACCCAAATGTATGGCTCTGTTATATTAACTACATTAACATTATCTTTCACAAAGACTTGTTTACAATATAAATTGATAAGCTGAGTTATCCTTTAGAAAGAGTTGCTTATATATAAATCACTGTTCAAAAATACAAAATTTACAAGATCCTATAAAAAGCCACTTAATTTTTCTAAATCTTATTTACATAGCTAACTAAGAACTTTATGGTTTTTATGTATTGTAAGCAGAATTAATATTAAAAAGCTTACTGTTTTCATCAAGACAAATATTTAACATTATTTTTTTAACTGTTCCAGCTATTTCAGACAGATAAACATTGAATTGCCTTTGCTAGCCAAGCTCAACACAAAGACAAAGCTTTAGACAAGACCGAATCAAGAAGCATCCACAATGCCAGCTGCAGCTCCTAAGCGCGCAGGACGAAAGTCCGGCCCAGCTGGTGGAAAGCAGCCAGCTCGCTCAAGAAGTTCGAGCAAGTCCAGGTCGAAGTCGGCCAGCCCAACTGCCAAGCCACGCGGTCGCAGCAGTTCAAAGTCGCGCGCTGTTGAAAAGAAAAACGCAACACCGCAGCAGCAGCAGAAGCCGCGCTCTCGTAACAACTCGCGTTCTCGTGTTAAGCCGGCAGCTTCACCTTCTTCCTCGACGCCACCGCAGCAGCAGCCAGCTAAGAAGGCGCCGCGTCAGGCTACGCCAACGGTTGCTAAGCAACGCCGTTCTAACGCCGGCGTCAATCACAGCGAATCGCCAACTAGATCCAAGGCTACAACCGCAACTGCCACCACAGTTGTGACAACAACTGCCGCTAATGCTGTCTCTTCTAGTTCAGCATCGCCGTCTGGTCGCGCTGCAGCTTCTGGTCGAGAATTTGGCGGCTCAATCGGAGCAGCTCTGATGATTGTTGGCCTACCAATATCGCTAGTTTGGCTTAGCCTACTATCCGACGGCAAGGTGACATTTAGCCGTTCCAATCGTTGGCTATTCGGCTATCCTGCTGCCATCGGATTTGCGGATTTATTTAGCCTTCGCGCCGCGCTTATCTACGTCGGGTGGATTCTTGGCCAGTTGGTGCTCTATTGCCTGCCGATTGGTGGAAAGTAAGTTGGGAATTGTTCATAAATTGTTTTTAAAGATTATCTAGTAAGATTAGTATGAAGCGAGAAGTACGAGTATAAGTTAATGAACAAGATTACGATTAGCAATTTGGCCATTGTCTAGTATTTTTAATTTAATGATCATTGTTTGTAGTTTTTATGCAAGACAACTAGCTTTGCCTTTGCCTACTATAGACCATGTAATATTCTTAAATGATTTATCTTTAGCTCTGTTTGCCTGGTTTTTTCCGCTTGAAATTTATTGCATCACCGGCCATTAATCAGAGGTTATTACTATTAAGCGACGTTACGATAGATATATTTTCAATTAATACTTTCATTTAAAGTCTAAAGTGTTTCTTTAATTTCGTTTTATAGATGGGTTCAACACGAAGGCGGTCGTTATCATTGCAACGGCCTATTCGCCATGATAGTATCTATTGGCGGCTTCGCTTTAGCCAATTGGTGGGGCCTGCCCACCGGTAAGATCATCTGCTCCGAACTAACCAGACTAGCTGCCACCGCGTGCGCCTTCTCTGCCCTGTTGTCAATCGGCCTTTATATTCGTTCGATCCGTTTGCCAGCATCGGCTCTGACTGCTGACGCCGCTTCAGCTAAGCGCAGTTCAACTGGCAATAGCGGCTGCTGCGGCGCTGCCAGCGGCTGTTGCGACGCCGTCTATAATTTCTTCATGGGTCGCGAACTACATCCGCGCCTATTTGGCGGCTATATTGATCTGAAATTTTTCCTAGAAATGAGGCCTGGTCTGATTGGTTGGATATTGCTAGACATGGCCTATATGTACCAGAGCAAGGCTAGCGGTCATCCAGTTGGCCTACCATTCGCCCTGCTGACCTTCATGCATCTGGTGTACGTTGGAGATGCGCTGCTATTCGAGCGTTCAATTTTAACCACAACGGATATTAAGCGCGAGGGTCTCGGCTATATGCTCACGTTTGGCAATCTAGCCTGGGTGCCATTCTTTTATAGTCTAAGTGCTAGGCAGCTGATTAGTGGATCGCCAATTATGCCTGCCTACTGTCTAGCCGGTGTTATTATCATTAACCTGTTTGGTAAGTACTGCTTATCATGTTTTGTATTATCCGGAATTCATGACTTTTTTTACTCTCATTCAAGACTTTGTTTACTCTCATTCAAGACTTTGTTACTCTCATTCAAGACTTTGTTTACTCTCATTCAAGACTTTGTTACTCTCATTCAAGACTTTGTTACTCTCATTCAAGACTTTGTTTACTCTCATTCAAGACTTTGTTACTCTCATTCAAGACTTTGTTACTCTCATTCAAGACTTTGTTACTCTCATTCAAGACTTTGTTACTCTCATTCAAGACTTTGTTTACTCTCATTCAAGACTTTGTTTACTCTCATTCAAGACTTTGTTACTCTCATTCAAGACTTTGTTACTCTCATTCAAGACTTTGTTTACTCTCATTCAAGACTTTGTTACTCTCATTCAAGACTTTGTTACTCTCATTCAAGACTTTGTTACTCTCATTCAAGACTTTGTTACTCTCATTCAAGACTTTGTTACTCTCATTCAAGACTTCATTCAAGTTTACTCATCTGCGACTTTCCGTGTCAGTATTTTTCTCTCATACTCTCGCCCAGACTTACTCACAGAGAGGTCGCGCGAGTTCGATTCAAAGCTCAGGGACAGCAGTTTCTCTTTTAGTTTGGCACTTCAGTTCGGTTTCAGTTTTAATTAGCCATAACTCACCAATCCAGTGCTTCTAACAATGCTTTCAGGCTACTGGCTATTCCGCATCTCCAACTACCAGAAGGATCTATTCCGTTGCGATCCGCATCATTTAACATTCAATAATTGGCCAACTGTGCCAACCGGAATCCGGGGTCGTCAACTACTGGCTGGCGGTCTGTGGGGTCGCCTGCGTCATCCGAATTTTGTTGGCGACATTGTCATGGCCGTAGCCTGGTCCCTAGCCGCCGGATTCCATGCTCCTCTGGCCTGGCTATACCCTGCCTATCTCCTAGTGCTGCTAGTGCATCGAGCTAGGCGCGACGAAATTCACTGCTCCGCTAAGTATGGCTTGGCCTGGCGACGCTATTGCGAACTGGTGCCGTGGCGGTTTGTGCCCAAAATCTATTGAGATTTTCATTTCTGGTTTTTTTGCCACGGTTAATTAACAACAATAAAAATGAATTTCTTTATTCCGATAGAATTTTGTTTCGGCGTCTGATTTCGACGTAGACTATTAATTTTTTAAGTAGGCTTGCAAGCTCTACTAACAAGTAGGTAGTTAAGAATTTTTTTAAATAAAAGATAAAAATGACGCCTCAAAATTTAGCCCAACAAACGTTTTCTTTTTTTTTCTATATAAAAAATAAAAAATAATTTAGCCACTGAATATTATACTCCTCGTGTAATTGAATCGTTACAATTACAAATTAATGTTACCGCTTAACACACCTGTAAAAAAGCGATATGTAAACCAAACTGACTGTTGTCTATTGTTTTTTTAATATCCTGCTTTTCTACTCCTTTGTATGGCTTGATTTGTATAATGTTTCTCATTTAAACAACTATTTGCAGCTTTTGTATAAACAAGGCAGTCATCTTTTGTAAAAAAACACTGGAAGTCCATTATTTAATTTTTTGTACTTTCTTAAAAACCTTTGTTTTGCTGATAGTAGTTAAAATGTATTCGATTAGTCACCTTTTTAGTTAGTTTGTTATACCTGGCTCATTTAACCATCCAATAATTGTTTTGTGCTCGCTGTATACATGTTCAAAGTAATTGCAGCATTGTGGCAGCTATGTGCTAGTTCTATTTTCTTAACATTATTTTATGAAAGCTTCTTTTGGTATTTTTGGTTTGTTTTCTTTTAGTGGCCAATAACTATTCTTTTTTGGTCCGATATGAATTGCTTTTTTCTTTATTTTATATTCATTTTTTTACTCGTTCTGACTCCGTTTTTTACATCGGCTAAGTCACTTGAAAGGTAGCTAACCCTGCGTGACTGTCCCTATGCACTTGCTGACATGCTAAAATATTTAATTAGGTATTGCATGCTCTGTGTACATAAATTAACCATTGTCATATCAAACTTAATCTGCTGTGTATTTGTTATAACTTTCTTGGTTGCTATGCTTATTTTCTTTTTTTTAAATCACATTTGATTTCTCAATTCATTGTCAATCCTAAAACCTTACGTGGTGAATGGTAGCGTGTTTTTAGATAATGTAAGTGTCAAAAACATTATTATTGACTGAACCATTTTGCTGCAGTTTTTTCCAACAATTTGCTAGCTTTTTAGTTACGAATTTGTAGACACGAATCGCTGTTTTGCAGTTACTGTTATTTACATAATTTTGTTTGTCCCTTTGCGATTGTAAATAAGTAATTTAACTTATTCCCACTTGCAAAGCATTAGTTATGTCAATTAAAACAAACTAATTTACAATTTAACAATGATAATATAACAAGTAGGACAAAAATTAACATGTCAAAGGCCATGTTTTCAGCATTTCTTTTTATTTTTCTGTATCTTTGTAAAATATTCGCTATTCAATAGTATATTCAAAAGTAATTGTGTATTAAACTGTGTTGTCAAAACCTTGATTGGCCCTTGATACTGGTAGTTACATTATTATTACGGTAAAGACTAGCGGTTACAGTAATGCTTGAATACTACAATGAGAATAATAGGGCGTGCAATAGGAATTATAGAATTGCAGCTGTATAGAATTGGTACATAAATTCCTTGAAAAAGAGTGGTGAGCAATAGTTGAAAACTAGGGATAATAGGATATTTAAAAATGTATATAAAACAAATTATAGTTAGTCTATTTCTAAGCAGTTTCTTCTCCCATCGTCAGCGTGCAGCTTTCTTCATACACCTTAGGCGGTCGGCGTGCGGCAATGCCTTGACTACAGCCATAGACATATTCCCTTAGTCTAAATATCTGTCTATTGTCAATACAATAGACAACGGTGACTTTATCGTGGCCGTGGTCTATTTATCCATTGACGAATGGTTTGGACACTAGCTGAGACAAAATAATGCCTGGATTTACCATAGACAGTGGGCAATAATGCTCCAGTCAGCGTTTGTTGAAAAAAATACAACTATCCAATCGTCAGCGTAGTGGTGTATTGCACGCTGACTGGAGCATTATTGTACGCTGTCTATGGTAAATATTGAGTGTCCAAACCATTCTTCAAAGTGATAAAAGCACGGCTTTCTCATGCAGCAACGCCTGGGACACGAGTGCGCGAAGCTACTCAAAAGCCGTTCTTTATCTCTCCATTCTGTGTAATAATTCTGTGGTGTACACTACCTAAACCTGACTATGAGAAAGTCTGTGCAGATGTACTTACCTGTGTGTGTGCCTGCGTACAGTACCAGTGCCCACAGCCCTAGCTCCTCTAAATGTTACTTCCTTAAATGGCATGCTAGCTTGCCGATGTAATATATCGCTCTCAAAATCTAGTTGGGGTTCAAATTGAGTGAGTGACACGTCAAGCTTGAGTTACTTATAGGCTGCTATTATCGGATTCGCCGTTACTCGGTTCATATTTACACACTCGGAGGCCATTCGATAACTCGTTGTGATTGTCCTCCTCAAACTGCTTCGCCAGCCATTCAGCGTGTACCGTGCCAGTCAGGCAATACTCGCGAAGCCTGTCAGCTAGGTCGCTGTCTGCGTCGCTGATCTCCTGCTCAACGTCCATTGTCACTCCGCCAGCTGCTGACTTCGCGATGTTGAGTACTTTAAACGTGTGCTTGGCTCGCGATGGATTTAACGGGTTGGCTCGCCTGTTGGTTCTATCGCCGATGGCGTTCAGTACTTTCGCTACGTGATCGCTCAGCATTCGCAACGAGTCGTCGCTTGGAGATTCTCTCAAATTGAATTTATAAAATACGCTTCGAGTCTTTGAAGAGACGCTGCGGACAGTTTTACCCTCCGATAGACCGTTACTGGTGTCATTAACTTGTTGCAACATGTCACTTGCAATCAGACTCCCTTGCCCTTGGCTGGGCTTCTTCCTCCACAGATTTTTCAAGCTCAATAGTTGGGCCTTCAGCATTTCGCAGGATGTGCGTTCCTTGGCATCTTTCCGAAGTAGGCACGTAATAATTGGCGCGAGTAAATCTAGCACCTGCTTGTGCCGCTCATAGTTGAATGGACTTGCAGCTATATCCAGCTCCTTCTCGAGCCAGACCACCATTGGCCTTGCCTGCTGAAGACAATCCACAGTGTTGGACGGCATATCCATCAAAACCCGAGGAGTTCGACGAAACAAAGCCTCGCATATCACGACTCCTAGGGAAAAACAGTCACATGTCTCATTGTAGTGAACTTCAGTAACCTCGGGTGCCATCCATAGTTGAGTGCCGACTCTTGGTGTTAGATTGTCATCAATGCATCCAGGTAGGTATCTGCTGCAGTCAAAGTCGCAAAGCTTGCAGTCTTTACTGCCATTGAACAGCAGGATGTTGCTACTTTTAACGTCTCGGTGAAGTAGTTTCAGGCTGTGCAGATGACTAAGAGCATCTGCTAGTTGCAACATCCAGCGCAGGCAGTGGGCCATGCTGTAGTAACCATCTTTTCCATCGTCGTCGACATCCGTTGGGAACCACTGCTGATTGGCATGTAGTAATTTGTGCAAGCAGCGCTCACCAGCCTCCATGATGTACATGCACTCGAGCCGACTATCCATCGAGGAGACAGAACTATTAGTCCAAATTCCAAAAACTGTCACAATGTTCTCGTTGCCGCACGCCTTGAGAATTTGGTACTCCTTGATACAGACTGGCAGGTCTCTTTCTCTGTCTAGAAACCTCTTTACGGCAACGTAGGGTGTCTGGCTGGCTACTATTGTGGGTATCAGTTGACCTGATTCGGTCCAGTCAGTGTAGAGCGGTACTTTCTTCACCTCGACTCGATCCGTTTTGTAGAGATACACAGCCGACTGAAAGTTTAAACAGTTGATTAAAGTGCCGGAGTCTTCACTGTACGTCTGCGTTGACTCGCTGTTTGAGAGGCTCCGATACTGTGATTCGATGCAGAAGTCACATTTTTTTAATTTGCTTTTTAAAACAAATATGAGCATAATGAAAGCTGCTACATGTTAATTTCTTACCATATTCACTTTTCTGGAGTCCTTGAAAGCTTCTTGCGTAGATGCGCCTTCAAAGTCGTTCACAATCACAAACTTGCTACTCTTGCAAATGAGTGAGTCCGTTGATTCTAAATCGGAGAGGAATTATGTATACAATTTTCTGTATATATATTGTGCTCATGAGAAAGTTGAGACGGGTCAAAAAAGCTGTAAACAGAACAGGCATGTGACTCAGCAGCAGTACGACTGTCGTGTGTTGCACAGTGCGCAAACTCAGCGCTGTACGACGTATTATTATCAAGCGGAGTTAGTCATAGGCTCGTAGCTATAGTGCCTGGTCAATTAATACAAAGAGACCTGGGCGTGAACCTTCTGCTAAGTACTTAAAAAAGGCTTTAGATTCAGAATGTTTAAAGGCTCGTTCGCGTGCTGTGCAAATAAATAGTCCTTAAAAAACATTGTACAATCGTGTGTTATGGCCTCGTTTGTTGTAAAGTGCGAATCAGACTTTAGAAAGCATTCATAAAGCTGTGTTTAACCGGACCGCGTCCTTTTCCATTCTATTTTGCTCGAATAGTACATTTTCTATTCAAGCCATCCCTTTGTGCATTCAGAAACGCATCAAGACAATGTTTTTTTCAATCGACCTCCACACCTTTCTATGGACTTTGTTCAAATTTTAAACCTGTAACAGTAGAGAGACCACACAGAGTGTAATACCCACATTTTCCCTTTTTTCTGTACCTCCCAAAATATTCAACGAATAGCTATGAAAATCCAGAACACGGGTTGAAATTTTCCGCTTTATCTAATGAAACAACTTCCAGTATCACAAAACATCGGCATCGTGTGTGTGTGTGTGTGTGTGTGTGTGTGTGTGTGTGTGTGTGTGTGTGTGTGTTAGCCAGTCAGGGAGGTCCAGGGCCGCTCCGGGGAAGACAGAAAGCAGTAGGCCCACGACGCAGCGAGGATTGGCCCATTAGGTCGATGGGGGCCAGGTCGGTGGGTGGGCGCGGCAGGTGAAGAGGTGCGCGACGGTGTCCTCGGCATCGTTGCATCTTGGGCAGGTGGTGTCGATGCTTGGGTCGATCTTGGCTGGGTAAGCTCGGAGTAGCCTGCAGTGGCCGGAGCGGAGCTGAGCAAGCGTGGCGCGGTCACGGCGCGACAGGTGGAGCTCGGACTTATCGACCTGTGGCGCAGGCCGGCCAAGTAGGTGCATGGTGTGCTTCACGGGAGCTGAGGTGCCGTTGGAAGCAGGCAGAGTGCATCGGCATCGTCGGGATATTCAACGATTCTCGTCGGTGTCTGGGGGCAAAAACCACCAATAATGGCATTATTTTTCTGCTCACAAAATTTCATCATGTAACTATGTCGGCTATGATTTTTGTCGACCCGATCTATTTTGGATTGACTAAATTGTTATTTTTTGAAACAATATGGATTCGCCATAGATGTCTCTTCGACAAGAACCGCTGAATATCTTGATAATGCTGACGTCAGATAACTTTGAAGGTCAGTACATCGTAAAGGGTGGAAAATTCAGAATCAGATGTTGGAATTTCACGAAAATTGCTCACTTGATTTGAGAGCTATCTTGAAGTAGGCATGCAGTGTGTATTTGAAATACACCAGTGGTCTTTCATAGGGGGAAAGAGGTTGTAGCCTTGTGGTTAGAGCGTCGGACTCACGACTTGAAGGTCGGGGGGTTCGATTCCACTGGAACAATTTGTGTCCTTTAGCAAGACACTTAACTCTGCAATGCTTCAGTTCACCCAGCTGTTAAATGGGTACCAGCATCAGCTGGGATAATTGAAGGTGGGTGTGGCGTCCCCCCAGTCCATGGACTGTACAGCTGTGTGCAGCCTTCAGATGCGCCGCGCAATAGCTGCGGCTGTGCTGTCGGCTGCACATGTGTCCTAATGAAGCGTATTTTGAGGTTGGTTGAAATCGAAGTGGTTTCTCCGCTCATGAAATAGAAAATTGTTTCTAATATCCTAATTATTGATTGTATTTCAGAATAAGTTTGCGCAATATATTGTTGAGCTGATCAGTATAAAAAGATAAATTAAGCGCCATTGATTTCATAGGATGGAAATCAGTACGAGCGTATTAGTGCTGCAAAGCTTGATAAAAAACTCGGATATTAAGTAATGATTCCGATTAACATATTATAAAATATACATTATTCTAAACGTGATTTTTTTAATTTGGCAATAAAATTCGCATAATTTTTTGACAGTAGAACCCGCAGCCACGTAGAGACCATTCTGCCCATTTCGCTGACTCCTGAGCACACACACACACACAGATACTGTACGCAGTCATACACACAATTGTGTGCATCTGCCATGACTTTCTCATCGTCAGACAGTGTACACTCTCACTGTGCCTTGGAGGTTGGCCCATAAGTTTGTATTATCTAGGACAGGCCCACAAGCCTTCTCTCTCACAAGCCTTGCCCCCAAAATAATGTGGCGCCTCACAGGGGAATCGAGCTCAGGGACATTGTTGTGAGAGGCAAATGCGCTTGACCACTCACCCCCGATTTTCCTAATAGTGATCTTTTCTATAAAATAATTTGAACTTTTCTTGAAAAATCCTTGAAAATACACGACGAAAAAATAGACAGTTAAAAATTTAGAGCAAAATTTAAAGTGTTGGACCTGTAAATCGAAAAACAGTTCTATTCAATCAGCGCTTTTGCACCATTCACACGTGCCGAACCATCGAGAATCTAGAGAGCAAATCGCGAAGCTGCTTCGTTTCCTCTTCGTATTTTTTAATTCCTTCGTCGAAGACGAACTCCAAGTCTTGTTTTGTTTTTTCGTCCATCTCGTCAGTGACAAGGCTCCAGATATCCGAGGCAAACTGGCGCAGCATGAAGTTGGCAATGGCCTTCGGGATGCTGTTCGCGAGTCTGCATCCAACAAAGATAGCGTAGGCTTCTGTCGTCTTTTGAAAATGTGTCTTTTTTTGGTCGGCCTGGCTGCTTGCTGACGATACACCTTGAATTGCTTCAACCGCATGGTCTAATGCTGAAGAACCCAATCCAAGAGCCGCAGCTGTACCCTTCACAAAATCACCCACGCCAAGCTCATTCTCACCTTGATCATTGCCCTGCGATCTAAAATGACAGAAAAACAAATCCTTTCTAAGTTTGAACGGTAGACAATTCTTATTTTGATTTAGTTAAGAGCCATCAACTAGCTGGTAAGAGAGAAGTGTACAGGCCAGTCTTAATAAGCAACGACAATATACGGGCTACAGTTATACTGACTTTATTTCGTCGTCTTTGATCCAACGTTCGCTTTGGAATACAATCTTCTCCATATCAACGATGGTTTGGATGCGATCCTTAACGTCAGATCTCAACTTCAGCAAGTGGATTCTGGTTAGCTTTAGTACAGCGTCTCTGAGCGGGTCATGATTTTTCATTTGCTCCTCAACGATCTCCGCAACGCCGTTCTCGACTGTCATCTCGCACTTGCTGATCAGGTCTTCAACGACCGGCTGGATTTTCTGCATTATGTGTTTGTCAATGATTCTGACTAAAATCGGAAAATAGTTCTCCAGTGATGGCAGCTCCCAGCCCCTCTGATCAACTTTCTCTTCTTCGGTGATGCTTGGTACTGAAAAATTAAGTCGTGAGGAACCATCTTACTCCAAACACCATAGCTGAATTTCAAAGGCAAGAATCGGAAAGATGGTCTCACGGCTTTCTATCAGGTAATCAGTGATTTTTTTCATGCAATCACCGAACTCAGTCCAGTGAGCGTAACATCTCGAGTAAATTTTGTTCTTCTCAGTCGCGTGGCGCCCTGTAACTGAGTCGTCTATTTCTTTGTTTGTCTTTGAAACTAGAGTCTTAACGTTCTTGTTGACGTCCTGTTTTTTCTCCTTGAGTTCTTTCAGCGTACTTTCCGAGCTCGACCATTGTTCCTAAAGCAAAAAATTAAAATAGAGGCAAAAATAAACATTGAAAGCTTCGCATGAGAAATAATGACAATCAAAAGCTCAAAGTTCAACGCTCGCTTACCATGACTCGAAGACGCAGTTCCTCTTTTCGAGGAAGGATCATTTCTCGCATGCAATGTGCTAGGTACATTGTAAGGGCTTCTGTCCCTAAAACTGATGGAGAAAAGGATCGCCAGAATAGTTGCTGCTCAAAGAAGCTTTTCTCATTTTCTGGCGAATAGTTGCCGCTCTGCGCGTAGCAGTTGACCGCGAACACGCAGTGTTTCTGCATTAGCATCTCTCTGATCATGCCCTGCTTATTCTCCGACACGTTGTCACAGTGCGTCATCACGAAGACGGTGCGCTTGAAACCTGGGTCCACTTTCTTTGCAAGCTCGTAGCCTCTCGAAGTGTCAATGTCAGTGATGGCTTTCAGAACAACTACCATCACGACGTTGGGACTCTGCAGTCGGTTCTTCAGCGCTTCAGTTTTCTCCTCATGGTCGTCACTGAAAGCAAAGATTGAAAATCCATGACGCGCAAAATGTAAATATCGAAAAAGCCTTAGCAGATAGGAATAAGACCGTTTACCTTCTGAATCCTGGCACGTCCACAACCGTGAGGTTTGGTCGATTCGGTCCACTGATTCTGACCATGATCTCCTCTGTCATCGAAGTTTCTTTATTAGGGAAACTTTCATCCATCAGTTTTTTCAGCAGGTCAGAAAAGTCACTCTGTTGATTCACATCAGTTATTTTACCTGCGAATCTAAATGAGATGCAAATGTTTTAACCGTCAATGTTTTTATAATAGTCAAAAAACTTGCAATAGTGCGTGATTTGATGCCAAGAATCGAACGCCAAAATAAGCGTAAACCATGCAGTCTTTATAATAAAAGACTCCGGATAACCTGCGTCCTGCGAAATCCGTTAACTCAAGGACACCTAAACAGCTCGAAATATTTTGCTCATCTCCAAATAAAGTTGGCTGGCGCCCCATGTGGCAGTGGCGCCCCGAGTGGTAGTGGGGCTCCCATGGTCCGCTAAATCTACATTGGCCCCGAAATCCCCCAAATCATGCAATAACATTTTCGAGCTCCCGTGGTAGTGGCGCCCCATATGGCAGTGGCGCCCCATATGACAGTGGCGCCTCCGTGTGGTAGTGGCGCTTCCGTGTGGTAGTGGCGCCTCCGTGTGGTAGTGGCGCCCCCATGTGGCAGTGGCGCCCCCATGTGGTAGTGGCGCCTCCGTGTGGCTGTGGCGCCCCCATGTGGTAGTGGCGCCTCTGTGTGGTAGTGGCGCCTCCATGTAGCAGTGGCGCCCCCATGTGGTAGTGGCGCCTCCGTGTGGTAGTGGCGCCCCCATGTGGTAGTGGCGCCTCTGTGTGGTAGTGGCGCCTCCATGTAGCAGTGGCGCCCCTATGTGGTAGTGGCGCCTCCGTGTGGTAGTGGCGCCCCCATGTGGTAATGGCGCCTCTGTGTGGTAGTGGCGCCTCCATGTGGCAGTGGCGCCCCCATGTGGTAGTGGCGCCCCCATGTGGTAGTGGCGCCTCCGTGTGGTAGTGGCGCCTCCATGTGGCAGTGGCGCCCCCATGTGGTAGTGGCGCCTCCGTGTGGTAGTGGCGCCTCCATGTGGCAGTGGCGCCCCCATGTGGTAGTGGCGCCTCCGTGTGGTAGTGGCGCCTCCATGTGGCAGTGGCGCCCCCATGTGGTAGTGGCGCCTCCGTGTGGTAGTGGCGCCCGCATGTAGCAGTGGCGCCCCATGTGGCAGTGGCGCCCCCATGTGGTAGTGGCGCCTCCGTGTGGTAGTGGCGCCTCCATGTGGCAGTGGCGCCCCCATGTGGCAGTGGCGCCCCCATGTGGCAGTGGCGCCCCATGTAGCAGTGGCGCCCCCATGTGGTAGTGGCGCCTCCGTGTGGTAGTGGCGCCCTTAAAAGGCGCGCTCTCCCCCCTTAGAAAATCCTGGCTACGCCACTGTGCAGAATTGGTGGCAGTACATGTTATATAAAAACACAAACAATGACTCACTCGATCGTAGCGCTTTCTTCTTCACTTCTGCGAATGCACAGTCGAATGAGACACTTCGTGCATGTATTGTCGCCTTTGGGAAGCTTCACTTTTGCAATGGCTTCCAGCACGGTCGACTTGCCATCGGACTGGTCACCAATGACCGCAATCTCAGGTAGGTCAATTGAACTACCCAGCTTCAGCTTGTCTACCACATCAAGCAAGAGTACGAACAGGGCGTCGACTTCCTTTAGAGTGCATGAATCTTGAGTCTGGCGCGACCCGGCAGTCCTGGAACGCTGTTGAGCCTGATCATCGCGATGGGTACTTGCCGCTGACGCGCCTGACGAGCGCTGCTGCTGCTGTGCCTGCCTGACGACTGTCGTACTCGAAGGTCCAGGTTGGCTGTCAGACTGTGACGCCGGCTGTTGAGCTTGGTTTTGTTGGCTGGCTTCCGATTTCAAACTTTGAAGCATTTCCCCACTCTTCCTGTGTAAGTTGCCGTTTTGACATGCTTGGCAAAGTTGGCGATACTTGAAGAAAGTATTATTTTTGCCTCAGTTTTACCTGAGATGAAATTCTTTAATTTCTTGAAACAGGCGAGTAGGGTCTATATATACGAAAAAGAAAACGAAAAATGAAAACTACAAAATCTTTTGAAACGTTTTTTCTCGAACCTCTCTGAGCATTATACTGTCTGGGGGTCTGAGCTAGACAATTTATTTGCTAATGCACTTTTTCGGAATAAAAATAGAAGTGGAACTTCGCTTTTAACTTAGCGATCATCTCAAAATGTTTTATGGGTGCAGTATGCACTTAAAAAGGTCTTAGTTAGCAACTGTTTGGTTTACTGAGCAAGACCTATGGTACAGCGCTTCAGGTCCGAACATGTAACTACAGGTGTTTAGCAGAATATATATATTTTTTTTAAATAATATAATGCTGTTATACGGTGAAAGGCGCAGTGTACATAACTGCTAATACAAATGTAG